>CM068374.1:115678638-118078638 GCA_034769895.1 Magicicada septendecula | reverse complement strand
TTTTAATTTATTTGGAATTAAAGAACTTTTATGTATTTTATTTGACAATGTTTGATACAGATACGTAGCAACATATAAAAGTAAAGAAATAATTTTTAAGTAAAAAGCTTCACAATATTAAATTACACTTTTAGAAAAATTATACTAAATTCTCGACATATCGAATAAAATAAATTACAAACAAAATTAAACAAGAAATTAAATAAATTATAAGTGAAATAATTTCTTCATATTTTTTTATCAATATAATAAATTTTTTTAGAAAAGTGACTACAATAGTATATTCACATCAAGCGAGCTGTCTCATAAATATAATTATTAAAATATTTTCATACAGTCGTCTTGATTATTTGAATACTAAAATTAAATATCTCAAACACTATTATTAATTCTGATTTTCCAGAATTCAAATTTTACAGCTCACTATAGTCTTATTGACAAATTACTCTTTAGATTAAGATATTTAATTGTTCTTATTTTTGTATTTTAAATGATTTACTACAAACTTTTTTATTTCTGTGGTACTAAATGTAAAAGTAAAAAACAGTGTTAGGGCCTATATTTAATTTTTTATAATGAGTTTATATTATATAGTAATATAATTATTAAGTTCTATCTCACGAGTTCTTTTTCTTCCTGTGAGAGTTGTGAGCACTCACTGCACAGCCAAAATGAACGAGATTGTAGTTACTAATATGTGAAATTGTTACTAACAAAAATTCTCCAAGTCTATAAGAAATACTCAACGTAAAAACAAAATAGGGAAATCTTTTATGTTGAAATACTTTTTCTCCCGCGAAGGGTTCCTCAAATATGGCTTATATTCCCTACATTTTTTACGCTAACAAAAGTAGAACTGTACTTCTCAGAGAAGAGTAAAAACCTGAAGAGTGCAGTTTATTTGTACCTAGAATTAGTGAATACGGTATCATATACCGGTCAATGCTTCCTCAGATATTCGTTAATAACTTGATAGAAACTGCAGTAGAAATATGCTATCTTTAAAATCCTACTGTACCTTGTAAATCACTTTTGTGTGTGAGGCTACACTAGCGTTTTAAAACAGTAGTTCAGTGTAACCAACAGATTCTGGGCTCAATACATAATTTAAAAAATTTAGTATTACCAGAAAATGTCGAAAATATAGCAATACATTTCGTAACCAAAATTCCTAAGAAAGTATTCAGTAATAGAAATTTATCAAATTCATGGTAGATTTCTTCTATTCGATATTTGTTATATAACTATTCTTTCATGTCAGCTACATTTTAAGTATAACTAACATACAAATAATTTTTAATTTGCTTAAAAGTTATGCGAGGATTACTTTTGTTTCACCGTTAAAAATATGCAAAGGGAGTGTCAGTTAGTCAATTTTTATTTTTACACCAAATAAAGAAATTCATTTTTAAATTTTGTACACTTTCGTTTACTTGTACCTTTAAATAATTGTACACTAGGCACAGATTTGCTAAGCACACAACCTTGAAGACTATGACGTGAGTAAAAACGTTATTAATTGATTCGAGACACAATCTGTGGACTCTTACGACACTGGAATAAAGGAGCTGTTGAAAATATGCTGTTTAATAATACGTGGACGCTACATAACTGTGATTGTTTGTAAACGAATGAAACGTGTAGATTGTTTGGTTATAATAGATGACTTTTATTATCTAATATCTTCTTGTTACCTCAAGTCGAGCCATACTTACCAAACGTACGACGTATAAAAGTAAAAATATTATACAACCAAGAATAGTGAATAAGAGTAGTAAGAAATAATGTAACATTGTTGGCCTATACTTATACAAGTGGATGTTTTTCAAACATTAGGGACAATAATGAGATGGTACTATTACAGCTTCTTTTCATCAAAACTAGAAACAGTTATGGTAAGCACAATGAATATACGCCTAAATCTGTTGGTAACCAGATATTTTTAATTCTGTGAAGCGTACAGTCGAAGTAGCAAAGCTAATCCACCGCGTTAATATTTACAATACCAACCTTAATTTGTTAAAGGTAGTTAAAATATCACAGCGCTAACACTGTGAACAAATAATCTGAATAAAATAAACCCAACTAAAATAGTGAGACGTGTTACAGGAAATAATTTCAAGCCGTAACGTGTACAGGTTTGTCCGTACCATAAGCACGCTAGATGTCGTGTTACAAATTACACTAACGCGATTGCTAAGCGGATTTTTATATAATTCTGCGGCTCTACCTTCCGATCAAGTATAAGTGGACTAGTCTTACCTGGAAAGAATGACACCGGAGTACGGAACCGAGTCCGAGTAAAATATAGATTACTTTTCATAATATTCCAGTCATCGGTACCTCAAATAGGTTTCACTGGATTTCAGAAATACTGAAGGAAATATTTAGTAATAACACAATCAACATTATTCTCTGGTTCAATAAAACTATCGATAATGCTACTGTCGCGTTACTTTAATCTTTATCTGTATCTCACAAAATATATAGCACACAATGTAAAAATTTTAACACATATAGCTGGGTAATAACAGTGACTTTGGCAATTTTTACATTATCAAATTACAGTAACTACTCAGATCAGCCTCTTCTCATAGTCGATAAAACATCTCGCCTTTTTCAATTTAGCACTAGTATGCTTCCTGAGCTGCAAAAGTACCTGACTATTTTGAAGGACGTACATTTATTATAACATAAATTTGGTAATAGAGAATGTTTCAATTATAGGAAAAATTAAAAAATCCCTATCTCTATAACCATTTATTTAGTTCTAACAATTTTAGTCCACACAATCATACAATAGACACTAACAATTCTAAATATTTGGAGTTAAGTTACAATTTCTTTTATTTTAATACCCTGCTAAATTTGTAAAATTTTTTTAAACGTTTTATTTCATTTTGGGCCATGGAGTCTTAAAATTTTGAGATTTATAGAAATTAATAAATTGAGATGTTAGCCAACATTCTATTTAATTTTATTTCTTACATTAACTTTCACAGATTTATCAAAATTTCCACCAAAACTTTTTAACCTTAGCGTCTAAAAGTTTGTAAAATTTTAAAAGTCAACAATATATTTAGATTTAGTGCACATAAATATCAGTTTCACAAGTATTTTGTTGTTGTTAAATGTTGCAATATCTTATTATACTTTTCTAATTTCACACACACGTACCTAATTATCTCACACACACACACACCAACACATACACACACACGCACACCCTCACTGATTTATGCTTTCAAACAATTCAAATGATTTATATCAAATTACCTCAAGAGACGAAATACATTTCTCAGTCCATTATTAAAAACTGTTGTCTTATTACAGCACATTTCAGTGAACTTTATTGGAAAAAGTAGACTAATTGTAACTCCAGTATACTAATCTTTACACGAAAATATCTTACAATAATCGTTTAAACTCCAATACAATAATCGGGATAATTTTATATAGTGGTGTGCAACAGTGATCATTCTGCTTGTGATTTCAACCACTAACACAACTTTCTTCATTAAATATCTTGTCTAATATGATCAGAATAAACATCTGATATGTTGAATATTTTATTAAATTAAGCAAACCAAATTTCATAGTATACTTGTAACTACACTCTTAATATGTTTAAATTATTGTCAAAAGAGTAAGATTTATGGTTTAAGAATAAATTCCACTGGCAGTTAAATTATTTTGTAGAAATTACCTGTGAGACAACAATCTTATAAATAGGGACAAATTACATGAGCTAGTAATAGTTAGGATATGAAGAAAAATAGAGGGAAACAAACTGAAATATACAAATAAAGGTTTCATTGAAGTAATTTTGTCAAAGAATAATTGCATTTTAAAACATAGCGTAGAAACCTATACGTCCTGAAAAATGTTTGTACAATAGAAACCTGGGATACTTCGACAAAATGTTTGTACAATAGAAACCTGGGATACTTCGACAAAATGTTTGTACAATAGAAACCTGGGATACTTCGACAAAATGTTTGTACAATAGAAACCTGGGATACTTCGACAAAATGTTTGTACAATAGAATCCTGGGATAATTCGACAAAATTTGTTCAAAAATGGCAAAAGATCCGGTGGGAATGATATTTTTATTTTAGTTTTATGTTTTTTTTTGAGAAAATTTGGTTGTTTTGCAACTAGTAAAAATCGATAAGAATTTCTAAAAAAAAAGAAGCCTTGTATAGTCAAATAAGGTAATTATGAAAAATTGAGTTTCAAATTAGTGTGTATATTCTGCCACAACTGAATCGCTACCCCTGTTTTGCCTGTTTGAACAATTTAGTCGTGTTCAATACAACGTCGATCACAAACCCGAAACAAGTAATTAAATTACATTGCAAATATGAATGCACTGTACCTTTGATGAACATAACATTCTGGTTAACAGGTGCTTTGTATTCATTATCAGAATGGTGCATTATTTGAAAATCATGACTGGGATCATGACTGTTTCATGCGTATATTTATATTATAATAACTAGAAACTTTGCGGTGTGTGAGTTAACATTATTAACCTCGTAAAAATATGTTAAACACAAAAATTGTTAATTATGGTGTATTTTATAAACTTTCCACATGAAAAGATTTATGAAAGCTCTTTTGTCGAGACTTTTAAAAATTAGTATGTACTTAATGATTTGCTGTATGTTGCTTAAATAAAAGTGCTCCATTGTGCAATTTGCAGATACATATATTTTTTTTTATTCAATTTCCTAAAGTTTCCTAAAGGTAACACACTTTTTACAAAAATGTTTTACCCAACTGCTTTGACAAAATTTCAACTTTTTTCAACCAGACTTGTACAGAATTGTAACTACCACTACAAACACTAGACATTGAATACATTACTGAACGAATCAAGCAACACTCGTTCCTTTAAGAATGAAAAGGGGAAATCCAATGTCGATAACATTCTGTATAGTCGTGTAAAGGAAAGTCGGACCGTGCGGTCGTAAAAGTGTATTCTGAGAAATGAGCATTTGCTGAGCTCGATTTGTCGCCTAGTATAAATGTTCACATACGGACATCATATTTTTTTAATTTACAAGTTTTCCAAAAGGATATTTGTAATATGTTTTCTATTCCAACTTTTATATTTTACAGGCACGCTCATAGTAGGTTCGCGTAAATACAAAAAAAAACTATATTGAAATTTCTAAGTCATGCATTTCCAGTTCCTTTTTATCATAATTATTTGACTGTTAAGAATGGAACGGTTACAACTTGTTTACATAAATCAAAATTTGACAACTCCCGACCACGGGATAATTTAAAAAAGTGTTCGCACATGTTTAATAGCTGAGTAATAATACACCTTCCGGAATGAAAGATTTATTACTTCCATGTTCCATACGGAAATGGAAGTATGGTGATGGCTAAATTCGTGTTTGAGATAAGGGCTGATTCTGATTGTACTAGCCACAAAACATAAAGAAAAGTCATTTTTCGAAAAGCGTGTGTAGATTTTTTTCTATAGCGAAAGATAACTACCGCAATTTCAAATCCAATAATGTTTTGCATACGTCACTGAACTGTAGAGGACTCAAGGACTATTGATTTTGGTGAAGATCGGTTAAGGGGAAGGGGTCGTTTACCTGCAACCTTTTACGTTTTAACAAGAGTAAAGTACTTGAAAATTCATTTAAAATTTTTCAAACAATGGTAATTGTTAATAATAAAATAATTTTGTTGCCAGGCAATAAAATTATAATTTTTTCATTTTAATTTAAATCATGTATGAGTGAAAATATATCGTTCCTGGCAGGCAAGCATATCTCAATCATGTAATGTTTACGTTTCGAAAGTTCTAGTATTATGATTACCGCAATAAAAAGGCAGGTAGTATACACACACACACACACACACACACACACACACAACACACGCACACAATTCGCGTTATTTCTGGCCTCACTCATGTTTATTTTATTATGTTTGTTTATTGTTACGTTTGTTTGTTTATTCTTAAATGGAAAGTGCCGAAACCCACAACAATACAACGCGTGCCATCCCAAAAGGTATCCAGCGTGGACAGCGATTTGATTCCTGTGGATCTCTGGCCAATGTAACTACACGTGTTTACAGAGGAACGGTTCATAGACAGACTTTCCGTCTTTAGAGAATGAACCCTCTGCAATATGCTCAGTGTCCATGAGAGACTTCGGAGCGCCCCTTCTTTTCTGCGTGTTTGCAGTGTGAAACGTACACTGTAGATTCGCAGCTTTACTCTGAGCAACGCTCCACAGCTAATGTTGAAAACTTTTGTCCACTGTGTACCTGTAAAAAAATACACACTAAAACCTGCTCTGATGTATTGATTACGGACACCATAATATTAAAACTTTGTAAAATGGAGCACTATTTAATGGAGATCAAACATTAACTTTTACAAGAAAATAATTTTATGCATATTTTTATATATGTGCTACATTGTCGGCAATAGAGAAGTAGTTTGTTGTTAAAATTCCTTCCCGGGCTGTTTGGCCAAGATCTAATGTTATATGAAAAACCAGACGTTTCGGCAGTGCCATCGCCTGCCATCATCAGTGAAAATCGAATCCGCTAACTGGAGGTGGTATACGTTAGTGACCGCAGTACTGTGGTTAAGGCTGAAGAAAGATGTAATTTCTATGGAAACATTTTATTTCGAAAATGATTTTAAATGTAAATCTTAGAATATGGAAGTCATGTATAATGCTCCATATCGATATTTTTTGTTACGTCTTAAACTTCTAGCGTAAAAAAAACAAAAACTGTCTGCTAAAATAACAACTATCTGTTAGTGAGTTTATTAATAATAATAAATAATAATAATAATAATAATAATAATACCATACCAACTCACGTTGGGAATGATTATACCAATCTACGTTATTGACTTGCAAACGACTCCCTCATGGCACAGGGTCACGCCCTCTTGTATTGAGTCCTAGCTGCGGTACTCGAGGACTGTGCTGTAATGGTCTGTTTATTTTACCGTTACAAGAAGAACCGAAATATCTGTTTTCCAAATGAAACGAACCCTCCCAAACCAAATTCAGTGCTCCATTAGAAACGCTCGACAAGAAAAATGCCTCCACCGATATTGAAGAGATAAAAATTATTACCAGTTTTTATGTGTTGCGAGGTTTTTGACAGTGTCAGATAATATTGCTTATTGTTATTGCCTATGCCTATAATACATATTTTTATTAAAATTTCAGAAGCCATACATCCTATTTTAAAACCCGCTTTGAAATATTTGTAAAACTAGTAACAGTTAACAAATGAATTTGGATCTACAGTGTTGGCTGTAAATATAACTGGTCCATTTATCTCAACACTGCCAACACAGTAAAATTATGTGACTTTTATTTTGTGAAGTAAATTTATGTTGTTTCAATATAACCTTCCAAAGAGAGCAAGCCATATACACAATATCATATTCCTTCACATCTGGTGAGCCCACGTAAAGGGACCACGTAACTCCCCAGGCAACTGAGCATCAGGTAGGGAGATGGTATGTAGCCTACTGTAACAATATACTGTTACGACGGCCTAGTGATCGTCGTATGGTACAGTGGAAAACAAAATGCAAGACACTAACACAATACTTCTTCACTTTGACAAACAATTGATCCGCGATAACGGAAATCGCTCACGTAACTCAGCTGACAACCCGGCTGCTATGGTTTTATATAGGCCGCGCACAGGTCCAGTACAGATATCCCCCCTTACTGCACGTCGGGGGCTTAATGCGTATCTCAAGTGCTCCTAGAACACACTAGAACTATCTACTTGAATGGCACAACACCTCTCACATTGGACTGGGGGAGTGGAGAATGTTCTCAGCTGTTCTACGCGGTTCGATACCATTCTCGTTACAACGAAAATACACATCGGTATTCAATACGTCTAGAAGACGGTATCAATACTGATGTGGATGGAACGCATTTTGTAGCACCAAAACTGTATTAACTATCAGGTGAAATTATCATTTAATCTCAGAGATACATTAAATAATAAAGACGGTATAATTTTTTATTAGTACAGATTTCAGTACATTTGTGACCTTGAGCTTACTATTACTATTAATAGTGTAATCAAATGTTTAGCTTAAAGAAAAATACACTGTAATACTATGCTTACCTTTTCAATAAAATTAAACGAAACTAACAAAATATAATAACGGCAAAATTAAAATAAATATGTAAAATGTTTTATATACCGTAAAACAAAATACTGTTATTTAGTAAATTAAAATAACTTGATACTTAACTAACTTTCGTCGAATTAAAAAAGGTTTAAAATGAAAGTAAAAGTAAACTAAAATTAAACAAAACTAATGAATAGTAGTAACATCGATATTTTTTCCAGTACAATTAAACAATTAATAATTATTGTACAATTCGTTCTCTTGTGATTTAAAATATGAAGAAAAATAAATATTGCAGAAAGTAGAAGTGTAGAATCATGTATAAAGTAGGCCGACAAAAATGATTATTTCTACATAAAAAATAACCTAAATATCCAAAGAATAAACAAAAAATTTTGCGAAAAGTGGGATGTTATTCGACGACACGAAAGTAAAGGCAAAGATAGCGCCATAGCAGTAGGGAATTGAGTAGGATTGTACAGTGTCAGTGAACAAGCGGCGCTGGCTTGAACAAGACTGACACGAGGAGCTATCGCTAGGTCACTTTGTGGAGGGGCAAGGACGGAAGATCACCTAATAACGCCCAGTCCGAAGGGCACCTGAAAAAGCAGTGGGCATATCATAACTTTTAATAAGACTGTTTAGCTCTTACATAATCTCGCATTAATGCATCACTAAATTTTAATTTCTTTCTATAAGTTAGTCTTTTTGCGTGAAAACAGTTTTAAGGTACGCACCTTATAAAATTTTATTTTCAATTTAATTGTAATTGATAACACTAAACAATGCCTTAAGTGTTTAATAAGTTTCCTAATAATTAAGTAAATGTTGAACCAATAGGAATCGATTTAGTATTGTAATTAATAATTACAATTAAGTATTAACTCAGATTTTATAAGATAGGTTTGTAAACATGATAACGGTAGAAAACCAGTTAATCATTAATTTTTGCACACAACCATTCCATTGCACTCTTTTCAAGTGTAGAATCTGTGACTCAGTGAGTTCAGTTTGAATTTATTTTGTGTATTATAAAGCCAATATAAATTCTTTAAAGAAGTTTGAGAGCAGAAAAATAATTATTACGTTCTTTCTCACTCACTTCTATAGTTCAGTATAATGAAAGAATATATTTGTAATATGAATATAACCAATTATGAATACTAAAGAAAGAACAGACCTCTACACATTTTCTTTTAAAATGCATATGACTCTCAAAGAATTACAAATTTTGAGGGCTTCATTAATTTTACAGTGCATCAAATGTAACGTATCATTATATCGTTATCGAACGTTACCTCGTTATAAGGAAGTGCATCGCATTCACTTAAGTAATGAACTACACCGTTAGATGGTAGGTCGGTAAAGTATTAATAACCCAGTAACACATTGCATTCCACTGATATGACGAGTTCTCTGGACCGTAAACTGTATATACATTCTTTATACTGAAACACACGTAGGCCAAACTGAATATTATAAAGAAGGTTTCATTCAAACAAAGAAGAGAAGTCAACAGAAGAATCGAAAGTGGTCAATACGGTAAACGACTTCCTTTTTATCAGTTCTCCTGTTAGCTGTTTTAAAATTAAAGACAACTCTTTTACTGTCAGCGTTCTAAAATACTGCGTTCATGTACTCTTTGTGCTTTGTATTCTTAATAATTATTGCTTGAATTAAGGTGACAAACACGCATAAATGTAAAGAACTACTATATTTCAACAAACAACTTATGCTAATAAAAAAATGGAATTAAAATATTTGTATGTGTATTCCAATGAATGGTTAACAAATTTATATTCTATAAATGAGCCTCCAAGTGATCTAGTGGGTAGGACGCGCAATTTACTGAAAATAATACTAATAATATTTAATATAATAATACAAATGAAAAACAAAATGGTCTTTAATTGGCATCTACAATATTATTTGATGGCACATAATTAAAGATCCAGAATATGCAACTGACAGGTGGCCGCGTCTGGCTGAGACGGTGGCACAGTCTGTTCAGAAAGTCGAAACCAGCGTCCCTAATAATGTAAATTGTATACAATGTGTACTGTTTGCATTAAAATACACAATACACTTTAACAAAAATACACACTTATTTTAGGAAATAATCTGACTTATACATTGTTAGTGAGAACAACGGAAGTAGGTAAGGTACTGGTCCATACATAACGCGGTCCATTATCCCCAGTTTGCCCTTTAATAGGTCCTTATAGGTCCTGAATTTACTGAGAACGATAATCCTTTTATTGTGCATAATATCATATTCACTATTTACCTGTAATTAATAAATCTGTAAAAATTATCATTTATAATGGTTACTTTACGCAGGCCTAATATTAATTACTATAGATTAGCGTTAATTAAATAATGTGATTTGAAGAATATTTCTACACTTAAAAATTGTAGGTTTATTTGTTACATTTTTTATGTTCTGTGTTTATTATTTTCATTCTGTTCAAAAGAAGCAATCGCATACTTTCGTACTAATAGTTACGTAATATACTTCACGGGTATTAGTGTTATTTTAGATACGTTTTATGCATTTCTTACACTTTGATGATAAAAATATTATGTTCAATCGTAAAACATCGGTATATTAAACGTCACAACATACATATCCTGCACCTCCAATGGATTTCACAACATATTGAAATCCATTCGAGATGCAGGATATGTTATTTCTTCATCATAGATTGAAAGAAACGTGTTGCTTATACGCGAATATTTTTTTGTCATTAAGAAGGTACAACCGTTGTGTCGGTGCTCACAGTCAGGCTGAGGGTGGTGGCAACAAGAACGGACACAATACTCAACAAAAACAACATACGTGGTGCAACAAAAACTTGTCTCACATTCTGTAACAACATACTGTTAAGGCCAGACTCGGTAAGTAAGACTACTAATAAGTGTATCGCTGATTTAACAAGTGTACACAATATTACCATACTTTTCTAGTAAAACCTCGCACACTTCTGAGACCCTGGAAGCATTCGCTTGCATTCACAGACATCTACAAGCTTTTAGTATTTGAGGATCTAAAGCTGAAGATGCACTTGAAAGGACGGTGATTTGACCATTGGTGTGACATAAACGAATGTAGCAGCACAACTTGTAGCTACACCAAACGAAGTCACATCAAAATGTAAAGTCACATCTGTGCAAAATCACAAGTGATCTGCTTCGAAGGCCGTATTTGAAGGTCGTAGATAAGCTAATTTTCCGGGTCTATGGTGCTACATTTTATGAAGCCGTCGTATATGACACCACACGTACACTACTTTTCTTGACGTATATAAACAAAGCATAATCGTTGCGCATAGTCGGAAAATGAATTTTTTTTACAATCGTTTGTACAGCGAGTGGTTTCTTTTAATGTTTAATGGTAGAGTAAAGACATAGACAGACATTGTAGAGAACAGCTCAGAGTTTTATGAAATCCATTCATTAAAAAAACGTTTCCATTCTACGTTTTTGTATTACGTGTCTTAAATATGTTATTTTAAATTCAACACCCACAACTACATTGTGCAATATTATTATTATATATAGATAATATGTAAACTACACTCATATATAGTCATGTAAATAACGTTCTAAGTTTATAACATTTTGTGTCCCTATTTTTCTAACATACTTATGCATCTACAAGCATAGCATGCTAGACAATATTGTGTAAATAAAGATAGGTTTGTGGCAAAGATGTTTATAAAAACGTTGCAAATTTGTCATTTTCATATTAACGTAAGTAATTTATTATTATGTATGTGTGTGTGTGTGTGTGTGTGTGTGTGTTTGGTGCGAGCCCGCGCGTATGTGTGTATATTTAATCAGAAATTACAGACGTATGATTTTGTGTTACCACTAATACCAAGATTCAAATATGTCCCTTGATGTGTGTAATTAATGACACAGTAATCTTACGCTATCATAATGCCCGTGGTGTGTAATATAATATCAAACATTTATTGCCCGGTGGATGGACAGAACAATATTGGAAGCGTAACAAAGCTAATTGCCATTACTGAAACATATCACACGGAAGTGATCAAGTTTCCTCCCTCTCGGCAATTCGGTATCCTTGGTGCAGTCATTAATTTCTCACCGTCTCCCCTGTCCAGTCCATTATTTCACAGTCGACCAGCTGTCCCTTCTCCTCGCATCATAATTATACTTCTTGTATATAAAGTAGGGTGAGAATGTACGGTGTATTAGTCCTTATGTAATACAACGCAGAATGTCATTATTATTCTATTAGAATCGTAATATTGTAATGTTATTTTGTAAAATTAAAACTTAATTAAATAGCATTTAACACCCTGACAATAAGTGCTTATATATTTATTTATCTTTTCGATAAAGGTAACTAGTTTTTGCCCCATAAGAAATCATGTGTCTTCTATAATATAATCGGAAAAGTGCATTTTGTGTAGCTTTTTCAGATTTATAGCTTAGTCTACTTTACTTAAGCAATATTTTCATTAATTTGTCCTTTAATACGGTTGAGGTAAGACGTTGTTACGTAGTCTTTACAATTTAATTCCTATGTGTATTTCTACTAACAAAATGTTAATATGTCATCAGCATTATGTGTAGTTCAGGAAGGCCATGAAAGTGCAATATGTATATTAGCATTACGATATTCGTACAAATACCTTACATTATGCCTGATATTAGGCCTATATCATTTTAATACACACTATGTTATGTACTGTAAATAATCATGGCCTAGGGGCTTGCAACATCACTGTCACTATATTTATTCGTACGTGCATGGATTTGTGTGGGCGTGTAGTACGTGCGCAAAATCCCACGAGCATGGAACTGTAATGTACTTATCTCTAATACAAATCAAACTGTACCAGTTTTACGAAAGTAACAAAGGGAAAAGTTATCGTCATCATCTATCTGTCCAAGATTAGGCAGATTGCCTGTTCCGGCTTCACCATCTCCGTCTCTGTCTGCCAACATTTCTTCTTCCGGTTAGCTTATAATTCAGGAATTTTCTTGGAATTCTTTCTGGAGACATGCGCATAACATGCTCTTTCCATCTGTTTTTATAGTTTTTCGCTAGTTCCATTACTGGTTGTACTTTTAATTCCTGTCTTATATATTCGTTCTTTATATGATCTAATATTATACAACCTTGTTTTTGTACACAGCCTTGTTTTTGTCCTTATTCGCTCCAGGTCGTATACCTTTAATGCCAGTCCTAGTCCAAGACATCGTGTGAAGCATAGGAGTATGTAAAATTTTACGTGCTTCTATTTTACACTTTGGGTTGGTTACCAGCCATCTGCATAACCCCTACACCGGAAGGACCAGGGAATTTTATGTCGGGGTTACCATACCTTAGCCGTTATGTTCCAGTTTTGAGGCGCCGGAAACTCGCCTTTCACCCTCTCTCGTTTGCTACATAACGCACACCCACTGTAGGCTATGCATTGCCCGGGGTTTACGCGACATACAAGTATGTCTTCTTGGACGTGAGAGTAGGAGTTATTGGTAGAGCAGTCAAACAGAAACAGTTAGCATTTCTCAGGGTTTTAGTATTATGTAGATAACGGCAATCTACTCAATCTCCAATGCTCTTTACCAAACATTTGACTTCCAAAAGGCAAAAGTGTAATGTAAAATTTACAGCATATTCAAGAACACGTTTCGCTGCACGAATTATTTCTAGTGTACACATACTCCAGATACAAGTTTACTCTAAACTTACTTTTAACTTCGCATTTATCTCAAAGTGTATAACGTATTAAATGTAGAAATTTTAACATCTACAGTAGTGTTATGACAGTTGCTTTCGTCGTTTTAATACTATGAAATCCGATTCACTACTTTCTTTGACATAATCTAAAGTGAGGTTCACTCAGTTCCTGTCTCCATTTACCGTCTTTAGTCTAGTAATAATAAGCGTTTTGGATAATTTTTTTGTATTACATATGAAGTTAAATAGAATTTAAATTTCATTGTGTTAATTGGTGTCAACTAGTTAAACAATGTTGCAATTTAAAATAAAACATTTTTGAAAATTGAGATTTGATAAATCTTTAATTGGTTTTGACAAATTTCTGTATTCCTTCTAACAGCTAATTAACATGATTAGTAGAAATTACAAAGTAAAACTTTGTACAGTGAACACGATTGCAGAAAATCCAGAACAGTTATACTTATTGAAATCCATTGAAGTGTTTTTAGGAAATGCTTTTAAGACATGACGTGAACTTGAGTGTCTGTGCACTAGACACGCAAGGTGTCGTGAAACAAATTATTTTATGATAGGCTCTTTGATAGCAGCTTTTATATAACAGAGGGGTGTTAATTTCAGATTTTAGATAAGTGAAATGGTCTTGCGTGCAGCCAGATTTATCAGTCTACGAAATCAAAGGCACGTTCACATTGCTCTTTAATAATGGAATAAATGCTCTTTCACTATATAGATTTACAGTACTGTGTAATATTCATTCATTCTTAAATTATATAAAAACTGTTTTGTCTACATCTTATGTACAATTTCCATGCAAGTTATCTGTGTTACCCGTTCTTCTATACAAAGTGATCGGCTTGAAGTTAAGTCGTAACATGAAATAAAAGATGTTTAAAATCCAAATATATATTACTGTTGCCAAATAGTTTTGCTTACATAACACACTTGTTATATAACTCGCGCAATTCAGTTAGTTCTTTTTAAATTATAGTAAATTTAAGTTCATAAGTTTAACATAATTTCGCTTGGAGTGTATATTTTTAGCTCCTTCATTGCAAGTATTTTTGTTCATGTGTCTGACCAATTTCTCTATGACAATAAGTATTCTGTCGTATATGTTGTGTATGCCACTCGTTGTTGAAATTCTTCTTCTGTACTTCTTCGTTGTTAAAACATTTGGTTCACCGTTCATTGTAAACTCATATATAGGAACATACCAATCACGCGTTTCAAGCTTATAAACAAAAGAACCAAAAATTGTTTGCATATACCTTTTTTCCTTTAATAAAAATTACAGCGTGGGCTGTTGTCAGATATTGCTAAAAGCAGGTTCGCTATATTTAAATACCGTTACAATGCGTATTAAGTTATATCTTGTATTTGTTCAATACCAAATCGTTATCACTTTCGTATAATTTAGTGAACATGAAACTAAAACAGTTTTGTGAAACAATTTTGCTCATATAACAGAAGCAAATTTTTCGTCAGTAACCTAAACTCTTCTAGTTGTGAATAAGCTGTAACTAACTCCAGTATATGGTAACAAACTGTTGGAACAATCAAAATATAAATGTGTAAATCTTAGCACATGATGAATGTCTTCAACAATTATTAAGGCAAATTGTATAGACCTATTAAATTTAAAGAAAAGTTAGCTATAAAAGTAAATGTATTTAGTTATAAAAGTAACGCCTTCAACTTTGTCATCCATTGTCGAAGTTTACTTGCCGGCCCTGGCGGTAATCACCCTCGATAACAATCCTTGGGTATTTTCGAACCACTCACACCTTTTGTGGTGGCGTGTCCTGTTACCATATAT
Organism: Magicicada septendecula; assembly: GCA_034769895.1. Classification (NCBI taxonomy): domain Eukaryota; kingdom Metazoa; phylum Arthropoda; class Insecta; order Hemiptera; family Cicadidae; genus Magicicada; species Magicicada septendecula. The sequence goes on along the minus strand of CM068374.1, from coordinate 118,062,944 downwards.
TTTTGTGGTTACTGGTAATGCATTTCAGAAGGATTATATCTCCTTGCCCGCCTAAAAATACAGTCTCTGCGCGGATATCTAATTTCGACGCTAAGTGCAAATGATGACATGTTTTGTTCCTAACAATGGACTAACCGTTCCTGTCAAATAGGAAACGTTACTACAGCTGACGGAAACAAACGTTAACTAGTGTTGCCAACAAGTTTCATATAAATATCTTTTACAGAAAAAAACTGAGGCCAGCGCAACTACCTTTTTGACTACCCAAAGTAGATGGGTTGAATTGGTAATTTAACTTTGATCCCTGTAAACCTTTTCATAAAAAATCATATCCTTTAATATGATCATTCATTTAAACCTGTTGAATACTGAACTGAATTAAGTAAAATTAATTTCAAAGAATATAGGTATCTACATTTTTATATAGATATATTTAAATAACGGATAACAAGACTATATTAAAAGCTCTCAAAATAATATTAAAGTTAAGTGTAAATTCTCTTAGAATTTAAACTACTTTTTGAAAGAATTTAACTATGAGAAAACAGTCATATAATTGGGAAAAAAGTCATGTGAACTTTAATGACTTCACATGTGAACTTTAATGACATAACATCTAATATCACAAGGTAGGTATAGGCAGAAGCAAAGGAAAAGACAGATAAGAAAAATAATTGTTTTGATAACAATTGTGCAAAGAATATTTTAATTTTAAAATGTATGTAATGTGTGACTATAAAAGGAACCCAACACCTTACAAAGAGTGCAAGATTGAACAAATATTATTAAGCAATTGGCAATATTAGATACAGATAATATTTTGTAGATTCATCTTTCGTTTTTAGAAACAAATGTACGCAATACATAGTTGACAAAGAGTACGTTTACTTGAATTAAACAACAAAAGGCTTAAACAGTTAATCCGGAAAAATATCGCTTAAACGTGTCTCACATTTTCCTGTGTTTTCCTTTGTAATTCCTGTATTTCCTGTTTGCCAATTAATCTTGTTCTAGGAAACATCGTCACTAGCAAGCTTGGAACACGTCATTAAATCTAAATTACAAATATAAAGGGACTGTACTTATAGTGAATACAACTTTATTAATATTGACTGTTTTTTATTCATCATCTCTACAGGATATAATTTCAAGTGTATGTTCATAACTAAGATACGTAAAGATACACACAGCAACTAATGTACGATACTTAGATTAAATATTATTATTCAGGTCCTGTGGATACTATCCGTGTGTGAATCTAAACGTACATTGGAATACGAGAGTCAGTAATGAGGTAAAATGACAACAGACAAATGAAACTATTAATAAGAAGCAAGTCATTTTTTAGAATTCTTAAGAATTTTGTTATTAAAATTAGAGGTCATTATCACGTTGCTGTGGCCTGTTGATAATGATTTAAGTATTTTATATAAACATTAACGTTATAAACATGGTATTAAATAAAAGCTTAATTATACAAATAAACAATTGTATATTCTACACTATATAAATTATAACGATTTAGATAAGTATTTATATAGTTTTTGCAAGCATAGTGAAGACAGAAATCTTAGAATGAGTACTCACTGACGTATAAATCAAAATAAAAAGATATAAAAATAGCTCATATTTTTCTGCTAACTTCTATAAAAATATATACTTTAATAGAAGTGGTAACATATTCATTCAAAACCTTAGAAAATCTATCCCACGAAATTTCATTATCTGGGTTATCCCGTCTTCTTACTATATACTATGGGTAGTAATAACAATACCTAGTAATTTGATGGTAATTGGCGGATCAAGCAAGTACTTGTAAACCATGTAGAGGAAAACTTGATATATTAAGATTACTGTCAGCATTCCAGTTTATCTAATCAAATGGTTTTTTCTTAAAATCAATCATATACTTCTTCTTTGACAGCTAGAACCTTCTGTGAAAAGATTTGTAATATTCCAGTTGCGCGTATAGTCACTTTTATATTCTTAAAATATTAGCGTCATCCACAACAAAATATATTGCCTGAGTTTATCTGTTCTTAAAATTTTTTATAGAGCTGTGAACTATTACGTTTCTAAGCTGAATAAAATGTAACAAACGTACAATGTACACGTGTGCGAATCTGCAAAGTAAGATAAGGTACTATGAAGTAAGATAAGTTTGCAGTGACAGGTTTGCAATATTTTTGTTGTTGTCAAATTGCATTTAAATAATAATAACATGATCTCATAGTTAATTGTACATTATATTATAGACTATAACCTGTAGGAATATTCATCGTATTCTACAAAAAGCCATCTTGTCTATTTACATGCCATTATTAACTATAGTTAAGATTTTCTCTATTCGTTGGAATTAAGCTTACATTAACACGCAGGAGGCTAAATTTTTATTTAAAGTATTCTAACGTCAGGGTACATAAAAAAACATCACAGCATAATATTTTACAAATATTACAAGTAAGTACGTAGCTCATTTGATCCTAAGATTAAAATCTTAGCAGAAGTAGAAATTACCTCGTTTTATAAAACCCATATCTCACGTATAAATGGACAAACGCTTCTGAAACTATATCTATAAAAGTGTGAAGAACAAAGCGCTCAAAATATGTTTTGTTTATGATTTATCTTTAAATTTTCTAAGTGTACCGATGTTAAGTTTATTCAGTGTATTTAGTTTTTGAAGTTGCAAGATTTGTAATAAAAGGACTACTGTAAATTACATTAAATACCTACTCCAATGACTTATTGTTGGTGTTGCCTTAGACACTTGATCGAATTTTTTCATAGTTCGTTTAACGAACGTGACATACTTTTACTAATCATATGCAAAAACTAACAAATACCGTAATTTTTTTGATAACTAAATGAGTGTCTGAAGTGCTTCATTATGCTCGTCTATATGTTATAACAAAATTACTAACAAATGTCACTTTTATTCTGCATAAACGAAGTGTATGTAACCAATTGACAGTAAACCTAACGATCTCAACCGATACAGTCTTCTTTACATTGCTCACATAGTTAAAACTCATCAAAGTAAGTAGAAAATCTATGAAAATCAAATTGTTTGTATTACTTTAGCAAAATACTAGTACAAAATAGTTTGTGTAGAATGTATGCAACAACTTTGGTTTCCGTGCAGCAATGATCATTTATTAGTTACAACTGAAAATAATAGAATTCGTCAAAACACACCCAACATTTTGACTGTAAGAAACTACATGCACTCGTAGATGAATTACAGTAATACTGTAGACGCTGTGGCGAGAGTTACTCTCTATGGGTTCCAAATGAATACAGTTATACTGTATTACCGAATGAGCAGGGCGCAGCGCAGCACACGGGTAAGATTTGTGACGCTGTGTAAATAAGTTGTCACCCAACGGAATACATATGTGTCTGTGATGGATTTGATATTCTTCACCACACCAGACATATTGTCTTTGTCTACTAATACATTCTGATGCATGCTGACAGGTGTCGTTTTGTGCAAAGTCGTTCATGCAGAAAATTTCCCTTCTTCTTAGAACTAGTTACTGTGTTATCTCTTAACCGTACTACTAGTCTGCTATTGATTTCTGAGAATTCAAAAAAAGTTTAAAGTAAGAAACATGTAAGTAATTTGTATCAAGATAATTTTATAATTGAAACGACAGCAAAAATTATTAATCATGAAATTACTTTAAGTATCAACTAATTAATATGAAACATCAAAGTAAGACAAGTATAATAATACGTAGTCAAGTTACTTTCCTTAAACACTGCGGCATTTTACAGAAGGTTCTTAACAGATCTGGCCTGTACTGAACCGTTTATACAGTAATCGGCAGCTAGGCGTCGTAAAGAAATTGCTTTCAAACACGTTTTGATAATAGCCTTTGTTTACGTTACGGTTATTGATTTCTCATTATAAGTAAGTGAACGGTCTTTTCTGCAGTGCCTGTATTGAACTGAACCAAACTGGAGACAGGGTGCTCCTCGTTTTATTAAAGTATGATCAAAAACCTTCTGTCAGGAAGCAATATTTTCAAGTGTCTCTAATATCTGAAACAACCTCTATACTTTGCCTTGTTAAAGCTTGTGTATTCTGCAAAAAGTCTTCACAAATATTTACCATTATTCAGGTGCAAGTAAATTTTCCTTTGAGCGATTTAATTGTAATTATTTACTTTGAAGTAAAACTCACACTGTGGTCGTCGTTAAATAATACTGTCAATTAAATTTTAGTTCTGTAACTTTTACACGTGACACCGTGTCCACATTTTACATTGTTCCATAAAACTGAACTTTTGATTGTGTGAAATGTTGATATGTTTTGAATGATGATAATTTCATGGATTCTCACGCATATTACAATTTTCTTCTTCTTGTACCTATTTTTATCTTGTACGCAAATATTTCCATATAAATATATAGCAAATGGTGCTTTAATACAATGTATCTGATATGGTGACCGAAGTTGTGTCCGCACTCTTCGCATGTCAAATATTTGTAAAATCGCAGTCTACCCTCCTCAGGTATCAGATTGTACCACTGTCCGCACTCTTCGCAACACTCCTGTTGTCCCCACTCTTTGCTGTCCGCACTATTCGTGATAATGACTTTGATAGGAATGAACAAGATACATTGAATAATAGTGTTGATCTGACGAATCTAGTAGCTATTGATGTGCCATCTTCTACTTCACCACAATCTACTCCAATTGTCGTATCTGAATTGTAAAATTATACAACTATTCCTACAATGCCAAATAGTTCAGCAGTTAAATTTTCTCAAACTATTACACCACCAACTTATGAACAAATTACAGAAGGACAAACAGTTCATTCAAGGACGAATGAAAATGAGACTGATACTTTACACCTTACTAGCAAGTTTTCTGGACGAGTTATCTATCGCAACTGGAGACCACATATTGACAATTCTGCTTCGACCCCTGCCACCTCATCTGCTCTTGTATTACTTCAAACTACAACCACTAACCCTGTAAAAAGACAATGTATTTCATTTGAAACCAACCCAAAACTTATTTGGAGTAACTATTGTAATTTTCTACTGAATCAATATGTACTTACCTAACACAACATTAGTGATTATTATCATATGGCTTATGTTTTTGCAAAGAAAAAAGTTCTGAATATTTTGAACATAATTATTTATTTAAAAATACCATCCTTAATATATGTTTTGTGAAAATAGCAAATAAGTTTAGTTGTAAATATTGTGTAATTTTTTAAAAAAATTATACTGGTTTGCATAGTGATTTAAAATTTGCATCACCCAGTTCTGCACAATCCATGAAGTGAATTTCGATTAAATTATTATATTTAATTTGTTTATACCTGAACTAAAAAAAAAATTTGTTTGGATTTGGAACAACAACCAGTTCCGTGGAGCTAGGTGCTACAAATTTCAGCTGACCCCCGTGCTGCAAAGAGTTAATGTGTACTTTATTAATACAGACTTATAGGTGTGTTGCATTTTCCAACAAATTAAAAACCAAATTGTAGGAAGTAATACTTAACACTGAATAATGAACATTAATAACATGAGGAAAAGTTAAAATATTAGGATTTTTGTCAATTTGAAGCTCAGAAACTTTACAAGTGAGGTTTCTATGTCCTCAAAGATCCCGTTGATGCCAATAGTGTAAAGCATGCCATTCAACGGAGATCCCTAAAGTACTCAATTCTCCAGCTCGCGTGGGCCCGATAGTGAATGTCCGATACGGACACGGAAAGTCTTGTCTGTGAGAGAGCTGCAGATAAATTTAGGCAGGTTACCTTTGAAGCCCTAATCATATAGTTGTGTTTGCTCTCGATGAAACTGTTTTTAACTGCGATTTCCAAATAAACCATTTAATCAATAGTAGAATGGTCTTATCCCTGCCTACACTGTGTACGGTCAGAAGGCCGTATTTTTCTAAACACCAGGTAAGGTAACTTTTTACCATCCTCTCCAAGAAGTTTCCTAGACAGCACGTCAACAATATTGGACGATAGTTTTCTAGTTTGAGAAAATCCTTTCCGGCCTTCAGAAGCGGGATGACGATCCCCTCTTTCCAATGTTATGAGTAGTCCCCTTGCGTCTATATGACGTCATAGAGTGCCAGTAGTGCAGCCATAGCACATCCGCGTGTAGTACATTCGGATGTTAATACATAATGCTGTAAGAATATCGGACAGCGGACTGTAATTCCCACATCGGGAAGGGCACGTTATAGGTTCTGTACCCTTCACATTGTAGGCCAGGCGTAGGGTTGGATTTCTCGAGAGCTGTAATACGTATTATCTTCAAGAATTCGTTTAAACTAATAATACGAGTACACTAAGAAGCTCTATATTTAAAATTTTGTTTTCCTTTCAAACCAATTGCCTATCATATAACTGTTATGCATAATTAAAAAATATCTATCTTTAATATAGGTGAACAAACTTTATACAAATTTTATATTTTAAAGATTTTAAAGTTGTAATACATATTGGGATAGAACACAGGATCATGATAAGCAATGAACTATGCAAATAATGCATGGATGACGGACATTCTCCTGTTTAAATTTGTCTTTTGTTGAAATTGCTTTTTTAGCTATAAATTTTGTATTGTATTACCGATAAGAAATTCGAATAGGTCAAACTCTGAAGGATTATATTTGTTATTTTTCTATGTTATGTGTTTGTGGAAGTGTGCGCGAGTTATTAACGTTTTTCTATAGTGTCCGTTATAATTTATTATCCGTCTGACATAAGAATTGAACAAGACATAAAGTTAAATATTAGATACAATTTCCCTATTTTCTATGATTTTCAAATAACTGTGAAGTATGAATTTTGTTATATGAAAACTTTATATGAAACTCACTCAAGCGTGGTATAATAAAATCCCTGATAATTTTCTAGGCAGGCTTATGCCTATTCCATGCAAAATGTTGCATGAACAAATATGCGGGCCGTGTGCATTTATCATGTGACTGGTAATTGGCCTATTAGAACGCAGGAAATTCATTGAAAATTGTCTGTTGCCATGTGCAGATCAAAGTTAGTTCATCTTGAGCCTTCGTTTAGAAAACGTGCGGTTCGCGTTCAAGAAGTTTCTCTTGCGTGAACCTGTAAACTGTGCAAAAGGTGTACGGAAACTTGGAACTCTGTGTGAGTTTGTCTACAGATCCAAGTAATTCAGTTTGCATAATATAATTGTGATTTTTTGTTGTTGTTGTATCCGTGTTAGTTCAAGATTTCCTCATAGGGAGTTCTATCGACCGCGATAGAACTGGTTGACGCGAGGACACTTAAAGACAAGCCGGAAGGTGTGAGCTTAAACACCGCTTTTAATTAACAGCCACATTACACCTTGAGAGTCGTAAGCTGTTTAAAACAATATAAAAACATTCTTAAACTTTTAACAATCAATATTCAGTGTTGTCGCAGCGAGGCAGTGTCGTAGTTCGACGAGCAGGTTCAGCGTGTTTCAGCAAGACACCAGCCCAGCAGAGTCTACGAGGGAAGGACACGCGTGATCTACGCATCGCGGTCAGCCATCTCGCCGGATCATATTGGATCATCATCATTCAAGTAAAATTTACAGATCTGAACTCTATATAAACATTTTTCAAACAGTATTCAGAATTCATTTAATTTGTGTATGTCTAAAATATATCGTATGAACCAGTATTAATTTGGTGTGCAATAAATTATAATAATAGCTCCAATATAGACTTATTGATTTATAAAACACACACATATTAATCCTATGAGCAAAAATTAATTCAATTGTGTTGTCGCAATATATATCATAAAATAACTAATAATTGACCAAGCCAAGAAATCGGATACACTGTCCTAAGCTACAAAATCAACAAGAGGGTATGGGGTCTAGTGGTAGCGTGTTCGATTCCAAGACACACCATGAACTTAAGGTACGTTATGTATATGAAGGTACAGAGGAATTGATTACCTGGGATAACATCCTGAGATAATAATAGGTGGCTGAAACGTAACTTCCTTCTATGCCGAAATGCTCACATAATGCAAGCTATACTTTCCTGGATTACTTCTTCTTCTTCTTCTTCTTCTTCTTCTTCTTCTTCTTCTTCTTCTTCTTCTTCTTCTTCTTCTTCTTCTTCTTCTTCTTCTTCTTCTTCTTCTTCTGCTCCTCCTCCTCCTCCTCCTCCTCCTCCTCCTCCTCCTCCTCCTCCTCCTCCTCCTCCTCCTCCTCCTCCTCCTCCTCCTCCTCCTCCTCCTCCTCCTTGTTATTACTATTATTACTATTAAAGCTAAAAATAATAATTAGAATAATGTAATACATACTACAATACAATTTGTGAAAAATTAACAAAATTGCACTCAAGGAACATACAGCAAATATATGTAAAAATAATGAATTAAACAATTGACTTTCTTGTTCTGATTAGAAAAAAAATATTCATTTACATATTGCTGACATCATCTTAAGAAGAAGACTGCAGATTTTTGAGAAGCTACTCTTCTATATACATTCTTCTGAACTATAAACCAGTATTAACTAATTACGTATAACATTAACAAAAAAAGAAGCAAACACGGCAGATTATAAGACAACTTCAAATCTGCCCTGACTAAAGTATATTTTAAATCCATTCAGTTCATGTTTCCTACATTTACATAGAGAGATGTATATACAACAAACCGAAATGCGTTAATATTCCAAAGACAAAGATAATCGAAAAAGCAAGTTTAAGCACATCAGATATCTTGACACAGCAAACTTAATACTACGTAATCATCCAGTTAAAACAGTTTCACTAATACAGTATGCAATATCGTTATAAACGTAATAGATATCATTAAACTTACGTTACATATAACTTCATTAACGGGACGTATTTTGTATTGATCGCAAACAAGGTAAACGATTTGAAGCTTTTCATCAGTGCAGAGCACAGTGTGTTATTAAACTATATCTAATACGCTAAATTCTGTAGATTATAAACTGTCACTTACATCTTGTGTACTTTAAGTAAGTTGAATTATGCAGTATAAACAAGATTCTATTAAAACAACATAGGGAAGTCAATAGTGAAGGATAACATTTAATTAGCGTTAACGAGCTCATTTTATCAATTACCCAGCTCATTGTGTTTACAATTTCAAATTTTTCTTTTTCTCACATTTCCTTTTATAATCCTTTTCAAACCTTTCGCGTTTATCAGACGTGCTTTGTAATTTTATTTATTTATAGATTTAACATTTATGGATTATTAGGCCTACATAGCTTATTTGAATACACTTATTATCAAGTGAGCTAAGAATGGAAACCTCACGCCAACAAGCACGCTGTAAAGCGTTATTTAAATAAAAAAACCATTTTAGACAACACTTGATTCACTTCCAAATGTTTTATATAAGGATGACTTGATTTTTATCCTTACCGTAATAAGCTAAAATTATAAATTACTAACTTCACAATTAAAAAATAAAAATTACTATATTTAATCGTATTTCTGTAATAAGTATAAATATGTGATAACAAGAAGACTTAATATGTAACACAAAAGACAGAAATAGTGTAAACAAGATGACGACTCCCTTCAAGAAGTAACTACATTTTCAACATCATTCCTGAAGATGTGATCTACAGGAACTTCATAGAGACGGGTATACCAGGCATAAGACGCTGTTTAGGACATCTGAGAATCTACAATCCATACACCAAAGAAGCTCCAATCTCCTCTGTGAACATCCGAGCTTTTCTTGATGATGACGACGACTACAAGGACTCCCAAGACAAACACCCCAGGACGAGGTTTCTACATTCCATTGTAAAGGTGACTCGATAGCCTGTCTATCGAGGGTTAATAATATATGTTACACTACACACTTCTAAAAGAGACTTTTCAAAGACGATTAATCTTATGTAAACATTAAAAGAGAAAATCTAAGTATAAACTGAAAAAATTTAATTATCATACGTTGTAACGTTTTAAATGTTAATGTAACTTATTATCGTTCCTAGTATTAGTACCATTCTTCAAATGGTTAAAGAAGTCTTGCAAGCTAATATAATGAATTGAAAATAATTAAAAGTCTTTATTACTAAAATACAGAAAGTTAACTCGGATCCGAGATTTAGCGATATAGAATCAATTTGATCCCAACGTTTTATGAAAGCATTTAAATATTTTAGTTTAATTAATGATGTCATGGGATCTGTCAGTAACTGTTGTTAAATAAAGAGAAGTCGTCTTGTTACACATAAAAATGAGTGCATAAATCAGTACAATACCTTCCCTTGTTTCCTTACACAGATAGTAAGTAATTTGTTCTGTTAATTTTTGATTTGAATACAGTTCGTTACAACGTAGGCAGCCCATGATGTCAACGTTGGCAGAGGTCAATTAAGATGGGTTCCCTGAATTTGTAACGCGGGAATACGTTACAATACTTTTTAAAGATAGCTTGGTTCAAAACTTTTGACTACTTTACAAAGAAAGAACAAAATCAATTTAAAACATGTCTGTGGCCGTCAGAAAATGTGTTATAGCGTTAGTATTCCACTTATATGAACGTACATCCTATGTACTATTGCAATATATTCTATTTATACCAATCTTCAAATTTTTTGGTTTAAAATAATTTTATTGGAATCGGTCTATCACTTTATCCATCGCGAGTACAAATCCACTTGTCGCTGGTCACAATTCCAGGCAACAGATAAGTAACCAACTGCTTTACATGGTAATTATAATAATAAAATTACTAAACAGTAATTATTTTCATCGCCATATGTTAATAATGTCTCTAAGCGATTTCTCAGCAAAATAATTTATTTAGGCGTCAGTAAAGTATAACTATCATTATAAATTTATATAATGAATATTTTCTACGCTAACCTGTAAGATGTAGTCCATTACGATTTAAGCACGTGCAGAAGTAGTATTACCCTACGTTCTCCTATTTTCTCCAAATACTCTGGCCTCAGTCTACGTTTTGTCTCTCCTCTTCAGAATCGATCGTACGTAATTTAATGATCCACGGTTCACGTGTCGTTCTATGGCCTTCTTCATGTAATGTCTCGTTTGATTTTCTGTTCCAGACCTAAGCCTGTAATTTGTAAAATTTTAGACCTTTTAAGAAAACGACCAAACCACTTTAGTTGTAGCTTTCCTTTGTTTTTTCTTCGAAAAACAGTATAGATTTAAATACTAGATAACTTATTGTATGGTCTAATTGTCTTCTGGTTTCTCCAAAATATTTTATTCTACCGCTTCTAATTTAAGTTGCATTGATTTCGTAACAAACAACTCTCGTTTCCACAAATAAGGTTGGCGAAAGTACTGTGGCATATGTTGTCATTGCGTGTGAGTGCTTGCTTTCTCCTTTCTGAAACCGTTTTGTTTAGGCTATCATACAATTGTACGTAATAAAGCTGTATGCATAATTTATTAAATTTTAAAATGAAAAATATTTAATATTTTTTTGCATAATTATAATTCCTTTTCATCTTTCAAAGATATAATTTAAACTTTTCATTTTAGTTTAGGGCCTGAAGTTACAATTATTTTAAGCATTACTTTCGCGCTTGTAGAAACGTTGTTTCAGAGTAACACAAAGAAGACAACACAATGAACCCGCTGAACCCATACACGCAAGTAGTTTTTTGGCTAGTGAACGACTCATAAACATTAAATATACTGGGGGGAGTGTATTTGATACGCTCCATTTATTTGGTGCAAAGCAAATGGCCTTATAAAGCTACTTGGGCTTGGCGCCACGCTTCATCACACTTAACTGCTTTACAACGTACGTACACAACACGCGCTCAAAGAGGTTTCTTCTAGACTCAAAACGGCCCTCATTTTAACTATTATTCTTCCAGTCTACTAAAAACGTGAGAAAAGAAAACTTGTACCACTGTCATAAATTCACAAGAATTACAGTGTTAAATGATTTGAACTATGTTTTCAGCGCCGTAAATAACGTCTTGAATTAAAGGATCAATGGGACTTACGACCTTTGTGTTATTTTAAGCCACTAAAACTGGCCACGTAAACCTATTAGTATATCCTATAATCTTTGATAATTACCTCTTTCTTCAAGATTCCTTCTGAACTGGTATAGCCATTGTTTCTTATACTTTCATGGATAGAAATATTAAACTTGTACAAAATAACTTCGTGAACGTTTTTTATGGTACACGAATTTATATAAAGCGTTTATTTTATTTAACGCACGTCAATTTCGCTAAAAGTAAATTAACTTTACACGCAAATTCTGACTTCTTATAGACAGTGTGATGGATGATTTACACATGTGCTTATGTACACTACACAGGCCATGACACATATTATATAATTAAAATGATTGAATTCTTGTTCTTCTTATTATCCCGTGCCATACAACTTACTAATTTCAGTACTGCAAAATTGATATCAGAGCAAATCTGAGTTTACCAAACGCCATTCCCACGAACAGATTATCATATAGGCTCAATTTACCAATACCGGATTACACTATTTTCAACGCGGAAGCAAACAATAAATGCATAATTAATAGACATGTCCGTATACAAGTTTGAGAAACCTAACATACTTACATATGTAGCAAGGTTTATATCTGTATGCAACCAAATACTAATAATTCTGAAAGCAAACAATACACGGTGTTAATCTGTTATTGTGATGATAAAATTTCTAGAGCCACAGTTACGTCCTTAACACGGATTTGAATTTCCCTGAACAGATAAGGTTTATTGAATTGAAGACGTCTTTCAGAAGTCTGATAATATAAAGAGGAGAGTCTATAAGAGAATTCATCAATAAAATTGTCTACAGAATAAGGAATAAAATACCGTTGTCTCGAGATTTATCTGCCCGTGTATTAAAGGCGATAATACTCTACGCCTGTGTAGACCCTAATCTTAAAGTGGAAGGCACTCAAACCGTCCACATAGAACAAATGCCAACAATTTTACAGCAGAAAGAGAAAAAACATGTAACGTTAAGAGACGCGTGTATGAGCAAACATCACACAATACGCAATACACGTTTTTAAAATAAAGTTCCACAGTCACATCTTGAAAACTGTAAGGACCTTACCATGTAAGGGCTACTGTTCGACACTTCTGAACACAACGTGTACGGCATCAATGAATAAAGACTAGTATTCGATAACGAGTTTGAGATTTTTATCATAGAAAAATATGTGAGACCTGGACGCTGAATAAATAAGTCAACACCTGAAGCCGACCTAAACACTCAGATATACGAACAGAGGTTGATTAAGTCACCTGAAAGTTAGTAACTAGCTCAAACAGTTATTTGGTTAGTTAGAGATTCTATTAATAGGCTAATTAATAGAGAAGTCGCTAATAGCTAAGTCGTTTGAAATAGTCAGAGTTTGCAATAGTCAAATAATAGTTTCTTCGTTTGCAATAGTCAGAGAGAAAAATATATGGGAACGGCATATGATTCCGATAACGCTCAGAGAATTTACAAAAGAAACAAGCACAGGAAATTTTTTAAGCGTAAGTAGAGAATAATTTTTTCTTAGGATATTTTTAATTATTTGTTCCCAAAATACCTATATTACAGCTATGAAACATACGGTACATTAGGACGTGCAGTTCTCTAAAGCGTGTTTTAAAAATTTCGTCCTTTATTGTCTGTGAGAGGAATAAGTCTATACAAATGTTTGGATGAAGCTTACACTTTATCAAACAAAAGAAAACTATCCCATTTTCTTCACAAAATAGGCTGTGATTATCATATTATATTAATATAAACGTAAAAGTTATTCAATCTAAAAGCTGGAAGACGCAAATGCAATAACCTTCGATGTTATTATAGGAAAAGGCACAGAAAAATAGACTGCCTTACACTTAGCGTAAAAACGTTAAAGACCATGTAAATTTGATTTAACAATTATATTCAATTTCTTCTTATTTAGAATGACAAAAATTATTATCCTTTAATGTCTGTAACTTTTGATTCAAAAAAATTATTGTGTTAATTCTTACAGGTTTTATCCCCAACATTGAAACAGCCTAAAATAAAACAATTTCAAATTTGTTTCTTTACCAGCAACTTGTAACTTACCTAAGAAGGAAAAGTTTTGATTTAAAGTTTTTGTAACTGAATTCTTAATCCAACTGCTAATTTGTGGGAATAAAAGTTACTAAAGTTAAAGTGAAACATCAATAATAATTACAACAAATAAGAACATAATACAAAAGATTATTACTTGAAAAAGGATGATCAAGAAGAATTTTGAAAATCTTTATAATTACGTATAAAACTCCATACAACCATAAGCTACCAAAAACATAAGTCTACACTTAAGCTTTAAATCATATTCAGTGGATAATAAAATAGCCACAGGCAAGGAAACAAACGTCACTGAACTGAATTAGTAAGCCTATAATTAGTACTAAACTATTATACGTACAAGGGAATTCTATGATCATATTAAGGGTTTCACAGCTACGATTTTAAAGTAGTCTTCAATGTAGCCATTTTTTAACCGCCACCACTGTCATAATGTTAGTACATAACTGGTCGCCTAAAGTAATTTGTTTATTTAACAAGAAAAAGGGAGAAAGGAAAAAATATCAATTTCGACTAAATTCTCTATACTTGTGTTAAATTAATGTTAATTATCACGTTTATAAAATCTCCGTTTAGACAGAATTTGATTATAACATTTCTTAAAATTGTACGTTTATTTCTATATTAAAAACTTTATCTAAAAATATGTTCACAAAAATGGTTACGTATAAATTTGATGTAGATTACCATTTGCTTTGTATGTTTCAAGTTAGGTTTTCGTCTGTTACTCTGGCAATAAAGACATCGTTTATCGACACCTCTAACAAAGCGTGATTCAGTTGATATGTCCAACACCATTTAAACCTTAAAATTATATTTATAACCATGTTCCTATTTATATGAAAAATATCTTGTTCTATAATGGTATTGTGTAATGTTTTTATCAACATTAATATAAAGGGCAATTAACAAAATTGTATACTAAATGTTGACGTACTACAGTAATTTGTGACTGTATGTTTCAACAGAGGTGGTATATTTAAAATGTTGTTTACTCTTATACAAATTTTGTTGTAGCCTTATTTTAGATTAAAAAATTTTATAGACACTCTGTAGAGGTAATGAAATTATATCTTTAAATTTTATTTCTGTTTTCTACATTTGAACTCTATATCATAATTTTACATCTCTAGCTTGCTCAATTTTGTTTTACAATCGCACCGTACAATTGCAATCTTGCGTTAGAAATTACTACAACGTTATTGTTTGTTGTACAGATTTTCTTTCTTAACCAAAAATTATTATTAATTGTTAATTGTAGATAACTTTTAATTAGTTTTGAAACTAATCTGATGTAATTTAGTGACTCTAAACATGTTGACAAATGCCAATTATGAAGTTGGCATTATGATTTTCAAAAAATTAAGATATGTGTCAACATGTTAATTATCTGTACACTTTTTATTATTAGCACTAAAATACTACATTAAATAGCATAAAACTTGTGACGGCAGCGGTATGCGAACATCTGCTCTCCGGTACCAGCGGTGGACACAGCGAGCCAATCCGGCATCAGCGTTCGGAGCTAGCCAATCAGCGATCCCGGTTAGTTAATAAAACCCGGGCCGGCAGAAAATTTACGCACACTTCATCGCCACGCCATCGGGAGAGAAAGTCTACCTAGAGCTGTCGCCAGGGTAGGCTGTGTTCGTTTTTGCTCCGCAAAAATTGATTCAAAGTTTGTGCTACAATTGTTTATTTCTGTGAAGTATTACTTAATTAGTGTGTGCTTACAAAGTATTCGTTAGTGCAGTGTAGTGCGCGGCCGTTGTTGTGTTTGTGTGCTGTGCGGCTTCTGGTGAGTACGTGTGTCAGTGCCTGTCAGTTAGAATAATCATTGCTGGTGAGTTCACCTCTCCTTTAAACACCTTTGGCGTCCATTTCGGCTTCCGAAATGGCGTCAAATAAGCCTGATATTCCTTTGCCGGAGCCGTTAAGCTCTCTCTTGGGTGGTTGCGGTTCTGCTTCTCTTTCTACACCTCTCCCTGTGATAATTGTGAATGTGAAAGAGGCAGTGACAGTGAAATATCCGACGTCCATATGGGGAGTGCTGGGTCGGGAGATGAAGAGTTTTCGGTTGTGAATGGCAAACGCGCCAAACGCAAGCGGGCTGCCGCCAGTCAGTCTCCCGCCTCACCAAACCAGGTCGCTGATTCAGGTAACAGTGGCTTGCAGTCTGTTAATCTTGCTTCCTCTAGTGTTAAGCCTGACCCATCTACCCCTAAGTTTCCACCTATTATCATCCCCGATAATAGGAATTACACCCAGCTTCTTGGTAACCTTCGTTCTGCCCTTCCTTCGGCGTCCGTGGAAGCGAAATGCTCCGGCAAATCGCTGAAGCTGGGCGTCAAAACCATTGTTGACTTCCGCGCTGTTCAGCACTTTCTGTCAGCGCGGAACATTTCCTTTCATACCTTCGCTCTCCCTGAGGAGCGTAAGGTAAAAATTGTCATTCAGGGTATTCCTTACCATAACTCCTCCGATGCTATCGTGCAGGAATTGACGACTCTTGGCTATTCGCCAACAGCTGTGTCGGTTTTGCACGCTGGCAAAGGAGACAACAAGCATCCCGTTAATTCTTTCCTAGTTAAATTGCTCAAAACTGGAAATTTTGAGGAGGTCTATGGCCTTCAAACACTCCTTCACCTGCGGGTGATCATTAGATCATTTGACCCGCGTCCAGGCCTTGTTCAGTGTTTCAACTGTCAGGGCTTCGGGCACTCTTCCCTTTTCTGTCATGCGCCTCCACGTTGCGTGCGGTGCGGCGACCCTCACCGTGGCTGTGATAAGCCTCGTGTGCCGGGTTTTGTCCAGTACTGCTGCAACTGCAGGGGCGCCCATCCGGCTAGCTACCGGGGTTGTATCAAGTACATCGTAGCTGAAAGACAGCAGCGATCTGCGCGCCCTGGCGCGCAGCGTCGTGTAGCTGGCCCTGCCCCTAATCGGCGAGATGCCTTCCCCCCTTTCACCGGGTTCATCTATCAAGGCCCCGGCAGCGACACCTGTTGCCCCCGCGGTCTCAGTCCCGCCTGCAGGCGTCGCTCCGGCGGCGCCTGTGACGGCTCCACTTCCAGCGCCTCCCGGAGCGCCCGGCCCTTCCTATGCAGCTGTCGCTGCCGAGACATCATTGACATCCACTTCCGCCCGCAAGGGTACCAAAAAGCGCTCGCGTCGCCGGACTCCCGGCCAACGACATGAGCAGGCTCGACCTGCCCAAACTCAGCGGGACTCTCCCGCCCCTGTCATCTCCCAACCTCCGCGTGAGCATACCATAGTTAAGTCCGCTAACCCAACGCCATCTTTAGTCCTGGCCGAAGTTCCTCAGGAACGTCCGCGCGGGTCCCGGGAACTTTCTCGGGCTCCAGCGGACCCCCCTGACGGCTTGGGCCACTTCACTTGTAGAAAGCATCAAGTCTGCTCCTGACACCTCGACTGTACTGATGTTAGTCTTCCAATCCCTCTCTGCTCTCTTCCCTCTCCTCCCCCTCAATGGCTAAATCCCTGCGGATCTTCGCTTGGAATGCCGATGGCGTTTCCTCTCGTCGATCTGAGCTGGCGGCTTTCGTCGTGGAGTACTACGCTGATGTCGTGCTTCTCTCCGCAACCCATGTAGCCCCCTACCATCGATTCTCACTTCCTGCTTACACTTGTTATCGTAAGGATCGTCCCCTACAGCCGCGCCATCCCTCGTCTAGGGGTACGGCGATTCTGATCCACAGGCGGATATCCCATAGGCCACTATCCCCCCTCACTACTCGACTCATCGAAGGTTGTGCGGTGGCGGTGGACGCAGGCGACTCGGAGTCGCGTATTGTTTCTGTGTATCTCCGACCTCGCCGCAGCCCGCCGCCCTCGCGAGGGGAGTGGAACGCTCTCCTCGACCATCCAATCTCGACGATTGCAGCCGGCGACTTTAACGCCAATCATCCTTCTTGGAACAGTAGGGCTACCAACGCCTACGGCAACTCACTCCGCCGGTTCGTTCTAGACGACCCGGATACGCACGTCATCGCCCCTGATGATCCTACCAACTACCCCTATGGCGGTCAACGACCGGACGTTCTTGATGTAGTTCAGGAACGTGGCCCATAACATCCAGGTCTCGTCAGTGTCAGACCTCTCGTCTGATCACAATCTCCTGCTAATAACTGTTCGAGAGGTGTCGGCTTCACCCCGACTTGCCGCTGGTCCTGCTAGGATTTTCGTCAATCGGCGCTCCTATCACGACGAGCTCTCTCGAAGGTTACTATCTGCCCCAGCGTACCCGATCGCCACTCGTGACGATCTGGATCTCCGTGCCACTCATCTTCTGGAGTTGGTCCAAGGTGTCATGGATCGACACACATACAACGGTGAGGTGAATCGCAAATCGGCCCTTCAACCGGAATTTATCCACGCCATCTGGCTTCGGCGCAATCTCCGCCGAAGATGGCAACGAACCCGAGATCCCGCCGTCAAACGACGGTTTCAGGCCCAGTCTCTTTACGTCCAGCAACTTCTGCGGACGTAAACTCTGATCAGTGGGACTCATATCTTGAGTCCCTCGAAGTCGACCAAGCCTCCGTCTGGAGAGCGACGAGTCGCCTTACTCGCGAGAAGCGTACTCGCAACCCGTTGAATACCCCGAACGGCATTGTTTCTTCATCGGAAGGCAAGGCTGAGGCCTTCGCCGACTGCATGGAGACTCAATTCACCGTTCATAGAGGCGTCTCGGACCCTGCCCACTCGGTAGTGGTTCGAGACTTCCTATCTCGATATTCTTCCCGCCCTCCACCTGACCCTCCCGTTCTCTTCGACAGGGACGAACTAGTTTCGTCTATCTGTCGATTGAACCGACGTCGCGCCCCTGGTCCTGACCGGATCGGGGCCGCAGCTTTGCAATATCTCCCGGCCTCGGGCGTTGAATTTGTCCTGGATCTGTGTTTGAGCGTCTCCTACTCGCCCGCATCTGGCCGCTGCTGGATAATTTTATTCGGAGTGAACAGTTCGGGTTCCGTAGAGAGCACTCGACAACTTTACAACTTGTCCGAGTTGTCACAGCATTGTCCGACGCCGCCAATAAGCGGTGTTCGGTGCCTGGACATACAGGCGGGCCCGCAGGTGGTCCTTGACGAACTGCGCGACGCGGGTTATAAGGTTGTTGGAGCCTCTCGGCTGTACACTACTTGTGGCTCGCGTCGTCCCCTTCCCCTCATCGGACTCCTGGTAGAGAAGGGCGAATCTTCCCAGGCCCTTTTAGATTTGAAACGGCTTTTCGGGCTCTGCGTGAGCATAGAGCCCTGCCGTCAGACCGGGCGACTTTTCCAGTGCCACAGGTGCCAGCGGTTCGGCCACAGCAGCTTCGGTTGTCGGAACGCGCCGACCTGCGTCCGCTGTGGAAATGACAACTTGACGCAGGCCTGCGCCGTTCCGGACAATCACCGGTATTGTATTATCTGTGGCGGCGCCCATGCTGGTAACAACAGGCGCTGCCCAGTCTATAAAGAGCAGCTGGACAAACTCAATAAACCTGTACAGCCTAAGCCACGTCAAGTTGTTAGTCAGACAGTCAAAACGGCCAAAGCCGCTGAACCTGTGGTCCGGAAACCAGCCCCTAGGTCTGCTCCGTTTCCAAAACCTAGTGCAGTGAGCCCGAGCATAGCTCAACAGGCCAAACCACCTACCGCGCCCCCGGAACCGGAACGCGAAGTACCCCACTACGCTCTAGTCCCGTTGCCGGACGATAAGGAGGAAATTGATCCTCCACTGCCGCCGCCACCCAAGCCTAGATTCCCCAGATCAGGCAAAAAAGGTAAACCTCCGGCCAAGAACACGGGCCAGCCAAAGTTACCTGCCACTGGACCCAAGCCTGTCCACCAAAAGCCAGAGCGACCACCCGCTCCAGAACCCGCCTCCAAGTCTTCCACCGCCTCGCCCCGCCGCAGCTATGCAGCTGCCGCCAAGCGTTCCCCCCAGGCCTTATCTTCCGATGATCTCGCCGTTGTATCCGACTTTCTGGCAAGCTACGACTTGCAGAAATTAGCCCAAACTTTCATTAAGATCAAGGAACGCTTGGCAGCAGCCTCGCCCCAAGACAAGTTCCTCCTCTTGGTGGAAGCCTGCCGAATTATAGGTCTGTTATGAACGGACAACCACGGCAATCCCTCAAGCGAGACCTCGAGCTCGTGGCGTGGAACGCCAACGCCAACGCCAACGGCCGCTTCCCGGCATTCTGAGCTCTTAGAGTTCGTTGCCCGACACAAGCCCGACGTGCTTCTTCTTGGTGAGACGCACCTGACCCCGCATCGTCGTTTCCGACTGCCCAACTACGTGTGCCACCGGGATGACAGGTCGGGTCGCGCAGGAGGGGGCAGAGCCATCGCGGTGAAGGCGAGTCTTCGCCATCACCGCGTTGTCTTGCCTCAGCGGCGGAACATCGAGTGCACCGCGGTTGAGCTCCATGGTGCTCTCGGCGGTCTACTCGTGGTTTCCGCTTACAAGCCTCCACAAACGGAGCTCCTATCGAACGATCTGGAGGCTGTCTTTGGCGCACAAAGGAGGGTAGTCCTGGCGGGCGACCTGAACTGTAAACACCCTGATTGGGGGAGCCGCTTGGTGAACCCAAACGGGGCCCGCTTACGCAGGTATGCTGATGCGGCTCGGGTCACAGTCATGGGTCGTACCGGGCCTACGTACTATCCCTGGAGGGCTAACTCCCGCCCTGACGTACTGGACATTGCCGCGGTCAGGGGCGTTTATTGCCCGGTCCACGTCTCCGTCATTTCGGAACTGTCCTCGGACCATTGCCCTATCAGTGTGCATATAGCTACCCAGCACGCCACCGTCCGCGACGAGCGGTGGGTAATCGAGTGGGACCGCTTTTGCTCGGCGTTCAGTCGCCGCCTACCTGAGCATATCCCGCTCGACACTACCCAGCATGTCGACGAGGCAGTTGCCTTATTCGACACAGCCGTAGTCTCGGCGGTAGACGTGTCCTCCCGGATGAAGCCGGGGCTCACACCTGACTATCAGCGTATCCCCGAAGAGGTGTCTCAGCTCGCTTGCGAGAGGAATCGCCTCCGGAGACGCTGGCAGAGGACTCGTGGACCCGGCTGACAAGGCTGCATTCAACAGAGCGTCCGGCAAGTTGCGTCGCGACATGCTGGCGTTCCGTAGACGCAACTGGCAGCTAGCTGTGACACAGATGGATGGCCCTGCCGAGGACCGTAAGGTCTGGCGGATTCCCAGTGCCCAAACGGGAAAGCGCAAACGCGCGCCTCTCCCCGCACTGGCCGGACCCGGCGGTCAACCCCTTGGCCGCCCCCTCGAAAAGGCAGAGTTCTTGGCTGACAGTTTAGAGCGACAGTTCGCTCCCAACCCATCCAAGAACCCGGCTTTCACTGAGCAAATCTGCCGCGAGGTAGAGCGCTTTCTATCGGCAGATATCACAGTCCAACCGGAGCCCATCTCCCCGGAGGAGGTCTCTGAGAGGATTGTTCAACTCAAGCCCCGGAAGGCGCCTGGCCCGGACGGAGTCATGAATTCCGCCCTCCATCGCCTTCCGGAGCGAGGAACCCAGTTCCTCACTGACCTGTTCAATACATGCCTCAGACTGGCCTATTTTCCGGTGAAGTGGAAAACGGCTACCGTCATAGTGATACCCAAGCCGGGAAAGAATTCTTCTCGCGTGGAAAACCTCAGGTCCATCAGCCTCTTGTCCGCGACGTCCAAGGTTTTTGAGCGTCTGACCCAGCGTAGGATCCGCGACCATCTAGAAAGACTAGACGTGCTGATGCCCGAACAGTTCGGCTTTCGTGAGCTGCACTCCTCGACTCATCAGCTGATGAGACTCGTGGAATGCATTACCGAGGCTGTCTGCCAGGGCAAACAGACGACTGCGATCTTCCTAGACGTTGTAACATTACATTTGGAACACCTTAATATCGTACCCGATTTAATGAAGACAATGGATAAGAAGCTAAACAAGAAGAAAAATATCTTTCAAGATGATAGTGAAGAGGAACGAATAACTATTTCAGACTGACTAGTAATACAACTGACCGTACCCAAATTAATGATTCAGACAAAATGATGCAAAATACATTCAACCCCGATTAAGACATGAACTTTAAATAACGACAAAATAAGTATTATAAAGACAGACAGATTATGTATCAGTACTATAAGGAAACAAATGGTTTCATTCAATGTATCATAATATCAAGATAATCAAAATACAAATTGAGGGATAATAGTCCCAAACATACAATACTATGTAAAAAGAAATATTAGTAAGTGATTAATTTGAATGATGTAATGAAAATATAACAAACCTTATTATAGATACAGGAACCATACAACTAATTGTAATAAATAATGGTCACAAGATTGTCCAGAAAACAACAAATAATAACTTATTCACAGTAATATTTTATAACAAGAGTGAAGTTCTTTTGATGACAATAAAAATGTAAACCCAAATACAAAAACAATGAATGTGACAAATAGAAACACAATACGATATTGTAGTATTAAATATATTTTAATGGATAAGGAAGTAGCTGAATATTATGTGTCAGTGAAACCAAAACAATCAGTAACAGAAGTGTCTAAAGGTAGAATTAAAAGTGAACCAGTGGAAAATATTTATAATGGGACAAACAAATCTTAATAATCTTCTATAAATAAGATTATTAATCTTATAAGACTAATTAAAACAAATAGAGATAAGATCAAAGAATAACAGTGGACTAGTGCAAGTAATTTTATTATGAAAATATACTAAAAATGATCCCAAGTGAGTGCTATTTTTATCTCACAATATTAGGTAATATGACTATAAATGTGATGAGATAATGTAATAAGTAGTGCAGTGATCAAGGGTACATCCCTGAAATAAAACAAAAACACCAAGGACTGCATGAAACGTAATTTTAAGGAATAATTTAAGTAATGAAAAAACATGTGTGTTTTGTTTATATTAATGGTTCATTGAACTCAAGGCTGGAAGGTCTAAGTTAGAGTACAACTCTTTTGTTTTCAAATATATTTGTTATGTATTAATAATAAGAATTAATTAATTAGTTATCAAGGCAAGATGGAGTGAAAGAAGGTGTTATTACTAGTGGTAAACAGTTGTTTATGTTTAATGAAATTTTAACTTATTTATTCAATGTCCATAAAAGTCATAGCCATGTGGGCATGACACTAAATTGATTTGATTATATATTGTTTTGTTATTGTTCATGTAATGATGTTATCAGGATAGCCAGGAAAGCAACCAACCATTCTAAATTAATGAGAAATAGAAAAATAACAAAGCAGACAGTAGTTATATAAGGATGATCATGTTTGAACAAATAAATGGAGTACCAAATGTTTTGTGGATGGCAAACTGTAGGAAGCCATGTAAAACCAACTTTTGTAAATTTTAGATAATACTGTTAGGAATTTTGTGAAACAAATGTTGAAGGATGAATGGATTTATAGTTAATAGTATACACTACAAATCTAGAAGCAAAATAACTCGTTTTAAGCTATTTAAGAAAAATTCAAATAACAAAATTGTAACAGCTGTATTTCTTAAGTAAAAGTAGGCATCTTTAGTGTCTATGTGTCACAAATGTAAAGACCAAAATAATGTTGCTAATAGTTTTAAATTCCCAATCAGTACAGAAAAGTTATACTAAGTTAAAGGTTTTGAACAAATTCAGACATTGAAATAATGAAATTACATGACAATGTATATCCGAATGAACCAACCAGATTCCAAGTTTACCCTTAGCAACCAGAAATTTCGGATAAATAAAATGAGACTTCTTTAACAACGGTCATAGCGTACAGACGCGTTTGTAAAACGTCTTACATAATTAACTATAAACTGTGAAAAAACATTCCAGACATCTTAATACAGATAGATACACATAATACGAGTTATTACAACCGAGTGAGGAACATCCAGCATTTGAATAGAAGAATCAAGAACCAGGGAGGAGGACCGAAGCAGACGTGGTCCCTATCTTCGACCAAGAACCATTTTAAGAAGAGGATTTGGTGAATTCGAACATTTTATTATATTATGCATCAACACCAACTTTTGTATACACGACTTTTTAAGAAGTAACCAACTAAAACTACAGACATCATATCACACAACACTAAGAACACTCACTAATAACACGAATTGAGATTGACACCTTTTTAAACTCCACAAGAACCTTTGATTTTAATAATAACTGTTAAATACATAAACTGGACATAACCTATAATAACTAGCAATCACTATTCGAATGTATGCGTGCACATTACACTCTAAAACTTTGTAATATCCTTGAACTGTAAAATTTGTACTTTGATTTATAGAATAATATTTTGTTTAATTGTAATCCCCGAACCAGATACGCCCTGAGATGATCTATTTTAATAGAAATAATAACCAACGCTTTATTTTGGTCTGAATACTGAATAAGAATTGCAACTACTGTACCAACTGGTAAAGAAGACACATAATTTTTGCCACAATTGTGATTATCATAAAAAGAAACGAGAAACAATTAACCAATGCTTTACTGAATAAATGGTTTCTATAAAGATATATGTTTTTTGTTATATTTGCGTCGTTATTATTGCTGTTCCATTTAAAAATAAGTTCACAGAGCACAGCGGACACCACAACGGTTGGCAACGGTGGCTGACGTCATTGAAACGGTACGTATAGTGGGAGCGAGCGGCAGATTACAAAATCATTCGCCGTTCAACATATTTTATTAATAGTAATATAATTACAACAACAATTGTGTGGTTGAAGGTAGTTAATACACATATATTGGTAACAAATTGAATTTTCCAACGGGCGGCGTATATAATTTAAGTGCCCGCAACACAAATAGAGTGTTACAAATTGACGAACCCAACAGAGGGGCAGAAAGTAAAGAGCGACACATTAAATAACACAGTAAAACTAATATTCGTGTTACTAATTGACGAATCCAACGTGAGGCTTAAAGAAATAAGACGTAACATATTAATTTGTTACAACGTAGAGAAAGCCTTTGACCGCGTGTGGCACGAGGGTGTCCTTTACAAACTGACGGAAGTCCTTCTCCCAGACTGCTACGTTCACTTGATTGGCAGCTTTCTGCGAGACCGTAGCTTCCGAGTGACAGTAGACCACGCTCTCTCTTCGGAGAGGCGTATTACCGCTGGCGTCCCTCAGGGAATGTCCTTGGGCCTCTCCTGTTCTCGCTGTTTGTCAACGACACACCCCGAGTTCCTGGAGTAAAATTGTCGCTGTTCGCGGACGACACTGCGGCTTTTGCCTCAGAGCCGAACGCGAGTTATGCGGCAGTTAAGCTCCAGCGCCAACTCGACGCGTATGTCGGGTGGACCGATGACTGGAGATTTGCCGTTAACGCTTCCAAGAGCGCCGCGGTAATATTATCGCGCAAACGTAAGCGGCCTCGGCCGCTTAAAGTAGGCCCCGTCGAGGTGCCCTAAACCAATAGCGTCAAGTACCTCGCGCTCCACGTGGATTCCCGACTCACCTGGCGAACCCATACAAATTACATCCGACAACGCGCTTCGGCGCAACTCAGTAGACTCTGGCCCGTGCTTTCTAATCCGGCAATGACCCCCCGGCTAGGTAAGCTCATAGTCACAACGTACGTGTTGCCCGTGATTACCTACGCCTGTCCTGTTTGGGGATACCTGGCTCGTGGTCATAGAACAACGCTCCAGCGCGTACTCGACCGGGGACTGAAGCTCGCGTGAGGAGAGGACTCGTCTCTTCTCGTCTTTTGAGGAGAGGACTCGGTGTCCGCTCTCTTGATGACACCGTGAGACGCCTGGCGCGTAGATTCTATGTTCGTTCCGACAGAGTGACCCACAATTCCCTCATTGCCGGACTTGGTAAATACACCCCGCGACCAGGTGAGTCCTGGAAGCGACCTCGTTTGCTAGTCCCGGTGGTATAATCCACCAATCGCAGGTCGCTTCAAACCCCCCCATAAGTAGATAAAAAGTATATATAGAAATCCAACAGACCCAGTGGCAGGAGTCCTTTCTGAGACTCGGGACACTGCACCACTGTGAATTTTCCGCCGCCTTCTCAGTTAACTGGTTGGCGTGTCCCTCCCGATTATTTAGGAAACCTTTTGAAAGTCCAGAATTGTTTTCTTCTGACAGCCATCGGGCACGTCCAGGAAGCTGTAATACAGACATGGGTGCAAGACGCCCCACTACCTAACGCATCGCACTCCATCGGACGCACTTCATCTCCTCTCCTCTCTCGGACGACATCGAGGCGGAGACAGCCGGAAGGAACAGCCGAAGAATAGAACCGCCGCCGTTCTTGCGTCTTCGCACTCCCGTTCCACGCCAGCGATGGATTTCGCTGGGCCGGCAGCCGACTCTACAACCGATGCCGAAAGAAGAGGAGGACTGCAGTACGCCACGAACAGCGGGCGCAGCCGCCGAACATCTCAGCGCGGCACGACCAACATCAACCTTCTCGCCACAGGTCCTTTTTAGGGCCACCAAAAACACTAGAGTGTACGATTGGCGCCATTTGTCATGCGGCAAGCCTGTTGTCCGGTGACAAACTATATAAACAAGTTTCATAATCGGTAGGTAGTATTTATTATCATTATTGACACCATGAGTTTTAGTGTCGGTTGCCGGTTGCTGAAATATCATATGGGTAAATTATGTGCTCCTAATGAGAACTCCCAAACAAGTCCGATCTTGTTACTTCATCACTTCACATCTCCTGTTACCATAATTAATTTTTTGATAATATCCTGTCAATTTAATAGGCAATCATTTAACGAGAGTTTTGCGTGATAATATCGTATTCCACTCTTGTCAGGTAAAAACATATTTAACTAGTAAAACATATATTTTCTCAGAGGTTGTATATAATTTGGGTTTAGTGAGACATAGTTATAGTAATAATAAGTTTTAATTGCCCTGAAGTACGCCAAAATCGCATAATTCATCGTGATTGATCGAGAGGCCTATACCCATTCCCTATATTATAAGGCTGTAAAATGTGTATAGAAAACAATAAAACTATCAAGATATGGCAGCAGG
Source organism: Magicicada septendecula (assembly GCA_034769895.1). Lineage (NCBI taxonomy): Eukaryota > Metazoa > Arthropoda > Insecta > Hemiptera > Cicadidae > Magicicada > Magicicada septendecula. The sequence goes on along the minus strand of CM068374.1, from coordinate 118,035,793 downwards.
TAATTTTAAAATACTATGAAGTCTACTATTAGATTCCACTTAAAGGTAACAGACTCTTTCTGGTAGCCTTTGCGTCTTGTTCAAAATGCATGGCAACATTCGTAATCCATCAAGTCCGCAGGTTTCATAAAAACCGTTATTACCAAACACACACACACACACACACACACACACACACACACACACACACACACACACACACAATTGCATTTAAACAATCGCACTTATGATTCGTTCCTCTCTTTATGTTTTCTTTACTATATGGGTTTTTCCTGAGCTACCTGTAAATTTTGTGGTTTTAGGGTATGAAGTAAAAACGTACATACTAGTAACCATAGTACACTGACCAAACTCAAAAAAAAACTTCACAGTCTTACACGACAATAATAATGTAATGAAAGCTGCTGCTGTGTATAAATTATAGTGAAATATATGAAGGCTTCAAGTTGTCGAAAATGAGTGTGTTGAAATGTTTGTATAAAATACTCGTATCTACAGGCGTAGTAGTATGGAAGGAAATATTTTTAACGGATTGAAGTTCAAAATAAAAATGTTTTTAATGTAACTTTGGAAAATATCTTGAAATTTCCTAATAATTCCATACATTTTACGGTCTGCAATTTGATGTATTTTCCAATCTTTCATTGTGTTTTTAAAGTCATATGTAAGGAATCATTTTATCTTTTCTGTGTTAATTTTCAATACCTTATTGATGTCTTGCTGCCTTACAGTTCCACGGATGTGTTATTACAAGACTCCTCCTACTATGAGTACAGACAACGTAATCTCTTGTCAATATAATTATTAATATTTTTTATAATAACCTACTCATACGGTTATAAAAAATAACTGCGACTTAAATTGCCATCATATGAAAGAAGGACGCAAGGATTCAAATTTACATAAAGGTAATAAAGTTAAGTAACACTTAGTCTCTTTAAAATATTTTTTACTTAATTTAACATGAATGTTACGCACTAATAAAACTCCTACACGGAATAAATTTTAAATAAACCTACATCTGCCTTCTTTCTAATTACTGGACCCCAGAAAGTAGATAACTTCGTTACGTATATACCGATATCTACGGGGTATAAGAAAAAAATCTTTCTCAAGAGACAATGTTAACCTTAATTAGATAAACCATGCTAATAGACCTATAATAAAAGTACGAAACATACTATATGATTTCTAACTCAATTAATATTTCATGAAAGCCAAAGCCATATATATATATATATATATATATATATATATATTGCAACGAATCACAGGATCATGATAGGCGGGGCAAGTCATATATTACACAGACAATGGACATTCTTATTATATTCGTAGATGGTTAAGTTTGGTTGTTATCAATTGTATTTAGTAAGGTTATGGGTTTAGTTTAGTAAAACTGTGCATTATTATTTATGGTGATTCATGTACTGTGTTAGTGGAAATGTGCGCGCGTGCGCGATTGGGAAACGTTTCCCGTGCGGTGCGTGAAGTATTATCGTTGTTTTGACATTAGATGAACTGAGACGTGTGTATCACTACAATCCCTATACCTGTCGGACTATTGTTTACGTTCATGTATATTATTAATATGTAGGCAGCATGCATGAGATACGAGTAGTCTGATTACCGCTATGCATGCTGTTACAAGGTAAATGCACTTTAATGCATGAAAAGTGCATGGTCACCTTTACTTACCATGTGACTTCCATCCACCAATAGAATGCGGACTGGTGGTTGGAAATTTTCTTAAGCCTGTCGTTACACAGGCAGTTCTTCTACGCCATCTACCGCGAACGGGTCGTGCACTCCTTGTACAAGAATTCTACCGCTTGCAAGGTGTTGTAAAGACTATTCGTCGATAGTGAAACGAGAAGGCTCAGAACTGTGTATGTAGTACATCTGCACACAGGTGTGTTTAAACGCATTACGCGTATAATTACGACAGTTCTTCTACGCCATCTACCGCGAACGGAACGTGCACTCCTTGTACAAGAATTCTACCGCTTGCAAGGTGTTGTAAAGACTATTCGTCGATAGTGAAACGAGAAGGCTCAGAACTGTGTATGTAGTACATCTGCACACAGGTGTGTTTAAACGCATTACGCGTATAATTACGACAGTTCTTCTACGCCATCTACCGCGAACGGAACGTGCACTCCTTGTACAAGAATTCTACCGCTTGCAAGGTGTTGTAAAAACTATTCGTCGTTAGTGAAACGGGAAGACTCAGAACTGTGTGTGTGGTACATTTGCACACACCAGTGTTTTAACGCATTGTGCGAAAATTTACAAGCAGTTCTTCACTGCTGCTACCGTGAACGGTACATACAATCCTTGTACAAGACTCTACCGCTTGCAAGGATCTGTTAAGACTTTTCGGGGATAGTAATGCGTGTGACGCATAACAATTGATTTTATGTCTTTACACACGATATTATTATTGTAGTATTACGTGTGTAAGAAGTGAGTGCAACTGTATCACTGTGCGAGATATTCCGCAGTGACAGTATCATTTATTGTTACGCAACAGTTCCATCAAGACGTTTCCGTGCTAGTGCAAGATTTCCTCATAGGGTGGTCTGCTGATCGCGGTAGACCTTGTTATTCGCGAGAACACTTAAAGAAGCCGGAGAGGTATAAGCTCAATATACCGTTATTAGATTAACTCACTGTCACCTGAGATATTACTTGGTCTTAAACTCTATATAAGTTTTGCGAGTAATAAAATCCGTAGTACCGTGTGTGCGAAGTGTCGGATTCATCGTGGGAATTGCAGGACATCAGCCCAGCTGTTATAGGACATCAGCCCAGCTGTTATAGGACATCAGCCCAGCTGTTATAGGACCAGTCCAGCTGTTACAGGACATCAGCCAAGCTGTTACAGGACGCCAGCCCAGCTGTAAACGTTTCTGGGAAAACGTCTGTCATTTGTAAGCCACACCTGACGAACCAACTATACCGCAAAGATCGGCCCTTCTCTTCAACAACATCATCGAGGGAGTCTTCTTATGTAACGTATCACGTCTTGCGTATGAACATTATTTAACATTTTAAAAGAAAGACTCTATATCATACATTACATTCTGTACATTTCAAATATACCATATAAACTATAACTTGTGTTTGTACAATAAATAATCTTAAACCCTCCAATATAGACTTGTAATTTGAAATACACATACTATCATATCCTATGCGCCAATAGTTTAGTAATTTGTGTTGTCGCATAGAGATATTTTGGCGCTTAGCAACGTAGGGCTCGTTAAATAGCGGTAAATTTACGCTATTACATATTTGTCTATGAATATAAAATTTGTTGGAAAAATCCGACGTATAAATATAATTAATGTAATAATTGTATGTGTATTGTTCATGTGAAAAGCTGAGGATATAATTTTCAAGCGGGCATATTCTCTTGTATATAATATATGAACAGATTTTATCAGTATATTGGAGGTAGATTATTAGTTGTTGTATGTTAGATAAGGTATTTACATGTTGATATTTTGAACTGCTTTTTCTGTATGCATATAAACTGGTTACCATATGTTCTAATCTGGTCGTAATAATAATAACTTTCTTTGCTTATAAATCAGTGAATTTAAATTTACTAAATTTTAAATTAATTTGATCACTATGTCAAATAAAAAAGAGTTTATAGAATATTTGAGGGCTTTAAGGGCCAGGTCACTTGATGATAAAACCATATCTGAGCAGAGTAGAGCCGTTAGGCGGAAATTCTGGGATAATATTGAAAGTAATATTAACGAGGCAACTCGCTTAGGGCATAGTATTTCATTGTTCGATATGATCGGAGAATTAGATTATGCATGCAATTATAGTGAAGATGACGAAGATGAAATTAGTAATAGCAACACTATTAGTCCAGAACATACTTCAGATAATTGCTGCGAGGAGATGAAAGCCGTGGATGAGGAGATGATAGCCATTAGGCAGGAATTTTGGGAAGAAATGGACGCCGACGGAGAGGAGAGGATGGCGAAACTACAGGAAGTGTCAGCTGATATTGAAGCAGATTTATCTGTTGAGAATAATGTACCTTGTGATAATTTTGAAGTACCAAATGTCCTTGTGGAACGTACTCTCAACGAAAGTAATATGGAAGTTAACCAAGATGTGACATCTGAAGGATTAACGGAGAACAGTAGCGTAGCAGGTGAACTTGAGAGTGATTATACAGAAACCACCTTATTAGGGCCTAGTAGTTCATATCTCGGTAAAGTCGAGTATTTAGATTCTGCATCGGATTGTAGTGTAGATAACAGAAATGAAATTAGTAGTAACAACACTATTAATCTGGAACATACTTCAGGTAAGTGCTGTGATGAGGTGATAATTTATAGTGTAACAGATATAGCATGCGAGAACCGTGAACGTATGATAGGATCTGAAGCTATCATGGATGCGGATAGTGTATGCATAACACATAAAAATTCCGAACCAGTAGTAGAGCCTGGAACTAGTATGGATACTAACGGTGCAGGTATTTATGACACATGGCCTGATGATGAGGTACTAGATGAATCTATATCAGGTACTGAGGTGTTTACGGAGGACGGAGAGGTGAATAATACTGGTGACAGTAAGGTGACAACAATTATGGTAAATAATAATGAACCGCCGCGTAATCAGTTTCATGTTCAAACACCACAAAATCAGCCGCAATCACAACAACATAAAAATACAACTCAGCAATTTAATACCAACTTATTAGCAACAGTTATTGAAAATGATTTAGTTGAAAAGCAGTTCAATCAATCAAATATGAAAAATGTTAGTTATAAGAATGAAACTGTTATGTATGGCCTATATCCTGCCGAAATTAGGGATAATTTAGTATGTAATAATGATAATAGTAATAAACATGAGGGAAATATTAGGATTGAAAATTGCACCGACCTTATTGTCGAAGCAAAAATCAATGGTTATGGCGACGAGAGGTTGTCCGACAGTGGCACAGAAATATCGCTGTTGGACAAGCAGTTACGAAAGTGGTGTAAAAACCACTTTATACAAATGCCGATTCTGCCGGTAAGTCACACAAGGGTTAAATCAGCAGTGTGTGAGTCGCAGATAGTTGAAAAACAGGCACGTATAACAAGATATGTTCAGGAAACGGAAATAGATATGACCGTAATTGGAGTTAGAAAACTCGGACATAATATTATATTGGAAATCGACGAATTGAATAAACTGCCAGTTGGAGTTCAAAACCATACATTACGAGATAAGGTTGATAGTATAGAGCACCTTATCAGACTAGGACGCTCGAAAGATAAGATAACGAATAACTCACCGACCCCCAAGGTTCAGTTAATGGGTTGCGAGATAAGGCAATTACGGTGTATATTAAACAAATTCAAATCTGTCTTTCCAAGTAAACGTGTGCGTTTCAAAACTGAGAAAAATTTATACAAAAAACTCAGAAATAAATGTCAGGATATAGGGGTAAGAATGTATAGTGATTTAAATATGTCAATTCAGGTTTAAATGTTGTATGTAAGATGGCTCTGTGAATGAACAATAATCTAGTTTTGATAAGGAATGTTGTCTGTGTACGCTATGACCCTGCATTAGATGTCGTTATCTGTGTGTCAAGAACATGTGTGTTTGTTTTGGTTTGAAGGTTACCACGTGTCTTTTGATTTGATGCTTCTGTCAAAGTGACAGTTGGAATTGTTAGTATTAATTGAGGATGTTTATTTGATTTTAGTTCGAGGGTATTATTATTATTTCAGGATTAGGAAGTTGTTTTAGGTATATTAAAAAAAAAAAATTTTATTTTTTGTTAGTTAACTAAAAAAAAAAAAAAAATTTTTTTTTATGCGGGAGGGAGTTAATCCTGCAACGAATCACAGGATCATGATAGGCGGGGCAAGTCATATATTACACAGACAATGGACATTCTTATTATATTCGTAGATGGTTAAGTTTGGTTGTTATCAATTGTATTTAGTAAGGTTATGGGTTTAGTTTAGTAAAACTGTGCATTATTATTTATGGTGATTCATGTACTGTGTTAGTGGAAATGTGCGCGCGTGCGCGATTGGGAAACGTTTCCCGTGCGGTGCGTGAAGTATTATCGTTGTTTTGACATTAGCTGAACTGAGACGTGTGTATCACTACAATCCCTATACCTGTCGGACTATTGTTTACGTTCATGTATATTATTAATATGTAGGCAACATGCATGAGATACGAGTAGTCTGATTACCGCTATGCATGCTGTTACAAGGTAAATGCACTTTAATGCATGAAAAGTGCATGGTCACCTTTACTTACCATGTGACTTCCATCCACCAATAGAATGCGGACTGGTGGTTGGAAATTTTCTTAAGCCTGTCGTTACACAGGCAGTTCTTCTACGCCATCTACCGCGAACGGGTCGTGCACTCCTTGTACAAGAATTCTACCGCTTGCAAGGTGTTGTAAAGACTATTCGTCGATAGTGAAACGAGAAGGCTCAGAACTGTGTATGTAGTACATCTGCACACAGGTGTGTTTAAACGCATTACGCGTATAATTACGACAGTTCTTCTACGCCATCTACCGCGAACGGAACGTGCACTCCTTGTACAAGAATTCTACCGCTTGCAAGGTGTTGTAAAAACTATTCGTCGTTAGTGAAACGGGAAGACTCAGAACTGTGTGTGTGGTACATTTGCACACACCAGTGTTTTAACGCATTGTGCGAAAATTTACAAGCAGTTCTTCACTGCTGCTACCGTGAACGGTACATACAATCCTTGTACAAGACTCTACCGCTTGCAAGGATCTGTTAAGACTTTTCGGGGATAGTAATGCGTGTGACGCATAACAATTGATTTTATATCTTTACACACGATATTATTATTGTAGTATTACGTGTGTAAGAAGTGAGTGCAACTGTATCACTGTGCGAGATATTCCGCAGTGACAGTATCATTTATTGTTACGCAACAGTTCCATCAAGACGTTTCCGTGCTAGTGCAAGATTTCCTCATAGGGTGGTCTGCTGATCGCGGTAGACCTTGTTATTCGCGAGAACACTTGAAGAAGCCGGAGAGGTATAAGCTCAATATACCGTTATTAGATTAACTCACTGTCACCTGAGATATTACTTGGTCTTAAACTCTATATAAGTTTTGCGAGTAATAAAATCCGTAGTACCGTGTGTGCGAAGTGTCGGATTCATCGTGGGAATTGCAGGACATCAGCCCAGCTGTTATAGGACATCAGCCCAGCTGTTATAGGACATCAGCCCAGCTGTTATAGGACCAGCCCAGCTGTTACAGGACATCAGCCAAGCTGTTACAGGACGCCAGCCCAGCTGTAAACGTTTCTGGGAAAACGTCTGTCATTTGTAAGCCACACCTGACGAACCAACTATACCGCAAAGATCGGCCCTTCTCTTCAACAACATCATCGAGGGAGTCTTCTTATGTAACGTATCACGTCTTGCGTATGAACATTATTTAACATTTTAAAAGAAAGACTCTATATCATACATTACATTCTGTACATTTCAAATATACCATATAAACTATAACTTGTGTTTGTACAATAAATAATCTTAAACCCTCCAATATAGACTTGTAATTTGAAATACACATACTATCATATCCTATGCGCCAATAGTTTAGTAATTTGTGTTGTCGCATAGAGATATTTTGGCGCTTAGCAACGTAGGGCTCGTTAAATAGCGGTAAATTTACGCTATTACATATTTGTCTATGAATATAAAATTTGTTGGAAAAATCCGACGTATAAATATAATTAATGTAATAATTGTATGTGTATTGTTCATGTGAAAAGCTGAGGATATAATTTTCAAGCGGGCATATTCTCTTGTATATAATATATGAACAGATTTTATCAGTATATTGGAGGTAGATTATTAGTTGTTGTATGTTAGATAAGGTATTTACATGTTGATATTTTGAACTGCTTTTTCTGTATGCATATAAACTGGTTACCATATGTTCTAATCTGGTCGTAATAATAATAACTTTCTTTGCTTATAAATCAGTGAATTTAAATTTACTAAATTTTAAATTAATTTGATCACTATGTCAAATAAAAAAGAGTTTATAGAATATTTGAGGGCTTTAAGGGCCAGGTCACTTGATGATAAAACCATATCTGAGCAGAGTAGAGCCGTTAGGCGGAAATTCTGGGATAATATTGAAAGTAATATTAACGAGGCAACTCGCTTAGGGCATAGTATTTCATTGTTCGATATGATCGGAGAATTAGATTATGCATGCAATTATAGTGAAGATGACGAAGATGAAATTAGTAATAGCAACACTATTAGTCCAGAACATACTTCAGATAATTGCTGCGAGGAGATGAAAGCCGTGGATGAGGAGATGATAGCCATTAGGCAGGAATTTTGGGAAGAAATGGACGCCGACGGAGAGGAGAGGATGGCGAAACTACAGGAAGTGTCAGCTGATATTGAAGCAGATTTATCTGTTGAGAATAATGTACCTTGTGATAATTTTGAAGTACCAAATGTCCTTGTGGAACGTACTCTCAACGAAAGTAATATGGAAGTTAACCAAGATGTGACATCTGAAGGATTAACGGAGAACAGTAGCGTAGCAGGTGAACTTGAGAGTGATTATACAGAAACCACCTTATTAGGGCCTAGTAGTTCATATCTCGGTAAAGTCGAGTATTTAGATTCTGCATCGGATTGTAGTGTAGATAACAGAAATGAAATTAGTAGTAACAACACTATTAATCTGGAACATACTTCAGGTAAGTGCTGTGATGAGGTGATAATTTATAGTGTAACAGATATAGCATGCGAGAACCGTGAACGTATGATAGGATCTGAAGCTATCATGGATGCGGATAGTGTATGCATAACACATAAAAATTCCGAACCAGTAGTAGAGCCTGGAACTAGTATGGATACTAACGGTGCAGGTATTTATGACACATGGCCTGATGATGAGGTACTAGATGAATCTATATCAGGTACTGAGGTGTTTACGGAGGACGGAGAGGTGAATAATACTGGTGACAGTAAGGTGACAACAATTATGGTAAATAATAATGAACCGCCGCGTAATCAGTTTCATGTTCAAACACCACAAAATCAGCCGCAATCACAACAACATAAAAATACAACTCAGCAATTTAATACCAACTTATTAGCAACAGTTATTGAAAATGATTTAGTTGAAAAGCAGTTCAATCAATCAAATATGAAAAATGTTAGTTATAAGAATGAAACTGTTATGTATGGCCTATATCCTGCCGAAATTAGGGATAATTTAGTATGTAATAATGATAATAGTAATAAACATGAGGGAAATATTAGGATTGAAAATTGCACCGACCTTATTGTCGAAGCAAAAATCAATGGTTATGGCGACGAGAGGTTGTCCGACAGTGGCACAGAAATATCGCTGTTGGACAAGCAGTTACGAAAGTGGTGTAAAAACCACTTTATACAAATGCCGATTCTGCCGGTAAGTCACACAAGGGTTAAATCAGCAGTGTGTGAGTCGCAGATAGTTGAAAAACAGGCACGTATAACAAGATATGTTCAGGAAACGGAAATAGATATGACCGTAATTGGAGTTAGAAAACTCGGACATAATATTATATTGGAAATCGACGAATTGAATAAACTGCCAGTTGGAGTTCAAAACCATACATTACGAGATAAGGTTGATAGTATAGAGCACCTTATCAGACTAGGACGCTCGAAAGATAAGATAACGAATAACTCACCGACCCCCAAGGTTCAGTTAATGGGTTGCGAGATAAGGCAATTACGGTGTATATTAAACAAATTCAAATCTGTCTTTCCAAGTAAACGTGTGCGTTTCAAAACTGAGAAAAATTTATACAAAAAACTCAGAAATAAATGTCAGGATATAGGGGTAAGAATGTATAGTGATTTAAATATGTCAATTCAGGTTTAAATGTTGTATGTAAGATGGCTCTGTGAATGAACAATAATCTAGTTTTGATAAGGAATGTTGTCTGTGTACGCTATGACCCTGCATTAGATGTCGTTATCTGTGTGTCAAGAACATGTGTGTTTGTTTTGGTTTGAAGGTTACCACGTGTCTTTTGATTTGATGCTTCTGTCAAAGTGACAGTTGGAATTGTTAGTATTAATTGAGGATGTTTATTTGATTTTAGTTCGAGGGTATTATTATTATTTCAGGATTAGGAAGTTGTTTTAGGTATATTAAAAAAAAAAAATTTTATTTTTTGTTAGTTAACTAAAAAAAAAAAAAAAATTTTTTTTTATGCGGGAGGGAGTTAATCCTGCAACGAATCACAGGATCATGATAGGCGGGGCAAGTCATATATTACACAGACAATGGACATTCTTATTATATTCGTAGATGGTTAAGTTTGGTTGTTATCAATTGTATTTAGTAAGGTTATGGGTTTAGTTTAGTAAAACTGTGCATTATTATTTATGGTGATTCATGTACTGTGTTAGTGGAAATGTGCGCGCGTGCGCGATTGGGAAACGTTTCCCGTGCGGTGCGTGAAGTATTATCGTTGTTTTGACATTAGCTGAACTGAGACGTGTGTATCACTACAATCCCTATACCTGTCGGACTATTGTTTACGTTCATGTATATTATTAATATGTAGGCAACATGCATGAGATACGAGTAGTCTGATTACCGCTATGCATGCTGTTACAAGGTAAATGCACTTTAATGCATGAAAAGTGCATGGTCACCTTTACTTACCATGTGACTTCCATCCACCAATAGAATGCGGACTGGTGGTTGGAAATTTTCTTAAGCCTGTCGTTACACAGGCAGTTCTTCTACGCCATCTACCGCGAACGGGTCGTGCACTCCTTGTACAAGAATTCTACCGCTTGCAAGGTGTTGTAAAGACTATTCGTCGATAGTGAAACGAGAAGGCTCAGAACTGTGTATGTAGTACATCTGCACACAGGTGTGTTTAAACGCATTACGCGTATAATTACGACAGTTCTTCTACGCCATCTACCGCGAACGGAACGTGCACTCCTTGTACAAGAATTCTACCGCTTGCAAGGTGTTGTAAAAACTATTCGTCGTTAGTGAAACGGGAAGACTCAGAACTGTGTGTGTGGTACATTTGCACACACCAGTGTTTTAACGCATTGTGCGAAAATTTACAAGCAGTTCTGAAGCTGCTGCTACCGTGAACGGTACATACAATCCTTGTACAAGACTCTACCGCTTGCAAGGATCTGTTAAGACTTTTCGGGGATAGTAATGCGTGTGACGCATAACAATTGATTTTATATCTTTACACACGATATTATTATTGTAGTATTACGTGTGTAAGAAGTGAGTGCAACTGTATCACTGTGCGAGATATTCCGCAGTGACAGTATCATTTATTGTTACGCAACAGTTCCATCAAGACGTTTCCGTGCTAGTGCAAGATTTCCTCATAGGGTGGTCTGCTGATCGCGGTAGACCTTGTTATTCGCGAGAACACTTGAAGAAGCCGGAGAGGTATAAGCTCAATATACCGTTATTAGATTAACTCACTGTCACCTGAGATATTACTTGGTCTTAAACTCTATATAAGTTTTGCGAGTAATAAAATCCGTAGTACCGTGTGTGCGAAGTGTCGGATTCATCGTGGGAATTGCAGGACATCAGCCCAGCTGTTATAGGACATCAGCCCAGCTGTTATAGGACATCAGCCCAGCTGTTATAGGACCAGCCCAGCTGTTACAGGACATCAGCCAAGCTGTTACAGGACGCCAGCCCAGCTGTAAACGTTTCTGGGAAAACGTCTGTCATTTGTAAGCCACACCTGACGAACCAACTATACCGCAAAGATCGGCCCTTCTCTTCAACAACATCATCGAGGGAGTCTTCTTATGTAACGTATCACGTCTTGCGTATGAACATTATTTAACATTTTAAAAGAAAGACTCTATATCATACATTACATTCTGTACATTTCAAATATACCATATAAACTATAACTTGTGTTTGTACAATAAATAATCTTAAACCCTCCAATATAGACTTGTAATTTGAAATACACATACTATCATATCCTATGCGCCAATAGTTTAGTAATTTGTGTTGTCGCAATATATATATATATATATATATATATATATACTGTTAATGATTTCGAGGTTCGGTCATTAATCATGAAAACTCAGTTTTGCGACGTTTCGAGATTTATTATTCTCATAATCATGCCTACAACATTAATATATAGTCTTACTACAATTATATTATTTGTAAGTGTGTATAGGTGTGTGTAAAGTCATACATTACTATAACTATTTACTTACATTAACTGTGAGATGAGCTACAGCAACCACATTACACTAAACACTTATCACTGTTCCATACTTATACACATATAACACATTTCATTTGTATAGTGTTAGCGTTATGAAGTTATCTGACAGACTGCCAGCGATATAAAATTATAATAGTACCTTAACTAGTAAGTTGTTCAGTATTCCTATAACCTGTAAACCGTTGTCCATTTTAAAAAGAGTGAATAAGATTAGAATAACACTTGCTAAGACTTTGTACGTCCGTTTTCTTGTTAACTGAATGGTGTTTATTCTTCTCTATTGTTAGCATTTTTAAGAATTGCCGTTTAAAGTGATTACTTTCTGCTTACTTTATTACTTTATTTTAAATTACTTTAGCTTTATGAAACTGAAACGAGTGACCGTGTGTACGGGCGTGTTGTGTTAGGGCCGTGGGATCAGGTCTGTTAGTATTTACTTTCTGGCAGCTATATTTATGTTGATAAATACGTCTTTTTAAATACTGTTCAGAACAACCGTAATATTTTTTTCCACAGTTTTCTTCACACGGTATTTCATATATTATGTTGGATCTTAGTTCTGTTTCATCCCTGTCTTTAGTATCCGTAAAACATTTATTATTGATAGTGTTAACGTTTTTGAAAGCTATTTTTGTATTGTGATTAGCATTAGTGAGGATCTTGGAAAGTCTTTCTGATAATGATTTGACATATGGAAGGGAAAAATATTTTTTAGTTGTAGTAGTGTTATCTTGATTACTGGATGTTGTATTCTGTCCTACAGGTGTATTACCATTCATTTGGTTATTAGTCGCGTCTAAGTTGTTTATTTGGGTTTTAGTGTTTTCTACCATACACACTTACAAATAATATAATTGTAGTAAGACTATATTTTAATGTTGTAGGCATGATTATGAGAAGAATAAATCTCGAAACGTCGCAAAACTGAGTTTTCATGATTAATGACCGAACCTCGAAATCATTAACAGTATAATAATACGGTCGATAATTAACATTCCTATATATATATATATATATATATATATATATATAAGATAAACCAACACTTGATTTTTGTATTAACCGTGTATGTAAACACAAATTATGAAGTTGTACTTGAGTTATTCTTCTGCTGGTAAACTTCCCTTTAGCACAGTTTAATTTATATAGTTATATATTCTCGTTCGCAAACACAAAAGACGACATTAAATTTACGTTGCAAATATAAATATACTGTAGCTTTACATACATAGCTTTGTTAATGCGAAGTACTTCGTATTCGTCATGAACACAGCATATAATTTGAAGGTTTGAAGGATTTCATCAAAGGAGAAGGCGGTGAGTTATTATCGTATAACTAATAGCGACTTTCTATAGATTCCACTGAAGTAACATAGAGAAGCCAACAATGTAGAGTTGCGTTTAACGAGGGTTAACAAGCTTCGGGTATTGATTACCTATTGTACTACACAAAACTGTAAACGCTTCTTACGCTCTTTACGTTTCCTTTTTTCTGGACAATTATTTTTCATTACTTAGGCTAACTTACTAAATACAAATTACATAAATCTGTTTTAACTAAACGGTTAAATATAAAATTTGGCTTCACCATACTCGTAAGGATATACTCACTTTCTATGTCAGTAGCATTTAAAGTTATCGTTTTACTGAATATTATGTCGTTGTTGTATATTTTAAATATATGATTTTCTTTCGTATTTGTTCAGAGATTCAGCTTAGCAATATCTTAAACTGCTTTGTAAGTATCCTGAACCGGTACAAGTATGTAAACATTACTTTAAGTACTATACAATTTGTTATAATTATTATTCTTTTGCTGGCACATTAAAATAAGTAACTAAATAAATTACTGAAAAGTGCCCAATAAATTAAAATATCTAATGATCCATTAAAAGGTGTAATCCGTAGAGTCAGAAATAATGAGTATTACGAATTCTATCATATACTTTTCTATCTTTTACTATGAAAATTATGTAACTGTCATTTAATGTCACTGTCAATGTTATGTAATTATGAACTATAAGATTTATATATGGTCAGATTGTGCTTGTCTCTGCGTTTCAATTTACCTTGCTCTGTTGAATACGGTGTTGCCTTTGGAACATCATGTGTGTGTTATGTGTACATAAACTCTGGCTTTTACAAAAAAGCGACTATCTAATAGTCATCGAAAAGCGAATAAAATCAAGCTATTGTCTGTTCTCCTGGATTATTGGATTTAATGATAGAAACTCAATTATGTAACCAGTTTTCCGGTGTTATCAGTTACATTTTATAAAACTTTCTGCCCTCCATGGATGTTGTTCTGTACATACGTATATTAAGTACTCGGTAGTATACATATCATAGATTGGTTTTTTTTTTTAGTCTATTTGCGAGCGGGGATGAAGGAGGCGGCATTTATGTGTAAACGATCGCCTGAAATATTCGTTTTACAAGTTCGATTCTCAACCTATTCTTCTCCTTCTGCTTTCCGTGCCTTTCTTATCCCGCCGTTCCTCTGTTTATTACGAATGGAAAGCTTTCGTCGTTGCGTGCGACCAATTCTTGCACATCAATTGCCATGAACACTAAATTCTTCTACGGTGTAACTGTCTTGTTTTTCCACCCTTAAGATCCTGTATCCCGCTTCATAAACTACTGTTAAACTACCGCACAAAAGCCTGTTTCAACATTTGAACCGTGGAATAATATAAAATTTACACAAGAGGATTTGTTTGTCACAACTTTAATTATTACTCCAATTTAAAGAAAAATAAAAAATAAAGATTCGTATACTACACACTTTTGAGTATATTATTGTTAAATAAAGAATAATTTAACAAACAATGAACACTACCTTGTATTGTCACAAAAATAATTGACGTCACTAATTATAAACGTCGCAAAAATTTCTACCCTAAACCACATTAAAACAATAACACCAAATCACAAGTCACAAATGTGATAACGCATACTGACTGGCTGCTTCCAAAACACCACTAGACAATTTGAAATAATTCAGTTTGTGATAGTGTTCCACGGAAAAATTCTGGACGCATGGTGAATATCCGCTTAAATGCATAGCAAAGTCAAGACCCTTCAGAATTGAATTGCTAAATGACAAGAATTGCTTTAGTAACTGACTTCAAAAGCATCGCTCCCTCACATACGATACAGGCTTCTATGCAACGCAGGATATCTTTCTCGTAAGCGTAAAAATATTTTAAATTAACATTTAAAGAAACCTAATAGGTTTTGACACAGTTAATGAAATTACAAGGTTTTCGGCGAATACAAAATTAATTGTTGCAATTTTCGTCACTTCATTTTTTATACTACACTATTAAACTTTGAAGGTTTAGTTGCATAACACTGTGCAATAATGTCCGTGAACATAGCGTTATAAATGGTGGTGAAACGAATGCACCGATAAGTTTTTGTCAATACGCACTTCCAAGATCATCTAACAACACCAATCAACGTTTACAAACAATGTGCTTATATCTTGTTTTGCGGCTAAGAATTCTATATAACGTTTAAATTTAAAATTCAATGTATCGCCATAATTTAAGGAGACTTTTTGCCTCAGAGCTTACGGTAGTAAACAAATTCCCATTCTGTAAGTACGCAAATGGTAATTTCAGGTTACTATCACGGAATCACACAGTTGGCATTCACTGGCCGCTTTGACCAAACTATCAGAAACGTATGTATTTGACTCAATGCCACTTCTTATTGTCAAACTATTTTACACAATAATTGTCTACAGTAACCTGACACCGCATAATTGCATGTCGGCCATTTAAAAAATATAGCCTACTATTTTAATTATTTGTTAAACATTTTATATGGTGTAATGTTTCTTGTGTAAATATAAAAAGATTGTCGAACCTGTAGTCGATTATTATAAAAAGCAGTGTTTATAAGGTAGAGTTTGTTACATTCTTAGATTTTGAAGTGTAAAGGCAACCCAGTGAAATTGTAGAAACACTTAACAGAAGTTGATAGGTAGGAAAACAAGGCTTTAACGTTACATATACGTAGAAGCTTATTTAACACTGTAGCGGTCGTGTGCAACGTGAAATTTAAGACTAGGTTAGTAAACCTAGGGGAAGCAAAAAGTGTGCAGGAGCCAAACAGAGTGACAGGATTTGCAATCAACGCTCTATTAAAAAGTAACAAAATTTATTAAGTTCCAGTTGGTGACACAATGTTCCAATCATGTTGGTTTTACATACAGTGATTAATTTATATTGTAAGAAAATAGTCATAAGTTATATATACATTAATGTGCAGACCAGCATACCCCACGACGGAGAACAACGCGAACATTCTTACAGTGAAGAATACCAAACCAAACTAAGTTAACCCCACCTCTTAATGAAAACATGAGTAGCCATGTTCTAGCAAAACCATTTAACTACTTCCTCATGGTGTATGCCCGACAAGTTACAGAGTAGTCAGTTACAATATTTTAACAACTTGAGTTCTTGTGATTTTGATATATTTTCAGTTCTTAACACAGATATTTCACAAATCCTGGGCCGTCAGACCAGTGGAACGTTCAGATCGAAGGCTGCCAGAGAAATGAGGACGACACAGGAGTTAGTAGGTCCCACATCCTGCATAAAACAACCTGTCCCAATTTGCAAAAAGTAAGACTACGGTTAACCTAATTGCCAACAACGCACCGCAATAAGCTGACACGGCTGACTAGGCTCACTAAATCGCGTAGCCGTAGCGTCGACAAAGCCTTGGCAAGCACTGAACAAATTTTAACCGCGCCGGGAAATTCAAACCCCGGAACACCACGACCTATTTGTTAGTGCCAAGCAAGTAACTACAAAAAGCTATTTGGGTTTAGCGCCATACTTTACCGGACTTAATTCCTTCATAACGCAGATACAAGTGACAGTCTCAGAGGACCAGTTTTTTAAAGATTATTGCTAGTTTCTCTCTTGTGCTATTTGAAGACGTGAAAAAAGAAATCTTTTACCACTGCAATAATTTGATTACTATTTAAACTTTCTAAAGTTTGGAAATAATTTTGGACACTTTTGGAGACTGACTGTCTAAAGTCTATTTTGGAATAATCACAAAAATCTTTACAGTAACAAATATTTCTGTCACAAGTGTTATAATGTAACTTATTACTTTATACACACAATGGAGCGCGTGGATAAAGAGAATGTGTTTGACTGTGTATGTGTGCACGCAAGGAAAAGGGAGAGAAAGAGAGAGCGCACAAGAGACAAAATAGAGATTCTGCACGATACTTAGTTGCCACGTCATCTGACTGTCAGTATACGCAGACACATGCTGACGGTTGCCAACTGAAATATTGTCGTTCACGCAGAAAATAACCGGTCTATGTTCACTCAGTATCAGTTATTAATTTTTTTCTAAATTTTGTGCTGGAAAATGTCGAATTACGAGTCTCAGAAAATACTATGTAAAAAAAAATTGTATACATCATCATCAATGTAATTAATACGGCACCATCTTATTATCACCCTTTATAAGAATCATAATTTGTCTTATTAACAAAGACAAAATATATTTGTTTTGTATAATTTACATTTTGTCTCACATAATGATATTTTAAGCCGTCTGATTTCTGTCGAAATGTTTGTTGGTAATAGTAGATTGCAAATTTTCATCTCAAAACATAGTATATTGTTTTAGCTATTTTTTAGGCGTTAAATTTATTGTTCTCAAACAATAAAAAGGTTGTCGAATTTGTTGTCGATTATTACAAAGAGCGGTGTTGATTAGAGGTATCATGTTGTTAAAATGTGAAGTGAAAAGGCAAAACAGTAAATTTATAGAAACACTAATATTAACAACATAGCCAATAATATAACAATTAATAATTGTTAATGTATAGTATTAACAATTATTAACAATGTGAACAATAATATTAATAACAACAATATTGGTTTGAAATCTAGTAAAATATCAATTTCAGTGTCACAAAATATTTTTTCTTAAATACTACTTGATCAAAATTGTATCCGTAAAATAATTAACACAGAAGATACTATCCACAACTTGCTTTTGAGGTAAGAGAAACCCTCTTACCATGGGTGGCGTTCCAAATGTGCCTCGAAAACGCGATAAACGAAGAACATTTCAACAATTATATCAACGTTTAACTGTTGATAATATAGTCACAACGTTTCATAATTCTTTTAATAAACCACATGTTTTAGAGAGTTAACGTGAAAAATTGTACATACGCGTAGGTGTGGAATTTCTTCATCGTGTATTGTTGTTTTCTAACGTTTTATCTATAACTTATACGATCGTATTCAAAGAACATATTATTACATAAGCCTACAATAAATATCTGCAAGTCACTATTAGAGACAAACCGATACAAAAACTTGTTAAAACAAAGAATTTATTAACAAACAAATATTACACTGTTGCACCTCATAATGAAAAAAGTGCTAATCGGGAATTTTTTTAGAGTGGTGTTCAACAGCATAAATTCTATTTGCAATGTTAACCACTAACACAACTTATTATTTTTAAAATTAAAGTTATTAAATGCTTGTCTAATAAAAATTATTGTGAAACATATAGTGACGCTGCCGTAGCTTTAATTCTGTGTCCACACAGTACCAGAGAATGTCTATCAGTGTACGAGTCCTTTTAATTTTGCAATCTACTTGTATTTATGAATACGCTACTTATAATACATTTTTATATTTTAGAGGATGTATAATTTTAACTTAATAACATATTGTTACAAAAAATATATTATTGTGTAAAAAACTTTCCTAAAATAAACTTTCAAAATAAATCTCAATATTATAGAACTATAGAAGAAGAAGCAGTAACGGCTTTAGGCATTAAATTGCAGTTTCCGAGTATGCTAAATGCAAAATTTGATTGTATTTATCGTCTAATAATTTAATGTAATGTCTGAAATATGAACACGGGCACATACATTAACGCACGTACACACACACACACACAGTCACACTCAAAATCTGGCTTAATAAGTGTATGCGAGATATGGATAGTGTGATTAAACTAGATACTGGCAAGTTGTCACTACAGAAACATATGGAAGATCTGAAAAAGAACGGAATATTCAAAACTTTTAAAGCAAATTTTCTATTGTATGTTATTTATTGTTCATAGCCTAAAGATACCATACAATGAAGGTTTAGGCTATGAACAATAAACACAATACAATAGAAAATTGAGATTATAGGTACCATTAGTAAACAATAAGTGTGTGAATATTATAAATACTTCACATTATCATTAGTTTTAAAGCAAAATCAAAAGGCTATAGATAGATAAAATTAAGTTTCTGATAGATCAATACACTGGCGACATACCAAGAATCCTTGAACAAATATTTATTAAAAGTAGGCTTAAATAACGTCCTCGTTTCAGCAAATTATAAAGATAATTTAACAAAAAAATCTCATAAATTAGTATGAATCCGGTGTAATAATTTTTCCATGTTTGGTCTTCGTCTTAGCAGGAATTAACTTGCAGATTATGGAAAGTTTTATCGGAAATAAAATACGTCTATACCTTTAAATTACAAATATCAATATACTGAAAGTTAACAGTGGTATGTCCGTTAAGACTAAGTACTTTGTGTTCGAACGTAATGTAAGATATTTAGATTTTAAGATTTTAGAGTGTAAGGTGTGAGCGGTAAGTTATTTAAGTGAATCGAATGAATCTACGCTACCGTCCATAGATTATAAATTGTTATTCACTTCTTGTGTACTTAAACCAGAACTAATTATACAGTGTAAACAAGTTTTACTGAAATAACATAGAGAAGCCAACAGTGAAAAGGATCATTTAAAAAGAGTTAACGAACTTCTGTTATTGTTTTCCTTAAGTACCTACATAAATTTGCAATTACGTCTTCTTTTACCTCATGTTTACTATTTTTATTTTCAAGATTGTTTTACGTTTCTTAAGTGGATTTAGTAATTACAAATAATGTAAAACTAACTTTATTAAAATATACTTCCCTTAACTAAAAATTGCGTTACTAAAATATTCCTATATTAGGAGTACATTTATTTTTATCATTTAAGAGTATAGTTTTAAGCTACCTTTGAGGCCTTCATTTTTTCATATACGTTCCATTGTACTTGTCCAGAAATGCATCTTGGTGATGTCACAAATGCCTTCGAATGTGATCTAGATTGGTAAATAAGTTTAAAATTTAACACAGCCTTAAACCACACATAGGCATATTTCACTTTCCATGATTTTACGTAATTTAAGACGATATAAATTCCTGTTTCAGAAAGTGGAAGTAGGTATATACAAGTAATTAAATAACTATAGCTTTTTGGACCCAACCTACTTATAACAACACAAGTTTTATATACATTATATATAGGCATAATATACTTATTATTTCACTATAACTACAGTTGATTAAGTAACTATTGCCTAAAATTTGATGAAACTAAAGAAATTAAAAATCTTCAGTAAACAAAAATACGTCATATATATTACAGTTATTACAGTCATATATATTGTATATAGTATCACAGAATATGTAAAATATACTACCATATTAAATATTTTTACGTCTAGAAAGAGATGTATATTTACAAACTGTAATATTATCAACTTGTCTCAGTTTAGAAGTCTATGTTGTTTCAGACACATTTCCGCTAGATCATGCCGTGCCTTTTAAGCTCTTTCTTCTTAGGATTTATAAAATTTCTTTCTGTTCAGAATTAATGTTGTAACAATTTTTCATTGAAAAATTTCCTAAGTAAGCTATGTAAGAATAAAAACGCAATTATCATTAAACTTGCCTTTCAGGGAATGTATCAGTAAATAAATGTACGCAATACAGAGAGAATGCATTTTTTAGGGTGGAACTAGATAAACAATAATGCCTATACAGTCTTATCCACTTTACATTCACCATCTTATCTTATAAACTTTGTAGCGCAGGGAACAATATACAGTGCTCAGCTCATATAAAATCCATTCAAGAGTTTACAGCAAATATAAAAAAATAAAAATCAATAAACAGCTTAACAAATACGTAAATGATAACCTGCAAAAATCACAGCGGAATCGCCACCAATATACCATTACATTGACGAATATTTCAAAGTAATAGGAATTGACTTAATACAATTCTCAAATGTTCGTAAAGTAAAAGTTTAACGACTGTACTTAGACTTAACTCCTGTTAATTTTAAAAGTCTACATGTGTTTCGTGTATTACAGTGTTGAAACCTATTATTGCAGTTATTTGTAAGTATTGTTTATTTTGCGAATACATTGTTAATTTTTAAAGTAGAAAGAGAATATAGCAAGTTTGCAGAACCCAAAAACTCCACTTTGTATGTTGCAATTGCAAATAATGCATTTTAGTTATTACATTACCTAAATGAGAGGAAGTTTCTACCTCTTCTCCTCCTCAACCCAGAGGCGGGTGGTCTTGCAATTACTTCCGTTCCGAAGACAGTCACTTAATCAACATATACCTTCGAGATATGTGTATTAGGGCACAAATCTTTTATCATAGGTCAACAATCTAACAGGTGATATTACTTCCTATCAAATGAAAGTCCGTCAACTACATTCTAGAATTTGTAATTATACTACTTTCAATAAGCCTTTTTTAATGTGTTAGGTAGCGTATACGGTGGTTGTGGTCGTCTGACAAGTTGCTTTGGAATTCACCTGGAATTTTGTGAACAGACGGCACTTGTCTAAACCTAACGCCTTACATTGCTGTAAAACGAATTAGAGTGAAATGTCAATGCCTGCTTTGATGCCCGATATCCGAGGGCGTAGTACAATTCACTGTATTCTTCTTCAATAAGGATCACAGGATTTCCCATGTCTTTCCAAGAACTAACGTATGCTGATATTGACACGAGGGTGCGGATTCAAACATTTTTATTTATATAACTAGAATTTTTATGAAACAATATATATGTTTTATTAACATTTGTGCGTCCGTCTTAACAAATTTTATCATCGTCGTGGCGTCTGTTAGATTTTGACGTCCGTATATCGGACGCCAAAATGTAATCCCTTATAGAAAATGTGTTCTGTAGAATAAAAGTTTATAAGTTCCACAAACACCCTTTATGGCCACATCGCTAATGAGAAATCTTAATTTTTTTAACTTTCAACTCATTATTTTGGCACCATGAGTTTTTTAGTTTTTACCTGCGGGTGCCAAATTGACAGACTTTTGAAAATTGATATTCAATATGTAGTTCAAGGTTTGTCCACCACGTAGTACTACCATCGTCTGTATACACTCTGCGCGCCTTTTTTTCATTTAGTTTGTAATCATTGTGGAATCCGTGGATATGGCAACACTGTCATAGCATAAACGCACAGGGTCAAATAACAAACGCAATCCAAGTCTGATTCAGACTGTGCTAAGTGGGTCAAAGATTATGTCCTTTTTTAATTATTCGCTTGTGTTTCTCTCATATTCATATTTTCACTTATAAGTTCTTTTTCCCACTTCCCTCATTTTTCTTTCTCTTACCTTCCCCAATTTTGATTTTATTCTCTTTATAAACCGTTTGATGTGTGCTTTACAATAGTGCATATCATGAATCAAAAGAAAAAGTGGTAGAGGGAGAGGAGAGAGATCGGTGCGAAAACGTTAAAAATTTGATTCTTCACAACAGTTTAATTTTTCTGTATTTTTCTGTGAAGAAAGAGAAAGTGTGTGTGTGTGTGTGTGTTGTGAGTGAGAGAGAATAACACTTATATTAAAAAGTTATATCTTTCCGTCGAAGGGTTAGAGAGAGTTAAAACAAAAGGACACATGTTGTGGGAAAGAGTGAGCGTGAGCGAGCGACAGGGAAGGACAGAGAGAAAGAGTAAGTGAGAGGGGTTAGTGACAGGGTAAAAATATTTAAAATTTGATTGTCATTTAAAATTTAATTTCTATTAGAGTATGACGGGGGAGGGGGGAGAGAGAGAGAGAGAGAGAGGGAGAGAGAGGGGGCGGCAAGAAGGCAGAAAGTTAGAGTAAAAATAACGAGTAGTACGTGCATTAGCGTTACTACCGAGACGTCTGAGGAAGGGGAGAGGCTAGGAATGGATATGCGACTGTTAAGCTACGGTTCCACTGCGAGAAAATTTCGACAGGAAATATGCAAGCAGTGTCCAGTAGGTGTTTGCACTAAGACGCCGTTTTTACCGCGAGAGATTGTGCAAGTGTTCACTACGTGCTTGCACGAGCTAATGTCGTAATTTATTCCGACAGATGTATGAAACTCCGTTTACACTAGACAGTAAGTTTGGGCAAGTAGTCCTGTCGCAACTTTCCCCGCCGAGCACTCTTCAGAGAGGTGTCAGCCATGGCAAGTTGTTTATTAAAACAGTAAATTAAAAATAAATAACTATTGTATGTATTTTTTTATTTCCCGGTTAAATGATTGTCGATTTAGATAAAGTATTGATTTAGTAAAATACAGTATGGTTTTAAGTGATAAAATATATGATTTTCTTTTTGAGAGTCTAGGTTGAATTTTGATATTGTTTTTTATGAAGCATCATGTCAAACATGTCAAGCATGTATAGGTGCTTGGTGACTGACAAACTAAACAAATGAAATATCTTGGCTTCATAATAGACAATAATCTCTCATGGAAAAGTTTTATTTGTAACCTGAAAAAATAGTTGTATACATTCTTACGAAAATTCTATTTGTTACGAGGTTTTTGTCCTGAAAATAACTATTCCTCGATAACTTCCAGATATGTCTTGTGATCAATTCACGGCCGGGTAATTGGTTAGTTCGAATTGCTTCCTATAATTGTCATGTGTAAAAGTTTTCGTACTGATGACTAACAAAATTGTTTCATGAAGGTATGCAGTAATTGTCAGATGTAGTACTATCAAGGAGAACTATTTATAACAGAAACCAGCTCTTGTGTATACAGTTGAAGACATAATATTCAGTCCACTCCAAGAGTGTTTAATAAACAAACTCGATTTCATTCAGCGTGTGGCCTTGCATAAGTAGTCACAACTGTTATGTGATTATAAACACCAGACAGGTTTATGAACGAAAGAAGCCATGCTTTATATCCGCGTAAAAACGAGTGATATTTTTAAATAATGTCCATTTTAGATAATTTATTTACATTTTCTGATATACCTAATTATCATCAGTAAATTATACGTAACAGTCTAACAAGTATTTAAATTACTACTCCTACTTTATTACATATTTACACAAATATTCCAGAAATATTTCAGTGTTCACGTACGTTTTATAAGAACATAAGTAATGATCACCTAATTTAGTGTTTATTAGTTTAAAATGCTTCAAGTTTAGCAAATATTCCGTTGCCAGTATTGTATTATTGGTATTAAGTTTATGACCTGGGATAAACGAGTGCGCACACCCATACACACATATAAACTCATGAGATTTCAACAATCTGATGTTGAAGACTCCAATCGTGGATATTTGATAGATACAACCTTTTTTAGACTTTGCTTATTGTGGGAAACATTGTATAGAATACCGTAACGTTAAACGAAATATACCTATTTACTTTATTCTGCTGTTAAAATAAGATACTCAAATTCGATTGCGTTTTGTAATGTATTTGTATTAAGTATGAACTACAAAGTTTTAATTTAAATTAAGATTTGGTGAAGATCGGTTAAGGGAAAGGGGTAGTTTACCCGCAACAATTTATGTTTTAACAACGGTAATTTATTTTATGACGAACGGTAACAGCCGCAAAATCAAACAGAATCGAATAAGTTTGTGCATACTGCCCTGATTTCTAGAGTACTCAAGAGTTGTTGTTTTTGGTGGAGATCGGTTAAGGGAAAGGGGTATTTTACCAGCAACATTTTATGTTTTATCAAGGGCAGTTTTTCTTATGACGGATGTGACTGCCGCACATTCAAACAGAATCAAACATTTTTTTGCATACTTTCCTGAATTATTAAGTACTCAAGGTCTGTTCATTTTGGTGAAGATCGGTTAAGGGAAAGGGGTAGTTTACCTGCAACATTTTATATTTTAACAATGGTAATTTTTTCTATGACGAACGATAACTGCCGCATATTCAAACAGAATCAAATATTTTTTTGTGTACGTTCCTGAATTGTAGAAAACTGAAGGCCTATTGATTTTGGTGAAGATCGGTTACGAGGAAAGGGTAGTTTACCTACAACATTTTAAGTAAAGTACTTAATTTTGACAAAATAAAGTATCCTGATAAGAAGATCATAATAATCCACTGTAGAAACGTAGATGAAAAATCTATAAATGAAGAGGCTAGTTGAACGGGGTGGGGGTAATTTTTTATAAATGAAAATGATAGTTGAAGGGGGTGGGGATAATTTTTATTTATATGTCATGTGTACTACGTTTGAAAGAAGTAGTTTGTTGTTAAAATTTCTTCCTGGGCTGTTTGGGCTTGATCCGATGTTTTCTACAAAGCCAGACGTTTCGGCAGTGCTATCGACTGCCATCATCAGTGAAAATTGAGTGCACTATCGTGAGGTGGTATACGTTAGTGATCACAGTACTGTGGTCAAGGCTGAAGAAAGAAGTAGTTTCTATGGAAATAGTTCATTTCGAAAAGTATTTTAAATATAAATCTTAGAACATGGAAGTCATGTATGGTTCTCCATACCGATATTTACTCTCTTGTTTTCTTATTATTTCCTGTAACACCACTCTTAAGCTTTAAAATTCTAACTTGAATGTGCCCATAAGATTTTTAAATTTCAAAAAGATTAACGCTAGTGATTAACCAAATTTTCGTAATTATTAACAATTTATAATTCTCAAATAGATAAAAAATACTGACTTATTCATTCAAACTGTAGTTTAACGTTGCATTAGCTACCTTTATTTTGAACTTTTGAAGACTCCATTTTATTAGAATTTTGAATTTTCGAAATTTTTGTTTATAATTCTTTTTAATCACAAAGTTATCATTGATTACTTTCTCAAAATAAATATTTTTGTTTAAAATTGATATAATTATGTACTCAGCTTGTAATAATCTAAATTGAAATGTTCTCTCTACACTTTATATAGCTTTCTAATAATTCATCACATCAAGGACATTTCAGTAACTATTTTTTATTAATATATTAATAAGAACCATATTAGATATCTTCACTAAACTCATTTACCATTCCATAAATTAGAGGAAAAGCAAACGTCAAAAGTAATAACCATCATCATCATCATCAGCAAGGGTTAGACAAAAGTAGTTTGTTCCGGGCCCAAGCAGATAGACTAGAGCTGGTTATTCCAATGCTTCTTGGGACGCCCCACACCTCTCCATCGATTTCTGCTTACAATTTTCAATAGTTGTTTGAGAATGCTTCAGTCATCGCTTCGGTTAAAAGTTCCAACCATTTTAGCCTATAATGGGCAGTCCTATCAAGTATACATATAATATTCAGTTCCTGCCGTACATCGCGATTTCTTTTGCGATCAGCATTTGTGAAGAATATATAATATCACGCGTCTGAGACCGCCTGAAAACGACTGCTCTGGGAATTCGTTCTTATAGGTCGGAATTCTCAAACCCACAGACAAGGAAGAGTCACCTTGTAGAACTTCAAGCGTGTTTCTTTACTCGCTGATTAAAAAATTGGGTTGGGTACTCGTTGTACCGGATTAACTAGGTACTGGTCCTCAAATTCTTAGTGTTGGATGAAGTAATGTTAGCTCTCAAAGAAGCCTTCAGCCTCTCTCCAGCCAAGACGGTTCTCCGTGATGAAGTGACGTATCTTACAAGAGGTTACCCGTTACCCTTCTGATGCTCAACCGTATGGATTTAGACCGGAAGGTCGATAAATATTCTTTGGAGATCAATAGTAGCCAACAGTACTAAGTTGAGGCGTAAGGGAAATGATTTTGGATTGTCTTATCTTTGGAATATTACAGGCGCGAATCAAGTTGGATTTAATGGGTTGTACTATTGTGTACAGGGAAATCTGGTCTCTTTAATATGATAACATAGACAGTTTATGTGAGACAACCTACAGAAATCGGGCTGGACGTTAAGCCCGAAGGTGGCAACCCCACTATCGCATTGCCGTGCGATAAGCAAGTAACATATTCAGGAGACATATTAGTTACCAAACTGTCGCAAGCAAGATGTAACCGGAGAAAAAACGTCAAAAGTACCTTCCAAAAAATTTTAATTTTGCGTATTTATACAGAATAAATTTGTAATGGAATGCTCTAACAGAAAACCTATATTTCGCTCACATTATTTATAATTTTACTCTCATTGTGTTGCATACCGTAAGTGGTATTTTAAAAAATATCAATTAGCCTATAATGACATTGCACATTTAGTTGCCGTCGAAATTTGTAAACGAAGATATAATGAAAGAGAAACTTGTACTTTACTGTGTCTAAATAACACTGTTGTTTCTATGATATTTAAAAATTTTGGTTTTCCTATAAATAATAGTTTATATAATTGAAAGTGTTTTATATAATAAAGCAGAATGGAAAATTCAAGACAATACAAAATTATGGGCGTGACGAGATATAAAACGAGCAGGCAAAAGGCTAAAACAAATGTTGAAGGTAGAAGAGAAATAAAGCAAAGATAAATAAGGAAGACCAATTCAAAGATACAAACTTAGATCGGAAAAGGTAGTATATTATTTACCATCAGGGAATAACACACGAAACTGCATCAAACACAGTAAAACTAGCAATTTTGTTTAATTATAAGTGAGGTCTTGTATTAGGCAACAACAAAAACAAAAGAGCGGACTCTTCAGTGCGCACAAAACGTTAATGTTTTAGCAATAGAGAGAGAGAGAATACAGGTAACTTTACGTTTGACCTGGAAATCAACATTACCATGCAATATTAATAACTAATGTTAATAATAGTAACTACATAATAATGTTTAATAATAATGTTCAGTTGAGCGGCGCAACAACCACTGAGTCAAGGCGTCCTCAAAGGCATCCTCCAGCCTCCGCCAGTTGTCCCGGTCAAGTGCAGCTGCTCTCCAGTTCCGGATCCCAAGGATGTGGCTCGCATCGTAGTTCACACCGTCTTCCCAACGTAGTTTGGGTCTACCAACTCTCCTGGTGCCATAGATCTGTCCTGTGAGTGCCTTTCTTGGTATTTCATTCTCCCCCATTCTGATCACGTGTCCAGCCCACCTGAGTCTACCAAGTTTTATAATTTTCACAATATCTGGTTCATTCAGAAGAGTGTTCAGTTCTTGGTTGGTTCTTTTCCTCCATTCACCTCCTACACATATTGGACCAAATATACTGCGGAGGATTTTGCGTTCATGAACCAGCAGGCTTGACTCAGACTTTGTAGAAATGGTCCAGGTCTCAGAACCAAAGGTGAGAATTGGGCGGATCAGTTTTTTATACAAAAGCAGCTTGATGCTCCTGGCAATTATTCTGCTCTCTTTGGGGTCTGAGACCAAAGAAGCACCTATTATCTGAGGTGATTCTTCGCTTTATTTCTTCTGTTGTTTCCCCATCGGAGTTAACTTTTCATCCTAAATAAACAAAGTTTTTGACTTTTTCGAAGGAATAGATGCCAATTTGGATGTGCTCTCCTTCTCTAGCCTCCTGTCCTGTAGCCATGTATTTTGTCTTGCTTTCATTTTATTATGAGACCCAGCCTACTTGCAGGACCTTCAAGAGCAAGAAAGGCTTCAGTGACTGCTCGAAAGGACCTCCCGATTATACCTAGGTCATCGGCGTATCCTAGGACCTGCACCAACCTGTTGAATACAGCCCCGGAGGAATTATTCCAGCATCTCTCATAGCTTTTTCTAAGGCAAGAACGAAGAGGAGGCAAGTAAGAGCATCGCCCTGGAGAACTCCCTTTCCATAGTCGAACTCTCCTGATAAGTCATTCTGAATGTTCACCATGCCATTCACTGTCAGCATTGTCATCCTACACAATCTTGTTAATTTCTTTGGTATGCCCAGTTCTTCAAAAGCAGTGTAAAGTTCTTTTCTGTCAATGCTGTCGTATGCATTTCTGAAATCTATGAAGAAGTGATGGGTTTGTAGTTTATGTTCCCTACCTTTCTCCAGAAATAGTCAGAGTGTGAAAACCTGGTCTATTGTCGATTTTCCTCTTTTAAATCCACACTGACATCGACCAATCACCTGATCAGCATGTGGAACATATAACTGTCTTCTGCCAGGCTGTTGGCAGTTTCTCTTCTATCCATATATCAATGACAAGGTGTTGAAGGGTTTTAACCTGCGTTTGTGCAAAGCTCCGCAGGAAGATCATCAGAACCAGGAGCTTTGTTGTTTTTAAGGCTTTCTATTGCAACTATCATATTATCTTCATCCGGAGGCTCGATGTGTTTATGTTCCTCTAGCACAGGTGGTACATAGTTGTTCACCTCGTCATTCTTAGAAAGAAGAGCTTCAAAGTTCTTTCCCCTTTTCTGTAAGTAGGGTGCCATCAGTGTCACGAAAAGCTGTTGTCCTGGGCTTAAAGGGTTTCCTACCTTGGTTTAACTTATTGTAGAATTTTCTGATTTCAGTTTAATAATAGGAGTACGAACACGTCAGCCTACCAACACGTTTGGTGGAAAGGTAAAACAGACAACTATTGTACAGATAATTAAGAGGTTGCATTAGTTCAGACGTAGATCTGTATATATGTGTCAGCCAACAGTAGTAGGTTTTGTAAACATACATGGCTGTGCCATTGCACATTAGGAATGTTATTTGACCTTGAATACTCTTGGCGGGATTCAGATGAATGAGAAATCTTATCTCTGTGCTGGAGGCTGGAGACCTGTGGTGTTACGCTGAATAGACACAACACATTATCACTATACACAGCAGTGGCTGACGTGTATTAACCATTTCTGAGTTCCCGATGCCACAACCCAGATTAAACTGTGCATAACGTTTGTAGAAAAGGCTAGTGTCCTTCATAATTCATAAACACTTGAGAAATTTTATTGTTTCTCACAGAGGCACTCTTATGGTTGTCCGGCAGGTGTAAAAGCAGTTAAGTTCCTTGGCTCATTCTTGAACAAAAATGAGGAAAGAAATAAAACGAATAAGGAGAGAGAGAGAGAGAGAGAGAGAGAGAGAGAGAGAGAGAGAGAGAGAGAGAGTGTGATAGGGGGGGAGTGAGTGAGAGTAAGAAACTGAGAGAGAGTTACAGTGACGGAAGGCAGCTGTATACATTTTTTACCATACATCATTATTTAGAAGTCACATGACATAATTTGCATAGAGCATCAATTAAACGTGCGGCAGCACGGTACATATAATGCGACACAATACGTTACGTTTGTACATCCGAGACCTCGGGTACCCGGTGCAGGCAATTTTCCGCCTGTTCACCAACTCAGAAACCCGAGTACCTCTCCCGCTCGTCCGTCTCCAGCTCGAGAAGGGCGAGGCTGCAGATAAAATATTCCACCTGACGCGGCTGTTTGGCTTCCGCGTCAGGGTGGAATCCAGTCGTCCCCCGGGCAAGCTTGCGCAGTGCCACCGGTGCCTGAGGTTCGGCCATCACACCGACGTCTGTCGCAGTGCCCCGGCCTGTCTACGTTGTTCTCTGGGACATTCAACTCAGGCCTGCACTGTGGCAGACAAGACCAAGTTTCGCTGCATTAATTGTGGCCAAGGCCATGCAGCAAATAACATTAACTGCCCAGTCTACAAGGCGGAGCTCCTGCGGAAGCAAAAACCTAAGGGGCCCCTCCCGAAGCCATGGCAGCCAGTTTTGCAGCCCCAACCTCAGAGGCAGCCTAAAACACAGGCTAGGCCGCAACCGAAGGTACAACCGGAACGGCGCGCGCCCTCTCCGGCTCCACCTCCAGCCCCTACAAAGGCACCAAAACGAACCGCGTCTCCTTCTGTAGCAGAGACAAGCCCTGTAGCGGTCATCTCGGTTATGGAGCCGGAGAATCAACCCTACATCTGCGCGGAACCTCCACCTCCCGCCTCTGAACCAGAGGTAGCCTCGCCACCACTGCCACCTCCGCGATTTCCGCGAGCAGGCATCACGAAATCCAAAAAACAAAGGATAACCACACCGGATGCTCGGACCCGAGCTCCTGGCTGCCCACAGCCCAAGAAAAGTCCTGCTTCCCGGTACAATAAGTCCGACGAAGCGCAACAGCGTACTTTTCCTGCCGCCGATTCAAAACCGTCTGCCCCTGGTCCTGTGGCTTCCACCACGACCCAATCTGCCGTAAAACCTGGTCGCTCCTACGCGGCCTCAGTTCCAGGCAAACCGCCCAGTCCGTCATATCCGATGACGCACAGTTCGTCCGCGACTTTCTGTCTGGCTACGACCTCAAGAAAGTCGCATCCACCTTCAGGTCCATCCGAGACCGCCTGGAAACTGCTGAGCCAACTGAGAGATTCATGCTCTTGGTGGAAGCCAGCGAAGTCAATAGGCCTTCTATGAACCGAGCCCTTGGACGAGATCTCTCTCTCATAGCCTGGAATGCTAACAACATCGGTTCCAAGCATTCCGACCTTCTAGAATTCCTGGCTCGGTTCAAACCCGACGTACTTCTTCTCTCTGAAATCTACCTGACCCCGGCGAACCGGTTTCGATTACCAAATTACGTGGTCTATCGGGATGACCGAGTTGGCCGACGGGGAGGCGGCACGGCTATCGCGGTGAGGACCTCCATAGGTCATCATCGTGTCGCTTTGCCGCAGCTTACCAACCTAGAGGCCACCGCCATTGAGGTCCACGGAGCTCTTGGAGGCGTCCTCGTGGTTTCAGCATACAAGCCCCCACAAGCTGAACTCCTTGTCGGCGACCTGGACGTCGTCTTCGATTCCCATCGAAGGGTAATTTTGGCCGGCGATCTGAATTGCAAGCATCGCGTTTGGAATAGTCGCCTGACTACTCCGAACGGGAGGGGCTTGCTCAGTTTTGTTGAATTGCGCCGGGCGATGGTGTTTGGTCCAGCGCAACCCACTTTCTTTCCGTCAAGGCCTAACGCGGCTCCCGATGTTCTGGATATCGCGGTGACCCAAGGAGTTGTCTGTCCGGTCGACGTATTCTCACTTACGGAGCTGACATCCGACCACAACCCTATCTTGGTCCACGTCGCTACCCAGCACGCCTATGCACGTTCTGATAAGAAGAAGGTCATCGATTGGGATCGCTACGGCCCGGCCTTGTGCCGTAGATTGCCGCCAGCGGCCCCACTCGATTCCGTTCGCCTCCTAGACGAAGCAGTTGCGGGAATCGAAGAGGCAATCATCTCGGCTATAGGCGTGTCTTCACGTACGCGAGCTGGTTTCACGCCTGACTACCAACGCATCCCTGAGGAAGTCTCTCTTCTCGTTCGCGTTGAAGACAATTACTTCCGGAAACGTTGGCAGAGGACCCATGATCCGGCCGATAAGGCAGCATACAATTGGCTCACCGGACGACTGCGTGGCAGTCTGAAGGCGTTCCGACGTAGCTGTTGGGAACTCGCTGTGGCCCGAACGGGGGATGTGGACCCGCAAAGTCACCCGTACAGAATACTTACCGCATTGACGGGACGGAGGCGCCGACCTCCACTCCCCGCCATTGTTGGACCGTTCGGTCGACTCCTGGGTCGCTCGGAGGAGAAGGCCGAGTACTTGGGCTTGTGTTTCGAGCGACAGTTCGCTGCCAACCTGCCCATGGACTGGGACTTTGACGAACAAGTCGAGATGGCTGTGGAAGACTTTCTGTCTCTTCCGAGCACGGCGGAGCCCGAACCCATCTCTTTGGAAGAGGTCTCAGATCGGCTCGCTGAACTTCAGCCAAGAAAAGCTCCAGGCACGGACGGTGTTACGAACACCGCTCTACGACTTCTTCCCGACCCTGGAGTTCAATTCTTGACTGATTTGTTCAACGCGTGTCTTAGACTGGCCTACTTTCCCAAGAAATGGCGAAAGGCGACGGTTATCGTGATCCCGAAGCAGGGAAAGGATACCACCCGCTCTGAAAACCTCCGGCCTATCAGCCTACTCTCCGCTACGTCCAAGGTTTTTGAGCGCCTCGTACAGCGTCGTGTACGAGAACATCTAACCAACTTTGACGTGCTGGTCCCCGAACAATTCGGCTTTCGTGTGGGGTATTCGACCACTCATTAACTGATGAGATTGGTGGAAAGCATCACGGAAGCCGGGTGTCGGAGAGAACTTAGATGTTGCCTGTTTCTTAGATGTTGAAAAAGCCTTCGACAGCGTATGGCATGATGGCCTATTATTCAAGCTTAGGGAAGTCCAGCTCCCGGACTGCTACCTCCATCTGGTTGCTAGCTTTCTGACGGAGAGGACCTTCTGCGTGCGAGTTGGCGATTCAGTCTCTTCCGAGAGACGGATCACAGCCGGCGTCCCTCAAGGTAGTGTTCTAGGCCCCCTTCTGTTCTCGATCTACGTCAACGACGTGACGAGACAGCCTGGAGTCCAGATGGCCTTCTTCGCTGACGACACGGCCGTATTTACGGCCGATCGTCATGAGGAAAGGGCCGTCCTACGACTGCAGCGCCAGCTCGACACGCTCGTGGACTGGACCGAGAATTGGAGAGTGCAACTCAACGCTACCAAGAGTGTAGCCGTCGAATTCTCCAAGCGACGGAAGATCCCTGTTAGGCAGCTACGTATCGACCGAACGTACTTGCGCTGGTCCAACGAGGTCAAGTACCTCGGATTACACCTTGACCGTTGGCTCACCTGGCGTACCCACGCACAGGTAGTTCTCAAGCGAGCATCCGCTCGTCTGAGCTTACTGTTTCCACTCCTGATGAGCTCAGCCATGACCAGGAAATTGGGCAGGATGATCGTCGGCGCGTATCTGCTGCCGGTCATTACCTACGCCTGCCCGGTCTGGGGTTACCTCGCCGCAATGCATAAAAAGAAGTTGCAGAGCGTCCTCGACAGGGGTTTTCGGCTAGCGGCCAAAGTCCCCCGTCGCTTTTCATCTCGCCTTCTAAGGAGAGGACTTGGCGTCCGCTCCTTAGACGACACATTCAGGCGGCTTGCACGCAAATTTTATGCACGTGCGGCGAGGTTCCCAGGCAATCCTCTTGTGACTGGGCTGGGAAGGTACCGTATACGTCCAGGCGATTCGTGGAAACGCCCTCGGTGTATACTGCGCTAGTGTAGGCTAGCACAACAGCCGAGAATCGGCCTGCTATAGAGCACATGCCCTACTTGGGCAGGGCCACGAGGCAGGAGCTCCAGAAGGTAGCTCGGAACTCAGATACCGAGCGGTTCGTCTCTGCGACGCACAACCGCAAAGCCCAGAGCGGAAAAAAAAGTTTGTACAGTTCACATAAGTTTCTTTTTGGTAACTACTATATTACTTTTTATAATATTTACTTGAGTACTTTATAATTTATAACAAATGTGTTACATTGCGTTATAATCGTTTATTTAAGTACTAAGTAGGCCTGTAATGAGAGCGCTGATGTTACTTGATATAGGCCTAAGTCTATGAATTCCTACCTGTGCTTCGGTATTAGGTTACTAATTAATGATGGCTGCATGTTCATAATAGTTATGTTATATCTTATAATGTGTATTTTATAATCATTTAAGGAATTTTGTATTCTGTTAAATAACCATATTTAATTACTTTTGTACAACAGTTTTGTTTGTTAGTTTGTAATGCTCGTTAGTTAGTTTGTTCCCTTGTAATACTAAAACGGCTGGACCAGTTTTTATGCACGAGGTATGAAGTCACTTGTCTTGATTTTAGAAGTATCAACAAAGATATAAAATTTTGGAAAACGAAATGGCGGATGCTACAAACCATATTATGTAAAATTTAGGCAAACCTGTCAGGCTGGGAGTTATTTTTATTAATAAAGAGCGTATTAAAAGATGATTACTATAATTGCGTTGCGTTCATCGACATGAGTAAATGTGTGTTACTCTGATTTTTGTAAGTATATTACAATTGTTAGACTATGTCTTCATGTCAATGACCTTCACGTTAGTAATTTATTGTTTAAATTGCACAAGAAAAATCTATACGCAAAAGGTTATACGAATAATTCTTGCCTACAGGTTGCATTACGGTACTCAGTACTAATTTATTCTATCGGGTTGACTTCACAGTGATATTGATGGAGTAACCGAGCGCACAAGACACTCATTTTCGTCAGTTAAATTATCAAAGAGAATTATCACTGTTGCACACCATTACAGAAAATTATTCCGATTTGCGCTTTCAAGCTTCTCAGCTCATCTGACGGATTTCCGATCTGACGATGAGCTGAGAAGCTTGAAAGCGCTAATCGGAACAATTTTTCTATAGTGGTGTGCAACAGTGATACGGATTTCCGATCTGACGATGAGCTGAGAAGCTTGAAAGCGCTAATCGGAATAATTTTTCTATAGTGGTGTGCAACAGTGATAATTCTGTTTCTGATTATAACCACTAACACAACTATCTTAAGTAAAGTTAAATTATCATCATACTCACTGAACATTGCCTTGTACGTCTCCTATAAATGCAATAATTGATTCTTCAGGCCGTCCTCTGGAAAATGTATCCCTTTTGCCTCAAACCAATTCATACCTTTTCCCCTATAAGATGTCGTTGGTACTGCTTTACACTGAAGCAAGACATTGCCCATAACAAGAACAGAATTGTTTTTAAGATACGGTGTCTCTACACTATTGTTCAAATTCTGGATCTCCGTACCATCACTGTAATTCGCAAAATTTTTCTGGCGAAAAAGAAAATTGTTCGTCGCCTGTGCAAAAAAAAAAAAACAAACCGAAGCGTTCTTAAATTCATGTCCTTCAGGCCTATTAGGACTACCAGTCTAGCTTTTAATCCAGCTTGAGGAGTTGATAGTCGTGTCCCTCCACATAGTATTCTGAAAGACTCCCATTAACTGTAGTGTTACATTTATCATGCGGGCTATTAGGCCACCATTTATTGAAAAACTGAATTTCCAGATGTTTCTTCTATGCCCACTACGACCATCATTAGTAGTGCAAGAACAAAGATAAAATACACATTATTAGATATAACATAACTACTATGAACATGTAGACATCATTAATTAGTAACCTAATACGAAGCACAAGTAGGCCTACATAGACTTATACTAAGCAACATCAGCGCTCACATTACAGGCCTACTTAGTACTTAAATAAACGATTATAACACGATGTAACACATTTTTTATAAATTATAAAGTATTATACAATATAAAGTGCCCTGAGATTGTGTGACAGTTGCGATGAAACAAGACCTTCGCTTTAAACTAAAAACAAAGGGAAACAAAAAAACATGAGATAATTGAGACTGACATACACTATATATACTATTCTCTCTATCTACCCCTGTCTCTCTTTTTCTCTTTTGCTCTCTTTCTACCTGTCTATTTACCTACCTATCACTTATATAACTACTTGTATAATTACTCGTATTATAAAGAAACATTTGTGTTGAAGGTACTAGAAGTCGCCGGATACCTGCACTGGTTGTAAATCCAGGAAAAGGTTATTTTATGATACTGTTCTCTGACATGTCTATTTTCATATAGCATGTGGTTTCTCCAAAGGTTATAAACGTATGTGGCTACCAAAAGTGGCTTGAGAGACATTTTTCATGCAGCCCAATATTTTCATGCAGAGAATGACGCAAATGATAAAAGATAAATGTTATTACTTGTTTCAACTATTGCTTCACTTCCTAAAAGCGGCCAGTGAGACCTTGTCGTTTTTTTACATCTACGTTTATATCTTTAAATCTATTTAATTTTGTTTAACATTCATTCATCAGAGTTGTGCACATGCGTATCTTACTAAAATGGAATACAAAAGTGTTAATAATTTTCGGTGTTTCATTAAAAAAAAGGTTTCAGAAAATGTGTTTGTGATTGAAATCTTTTTCCGTTTTCAATAGAATCTGTAAAGTGTGATGGTAATATGTTAAAAAATGTGAATGGACAAAAAAACGTCACCTTCAGATGTGGTAGACGGAATTGCTGAGCTACAAAAAACATACATGATGACACTTTTTTCGGAAAAGCGTGTGTTCCTGCATTATCTGTAGCCTATTCCGTGTGTTAGTCGCTTGGATTTTGAAATATAAAATTTCAGTTATTTCAAAAGAGCTTGACATAAACAGGAAAACTACGCGAA
Organism: Magicicada septendecula; assembly: GCA_034769895.1. Classification (NCBI taxonomy): domain Eukaryota; kingdom Metazoa; phylum Arthropoda; class Insecta; order Hemiptera; family Cicadidae; genus Magicicada; species Magicicada septendecula. The sequence continues at coordinate 117,998,374 of CM068374.1, read as the reverse complement.
AATTAATAAACGAGTTAAGGGAGATCCTTACTGTCTGGGTGATGGATACCAGCTTAAAAATTGGCGGCCCGGGAGATACTGAAATTGATGAAAGTGCGTTCACTTGAAGGAAGTACAACAGGGCCCGAATAACCAAAACTCGGTGGGTACTTGGGGGAATTTACAGGAGAATAAAGAAGTGGTTGCTAAAGGTGGTGGATAAACGCGATGCAAACACACTAAATCGTGTAATTTTAAATAATATAGAACCAGGAACCACTATAGTTGCAGATATGTGGCGCGGTTACATCTCGCGAGTACCCATACATACCCAAATGCAGAGGGGCACCCAGGATTTCTTTGAGAGGGGGTTGAAAACTTGCGAACAAGGTGCACAATTTTGGTTTCCCTCATTATTTTCTCAACAAGCAGGGCTTGCTTTTTTCCTAGAGAAGCGACAACACGTATCTTATTGGGAGTCAATGCTGCAAGTGCAAGTAAAAATGATCCTTGCTTCATGGAATTTCACTCATGTATTTTCCATCTATAATGCCACCTATAATGCTGAAAAAGAGTCCTTCTTACACATAAATATTGCACAGGTAAGAATCAACACACAATGTTTGTAGGAATCACGAGTAAAAACCACGTAATCACAAGGCTTAGTAATTTGCATGTGCTGACTGAATAATATAAATTACTTAATGAGTAGACGGTGACTTTATTGAAATAATAATACAATAATATAGTAAAATAATCAGACGTGAAGCAGTCGCGCATATTGTAGAGGGGATAAGACGGGAACAATGTAATACACGTGAATAGAAAGGCTACAGTTGAATATTAGACTGTTCCCTGAACGACAAGTCTACGTACAAGTACGTGACAATTACGTGACAAGTTTTGATTTTGATTTCTATTTCGACACGACAAACAATTCAAATGGACGTTTTGTAAGACGAAACAAACAATAGATACAACAGAGGGACCATACAAAGATTTCACCGAGTTATAAAATGTTTAATGTTTAGTACTGCAATTATTATGTAAACAGTGAGTTGTCATGTTGTGTCTGTTACAGTGTTTCTCCTAGTCGAGTCTAGACATTAACAAACATTGTATATTTTGGAGTATATAACACTTTGTTATCAGACATGTTACGATTTAGGAAAAACTTTAGTAATATATAGTCAATATTGCACTGGCATCTTAATTTGTTTGTACAAGTAACATCAATAACAGGCTCGAATGTGAAATGGCTGTGACTCTGGGTGTGTGTGTGTTTTAAAAACAAGCAGATGTAAATTAACCATGAATAACAGGGCAGACAACATTAATGAAAAAATTATACTAAAGCTATTTAATTAGTATAGCACATAATTACTTTCAAACAATTACAAATATTACGTCAATTCTTCCACACCTTATTGCCGTAATAAGTACGTCAATTTCCTTCACTGTTATCATCACTCAAATTGTCTTAACTGCTGCTATCCCATCGCTTATTAATTTAGAAACGATCTGTTACATTATACACTTTTTGGTCCGATCTCACGTGCTCTTTTAAATTTTCAAGACGTGGTCACATTTTGATGTCCAGCGTGTGAGATAAATACACTCAAATTCCTTTTTTGCTAAGTTTAAAACACTGTCTACGAAAATAAACTTTTTTTGTTTTAACATGCTTTTCCACAGTTGCCCAAATCAGTTCTAGGATTAAGAACCGGATGATAGGGTGGAAGTCGTAAAATGGAATGTCCATAGTTTGCTGAAATAGTGATTATTTTAAAAGTTTAGTATGTTGGGTTATTATTTCAGAAGATGGAACAACAAAGAATTACATAAAAAATAGGATACAACAGGGAAAAAAGGCTATTCGTTTGCTAAACTCGTTACTTTGTTTGAACAAAATGAAACTTCAACCTAAACTGACAATCTACACAACTATTTAGGAGCCCATTTTAACTTATGGGTGCGAATGCTGGCAACTTTCAGGTAAAGAGAAAAAGATGATAGAAACTGTGGAAATGGACTTCTTAAGAAGATCGTGTAATATTTCTAGAATGCAACATGTTAGAAACGAAGATATAAGAAGGAAAACAGGGCGCATATTTACAACAGCAGAAAGAATAGAATCCAGACAGTTGCTATGGTATGGTCACGTAATGAGGATGGAGGAGAAGCGATGGCCAAAGAAAGCATTGACTTACACTCCACAAAACAGGAGAAGAAAAGGAAAACTGACAACACAATGGAAAACAGGAATTAGGAAATGCATGAGAGGTCGAGCTATTGAAGACGATGACTGGAAAGATAGGGAGAAATGGCGATCGAAATGAGGGATGCGGCATAGACTGTAGGACACCCGCTAATAATAATAATGTTGGGTTATTTTGTTTAGCCTAACTATTAAACAGAGCTCAGGTTATAACATAAATGGACTAAAGGAATCCCATGATTCAATAACCAGTTAATCATGTCTACCTTTTTGTTAATGATGTTGCAGGCGAATTTATTTATTTATTGAAATTTTCAGGCACTTTCGACATTGTCTGTCCAAATTTTTGTAACCGATTTTGAACGGTGAAAACCAAAATTTCATCTGTGTATACTATGGACTACCGTTCTTCTCTGAATTGCTGTAATTTTCTTATATATCAACTCTTAAGATTTCAATGTCACGTTTTTCTATTTAAAAGTTTCCTATTGCTTTTGGCACGTTTCCGTCGAAATCCCATTTGACGAATAATGTGGTTCAGACTGGTAACGCTACCATTATAATTAATTTGTTCTTTAAAATTGTTTAAATTACTTTTGAATGTTAATCTTTACCCTTATATGGGTTGGACTTTGGTGAATAATTCGTCGAGTGGTGCACTTGTCGAACTCGTTTAAATCAGTTTTTATTTCATTTGTTGAACATTTTTATGGAGAGTCCTGAAAGATTTTATATCACCCATATACCATGATGTTTCTTTAATAATTCTAGAAACACTATTTATAGACACGCCGCACACCTGAGCTACCCGTTCCTGTAACTTTCTTTCTGATATATCCTTATCTTCCGATTTAATACACTTGTAGGCCTACACGTTATAAATTATTTTCTGATTCTGACTATGTAGGCCTATAACTTTCCTTTGCACTGAAGTCGACAGGCGACCCAGATTGATCCATTTCACTCTCCAAACCGGAAAATATAGCAATAAAGTAAACTCTATGCTTTTGATGAAAACCGGTGTTTTTGAAAAGTAAGAACACAATTACATATCATGAAAACAGTTTATTCGTGTCTGGTAAGCTTACCTACGTTGTATTTTAGTTTATCTTATTACTACAGCCTTACTATTTGTACATTCGTTGATTACACAATTTTTACCATATTTTCGGTAGGTTCTAACCCCCAAAACCCTCCTGGGTGCGCCACTGCCCAAATGTATGGGTTATACATTTTCCTGTGAATCGTTCGCTTAACTTTGTATGTCCTCGCAATTTTGCCGTTCACACCCAAACGATCGAGAACTAATGGTCCAAAATTAAGCGTGATGTACGGAGAAGAGTCGGAAGAATGTCTGTTAGTACATTTCAGACGTATATCATTGAATATATTTAAAGAGAAATGTTTTTCTGTAGGAGAATTGTTTAATGATTTTTTAGCGGCTATTCATTATTTTTACACGCAATTTTTAAATTGAATATACAGTAATTTGTAGTTAATAAATTTAGCTAACGTACAAGTGAGTTAGACAAAATCTAAAAAATAAATAAAATTAAAAGATATGTAAAGATATTAACATAACTTAGATGTGAAAAACGACAAGGCCTTACTGACCGCTTTTAGTAACTGAAGAAATTGTTGAAATAAGTATCAGCATTTCTCGATTTATTAGCGGCCGTGAGCATTCTCTGTAAGAAAATGCCTCTCAAGCCACTGGATGTAGCCACTATTTTTATAATCCGTGGAGAAACCACAAGCCTATATAACAATAGACATGTCAATGAACAGTATCATAAAATAACCTTTTCCTGGTCTTACAAAAAGTGCAGGTATCCGATGACTTCTAGTACCCTCAACCCGAAACATTTTAATATCGTCTCTCTCTCTCTCTGTCTGTCTCTCTCTCTCTCTCCCTGCCTGCTTCTCGCAACGTCTTGCTATTATTTCTAATACAAATAGAACTAATATTATGGAAATGTTAATATAAAATTTTATGCTATCTCACAACCCTCTGTCTCTTATCTCTCCATCTATCTCTAACACAAGAAATAATTATTATTATGTACATATATGCAGAGTTGTGATCGCTCTCCTTCCTCCCCCCACCTCTCTCTCTCTCTCTCTCTCTCTGTCTATCTATTTATCAATCTCAATCCCAAAGAGAACTATAGAAAATTAAGAACTACAGAACTATAAACTATAGATATAAAAATTTGTTACCCACAAAATTGATACAAATAAATGTTTTATAGCATTACTTCAAAATACTGTATGCATAATAATGAACACTGACCAAAAATATAACTGATTATATTTTTTATATTATGAGTATAAGTTCATAACGTTTGGTATTACATTTATTATTTTTGACTGCCAATATGCATAAGAAATGTCCCTAGTAAATGAGATCAAAGTTACGTTATCACCCGGTATCAATGCATGTGAGAAAATATTAACATGCCCGTTAATTCTGTTAGTTAATCCGACGACAAATGGTCAAGTTTTACATAATTCGAAAGGCCAGTACGCTACTTTGGCATGCTTCGTAAAACACAATAATTATATTATCACGGTTAGTAGAATTGGATAGTGAAGTTTAAGAATTGTTGATAAATATTTGACAGTTTATAAATATTTAGTTAAAATTATGATGTAAAGTTGGTGCGTGAACAATGGAAAAGAATAATGGTCATTCGCCTGCAGTTAGTCACTCTTTCATACAAACAAATAAGCGTCAACGTAAACTGTGCAATACCCGGGGTTGAAATCTGGCAACGTCGCTGGAAGCAAAAACCGCTACAATTCGAAAAAAGTATACATTTCAGACGCTTCATTGTCGGGAAACTGAAAAGACGCCCTACTGTCGTAATAAGATGCCATAATGACAGCGTTTTGTACAACAAAAATTATTTTTCTTGTATTAAGAGTATATTGAAATATAAAGCGCAAAACACAAATAACAGTCACAAGAACGTAATGTTATAATAAAATTTCAATATACTTTTCGTTTTCGAGTAGACGCCAAAACGTATACATTTTGAAAGACGCCAAAATGTTAGAAAAATGTATATATATATATGTAGATAAAGATACATTGAAGATGCATGTTTAAATTATTCCTACACCTTGTTTCAAAAAGACACTTTCTTTGCCACAATTGTTAAATATTTTCAAAATGATAAACAATAGCTAACACTTACTACTTTGCAGACAAAACAGTGTGTAGTGTTTGAAAATTGGTTTTTTAATTTTCATGAAATAACAAAAAAACTTTTTTTATGCTAATTGGCCGACAATGATTTAATACAAATTGGGATGACTGTTGCCGTAGAAAAAAACTGGCCGATTCAAACACTGTAGTAGTAATATACTTGCCCAATCTAAAAATGTGGACGAAATACATTTTTACTCAAACCAAATGCTCTAGAGCGATTTTGCCATTTCGATTAACGTTACGAAAGTAATTGCAGCTTACGTGTATCGAGGTCACAATTAACTGATACGAGTATTTAAATGAACAACTCTAGAGATCGCTTGTTGAACTGTTTGTAACCAATTCCATCGAAATGTCGGAAATTGAATTTCCTTTCTACTAGCCCCACAAACGTTGCACGCGTTCAACAAGAGGACAAAAACTTATCGATGTCGATAAAATCTCAATTTTCGTGCGAAAATAAAATGGATTTGTTGAACAGTACAAATAGGAAGGCTTACACGTTTCTTTAAGTGAGCAACTACTGTATGACTGTAAATAACAAATGTACACTTTTAAAAAATGTTTATATTTTACCTCAAGAAAGACGAGATTAGGTAGACAAAGGAAGAAATGGCTTCAGTAAAGGAGAAATATGCTGTAAGCCTGTACCTTGACGTGGAGAAGAAAAAAAGAAGATTTTAACCACACGCTTGGGAACTATCACTGACAAAACAACTTTTCACTTAATATTATGTACAAGATGGTTTACGTCTTACTTACTCAACTATACAGATAGACTTATAATTATAAACTTTTAACAACTCGTGATTCAGTTTGTTCAACACATGCGTGTCAGCATGTTTAAATTCGGTAATTATTTTGGTTCCAGTAATTATAACAAACTATTTTCAAAAAATTATAACGCTCATTGTTTATATTGGAAGAAAACTGTTGTTATATGAGAACTGTATGCATTCAAAGCACGTTTAAAATACACATGGTTCTATTACTACAAGCGCTGGTTCACAAATAAATCACCAGTGCATTCCATCTAGATCATTATTTACGAAAAAAATAAATATTCTAGTTCAAGTTACGCATTATTTTGTTTACACTTTGAAGTAACATTTCTATTTCTGTATAAAGTGCACAATTTACATTCAGTAATTTTTTTATCCTTTCATATATTTTTCTGTTTAATTGTTTTCCATATATATGGAGTGTAATCCATAATACAACACTAGAAAATAATAGAAACATTACGTTTACAGATTAAGTACAAAACTATATTAGTACCTGGTACACTTTTAACAAGTTTAATTTGAATTTTGGATTTCCTTTTACGTAACATTTCTTTAAAGACTTATCCGATACATTATTTTTAACTGTCAAGAACACCAACTGTTAGTCTGACGTCTCCAACAGCTAATCTTGTATTTCCTCTAGACTGTAAAGTCTGTGAGATCACAGTGCGGTCGCTAATCTATTAACAATACGCACTGTAAGTTTATTTTTTTTTATCAAACTGAAAACATACAATAAAGTTTCACGTAAATTCTAGTAAATTGGAACAAACTCATAATATAAATGTTACTTCTACTTATGTAATCTCGCATATATACTTTAATGATACCCTTAATTGTCTCACACACCACTTACATATTTCTTTTAACAAACATATCTAAACACTTGTACTAAACTGTTATATATATATATTACTCCAATCACCATTAATTTCTTACCGTAGGTGCAGTATCACGTTTTCTGTTGTTGGCTGTTATAACTCTATTATTATTTGGTAGAGACGCAATGTCATCACCTGCATTACGGATTTATTACATAAAACCTCCCATGTTTGCCAGTATTTAAACATGCTTTTAGGAAACGTCAGCGTTTTTACATTTATTAGTATAAACTGTTTTGTTCGTGTAAAGTATAGACCCAAAATGAAGATATTAAAATCAATAATAGGTTATTTAAATCGAAACAGACACATGAGAATACTACATACCTAAAATACCAAATATACTGTGAGAATATATTGAATAAAGTGCTTATTTACTTACGTTTTTTTCAAAACAACTTCTTATGAAACGCGTACGTTGAAAGGTGAAACGTCATAGATAAATTAGTATACTATTCTTTGATACTAAATGTAACACTATTTGTAAGTTAACGATGCTGTATGTAGAACACTGGTTGAATGACTTTCGCTACGCAGACTGAAGTTTATGGCTGAAGTTTTATGGAAAGTCTTTATGACAGTAATTTAACGGAATTAGTAAGATTAAAAACCATTACAGACGAAAAGAATATAATGGGCTATAAATATGTATTGTGACCGTCTGTTGCTGACATTGTAAAATCTTTATGACTTACTTGACGGAAAGGAAAATGTATTAAATTTTTTTCCAAGTTCCTTGATTCCTTTGTGTTTTAGATTCAGGAAAATAATACAATCATTTATGAAGCTTTAAAAATTTTGTCAATAAGCATTAATGAGAAACGGACATTACGAATCTTCTTTACGTAAATCTTGTAAAAAATATTATCAATGTTAATAACAAACACAAATTTATAGTTAAAAATAGCTCCCATTTATGCTTTGAAGTATAATACCCGATCTCTACAATATATGGTTAGCTAACAATACACAAGAAAATCGAAATAAGTACAAAATTAAACATAGAGACGATAGAGATAAAATAAGAGAAAGGAAAAATGAAATGTGAGAAAAAAATTCATATAAATAGAAAGCAGTTTGTGTGGAGTTATACTTCACAGTCGACGGAAGTATGGCGATGTTTAAAGTCAATAAAAACTAACGGGACTCGACAAAACTTTAACCGATTAGCGATAGAAGAATGGAGAGAACACTACCAGGAATTATTTACGGAAAACAGAAATGAATATAACATAACATCGCAGGACGTGGACAGACATACGCAGAACATAAACATTAAAATTACAGAGGACAAGGTTATAGAAACGATTGGATCAATGAAGAATTGTGGAGTTACGCACCCTGGAGGGATAATGACGGAGATGGTAAAATATGGTAGAAAATTACTTATACAACACCACACTGGGCTAATAAATGAATGTATAAGACAATGACAAGTGCCAAATGAGTGGAAAATTTCATATATCTCAGCAATTTATAAAAAAGTAAAAAGAACGATCCAGCCAAATATACGGGACTTAGTGTTAACGGTACGCTTAGTAGGTTATTCTGTAAACTAGTCAAGAACGAATTAGAATTAAAAACAGATGAGAGAATAAGTGAGGACCAGAGTGGGTTTAGAGCAGGAAGATCATTTGTGGATAATTTATTCATTATTCAACAACTTACAGAAAAAAGGAATAATCGAAACAAAGAAACACACATAGTATTTGTTGATTTGGAGAAAGCTTATGACTCCGTCCCCCGAGTCAACCTGTGATAGACCCTAAGTGCCACGGAAGTTACATCCCCTATTGTAAATATAATCAAGGAGCTTTATAAAGATAACAAGGCTTACGTGTGAGTAGGCACTAAGCTATCAGAGGTGAGCTATCGCACCAAGGGCTGTAGTTTGTTGCTATTACTATTCAATATATACTTATAATTCGCGCTACAACAATGGAGAACGTCAATTGTACAGGCCGATGAATTTAAATACCTAGGGCACTAATAACATGGGAACGCCTAGAAAACCCCGAAATAAAAAAACGAATAGATCAGAGCAGGAAAGTTCTAGGAAGCTTGAACTCTCTTTGGTGGGAGAAACATATTTCGAGAGCCACAAAGATTCATATAGGAAAAGCTTATTGTTGAATCAGTTCTGTCCTACGGCTGTGAGGTATAGACGTTGAGCAAGGAAATTATACGACAATTGAATGATGAGGAAATGGATTATCTCCGTAGAAGTGCCAGAGTTTCAAGAAGGGAGAGGATAACCAGCGAGGAGATCAGAAGAAGGATCCATGGAGAAGACACAATTATTAACAGAGTAGAACGAAAAAGCCTTAAGTGGATCGGTCACTTACTCCAAATGGATGAACAGAGATAGCCGAGGGAATGGACATGTTTCAGTGGAGGCCCCCAGGCAGAGGAAAATGGGGCAGATAACTGTCCGGTTATGAGAACATGAAGAAGGCCATGGAAGATCATACCTTGCCAGAAGAAGATGCACAGGACAGAAATAGATGGCGGTCAGGTACGGATATGCGGCAATAGCCGATGAAAATCACTTTGAGAGAGAGGGTGGGAGGGAGAGAGAGAGAGAGAGAGAGAGAGAGAGAGAGAGAGAGAGAGAGAGAGAGAGAGAGAGAGAGAGAGAAGTATAATAGCTTTGAAATACAAAAGTAAAAATTTTGATTTTTGCTTTCTTTAATTACACTTGTTGACATTTTCTTCCCAATCCCTCTCAAATACTAAACCTATTACTTATCCATATATTAATTTGACTGAGCCTCTTTTATTTTAGACATATTTCCGAGATCAAGATATCCTGCTCTGTTTCAAAGCTTTAAAGCTTTTTATTCTTAAAATTTATAACATTTTTATTGATAAGACTTCAAATAGTAACAATTTGTATTAATGAGTTTGCTAAGTAAGCGAAGGAAGAATGATAACCAAATTGCTATTACAGATGAATACGTTAGATTACAAATGTTTTAGAGAATATTAGAGAGTACATTACGGAATATATCAGTAAATGAAATAGTAATTTTTACAAAAAAATGCAATTTTTAAGTTTCAACTAAAAAAAGAGTAACGCATTAACAATCTTATATATTTTTGTTATAAAGGTGAGACACTTTCCTTTTATAGTAAGGTGAATTACTATACTTAATTTTACTATCATTATTTTGAAAAACGTCTAGAAAAAATTAAAAAAATATCAGTCTACAAAAAATAATATAATCAAATGTTACAACAATGTCGTACAGTAATTCGTTATTTGGCAGCATACGAGGTGTGTTCAAAAGAAGACCGAACTTTCACAATACCACGGAGGTATAAGCAAAGAGCGTGCTCCGACAAGTGGAGCTGACTAGCGGCAACTTTCGGAAACATCATCTAAAATTCCGATTCCTTCTACCATTGTTGTGATTCTCGCTACAGCAGCTAAAATTAATACGTATACTAAGCTCTAGTAAAAACAGAAGACCTTGAAAAACAAGGTTCTTGCATCAAATTTTGCTTGAAACACAGTAAAATGTTTACAGAAACTTTTGAAATGCTGCAGCTGGCATATGGGGATGATTGTATGAGCCGAACACAGTGTTATGACTGGTTTACTTGTTTCAAATAGGGAAGAACATACAGTAGACCGATGACAATGAAAGACATGGTCGCCCTTGAACGTAAATAAGTAACGATAAAATCGATGACTTTCTTACTATGATATGTGAAGATCGCCGTTTAACTGTACGTGAGATTGCCGAAGAATTGGGAATCATCATGGGTTCGTTCCACAAAACGTTGACGTGAAAACTGTACATGCATCGCATCTAAGCAAAATTCATGCCACGTTTGTTGTCCGATGATCAGAAAGAGAATTGCGTTAACATCAGTCAGGAACTGCTTGACCTTGCCAGTGACGATGAAAACTTCATCATAAACATTATAACCAGGGACGAGACGTGGGTGTACGGATACGAGGTCGAAACGGAGGCACAGTTTTCGCAGTGGGTGAAAAAAGAACCACCTCGGCTAGAAAAGCCCGGATGAGTCGGTCAAACACGAAGATAATGTTGGCGGTGTTTTTTGACTGGAAAGGGTTGGTTCCTGAGATCAAGAAAAATGCGGAAGAACAACTGCGCCCTCTTGCAAAAAGTGCATTCCAGGAATCGTTCCAGAATTTCAAGAAACGTTGGGAGCGAGGCACTGCCAGCTGGGGGGAATAATTTGAAGGGTATAAGCATGCATAAAGATGTAAGTACATTAATAAAGTTTTTCTTGCAAAAGTTTAGTCTTTTTTAACACACCTCGTACAAAGTACGTTGCATCTATTTGGTTTTATTTAGTAATGTGTATAGAAATAGCACTTGATTTACGTTATATAATTAGTACATTGAATTTATAGTCTCAGTTTTGACTATGTGTCTTGATAATCTTGACACTCATAAAGGGATACCAAAGTGAAATATTTTTTAGCAATATAATTTACAAGAAACTTTAAATGTTAGTTTGATGAACAATTGTAAGTTTTTACATTTTATTTCTCGTTACTTTCACTCTCTCTGTCCATCTCTCTTAGACAAAATAGTGCTCTTTGTTTCGTGTAACGTGTAGTTGTTCAATACAAGTCGAAGATATCATTATTTGTATATAAATATGATTAATACAACTAAACTGGCAGTTTGTTTGATTACTTTTCTTTTCATAATTGATATATTACATTATTTAAAACTGTTACTACTTTGATGAATATTCAAAATTTTAGACCGCATGATTTTCGCAATAACGTAAATTTTATTTGATGAAGTTACAAGTAAATTATTTTTAAAAAATACTATCACAACATATATTGAGCTTTGAAACGTAAGGTATTCTGATTTAAAAACCAATCGGAATATCATTAATTTGCATTGATACTTAATATTAATTAATATGCATTTGCATACAATAATTATAGTATACTGTAACTGACAAATAAGTTCATACTAATCTTACTAGCTAGTGTAGGATAACAATGACGGACGTCAATGTGTGTCACAAATAACCTAACAAAGGTATCACTCATACATATATATACACGTGTGTGTGATAAAACTTCACACTCTCACTAGGCTGGGTTACTCTGGGTCGTCAATCGACAGAGATTCGTGCTGACAGGTGTAAGGTAAAATATTGTCATTCATGCAGAAAATATCTTTTCTTCCTATACTCAGTAAAAGTTATTGATTTCTTACTAATGTTTTCAGCTGATAAATAACGCATCAGGATTTTACACTGTTACTTAAGGAAAAACGCTGTATTTAATTATCAATGTAATTGTTGATGCCAACCGTCTTATCAATTAGTTCAAACATATAATATTGTTACGATGGTCTACTGATTGTCGTAAGTACAGTGGAAAACAAAATACAAGAAACCAATTAAATCACTAATCACCAGCTATAATTATCACAATTAAACAGTTTATAATTAACTCGTACAATATTTCCAGTTTGATTTGTCCACATGCAATAACAATGTATTAATAGAGTTTCACACAATTATTAACACAATACTACTAACCTTCGACAAACACTCAAGCCGCCCTAGCAAATATCGGTCACGTAACTGAATTGACAACACGGCTGCTATGGCTTTATATACGCCGCGCTGAGGTCCAGTACAGCTTTTCCTCCTTAAGTGAGCGCCGACGGCTTAATGCGTATCTCAAGTGTTTCTGGAACTCACTAGAATCACGTAGTTGAATGACGCAACAGCTGCCACACTGGACGGGGGGATTGGAGAATGTTCTAGGTTGTTCGGTAGGCTTCTCGTAACACTGCCCCCTCTTTAAGCCTGTTCGACCCGAACGGGAAAACTGTCTGAAGTAATACTTGGCCAGGGGATCGAAGTAGACGTTCTTGCGAAAAATAATTCTCCGGTTCTTCGAATTCAGTCTCGTGTGATCCGAACATCAAGTTCCCAGGAATACGAGTCTTCCGCTCAACCGCTAATTTTTGCTGGAATCACTCCCGTTGCGTCATGTACTGATGACCTAAACACCACTGCCTGATCCAAGTGTGTTTAGTTCTCGTCAACAAAATCTTGCGTAACTTCATCTTTTGCAACTTCTTCTCCGGGCGCTTTTATTAACTCAGGAACAAACAAGGGTTTTTCCTTGACACCAATAGTTGGCTTTCCAGTTACTTCTTTTGCCGTTTCACGTATCTGTACTTCATCTGCTAGTTCTTCTTCCATTTCAGCCTGGAATAGGAAAGGTTCCTATTGACAGGACCTGATGACTTCTTCTTCGACCAATGCCACTTGCTTAATTGAATGTTTGGCAGACCCTGATATTTTAGCCACGAAAAGCTTTATCTTCTCTTGGCCAACCTTCAGGACGTTCTCCCTTAAGTCCACAACGAATCCGTAGGCATTCGTAATGTCCGTGCCAAGAATCACTTCATCGACAATGTCTGCAACGAGCATTTAGAGGCTAAACTCGAGGAGACCCAGGCGTACACGTACGTCTACTTGACTTAATACTTTGACGAGGCTTTCAGTCACAGTCTGTACTGTACAAGAGCTAAATTGATGCTGGCGGTTGCTGACTAAGTCAGGGCGCACGATGGACAATGTGTGGCCCGTGTCAACTGTAAATGCTGCAAGTTTGTCTTTAATGAATCCTTTGACAATCAGGTTACCCGTGGCTTTATGAAGCGTGGAGATTGTGTGCAGTTCCGTATCTTTACATCTCCAATTCGTGCATTCAAGCTCTTCTCTCCGATTTTTCGTCTGCCAACAATCTGCTTGTAGATGGCCACTTTTCCCACAGTTATGACACTTAGGACTTTTGTCTTTATCATTTTGTTCGAAAGATCGTGGTGGCGCTGCTGGCTTCTTAAACAGTTGTTCTTGAATCGCCTCTTTATTCCGTCCGTTATGACGATACTGTGATACTGGATACGTTTGATTATAACGTGATGACATACTTTGATTAATGTAGGTCGCCGACTTGGCAGCTTCAAAGCGGAAAGCATGAACAAGAGCGTCTGAGGTATTCTGATGCCGTGCCATTCTTAACACTTGTTGTTATTTACAATCTCGGATACCGTCAGTAAACACAATGTGAGCAATCTACGTTGAGAAGTCCGGAAGACCTCTGATTCTTTGGGATAAGCCAATCTCGTCAGTCGAACTATATTAGCTTCAAATTCTTTAAGGCTCTCTCCTGAACGCTGTTGCCTCGCTTTAAGTTGAACACGGTACACTTCGCTCACAAATGCTGGTAACCGTACGGTAATTCCAGAGCTTTTGTTAATTCGAAATCTGTGTTCTGGCTGTCAGATGGCACTTTGTGTATTATCTCTGTCGCAGGTCCTTTTAACGCAAGAATGAGTGAAAGATCTTTCTCTTCTTCTGTCCAGTTATTTAAGCGAGCAGCAGCTTCAAATTAGCAATGATAAGTTGTCCAGTGAGTGCTTCTGTTAAAGGGTTCCGTTAGGGTTTTAGCTTTGACATGAACTGTCCCTACTGCAGGCAAAGCGACTTTCTCTATTAACTTATTTTCTGTGTCTTTTTCTGTCTTTATCATTGTTACAGTCTGTTCAGAAAATTCTTTTTGTTGAGTCTTCATGCATTGCTCAACTTTACTTTAATTTGTTCTCTTATGTTTTCCATTGAGTTTTCTACTGCAGATATTTATTTGACACAGATTCTTCTGTGACAGATATTTTTGCAGACATCGATTATTCATCACTCAAAACAGATTTTCCTACTTCAGCTATTTTTAATGTCATTGATGTCTCGTCATTTAATGACTTGTACTTCCGATATTTTAGTAACTTGTTTGTTATGCTCACCTAGTAGGAGACACAACTCTGCAGCGGTTTGTTCTTGTGTCTGCTTCTGCTCCTCCATTAACTCTTTGATGTCTTCTGTTTTATGTTTCCGTTCCTCTGCCCCCTGCTTACGTAATTCTGCCTGCCGTCCTTCCGACTCGAACAATCGTGCTTTTTGTTTTTCTTCTGTTTCCAGCAGTAGAGGTTTCTCTCTCTCTTCCGCTCCTCATCCTGTCGTTTTTCTGCTTCTTCTCTTTCTTGTCTTCCTCCTTTTTTTGTCTCTTCTCGTGTCTGCAACAGCAGCACTTGGAAAGCTTCCATCATCTGACTGGAATAAATTGTTTACCAATTAATTACGAATTTACAATAGCCTTTTACAAAGTTTCCACTGTTTCCATTGTTAACTGCTCTAACCCACTTCT
The DNA here is from genome assembly GCA_034769895.1 of Magicicada septendecula. Lineage (NCBI taxonomy): Eukaryota > Metazoa > Arthropoda > Insecta > Hemiptera > Cicadidae > Magicicada > Magicicada septendecula. The sequence goes on along the minus strand of CM068374.1, from coordinate 117,983,070 downwards.
GACACCACTGTTACGACGGTGTACTGATCGTCGTAGGTACAGTGGAAAACAAAATACAAGAAACCAATTAAATCACAGATCACCAGCTTTAATTATCACAATTAAACCGCTTATAATTAAATCGTGCAATATTTCCAGTTAGATTTGTCCACACCCGATAACAATGTCTATTAATAGAGTTTCACACAATTATTAACACAATAATACTTCACTTCGACAAACACTCAATCCGCACTAGCGAAAATAGCTCACGTAACTGAATTGGCAACCCGGCTGCTATGGCTTTATATACGCCGCGCTGAGGTCCAGTACAGCTTTTTCTCCTTAACTGCGCGCCGGCGGCTTAATGTATACCTCAAGTGTTCCTGGAATTCACTAGAATCACGTAGTTGAATGACGCAACAGCTGCCACACTGGACGGGGTGAGTGGAGAATGTTCTGGGTTGTTCGGTAGGTTTCTCGTAACAACATAAATTTTAAGTTTTCCTCCAAAGAGATATTTCTTAAGAATCTGATTTCTTCCATAGTGTTACATGATAATACTAATAGTAAATATTATAGGAAAAAGAGTAACGTAGGCAATGTGAGATATTGTAAGCTCAGAGTCTCGTTCTTGCGTCCATAAATTCTGGTCTCTACCTTATACTCTTAAAACTAGTAAAATAGAAGATTCATTTAAAAATTCCTGTAAAGACAGGTAAATCCTAAACGTTCTTTCATTAAACACAAAAATGTTGATAAACGATCAACAGTTAAAAAGATTATTAATCTTTAAATGATAAACAGAAGTATGATTTACCTTCTAGCAAATTACATATCTTAGAGGTCGTATGTGAAAAACAGTACGTTGAGTGTTGAATTTGTTTGCCGTCACTGACTATGATAAATTTATAGCTGAATTTAAGGGAATATTTCTCAAATAGAAAGAACCTACAATATTTCTCATATTTCTCAAACCTACAACAATTATTTGTAAACACACGGTACAGTCATTACTAAAAAAACTAATAAACATACCCATTAAAATAAAATATTTATTACAGCTTATAAAACATTATAAAATACAATGTTATGTTTGAATTAAATAATAGTTGCAAATAACATAATTTGGCTTTACATTTCTTCACATTCATCATTTTAATAGTATCTATTGGCAACTTTTTGATATAGCAGTGAAGTCGATGCCCAGTAGTTGGAGACGTTAGAAGTACAATTATCAATTATTTTCTACTTTACAATTATTGTGAACGATATTCTACTAAGACTAGCAGACAGACGAAAGACTCTTTCGGTGAGAGGTGATGAATTGCTTTTATTAGTTCAGTAGTTTCTTACGTTTAAATTACACACAACTATTGTCCTGTCACGACTTAAGAGTAGTCATTACTTACATATTTTTTTGTATTCATTAACTCTTAATTAACACTTCTTTGAAGCTGATGAGAGAAATACAGTAAACCAAATGTGATACACAATGATTTGTCTTCCAAAAATGTTTTACATTACACAGACCTGTTTTTCGGTTTTTTAATTACTAACTGTATCCTTGTCATTTAAAAAGTAATTTGTCTATGGCACTTTAATTTACACTTTTTGTAAATTAAAAAGAAGGGGAGTTGGTTTTTTTGAATCTATATTTCCCAACAACATGGTACAAATTTTGCTTAAAAGTCGTTAGTGCTAATTAGATCCTTCAGTGATTTTTACGATTTACAAAACTTTACAATATATTTATGAAATCATATTTCATGCTTTAACTAATTTACAACGCATTATACTTTTGAAACTATAACTTTTAGGAAAGTAAAGTTTCCTACAAATTTTAAAATTGATTCTAAATTAAATAAAATGTTTAAAAATACAATGGTACCAACTATGTGTAAGAAAACCATTAATTTTTTTTGTCTTACAAAAGTTTGCAATTAACAGCAATAAACGTAGAAAGGTATTCCAAAAAGTGGTGTACTTATTAAATTCGTAAATTAAATAGCTTCGTGAATGCAATAATCATTGAAATTCTTTGTCTGTAATTTCATTAATACTTGATCTTATTTGTAGGCTACATTTGGATACAAAAACTACTGCCACTATTTCTGACATACAAACAATCAATATTCCACATAAAAATTCACAAATTCTATGAACATTTTACATCGACTATTCAAAAATTCGCATACATTTTGTTACTGAAACAAAATTTAACTGTATAAAACGGTGTGGAAAATAAAGATATATACGAATAATTTTCCTATCTCTTCTGTTTCCATTAAGTTAAATTTATTTCATTGTTAAAAAATGTATTTTCTATAGTAAAAATATGGCAATTTCTGTTGACTGATTTACAGACGCCTTGTAATTATATTAACATGTAAAAATTAAATAAATATTTGCCGAAAACTGTCTAATATACTCATATATAGCATAAAGCAATTTATTTCAATAAATAAAGTCGGCCTAATAAACTAAGTTCAAAAATATGCCACATATTACCATAAGAAAAATGATTACTAAAGACCATATTAGTTGATGTTTCCTATAATAAAATTATGATGATAAAAAACTTGCAATAAATTTATTGCAAATGCTCAATCGTTATAACTCATTATTTTATGTTTCAATATATTTAACAGTGAAGACTAATACCCTGTCAGTAGGCAACTCACTGTAGGAAACAAATTTATTGCTACAGGCGACTACAACAGCTAATTTCCATTACGGCTAACGAATAAGAATGGCAGAACTCAGAAAAGAATTAAAATCAACGAGAAAAACAAATATGGCCTACTCGACCCGCCTCAAGACAACAATCACCATATTGGGATTCGGGCAAGACCAATATACATTTTAATTGATTTCTATATAGTGAAAAAAGTAGATCCAAAATGAGTTAAAACAGGATCCTATTTCAACATATCCTTCTATCATTCTACTGTAACATCGACTGTACATTCACAAATAATTAATTTACATATAATTATTATTTAACCAAAAATTAAAAATCTGATGAATGGAAGAAAAAGTTGTCTCCGTTTAAACTAAAATTGCCTTAGACAACGATGTACACGTTCTAATCAAGTAAAAATGCCGCGTGTCACGCCATTACTAAATTTTACTACAGTTCGAAGCACCAATCTGGTCTACACACAATTAAAAAGGTGATGGTTAAGAAAAACTTGCTCAAAAGGCAACGGTACAAATTGGATTTAACCACCACAAGTAACACTGAACAAGTCATCAGAGGAGTTAACGAAAACCTTAAAAGATTAAAAAGTCGTAGTATTAATTCAGATTAGGAACATTAAATGAATGTTCACGTCATTATCTATTCAACGTATCTGCAATGAAACAAGTGATTATTCTTTATTGAGGACCACAAAAAAGTTAACATCACCTCAACCACGGAACCACGGTTAGAGATGATAGTAACAAGTAGTCCAGAAATGACGGAGAAAAAGAACTTAATTTGCATACCACTTTGAAAATGGTATTACACCATTCCCACTCTCTGCAGAAACAGAAAAAGGTATGGCCCCAGCAAGGTTTCTTAATTCTCCAATTTAAATAGTTTCTCCTTTTGAAATGTTTAAAATCGGGGAAATCAGAAACGTTATCCTCAAAATACTAATTAACAAAAAAGCACCAGGATTCCACTTCATTAAAGGTAGTCTAAGAATTTCTGAAAATTGCCTTACACCAGTTATGTATATATTCAATGCAACACTTTCTACCGTACTGCCCAATACTTTGAAAAGTATTACCATAAAAGATATATAGTTTTCCACAACTATAAGTCTGTTATCAGTACTGTAAATGTTTTTAAGGTTTTAAAAACTCAATCTAGAAAGATTCAAAATCTATTCTGAAAGAGTTACAAATTAATTTCAGACTACTAATTTGGATTTATTAGTTGTAAACACGGAATAGTAGTACACATTTTTAGGTTGGTAGCTAAGTGTACTCTGACTTTGAATCTAAAAGTTCTGCTTCGCAGCCTTCGTACACATGATCCGGGCTGTAGACAACTTGTGGGACAAGGGACTGTGCTACAAACTGAAGAAAATCTCCCTTTTCCTTACTACTGATTGTTGTTGAAAAAACAATGTCGAACCTACACCCTATCGGCTCTGCAGGAATCCAGGATAAAGTCCTACGCCGCTTATTATATTTCTTGTTTACGTATGACCTTTCCTGCAACCGACAATACAACGTAGCCATATTTGCTGTTGACTCAGGGATACTTCCCTTCTATGTTAACCTCAACATGTTAACCTTCCTACAACTTTCTAATCCATGTTCCCGCATTCAAACTTGGCTGTAGAAGTGGTGCATAAAAGTCGGGAAAGTCACTTTCAGAATGAGAAATGAAACTTGTCAGACAGTTCAACTCATTGCCTGACAAGTACAACAAATAGACGATTTAAAATACCTCGATGAACACGACACAGACATACTGCTACCAAATGTAAACTCCACGGTATAAAACGGAATCACCTTTAATGGCTCATGGGCGGAGATCGCAACAAACAAAGAAAATAAAATTTTACCATATGAGGACACACTCAGAACTGTTTGGTAGCGCGGCATACAGCTCTGTGATTCAACACAATGATTCAAATATACGAAAAATTATTTAACTGCATATTAGACTTCAATCCAATCAATCATTAATTCCAACACAGTAGTCAAATTGAAACGAATTTAAACAAATATGGTTTATATTAATCATCCGCTTTGTAAGAAAAATGGTGGACAATTTTTTAAACTCACTCGCATTTTCTGCCACGTTTGCTTTTAATATAAAGTATAACTACCCAAGCTTCGTTTTTTTTAAATTAATTGAATTACTCAGAATGAAATGTCTATAAATGGAATTAGAAAGTTTTTATTAACATTTAAATATGTTATTGCAAGTATATGTGCTTTTTGTTTGTATATTTTAGAATGAACCCTCCGACTTTCCTTCTAGATTATTCTGTACACACACACACACACCCGGATGCGCGCGTTTCCTGCATTAATTTCACATTTTGTGTAGTGTTAACGTTACATACAGTAAAATGTAGTTATATGTTTTGTAATATTATGAAAAATTTAATGCAAAATGTACAAGATTATGACACAATGTTGTGAAAAAATTTATGAATATTATTGTTAGACTTATCAGCCCATCCAAAAGTAATTACACAAATGGTTCTCCGACATATTGACAAATTTATATGATACTCCTAATCGTCACGCTAGTAAATACCTACCGAATTAAAGTTAAAGAAATGTTTATATTATTGTATAACTTAGTTTTAAATTGAAAGAATTTTTTGTTGTGTAGCGTCGTAGAATTTTGGGCCAATAATTTGTTGTAATTATTTGATAGAACCAGACATTTAACTCAGTGTATGGAAACGACTGCAAAATATACAGTTATCCAGACACATTGTTGACAAAATATTGCTATAAGAAATAGTATAATCTGCAACTTGTAATGGCAATTCTCGAAACCATGAGACAAATATAGAAAATAAACTTAAGAAAATTTGTATCTGGGTTGCGAAGTTCTATAAAACCATTTTTGCTCAACACGTTGTATACGTGTGCGGGAATTGGCATTGTGCATCACACCTGGGGTACAGCCGTCTATCTAACAATACACAGTGAAAACTGCTGACAGGTGCCATCTGAAATAACGTCACTCATGTGGAAAACGCCCTTCGTTCTTTCACTCAGTGGAAGCTATTGATTTCTCTCTGGACTGTAGTCTGATAAACAACTAATCTAAACTAACACATCAAGTTAACACCGCACATAAGTGTTTTCAAGTCGATATTGCAATAACAATTCTTTGACATCTTGCTTACAAAAAATATCAAGAAACATCTGTTATGCAATATCTGAGGCGTAAAGTTATTCTGTAACGGTGTGTTCTGTAAAGGTTATTCACGCAATAAGAAATTATTCTGTAAAGGTTATCTAGTAAAGAGAGTTTGTAAATATGATTTGATAAACAAGCATTGGTGCTAGATTTGGGATATTATCAATTGTTTTACATGACTGGAGGCACTATCTATCTTCAAGCAGTCACACAACTTGAATTATTACTAACGACTCCCCAGACCTAGGCTAGTAGTGTGTGCAAAACAAAATTCAAATTAGCACAAAATTCTATTTAACTTGTTTTGATTTTTCTAACTGCAGCTAAGCAGATCATGTCGTAACAGATTGTCAAAAAAAGGGTACCAGTTGCTATTAATCAAATATAACCTGGAAATGAATATTTCCAGTAGAGGTAAAAAATTTAATAAAACCTATTCATCGACTTACATTCGTTTAAATACGTAAAAATTACTAAAAACAATATTTTTATTTTACAGAATTACAGTCTTTAAATAGAATTACGTTTACATTAGTAAATGAAATAAAATTTTTAATATTTATAGATTTTGGAAATCAACAGACCGAATATGATAATAAGACGATACGATAATAAGGTACGAGTATGTCATTAGTTTATTATTTGATTTAAAGCATACGTACGAAGCGTAATTGTATAAAGTAAAGGAATAGAATATAGCCTACATTAAGAACTTACTTGAAAATAAATCAAAATATTAATAGAAATATAAATAAATAAAGGGTAAGGGTATCGTGTATTCACGTAAGTCATAATACCCGATTCAGTGATTTAGTTTACACCATTTGTGAGTATGGGTGATACTAATACCAATGTACATAATATTGAAAACCAACATACAGGTTTTGCTATAAACATAAACTTGATATAATTATGTACGAACAATCTAACGTGGAAGACAGATGTTTACAGTTTTTACACAAACGAAACAAATTACTAATTTCAGATGAATACATCTTTATATAAACCGAACTGTTGCTACGTTGATATTGATACTTGAGACACTTGTTCCCTTAAGTTTGTGGCAAGGAAATTTTACTTTAGTCCAAACGATTAGTACTAAAAGGAAAGTAATTAAGTTAAAATTAAACAAAGTTAACTATATTTTACAATTCCTGAAGTCATTATTATGTCATAATTGGACTAATTGAAGACTTCTCTATAGCTAAAAGTATAGAAAACTAATAATGATACAAGATCGTGGTCGTCGCTGGTACGTATTGTGCTTCTGGTCTTTTCTTACACTATTGCCCAAGTCTTTCTTGTATTTCCGGTATGACAAGAAATTCTTTGGAATTGTACTGGAAACTAATTTTTTGTAATCTATAACAGTACTCAGTACACGTGTTCCTGAGTACACGTGCAAGCAGTTTCTAGTCTTCTCGGAGCTGTCACCATATATTTTTCCTTTAGGTATGGTCGGATCAGGTCTAACCATTTACCATCCTTATGAATCTCATCTCTGCTGTTTGAAGTCTTTGTTCGTCCAAATTTCCTGACGAGCCAAGTATTGCTGCCATACACTGGTGACGTTATCATAGTTTAATAAAATATTAGTTGGTCCGTTTCTGCAAATTTGCCTGGTGCCATTCCATACTGTACCACAATCGTGGCGCAGCTTTCCGTTTCAAAGCTAAATGTCGTAGTTCGTACAATAATGTTGACTCAGATAATTAGATCAACGTAGATACATGCTGGTTTTACCCGGCCGACTGTTGATGGTGAACTTAAACGCAAACATTGGATTGAATTTACATTGTAAACAGTTAGATACACACAACTGAAATTAAACAAAGCCGACTAAATTGGAATAGAACAACTTTGTTCAAACAGTACGATCAGAACTTCAATAAATTATGTTGAAAATATTCATTAAAAAATAAAAATGTCAACTGTTACTTGGAGTGAATTCTGTTACTGTCACTTACATTGAACAACTAAAAGAAAAAACAGCTATTTACAGTGACAAAAAAAAATACATAACTGGGGTTAAATACTTGTTTTGAGTATTGGATGAAGTGTGGGTCATGACAGAAAAGTAATGCTGCCAGATTAAGAGTACTAAAATCCAGTTTCTTTAATGTACTTTAAATTATACATTGCAAAATAGAATAAGGAATGACGATATCAGAGCAGAACTGAAAGTAAAGGACATAAATGAAGAGACATGAGTCGTCAGATGGTGCCGGAACTGATTTATATTACCTAATCCTTGAAGAGGAGAAGAAGAAGAAGAAGAAGAAGAAGAAGAAGAATATTGGAATCAAAATCACCGCTCCTTCTGTATGTGCAATACGCACACTCAACAACACATCTGCTTTGATGAGCACTCATACAAGTTTTTAACTAGTTCAAATAGTATTATATATTTTTACGTAGTATTTATATTTTTTTATATATTATAGAACTGTAAGCATGTGTGTCTTTTTGTGTGCGTGTGTGTGTGTGTGTGTGCGCGCGCACACGCCTCTTTGTGCGAATGATATGCAGGGGCTTGTGTCCATGTTATCACACCCTACATTTATCATGTAACTTACATTTAAATTGTGCGTTTAAAGAAAGTAAAATTAAATAATAATTACTTTACACTTAATAACCATTGTATACAACGACTGTTTCGCATACTATCACATTATATTATTTGTGGAACTTAGCCACTGATTAACGGGCATTGTCAATTGGATACTATAACGATAAGGTAAGCGTGGAACAGTCTATTGCAACTATTGAAAATTTTAAATGCAATGGAATCCGTTTCCCTGTGTTTTTTTTAAATTCTGGTTGTGCAAAGAGACTTAAAAAAATTAAGCAACTTAGGGATTAAATATTTTATCACAGTTTTGTAATTTCAAAATTGTTTTTGCGCTAGTTGCATTTGACAATGCGTGCATTTTATTCCTCTAAACTGTTTTATCGATGGATTTTTCTTAAATGTTTTCGTCGCTTTACGTAAGGAACAAGTAAGCAAATGGATTTAAGCCAATAAAGGATCTACGTCTATATGACGGCTTACATAATATTTATCCACGTTCTGTGACTATCTGCGTCCATATTAGGGACAGAGAAAACAGAATATTAATACTTTTATACTTTCAGTACTAGGGAGTATTCTTACTACTTTTTCAAATAGTACGCGTATTATATGTGGCTATGACCATATTAAATTTGTTGAATTAAATTTAAATTAATAAACTACTAACTTTTTAAGAAGATTTACAATGTTCCGGAGAAAAAAGATGTGAGTAGAATAAAAGCGTCGGAAATGAGATTCTGGCATCTGTAAAAGGCCTCAAAAGAAGGGATAGAGTCTATAATGAGGATATTCGTAAAACGTTGAACATTTTCAATATCCAAGATCGTAGGCCTATTGCAGAGAATAAAGAGAGATGAATTGCTCATCTAAATAGAGTACTAGATTTCAGGTTGCCGAAGGAAGTTGGACAAAACAAGCCTGTTCAGCAACGAAATATCGGAAGCGTTGGTGAAGTGTATATATTTTTTGCGAACTGGAACAAGTGATTCACCTTGTTAGTTTCGCTGAATTCTAATTACGCTTTAATGTTACTAAACATTTCCAATTTTTTAAAATCCTAAATAAATTTTAAATAAAGTTTTTACTTCTAAAAACTAATTTTTATTAAGTTATCATAAATTGCAGCCTGGGTTAAAACATTTTCCAGTGATATTTCAAAGCATTTCTTTTTTAACAGCACATGTGAAGAGTCAGTAGTTTTCACATTTATGCTGCGCGATGCGCCATTTTGCGCTGATTTGGAATAGAACAGCATACTACATAACGAACAACCCGGACATCGTAATTAGCTTGGATAACAGAACTTCCGCAACCTATTACAGGGAAACGTGTACAAACACTGCCGATATTCATGTGCGAGTGGGCTCTCACTGATGTAGTTTGTCTCCCCTGATTTATATGCGACACGGGTAATTATTATAATGTATGTGTGTATTTAAATAAACGAACCGTTTAAATTACATTACAAACTACTGCATTATATGTACCCGGAAGCATCTGTTCCACTCAGTGTTTACCGACGGCAAATAATATTAATTCTTTGAGCTGCAATGTTTAACAGCGACTAGCAGGAGAATAATATCATTTAACTGAAAACAGAAGCCTGCGTTATCAAATATTTCATTATATTTAAAGTACCAAATTAAGTATTAAATATTACACAGCAGAATGAAACATTTTGAAGCCTCCGTTATCAAATATTTCTTGATATTTATAGGATTATGTTAAGTATTAAATTATTGTACTGTATGACTTAAAGGTCTTTTTTACTCTTAATATTGTGTAAGCCAATTAAACACATATTCAAACTGCAATCCTTCCGGTATAGATTTAATGTTTTATTACAGCGGCATTAATTAATTAAACTTTTACGATGGTAAGTACTGATAAAGTTATGAGTTATTGTTATTAAAAAATGGCAATTCTCCACTTTTTATTACAATAAAATTCTCTATTGTAAAAGAGAATACAATTGCGGCTCTATAGGTGAGTTTACTCTCTCTGAAATAGGGTGTATTTCTAGAAATTAAATCACGTCAGTCTAGTTTGCACCAGAAGTCTGTGCCGTTCCCGGCATGATTTAAACTTGGAAGGCCGCCAAAGTGCGGCAGTGGGGGCAGGCCAGCTGCCTTGATCATCAAGGTTGCCCGCGCTACGGCGATGTAATTCACCAACCTGCATCAGCTGTTCGGTTAAAGCTTTACAATCCGTAACAAGTTTCTTTTTTTGTGGCATGGTTCGTTAGAAGCCTACAAGCTGCCCCTCTTTTCATCTTCAGCCTTCCGACTGGGCGTTTCGTGGTCTGACGGCGTGGCAAACTACTGTTTCAACTTACTATTAGATCGTAAATTTATAAAGTGCCTAAGGTGAGAATCATTACATTATTCGCTGTTAATTTATTAAGGGGTTATGGGTGTTAATTTAATAATGAGAATGCGTGTTAATTTGTGTATGTGTGTGACTCAAACGTTATTTCCGGTATATGGGAGCACGTAGCAACTTGCACTTAACTGCTTGAGAAATTTAAAAGTAATTTAATATAAATGTTTTGAATTTTGTAAATGTTAATGAAAATGTAAAATGAATTTTTAAGCTTACTTATTACACAGAACAGTATTGCTAATAACAGAGTAGTAGTGTGGAGAAAATTGTGACTGTGTGTGCGTGGTGTCTGTGTTCCGAGGCGAGAGAGAGTTGGGTAGTTGTATTTCCTGACGGCCCACTACAAACAAAAAATATTACAGGGTCTTCGCACAGCCGGGAGAAGGGAAAATGCGGAGATGATGACACCAACATCCGTCACCATCGGCAGAGCTGTGTAATAGAACGCTCCCCATCGCCGTCAGACTTAGAAAACTCCAGAACACCAAAAAAGACAGCTGCCCAGAAGGAGCCAAGCAGGAGCTTTGGAACTCACCAGTACCAGTACCAGTACCAACACTCATCATCACAGGCTCTACTGGGTAGCATTAATTTTCCAAAAGTACAGGTGGGAGGATTCCATTTATTAAAACTCGACAACAACACTCCACCGGGTTTCAAAGCATAAAAGAAAGCATACATATAAACAGTATTTTCATATTTATAATGATTAAAATTTTAAGCAGAATGATCACTGCTGCACACCACTATATAAAATTATCCCGATTAGCGCTTTCAAGCTTCACAGCTCATCGTCAGATCGGAATTAAACCAAAAACCTGAAAAAACCCTTCACTCACATCTCACCCCACCCTACTCACACACAACAAGCTGTAATTGAATGTCCCTTCAACACCCTCAGCCCTGTCTCACCATCTGGACAGTTACACATTTTTCTAGCAAATTCCTTGTGTTTCAGTGTTGTGTGTGTGTGTGTGTGTGTGTGTGTGTGTGTGTGTGTGTGTGTGTGTGCATTCCTTTTAAACCTAGTCTTTCTCATCCACACATGTGTGCCAGTCACACACCCTTATTTTAAAAACACCTAATTAATCCGAAGCAATTTAATTCTTAATCTTATCTATCATTATCTTATTCTTATTCTTATCTTATCTTATCTTCTCTATCATTTCCTTCTTAATTATGTTATAAAATATTTCTTCATTATCAAATTTAATTTTAGTATTAATTAAATTGTCTAATCCTTTTTCTCTTTCTTTCAATATTTCTAACTCCTCCCTAAGCTTCCTTTCAACTGTGTTATTTACTATTTTTACAATTTCGTAGTCTTCCAAAGGATTAACAAACTTATGGTTGTCTTCAATGAAATGTCTTGCATATAACGAATTCGTTGTTCTATTACCTTCTCCACGTTTGTGGTCAGACAACCTGCATACGAATTTTCGTCCTGTCTCACCTAGGTACACTTTGTTCCAGTCTTTACACTTTAATTTATAAATTCCGCTTTTCTGTAATACTGGAATTTTTTCTATATTTTTATTCCTTATCTTATCAAATACCGTTTCACATTTTTTAATAGCTATATCTACTCCGTATTTATTAAAACATTTTATAAATTTTCTAGTATGTGAACCTATGTATGTCAATGACCCTGCATAATTCTTTTGTTCTTGTTCTATTTTAGCTTTTTGTATGTTAACCCTTTTCATAACTTTATCCACTATGTTGGTGTTATAATTAGTATTCCTTACAATACCCTTTATTGTTTTTAACTCCCTATCATTTGATTCGGTCTCTTTTAAACACTTCTGAGCTCTATAACAAAATGACTTGATTGCCGCCATTTTATATCTATAAGGGTGGTAAGACTCTCTTGGTATAATTATATCAGAATACGATTCTTTCCTAAATATCCCAAACTGTAGTTTCTCATTATCTTTAATTTCTATGTTTAAATCTAAGTAATTTATTTTCTTACCTCCTATCTCTTCTTTAAATTGTAAGTTTTTATCCTTATTATTTACCTCATTTATAAACTCATTAAATTAAATTTGATAATGAAGAAATATTTTATAACATAATTAAGAAGTAAATTATAGAGGACAGACAGGTAAGATTAAGAATTAAATTGCTTTGGACTAATTAGGCGTTTTTAAAATAATGGTGTGTGACTGGCACACATGTGTGGATGAGAAAAACTAGGTTTAAAAGGAATGCACACACACACACACACACACACACACACACACACACACACACACACACACACACACACACACACACACACACACACACACACACAACACTCAAACATAAGAAATTTGCTAGAAAAATGTGTAACTGTCCAGATGGTGAGACAAGGCTGAGGGTGTGGAAGGACATTCAATTATAGCTTGTTGTGTGTGAGTAGGGTGGGGTGAGATGTGAGTGAAGGGTTTTTTCAGGTTTTTGGTTTAATTCCGATCTGACGATGAGCTGTGAAGCTTGAAAGCGCTAATCGGGATAATTTAATATAGTGTTGTACAACAGTGATCATTCTGCTTGTGATTTCAACCACTAACACAACTTTCTTGATTAAACGTCGATTAAAATTTTGTTAGAACAAGTCCTGTGGGTATAGATTTGTGATTTATATTATTAACTGCGCTAAAAAGGATCTACTTGTTATACTTTTTGATTAATGTTTATTGTTAGTAGTATTGGTAATTGTGATTAATACAGATTATATATATATAAAATAAAATTAAATCAAGGAAAATAAAATGACTGTGACGAGACTAATGACCATGACCCAACCCAAGTGATTGACCCGATGAAGACAATAAAATGAGAAAATGTAAACTAAACTAATAATAAAAAGCACAAATAAGTAATAGATATCTAGGTAACGAGCATTAAATAAAATATTACAAAAGGAAGTACATTAACCATAATAAATTAGTGAACCAATTATTAATAGATAATGTGGGTTATTAATAGCCTTATTATGATAAGAAAACAAAACACAAAATCTTGAAAGACTAACTATAAATTTGTGTTTAAAATCCAGTAAAACCTAAGAGTGAGAGATAGGTAGGAAGTGATAGTGATAAACGGTGAAAGTGTTAGAAATGATGATATAAACAATTCATAATCTTAAAAATAAAATAAAGGTAATAAACCAGAAACAAAAGGTTGATAGACAACTAATTCCACAATGTTAAATAGTAAGAAATGTAAGTTATGAGTGCAATGATAATAAAACATCCTATAGTAATAAAATATTCAAAGGGATGATTATCATTATAGAATAGATAGTGTTAAAATATTATTCACCAAAGTTGTTATTTGTTTAATTAAAAAGAGTTGTGTTTATAAGAAGGAATATGGCTGGATAATGAACAGACCATAAACCTATTTTTGTGTTATGTTTTTATAGTAGTATTAAGTGCTAAAAAAGTGTGTAAGAAATAGTAATAGATATAAGTGAGGATATAAATTGTACAATCATAATATTAATCATCACAGTAAAGACAGAAAAAAAGAGAATAACAGACAAGCAATGGTTTTGTAAATTAATAATAAGATTGAATTATTGTAAAACAGCCCAAAGTAATTAAAAAAGTAAATAAGTAATAAATGACAGCAATAGAAACCTATGTAAATGATAAAGAATGTTTAATTTCTGTAAAATAAGAAATTATAGACAATTACAGCTTAGGCCTATAAAATACCTAACTGTCTAAATTCAAAATAAACAATTTGTAAGCAAGTAACTATTGTATTAGAAAATTAAGAACAAGTCACTCATTAATTACAATTAGTTAACAATAATAAAATGTCAGAAATAGAATAAACTGATAAAATAAGGAAAATATGTAATAAAATAGTATTAGCAATTTTGTCAAAACATTAATACATAAACAAGCCCAGCTTTGTGGGATATCAAAATAATCTTTGAAATAAAATAGAGACAGTTATGTTAATATCTAATACTTTGATAAGAAGACCAAAGAAAAATAGCAATTAGAAAATATTTATTCATTCTGAACTAAAACACAAATTTTATAACAATAGATACAAAGGTGTTCAACCAATAAGAGTATAGGTGGTTACCATAACAACGGAACCTTAATATATTTAAATCCGTTATAAAATGTTAGTCCGTTATTGACGATCAGGAGAGACGGAAGCCAAACGATATTTGACTTAATTATTAGTTAAAATAGTAAGAAATACTACCAAATTTAATAAAATGTGGATTCAAGAAGTTGAACAAAGACCTATTTAAACAAGGAGAGCAGATAAACCAGATTTTAATAATTAAAAATAAATAAAAATTCTAATTAATTGAAAAAGAAGCCAGATGAAGCAGAAGATACAAATGATGGAAAATTAATGAATGTATCAACCCAACCTGGACTATAACAGTGACTCATCACCAGAAATCGACAAGATTTTGTTAAGTATATCTGAATTACCAGAATTTGCGAACTAAATTAATTAACTTTTCTCACAACACATTAACTCTCACTCCGAACTTGGTAACTAAATTTCTTTCAAGGAATTATCATTGATTGAGAATATTTTTTAAACTTGTATGTAAACATAATTTAACCTATGTACGAAGTATGAAATATTAGCACACACTTTTTAACACTCAGAAACGAATTGTATTTAAACCTTAATAGTATATAAGTGCCATTGATGTAAGGTGGTGTACTTTAACAACATCTTGTTTTAATTTTTTCGTAATCAAAAGAACTCGTTGACTGAATGAACTGTATAAAATAAACATTAACGGCAGCCATGCCGGAATAGTAACTCTTCAGCCAACATAGCCAACCTTGAGATATAGTCTGTGTATTGCCTGAGCAACATTGTTTTATAATATTATATTTTGTATCTAAATGATCAATGATAAATTATCTTAAATACTAATAAACTAGTACTGCTTATTAATAACCGTCCTTCATTTTATTGGAAAGTTTGTGCATTTTGGCGGTGAATGAAATTATTTACCAGATTTTGACGTTGGTAACACGACGAACCACACGCGAGATTCGAATGCCCGCCAGTCTGCGAGGGTAAATCGCATTTGTTATCACCGCACAGAAGACAACCCAGTTTGAACTTTTTAATTGTTTTAATAAACAATTTGGCGCCTATCGGGAAATAAATACACTCATCGAAGGACAAGTAAGGATTACACCCGTGAAGATTTCTGTACTGGTTATTCGTGCGTTCGCGACGGACATCGTCAGCGTGAGAACTTAGAACAAGTACGAATTTCATTTAAATACAAAGTTACGACAACATACGTGAGGAATAAAACACGCATACAGGTCTTGTCGTTACAATATATATATGTTGATAAAATGAAAACTAAGAACTGCTATGAATTACACAAGAATCCAATCTTTTGAACACTGTATGATATTTCAATCTAGCAAAATATGTTATGATAATGAAATGAGGAAACACTAATAAAAAGTTGTTACGGTTTAAATGAGTGTTTTATTGCAAGTGCTGTCACTCTGGGCTCCAGCACATTTTCGCTCCATCTAGGCCAAGCGTCTAGTTTTTAAATTTCACGTAACGGATGTAAATAGGGCCGTTACAAGTCTATGTTGGATTACACTTTTGATTATATGATATATTGAAACAATACAACTCTGCAAACACTAGGATTTCAATTTTATTCACTCGATCTCTTGTGAAACAAATCTGGTTTTGGGAGATTAAATTCAAAACTAGACAATAATCTTGAAATAAACACTAGAATAATGAGCTAATAAATTCCATTTTTATTTGGATATTACATTGGTTATTCAATACACAGACGTGCTGTTTTCTGCAAATAACAGTTTCAGCATTATTTTGAGTACGAACATGATACTCATGTAAGCTGAGTATTAGGTTTCAGAACAAGAGTCGAATGTATATTTGAGAAATACTGTTTCATATTGTACTGGAGACAATAAAAAGTTGTAACTTAAATTGTAGTTTCTCTTTTCTCCCATATAATATCAGGTTCGAGTTTTCATTTTTTTTTCGCAGTGCCTACAGGTCATTCAGAATAACTTAAGTACCTAACAATATGTCATTAATAACTTCCTATGTTAAAGCCACCCAATGGTAAAGTTATTCTGTCAGAAAATATGCAGCCTCCAAAAGTGACTCATGATTTACATTTGGAAGGTAATACTTCCGATAAATTTTATTTGATGAAAACTGCCTATTAATGCCTTTAGTGTCTTGGTTACAGCAAAACGTACGCAGACAAAAACCGAGTTTGAAATAAAAAAAGAACCGAGCGTTTTGTAAAATGTTTCATAATGTTTTCTGATACACTTACACACACACGCGCACACACACGAGCGCGCGCGCGTACATAAGTACGTAATGTTTATTCGAGTTTAATTGAGTTTTAACATTAGTCAAGGAGTAGATATTAATCTACTTATTAACTGATAATTGATTAATTAATTAACAGATACTCATATGTAACGTATACAATACATAATATTGGGATATATAAGGGTAGCGTGAAACATAGTCGAGATACATTTTATTGGAATGAAACGGATTTATTAATGATGCTTGGAATTTTTCTGAAAAGTTACTGTGCTTTTAATATAGTTAAAATATAATTAGTTCGTTTCTATTGACCTTCTTAACACAAACTAAAATTTAATTTTTGTACAACAAAATAAATTGATATGTAAAATATTCTTTTTGTCTTATTAAACTATAAAGTCTTTATTGACATAACTTGTATCCGAGTTTTCCTTTTAAATAAGTATTTATATATGTCAATAAATAACATATGTTCATGTCCCTTTAATATCAATACAGATCCTTCAGCTAGGAAGTATCGGGTAGTGTCGAGTTGATCTTATAAAGGTGAAATCTGTGGGTTAATTTTTAATCTGTCAGGCTTCAGGGTCCCTTACGGGCGTGTAGATATTTTTCGCGGAAAGGTTACATGTAGTTTCACACCGCGAACCTTTACTGTTACTGCTTCATTGGTGTGTTGGGCTTACACTTTTCTAGTTAGCTTGAATTGTCTATATACCCTAAACAGAATATCTTGCACTTTCGCGGATAGAACTCGATTATAATTGTTTTCGCAATAACTCAACAAGGCTTGTCTAATTTGCATTCGTTGCGACTGGTAGACCGATCGTCGTAGAACAGAGCGCCGTTTACTTGTTGTTGATTCGGATGTGAGACTGATGGTAAGTTTAAAATTCTTTTTCTACAACCGAATTTCTTGTAATCTGGTTGGGTCTTCGGTAACCCCTTCTTGTGATACTCTAAAAGATAACATGTATACCTGCGCTTGAAAGTTTCAGAACAGAATATTTCTTGTTCAAAATACTTGAAATATTTTATGGCCAATTTGATGCGGTGAAGAAAACATTTACATAAAAAACGCATATATACAGTCATTATTTCTTAGAACAACCACTGTCATCAAGTAGGTCTTTATATTACACGTATTGCGATATAAGCTACAGCTCATAATTTTCAGTATTTTAATATTTATTCAAATTAATATTGTAACGTACCAAAATAGCAGTTACATAAAAAAGAAATGTCTAATACGTCAAATAGAAGAACAACGTGAACATATTTCATCAAGCATAGAAGAAGGAACAGGAGAATAAAAATAAAATGTGTATCTACGAATAAATAATATTGAAACAACCCAACGAAGAAGAAGGAAGAGTAATAAGAATATCATCGAGTATAACAAAGAAAGAGAAAATACCATGAGTCGATATAATACGTTAGCATCCAGGCCCAATAGATCAAAATAGTGAGGGGATATGCCGAAAATAATTATCATCGTAAGAAGGAGACGAATCAAATACAATCACCATAGTGAAAGAACAAACTAATTTGTTATAATAATAATGAAATAAATATAGGACAATGACTATCACAATAATGAATGAAAATGTGGAAGAATATGACTATATTCAGTGAACATGAATTATTACAAATAATGTGTAACCAAGGAAAGCACCAAAAGTGACAAACAACTAACCAGAAGAAGAAGAAGAAGATGAAGAAGAAGAAGAGGAAGAAATGTACCATGAAGAATGAAGATTATGTATGACCAGTACAAGACATCAACATTCACAAGATATGGAAAGCATCAAAATCAATGTAGTGACCAGAATAAGTGTAATGATTATTGGACTGTCAATAATAAAGAAACCAAGTGTTGAGCATCATTAAGTGATCACAAACAATGACAGTGAATACCTAATATAAGTGTAACAACATATGATATAATAACATTTTACCCCAAGTAAACAGCACAAACAATAACAGTGAAAGTGTTTATAACGGAGGGAAGTGAATAACCATTTGTAATTGAAAGAATCAACGATTAACAAGTGAAATTCACAGACAATTAGTGTACCAAGTTTAATCCAAGATTGTAAAACCACAGATATAATCAATAAGACCACCAAGTATATAATACAGAAAAGTGAATTAATTGTTCATAGAGATCAATAATAAAAGCTTTATAATCCTTGATATGAAATGTGCCTGAATGTCATAGCAACACAGGACAAAATGTAGACGAATTTCAAGACAAATAGTAGTAAATAAACTAATTTGTTGAGTATAAACAAGCCAATGTACCAAAGCCTAGATACAATCCACCAAAATATGTAACATAATTAGACTAAGAAACCCAGTATTATTGTTTCAACAGATAGTGTAAAAATGTGTACAAAATGTGTAAAACATAATAATAAACCATTGTAGTAACATGCCATAATGAGATGGCAATTGTTGAGATGAATACTGTAAAAAACTGTGAAGCACATTGTTGTCAAACAAATAACACATAACCTCACATGAATTGGACCTACAACATAAAATCATATAGATTAATTAAACAAAGTAATTATCCATAATTGTTTCAAATAGAGACTAAATAAGAATAAAAATACAAAACAATGAATACCATATGAACTGAAGGACACAACAAATGAATCAGATTAAGTACAATAACTATAAACCAAATAGACAGAACCCCAATGTGACAAGAGAGTTAGTCAAAAAACATTATCAAAACTTATAAAGAGAATGTAAAAAGTGTTACCAGTAGTTAGAGAAATGCTCAATACCACTATGAGAACACCTCACAAATATTATACTAGTAATTTACTAATTGAAATTTAATAAACTAACTAACTGCAATCATAGAAATAGGTGTAAATAACCACCATACAATAACTTAGAGAGATTTCAGATAACAAAAAGTTAGTGAATATACTAAACTAACCATGTACAACAATTGTACACAATTTTAATTGTTAACAATATATCCAATGTGTAGTAAAATAACTAAATAAGTGTGACAAAATGGCGAGATGAGAGTATAATGTATTTTGAACCACACTATATATGTAAACGAAATAACGTTTTACCAAAATAAAGTATGAACAAATGTATATAGATATACCTATTAATGTTATAATACAAAAAATATGTAGTAGAATAAGGGATAATAGCGATATAAGTAAATGTAAACAATCGGGCATAGTTGGCTTATACGCCATTAGCAAATTTTGTTTAAACTATAAATATAGCAATATTATGTATTAGCATGAAGGAGAAATGGACTCGAAATGTTTAGTCATAAGTATTAAGATGTAATTACAACAAAATATAGTGAAAAGGACTTATTTGTGTTAAGAACCGCTATATGAGTTTTGAAGAAGGTCAAGTGAATTATTAATGGACGAAATTATTGCTTGTTTGGACTTAAAATAAAGACGCAAGTGTCCGCAATTTAATGCCACTATCCAAATGACGATATGACAAAAAATAAGAAACTTATAGCCATTATAATTTTCGATCATTTTCGAATGCCCATGTACACGTCAGAGATAGCCTCTAACCCGAAGTTAGTAACGCTAAAAATTAAGATATTTATTTAACCAAAGCATTTGGGGTAGAGAGTATGGATTTCTAAACCAATCGAATGACTCAATTTCACCAGACGAAGAGAGACGCTTTAGCGAGATAAATTGATTGTTTTTCCAACACTCTAGGCGAGAGGAGCGTGTCACAGTCGTCAAGACATATTTTAAAATGTGCGCGTCACCCCAGTAACGTGGCCAAACATTAACCTATACTGAACACCCCATTATCGAGTGACAGTGTAATAAGTGAATAGTGAACAAAAGACATGCCAGTGTATAATAAAGGCAATGTCAAGTGAAAGGAAACAGGGAGTATGATACTTTAACAATTTTAAAAAATATTAATGAAATAATTCTCGTTGGTTAAACGAAAATTATTGTTTGACTGCACTAGTCAAGTAAACACGCTTGAGTGCATTTACCGATAACGATGAATAATTTTCAGAATTTGATGAACAAAATTATCGTCCAATGTGATAACGATATTTAGTTAAAAGATGTTGTATTTTATATTTAAAGAATAATTAATAAAAGCGGAATCAATTCTAAATACCGCACACAATTACTAGTAAATATAGTCGCTTAATTGACTATGAATTTAGTCTTGATAAATAATAACTTTCTTTTGTGGATACTATCATTACTGATAATTGTACATCATATTAATAATAAATAAAGTGTTTGTAAAAATAGTATTAAGAGTTTTATATGATATTAATTATTATACGTTATAACTTACTCTCATCTAGGTAAACTAACCTAGAACCAAAACGTATATTTTGTCAGAGAGAAACACTTCTGTCCTAAAATGATTTTTATAAGTGAAATCGATAATAAGAGTTTTTTTCAATTTTTTTCTCTTTCCAGTTACAGTGCAACGTTACAAGCACGTGTTTACAATCTTAGCTTCACTAGACATCAGAATACCGTACGATAGTACGATAGTATTGACTATCGTATTGAGATTAATAATTTTAAATTTTGTTCTTGTTAATCATAATAAATAAGTAAACATTGTTATTTATTAACACATATTTATATCTTGTATCATGTATCTTAAAAGAATTCACGAAAATTGGTAATATAAATGACCAAAGTGAACATAACCTAGTTCACCATATTATCGCACTTTGTAACAGTGTTACCAGCCTTGAGCTGAAGAAGTCTCAATATTTATCTAATTTGTTGTTGTTTTTAAAGAAATCAATATTAATTGTTTTAAAGGAGTTTTGCTAAATTTCACTACTGTCAATAAAATCCTCAATTTATTACCTGTGGATATAGAGTCTTCATTTCTATAAAATAGAAGTAAACAGCTTATTTTTTTAGAAACAATTATTTCACAAGGTGGCGGCAATATTCAAATTATTGATAGTGTATTATTGAATTTACAATTGAATATCTGAATTGTTTTATTTCATGTGCATTTAGCGATATTCAAAAGGAATATCTGTGTGTTACAAATGTATTTACAGTGAAATAGAGTCGCCCATCGAGAAGATTGAAGATATTCACGGATGGTAAGTGGGGAGGTGAATACAGCGAATTATTAGTGACTTTAATACTCTTTTGAACATAAACTTTAAATTCAAATTACCCATTGCTAATTAGTTATATTAAATATTAAACAAACCATATGACAACGTGAGAGTCTACAACTACAACAACAACAAAAACTTTTCAATTTAAAATTAAAACATTCTAATAATTTAAAGACATATAAAACCATCCATTAAAAATCTATATTATAATATGCTTATTATAGATACCCCGTAAAATAATTACGGATCCTCGGACACGCGTACAATACAATCGGCTAAGTATCCTTACGCACCATTTATCTACACTAAAGTTGTTTTACGAGTCTAAAAATACTTAAAACTAACATTTTTTCAGTGTTTCTTATCAACTAATTTAAAATTTTCAAAGCTGCAATCTATTCTTATTGACATAACGTCATATTTTGTTTTCTACTTTGACGAAGGTACGGAGGTTAAGATGATCTGCTTTCATATATTACAACAATACATTAACAGTAAACGGGAAAAATCTTTGAAGAGGTAACTGATATTTTAGGAAGCCGTAATTTATACGTGTGATGATTAATTAATTGCAATATGTGTGTACACTAACTGACTATTTGATCAATATTTTTCTGTAAAAGTCTGTCGGTAATATACAACTTTTTGCACAGTTAATTAAACTCATTTGTGAACAGTAATTTGTTTTGTTCTTCTTATTTTGGGCCTACGAAACAGCATTACTAACGTAGCATGTTCACTGTAGTTTCATATGAAATTAACTAACACACATTGCGTCATTCTGCTCATTATCTGTAAAATAAAATTGAATTTCGTAGTCGTAAGATCTGGAAATTATATACTTCGCCTGCATATTGTTATTTTTTGTCACACGTGTTTTTTTTAATGATAAAAATTGTAACAAAAAATGTCTTTTTACATTTAAAATAGCCTTTTTTCGTAATATACTTCGGAATAGCCCTTCCTTATGAATTCGGATAAAAAGAGATATTACATTTATTTCACAATAAAATATGTGGCCTGTTTTATTCATACGAAAAACGTATTGTTAGGCAACGAATATTCTCAAAAAGTGGAGTGCGTTGTTCTACTATTTTCCCTGCTATCCCAGCAGAGCCCAGCTGTAATGTTTGTGTTCGCACATATTGCTGCTCTGTGATGAAAGACAATTACGTAACACTTACCATGCGTCAACAATCAAGGCTATTCCAGACCGCAACGGTCGGGCACTGTGTTCAAGTGGATTCATGGTTTCTAGTGGATTCAAAAGCGTCTGTTTAACACGTCATCGAAAAAGTGACTGATTATTCTGGCATCGCAGCGCGGTATAAATAGAATCATCCAGCGACGGTCAGTCAGTTTTACGTCGGGCGATTACACAGTGAGTATTGTGGCAAAGTGTTATTGTGTTAAAAGTGTGCGGGACTCTATTAGTTAACATTATTATTGCGTGTGGACAAATTTTATTTGAATTATTGTACGAGTATATTTTTGTTGTATAACTTGTTGATTACAAACTGATGTTTGTGATTAATTAAAGCTGGTGATTGGTGACTTAATTGGTGTTTTTATTTTGTTTTTTCACTGTGCCATACGACGATAAGTGAAACCGTCGTAAACAGTTTTTACGTTTTCATTATTTTACTACGATTAGTTGCGTAACTGGACGTTTTAAGTTGCTTTAGGTTGTCATAACGATTAGCAAAATTTAACAATTTTTAATTCTACTGACTAATACTATATTCAGCTTACATGCCAAACTCATGTCTCAAACGTATGCTACTAGTGAAATATAAATAAATTTTCAATGGTTGATATTTCATAAAGAAGAAATAAACAAATAATTATATTATATTTATTTAAATTTATTTTTCTAGCCCTTTTAAATTAGAAAAATAATCCAATTTCTTAAAATTTTTAACAATTCAGAAATACTACACGGTATTTCTAACAGGCCAAATGTGTTTCTAAGAAAGAATTTTGTTCGAATTTCATATATAAGGTACAACTGGACTGGAAACAAGAACTTATGTTTTATCAGATAACACATATTTATAATAAATACTGGATGTTAGTAATATTTAGAATTAAAGTTTCTAGAAAACGGCCAGTTAGAAAATTTTGAAAATAACATTTTGGTTTGTTTTATACTTGTAATAAATACCAAACTAACTGAGTACATCAACGCCACCTCTTATTCTGTCCAAGAAATTAATTTTCTCGAAATCTCAGACAGAGGGAAAAAATAAAGCATTTCCCGACTTACATTTATTGGATAGTTTTCTTTAGTTTCATGAGTAGAAATAAACTCCGGACTCGTGGCACCACCCTTCTGGGAACACCTTGTATTTATTTTGTTCTTTTGTCGTAGTAGGGATACGAAGTAAACCTACGTAGGTGACTGGAGAGTATTCACTGTCTGAAAGATGCAGAAAGGTGCTCGCAGTGTGCACATCCTCATGGTGCTTATTAAACGCCTACAACTGTCACGTGACCAAGTAGGAGAACTATCTCCTTTACCTTAAAATGAGACATTTTTTAAATTTTCCATTAAATTTTTCTTTCAATTGAATTAGAGGTGGTTAAACTTTAAACTCCGGAAAATATAAATTCCTTAATAAACTTTGGAATTTTATTAATGTTAACAAAATCTAGAAAATTTTTTTAATTCTAACAAAAATAATTTTCAACTATGCATTTTTTTACATGAATATATATATATATATATATATATATATATATATATATTCAATCACTTTCTGCTACAGTTCGTTTCTTGATACATATAAAGTATTTAAAATTTATAATTATATTACCTCAAGATTACCTCAGGAAAAGAACATCTTGAGGTAATATAATTATAAATTTTAAATACTATATATATATTTTTTTTATGCGTGTGGGGGTGTCTTTTAAGTGTTAATGATGAATAATTTCACAAACATGTATACATGAAACCGTATTAATTTATAAAAATTTATGTTTTACTACATATACACATGTCAAATGAAAAATTAGGCAATGATTTAATCAATTTTTGGCAATACTGTTATGAATTTTGTGAAGTTTGTAAAATTACTAAACTACGTCGCAGACGTTTCACGAACGGAATAAACGCAGGATAGAGTGGAAACCGTGACACGGAGTGATAACTTCAAATGAAACCACCTCCTTGACAGTGTCTTTTGTGTCTCCACTCTGAAGGGGTTACGTCTGATGAAGCGTGACACCATGCTCCAGTACCTTTATTCAGCTACTTGCTTCATACACGCAAATGGAGCGTGCTGGAATGTTTCGCACGTGGATATAATGTAGCAATATTAATACCGGTATCTGACGGCGGCTCGTGCACGCGTCCTCGCGTTTTAATCAAATATGGTACACAAATTCGTCATTATAAGATCGTTAATATAAATCACTATGTGGTCTTTTTGCTTCTAAGATAAGACTATTTAGTTACAAGAAAATAAATTATATTTTATTAATTGAAAGGCATGTATCTGTTTACACGATGAAACTAGTAAAGTTGATTTTCATTTTGTGTACATATTAAATAATATGTCGGAGTACATAAATAATAAACAGTAAAGTATAAGGTAATTATCAATTAATGTATTTGTTAATTTTTGCACGTTCTGTAAATTTCAATTTCTTTCAGCTCAGAACAATTGTGAGCTACATGTACACTGCATTTTTATTAACTACCAAAAATAAAAATTTTTGCCGTCATCATATACTGTGTCAGTGACTTGTCATTTACCTTATATTGTGGAAAATCCTATTAACGAATTTTGCACAATTCTTTCTAAGTTATTATCCGTAAGTATTATTTTTACGTTTAAGGGTAGGGGAAGATTTAAAGGATTTAAAACACATTGAAACAGATTCAATTCTCTTGAAATCAATAAAACAAAAAATAGACAAAAATTATGTAGCTTGTATCCAACGCGTAGAAATGTAGAAATTAATCACACTGAAGATTGTTGTAATAACGTCGTTTTTCTATTCAACGTCAAAACCAAAACTCAATTTTCGTAAAATATGTATATGAGTTTTTAAACTGGTTAGTACTTATGATGTGATTGCTCAGGGGCCTGTCTTTAGTATTACTGCTTTATATATGTCTGCAAATTATATATTAAATGCAATAGTATACAATATGGCGTGTATAAAGACAATCTAATTTTAACAGGAATACTAATATTAATTAATTATTATTACTAAGATAATAATAGTATTATTACTATTATTATTATTATATACTAAGATTAATTATTATTATTATTATTATTATCATCAGCAGCAGCAGTAGCATCATCATCATCATCATTATCATAGTACATCTATTATCAAAACCTTCTTGATAAATCTCAAATATGTAATTTACGTGTAATTATTATATGTAATTATGTTTAACAATTTTAAGGTGGAAATTTGTTATACATTTTCAACTATTATTACTAGACGTAAGATGTTAATATTGCTAGATGTTAAATTAGAACCTTGAAAGACGTGTTTTATGTATTCTTCTTTAAGACAAACAATTTTTTATAAGATGCGGGAAACCTGTATTTTTATATTCGCCTCTATATATGAAAAGTTCTACTTTATTTCTTTTTGTTAGAAGTTTTGTTACTATTACTTATCAAATAGCTTCATTCAGTTCGTCATAGTTAATCAAATCTTTGGTTCCTCAATATATTTTTTGTGAGTATATGTTTAATCTTTCTTTTTTTGTTTTTTTTCGAATGTACACGCGTATGAGTCAGGGTGGAATGAGACGTTGTGTGGTGTTGTGCGAAATACAGTCCACTTAAATCTTATTACGACTACAGTTTTTATTATCTCCTGCATCGAACATTGGTCCTCCGGGCCAGATCACGGATTGTACATTTCATTGTGCAACTGTGGTGAGCGTGCTAAACTGTTATTTAAATAATTCAAGAAACTAAAACCGTGCAGTGTGTGAAGTTCAAAACGCATTGTAGTGAACAGTGCATTACAGCTCAACTTGGTATGTGGTGGCCTTGGTGTCAACGTTTGTACATAGTGACGCAATACGCAATTACGACTTCAACTGTCAACACAACGGTGTGACCTTGCTACCAGTCGGCAAACAAGCAAAACAATTCAGCACTCAGATAACTGTAACAGCATTCATTCGGTCTCTTACCTCGTGTGTTCCTTGCAACGTTAATTACTAGCCTACGTATGAATACCTTCCATTCATCTAGCTGTCAACAGTTTCATTTGTATTACACAAAAAAAACAACAACCTATCTATATTTGCATGCCTCTATTCAATTCAATCTAATCGTTTAATAATTTAAGACTAAAATGACTAGTGATAATATGGAAGGGCTTGAATTAAAGGCGTTAACTGTAAAAAGAAGTGTACTTAAGGGACAACTGTCTAGGTTCAGTAACTATCTCAAAGACCCATCAGACATTAATCAGTTACAACTTAGGTTAGTAAAATTCGAACAATTATTGCCTGAATTTGAAAAAATACAAACTGAATTTAATGTCATAAATCAGTCCGACGAACACAGTGAAGAATGGTCAACCTTTGAGAATAATCATTTCAAATTATTGTCAGAGGCTCAAGCGATAATTCAAAGTGTTACCGATAGTGAAGTAGACAACAAACCAAATTTAGCGGAAATCAATCCAAGCTGGACGCCAATTACACTGCCGGCTACTAAGCTACCTACATTTTCTGGTGAATATGATGAATGGTCATTATTTCATGACACATTCCTATCCCTTATTCATAATAATTCCAATCTGACAGATTGCCAAAAATTTCATTATCTCAAATTGTCGTTGGAAGACAAAGCAGGTAGCATCAAGCAGTCGCTTGAAGGCTCAGGAGAAAATTACAAATTCGGTTGGGATTTATTAGTGGAGCGATTTCAAAATAAGAGATACTTTATTAACAAACATGTTTCGGCCATTTTCAAGTGGAACAAGTCAGGCAAGGAATCATCCTACTTGAGACAACTATTAGGTGACCTTCAAAAAGACTTACGTGCTCTTCATGGCCTGGATCAACCAAAAGATCAATGGGACACCTTAATAATCCACATAATTACTAATAGCTTGGATACCAACACGCATCGTGAATAGGAATCGGAATTTAAATCTGATGAGGAGCCAACGTTTTCAGACTTAATTAAATTTCTACAAAAAAAGATGTCAAGTCTTAGAGGCAGTAGGGACAAAACCATCGCAATGGCCTAGACACCCCCTCTTCATACAGAGAAATTTCAGTCCAGACAAAAATTAACAATCAAGAGTAATACATTTTCATCCACTCAGGTTGTGTTGTGTCAACTAAGAGCTGTTCATTGTGGAACAAATTTCATCCTATTTACCTTTGTGACAAATTCAAGTCTCTTTCTATTGCAGACAGGGAAGGTAAAGTACGAAAGTTAGGATTGTGTTTTAATTTCCTTTCATCCAGTGATCATAAAACTTCTAACTGTGGTGCATGTTTATGGAAACTCTGTGGTAAACCTCACAATACTCTTCTGCATTATCCTCAGAAGCTGAGCGACAATAGTGTTTTGACTTCTGTTGAATCCAACCCGTCAGATTATAAGGATGAAGGTGATCGTCAGAAAACATCTGTCACGTCCACTGCACATACCTCCTACAAAGGAGCTGTTTCATCCATTTTGTTGTCTACAGCCGTAGTAACTATTCAGGACGATCGAGGAGGTCCACAGTTGTGTAGTGTTGTTAGATTCAGGCTTTCAGTCGAATTTCATAACAAATAAAACAGTAAAAAATTTAGGCTTATCCACAAGGACCATTTCTAGTGAAGTGAGTGTAATAGGGCAGTCTATAACAAACCCGACAAGAATTGTTCAGTGTATTATCAAATCCAGATTTAATTCATTCTCGACTGCCATTGATTGCCTAGTCTTAAGTTCTATCACTCAACAATTACCTACAATATCCATTGACAGATCTAGCCTAGACATTCCTCCAAACAAACCTTCAGTTGCCTGATCCTCAGTTCAGCCAACCTGGTGACATCGACCTATTAATAGGAGCAGATTTATTCTTTGATTTACTATGTGAAGGCAGATTTAAAATTTGTGATTCTACACCCACCTTACAAAACACAGTAATTGGCTGGATTATTTCTGGCAAGATAAAGATAAATCAGGAGGCGAATTCAACTTCTGTATGTCATTTGTCAACACATCATGATATCAACAAAACCATTCAACGATTCTGGGGTCTTGAAGATCACAATGGCGAGAAACAATATACTGGAAATGATAAATTTTGCGAAGATTTATTCATGCAAACAACGACAAGAGATGAACATGGAAGATCATTGAAGGGAGAAGTCAGTGAATTGGGTGAATCTAAGGACATAGCATTACGAAGATTTTTATTGATGGAGAAACGGTTGTTAAGTAATCCACACTTATAGCGACAGTATGTAAATTTTATGAGTGAATACGAAGAGTTAGGTCACATGAGGGAAATAACATCAACTGAGGCTGAAAAGTCAAAGGCATACTATATTCCTCATCACGCGGTATTAATCAAAAACTCAACAGCAACCAAATTGAGAGTAGTGTTTGACGCCTCATCAAAAACAGATTTGGGTGTTTCTCTAAATAGCGTATCAGTTGTGTGACCAAAGGTGCAATCAGATTTAATCAGCATTCTTTTTCAGATTCAGAACACATACATTTGTAATGATAACTGATATTGAAAAAATGTATCGCCACATTAACATACACCTAACACAACAAAATCTTCAAATAATATTGTGGAGAGATACCCCTGATAATCCAGATAGAACATACAAGTTGTCAACAGTAACATATAGGACCGCAAGTACCCCATATTTGGCAACTAGAACATTGAAGCAGCTTGCTCTCGATGAAAAACGCCATTTACCGGCAGCATCAAGTGTCATCATAGAAGATTGTTATGTAGATGACGTCCTCACAGGGGTCGAAACAATTGAAGAAGGCATCCAATTACAACAGGACGTAACTGAGATAACACGCCGAGGTGGATTTCACTTAAGAATATAGGGCACAAATAATCCAGACATATTATCAAATGTACCACGAGACGACATCCTGCACGATTGCATTGAAATCGACGAAGAAACAACAGTGAAAACACTTGGCTTGATGTGGAAACCTAAACAAGACACTTTTCAATTTTTCATCAATAAAGGTAAAGTGACTGATCGGCAACCAACTAAACGCACAATATTATCTGCTATAGGAACGATTTTTGATCCTCTTGGACTTATAGGTCCGGTAATTTTACTAGCTAAATTGATCATTCGACGGCTGTGGTCATGTCAAATTGGGTGGGATGACACAGTTCCTGATGAAATAAGTGGTAAGTGGAATCAGTTTCAAGAATCTTTACATCTACTAGCAGACATTCGTGTCCCTAGAGCCATTTTGGCCAACAGACGAAACGCTCCAAAGATAAAATTTCCTGGGTTTTCTGACGCATCAGAGTCGGCCTATGGTGCCTGCCTCTATGTAAAAACCATCGACACTGAGGGACACATTACGGTAAATTTAATTACGTCGTGTATCATAATACAGACTTGAGTTATGTGGAGCCTCATTGTTGTCAGAACTGTGTACATCAACGCTAGACGCTCTACACCTCCAGATTAACTCTGTTACTTATTATACGGATTCAACTATTACTTTAGCATAGATTCAGGCCCCCACAACACATTGGACTACGTTTGTGGCAAACCGAGTTTCTAAGATACAAGATAGCACAGATGTCAACTCATGGAAGCATGTGAAGAGTGACGATAATCCTGCAGATTACCTGTCAAGAGGATTACTCCCATTAGAACTGCTACAGGCTGATACGTATTGGAAATGACCATCATTTCTATATCTGCCCAAGATAAATTTAGAAGAACCTATCATACTTCCAGACCTCGACAATATACCAGAACGTCGACAGCGTGTTCATTCAACCGTTGCTACCAGAGAAGGTATTAACTTAAACAATTTTTCTACCCTCACACGAGCTCAACGAGCGATTGCATATTGTTTAAGATTCCTTCATAATTTTCAAGTGGAAAAGCATCGCGTAAGTGGTCATCTACTAGTAAACGAACTTCAAGCAGCAGAACGAACTTTAATCACAATAGTACAGAAGAAATTTTTTCAATTGAATTCAATGCTTTAGAATCTGGCAAATCCATATATAAGAAAAGTAAACTTGTTTCGTTAAATCCATTTGTTGATGAATATAACGTGTTACGAGTTGGTGGACGATTATAGCAACCAATTTTACATCCAGACCTAATGCATCCAATCATTTTACCAAAGAGGCACAGGTTAACAGATTTGATCGCTACACATCTTCATGTCAAAACATTACATGCAGGACCCCAGTTATTATTGAATATCATTCGCCAAAAATATTGGCCAATAAGTGGTAGAAATTTAGTTAAAAGAATTTTTCACCAATGCTTCGCTTGTTTTAAAGCAAACCCAAAAATGCAAACACAGATAATGGGTCCGTTACCGAAATCAAGAGTACAACCTTCAATTCGTCCATTTTATACGACTGGTGTTGATTACTGTGGACCTGTTTTTGTCAAAATGTCAAAAAGGAAGGGAGTGAGACCAGCAAAATGTTACATCGCACTTTTCGTCTGTTCAAGTACAAAGGCAATTCGTCTAGACTTAGTCAAAGGTTTGACAACAGAATCATTCATTGCCGCGTTACGAAGATTCACTTCAAGACGTGGTAAGCCTAAGGATATTTACTCTGACAATGGTACAAATTTTGTGAATGCTTACCGTGAACTTCAAGAAATTGTCGCACTGTGGAAAACTGAAGAATTTCAAAGAGATATAACGACAGAATTATCCTTGGATGAGATTACTTGGCATTTTCAACCTCCTAGAGCTCCACACTTTGGGGGTTTATGGAATCTTCAGTCAAGCTTGTGAAAACACATTTGAAACGAGTAGTAGGGAAAACTCTTCTTACTTATGACCCAAGTAATTACTTACGTTCATTACTTTGTTGACCCAAGTAGAAGCTTGCATAAACTCACGTCCTCTTGTTCCCTTATCCGATGAACCAAGTAATCTTGCTGCATTAACGACTTCACATTTCCTTATCGGCGACGTTCTCACAAATTCTCCTGAACCCTCTATCACAGACCTTCCAGCAAACAGACTGCATCAGTGGCAACAAATTCAACAAATCCAGCAACATTTTTGGTCTCGATGGTGGAGAAGCTACCTCAACACCCTGCAACAGAGACGAAAGTGGACAACCTTGCCACCGAATCTCAGCCCTGGAGATTTGGTAATCATGAAGGAAGACAATATTCCCCCTCTTCAATGGAAATTGGCTCGTGTTATCGACATCCATCCTGGACAAGACAACATCAATCACTCGTGTGGTCTCTTCAAGAACGGCAAATGGGATAAAGAAGAGACCTATCACAAAACTCTGCCTGTTACCAAAATCTGAATAAGACTTTACTCTTAAAGCAATTTTTTAAATGGACATTAGTTATAAGATGTAATTGTTTTATTTCCTATGTATTCATTTTGTGTAAAGTTGAAGGATGTTCCTTCAAGGTGGGGGGCATGGTTGAGTTTGTATTAATGTGTGAGAGTGGGTATGAGGGGGTACCCACTCGTGGCGTGTGAGTCAGTGTGGAATGAGACGTTGTGTCGTGTAGTGCAAAATACAGTCCACTTCAATTTTATTACTACTACAGTTTTTATTATTTTCTGCATCAAACACTCTTTACTAATAACATTAATTTTAACTTCCCCACTTTTTTATTACTTAAATGTCTCATAACTTTATAAACAAAATTTTATCATACATAGATATCATTGTAAGTTGCATAACCTAACTTCGCTTTCTATATGGAAATTTTTCGTACAATCGTGCAAATGTGTTACGCAGTGCCTTTGCCTCGTGAACATTTTTTTCTTTTTGGCAGCATTTTGTTATAAATAATTTAGATATGCCTGCTTTATTGTTTTTTACTGGTTCTCATAACCCTTCAATGAATATTGCCAATATTTCTTTCTCTTGTCCTTATATGATTTTTAATTAATTTTGATGCTCCTTTATGTATACTTTGATTACTAATTTTCCACTCAATTCTAATATTTGCTCATATTTGTTTTCACAAAATCTGTCAATCCCTTCTTGTGAGGTATTCTTACAGTTTTTATCTTATAGTTTCATCAAGTTCTTGTGATATTGAGTAATATATTCAGAAATATTCAGTACTCTTTAACATTATTTACTTGTAAAATGGTGTACATATAACTAGAGATAATGTGTATGTGGAAAATATTTGTACCGGTAATATGGGTGGGATAAGGTTTTATAGGGTGAAAAGAAAAAAGAATTTTAAGAAATTAGTGTGATTGTTTTATGCTTTAAAAGACTTGCTTAATATTAAGCAAAAGTAGCCGGATGAATTTAAACAATCAAAATCAGATGTCATAAATCTCAAAGCTTTAGCATAAATTACTTATTATCCAGTAGACAAGACAAACTAATATAAGTATTTAAATGAAGATAAAGTTCAATACTGGACCAATAACTCAGCAGTAACATGGAAACCAAGGTAATGGTTCTGTTCGACTCCTGAACGTACTAGTCCAAACAACCGTCATACAAATAAAATATAAACGGCTGTAATATTGTAAATAAATATTGTTATTTCAAGTTCGATGATAAAAATACAAATTTTAAATTCGAATATAACTGAACATCATAATTTACTGCTGGCTACACACAGAACATACGCATAGGGGTCCAGATTTTAAGTCGTAATCAAACGTTTTGTGTATTAAAACTAATTACATAAGATGAATAAAATATAATGATAATGTTCATTTAATGTTATGAAATGAAATACAGCAGAGGTATATACAAGAACGAGCTGTGCTATGAAATGTTCACTGTTCCAGTGTTTCAATTACGGTGTATGATACTGATTAGATTTTCGCGTGTATCATTATTTACTCTGTAAATTCAATCTAAAGTTACCGAAGACAATCGACTCTTGCAACATGTTATATGATTCTGATGTAATAACCATTTTCAACAATACCTGGAGTATGAATATTAATTATTTATAAAATTGCAATTTCCACATACTTTGTATTCGTTTTCAACAACAAACAATATAGGGCTATAGGTCCAGAATTTACCTTAAATTTTAAATTACATTTATCTCAGTTTAAAGCTGAAACCAACGTATATTAGAATATTACTTAACATATTTCTTTTAGTCTATTGTTTTGTTGTGTTGCTTTATGTACAACATGTGTCCCATAATATAAGGTGTATTACTGTTAACTGTCAACCATAAGGACATAAAATGTTACACATTTAATATATTTATAAAATTGTTTATTTCAATACTGTCATAAATGAACAAAAGCATATACTGAGTGTGTTGGGCTGTTTTCAAGCAATAATGTGAATTTATTATATAGTTTTGTAATCAGTTTCCAAAACCTAGTCTTCTAAAAATTTTATTGGTTTCATTTAAATCCATATAATTAGTGAGAAAATGTAATTACAAATATTAAAACGCACAATTTTTTATCGTGGTGTGTTTCGCTTGTGTCGAGATATTTTCAAATAAATATGTAGATTTTCTTTATTGAGTATATGTTCAATGATAATTGAGTATTGGTTTATGAGCTCATTGAGTTTCACTTTTGGGCGCCAAAATAGGTAATAGTAAATTGGAATATGCTTAATTGTATACCTGTACTGGTTAGGTAACTATATTGTTCCAGGTTTTTAGGTTATTTTTCATTAATTAAAATAATTAATGTTTTGACTAATTACAATTTTTTAAAATGCAATTAATTCCTTCCTTTATTCCGTTTGAATTCACTTACCTATTTAAGTAATTCAAATTACACGTGGTACACCAGCAATAGGTACTACCAACTTATTCTTCGAAGGTGTATGACCACGCTAATATTCAGAAACTGACAAAAAAGTTAATATTACAAATAATTGTTCAAACACAATTAATTCCCTTCAATATTCTTTTATTCTGTTTTTAGAGTCTGTACTTTTTTAAATTAAACTGAATAACATTTTTCTTATTTTAATTGTCCAGGCTTGCTAAAATTTTAGCTCAGCAGTTGGCAATACGATCTTCTTAATCCGGCCTATAGAATCAGGTTCCGAGAGATTGCTGTGCAATTTTGAATCACTCTGTATATTTGTTGTTAGTGTTGACTAGGAACAATAAGCATTGGCTAGTAGGTAGTAAACGTATATTATGCTAAGATAACTTATGTCGAAATTTAATATTAGGTAAATAAAGAAATTGATCAATTCATTTACGAGTATGTACGGCGTATTCGATGTTATACTAATAACGCTGTTAAAATTTTGGTACACACAAACACACACACGCACGGCGAATACAAAATACACACACGGAGGTCGTCCTTTGACCTGTAGTTTCTCCAGTATAATGGCGATGCTCGATTCAGTGCTAGACTACTGAAAACGACAAAACGCGACCATCAGTGAAACGATGACTTTGGAGTCTTTTGTCACCACTGTAGTGCTCATATCTTGTTTATCCAATGCATTAGGTTTATTTTGTTGTTTTTTTAAGTGTTTCATGTTTGATTAATTTGTTTCTCTTAATCTATCTTCAGTCACCTCATTGATTACTCAGCTTCTCTTATTCTAAGCCAGTCTTATCCCAAAATCTTATGCCTACAACATCCCACATCCTCAAAAATCTGCCTCAGGTACTCCCCATACCTCTCCCTTCCTCTGCAGTACTCCGTCCCTTATCACTTATTACTCACTTCGGCTTCCATTATCAAAATTTTTAATCTTTGATGTCTCAATCTGGAGCCGACAAACCTGTCTCATGTTCTCGTCACAGTTTTTCATGAACATTTCCTTTCTCGCACCACATCTGTAACCCTACCATTTCTTAATTTACCCAACCATTTTATTCTTAAAATTGTTTACACTTTATAATTAATGTAGCCTATCTTTTTAACACTTTCAATATATCATATTTAAAAGTCTTCCCCTATTGTCAGATTTTACATCCCTTAGTGTGGTGCTCCAAACATATAATTTGTAATTCATAAAAAGTAGCTTACAGTAAAACGTTTTTCCGAAATAAATAATTTAGGTTGAGGGATTCTGCTTGTAATGGCCTTTTTTCCTTCTCCACTCATCGTCAATAAGAATTCGGTGTGTCCAACCGATTTCTCAATCTTATACCTCTAAATGTTTTGCATTTAAGGAGCCTCTTTTAGGTTTTTGAAATTTTTTATGACTTTTCATAACTTTCCCATATGATTTCTAAATCTTCTTGGTTTCAGCAAGCAGAAAAATGTTTTTAGAAAATGTTGACTTTTTAATTCTCTTCACCTCAACTAATTAACATCTTAACGTCTCTTTCATTTTCCTTATGGCATCTTATAAGGATGTGACATATGTATGTGTGTGTGCTCGGGCCATCGTTGTTATATATGTTTCCTTACTGTGACTCCATTTGATACTATATTCCGATTTTAGCTACTTAGTCCTTTTACAAATTAACTATCATTCTTCTCTCCTTCTATTTGAGACTGGATATTCTATGTGGGCATTTTATCGTGGTTCCTGGGAATTAAGCTATAACATTTTCTAGCGTCCCTACACTTTTGATTTTTACAACTTAATTTATAACTGTATTGTCTTTATTCTTCTTCTGCTTCCCGACAGCCTTTCTCATTCTGTCTTCTTCAATTTCTAACAAATAAAACGTTTCTTTTGACTGAGTAGTGCCTATTTTCGGAAATCACTTACTACGGATACTACATTTTTCTGTCATGTTGCTATTCTATTTCTTCACTTTTAAGTCTATGTACCCCGCTTCTAATAACCACTATTACAACGATTGAGCAGAATTCATGCATCCACGTTTGTACAATGGAATAAAATAAAGAAAGCAACAAATAAACATTCGTATATACCGTATCTTCACATTTACAATTGTTAAATAAACACTAATGTAACAAACTTTAGATACCACGTAATACAATCGCACAAAATTATACAAGTCACAAATTATAGACGTCTGAACAAAATTTCATATCTAATGCTCTACCCAAAACAGCTGTAAAAGGCAAACAACAAATCGCAGGTCACAATTAGGGTAACGCTTTCAGACTGCCTGCTTTCGAAACAACCAGTATTTGTAATATGCCAGATTACAAGACTGTTCTGCGGAATCAATTTCGACGATGGAGGTTAATTAATAAAGTCTCTAAAAGACGTAGAAAAGTGGGCAGTGTTCAGATTTAAATTGTTAACTAAATTTGAAATCATCTGAAACCATCACTGTTGCACATATGATATAAATGCAACGCATGTTGCCTTTTTCGTACGAGTAAGAATAGTTTATGTTAACATTTAATCAAACCTGATAGATTTCAACACAGTTAAGGAAATTATAATATATTCTTTTGGTACAAAATAAATTGTTGAAGTTTTCGTCACTTTGTTTCTATTTTACACTAATAATCTTTAAAGACTGAGTTGCATAACACTATGGAATAGTGCCTGGTAGCACAACGTTGTAAATGGTGGTATAAAGTTAATCCACCGATAAGTTTTTGTCAATACGCATTCGCGACATCATCTAACAATACAATCCAACGTTAACAAAGAATGGCTTAATATCTAGTATGTGACTAAAAATTCCTCAATTTAGTCTTGTGGTGAAAGAACCACAATTGTCAATGTTTGGTTAAAACAGCATTAATGGTTCTTGAAACTCCTGAAGGTATGTATTTTCATATGTAAAATCCATCAATGTCAATCTGTAATATCTTACGTGTTTAACAGTATCAGTGGTTGCCAAAATCAAGAAAATTTTTTTTGAATTCAGAATTACCAATGTCACCAATATTTTAGAAGTTAAAAGATATTTTTCACAATTAAACTTATATGAAGCATTCTCTTACATCTGTATGTAAATATTAATCAAACTTGATTTTAACCATAACATCATAACATGAGTCAGAAGAAACTGACTAATTTTAAAACTCTATTTTTAAAAACTCTTTTTTTTCAGAACACTCTTTTATGACATCGGTGATTCTTGCACGAAGTCACAGAAATATAGACCACCTTCTGCTCAGTACCGAGGTAATAAACAAGTCACAATGATGTAAACAAAAGCACAAATAATTGTAAAGCTTTGTTCATTACCGCGGACTCGCACAGTTAAACCTTTAATTTACTACTTTGACCAACATATAAGAAACGTATATATTTGGTTTAGTGCCATTTGTTAATATCAGTTCTGTAAATATTAAACTCATTTTCATTAAAATAATAACTGGTAACCGGAAATAGCATTACTGTACGCCGTTCATTTCAAAGGTAAAGACTATTGTTTTAATTTTTTGTTAAGGGCTACATTTAGCGTAACCATGTACTTAGACTTGAAAGTAAAAGACAACACAGCGAAATTTTGGAAACACTAAACAG
Source organism: Magicicada septendecula (assembly GCA_034769895.1). Lineage (NCBI taxonomy): Eukaryota > Metazoa > Arthropoda > Insecta > Hemiptera > Cicadidae > Magicicada > Magicicada septendecula. The sequence continues at coordinate 117,944,226 of CM068374.1, read as the reverse complement.
ACGTTTCTAGGTAGGTAAGCAACAACTTAACGTTACTGTACTTATACGAGGGAACGTATTTGACACGCCCCGTTTGTCAGTACCAACAAATAGCTACAGAAAGCCATTTGGGTACGCCGCCACACTTCATCAGACGTAACTCCTTCACAACGCAGATACAAAAGACAGCCTCAGAGGAAAGTCTCTGTTTGAAGATAGTTGTCATTGTAAATGTTTTCTCTCTTGTGACTATTGGAAGACGTGAGAGAACAAATGCTTTACTACTCCAATAATTTAATCAATATTTACAGTTTCTAAAGTTGTGAAATAATGTTGGACAATTTTGCAGACTGCATGTCTTAAATCTAATTTGGAGTGATCACAAAAATCTGCACATTGTAAAAAACATCTGTTACAGATACCATAAAGTAAGTATGTATTACTATACACCCACGCGCGCGCGCGGAAAGAGAGAGTGTGTGTTTGTGTACAATAGTGAGTGAGAAGGGGGGGAACAAATAAAGAACTGATATTCTGCATTATATATGGTTACTATGTCGTCTGACTGCCAATACATGTTGCCAGATGCCAGCTGAAATATTCCTCAGCTGTCGTTCACGCAGAAAATAACCTGTCTTTGTTCAATCAGTATCAGTTAAACTCAGTATCACTTGGTTTCTTTGTAAACTTTAAGACTGGAAAATGAGAAATCAGGTTTCCCAACAAGTCATACGTAAAAAGAATTTTTATACATTATCATTGTAATTGTTGATGCTTTGTCGTTACCACCTAGTCAGTTTGATACGACAAAGTAAGTTTGTTTCAACAAATTTACATTTGTCGCCTATAATAATATTTCTAGCAATCTGACTTCTGTCAAAATGTTTCACGCTGTTACTACTAAAATTATACTAGCAAAAATAATGATTACCAAACTAGAAAATGTTGCATTTAGCAACACAAAATAGCCTACCTAAATTTTACTGGATCAGAATTAGTAAGAAGAAGTTACAGCTTTTGTGGTAAGAAGGGTTATTGAGTGTCGTTCCAAATGTGCCGTAAAATCACAACAAATAAATGGCATTTTTTAAATGTTATAACCGCAAGTACGTGTTAGATAACTAGAAAGTTTCATAACTGTTTTAATAGTCTACTTGCTTTAGAGATTTAATGTGAAAATAAACCTTATATACGAGTGGAATATCTCTACCGTGTTTTGTTATTTTCTATAGTTGATCTCTAACATAAATGATCGTATTTAAAAACAGTCTTATCACTTACAATAAATTATATAAACGTCTGTGAACGCTGAATAAAGTCAATATCGAAAACAAACTGATACAAAATAACGTGGTAAAACAAAGCATTTATTAAATGATTGCCGAACAAAAGACGTTGCAGTAGCGTAAGAAATTTATGTCCACACGATATTAGAGAACTTCTATCAATTTGCAAGTTCTCTAAATTCTGCAATTTACTTGTGTCTGGTATATATATATATATATATATATATATATATATATAATTCAAATATATTTCGCTGATTTATATTATTGATTTCGCTGTTTATAGTTTAGATACCGCTTGACTGATATGATATAATCAAATTTCCAACGCATTCTAAAATTCTTAAAGTGTAACCAGACGGTTACACAATTGCATAAAGACCAACAAAATGTTCCAGGGAGTAGGGAACAATAAATGGAGAACGAGAATGTTGGATTACTCACAGAATTTAACAGATGTTTCACGTTTAAAAAAGGTTTTGTTCTAAACGAACGTTTTCTCAACTATCTACTGAAAAGAAAATTTAACTATGAGACACGTGTTTCAATACTACGAGAAATAAAAATAATCAAAAATATTATATATCCGGTGTAGGAAATGTTTCATGTTTGGTCTTCATGTTAGCAGAATTTAACTTTTAGATTGAGGAAAGCTGGTAAAAGACATAACATATGTCATTTAATTTACATTAAAAATATGAATATGGTGAACGTTAACGATGGTATGTTCGTACTTATGTTTGTTCGTTAAAGCTAAGTACTTTGTATTCGAACGTAATGTAAGATATTTAGGTTCTTGTTGTAAGGTGAGAACGCTAAGTTATTTACGCTAATCTAATACGCTCCTCCTCCTCCTACGGCGCTACAGCCCAAGTCGGGCCCTGGCTTCCACTAATCTCCGCCTCCAATCCACTCTATCCACTGCAACCCTCCTCCATTTCTTATCCCCATGTCTCTCGCATCCTCTGCAACTCCATCTTCCTACCTCTTCCTTGGTCTATCTCTAGGTCTCGTTCCCTCCCATGTACCCAGCAAAGCCCTCTTGGGGTTCCTGCCATCCTCCAATCTCATAACATGTCCTGCCCAACGCAATCTCTGTATTCTTATATATTTTGAGACTTGTATCTCTTTATATATTTGATACGGTTCGTTGTTGTATCTCAGTCTCCATGAGCCATTTTCTTGTATTGGGCCTATAATGCGTCTGAGGATTTCCTTTCAAAGATGTCTACTATGTCGACTGTTTTCTGTGTGATTGTCCATGCCTCTAATCTAATACTCTACCTTCCCAAAATTATAAATTGTTATTCACTTCTTGTGTATTTAAACCAGAACTAATTAATATTGATTGTTAAACTTTCACTTGTAAACTTACTTTGTTTTTTCCCGTACGCGTTTCGGCGTAATGTGCGCCTTCGTCAGCTTTGTGAGACAGAATGTCCGGAATTTGTAACGGTTTTTTGGTTGGTTGGTTGAGTGGGGGATGGAAGGGAATAGGCGCGGGGATCCGAATTATTGTATGTTTTATGTATAATTGTGTCAAAGAGTGGGTGTGATTTAAAGTGCAATTGGTCGTTAAGTATGTTGTTTGGTTGTGTTATGTAGTGTTTGTGATTGATAGTGATTACACGAAATACGTTATAGCGCAAGAGAAAATATACAATTTAAAGGTTTACTGCAAATATAAAACAATAACAATGAATAGTCAGTGGTATACATGGGAGGAGAAAACACAAATTAGTAAGTAACACTCAGAATATTATTGATATTTTTACGACGGTCTCACTGATCGTCGTATCATACAGTGGAAAACAAAACACAAGACACCAATGAAGTCAATAAAAACCAGTTTTAATTATGACAATTAGCAATCTGTAATCAACAAATTATTCAACAAGATAATACTCGTACAATAATTCAAGTTATCTGTCCACAGAAATGATAATGTCAACTATAAAGAATTGAGCACTCTAATCACTTTTCACTAATACACCACTGGAGACGCACTGTGTAAATCGCCCAACATAAAACTAAAAACTAAGCGGAAAGTATGGGCAATTTTTAATCCATAATATGGGTCCATAAAAAACACTTGTAAATCCTAGAGAATACTTCTGCCTTCGCAGAAACACACATCGACAGTGTGTCGAGAAGCTTGTAAACGACACCATCGAACGCACGAGACGTTCCGCATTACCTAACACTGCCTCGTATGTTAAGTGTCACGTCCGCACAAAAACAATTTCAGCAGGGCTCTGCTGGGATAGCTGAGAAACGTGTAGGACATTCTGTAATGGCGTAACACTACGTTAACATCATTCACTTCATCGTACTGTAAATACGATAACACTAACTTGCTATATATCTCAACGGAATCGTCGCCAATACACTGATGATTGCATTGGCAAAACTGTAAGAGAAACAGAAATTGATTTCATACCACTAACTAAATCTATAAGAAAACTAGACACAAAAGGCCGAAAATTAGACACACTAGAACAATTGGAAATATACAAACACAAGAAAACTCATAAAAACGACATCCTAAACGAACAGACACAATTCAAATCACACGCATTATTCGAACATATCACACCCCACACACACATACCATCGATCTTTCAATAGTCGATACCGTTGTCAAGAACAAGACTGACAGTGCTCCCAACGGCAGCCTCTGAAGAAGATTTTTAAAAGCGAAAACCGGTTCAGACTATAAGGTAAAACTGTTACGTTTTCACCCGTAAAAACTTTGTGTTCCGAGTCGGTAGTGAATTAATTATATTTAGGTAAGTGACGGACACGTCATGGACAACGAAATCCAAGAATTTAATTCTATACTTTTGTTCAAAAGAGACGTTTTTTGCCACGACTGATGAACGTTTTCAGAGTAACAAACAATAGCTAACTGTCACCAGTTCGAAGGTAAAACAGTGTGTATTTAATTTAAATATTTTCAGATTTTAAAGAATGCCAGAAAAATTTCTTTTATGTAAATTAGCTAGACAAACAAAGTTTCAATATAATCAAAACTGGAACGATTCTTGCCCGTGCCAAACTGATTGATTCGAATATCGTTGTAATAATATACTTGTACTAATAGAAACATAGGATACTTTGTTAACCATACCAAATGCTGTAAAGAATATTATTATTATACAGAACTAAAAACAGTATCTAGAGCCATCTCGCCTTCATGATTAACATTATAAGTATTATCGCTGCGTACGTGTATCAAGTCCACACTATTAACTGTTACGCGCATTTATTTGAACTCACTGCTCTGAGCTGTTTGTAACCAATTCCGTCGCAATGTCGGAAATTGAATTCCCTTTTCATTTACCCAGTAAACTCTGCACGTTTTTAACAAGAGAGAGAAAACGTATATCGATATCACTGTATACTTTTCGTTCGAAAATGAAGTGGATTTTGTTCAATAATATAAATACGAAGGCTTAAAGTTTTTTTCTAAGTGAGCAATCATTGTATGAATACAAATAACATATTAGAAAGGCACAATTTTTAAATTTTCTTGAGTAGACTTGTTTTATACACTTGAGTATCCTTTATTATACCCTTTTTCTATACAACTACGAAAATAAATGTTCATCTAATATTATATATAAAATGGTTTATTTTTTAGTTATTCAAACATACAGATTGACTTATAATTAATTTACAAACTTTTAAACGTTCGTGATTCAGTTCGTTCAACACATGTGTGACAGGTTGTTTAAATCGAGTAATTAAAAGTAAAATTAAAAAAGTGGTAAAGGTAACTTCTACTAAAGTTAAGCGAGCTTGCTATACAAATTTTGTTTGTAATTATTGAGTATATAATTTAATGGTATCACTATTTGTGTAACACATTATAAATATATTTGTTTTAAAATTCATATTTAAAGATTTAAACTAAATATTTAATATGTATTGCGACAATACAAGCATATGCTGCAATGTGCATGTATTAAATAAAATAAATATTTAGATTAATTTTAGTAATATGTAATAGACGAGCAGGTGTGAAGTTGAAAGCGGAGGTAGACGCAGGAATGAACATGCTTGATCACGCGATTATTGCTGAGAGAGTGTACAGTAGTAAATAGTGAATGTGCGTTAAGCCTGTTCAAGCCTGCAAGTTTGCAATCGCACCCCAAATAAATACTAAATTAGAGTTTTATTTAATTACAGGCAAACCGTAAATGTTAGAAAGATTTCAAAGACTTCTAAATATGCATAAAAATCAGACACATGTGCAGTGTGAAAATGGTGTGATTATGACGTTCAGTGCGAATTCTGTGCGATTTTAAGAGCATAGTAATTACACTAATGATGCGATTACTGTGATAATTACGTATAATATGTGTAATTAAATGAGACAATGTTAGATCACTTTGAAATCCGCATTAGTCATTGCAAATGGAAAAAATGTGCGAATGTGTGAAATTGGACGATAGTGGGGAAACTGATGCCACGGACAGTTTCTGACATGCAGAATCCTGAGCCGACAGGTGTGGTTTTGTTGGTGAAAATAAATACGGGCCCAGGAGAGCCAAATTTACTCTTCAATCAGTTTTCAGTTGCGGCGGTAAGCTTTGTCCATCAGCGACGCGAATTTTATTTACTTTCAATAAGTCTTCAGACATAGCAGGACGCTACGTCCAGTATCGACGAGATTTTTGTTTATAAACTGTAAAGTCTAATGGACAAAACGTTAACTGAAGTAATCAAAAGCAGTAACTATTAGTTTAGTTATTTTTAACTACAAATATCGGACGTATGCAACCAGTCTACAACCACAAACGTCAACATTCTAGACAAATGGCGAGAGCATATCAAGCAGAGGAAGGATATGCAGAGCAATAGAGGCGGTTACTAGAACAACAGCAGCTGATGCAGAGCAACATATCATTCCATTCTACAGCCAACAGATGGGACCATGAAGGACGAGTGACTGGAGGACGACAAGTGGAACAGGAGAACGAGCGAGGAAATCCAGTAGGAGAGGACCGACAGATCACCGGAGGACATGGGTACAATCTTCAGAATTGAGGTGACAAATAACCAATTTATAATTACGAAAAAATAAATACATTGAAAAAACTTTTTTTTTAATTTAAAAAGTAAAGAAAATTTATGTCATATATAGATAGGGATAAGAGAATGTAATTTAACATTAGTAAGAATTTTCTTTAATGATGACCAATTAATTTAAAGTTAATTTAAATCATTGCTTGGATGATTAACAATTGATTTAATAATTTTAAATTTTTATTTAAAGTGTGTAAAGTAATCAGCGTGTATATCATACGAAATGTATAAAGTAAAGTAGTTGGAAATATAGAAGAAGGCTAACGATTCGATTAGTCAATTTAAAATTTTATAAAGCATTAAGATGGATGCCAAGCATAGAGTAATAATCTAAATAAGAACAAACTTATAAAGCACACAGTCAGACTGAGCAGTCGAGAATTTATAGTGTAACAAAGAAATGTTAAACATAGATTTTTGCTAATGTAAGATATCAGACTTATTTTATGATTAATGTACTGCAACAAAGAAACGTTGAAACAATTGATAATGAATAATTTATGGCGAAGTAAATGCTATATTTATTTAAACACTTATAATTTCTTTTGAATAAATTAATGAAAACATGTTACAATTTATAAAAGGACTACTCTTTTTATGATTACAACCCAAACTCCAATTATAAATACACGTTATTAGTAATGTTGTATGAATTTTATGTACACTCAAATTAAATTTGCTACTCAAATTAAGCACTTTGTACTGTTGTTATAGTATACTATTTCAATTACCAATAATGTCTTACAGTGAGCTGCAGTATGACGTTTTCTTTAAACATTTCAAATGACATCAGATTATAAGAAAATCTTACTGTTGCCTTTCACAACACAATTATTATTTGTCACGATATTAATTGATGACTCGTTGGGCACTTGGTGAAACATATTAATACAAAAGTTTTGTAAAATATATAAAAACACTTGGTAAGTTTCATAAAATTTTTAATTAAATCTGACAGCTGTTTCGACTAACTAAGCCATTGTCAAAGAGGCGAATGAAAGAAAATTACTAAACAACAGGATGTGAGTGGAGTGTAGGTGGTGATAATCTGTGTTGAGATGGCGAGGGGGTGTGTGCAAGAGACAAGGGAAGGGCAGGTGTCTTTAAAAACTAAATACAATCATGAATGCAAAATATAAAATTAACTGAACTAAATATAATCTGAATGTAAAATATAAAATTAACTGAACTAAATATAAACTGAATGCAAAATTAAAAATAATGATGAACATTCAAAATAATATAAAATATACTAAAATAAATAACAGATTTTAATGAAGGGGATACACAAAATTCAGTCTGTTCATTGGTTAAATTTTTGTTATTTTTTATTGCTTTTTTAATTTCTAAAATTTCTAACAAATCCATTGTTTTACCTATTTGTATGTTGTGGAGTAGTGTTATGTTTTTTGTGTCTATCAAGTGATTGTGTTGTAAGCAATGATCTGCAAAACCTTAACCTCTGCAAACGGCAGTAAGTTTTTGTAAATTCTCTACAAAAAAACTACATACTTTAGAGGTCGTGTTAAAAAAAAGGAGAATATTGCGTGTAGAATTTCTCTAGGATCATTGTGATGTATTAAGTTTTTAGCTGTTGTTTTGTTAATAGTATTCAAACAGAAAATGTAACATGTACAAAAATAACTATAATAAAAATACCTAGAAGAGGAAGAGGAATTAATCCAAAATATAATTAAGAAAGTTTTGTTAGTGGTTCTAATCACAAACAGAATTAACACCGTTGCAGCAGACAAAGATAAGACCATAGAAAGCTTTCTCGGTTCAGTAAATCAATTAGGTTTTTCTATTATGATGTTTTAAATCACCAAAATCTGAAACATTAATCTAAAAATAATATCGTCAAAAAAACGCTAGGATTACACTTAATTACTGGTGGAGTAGGTCTACTCTAAGGAACTATCTTAAAGAATGTCTGAAATGTCTCACAAAACTGCGATAAAAAACACTAATTATGTATATATTCAATGCAAATAACTCTTCTTACCGGTTACTTTCCAATAATTTGAAAAGTATCCCAGATCATCATGATACAAAAACCAGAGAAAAAAAATCCAAAACCTGTAATGGAAGAGTTAAAGATTATTTCAGATTACTAATTTATATTTTGTTGTCAGCACGGAATAATTGAACAAACTAACTGGCTACTAACCAAATCTACATCTTTTTTTGAATGTAAAAAATGCAAGTACTGCTCGGCAGCCTTCTTAGATGTGAGACAGGCTTTTGATGTACAACACAAGGGATTAAAGAACGCTCTCACGCTCCCTTACATACAACTACTAGTCGTACTTGACTGACAGATGTTTTCTTAAAAAACAATACTGAATACACAATCCTAAATTCTATTGGCTCTGGAGGAACATGGGATAGAGGCTAACCACCTATTACATTTTGATTGTTCGTACGATCTTTCTGCAACCAACAGTACAGCATAGCCATATTTCCTGTAGATTCCTACAACCTACTAATTGATGTTTCCGCTTTTAAACTTGGCTGAAGAAGTAACGCATAAAATTGCATGAATCTAAGTCGGTGCAAGCCATTTTCACTATGATGAAAGAAACTTGTCCGCCAGTTCAACTCAATGACTGCCAACTGCCACAAGCAGCCGATTTAAAATACCTTGGCTTACACTTCGAGCATCGTCTCACATGACACAAACATAAAAAATTGAATCATCTTTACTAACCCTCAGGCGGCGATCGCGACTAACAAACAAAATAAAATTCAACTCTTTGATGGCACACGCATAACTGTCTGGATATACTCCATAAAGCTTTGAAACTCAGTATCATCTTCAGACATGACGTAATCTAACGCCATCAAAACAAAGTGCAAAGAAGCATTGTCGCGCACAAGAGTATTATACCGCGTGACATTCAGATGCCCTCTGTTAAGGAAACAATCAAAAGGTCCAGCGCCAAACAGTAACACCGAGACGCATGGAAAAATATCCCAGTGTTATAGCTAGCGATCTACTGCTGAAAATGTTTGAAGTGAGAAGGCGGATATGATACAAAGCCTATCAATAAGAGAAAGGATTTAATAAATTTTAAAGAAGCATTCTCGTGTGCTCCGTTCTACTTATAAAGTGTTTCTTTTCGTTTTATACTGTTTTCTTATAACTCTATTCTTCTATAGTAATTATGTTCTGTTATATAAGTTACGTAATATTATTTAATATTTACGTAAGCACATTAATTTTAGATGAAATTAATTATTGTAGTCATACAATCGTGTTAATATTGTAACATGACATTTGGAACAACATAATATCTTACCTGACTTAATGAAGACTTTGATTAAGAAGCTGACAAGAAGAACAATATCTTCAAGGATGATAGTGAAGAAGAACGACTAACAATTTCAGACTGACTAATAAGACAACTGACCGTACCCAAATTAATGATTTAGGCTAAGTGATGCAGATATCTTCAAACCCCAACTATGACAATGAACTTTCAGTATTGACCGAACAAAGATTTATAAGGACAAATGGTTTATGAACCAGGACTATAAAGAAACAAATGGTTTCAGTTGATGTATCATTAAATCCAAATAATCAAAATGCAAAGTGAGGGATAATAGACCCAAACATATAATGTTATGTAAGAGAAATATTGTTAAATAATTAAGTTAATCAATGTAACAAAAATATAGATACACATGATTATAGATACAAGAACCATACAAAAAGTGTCACATATAGAGTTCATAGAGTTGTCCTGTAAACAACAAATTATAACATGGTCACAATTACATTCATAACAAGAGTAAAACCCAGATAAACAATAAATGTAACCAGATTATTAGAACTGTGTGTGAGGTAGAGCAACAGTGTTCACTTTATTGTAATTTTTGTAACACAAAACATCAGTAAGTATACGGATGTTTAAACCCATATGAATAGTAAATATGACATGGACAGTGTCAGAATAAGTCATAAATTAACTGACAAAGGACTAAATAATTAGTATAGAATTTATTTTGTTAAATGTGCATGTTTTATGTTATAGCACAGTGTTTTAGATAATAGTATTTGTGTTGTGTTTTTTGTATGTACCAGGGGATACAGTTAGTTTAAAGGAATGCCAATTTTATGATATTAATTCCATTTTTTGTTTATGTTGTGTTAACAAATATACCAATAGAGCTGATATTAAGCCATGGTAAATAAATTAATTAAACAAGCAGAATGGACAATACAAAGATGTTTTGTTAAGTGTCAAACACCTATACAGTTTGAGTAGAAAACAACTATTTGTGCAAGGAATTGGTATAATCATAGTCATGTGGACATGAATTTAACTATTAGAATAATATATACATTGTGTTGTCAAAATAACGTTATATGTTAAACCATTTTGATGAATGTTAGAAGTTAATTTAATTGTTAGAGATGTTAAAACATGATGATGAAAATAATACTATTACATAGGCCAGGTGAAACCAAATTTAGTAAATTTTGAACAATTATATTAGAAATTTTGTAAAGCAAATGTGGAAAGGTAGATGTATTTATAGGTAATAATGTATGCAAGGAATATAGAAACAAAATAACACATATCAAGTTATTTAAGAAAATTCCGAATAACGAAATTGTAACATCAATAGTTCTTAAGCAAAAATAGGCATGTTTGGTGTCTAAATATAACACATGTGAAGATCAAAATAATGCTGATAATGGTTTTAAACTCCCATTCAGTATAGAAAAGTTACGTTAAATTAAAGATTTTGAACAAATTTAGATTCTGAAATAATAAAAGTTTATGACAATGTCTATTCGGATTGACCAACCAGGTTCCAAGTTTACCCTTAGCAACCAGAAATTTCGGATAAATAAAATGAGACTTCTTTGACAACGATCTTAGCAGATAGACGCGTTCTTAAATCGTCTTACATTATATGTTATAAAGTGTGAAAAAACAATACCAATAGATAAATACTGTTAGAAGTACACTATACAAACATTTTGCAACAACAGAAGACTACCCACTAGATGGATGAGAAGGAATAATAACCAGAAAGAAGATTTGACGTGGACGAGGATCGAGGAGAAGATCTGACGTGTACGTGGGACCTATTTACGACCAAGAAGAGTACAAGAAAAGGATTTGGTGATCTGACATCTCATTATATCGTACTTCAACACATACACTTGTATACACGTATTTTAAGCAATAATCAACTGAATTACAGACACCATATAACACGAACACTAGAAACAACCACTAATAACACCATATAAGACTAACACCTTTTAAACACAACAAGAACTTTTAACTCACATAATAACTATAAAAGCCTGATTTAGACATAACCTTTTTAAAACTGGCAACCACTATACGATTTCTGTGTGCACCTACCACTCTAACGTTGTAATATCCCACGATTGTGAACTTGTATTTTGATTAATAGTGTAATATTTTGTATAATTATAAATCCCCGAACCATATACGCCCTGAGATAATTGATGTATTTTTATTTAAAACGTTAAAAAAAAAGCATTGTTTTGATCTCAAGAAATACTGAACAGCTACTGCTGCCAACTGGTAAAGAAGACTTATGTTTTGTACTACAATTGCGATTATTCTGTTTAAAAATTATTATAACAAGTTAACCAGTGTTTGTTACGAATAAAGGATTCCACAAGGATATATGTTTGATGATAATTGTGAGTCATTATTATTGCCGTTACATTTAGTAAATAGAATTCACAGGTTGTAGCTGACCCGATAGTTGGCATCGGTGAGTGACGTCACGTAAAAGAAGCAGCGTAGTGGGAGTAAGCGGCAATTTACGAAATCATTCGCCGTTCGACATAATACATTTATAATTTACATCGACGACTCCAGTGCGAGTTTGTCGCTACATCATTTATTCATATTACAAGTCGACATTTCTAACGGACGGTGTATTCAAGTGCACGCTACATAAATACAAGTAAACTGATCCACAATAACATTGTATGTAACGAAATATTCTCTGGTTACAAATAGACGAACCCGAGGTGAGGTTACGTCTCGATCGTAAGTGAAACCGATAACGAACCCCTTTTAAATATCGTTACAAATTGGCGCCCAACGTGGGGCGTGCAATTTAATATAAATTAAATTATTATTAATAGACAGATAAACCAAAATAAACAAGATGACGAAGCGGGAGGTATCGCGAAAACGAGCGGCCGAAACCGAGAAGGTAGACGAGTTAAATATGGAAGACAAAGAAGCGACACCGGTTGAGGAAATAGAAATTATAACAAGAAAGGATCCGGAGAAACAACCAGAAGAAACCACACAAACGGAAGGTGAGAAGACGCAAGACATGTTCAAACGTATGATGGAATATTTAAAACAGTATTATGAGAGTATCAATAAGACATCGGACGAGAGGAATAAGAAACTGGACGAGATAAATAAGAAACTGAACGAGGACATTAAGGAAATGAGAGAGGACAGATTAAAAAGAGAAAAATTAAGAAAGGAGAAGACCGAAGAAATAAAAAATGATGGCAAACCAGAAACAGAAGAAATACCGAACGACAAAACAGAGGATCCAGGAGTAGTACTACCTGAAAAGAAAACTGACGGAAAGAAAGAAAATACTAAAGATAAGGAAGTGGAACCAATGAAGAGAAGAAGAACACATCCAAAGAAATTAATGAAAACGAAGGAAGAAATGGAGATGATGAACCAGGGTTTATTTGATGATGATAATATCCATATTACCAACCATGAAGAAATCGTGAGTTCCGGGAATAATGGAAGTAGATTAAGGGTAATCTCAGAGATGGTTTACCAGCAGACAGTAGTTTACCACTGGGAAAGGACCAGAGGTAAACTGAATAAAACATGGGGACTAGATCAGTTTCAGCGCAGGACTGGACAGTGTATTCCAGAAAGATGGAAGTATGACATCTTACCAGACTGGGATGATGGCACGGATGAATCACCAGAATGTGTTCCATTAGAGTACCATCCAGGACAGTTCCAGTATACAGGTGCACTAAAATGTATTCCTTCAGGGTGGATGTGTGATGGTGAACCAGATTATGGGGTTCCAGATAAACAAATAATTAAGAATTCAGATGAAGATCCTCACAGATATTTTTCATGCAATACCACATATGGACCAGAGACGTACTGGTGTATAAAACACTATGATAGAGGGAGTCGAATAAGCTTAGCAGCCAACAAAGGAATAGCGGCTAGAAAAATGAAATACAAGACAAAGGCCAGAGATGTCACTAGTACCGGAACGATGATGAAGACTATGGTCATCCGGACAATGAGAGCAAATGAAGTGACAGACTACGGTTAAGTCTAATACCATACACCTCCACAAAAAGGGACTGATGTTATGATAACCGACAACGGCGAAAAACCATGTCAAAGAAAAAGAAATTATGAGCAACTGACCGACATAACGAAAATTACCAAAAGATCATCAATACTGGGTACAGAAGGACATATGACCATAAGCACTATAATAAGAAGTATAGAAGTTGTATAAAACCACCAAATTCTAAAAATAGTAAGAACAACTTACAACTAATGATTTATGAGAATAAATTTGGAATTGAAGAATTTATTATTATAAAATCAACAAAATTCTAAAGAAATAGTAAGAACAACTTACAACTAATTATTTATGAGAATTAATTTGGAATTGAAGAATTTATTATTATAAAACCTCAAAATTTTAAAAATATAGTAAGAACAACTTACAACTAATGATTTATGAGAATTAATTTGGAAGTGAAGAATTTATTATTATAAAACCTCAAAACTCAAAGAACATAGCAAGCTCATCTAACCAACTTTGATAATCCAAAATATAACTTTAAATCAAGCCAAATAAACAAATTTGAATATATCAGAATTCAAATGAATAGTAAGGACAACTTACAGTACAGTTTGATAATGTTATAATGAATCAAACAGATAAACAACTGGGAATAAATTTCAAAATTCTAAACAAAATAAGCACCTCTTATTAAACACAGATATGAACTCATTATTGGAATATAAAAGAAGGATGCAACATCCATAAATTAGAAGAAACCATAGTGCTATAAAATGAATAAAAAAGGACAAGTGTAGACAGTCGACGATGAAAATAAGACAAGACTAGAAACAAATTTACTACAAATAACCTATCATGATTGTCAGAGAATCAACAACAAATGAAGATGCAAATACTTGTTATGTTTTAATTTAAATGAAGATAGTGAATGAAAAATGAAGATTAAGCAGTACTGATAAAGAAGGAAGGAAGATAGTACCAATTAAAAATAAAAAATGTTATTAATATCGCCACAAGAAAATAAACATCTGAAAGAATCAATGGAAAGAAATATTTAGATCTGAGAAGTTAGACTGAGTGAACAATCCCAAGAATATATTATATTATTTTATTTATTTTAGTCGTGAATAGACTAGTGATTATTAAATGTGATTGACTGACGAGATAGCTCCAGCAATCGATATTATTTATGTATTATGTATTGTAAGGACAGCGGGGTATTAGGTCAAGAGAGCCCCCCGACTGATTCCAGAATATATGGTGATTAATTTGTTAGGGAAGTAACATGTTCCAGGGACAGAACACTTATAATTAAAGACAAGTATACCAGATCATAATAAGAATAACAAATGATAATATGAAAAAGAAGGTAATTGATAATTTCAACAAAAACAATATTTTATTAAAATGATCAAATTTGGTGGCAGGGTAATATGTAACATGACATTTGGAACAACATAATATCTTACCTGACTTAATGAAGACTTTGATTAAGAAGCTGACAAGAAGAACAATATCTTCAAGGATGATAGTGAAGAAGAACGACTAACAATTTCAGACTGACTAATAAGACAACTGACCGTACCCAAATTAATGATTTAGGCTAAGTGATGCAGATATCTTCAAACCCCAACTATGACAATGAACTTTCAGTATTGACCGAACAAAGATTTATAAGGACAAATGGTTTATGAACCAGGACTATAAAGAAACAAATGGTTTCAGTTGATGTATCATTAAATCCAAATAATCAAAATGCAAAGTGAGGGATAATAGACCCAAACATATAATGTTATGTAAGAGAAATATTGTTAAATAATTAAGTTAATCAATGTAACAAAAATATAGATACACATGATTATAGATACAAGAACCATACAAAAAGTGTCACATATAGAGTTCATAGAGTTGTCCTGTAAACAACAAATTATAACATGGTCACAATTACATTCATAACAAGAGTAAAACCCAGATAAACAATAAATGTAACCAGATTATTAGAACTGTGTGTGAGGTAGAGCAACAGTGTTCACTTTATTGTAATTTTTGTAACACAAAACATCAGTAAGTATACGGATGTTTAAACCCATATGAATAGTAAATATGACATGGACAGTGTCAGAATAAGTCATAAATTAACTGACAAAGGACTAAATAATTAGTATAGAATTTATTTTGTTAAATGTGCATGTTTTATGTTATAGCACAGTGTTTTAGATAATAGTATTTGTGTTGTGTTTTTTGTATGTACCAGGGGATACAGTTAGTTTAAAGGAATGCCAATTTTATGATATTAATTCCATTTTTTGTTTATGTTGTGTTAACAAATATACCAATAGAGCTGATATTAAGCCATGGTAAATAAATTAATTAAACAAGCAGAATGGACAATACAAAGATGTTTTGTTAAGTGTCAAACACCTATACAGTTTGAGTAGAAAACAACTATTTGTGCAAGGAATTGGTATAATCATAGTCATGTGGACATGAATTTAACTATTAGAATAATATATACATTGTGTTGTCAAAATAACGTTATATGTTAAACCATTTTGATGAATGTTAGAAGTTAATTTAATTGTTAGAGATGTTAAAACATGATGATGAAAATAATACTATTACATAGGCCAGGTGAAACCAAATTTAGTAAATTTTGAACAATTATATTAGAAATTTTGTAAAGCAAATGTGGAAAGGTAGATGTATTTATAGGTAATAATGTATGCAAGGAATATAGAAACAAAATAACACATATCAAGTTATTTAAGAAAATTCCGAATAACGAAATTGTAACATCCATAGTTCTTAAGCAAAAATAGGCATGTTTGGTGTCTAAATATAACACATGTGAAGATCAAAATAATGCTGATAATGGTTTTAAACTCCCATTCAGTATAGAAAAGTTACGTTAAATTAAAGATTTTGAACAAATTTAGATTCTGAAATAATAAAAGTTTATGACAATGTCTATTCGGATTGACCAACCAGGTTCCAAGTTTACCCTTAGCAACCAGAAATTTCGGATAAATAAAATGAGACTTCTTTGACAACGATCTTAGCAGATAGACGCGTTCTTAAATCGTCTTACATTATATGTTATAAAGTGTGAAAAAACAATACCAATAGATAAATACTGTTAGAAGTACACTATACAAACATTTTGCAACAACAGAAGGCTACCCATTAGATGGATGAGAAGGAATAATAACCAGAAAGAAGATTTGACGTGGACGAGGATCGAGGAGAAGATCTGACGTGTACGTGGGACCTATTTACGACCAAGAAGAGTACAAGAAAAGGATTTGGTGATCTGACATCTCATTATATCGTACTTCAACACATACACTTGTATACACGTATTTTAAGCAATAATCAACTGAATTACAGACACCATATAACACGAACACTAGAAACAACCACTAATAACACCATATAAGACTAACACCTTTTAAACACAACAAGAACTTTTAACTCACATAATAACTATAAAAGCCTGATTTAGACATAACCTTTTTAAAACTGGCAACCACTATACGATTTCTGTGTGCACCTACCACTCTAACGTTGTAATATCCCACGATTGTGAACTTGTATTTTGATTAATAGTGTAATATTTTGTATAATTATAAATCCCCGAACCATATACGCCCTGAGATAATTGATGTATTTTTATTTAAAACGTTAAAAAAAAAGCATTGTTTTGATCTCAAGAAATACTGAACAGCTACTGCTGCCAACTGGTAAAGAAGACTTATGTTTTGTACTACAATTGCGATTATTCTGTTTAAAAATTATTATAACAAGTTAACCAGTGTTTGTTACGAATAAAGGATTCCACAAGGATATATGTTTGATGATAATTGTGAGTCATTATTATTGCCGTTACATTTAGTAAATAGAATTCACAGGTTGTAGCTGACCCGATAGTTGGCATCGGTGAGTGACGTCACGTAAAAGAAGCAGCGTAGTGGGAGTAAGCGGCAATTTACGAAATCATTCGCCGTTCGACATAATACATTTATAATTTACATCGACGACTCCAGTGCGAGTTTGTCGCTACATCATTTATTCATATTACAAGTCGACATTTCTAACGGACGGTGTATTCAAGTGCACGCTACATAAATACAAGTAAACTGATCCACAATAACATTGTATGTAACGAAATATTCTCTGGTTACAAATAGACGAACCCGAGGTGAGGTTACGTCTCGATCGTAAGTGAAACCGATAACGAACCCCTTTTAAATATCGTTACAATATCCGCCCTCTTTTCTAGTAGAATAATCTTATCTATCATGTAATTTTTATAACACCAAGTATTACTCGTATTATCCTACTAAGATATATTGCTGAATTACGACCGTCAGAAAAATATAGAAGATGAACTAAAGAAATTCTTATCTCGATTGTAAAATTCTGTAAAACCATTTTTTAAAGACGTTGCATACGTGTCCGAGAATTGGGATTCTGCATCACACCTGGGGCAAAGTCGTCTGTCTAACAACACAGTGAAAACTGCTGACAGGTGCCACCTGGAATAACGTCAGTTATGTAGAAAATCCCCGCCTACTTTCACTGAGTGGGAGCTAGTGATTTTTCTGTAAACTGTAGTCTGATAAACTACTAGCATGAACTAACGCATCAAATAAACACTCCACAAGAGTGTTTTCAAGAAAGTATTGTAATATTATTCAACATTATGCCTACCGAATATCAAAAATCATCAATCGTATAGTATCTGAAGCATTAAGCATTAAGCATTAATAAATTATTAACATATTTATCAAGAACTTCTTTGGTGCAGTTCATTTATTAATCATATTTCCTTAACATTATTTGGTAAATAAATATAATGGCCAGATTTAGGAAAATACGCATTGTTTTACATATGAACAGTTATTATCTATCTGAAAAATGTGAGACAACTTGAACAATTCCTATGATTTTCTAGACCTAAGTGAGTGAGATGTGTATACGGGTGTACAAGCAAATAATTCGCAATCAAACAAAATTCGATGTAATTTACTTGGGCTTTTCTCGTTTGCAACTTTGAAAAGCAGACTGTTCGTCTGGTTATAAATACCACAAGAAAGGTATATTACTTCACAGTAATTAATTCAAAATATTCAAGTTAATCTTTGGAGTAGCAGTAAAAATTTAATAATACGCTATTCATGAAATTACATATTTTTAAATACGTAAACGTTAATACAACTAATATGTGTATAATCGAGAATAAAAAGTGAAGCAGTCATTCAATACAATTAGATTTACATTAGTGAATAAAATAAACTAGGGATGTTTTGTAGACTACTGGAACTTGAACAGATTGAGCGTCAAAAAGACACGAAAAAGTCAAAAAGTCATTAGCACTTCATACGTTTGACAGCGTGCGAGCTAGGCGTATTTTGTAAACAAAGAGATTTATAATATACAGAATTATTCACGCATAATATAAACGAAGAATAAAGACATAATAGCCACTTAAATGACTTAATTGATACAATTTGTATTTGTGTGTGTGTTACTAATAACAATGTACATATTTATGAAAATCAAAATAAAGGATTCACTCTAAACATAAACCTGATGTAATTATGTAAGAACAGAAATTTAACGCGGAAGGCAGCGGTTTATCATTTCTCTGCAGACGATATAAAATAATAATTTCAATAAAACACTATTCATATGAACAGAACTGTTGCTATCTGGATACAAATACTGGACACACTTTTTTCTTGTAAGTTCGTAGGAAGGAAATTGTACATTTTTCAGTTGTTAGTAGTAAAGTAAGAGTAATCAAATTAAAATTAAACAAATTAAAATAACCTGAAAACGTAATACATTTTTAAAATTTACAATTGTTGAAGTCGTCAAAATGTAAGGTGATAAAAGTCTTCTCTGTAACTGAAAGTATAGGAAATTAATATGGTTATAACTTCGCCGCCGCTGATACGGCTTAGGCTTCTAGCTTTCCCTATTCTATCATTCACCTTTTTCTTAGATTTCTTGTACTACCGCTTTGTAATTGTGGTGGAAAGCAGATTTTTGTATCCTATTACTCTCCATTCTGTGCACGTATGTCAGCCATGCTTGCAAGCAGATTCTAGTTTTTACCACATGTTTTTCTTTAGGTATGATCGCATCAGGTACAACCGTTTACCATCGTCATTTCGTCTCTGCTGTTGAAATCTTTGCTCGTCTAATTTCCTGAAGATCGAATTATTAACTGCCACCTATTTATGTTCCTATCATTATATAATAAAATATTAGTTGGTTCGTATCTCCAAAGTTGCCGATTGCCATTCCGATTTTACCACAATCGTACAGCAGATTTCAATTCCAAAAATAAATATCGTTGGTAATACTGTGAAATTGACTGAGGTAATTAGATCAACATTGATATATGTTGGTTTTACCCACCCGATCGTTGCTGGTGAACTTAAATGTAAACATGGGGTTGAATTTAAATTGTAAACGATTAGATACACAAAATTGAAAATAAACAGAACCGACTAAATTTGTACACAACAACAGTGTTCAAACGGCACAATCAGATCTATAAATTATGTTTGAAAAAGTACTTTAAAAATTATAAAATATCAACTATTACTTCGAATGAATTCTTTTACTAAGCTTCAACAACTCAAAGAAAATACAGGGGTTTTTCACTAATAATAAGAAAAATAAAACTTTGGTTAAATACTTGTTTGAGTATTGAAATGAAAATCACCGCTCCGTCTCTCTGATACTGAGATAATTAGATTGACGGTGATATATGTCGCTTTTACCTATCCGATCGTTGCTGGTGAACTTAAACTAAAACATCGAATTGAATTTACATTGTAAACAGTTAGATACACAGAATTGAAAATAAACAGAGCCGACTAAATTAGAATTAAACAACCGTGTTCAAACGAAACAATTAGCATTTCAAATAAATTATATTGGAAAATATTATTTAAAAATCTATTAACTCAACTGTTGCCTGGAATAGATTCTTTTACTGTCGTCAATAACTCAAGCATAAGAGAAGGCTTTTCCACTCAAGGAAAGAAATATACACCTGTGGTTAAATACTCCTATTATTGCAATAAAAACGACTGCTCCTTCTGTCTCAGTAATGCGCACGGTCACCAAGTCATCTGTACAAAATGGAGGCACAAAGTCATGCACGGTCAACATAGAGGTACAAAATAAAACATTTAAATGCATGTAGTGTTTATTATTTATTTTTTACATAGATCTGTAAGCATGTGTGTTTGTTGTGGCTGCGTTTACGCTCTGAAGAAGCCTTTTAAAGGAGAAAACTGGTTAAGGCTGTAAGGTAAAACTTTTTGCTTTTACTTATAAAAAACCTAGTGTTCCGAGTCGTTAATGTAATAGTGATATTTAATAAATTTATCATATACCTTACATTTACATTGTGTTTTTAAATAACAAAAATTAAGTTATAATGTTTTTCCATTTCACTACTATTGCATAAACTACTGTTTGGTATGTTCCCATATTATATTATTTGTAAACCGTGGTCACTGAATAAGGGGCATTATCAAATAGAAACTAAAACTATAAGTTATAGGAAAGAAACCATTGTGACTAATGAAGCACTGAATAGCAACAAAAATTATTTTCTCTACGTCTATCCAAATTAAGCAATGTGGGCACTAGACGTTTTATCAGTACTTTGTCATTTCTAAATTGTTTACTTGTATTTGATAATGCAGGGATTTATCATTCCTATAATCTGTCTTAATTGACTGATTTTTCTAAATTTATTGTATGTTGTGCTTAACAAAACAAACAAACAAATTTAAGCCGATAAAGCATTTATTTTTACACGATGTCTCACATAATATTTTTCCCACCTTTTTTTTCTTAATTCTACTAGAGAAAACTACTTTTATCAGGTCGAATACTATAGTATTGTCAGGTTAGTAGTTATGGTCAGGTTTAACAAACTGCCAATTTTTTAAGGGGATTTGGAATGTTATTAAATTGTTTAAAAGGAATAAGGCCTTGTTTTAACAGCATCGCAGTCAATCAAATATTTCTGTCTCCAAAACGATTGTTCAGTTTGGCCACCAAAACATTGATTTACTCCTTATTAAAAAAAATTGTTAAGTCATTATATCTAACTAAAATATATCATTTGTAAAATATGTAATTATAAAATACATAATTGGTATTCAACATTGAACCACATTAAGATCAGTACCAACTGCAATTGATGAAATACCATTAAAAACCTATAATTTGCAAAAACAAATAATTTGCTAGTATATTAAAAGTAATTTTTTTATAAATCTGAATTAATAAGTTTCATTAAGAGGCGCAATATCTTGCTAATTATCTTCCAAACTTGATCAATTAACTTATCTTCAATGATTATTCTTTTAAATTCTTCAGCTCACTTGAAGTCTAACGGCTTTTCGACGTTAGTAAAGAAGGTTTGTCTTAGTATTTCCAGAGATCCTTGAAATAAAGCGATTATATTTTAATCCTTAGAAACTAACTACTTTGTTTAGCAGCCTGAGATAATATGTTTTCTACGACCGATTTAAAGCATTTTTTTATGTGAAGAGCACATGTGAAGAATCAGTAGTTATGATATCTAGGATGCGCGATGCGCGATTTCGATATATTGGCTGCGGGGTATTCTGATTGGCATAGAACAGAATACATAACCAACAACCCGGACATTATAATTAGCTAGGATTACAGGACTTCCGCAACCTATTACAGGGAAACGTGTACAAAAACTGCCGACAGTCATGTGCGAGTGGGCTCTCACTGACGTAACTTGTCTGCCCTGATTTATATGCGACACGGGTAATTATTATAATATTTGTGTGTACTTAAACAACGAACAGTTTAAATTACGAGCAACATTACAAACTACTGCATTATATGTACCCGGAAGCGTCTGTCCCATACAGTGTTTACCGACGTTAAATAGTTGTACTTTTTTGACCTCACTGCTAAACAGAGTGGGACAATAATATTATGTAATGATAAATGGGCGCTCATATGAAGTGAAAAGAAAAATAATTAGTTGGGGAGTTATCAACTATTTCATTATGTTAAAAGTATTACATTATGTATTGAATTGTATTGTATAACTTACAGATCTCTTTTACTTCTAATTTGTTTTTAATCGTTTTCAATAACGCCATAACTGTAATCCTATCGTTAAGTGTCTTCTGTCTTATTACATAAGGTATTAAGTACGTTAGCCTTTTACTATGGTAAGTACTTATAAGTTATAAGATTTGTGTAAGGATAATTCTCATTATCGTAACAGAGCATACAATTTTAGATGTATACTTGTTCATTAATTTCTGAAAAGCTATTTACTTATAGAAGTTTAATCACGTCGCTTTACATTGCTCCTGGGCTTTATGTTCAATTACTTTTTTGATTATCTCATAAATTGAAACCATACTTGTATTACGAAAACTTATTGGTTATCAGTTTTATTGATTAAGTAAGATGTGAAATAAATCTCGTTTTGGAAGATTAACTTCAACAAACACTAGACTAACGTGTAAATAAATCCCACTTTTTGATTGAATATTATATTGGTTATTTAATATACAATCTTGTTGTTTTTAGCAAATCACAGTTTTAGTATAGTTCTTAGTAAAATATCACACTTATAAGACTAGAGTATTAGGTTTCAGTACAACAGTTGAGTATATAATTGAGAAATAATGTTACATACCTTACTGGAAACAAAGATGACTTTTTAGCATACAGTTATCTATTTCATTCTAATATAGAATGTCAGGTGCGGATATATATTTTTTCACAGCACCTACAGATTTTAATCCTTGTAAAAAATCACTACTCAAACAGCATCTCAGCGAATGAAACTTGATGAGTTACCTACGTGAGAATATTACTATAATAATTTGGATTAGTCAACCCAATTGCTACCATCATACAAGAAATAAAATTTAATAAAAATTGAAATAAAATAATGCCACTACAATATAAAACCTTGTCAACGTAATGAGAAGTATATATGTTGCCTCAGTCAACATCAAAACCGTAATTTTCTTAATGTTTTACTATTCCAGCTAGTCATTTACTATATAACCTAATCCTTGAAGAGAAGAAGAAGAAAAAGATGATGATGATGATGATGGGAACTTGTTCCCGGAACATGTCGTACTAAACGAAAGCAATATGTCGCGAGACGGATTATATTAAGGTAACCAATTAACATATTGCAAACTAGAGACAACAATGATAATGTGATAATGATGATGTTTCCTTTAACGCCAAAACTTATACCTAACCATTCCTAAATGACGGATGCCATTTCTGCTAGCTCTGTACTACTGGATGTGTTCCTGTACGTCGATGATGGCGTTGTAGGTTTCACCGTTAACGTGGTCAAACCGTTAACTACGTAAAACGACTGTTTAGAAACTTGCACAGATATTAAATTACATTAATTAATCCGTTCAGCGACTTTATATTTTCATTGGTATGCGCCCTTGCTCATCGCAGTGAAGCGCTTTACAGAATATTTGATCGAAACGGTAGCCGGTCATCAAGCTGAAGAACAAAGAGGTGCAGTAACCGGCTGACATATTTAATGAGTTAAGTGAACACTGAATGACTCGCTACCTAGAGCTGTTGCCAGGGTAGGCTGCGTTCGTTTGTTCCTCTTCACAAGTGGAATTTTCCATTGTGCTACGCTGGCTCCAGTTTGTCTGGAGCTCAATAACTTCGTTATTTACAAGTGTATCTTTCTGAAACTTTTACAAAGTGATGAACAATGTCACTGTGTAATACAATTGTCCGGGAAGTGGTGAACTCGTGTTTTTGGTGTTAGTGATGTTTTGGTGTTCTCCGCTGCTGACTGTTGCCTGGTAAGTGTTGTAAGTAGATAGGTAACATACCGCACTACCCGACTAGCGATCCCTAATATTTCTCCAGCCTAGGCGTAGATTCACCTCGCCGATAGCCGCACCTAACATTCCCATCGGTCCTTCTAAGGGCTACGAAATTCCTGCCGGCGCTCTAGCGCAACCTTTACCGGCCCAACCCGAGACAATGTCGGCTGGGACGAGCGCAATGGATACCGAGGAGTGGCAAACTATGAGTAGCCGGAAACGGCGAAACAGTGGCGACTCCGCGGGATCCGGGCGGTCTTCCCAGCTGGGTCCTGCCACGGCTACGACCACCTCACTACCTACCCCACCCCGGCGGTTGCCGCCTCTGATCTTTGACCGGCCTGTTGAATGGGATAAGGTCACGCGGCGACTTCACCGGGCCGCTCCCGCGAATACCCTGACTGCAGTTTGTCAGGGTGGCCGCTCCGTCCTCATTGAAACCATGACCATCGACAGTTTCCGGCTCGCCCAGAAACTGCTGACCGATCGTGGTATCCCATACTACACCTACACCCTGCCGGAGGAGAGGGAACTCAAGGTCGAGATCATCGGCATCCCTGCCGATGTTCCTGAGCCAACAATATCTCACGGCCTTGAACTTTTGGGCTTCACTGTCAGCTCAGTAACTCCTCTCTTCTCCCCCTGCAGACACATACCCAGAAATGCCTTCCTTGTCAAAATAATCAAGGTAGGAAAATACCAGGAAATCTACCAAGTAGACTCCCTCTTTTACCTACGGGTAAAAGTGTCCTCTTTTGAGTCCCGACCCAGACCCAAGCAGTGCTACAACTGCCAGCGGTACGAGCACAGCAACGTATAATGCCATTTTCCGACACGCTGCGTTCGTTGCGGTGAAGGTCACCACAAGGGCGACTGTCCTCGTGAACGCACCGCCACTGCCACGTGCGCAAACTGTCGAGAACCTCACCGGGCAATCTCTCGCCAATGTAAAATTTATCAAGACGCCCTGAAGCGCATCAACAAGGCCCAAAAGCCTATTCCAAATGCTCCCAAGAAACCCTCAGCCCCTACATCTGCCCCCCCGGCGGCCCCAGTTCCGACTACCTCGTCTGCGCCTGCAGCCGCTGTAGTCCCCCCAGCCTGTCCAGCACCTACCGGAGCGCTCAGTTACGCGGCAGCCGCCGCCTCCGATGCATCTTTCCCTCCTTTGGCCTCGTCGCGAAAGCAACCCGCGCCAAAGAATAAAAAGACATTGACCACTATTCTCACGCAGCTCAAGCCCGCTGTACCAAAGCCAGCATCTGCCCCAGCTCCCAAAGAGCCTCGGCAGCCTACAACTAAAACTCGGCCCGATAATGGAATCATGTATCGAGTGCCCCCGCCCACGCCGCAGACGCCATCGACTGAGGAAGGGTCCTCGGACCCGACCTTTGCCGATCGTTTGCGTGCCTGGGTTGAGACCCTCATTCCTCAGATCTTGGCTGCCAAGGGCGTCCAGTCTCTGCTAGTCACCATTCTAACCTCCCTCATGACCCTCTTGCCTCCCAATGTCTACGCCTCTTCGGCTGGTGGCATGGAATGCGCATGGCGTTCCGTCTCGCCGAGCCGAATTGTCTAACTTTGCCACTGAGTATGACTTATATGTCATACTACTCTCTGAAACGTTCCTTAGCCCTGCTGTTTCCTTTCAGCTTCCGGCGTACACAACATATCGCACGGATAGGCCTCGGCTACCACCCCCCGCTCATCACAGCTGGGGTACTGCCATACTCGTCTACAGGCGCATTGCCCCTCGTCTCTTACCCCCTCCAGATACTAGGTATTTGGAGACGACGGCGGGGGCCCTCTGGATGGGGATCGGGAGGTTCGCCTAATTTCGGCGTACCTCCCTCCCGGGCCCGGCAGGCCTCCGCCGCCTGAGGAGTGGGACGCACTCCTCGACCACGAACTACCTACTACAGCTGCCGAAGACTTCAACTCCAAGCATCCGTCTTGGAACAGCCGTATCACGAACCCGCGTGGCCGCTCGCTCTACAGCTACGTTCAGCGTCATCAGCAGGTCTGAGTCAGTTATTGCAGGTCTCAGTCATCGGACCTCTCGTCCGACTATGACCTGGTACTTATCACTGTTGGATACACCTCTCCAACCCCCCTCTCTTCCACGGAGAGTCAACTGGCGCTCCTATCATGAAGAACTCCAACGAACAGTGCCATCTGACCCCCCGGCCCCCAACGCCACTACGGCTGATGCGGACCATATGGCCGACTCTCTTCAATAAGTCGTTACGTCCGCTATGGACAAACACACCTACCTTGTCCCAGAGACAAATCGCAGGTCTCAACTAGCTGAAGAGGTGCTCCTCGCCATCCAAACTCGGCGCCAGCTCCGCCGGAGATGGCAGCAAACCCGGGATCCTGCTATCAAACGCAGGTTAAACGCCCAATCTGACCTTGTCAAGCAGCTTCTGCTTGACGCCACTGCACATCGTTGGGACTCGTACCTCGAGTCTCTTGAAGTCCGGCCCGAGTCTGTCTGGCAGGCTGCGAGCCGACTTAATGGCGACAAAAGGCGTAATTCCTACTACTCAAGCGAAAAGTCTTCGAGGCCTCCCCCATTCTGCCGTCGCGGGTCTCTTCGAGGTCCCAGGGTCCAAGAAAAATAATAACATCCCATCCCTCCAAAATAAAATTGATGGAGGTCCCATTCCTCAGACAGCGCGAGATCGCTGGTCAGGGTAACAAGCAGGCAACATGCAGTCATGGGGTATCACCCGGACGCTGCGACCACCAGAACACGACTAGCTGCTGCTCCGTTCAACTTGGACTTGGACTTGGACTTCAATGACTCGACAGTCAACGTGTTTACGCCGAGCAGTAGGCACCGTTTCGTTGTATCGTGTGTGTTTTGTGTTATGGGTGTGTGAACAATAAATTATGAAATGACTGGTTTTAATTTTTACCGACGCGTCCGAATGACAGGATAATAATTTTAGTATCTGATGATGGGAACCAAGGCTGCTTTAGATAATACTAGTATTTCAAGTATTCTTGTAAGTACAAAATATATACAAGAAGTCTCAATCAAAGGTTAAGAATCATAACAGATGCATTACTTCTTGAAGAGCAAATGGGTTTTAAAAAAGGTAGGTCGACTATGGCTGCATTGTTTTTATTACGACAGATAATAGAGAAAAGGCGGGAGTATAACCAGAAGACGCACGTTGCTTTTGTTGATCTAGAAAAAGTATTTGATAATGTAGACCGTCAAAAGTTATGGAATATTATAGCTAGGAGAGGATATCCACAGCATTTAATAAATTCAGTTAAGGTCCATTATAAAAGTACATCCGTAGTCCTCGATCTAAATAGTAGGCTCTCGGGTGACATTCCAATAAATAAGGGAGTTAAGCAGGGATGCTGTGTTTCCCCAACCTTGTTTAATATATCCATTGACGAATGTTGAGAGAATGGAAATCCAAAGTGACTTCGGGAATACATCTTAACAAATCAATTCATGTGGGTTCTCTGCTATATGCGGATGACATAGTTTTTATTCAAGAAAAATGAAGATCATTTGCAAAGAGCTATGTTTCAATAAAAAAAAGTGGCAAGAGAGTACTCACTGACAATTTCAGTAAAAAAGGCCAAAGCCATGCCCTTCAAAAGTAAATATCTATCCAGTGAGGACTAAGATAGTTATAAAAAACAGCAATTTTGAACAAGTGAGCCGTTTCAAATATCTCGTCTGTGCAGTAAGCTGTGAATCTGAATATGATATAATAGAGAACATAAATAAATTTAGGTATATTTGCGGTACGATTCATAGAAATCTTAGAAATTAAACAAGACGCAGCACAAGGATTAAATTTTATAAGACAATTGCAATACCTACGTTGATCTGTGCAAGTGAGGCGTGGATCTTGACAAAAAAGGAAAGCGGCAAGATTCAGAGTGCTGAAATGCAGTTTCTTCTAAATAATTTGAATTACAGGCTGCAAGATAAAATAAGGAATGAAGATATGAAATCAGAACTCAAATGAAAGGACATAAATGAAATTATTGCAATTTACAGAAAACAATGGTGAGATCATGAGCAAAGGAAGACAAAGGATCAATTGCCGAAAGCGGAACTGAACTCTAAAGCAATTGGTAGAAGAGACATGGGTCGTCCGAGGATGAGATGGGTGCCGGAACAGGTTTATATAACCTAATCCTTGATGAGGAGTAGAAATAATAGATTATGATGATGATGGGAACTTGTTCCCGGAACATGTCGTACTAAACGAAAGCAATAAGTCGCAAAACGGATTATATTAAGGTAATCAATTAACATTTTGCAAACTAGACACAACAATGATAATGTGATAATGATAATGTTTTTCACAGAGTACATTACCCTGTAATAGGAATCTTTGTTAAGCCGTTTTTTTGGGTGAAGTAACAGTGCTTAAGTTGCCAGTAAACAGAGATTACACAATTAGAGGAAAGTTATAAACACCAGCTAATAATCAAATTGTTCTATCAAAAAAAGTGCAGCCAGCCTCCATACGTTTTTTAGAACATACAAAACGTTTTACAAAATAACACTTAGGACAAAGTTTTTTCTCGTGAAATCTGACCATTTAATCGATCCCTGATGAGTTTCGTGTCTTGGCTATGGTAACAATATTTATAAATATGAAATATGAATACAAAAAACCGAATTTGAAACAATTACTCGTACGACTAACACAATGAAATAATAATGATATTTGCTGAGTATACATGTTGTATGTGTACACACACGCGCGTGCGCACACACATATATAAATGTGTATACTTGTTTCGAGTTTAAATGAGCCTCAGCGTTGTAAAGCAAATATATATCAATTTATGTTTTAACTAATATGTAATTATTTAGTTATAAAATAAATATATCTAGGTTACACAGTATATATTACATACCTTCACAAGGCTGCGGAGGTTACAATGAATCCGCATTGATATATACCAGCACCACAATAACAGTAAATGAGAAAAATCTTTGATGAGTTAACTGATGTTTTTGTGCGCCATAAGTCGTATATACGAGGTCTGGAAATTAAGTAATGAGACTATTTCAGTAAAACCTTTTGTTTACAGTCAAACTATATGTAGACCCAATCGCCTTTGTAACAGTTCCCTTGGGAACCCACACAGCGCATCCGGGTTTTACACTTCTCATAGCAGTGCTGGATCTCAGAAAGTGGAATCTCATTCTACTGGTAGGTTATATTTTTTTAAATGCTGTCTATTGTCCCAAGATTGTGTCTTTGAAATGGTTTTCAATTTAGGGAAGACAAAGTAGTCACAGGGACTCAAATCACGTGAATAAGATGGCTAAGAAAACACAGGAATATTTCTCTTTGCCAAAAACTCATTAACCGAGAGTGCTGTGTGACAATGTGAATAAAATTGTCATGATACAGCATCCAGGTCTTTACGCTAAATTTCGATTTTCAAAATTTGATAAACTGTAGTGTGGTTAAAATTTAGTTGTTCTGCGATGATTCTGATAGTTAATCGATGGTCAGACTTTACCAAGTCCCTGATTCGATCAACACTGTCGTCAGTTTTTGACATTGACAGTCTTCCAGAGCGTTGACCACACTTAATAATTGGTCCCCGGCCATCTAAAAATGATTTAAAGCATCTAGAATCCTGTGCTCTTGACAGAGCTTCATCTCTACATACCTTAGTAAATTTTTGAAAATTTCAGTAGCTTTTTGCCCGAGAAAACTTAATTGCACAAAGTTGTTTGTAATTAATTTCACTCATTTTTAAAACGCACAACAAAAATTCCCTTCACGGAAAGCTTATTTACGTCTCACGTAGCAATAATAGACAGTAAATATTAATACTCAATATCAATCATGTGTTTATCTAACCATCTGTGTTAATGGAAACCTTAGAGTGTGCCATATCGACTGCTACATGATTAGTCTCATTACTTAATTTACAGACCTCGTATGATGCTTAATTACCTTCAATATTTGTGTACACTAACTGACTATGTATTCAATAAATTTCTGTATAAGTCTGTAGAACGTATATAAGCGTTTAAGTGTACTTATCAACAAACAGTAATGTGGTTTATTCGCGTAATCCATTTGCTTTGCGCGTAATAAATAATGTAAGTAGAAAACTGTGTTGAACGGTGTTCCACATAAAATTAATTAACCTACATTGTTTTATTCTGTTCATTATCCCTAAAAAAAAAATTGTATTTCTTAATAAAACCCTTCGAAATTATGTACTTAGCTTACATATTTTTATTATTTATCATACGTATTTTCACTGACAAATATGAAGTTTTTACTGAGAACAAATATAACTGAAAAGTTTTGTAAAATATAAAATTTTCTCTTTTTTATGTAATGCTCGCTTGTCCTTTCTTGTACCTCGCTCATGGAATACGAATAAAAGATTATGGAGATATTATATTTATTATATAACAAAACATTTGGCCATTTCTCTTCATGCGAACGGTATATTATTATTTACATTATTTTACTATATTCGTTGCATAAGCAATTGTTTGAAGTTTCTTTAGGTTGTCACTTAATTAACTTGATTAAAATATTTTCAAGTTATTACAATCTCGGCTTGCCAGGCTGTAAGGGCCGTGGTCTAAAGTTGTTGGGTGTAACCGTTTCGTCCGTAACTTCGACTGTTATCTTCACTGCAGAAAGCTGCAACACACTGACCAAGGTTTCGCAGTCAGTGACCACTGAACTGTGGTTAAGGATAGTGGCCGCAAATAGTACACCCATATTTTAAACTTTTGGCACCCTATGTATATGATACATATACATACATATATACTCATAAGATATAAAATATGGGTACTAGCCTTAACCACAGTTTAGTGGTCACTGACTGCGAAACCTTGGTGTTGCAGCCTTCTGCACTGAAGGTAGCCGTCGAAGTATCCAAGGCCTTACAGTCTGGCAAGCCTGTTGCAGCCTTCTGCACTAAAGGTAGCCGTCGAAGTATCCAAGTCCTTACAGCCTGGCAAGCCAAAATTCTAATAATGAACGCCGGCCGTAAAAGCCTCAGACATAATTTTAAGTTAGCTTAATAACACTGTATTTAACCCACATGGCAAATCATGTCTTAAACGGATGCTCACTCATATTTACTATAAATATGTATTTTATGACTGATATTTTTGAAAAGAAAATTAAATAAGTAATTATAATTTTCTTTAAATTAACTTTATTTACCCTTTGTCAATTCGAAATATAATAGTGTTTAAAAAAATTTTTAATAACTCAGAGAAACTACTTGGTTCTTATGATTACAGCTTTTTGAGAAGAAATAAATGTATGATAAATCATTTATTTTTAATCGGATTCTAAAAAACAAGTTAATATTAGATTACAATTTAATGAATATTGTTTTTTCCAATAAGACACATTGTTATAGGCCTTCAGGACATAAATTCTGTGATATTTATAAAATTATTCAATCAGCCACCAGTTAAAAGAATTTGAAGATAATTTTCTGGTTGTTTTGCAATTATAAGAAATATTATAAGCGGAACATTTAATTACAATTCGAACAAACCTCAGAAGATACAGAATAATTTCTGTCAAAGGTGCGTCAGATGAAAATAAACCTAATTGCAGTGTATTCATTTCAGACGTTATAAGAAATAATATACTTACTGTGTATACTAATTTCAACTCCACATCTGACTTTGTTCAACTAATCAATTCTTGTATAACACAGATATTCATAGAGACATAGGCCTAAAAACGTGAAACAAAGCATTTTTTGACAAACGTTTAATGGATATTTTCCATTTAGTTAAATGATTAGAACTATTTAATAAAATTTGGCAACAGCCTTTTGGAAACATTCTGTATATATTTCGTTCGAGTATCGTAGTAATACCATGGAGATCTCCCAGACGCCGGAAGAACAATCCACCACTGTTTAAACGGTGCAGAAAAGTACAGATTGCATCATCATGCTGCTCACAAAACGGCAGAAAAAGTCACGTGACTATGCGGGTTAACTCTCTTCTTTACCTTAAAATGTGATGTTCTTTAAATTCTCCTTTACATTGTTCTTTAAATCGAATTAGTAGGTGATTAAACTTTAAATTTGTGAAAATATAAATTTCCTAATAAACTTTGGAAATTTATTAGTTTTCACAAAAGTTAGAAGAGTTTTTTGTATCATTAACAAAAATAATTTTTAAATATGAATTTACTTTTACGTAATTATATGTATATTCGTATGTGTGTGGGAGTGCCTTTAAATGTTAATGATGTAATACTTTCATAAACATATATCCATAAAACTGTTTCAAAACATAAAATTTTATGTTTAACATGCACACATGTCAAAAGAAAAATTGTACAATAAATTAATATTTTTTTGGCAATATTGTTATGAATTTTGTGATGTTTAGAAATTTGCTAAACTAGCACGCAGACATTTTATGAAGGGAATAAACGCATAATAGAGTAAAAACAGTGACACGGAGTGACAACTTCAAACGAAACCACCTCCTTGACAGTGTCTTTTGTGTCTCCACTCTGAAGGGGTTACGTCTGATGAAGCGTGATGCCATGCTCCAGTACCTTTATTCAGCTACTTGCTTCATACACGCAAATGGAGCGTGTTGGAATGATTCGCACGTGGCAGTAATGTGGGAATATTAATTCCTGTATTTGACAGTGCCTTATGTACGCGTGCGCGCGTTTTAATAAAATCTTGTAAACAAATTTGTCACATAAGAAATATAAAATTTACTATGTGCTCTTTTTACTTCTAAGATAACACTACTGCATTATTTGAAAATAACTTACATTTTATTAAAGGCGTGACTCTGTTAACAGTGATACACAATTGTCTTCATATTTTATTTACATAATAAATAAACTCTCATAGTTTGGCAATAATAACCTGTAAAATATAAGCTAAGGTAATTATTAAATGTATTTAACATTTTTTTATGTTACGTGAATTTGAATATGTTTCAGCTAAGAACAATTATGAGCTATATGGACACTGCATTTATCTTAACTATCATAAATAAAAGGATCTGTCGTCACCCAGATCTTTACTGTGAGTTACCTGTTGTGCACCTTATATTTTGGAAAATCTTTTAATGAAGATGGCGCAATTATTTTTACATATTCATTGTCCGTAAAAAGTTACCTTTACGTTTTAAGTTGTGGAAAGATTTGAAGTATGTAGCAAACATTATTCAACTCTATTAAAATTACTAACAAAATAAAGACAAAAATAATGTAGCTTGTATACAACGTTACAGCTTGGAGAGATTTATCAACGCAAGCTTGGATGTTGCTTGCAGAAACTTATCACGGTTAAGGTTGTGATAATAATGTTGTCTTTCTACTCTACGTTAAAAATCAAACCGAATGTTTGTAAAAAATATATTATTGGCTTCTAACCAAATTACTACCTACGGTGTGACTGCCTAGTAACCTGCCTTTAGTATTACTATTTTGCTCCCTCAGCTATATCTGCAAACTATATAATATGTTAAAAGTTGTGACGATTTAAAAGGAATTTAAATAGCACAAATAATTTTTATTTAAAATGACATGTCAGAAAATATTTAACTCTTCCCTGTGTACTTATATGCCTGTATCAACTTGTAAAAATCTAGTAAAGACATGAAAATTACTCTGTATTGAAGCGAAAATTAATAATTATGATAATTAAATAAAAAGACGTAATAATAATAATAAGAAATACCTAACTCAATAAAGAAAATGTATTATTATTAATAGTAGTTAATTAGTATGATAATAATAATAATAATAAAGTACGAACTACTTTTCTCTCTCCGCGCGAACAGCTCCCTCTCCCTACTAACCGCCGCAAAACCAACCCCAGTCGAGCGAGAATCAGAGACAAGTTAACAGCTTTACCATGTGTCGTGAAGAAAAAGTGTAAATATAAAAAATTAATAACGATGTAACTGAAGGTAATCTTTCGTGGTGACCGACTCCACAAGTAATTGAAATGTGGTGAAAGTAAAACGAGTTATGTATTTGAAACGTAGTGAAATAACGAAAAGTAACTACCTTAGCCGACACATCTCTTTAAAAAAGGAAACGAAATGTTTAAATTGTAAAGTATGTTCTATCCAAACATTATAGAGTAACATTAGTGCAGTTAAAAGCAAAATGTAAAATGTAAAAAAAAAAGTGAACACCGTACATCAGGAGTGAAGCAACAACGACAAACTCACGAGCTTCAGGTAACAGCATCCTTTCGTCATGATCGCAACCAAGAATCTACAAAATCAATGGAGACACCCGAACGACATCGTAGAACTTCTAGGAAACGCAACTGAAGAGTAACAACAAGAGAACCTGCCGCTGATCACATTGTATCAAGGTGACCAAACCATTACATTTTTAACAATGACAACAAAAGCAGTATATTTTTGCAAAGCCTTATTCTAATCATGTAAATGTTAACATAGTAGTGTCTGTAATTACAATAATGAAATAGTAATCTGATGATAGTTAAAGGTAAAGGGGAATTCGAAATTTGTCAAACTAATATTCCAATAATGCATAATGTTGACTTATTGTAGAGCATTATTAAGTTAAAACCCGGATCCGAGGTATTTAATGTAGTAAACAAATATATAATTTTTATTTTGCTCACCAGAGTAACATGTTAAAAAGACGTAAGAGCATTCGATGCACAACTTTTGAGTAATTTATTTTTTTAACGTTATAAAACAAAATAACAATAATATTTAAATTATTATTCAAGAAAATATAATAAAGAGATGTTTTTGCTAAATAACCAGAGAGTGAGTAAATTTGCGTAACCTAATCCTAATTCCTGTTCTACATATTTTCAGATTTGTTGGTAAGTAATTGTACTAACATCGGCAGCCGGTTTGATTGAAAGTAACCAATTAAACTGGTTCCCTCTGTTATAATGTCTCAGACAGGAGAGACACTATAAATTATAATAGTATATTATATTATACAATATAGCGTAGATAAAAAAATAACTGTAAGTATAGTAATAATAACAGCAACAAAGACAAAATCATAATAAAAGAAAGTAGAAATAATAATAATAATGATCATCATCATAGTCATCATCATCATCAAGAACATTTTGATAACAAACTGTCAAACTCGTACATTGCATTAAGTTTAACGATTTTAATTTTTAAAATTTTTATAAATTTCCAACTATAATCGCTAGGCATAAGTATAAATAATGCTAGATGTCAAATTAAAAATGTTAAACTAGTGATTTAAGTATACTTCCTTGAGACCAAAATTTTTGTAAGATACAGGTACCTGTGTTCCAAAATTTGCCTCCATACTTTAAAATTTCTACTTTCTCTTCGTCATGAATTTTCTTATTATTTCAACTTCTTAAATTGCTTCATTGAATTACAAAGTAGTAGTGGGTACTGAATGTCAACCTATGGTTTCTGATTCCACTTTCTGTGGACTTAAGTTGAATTTTTTCCGGGGCTACACAAAGCTTGAATGTAATCTACCCACCATTTCTGTGCACTAATAATATTAATATTTAGATGTCGCCTTCATTATTGTTTAAATGCTGCACGTCTTTGTGAGCGAAAACTTGCCATCCATATTTATTTTATTCCCAATTGAATTAACTAATCTATATCAGCTTTGTACATGCAGTTTTTCAAATCGTTTCACGTGTATCCTTGCTGAGTGATAAATTTGTTTCCCATTGTCAATACTTTGTTACAAGTAACTTATTTGTGCCTGTTTTTGTCTATAATTCTTCTACTAATATTTCATTTAATATTGTCAATTATTTCTTCGTTTTGTGATTACTTTCTTCATTTTTAGTTACTTCTGAGGTTTGTTTATGTAAACTTTCTCCATATTTTTCCACTTACTGACATTATCTTTGCTCATATTTGCTACATAATTTGTCAATTCTTTCATATGAGGTTCTTGCATTCTTTCAGACTTCTTTTAGTAGATGTAGTTTTTACCTTATGGCTTCATCAAGTTCTTGTAATCTTCAGTAATATTTTCAGAAATATTCAGTGGTGTGTTCAGTATTTAGAAATTCAGAAAAAAATCATAATATTTCTTGTAAAGTGATGCAAATTGAGAAATCTAGTACTGTGTACGTTGAAGACATTAGTACTGTTAATATGGATCGAAAAATATTATATATGATAATAGAATAAGGAACGTTAAGAAATCGGTGTGATTTCTTAATGACATTAAAGAAAATGGTTAATTTTCGGCGAAGGTAGCAGGTTGACCTTAGACAATCAACATTACATATCCTATTTTTCAAAGTTTTAGCATAAATTACTTATGTTTCGGATATACACGAAAATGTAACATAAGTATGCAAGTGAATATAAAATTCAATACTAGGCCGATTACTCAGACATCACACGGAAAAATGCAGTGATGCTGTTGACCTCCTGAACATACTTGTGCACACAACGGTCATAAAAAAATATATACAGCTCTAATATTAAAAATAAATGTTGTGTAACACTTATTTTAAGTTGGCTGATACAAATTAAGATTTCTAATTCTATTATATCTGATTTGCTTATTCTATTCTATTATAATTCTATTATAATTTATTGCTGGTTACACGTGTACATATGTAAGGGGACAAGCGCTAAAGACATAACCAAACGTTTTCTGTATTAATACAAATAAGTAACATAAAGTATAATTCTTAATGTTCATTTAATGCTATGAAATGAAATGTTTCAAAGGTACATACACACGCGAGCTAGGATATGGAATGTTCACTGTTTCAGTGTTTCAATTACGTATTAGATTGCGCGCTGATTAGATTTCGCGCGTGTATCACTATTTACTCTGTAAATTCAATTTAATGTTAGTGCTAGAATTGCCCAAAGACAATCAACTGTTATAACACATTATGCGCTTATGATCTAATTACTATTGCCAACGATACGTGTAGTATGAAGAGTAGTAGTAAATTTGTTATTTGTACGATTGAAATTGAGACACTTTCTGTGAGTTTTCAACAACAAAGATAAATAGTAGGTACAAAATTTATCTTAACTTTAAATTCTATACCGAAATTAAAAGTTAAAACCAATGTATATTACAACAAAATTACTTAGGAATATTTCTTTTAATTCAGTGTTTTACTGCTTTATGTATTCACTTTATGTTTATTACAAAGTGCATTACTGTTAACAGTAGAGCATTAGGACATCAAATGTTATAAGTATAACCCTTTTTATAAAATTGTTCATTAAAACGCTATCGATTAAACAAACACAATTACTGCGAATGTGAATTTATTATACAATTTTGTATTACGTTTCCAAAAACCTAGTCTATTTTATTTAAATCTACATAGTTCGTGGAAAAATGTAATTACAAATATGAAAAAAATATTTTTAGCAGGACATACTCTACATTCATTTATAAATGAATTTCGTTATATTATTAAATGTTCAAATAAATTGTTTTCTGTTGCGTTTAATGGACTGCATTAAAACAGGATAGGCTTATTGTGGTTGTATTACAGTAAAATATAATATTTTAAATTTCAAAATTTTAGGTAACGAAATAGATTGCCACTTGTTTGCTGATACTCACTTGCTACAGACTCCAGGAGAAATCAAGTGGTCATAACAAGACTCCGCATCGGCCACACGCTACTGACTCACAAGTACATTTTCACAAGACAGCCTCCTGCAATATGTAATCGCTGTGGCACGGTTTTGTCAGTTTTCAATCTCGTTTCAGAGCGCCATGCTCTTAAAAATCTACGAAGCAAATTTAATATCCCTGCAGATGTGCGAAATAGTTTAAATGACAAAACTGCAGCCGCCAACATACTTCTCCTCTTAAAGGGGATTCAGTTATTAACAGCAATATAGGTACGAACTAAGAAAATTATAAGATCATTAAAAATTATGTAATTAAGTTAATGGATTGATATGTTAGTTTGACTTATTGTTATATAGTTGTTATATTTTGTTACTTAGTGTCATATATATATATATATATATATTTAATGTATATTTAGTTATGTTTATTTATATGCATGATGTGTATTTATATTGTTTGTGTTGGGGGGGGGGTTAATATTTCTCATTTTATTTTGCATCAGTTAAACAAATACTGTTATTTGTTAAATATTTTTATGTATCTCATTCATTTGTTTACACTATTTGGTATTTAAACAAATATTTACTATATGTTAATACATCTGTTTAAGAATCTGTACAAATTCATTTTTGTGGTCGCTAATGACCGTTGCTGTTGCAGCAACCTTAAAAAAAAAAAAAAAAAAAAAAAAAAAAAAACTTGAGACTAAGACCATTAAATATTAACACCATTAAATATTAAATAATGAGTAGTAAACATATTTCTTCTTAATATTATTAACACGAGGCAAATGAACAAATGTATTTATAATGAAATTCATATGGGAATAAGAATCTTTACCACAGTACTGTGGCAATTGGTGAACAGCTTGCCAGTAAAACGTACAAACTTATAACAGTGAAAATGGCCTTCGGTGGTGGGGCCGAAACGTCTGTTGCAATTAACAGCATTAGAACACGACTTAACAGCTCGGCAAGGAATAACGACTTTAACAGACTTGACGCAGGCCGTGAGAGCCTAAGGCTTCAATTAAATTATATTTGGACAGGGTCAGTCACCTCTCACTTTTTTTGTTTTTACTAAAATTTATGAAAATGATACAAGTAAAATATACAGACTTCGTGTTACATGAACGGTTTTTTATTAAGTGTTACTAAGGTACTGTTTTCATATCTTAACTAAACAACCAAATAATTGTACACCTTCAGTTTCTTAAGTTTTTGTTTGTTAACATTAACCATTAGAGTGCAGAGAAAATAAGTGAATAAGTAAAAATAACTTTTTGTACTGGCTAGTGAGACTAGTTTGTTGTAGAATACAGAGTATTCGATAACAAAGGCAATTTGTGCCAGTGAAACACGCCGACAGAGGAACGTTCGCCTCCCCTAGCGGGTGGGCCGGTTAATGTTACGTGGCGCGTGATATTAACTTCTCGCGTAACAGCAGTCCGGAAAACGTTCTCAAACAAGTAACAAATATTTGTTTATATTTTTCGGCGTGATAATTAAATTTTTATTTTTCCATATCTATCTTAAAGGTTTCAAAAAGTGTGGAAAACTAAGGTTTTAACGTTTGATAACTGTAAGACTCAAAGTAGTGTTACTTCAGTTAAAGGAAAGAAGGAAAAATTTACTCGTAAACAAACTATTCTATACACCATTATAATGTACTGACATATATTACTGTAGATTAATTTTAAACCATGTACACGGTAGTAAATGAGGTCACATTACGTTCTACTACTGTTACCAAACATTTGTGTGTTGTAATATTTATCCTTAATGGATAGGATTTCTCCTTTTCCGGCCTCATTACTCCCGCCATCTTGCGACTGGCCCGCCTACAGATCTTATTCACAGTTCTCATTTACAGGTCTTATTTAAAAGTATAGTTTAAATAATATATTAATTACCACAGTGAAACTAAATTTATTTAATACCAACACTTCAAGCAGGTATATAAACAAGTCTATACAAAATCAGAAACGTTCCTTTAAAATGTTCACACACACACATACACACACACACACACACACACATATACACAACTATTATAGCTTGACACTTGATTAGGATTGCAAGTATGTTGTTACATTTTGCAGAGAGTCATTAATATAAACACTTTTCTAAGCTGTTAAAATCCATTTTTCTCGTGTTTAACGAAAACAAAATGGCGGTAAATTTACAATTATAATTTGCTTAGAAAAGTATACACCTCCAATGTGGTCACTTGATTATTTAAATTTACTAATCAGTAGGGAAATTTTCATGAATTAAAGTAATTCTAATTTACATGTCTAAACTTAATAATGTTTAAGAATTCTCAGAGCATATTAAAACTGAAATAGATACAATTAAATAGACACCAACATTCATAAAACGATGGAAACGAGTGTGTTTCTTTTCTGATTTTCTGTGATCCCGGTTCATCTCTAAATCGTGATGCCTGTCCTGAGGAGAGTTGTGCCATTTCGCTCCCAGTTGATTGTGGTCGTTCTGTCTCTGCTCATCGCTACTGTTTCATGATCGCCTGTGCATTTTCATTTCCATTGTAGATCTATTGATCTATGTGTATCTATTGATCTTATTGTAGATCTATTATTTCTATTGTACAGATGACACACAATTCATGAATCAAAAGTAGCTGCCAGCCAAAGAACTGGAGACTTCCCAGTCCCTTACAGTGAAATGTACACAGAATCGCTTCTGCTGGTGTCAGGAAGGTTACTCGTTGCTTACCAATCACATACACTACACTGACTCTTATATATTAAACCTGTTCCGACAACCAACTCATCCTCGGACGACCCATGTATCTTCT
Organism: Magicicada septendecula; assembly: GCA_034769895.1. Lineage (NCBI taxonomy): Eukaryota > Metazoa > Arthropoda > Insecta > Hemiptera > Cicadidae > Magicicada > Magicicada septendecula. The sequence goes on along the minus strand of CM068374.1, from coordinate 117,903,207 downwards.
ACCAATGGCTTTTTAGTTAAGTGCCGCTTTTGGCAATCGATCCTCTGTCATCCTTAGCAGATGATCCCACCATTTTCTTCTGTAAGGTGAAATATTTCATTTACGTCCTCTACTTTTTAAATTCTGCTCATTCCTTATTCTATCTTGCAATGTATTGTTTAAAGTACATAAAAAAACTGCATTTCAGCACTCTGAATTTTGCTGCATTCCTTCATTTTTGCGCAATCCATTTATTCAAATCCTTATCCTTCTCAGAGTCCTACCGCCACAGTTTCCAGACTTTATTCCAAGACTGCTTTGGGTGCTAAAAGTATTATGAGGTTTACGTGAACAGGTTACTGGCATGTTGCACAACCCCCTACCAGGAGGACCAGAGACTCTTCTGTCAGGGTTACCATACCTTAGCCGAAAGGGCCCCGTTTTGGGGTGCAGGAGATTCGCCCTCACCCTTCTCTTTCTGAGATAGGATTTGGTGGCTTTTTATCAGTTATTCTGATACTGAATATTCTCTAGTACATCCAATGCTAACCTATCGGCATCAATGAGCACTCTAAGTTCCTAAGCCAACCAAAATTAAGAAATTAAAAAGAAACAAGGAAAACATCTTTGCCCTCAAGTACTCTGATAGCGTCGGAATCAGAAAATAACAAGAGACAGGCAAGAGAGACTAGACGGAAAAGATTAAAGGAAGGGATCTCACTCAAGACAGGTTGAAGCAAAATGAGAATCCAGGCTAGCACATGGGGATTGCCAAACCCGTATACGGAATATGTGGACCCCTGATATGATTAAATATTCAAAACATAAATGAAAATTACAAGTATGTTAAATTTCGTGTCGGTGCTGTTTATTTGTACTTTTTAGCATGGAAAAGGTATGCTGTGCAAAACTGTGGAGTAGGTTTGCAACGGTAGTATGTAATAATTTTAAGGATATCCTTTATATTCATGCAAATGTCTCCAAATTTTTAATTTCAATATCATGTTCTTTAAACCAAAAATATATTAACTTGATAGTAAAATAAATTGAGTATGCTAACTCTTAATAATCGTCCATTAAATATTGCTGTCTATTCTTTGTTCTGTATTCTCGCGTTTAGAGATTTGCGGTGGTCACAGCTTTAATTATGTTATAATATAATTATAGACAGCGTTTCCTAGAGTTTTTTCTACATTAGTACTACATTACTATTAGAAGTAAGCTTAGATGCAACGAATAATAATCAGTAACATGACATACGTTAAATATCCTTACTTGAAATTACTAGAGAGGGTATAGAATGATAAGTAAAGGTCCAATTTAGTTTACTTTGTAAAAAGTAGTATTATTGGTCTTTAGATCCTAAATTTATTTCTATTCACAGTATACCGGAATAAAATTTTAGTGGCTACCATGTAGTAAAAATACATAAATAAAATATCGGTATGGAGATCCATATACATGACTTCCATGTTCAAACATTTACATTTAAAATCATATTCGAAATGAAATATTTCCATACAAAATACTTCTTTCTATTGCTTCAGCCTTAACCATAGTACTGTGGTCACTAACGTATACCACCTCACGTTTTCGCACTCGATTTTCACTGATGATGGCAGTCGATGGCATTGCCGAAACATCTGGTTTTGCAGGAAACATTGGACTACGGCTAAACAGACCGGGAAGGAATTTTAATAAAAACTACTTCTTTGTTGCCGATAACGTCGTACACATATAAAAATTTCTCCCCTCCCTCTTCAACTATAATTTTCATTAATAGAAAATTACCCCCACCCCGTTCAACTAGCCTCTTCATTTATAAATATTTCATCTACGTTTCTACAGTGAATTATTATGAGCTTCTTATCAGGGTACTTTGTTTATCTAAATTAAGTACTTTACTCTTGTTAAAACATAAAACGTTGCTGGTAAACTACCCCTTTCTCTTAACCGATCTTCACCAGAATCAACAGTCCTTTAGTCCTCTACAATTCAGGGATGCATGCAAAAAAATATTTGATTCTGTTTGAATGTACGGCAGCTATCGTTCGTCAAAAAAAAATTACAGTTGTTAAAACATAATATGTTGCAGGTAAACTACCCCTTTCCCTTAGCCGAACTTCACCAAAAACAATAAGTCTTCAGAACTCTGCAATTCAGGGCTGTATGCATAAAATTATTTGTTTCTGTTTGAATTTGCGGCTGTTATCGTTTGCCATAGCAAATACCCTTGTTAAAACAAAAAACGTTGCAGGTAAACTACCCCTTTCCCTTAACCGATCTTCACCAAAATCAACATACCTTCAGTCTGTCACAATCGATGAACGTATGCAAAAGAATATTTGATTCCGTTTGAATGTGCGGCAGTTATCGTTCGCCAAATAAAAACTTACCGTTGTTAAAACATAAAATGTTGCAGGTAAACTACTCCTTTCCCATAACCTATCATCACCACAATCAACAGAAATTGTGATCGCTATAGCTCATGAAAGTATGAAAAACTTTATTTGATTCTGATTGAATTTACGGGAGTTATTGTTCGTCATCGAAAAAATTACCCATGTTAGAAATAAAACTTTGCTGCTAAACTACCCCTTTCCCTTAACCGATCTTCAACTAAATCAATAGACCTTGAGTTCTGTATAATTCAAAAAGGTATGCAAACAAATATTTGATTTTGTTTGAATTTACGGCAGTTATCGTTCGTCATATTAAAAATTACAGTTGTTAAAACATAATATGTTGCAGGTAAACTACCCCTTTCCCTTAACCGATCTTCACCAAAAACAACAGGTCTTCAGAACTCTACAATTCAGGGCTGCACGCAAAAAATTATTGGTTTCTGTTTGAATTTGCGGCTGTTATCGTTTGCCATAGAAAATACCCTTGTTAAAACAAAAAACGTTGCAGGTAAACTACCCCTTTCCCTTAACCGATCTTCACCAAAATCAACATACCTTCAGTCTGTCACAATCGATGAACGTATGCAAAAGAATATTTGATTCCGTTTGAATGTGCGGCAGTTATCGTTCGCCAAATAAAAACTTACCGTTGTTAAAACATAAAATGTTGCAGGTAAACTACTCCTTTCCCATAACCTATCATCACCACAATCAACAGAAATTGTGATCGCTATAGCTCATGAAAGTATGAAAAACTTTATTTGATTCTGATTGAATTTACGGGAGTTATTGTTCGTCATCGAAAAAATTACCCATGTTAGAAATAAAACTTTGCTGCTAAACTACCCCTTTCCCTTAACCGATCTTCAACTAAATCAATAGACCTTGAGTTCTGTATAATTCAAAAAGGTATGCAAACAAATATTTGATTTTGTTTGAATTTACGGCAGTTATCGTTCGTCATATTAAAAATTACAGTTGTTAAAACATAATATGTTGCAGGTAAACTACCCCTTTCCCTTAACCGATCTTCACCAAAAACAACAGGTCTTCAGAACTCTACAATTCAGGGCTGCACGCAAAAAATTATTGGTTTCTGTTTGAATTTGCGGCTGTTATCGTTTGCCATAGAAAATACCCTTGTTAAAACAAAAAACGTTGCTAGTAAACTACCCCTATCCCTTAACCGATCTTCACCAAAATCAACATACCTTCAGTCTGTTACAATTGATGAACGTATGCAAAAGAATATTTGATTCTGTTTGAATGTGCGGCAGTTATCGTTCGCCAAATAAAAACTTACCGTTGTTGAAACATAAAATGTTGCTCGTAAACTACCCTTTTCTCTTAACAGATCATCGCCAAAATCAACAGAAATTGTGACTTCTATAGCTCAGGAAGGTATGCAAAACATTATTTGATTCTGATTGAATCTACGGCAGTTATCGTTCGTCATCGAAAAAATTACCCTTGTTAGAAATAAGACGTTGCTGCTTAACTACCCCTTTCCCTTAACCGATCTTCAACAATATCAATAGACTTTGAGCTCTGTATAATTGAAAAAGGTATGCAAACAAATATTTGATTTTGTTTGAATTTACGGCAGTTATCGTTCGTCAGAATAAAAATTACCCTTGTTAAAACATAAAATGTTACCTGTAAACTACCCCTTTCCCTTAACTGATTTTCACCAAAACCAACAGATCTTGAGAACTCTACAATTCAGGGCTGTATTCAAAGCATTATTTGATTCTGTTTGAATTTGCGGCTCTTATCGTTTGCCATAGAAAAAAATTACCCTTGATAAGAAAAATGTTGCTTGTAAACTACCCCTTCTCCGTAACTGATCTTCACCAAAAACAGTAAGTCTTGAGTACTCTACAAATCAGGACTGTATGCAAAAAATTATTTGATTCTGTTTGAATTTGCGGCTCTTATCGTTTGCCATAGAAAATATCCTTTAAAAACATAAAACGTTGCTGCTAAACTACACCTTTCCCTTAACCGATCTTCAACAAAATCAGTTGACCTTGAGTTCTGTATAATTGAAAAAGGTATGGAAACAAATATTTGATTTTGTTTGAATTTACGGCAGTTATCGTTCGTCATAGAAAAAATTACCCTTATTAAAACATAAAATGTTACTGGTTAACTACCCCTTTCCCTTAACTGATCTTCACCAAAACCAACAGATCTTGAGACCTCTACAATTCAGGGCTGCATTCAAAGCATTATTTGATTCTCTTTGAATTTGCGGCTCTTATCGTTTGCCATAGAAAAAAATTACCCTTGATAAGGAAAATGTTGCTGGTAAACTACCCCTTCTCCGTAACTGATCTTCACCAAAAACAGTAGGTCTTGAGTACTCTACAAATCAGGACTGTATGCAAAAAATTATTTGATTCTGTTTGAATTTGTGGCTGTTATCGTTTGCCATAGAAAATACCCTTTTAAAACATAAAACGTTGCTGGTAAACTACCCCTTTCCCTTAACCGATATTCACCAAAACAATAGGTCCTGATAACTCTACAATTCAGGGCAGTATGCAAACAATTATTTTATTCTGTTTGAATTTGCGGCTTCTTCGTTTGCCATAGAAAACACACTTATTAAAATATAAAGCGTTGCTGGTAAACTACCCCTTTCCCTTAACCGATCTTCACCAAAAATAAATAGGTCTTGAGTACTCTACAAATAAGGGCTGTATGCAAAAAATTGTTTGATTGTGTTTGAAGTTTGAATTTGCGGCTGTTATCGTTTGCCATAGAAAAAAAATCTAGACACAGATAGACAGAGAGACAGACAGACAGGCAGACACACACACACAGACACTTTTCGAAAAATGACTTTTTTTCATGTTTTGAGTGTAGTACAATCAGAATTTGCAATAATCTCGAACACAATTTTTTTTGCCATCACCAAACTTCCATTTCCTTAAGGAACATGGAAGTAAAAACCTGAATTTCCTGCAACGGGATCATTACACGTTTATTTACAATGTCGGTAATATTTTGTACACATGCAATAGGACATTTTATCGCTTCTACGTTCCTTTCGTGTCCTAAAATTTGCTTTTTTACAATGTCGTTGTTTAATATTGCTAATTGTTTTAATCTTGAAATTCTATACTAACAGTGAATTGTCTTGTCCATAATACGTAGAAGTAAAAATGTTTTCCTACAACACACAATTTATAGGGAACGCTTACAGAGGTATACAAGTTACGATCACGTGCCACGAAACACTAATCGGAACACGCATCAAGCGAGGTGAACGTTCTTCTGTCCGCGTGTTTCATTTGTACAAATTGCCTTTGTTATCGAGTGCTGAACTGTCTACACACTACTGTATTCCTACTATCCAGAATTAAAACATCGTTGCCACAGTTTTGTTCTTGTACTGCTATGGTTTATTTTTTGGTAAAACGAAATACTGTATTACAGCATCCAATATTAAGCAATAAATACTCTTAGTATTTAAAAATAATGTGTTAGTAAAATATTATAGAAATCTCACCTTTCAATTTTCGAAATTACCCATTAGGAGGTGCCATAAAATGGTTTCATCTAATAACGTCCAAGTGAACGGAAACTGAACAGCTCGTTACATTTACTTTTGTAACAGAGAAGTTAATACTTCAATAAATTGAATCGTGTCCCATTTATCTTAAACATAATTATTATCGTAATTTAATGAAACAAATTTCTCAGTCTATAGATAAGGCAAATTTGCTTTTATAAACATTGTGTTAAGCTTCGTTAACTTTGATACGCATAATGAAAGATTCATGTTTCAACAAAAACTAAACCTTATGTGTAGACATAAACTCACATCAAAAGTAGTTACTATTCTTATTGTAAAACGTTTAAGCATAATGAACAAATATTCTATGGGTCTGCTGGGACTTACATATAAATAAGTGGTGGGAGACTAACTACGTGAAACATGTGTACAGCAAACTGCATTCAATCCATAGGCCAGTCTAATTAGTCTGACTATATTTGCTTGAAACTCTGGAAATCTCTCTCTAGAAGGTTTACGTGTTGGTCTCAAGTGGGTGCAGTACACATTACGGCGCAGATGCTGGTCACCTTACCGTAATGGGTTTAATTAATTTGGCATATTTTTCTGGCTGTCAGGTGACACTTTCTGTTTTAGCTCTGGGGCCGGTCACTATAAAGAGAGAGCCATTTGGAATGGCTTCGTCTTTATCTTTCCAATGATTTGCGCATGAAGTGACGTAAAGTTACCGATGCGTTTCCAATGCGCGCTTCCATCAAATGTTGAGACCTTGATGTGAACTGGACCCACCAAAAGCAAATTCACTTTCTCTGCTATTTTATTTTATTCGCTTTCCTTTCCTTTAATTATTAGTACTGTGGGTTCAACAATGTGTAGAGATACGAATCTATATATTTTCATTCATTATTCGACTTTACTTTAAATTCCCTCTCTTATTTTGCAACCGACTCTTTTAATACATGGGATAATTTTGTTGACATTGTTTTTTATATATTTGAGGCGAATGTTTTCTTAGTTGACACAGATTGTTTGATTTCAGATATTTCTTGTCAGTCCTATATCTCTTGTCTATTCAGCTCACCTCTAAATAGACCCAATTCTTCGTGGAACATTCTAGTCTTTTGGTGACTATAGCTTTAAAAAGAACAGTAATAATAGAAGAAACTTTACACCACGGGAATCGTTAATTACAACTTTAATTAAAGTACCAGCAAACGAAAAACAACAATGATTTTCGAATACAATAATTTTTTAAGTGCGCTGTTGTCCTGCATAAGTTAACTTAAGGAACAAAAATATCAAAATATGTTCCCAATATTTTACGTATTATACGTGATTATATAACGTATTTTTGGTAGTCACTAGTTACAATTGTCTTTGTATAAACTCTTTACATTAAACCACTACAAAGCACCACACTTAAAACGAAATTTTAATCTGACTAATAATACATCTACAACAGCTGTAACACTTCTAAAGGCTACAACCCGTAGCAGCAACAGGCAAAACCTGTCTCAAACTGAAAAGACAGCTGCAGCGTACAGTAAACTTGGCCGTATTTACAAGATTAGTTAGGTTAGTTACATAATTCCACTTATGTGTATAACCGATACTTTTCACCGACACTTTTTTATATTTTGAATTTACGTTTTTATCCCACTGGTGGGGAGGATATCCTCCAAAGCCCTCTCACTGCACCACTCATTAACGATAATAATTTTTGAGTCTTTCGGTAGAAATTAAGTTATACTACAATATATACCGTTGGAAAAAGAAGAATGTTTTATTACAGATAACTTTCTGTTGGGTTTTTATATATCGTAAATTGTGTGATGTGGGTGAATGTGAATTACTAACAACACATAAACTCAATTATAGACAGTCTTTATTAAAATTTAAGAATAATAATAATAACTTATACATACATAATTTATTTCTAAGCTAATTTGCAGAAACAGTTTTAGTAACAAATAAAACAATTGAAATATGCACGGAACGTTTTAATTTAGCTTCATATTATGTATAAATTTACTTGGTGAAATATAACATTACAATTACTGAATGAAGAAGGGCGACGGAAACATGGAGTGGCTTTGGAGTTGAAGAACTGACAGTGCCAGAACTCGTTAGCGAGGTTGTACTCCCCATGTCAATATTTGGGGTGGTCACTTTATAACAATTGCTACCAACTAATTGGATCATCCATTATTGATAACACGGCTGGATGATGAAAGCCTTACAAGTGCGTCCAATACATGTTGACTCATTATATGTTATTTGTTGTTTCACTATACTCTGCTGAATAGTTACGGTGCCAACGAGGTCTACGCCCTGCCATTTATAGGATTTACGTTTCATATAATAAATGACAATAGAAAAGTTGGCTACATTTGGAACTGTGTAAAATAATGTAATTTCTTAAATTGTTGTAGAGTTAAAAGATAAAAGGTACTAAAATTACAAATTACAACTGAGTTATATGACGAAATTCTAATTTTATGGTGTTTTATATTACATGTAATATTAAAAATAGTAAATTTTACCCGTTTTTCTTTCACGTAATTTTACAATTTATTTTAAATATTGCTGATTTTTTTAAATTCTATGAATGTTAAAAATAATTATTGTTCTAATCATTTTAATAAATTCTTCGACACGTCACTTTTATTTTATACGTCTACATTAAATTGTATATAAATATAAAAATAAACATTACATATAAATATAAATATAAACATTAGGTCACATACTAAGTAGCTGTACTCGTTTGCTTTCCTGTACTCAAAAATTAATATTACCTCTTACTTTCTCATAAATTTTATTTTTCGTCAAATTAAGAAGTTCATTTACATTTAATTAAAGCTATTTCATAAACAATGTTACCAGAATGCTTATTTACAGCGAGAAAATTGAAATTTCAGCAAGCAGGTACCCTTCAAGATGACAGTTATTAAAAGTAAAAGTCAAAATACTAATTAGTCTATAAAAAATATTAAATCATACACGAAGCTTAAGTAAAACATTTATCTAAACAATACACATAATGTAAGCTGTACTGTTTAAAATAATATAAATTAAGTTATTACCTACAAATTAATATAAATTATTTTTACAATATTTCAATTTGGTGGAAACTGTAACTTAATTATCTAAACATTACTTAGTACCTTAAATTTAAATAGTATGATAATATGCGTACGGAAGAATACAAATTTGTAAGTTAACCTGAGCATGATTAGGCATCAGAACAGCTGACTTATTTTTAGGACAGACAATTAATTATAAAAAATAAATAAAAATTCGTGAATGTAACATGAAATATAATAATGCGTTTGATTAGTTATTTAGTCCATAATTTATGGATTCATATTGGTATGAATTCACCCTTCCCTCTTCATCAACTCGAGCTGCCGGTTACGAGAAAGTTAACACGTTGAGGTGGAGACCGGTGAGGAATAGATTCAATTTCCGCCCTAAAAGTGATACTGTTAACAAACAGTTCCATTTACTGCTGTACCGAGCAGAATCTTGCATTTTTTTCATACATTTTTCCACTGTGAGGAAAATGATTATGAAATCGTCCGAAAAACTTTCATACTTTGTTAACGAAATTCTAGGTATTTTGAAACATTTAATTACTTTAACATATATTTTTCGGCACTATGATAACATATTCTATATATGTTATTATGTTAAATTATAAATATATATTCATTTTCTAAATTCTACAGTAGTAGTAAATACTAATTATATTAAAATTACTATAGTATTACAGTAATATTATAGGTACATACAGACAGAAAAATACTTTATTTTATGTTTGAAACATATACTTAAAACAATTAGGTTATTTACAGAATTCCAATAAAAGTTACATGTTTTTGCAAATTTCATAAGTTAATCTACATACGTAGCTAAGTTAAATTGAGAATTTCCAGCTACAAAATTTATGTTTATTTGTATTGGTATGTTATGTCCATTCAGTTGTACTGCTCCACTAAAACTTAAGTACACGTGTTCCCTTCAATAAAATAAAAATATATTTAAGACTGATGGTTAAATATTTTATAATTTTTAATTTCGATACAAAAGTAAAGAAACAACATTTTGTATATTGTAGGCTCTACAACACTGTTAACTTTAGAAAGTAAGTTTTTTATTATTTCAATGTGTATTTCCAAGCTTGTGTATTTACTTGCTGAAAAGCTACTTGTCACGTTCCGAATGAGGCCTTTCAGTGTTTCCACTACTTTAAAGTCCTAAACCACAACAAAAAATATCCCGATGGAACCCGAATATATAGCCTACCCGTAAATCCGCCTTCACGGCTGGTCAATTCTAAGTCTACTTGTCATTACCCTACTGGCTGAGTTCCGTTAAGCCATGCTCCTGCTACATACGTATTGAAATTCATTGCTATACTGGTAGAGTGCTCAGAGCGCCCGTGCTCTGAGCGCCAACGCTGAACTCGTGCTTTGAGCGCCGATACTGATAAGCCCGTGTTCTGTGCGACGAGCTTATCTACGTATCATTAGACGTGGTAACGCCTGGCGCCTTTCTGTACGTTGTTCTCCAACTCCCTAGCCAACACTAGCGGTCCTATGAAAATTTGTTCAATTCATTGCTAAAAGATAGTATCACACCATTAGTAAACTCCCGGAGCTGCAGAACTCTCTAACTGTTTTGAACAAAATACATTTTTTGTTATTAAACTAGTTTATTAAACTAGATAAATTTCAATTTTAGAAAATGTTTATAATAAAAATATTTGAAACCCCAACTTCCCTACTATTTTATTAGTAACATAACAATTGCTGAGCAGATAATCATAAAATAAATAATAAAACGTTAGAACTTAAATTGCATCGGAATTTTAGTTAAACTTAAAACGCTAATACCTAAATGACAAATAATTTAGTAATAGCTTTTCAGTTTATGTATGCTTCCGTAGATATCTACAGGTCAATATCTAACGTTATTCAAATATAGACATAATTGATAAGAAAATATACCGGTAGGCATATACACAGCTCAGCTCCCCGTCTCATAATCGTATTTTCATTTTCTTAATTACACTTGTATTTAGTCACTTTCTTTGATTAGCTCCTCAGATTTTTTCGTCCCAACGAAATGATAAATCCATGCTCCATTACATGCATAATAAAAAATGTTATAATGAAAGTTGGTGGCTTCTAAAGAATGTACAAGGCAATACTCATCCGTTCCCTATAAAGAACAGTAGACCCGAAATACTTAACCACGAACGCGCGCGCTCACACACACACACACACACACACACACATATGTAGTTTTAGAAATTAACATGAGACTCCTGTAGTTAAGTGTGATGTACAATTATTAACTAATATTTAAAAAATCAAAATAATAATAATTATGAAGTCTTTAATTTAGTAATGACCGTCGATCAATAAATTTTTAACGATGGAAGGCTTAGCGAGGATCGGTCAATAAGTAGACTATAACACAAATTTTACATTGTGTGTGTCATCATCAAAACTTGATTACAGACAACAGAAAATATCAAACATATAACCACCAAGCACATCTCACCCTACTGCCTTCTAAACAAGCTTTATTTTAATTACCTTCACAGGTCAAACGAACGATGTACAAATGTCTTGTGGTTTGTGTTTATAAATAGGGTGTATGTTGTAGGTACCTTATAGTTGTAAGTGCCTCACTCATAAGATTACCTAGTATCAGTTAGATTCAACGTATGAGTAAGCAATAATGACACATATTCGATTAGTTTTAAACTCAGTGCAGTTATCAGAACGCGTGTTGCATATTTTACGCTTACGTAGAATACAGAGTTTATATGCACATATCTGTGTGTGTGTGTTATACTGTGAGGAAAAGTGAGAGGTAGTACGATAGAATAATAGGGGGAGAGAGAGAGAGAGAGAGAGAGAGAGAGAGAGAGAGAGAGAGAGAGAGAGAGAGAGAGAGAGAGAGAGAGAGACAGTAATAATATACCAGTATATACCATACAATACAATACCAGTAGTAATAATATGTAATAGTATAGGCCTACATTACTGAACATTTTACAATCTGTATTCAGCTATAACATATTTTTACACATGTATTGCTATCTGTATCAATTCCAATATACATTCAATGATTACTGTATCTATAATTATTTATAAACATAAATAAGGGATTATTGTATTTTCAACAATTTAAATTGTAATACTGTATTGAATAGGTGTTTGGAATACTGTACTTATTTTACTTATTTACTTACTTAATCCTTAGCTGTTCTACCTTTCGGTGTAAAGCTATGTTGGAGTTGAGTCCTCTGAGGTCGTCTTTCTCCACATATCCCTCCATTTCTTTCTATCTCCTGCGAGCTCCTTTATTTTCTCCCATTTTACTTCTCTTCTTTCTGCAGCTGCGCTGGCTTCATCCTTCCAGAGCTTTCTCGGTCGTCCTCTATTTCTATTACCTGTATCTCTGGATTCAAACACTTGCTTTACTAGTCTTTTCTCCTCTATCCTCATTACATGTCCCAGCCATCTAAGTTGTGCTTGTTCTACTGTTATTGCTACAGGAACAATGTCTAACTTTTTCCTATATATTTCATTTCAAATTCTATCTTATTTTGTCTTCTCTTCTATTTTTCGAAGAAACGTCATTTAAATACTAGTTAGCTTGCTTTTTATTCTCTCATTTGTTGTCCAAGTTTCGCTTCCGTAAGTTAATACTGGCTTCATGATTTTCCTGACTATTTCTGTTTTTATCCTAGTGGGTATTTCTTTTTTACCCAGGAAACTTGATTTAATACTATTAATAATCTTCCTGTTTTCGCTACTCTTTCATTTATTTCTTCCTCTAAATTCCCTATGCTGTTAATCACTACTCCCAGATATTTATAACTTTTTACTTGTTCTAAATATTTTTCATCAAGTTCTATACTGTGTTTTAGTCTTCTGTATATGAATCTTCATGTTTTTCTTTCTAAGTTCTTCATTAAATACCTTTATGTTATTCTGTATCTGTTTTTCTGTTTCTCCTATAATTATTAAATCGTCTGCGTAGCATAATTCTATTATTGTTATTATCTTCATATTCCAGTATCCTATTATATATTTACTCATCCTTTCTTTATATTTTTTGACAACATCATCCAACACCACGTTGAATAGCAGGGGGCTTAAAATACACCCCTGCCTTAAAACTATTTTGCTGGTGAAAGTTTTTGATGCCTCGTTTCTTACCCTTACGTAATTGACGGTATTTTCGTATAGGCTTTTTATGCCCTCAATAAGCTGTTGTTCTACTCTCTTCCTCTTCAATATGTTCCATACGTCCTTCCTTCGTATACTATCGAACAACTATTATTATCTTTATAAGTAATCTCTTTAGTAAAACAAATGTAACAAATGCAATTCTTTTTTTTATGTAAAACAAACTGTTTCACCGCCATACACACACTCATCCACTTCATTCATTGATTCGGTTGTCTTTGATTTTTATCTGATGTCCGTACACAGGTCCTGACAGTAAATATTGTCTGAACGTCGGTACAAATAATGTAAAATTTCTGTTATACTTATAATTATACTGTTACGACGTCTACTTGATCGTCGTAGGTATAGTGGAAAACAAAATAAGTACAAGACACCAATTAGTCACTAATTACCAGCTTTAATTTTTACAGTAAAACAGTTCGTATTTAATGACACAGTCTACTACAACAAATCAAATGAGAATTGTTCACACGCAATAAAATGTCACTAATATTAAACACAATTGCATTACAATCATACCGCGCGATTATAAAACGCAACACTTCACTAATAACCACATGAACGCACACAGTAATATATCGAGACTATAACTCGAACCGCTCTGTAAATATATCGCACTAATACTGAAACTTAAGGCCGCTGCCGCCATGTATTTATACCTGCGCTCACAGACCAGATTGTTCCTAATTGCGTCTTAGCCCTCGTGTGAACTACGTAATTAACTGCGGCCTTGACACAGTCCGCGCGGCTGGCGCCTTCGAGAAACCTCTCGAAAATGCGTCGACAAGCACGTACGCCACACGAGTTACATCGAGATTCTTCTGGCACATTCGACAAACACGTAGATTGTTCTGTGATGTAGTAACACTACTTATATTTGTGTGATATTCGCTAAACCTTCCATTGTATAAGATTATTATTATTGTTATTATTATTATTATTAAAAAATAGAAGTAATATTAATAATATTTATATAACATTAAACATAAAAATATAACATACATAAAAGTATAACATTAAAATTATAATCAGAATGATTACAGTTGCACACCACTATATAAAAATTATCCCAATTAGCGCTTTCAAGCTTCACAGCCCATCGTCTACTCCAATCTGACGATGGGCTGTGAAGCTTGAAAGCGCTAATTGGGATAACTTTTATATAGTGGTGTGCAACTGTGATCATTCTGATTGTGATTTCAACCACTAACACAAATTTCTTCATTAAACGTCTATTAAAATTATATATTATTAATATTATTATTGTTATAAAAACTTGTAGAAAATGGATAGTTAGTATAAAGTTTAAACTTTTGGACTATTTATAAATGTTAATTTAGAAAGCCGAATAATGTCTGGTCAGAGTATGACAGAGTACAGACAGCAGACATACATATGTTGTAGTGTGATTTACGGGAATTATTTTCATTATATAAGTAACTCGAGAAGACAAGATAAGTGGGCTACGAGCATGGTCACTTTTGGTGATAGGCGCTCAGACCACGGGCGCTCAGAACACGGGCCCTCTGACCTCTATTTGGTACAGATTAGTCTTTACTTCTGTCTGAGCTTGACTGATTACATTGCTCTCAGTCTGCATAAATATTTGCAAAACAGGAACGTGTTGTGTGTGTCTGTGTGTGTAAAGTAATGACCCAACAGTTCTTTTGTTAAGTTTACGGCACAAATTATTTTATTAATTTTACAAATTTTTAATGAAGAAAGAATGTAATAACGTTTATAATTTTACATAAACTGTTTATAAATTATGTCCATAATGGAGATTGAAATAGAATAAAGTTTATAATTTTTCACTATTTACATACGAATCACTTTATAACATCAATCATTTACATTTATTTTAATAACTAATTTAAATAATTGTATGACGTTTTATGTGTATACAATTTTAAGGGAGCAATCGATTCCCGCAATGATTGGTGTGGATATAAGCCCGGTGTTCGTTGTTAGTAAACCAAATACAACGTGGGACAAAATTTCAGTGGTAATAACTGTTGTTGTCGATACCGTAGTAGGCCTATTGACTATGATAATTAGATCAATATCAAAGTATATCGACTGGTCGTTTCACGCACTGTCCAGTAAAAATGTCACATATATTTACATTCTAAATAGTAGATGATACAGAGATAAATGTAGAAAAATATCCATTTAATTTATCCATAACAGCTGTTTGCTGGAACACAAAAATATCGGCCAAATCCTTTGCAAAATTACCGTGCGTATGCGCGCGGAAGGATTCAATTCATTGTGTAACATGCACGTAACGATATATTATTATCCTCATACTATCGCTTGCTCCAGTACTGATTTATATGGCATATGAACATATGGTAGCAAGTCTCTTAGATCCCTATGTTTTGCTTCTGGGAGTAAAATCGTTGCAGGGTATAGATAGGTAGCAGAACAATAGAACTAAGGTCGGAGCTATCTTGATATAACTTGTCGACTTTTCTTTCTGTAACTGGACAAATTTTGGAACAGAAGTTTTGCACAAAGAATGTAGTTATAATTTGCTTATAGTTTGATTAAAATTTTACCTTTTACCTTCAAATTGTATCTACACATGTGTCATTTTGCACATCTTATAATGAAATCATTTACTTTGCTGTATGTATTGTCACTGTGCAAATGTTTATTAAATAAACATATTTAATTATTTGTATGTTATGGCTGTCTGAACTGGAGATCACTACCGTAAATAAAATACACTATACACATAGACACGATTGTTTCCTCCTTCGATGAGGTGATGCGAGAGCAGGCACAACACACACACACACACACACACACACACACACAAGTCAGTAGCACTGTACACACACACACAGTTCGCCACCCATGAGTAACCAAGAAACTCATTGTTCAAAACACGTGTTTTAAAAACAAGTTACGAATTGCCCAATTCCTGTCTATTCCCGTATGCACCTATTATATTTATTTGTAGACCTAACTGTTTATATTTATTTTGAATGTATAAATAAATTACACTGGGCGAATATGCAAATATAATATATTATATCGTTGCATATGTATCATGGTGGCATATTGCTTCTACATAGTGTTTAGAAATGTTATGGCCTATTAATTTAAAAATTTATGGCCTGTGTCAGTTAACAAACTATATGTGTATGTAGGCCTGTATGTGTGTGTGTGCGTGTGTGTGTGTCTTGTCCTTGATTCAATGGACATAATATATAGTGTATACTGTTAACGTGTATAGAGAACTAATAAACATGACGCGTAGAGATTATTTTGAAAGGTAAGGAATCAAATAGTGTCTACAACATAAGCGTTCCTGATTGTGGCATATCAAGTGTCAGCATCTCGTTATCGCGCCACAGCCCACAGCATGCATCGTGGATTGCGATAGCCGCTCGTTAGCCTCGTTATATGGGCCCACTGCTTCCCTTGTTATCGTTTTCATGGAAATTTATAAGTTCAACAGTGTTTCGTAAAAGATTTTTTGAAACAATTTTTATATATAAAGCAAACAAGGTAATCGAATTTTGCAAACAATATCGAGCAATGTGTCCTTGTCGTGTACAGAAAATTTAAACATTTATTATGCATTTTATTAAGTCTTAGATGTAAAACACAATTTACCAAACAGGAAATTTCGATTGTTTTAGTGAACCTCAGAACACATAAAAGTTTTCAAATAATACTAAGTAACAGGTGCAAAATTTACATTGATTATGTTCTTGATAATAATACTTGTAGACCTGTAGTTTTTAGAAGGATGCAAATGAAGAAATTAATTTCCAGCGCTATATAAATTTCATATATAATAACAGATTACAATGAAATCATTTTCTTATCTAAAACAAAATCGATGTCTTTTCTTGAGCAAATCATATTAGAACAAAGATTGTCACACAGGACACGCCAATGGAACAGGTGCCAGATTTCAAGTACCTCGGGTGCAGCATTATATATCAAAATGATCATGAGGTAGAAAGAAAAATTACTATCTTCCAGTCGCTTTGTGGATGTGTCATTAAACACTTAAAAGAAAAACAAGGAAAAAGTCGCATTTGAAATATTATAATATAATGGCCGTACCTCAACTACCGAATGGTAGCGAGACTTGGATTAAAAAGGCCAAAGATATATCTAGAATACAAGGAGCGGAAATGAGGTTCTTGAGGGTTGTAAAGGGTTGTGCCAGGAGAGATCTTATCAGAAATGATCAAATTAGAATGGAGTTTATCGGAAAGCTTGAACGAGAAAATCTCCCGCTACAAAATAGAGTCGCGTTTACGCTTAGAGCGAATGGATCCAACTAGATTTTCAAGAAAAGCCATTGCCTATCGTCCAAGGGGTAATAGCAGTGTGGGAAGACTCCGTGAACGATGGTTGGATGAATTCCAAAGAGACTGGTTCAGGTTACTAGTCTAAGCCGGAAAGGATGACGACGACGACGACGATATAAATATCGTGGCTTATATTATTAATATTCTAGGAACAATAAAACTAGTTTTGTTGGCACAGAGTAAGTTTAGAAGGAATTTTAATTTTAATATCTTCGGTACGTACTTGTTACATAATATCTATGAGGTCTTACCTCTTCATTTTTTCTTTCTTCTTTTGGTTCATAAACTTTTCTAGTTTTAGGCTATACTTTAGCTTCATATTGACTCCTGTCAATGTTGGATTACAGGCCTGTGTTTACCTTCGCTGCTGAATTTGTTTAACTAATTAAATTATTTTATGTAAACATAATTATCATTCTCTTTAGTGTGTCTTTAATTTTCTCAATTAAAACATTATCTCCAACTCAGTCGACTGTATACCCCATTAAAGGATGTTGTGATTTGCATCTACTATGGAATATTTTTATTTTTATTTATCCCTAACTGTTATTGTTGTTTTCTTTATAAGTAGGCATTATTGCATGTATATATATATATATATATATATATATAGTAGGAAGACCCTGTATGGCTGCAATCAAATCAAGCCCCACTGTTTGGGCTAGCCACTTGGTCACCAGACCGCTGTATGCCGGTCGTTACAAAAGAATAAAATGTATATGGAAAAATTCAATAAAAATAGAATTTTCAAATAATAAAATAATTTTGTTATGTTAATAAATGTGTTTAAATGAGAAATACATCTGTTTTAAAAAAGGTTCTGTAAAATTTTAATAACAGGTAGGTATTTATTGACCGTCGAGCACTTCTTGAAGATTTGACCCAAGTCTGGAGTTAAATAGATTAACTCCAGGTAATAATCGATTGGTGACTTTTCTGACTGGTCCAATATCTTGTTCAGATGGAATATATTCTTCTTACTTAAGTCCTTCAGCCTTATAAATACCCTTAAATTACCCTGTGAAATAAGTAACAGATACGAAATAATGGAAATATAAAGATTTATTGACAATTTTAAATAAATAATCGATATTTTATCGATGGAGAGCAATTATCGACTCTGTCTCGGGAATTATCGATTGTGTCATACAGAACAAAATTTTATGTTATATTATATTAAAAGACAGGTTCTTTGAGCGATTAGAATTAATAGTCAGAGAAGGGTGACGAGAAAGTATAACATTAACAATTAAAAATAAATACAATAATTACTATTCAATAGTATTTAAGTAATTCCAGTATATAATATTTGAATATAAATGTTTTGTCAAACCAATGAAGACTGACGTCACTGCGATATGGTTAGCAGACTCCGTTTTCAAGATGGCCGCTACTCGAGTTGGACTAAGTTACAGCATATGCGTCGTGTCAGAAAATCACAATAAAATTCCCTTTATTAAGGTTTAAAATGTCCTCGCACTGGTGTAATATGTCTGTTAATCTATTTGGTGTATTCTGGTGAAGTGTTCTGTGTAAACTTGTGTTAGTTAGTTTATTTTCTATGTGTTCAACTTCTGCGGTTAAGTTTTCAAGTTATTGGTTAGGAATTGCAGAATAAATCAGTTGAGATATAGTGTTTTACTTGTTTCTATCACTCGTATTATGGAGTTAAGTGTTTGTTTTCACTATTGTCGTGAATGTATTAACAGCTTTAGCTTTAAAAAGTGTCTAAACCGTCTAACTCTCGTTCACTTATTTCAATGGCTAAACGCTAGTACCATTTTTCTCGATTTAAAGAAACGTTCTTTACACAACTGTCCAGCTTGATATTCAACAAAAGACTAATTAACTTGGTCATAAATCTGGCCCAGTTAATCTTTGAAAAAGTATTGTTAACATATTCGATTACCTGTACACATGACAAAATATTACATTATATATAGAATTTATCTATTTTATTCCTTACTTTTATGAATTATTAACTTTATTATTGGTTTAATCATCTCATTCCCTTTAAATTGATGTATTATAGTCCATATCTGTGGACATTTTGGTGGAAATTAACAAATTTTGTTCACATTTTGGAAATATAGGCTCAAAATTGGATTTCCGTCTTTATATAAAATTCCTCCATTTTAAATATTATTAATACTATTATAATAAATTTTAATTAGTCATATTCCTCTTCCTTTCCTTAAATACATATAAATTACACCTTTGAACTGCTTTTTTGTGTTAATCTGTAAATTTGACATTGCTCTTTAAAATTAATTAATTTATATATTTTGAAAATTTACAATATGTTAAGGTATATTTCCTTATTATCATTTTAACTCATAGGATCATTTCCAGTAGTGGTTAATTGAGTTATCTTATATAAATCTTGGTAGTTTACAGGATTTATAAGTGAATTATACTAGTTTATATTGGTTCTGTGATTTCACCAAATGGCCTAGATTTTAGATTTTTATATTTCTTTCTTTCTCAAATAATTTAAACTTAATTCCTCCTCTGACTTTACATAATTACAATTATATGAAAATAACATGGTTTATAACTTATTGTGTGGTGTAGTAGTTAATTAACACTACAGTTATTAAAATAAATAATTATGAACATTGTTTAGCAATCTGCACAATTGAACATATTGCAGATATGGTTTGAACATATATCTTTTAACTATTTTTGAGCTAACATAGCATACCTATTAGAACATTATTAATGGTCTGTCGGTTATTATTTATCAAACATAATTCTTTTTCAAACACGTAACATAAATCTTATTGGCTAATAACTCTTACAAATACATTTTACTAATACTTTGATTTTATGACTGTGAACAAACAGTCTATTTAAACATTTTACACTTATTAATACTATATTAATATCAGTCTTTTCTGCTTTAAATCATGATTATTTGTGATCCCCTACATCAGTAAACATTAACTCCCATACTCTATTTATTATCATTTTTTACAAATGTCTTGTAAATAAAGATTTACCTTAAAATAATAAAATACTGGAAATCTTCCATTTTATTATTTTATTATGCTGCTTATTATTAGATATTAAAGTTGTGATATAGCATACTGATAAGTTATAGTATCACCAACTTTAAGTTTATTGCATTTCTAAAAAACACTTACACAAATTCACTTTCACTGTTGGTTCTGATATTTTGAGTCTTATTATCTCAGACCAGACCCTTATTAATCATGGACTGTTAAGACTAGTTTATTTTCTTTATTACACAATAGCTTTAGTCGGTGCACGTCTTATAACGCTATACAGCACTTTAGTTTTCTCAATAATTACATTTTATAAGATTTTGGGTATGTTATACTTTCTTTTGCATAGTTTTTGTGGGTTTGGGGTTGATAGTAGTTTATATAATAATAGGTTTTACTACGGTGTTTCTTTCATACTATTTCTTCCTCTCCTCCTGTCTTCTTTCTTCTCCTTCTTCGTATCTTCCTTCTGGTCTTCTTTCTTGTCCTTCTTCTAGTCTTCATTCTTGTCCCTCCTCTAGTCTTCACTATTCTGTTCTTCCTTCCTCATTCTTGGGTAAACCAAGGTACTTGGTGTTATCACGACTGAGGTTTAGTTTGGAGTATTTAATTTATTCACTGAACTGACTTTATTCTTCTATACAGGTTTCAGGGTATTGTTTTCTTCCTGTTCACAAACTTTATTCTTCCCTCTTCTTGTTTTTGGTGTATTTTGGTATTCACAACTCTTTAATTGATTCTCCTTTTTTCTTGATATGGTCTTATATAACTGGTTTACTGCTCTGAGCTTCCTGGGTAACTTACTGATATTATACTATGAGTTGATGAGTTGCTTCGATACTTTCTTTGGTTTTTTAAAACAGTGGTTTTTATATATATTGTAATGAGGATTTTTATTTTATCGTGGTTCATTCCTCTGAATTATTTAAATGTCATTTAATATTATTATAACATTTGTTGGTGTAATTAAACTTTATGATTTCATATGACTTAAAATGTAGTGGATTTTCTGTCACGCTACAGAATGCCCTTCTCCAGAAGTAATTTTTTCAGACTATACTTGCTTTGTCTGAAACAATTGCTTATGATAATTATTCAAGGTTTGTTATTATTTTGGACTTCCTTTCATTTTAAAATTTTCTTATTTATATTTGAGTTTATATCATTCTCACTTGATCTTCCTTGATAGTAATAGTCTTCTGAGTTTCATATTTATTATTTCATTTTTATATTTCTTCTTAGTATTATCTCCTTGGGATATTTCCTCCCTATCGTTCCCTACTTTGTGAGCTGGTTCAGTTCAGAGAGGCACTGTACGCTACTTTCCTCTGCTGTCCAATACTTCACACATATTTGAGTACAGAGGCAAATCATCTCTGCTCAAAAAACATATTAATCCTGCTGGAATTATCTTCAGACAGATTAAAAAATTATTCAGAATAGTACACATTTGTTACTATTTAAAAAATATCTTTGGGATACCTCACTTATTACTTATTATACTTCTCAGAGATTTTAATATTCCTATCTCAGTTGTTCTTCTGACTCATTATCTGGATGTTTCTTTCATTTGATATTATGGTAGGAAGCTCTTCTATTATTACATTTTTCAACTTTTCTTATCATATAAATCCTTTTGGTTATAATTCTTTATTACCTTCTGGTTTTTTTTTATTATAATCTGCATTATTTATTGTAGCATATCTTTATGACATTTTTAGACTGTTTCTTTGTTCTTAAATCTCCACTTGTTCTATTTTCTAGAATTTTTATAACTGTCATTATCATAATTGTCATTTAATTCATAAATCATTTTATATTAATTCGTTTAATTACATAAATCTTTGACATTATTTTCATATTATTCCTGTCATTGCTATTATACTTGCAAATGATGGTTTTTTATTAATTTCATAATGAGGTCATAATTTCTCCTCATACCACTTCAAAGTTTCATTCTCTCATAATTCCAAAGAAGTTTTTGTACTTTATTATTCAATCACTCAAATCGTATTAAAGAATTTTTTCCTTTTTTATTTCCTTCAACATCATTTTATGGAAAAGTTTTTACTCTTCATATTGAACTTAGACATGATTATACTGTCTAGAATTATTTGTTTTAATTCTAAATCTGTTTCCTTTCTTCATCCCATTATGATCCTTTGTTACCATGGTAATTATCTTCTATGCTTACCATAAATATGGTATGAAATCTCTTCAGTTTATCTCACCAAAGTGTTTTATTTATAATTGGTTGATAAGTTGTACTTATACTTGGTTTGGGAAACTTGATTTATTCATAATTCAAAATTCACTCTTCTTATATTATTTCATAAAGTTTTCTCAAATAATTTTTATGTAAGGTGGGCTTATATGTGTTTTGGCTGGTTTTATTTCTCTAAACTCTCTTGGTATTATTGTCAAAATGTTTCTCTTCAAATAAATATTTAGTAAGCTGTCCTTACTTGTTTTTGACTTTAGATGGTTTTATTTCTAAATTCTCTCCTTCTTTATTATTATATTATAGCCATAAAGTTTTTCTTCAAATATTTGTTATGTAATTGGCTTACATTGTGTTCAGAATTTGGATAATTTACATCCAAAATTCTGTATTATATATCTTCTTCCAAAATGTTCCTTCTCAAATAACTTGTATGTAATGGGCTTACATGTTTATTAGAATTTTGGGGATTTTTAAATTCTATCTTATATTCTTCTTCCAAAATGTTTCTTCTCAAATAACTTGTATGTAATGGGCTTATATTGTGTTTAGAATTTTGGGGATTTTAATATTCATAATTCTTCTTGTTATTCTTCCTTAAAATATGTTTCTCTTCAAATAAATTGTATGTAATGGTCTTACATGGTTTTTAGAATTTAGGGGATTTTTAAATTCTATCTTCTTCTTATATTCTTGCCATAAAATTTTCTAATAATTGTAGATAATATGTGCTTATATTTCTTTTTAGAATTTGGCTGATTTATTCTAACTTCTTCTTATGCATATCTTCTAAATGGTTTTCCTTTAAATAATCTTGATGTAAGGTTGGCTTACATGTATTTTGGAATTTTGGGATTTTTAAATTCTAATTCTTCTTGTTATTCTTCTTTAAAATATGTTTCTCTTCAAATAAATTGTATGTAATGGTCTTACATGGTTTTTAGAATTTACGGGATTTTTAAATTCTATCTTCTTCTTCTATTCTTGCCATAAAGTTTTTCTTAAAACATTTTTTTTTTTATGTAAGGTGATCTTACCATTGTTTTAGAATTTGGCTGGTTAAGTCCAAACTCTTCTTATATTATTCTTCTTTTCAAATAATTTCCTTCAAATAAATTGTATATAAGTGGCTTATATTGTGTTTAGAATTTAGAGGTTTTTAAATTCTAATCCTTCTTCTATCATTGCCATAAAATTTCCTTCAAATATTTTTTTATGTAAGATGGGCTTATCTTTGTTTTAGAATTTGACTGGTTTATTCTAACTTCTTCTTATGCATATCTTCTTTCAAAATTGTTTCTTCTCAAATAAATTGTATATAATTGGCTTACATTATGTTTAGAATTTAGAGGTTTTTAAATTCTAATCCTTCTTCTATCATTGCCATAAAATTTCCTTCAAATATTTTTGTATGTAAGGTGAGCTTACAGGTGTTTAGGTTGGTTTTATATTTCTAAATTCTCTTTGTATTATTGTCAAAAGGTTTCTCTTCAAATAAATATTTAGTAAGCTGTCCTTACTTGTTTTTGACCTTAGATGGTTTTATTTCTAAATTCTCTCCTTCTTTATTATTATATTATAGCCATAAATTTTTTCTTCAAATAATTTTTATGTAATATTGGCTTACAAGTGTTTTAGAATTTTGAGGATTTTAATTCAAATTCTTCTTCTATCATTGCCATAAAATTTCCTTCAAATATTTTTTATGTAAGATGGGCTTACCTTTGTTTTAGAATTTGGTTGTTTTTAATCACAAAATTTCTTCATGGATGCCTGGTTAAAGACACCCTTGACTTTATTTGAACTCATTTCCTTGATTTCGTAGGTGTTGTTGTTATTGTCCTTTGAGACAATATAGGGACCAGTATACAAGAGCTATAACTTTTTTGTTATCCCCTCTAAGGAACTGGGTAATTCCCTATTCTTCAACAACACCTTCTCTCCAACGGTATAATGACTAACCTTACCCATGCATTTATTGTATTTATTCCGCCGTTTCTCCTGATCTTCGGCCACCTTATTACAAAATTGAATTTTATCAAATCTATATTTATGTTCTCTGGGGAACTCCAAGATATCTTCAATCTCTCTAGGGGGTTGTGTCTCGTACATTGCTGAGTATGGGGTTATTCCTATGGCAGGATGGTAGGCCAGGTTGAGGAATTCTTCAGTGGCCTCCAAGTATTCTTGCCACCTTCTCTGCTGATCATGGCAATACGTTCTTAATAGGCGCCCCACCTCTCGCAAGACTCTTTCGGCCGGGTTACTGCTTGGGTGGTATACGGATGTCTTGTATGTGTGAACCCCCATGGACAGCAGTGTATCCCGCCATCTCCTCCCCTTGAATTGCGTTCCGTGGTCGGTTATGATCGATACCGGTTTTCCGACGGTTGGGAAGTACTGGTCGATCAGGATATTAAGAACTTTATTCGTAGTCGCCCGATTCGCTGGGTATAGCTTAACGAACTTGGTGTAATGGTCCATAATGATGACGATATATTTGTATCGGTGGCGGCCTCCACTGCGGGGGAATGGCCCGCAGATGTCCAGGAATACCTTCTCAAGTTTAGACTGCGATGTTATTGGAATCATCTGCCCTTCTCTTTTCTCGTTATTAGTTTTTACGAGTTGGCAAATGCGACAGTTTCTAATATACCTCCGTACCTTCCGATTGATGTCCTTGATATAGCAGCTTTCTTCCAGGGCCTTTACCACCTTTAAAGCGCCCATATGCCCATATCGAACATGATAACTGATCACTATCTCTTTCTCGATATGGGTCGGAATTATTACCTTCCATTCCTCCTTATCTAATGATGGTTTGGAAAACAGGATTCCCTTATGTATAGTGTGATATTGGGAGATGGTCTCATCTCCTGCTTCCAATCTTGAGATAATAGTAATTAATTTCAGGTCAGCTTGTTGGTGTGTGCTTAGTTGTTCCAGAACTGATTGTATACTGGCGCTGCTGCTGAGAATATGGTACACCTTCAGAATACTCTCCTTCTCCCCCTCGAACGTCTGCTTGTCAATGTCAACTCTAGACAATACGTCCGCGACGACATTCTTCCTTCCGGGGATATCCTCCCACTTAAGGTCGTATTCTTGCAGCAATAGTATCCACCGCGTTAACCTTCCATGGCTCAGCTTACATCTCTTAAGGAACGAGATAGATTTATGGTCTGTCCGGACGGTAACGGGATAACCAAGAATATATGTACGGAACTTTCCGCACGCGAACACGACACTCAATAACTCCTTTTCTGTCACATGATAGTTTTTCTCACTCTGGTTCAGAGCTCTGCTGGCAAAACAGATTACAAGATGCTCGCCCTCCTCATCCTCTTGATATAAAGTAGTGCCGAGGCTGATGTCACTGGCATCACAATTAAGAAAGAAAGGCTTGTTAAAATCTGGATGGCGGAGTATAATGTGTTTAAGGAATTTTTGTTTTATAAGAGTCAATATGTTTTGTTGTTCATTACCCCAGATCCATTTATTTTTAGATGACAGTTGCGGCTGAAATCTGGTAGTGAGTTCGGAGTACTTTTCCTGGAACTTGCGGTAATAATTACATAGTCCCAGGAACGATTGTAACTGCCTTCGATTCTTTGGTGTAGGAAAGTTCTGAATTGCTTCGACTTTTTCAGCCGACGGTGAGATTCCCTTATCATTTAATATGAAGCCCAAGAATTGTATCTCTTTAGCAATAAAATGAGACTTTGCTAACTTCAGAGTAATATTGTTTGCTGCTAGCTTCTGTAAGACGTGTTCCACACGGTAGCAGTGTTCCTCCCAAGTTTCTGAGGACACTAGCAAGTCATCGACGTATACGGTGGTGAATTTTAGTGCTTCTTGGCCAAGTATCTGATCCATGCAGTGCACAAAGACTGCGACTGAGTTTACCAGTCCGAAGGGCAACCTCTTAAACTGGTAGTTCCGCCCTTCGAATATAAAGGCCAGATACTGGCGACTCTGTGGATGTAATTCCACCTGCCAGTATCCGCACACCGTATCCCAGTAGTGAAGTATTTGGTACCGTGGAACCGTTTTAAGATCTCCTCAATCTCACCGTGCGAAGTCCTGTCATTTATGATCATCTTATTTATTTCGCGCGCATCTAAACACAAACGGACTTGTCCGTTTTTCTTAGGAATAGCCACGATAGGACTTGTATAAGGGGAATGGCTACTCTCTATAATGTCACGGTTAATCATTTGCTCTATTTCAGCTCTTACTGCTTGCTTTCGTGATTGCGCAATGGGGTAAGACTTCCGGTTAAAGTCTACAGTGTCTCGGAATTGTAGAGTACACTGGAAATTCTTTACTTTACCGGGCTCATCAGAAAAGACTGATTTATATTTATTGTATATGTCTATTAATTTGTTCGCTTGGTTTGTTGTTAAACCTTCGCCAGTTATACCGCTCCGGAAATCCCTGATCTCCTGGATTTTTTGCGACCATAAATCTTCATTGGAGGTGTCGTCTATTCTCTGTTCAATTATGGATGTTGGTTGGATGTAATTAATTTTTCGGATTTGCAGATGGATACTATCGGGAACGACTTGGTCACTACCCACCAAGTTCGCCGTCCAAGTATGTCCGTTTGAAAACAGCGACAATGTTTCAGTTCTTAGATCAATGATGGCGGAATTCCTCCTAAGCACATCACACCCGACCAGTATATTAAATGGCAGACCGCTCGCCACCAAGAATTCTATGTCAATCGCTATACCACAGCTCATCACACTGGCGGAGACTTGTCTACGTATAGTTTTGTTTTGTCGGCCGGTTGCACCCAACAAAACAATATTATTCAACGGCAATGTTGGTAAAGTTCTCCCGCACTCTTGCTGTATCCTCTCCAGTTCCGTCGTACTTATTATTGATACGTTTGACCCAGTATCGATCATTAACTTGGCTGGGATGCCTTCTACCTTGGCGTCAACATGTATAATTTCATTATTGAAGTTATTGGTGGGACTCCTGTTATCCTCTTCCAATAACTCCTGTCTGATGTCTTTCAGGTAGTTGCACCCGATGATTGTAATACGATTGTGATTATTCTCAAAATTGCACTCACTCATATTATTATACCCAGTAGTCAGAAGCAGTAATGGGTTCTGGCGATTTCTTACTGCCTGTGCCCGTTTAAAGGCTCGGCATCATTGTTTCTTTGAGCCATATTATTCGATGCCTCATTCGGGATGCTCAGAGTGGTTACTTGCCGATCTGTCCTACGGTCTTCCGGTCGTTCATGGTGCGACCTCTGTTCAGTGTTGTCCAAACTATTGCTCCTACGCGCCGGATAGTACCTCGGTTGGTCCCGTTCTAGGCTCCTCCGCCTTTCATCGTATCTTCGGTAACTGCTTCGTCGATTGTGGTTGAATTCTCGCTGTCTTCCTTCTGTGGCTCGTATGAAGTTCACTCTAGGGCGAGGATACCTATTATTATTAAAATTACCATTATTGGGACTCGCACGATTAGCATTATTAGGGTAAGGATTATTACCATAATTGGGGCTTCTCTGACTATTTACGTTATTAGGGTAGGGATTGCGGTTACCCTGATAACCATTAGAGGGTCGGTTCGGGTTTTGCTGGTTGGGACCCGTATTATTATTATCATTGTAATTAGTATTATTTACATTATTTCCATTATTAGAATTGTTATTTCGCGGGTATGTCCGACTTCCTTGGTACCCAGTATTTACGTGGTTCGTACCCTGGTTATTGTTCTGGTACGTCCTTGGTTCGGGCCCATCACTTCTTCTACGACTCTGCTGGTAGTAATCTTCATTTTCATAATTCTCTAGGAGTTCTGTCATTGCCTGGATGGTTTTTATCTGGCAGCCCCTCCTAGCACGAATCACCTCCTCATCATAATGGTAAGACAGCTTGTTTATTAGGCATTCCTCCGGTATGGCTGGTTCTAAGTGCTTGGCCATACACATTTTGCCGAGGAAATAAGCTGTCATTGAGCTGCCGACTTGTGTTTTGTAGCGGCCGTGGCGTATATTATCTCTTATGAGATTTTGCGTGGTCTCTGACCAGTACTTGGCCTTGAACAGGCTCTTGAATTGTTCATAATTGTCGATGTCGCTCCGGTTGGCCAACCACCAATGGTCATTCACCTCCCGAAACGACTCGTCAAGGATCTCTCTGTTCTGGACCCATCGCTTTCCTCGGTGTTTCTCGAGGTACTCCTCTATTCGTGCCAAGAACTCCATAGGCTTCCGTTTGTATTGCCGGAAATTGAGCCATTCTCTGTTCTCTGACATGGGGAAATTGTGATATCCCGATGGTCTGTTTCTTATTAACTCTATCTCCTCCTGGCTCTGACGCACCTGTCCGGTTATGTTTACCATGGCGGCTTCCACGCCGTCGCATCTTTCTGTTACTTGGGTCCTCACTTTATTTACTTCCTGCAAGGTAAATTTCTTGGTCTCCTCCAATTTAGTTTTCTGTTGTTCTTGGACCTGAGTAATCCCCTTTGTTATTACTTCCCGGACTTCCAGCACTTCGTTTTCGGTTTGACGACATCTTTCGTCTACTTCTCGGATCTGCTGGTTAACAACCACAACTTTCTGTTCTAATTTCTTTACAATGGACTTCTTCGTCTCAGTTATCTTTTTATTTATCTCCTCTTTGGCTAACTCAATCCTCTCGTCTAACTTATTCATGTTCTCTTGGTTAACTTCCCTCAGTTCTTCTCTCAACCTTTGATTATTCTCATCCATCTTCTCTTCTAAATTCTTATTATTTTCTTCCATTTTTCTTTCCATCTTCCTACTAGTTTCTTCGATCCTCTTATTAGTATTTTCTATCTTACGGCCCAATTCTTCCTTTGTGGATCGGTTATCTTCCTTCAGATCCTCTAGTTTTTCATTTAATGAATGGTTGTTTTACTTCAGATCCTCTAGTTTTTCATTTAATGAATGGTTATCTTCCTTCCTTTCCTTACTGTTTTCGTCCATCTTCTTGTTAGTGGAATCCAGTTTGTTATTCAAGTCTTCACTCAATTTATTACTCATATCCATTATCATTTTTCTTATGGCCTCCTGGAAATTAATCTCCCCTATTGGTGTCGGCACTTCAGGTTGTTTCCCTGGCGGTACGGGTTGTTTATCTTCCACCGGGGGTAGTAACACTTCCGGATCTTCAACAGGTGTTGCCTCCTTATCCACCATGTCAATCTCTTTTTCGGCCTCTGCCGCCCTCTTTTTCGATGTAGCTCGTCTCTGCATCTTTCTCTGTCTCTATTTACTAATCGCTGCCAAGCTTAGATTATTAAGCCCTCTAAGTTGGACGCCACTTAGTAACAAGACCCTGTATGGCTGCAATCAAATCAAGCCCCACTGTTTGGGCTAGCCACTTGGTCACCAGACCGCTGTATGCCGGTCGTTACTAAAGAATAAAATGTATATGGGAAAATTCAATAAAAATAGAATTTTCAAATAATAAAATAATTTTGTTATGTTAATAAATGTGTTTAAATGAGAAATACATCTGTTTTAAAAAAGGTTCTGTAAAATTTTAATAACAGGTAGGTATTTATTGACCGTCGAGCACTTCTTGAAGATTTGACCCAAGTCTGGAGTTAAATAGATTAACTCCAGGTAATAATCGATTGGTGACTTTTCTGACTGGTCCAATATCTTGTTCAGATGGAATATATTCTTCTTACTTATGTCCTTCAGCCTTATAAATACCCTTAAATTACCCTGTGAAATAAGTAACAGATACGAAATAATGGAAATATAAAGATTTATTGACAATTTTAAATAAATAATCGATATTTTATCGATAGAGAGCAATTATCGACTCTGCCTCGGGAATTATCGATTGTGTCATACAGAACAAAATTTTATGTTATATTATATTAAAAGACAGGTTCTTTGAGCGATTAGAATTAATAGTCAGAGAAGGGTGACGAGAAAGTATAACATTAACAATTAAAAATAAATTCAATAATTACTATTCAATAGTATTTAAATAATTCCAGTATATAATATTTGAATATAAATGTTTTGTCAAACCAATGAAGACTGACGTCACTGCGATATGGTTAGCAGACTCCGTTTTCAAGATGGCCGCTACTCGAGTTGGACTAAGTTACATCATATGCGTCGTGTCAGAAAATCACAATAAAATTCCCTTTATTAAGGTTTAAAATGTCCTCGCACTGGTGTAATATGTCTGTTAATCTATTTGGTGTATTCTGGTGAAGTGTTCTGTGTAAACTTGTGTTAGTTTATTTTCTATGTGTTCAACTTCTGCGGTTAAGTTTTCAAGTTATTGGTTAGGAATTGCAGAATAAATCAGTTGAGATATAGTGTTTTACTTGTTTCTATCACTCGTATTATGGAGTTAAGTGTTTGTTTTCACTATTGTCGTGAATGTATTAACAGCTTTAGCTTTAAAAAGTGTCTAAACCGTCTAACTCTCGTTCACTTATTTCAATGGCTAAACGCTAGTACCATTTTTCTCGATTTAAAGAAACGTTCTTTACACAACTGTCCAGCTTGATATTCAACAAAAGACTAATTAACTTGGTCATAAATCTGGCCCAGTTAATCTTTGAAAAAGTATTGTTAACATATTCGATTACCTGTACACATGACAAAATATTACATTATATATAGAATTTATCTATTTTATTCCTTACTTTTATGACTTATTAACCTTATTATTGGTTTAATCATCCCATTCCCTTTAAATTGATGTATTATAGTCCATATCTGTGGACATTTTGGTGGAAATTAACAAATTTTGTTCACATTTTGGAAATATAGGCTCAAAATTGGATTTCCGTCTTTATATAAAATTCCTCCATTTTAAATATTATTAATACTATTATAATAAATTTTAATTAGTCATATTCCTCTTCCTTTCCTTAAATACATATAAATTACACCTCTGAACTGCTTTTTTGTGTTAATCTGTAAATTTGACATTGCTCTTTAAAATTAATTAATTTATATATTTTGAAAATTTACAATATGTTAAGGTATATTTCCTTATTATCATTTTAACTCATAGGATCATTTCCAGTAGTGGTTAATTGAGTTATCTTATATAAATCTTGGTAGTTTACAGGATTTATAAGTGAATTATACTAGTTTATATTGGTTCTGTGATTTCACCAAATGGCCTAGATTTTAGATTTTTATATTTCTTTCTTTCTCAAATAATTTAAACTTAATTCCTCCTCTGACTTTACATAATTACAATTATATGAAAATAACATGGTTTATAACTTATTGTGTGGTGTAGTAGTTAATTAACACTACAGTTATTAAAATAAATAATTATGAACATTGTTTAGCAATCTGCACAATTGAACATATTGCAGATATGGTTTGAACATATATCTTTTAACTATTTTTGAGCTAACATAGCATACCTATTAGAACATTATTAATGGTCTGTCGGTTATTATTTATCAAACATAATTCTTTTTCAAACACGTAACATAAATCTTATTGGCTAATAACTCTTACAAATACATTTTACTAATACTTTGATTTTATGACTGTGAATAAACAGTCTATTTAAACATTTTACACTTATTAATACTATATTAATATCAGTCTTTTCTGCTTTAAATCATGATTATTTGTGATCCCCTACATCAGTAAACATTAACTCCCATACTCTATTTATTATCATTTTTTACAAATGTCTTGTAAATAAAGATTTACCTTAAAATAATAAAATACTGGAAATCTTCCATTTTATTATTTTATTATGCTGCTTATTATTAGATATTAAAGTTGTGATATAGCATACTGATAAGTTATAGTATCACCAACTTTAAGTTTATTGCATTTCTAAAAAACACTTACACAAATTCACTTTCACTGTTGGTTCTGATATTTTGAGTCTTATTATCTCAGACCAGACCCTTATTAATCATGGACTGTTAAGACTAGTTTATTTTCTTTATTACACAATAGCTTTAGTCGGTGCACGTCTTATAACGCTATACAGCACTTTAGTTTTCTCAATAATTACATTTTATAAGATTTTGGGTATGTTATACTTTCTTTTGCATAGTTTTTGTGGGTTAGGGGTTGATAGTAGTTTATATAATAATAGGTTTTACTACGGTGTTTCTTTCATACTATTTCTTCCTCTCCTCCTGTCTTCTTTCTTGTCCTTCTTCTAGTCTTCATTCTTGTCCCTCGTCTAGTCTTCACTCTTCTGTTCTTCCTTCCTCATTCTTGGGTAAACCAAGGTACTTGGTGTTATCACGACTGAGGTTTAGTTTGGAGTATTTAATTTATTCACTGAACTGACTTTATTCTTCTATACAGGTTTCAGGGTATTGTTTTCTTCCTGTTCACAAACTTTATTCTTCACTCTTCTTGTTTTTGGTGTATTTTGGTATTCACCACTCTTTAATTGATTCTCCTTTTTTCTTGATATGGTCTTATATAACTGGTTTACTGCTCTGAGCTTCCTGGGTAACTTACTGATATTATACTATGAGTTGATGAGTTGCTTCGATACTTTCTTTGGTTTTTTAAAACAGTGGTTTTTATATATATTGTAATGAGGATTTTTATTTTATCGTGGTTCATTCCTCTGATTTATTTAAATGTCATTCAATATTATTATAACATTTGTTGGTGTAATTAAACTTTATGATTTCATATGACTTAAAATGTAGTGGATTTTCTGTCACGCTACAATATTAACCATTATTGCATATATTTACCCTTTAATATAATATCTATAAAAATATCGTTTCATTTATATGCATTATGTTTAAGATTATTGTGAGATACATTTGGAAGCTTCTCTCACTCACTCAGAAGAAAATAACTCTCCTGGCTATTTGGGTCTGTTGTACTCTTACTCTTCACCAGTTTCTTTGCCTTGCCAACAAACATACTACACCCGCCACCTAAGAGCCATCACGTTTTTATGTTCTTCCTTTTTTAATTCTCACATTTTTTACATCCTTTGATTCCTAATTCGATTCCCAGAGCGCTTTTAGTCATTTAGTTGACCATATCTAAACGCAGTACGGGTGCTTAAGGTCCAGCAATCCGGTCGCAGGATCTTACTAATTTATTGATGTTGCGATAGCCATGGGTCTCGTTGCAGGAGATAACCGATTACAACTGGAGCAAGCTGTAATCCCGCTTTTCAATATGTTATGGATAATTGCTCCATAGACAGGCACGTTTTTACTGTCACTACGTTCATGGAAACTATGTCTAATACTTTAACTCAACGAAAGTGTGAACTTGGAAACACTATGGGACGGACTATAGAAAATTGGAAAAGTTAATTCGTTTCCAATTCTCGTAAGTAGGATTAACCTGGAATAAGAGTACTCATCGTGATTCTATCCTGTTTTGTCTTGTATTGCAGTAGACCCATACGGCAAGACAAACAATGGAGTCGTTGCGGGCAGTCTTTAACGGGAAGCTGATCTCAAGATTTGGCGATTATCAGTGGCCTGCGTGATCTCTTGATACAGCTCTCCCAGGGTAGTCTCTGTGGAGCTAACTAAACAACAAAGTATGCAAAAATATATTACAAACAGTTTACGAACTTAAGGATAAAATACAATATGAGATATATGATATAAACTGCCATCCTGAAAGCTTAAAGGAGTCGTCTTACTTTTCTTCGAATGTTGCGGGAGCTTATAAAGCACTGTGGTAAAAGTTTACAAATGTAATTTTTCAAATCAAAGGTATAAGAAAATAAATAGCAACTTTCAAATTATTATTGGTTGAATTTTTTCATGTTATTTTACGGTAATTATTGGTAAACTATTAAAAGTCGTCAGATATATATTCCATTTTTTTGATTTTATATAAACTTTATACTGAATTGGCATTTCCTCTCCTACTAATAATTCGGTAAAAAGTACTACATTGTTTTTAACTTGCCGTAGGTCATATATATTATTAATTACGTCAATTTTTATCAATATTGTTTCCAATTTTCCGTACATATATATAATTAAATCTCCAGTCAAACTAGCGGACGGGGTTTCTAGATTACAGGGTTCATGTAGTTTGAGGTACCGTTTTACAACAATCTAGCCCAAGGTTATAGATTACTACCCTCACTTATACTACCCTCAAAGTATGTGGTAATAAAGCCAAACTGAAAACCTACCAAATATATTAAATAGTTGCGCATAGAGCGAGATGCTCAATTGAGTGCTACTAACGACAGTGTTTTACAACAAAGTGCTATTTATTCTGTTCCCCTATAAACTTTAATCTTTGAGTTACACTCTATGTAATAGCCACA
Organism: Magicicada septendecula; assembly: GCA_034769895.1. Taxonomy (NCBI): domain Eukaryota; kingdom Metazoa; phylum Arthropoda; class Insecta; order Hemiptera; family Cicadidae; genus Magicicada; species Magicicada septendecula. The sequence continues at coordinate 117,868,179 of CM068374.1, read as the reverse complement.
TGCATACCGTGTGTCGGGTTTATAACGAAATGAGGACAAATATTTTAACATAACACGTGGGTATAAAATTGTGCTGCTAACTTCGCCAAAACTTTAAAAAAATTTACAGGCATTGCATTACAGTTCATTCAGCAATGAATGAATTCATTCTTCATTCACCAATCAATGAATTCATTCTTCATTTACCAATGTACAGATTATAAGTTAAATGTTCATAAGCGAAGTTTTATATGTGTACTACGTTATTGACAACAAAGAAGTAGTTTCTATGGAAACTCACCGGTTCCCATTTTCGATCACTCACCAGCGGTCGTTTTCAAATGTGCGACACGTCCTTATAAACATTTTCAATTTTAAAAAATTCCATTGAATTCGGAAGTTGTCATTACCATTTCCATTGGTACGCAGTTGCTGACTGATTTCAAAATGGGTCTGTTTCTGAAGGTCAGTCAACAAACACAAAAGAAATTTTCAGTGAAGCGATGTTCTGAAGTTTTTCTACCAAAATTTAATTTTACGAACTTGTATCGATGCCCAGATTATCAGGAATTCTCTCCAGTTATATGATGCTTAGCTACGATGAAAGTTACCACACCACGAGCTCTCTTGGCATGATCTTCGACATCGCTTGGATGAACACCAACCAATATTTTTTCCCTCTTTACAAATGCTTCAAGACGACGTATGTATTCCGCCGCGTACGCATAGTTGAACAACCAGAATGTCTCTGTAAAATTTTAATCTAGTGTTATAGCAAAGGTTCATACGCACACGCTGTTCTTTGAGCTCTTTCTTAGTCACTTTGTCATTACCCACTCTATCTGATATCGCTCAACGTCTAATGCTTATAGCAAAACTGTATAAATGGCAGTTTATTGTCAAAAACTATTGCTAGGCCAGCTCAAAGTGGAAGCGTGTTACTTGTACGGTTTGGTGTCCAATTCAAAATACGGTCTTCCTTAGAACATACCTCGTATTCACGACTTTATTGATGATACTGACACAAAGAACTCAGCTATTTAATTGTAAACTTACGTATAGTTTTCATGCATAATTTCTCCATGTTTTTTTTAATAAACAGTCACCTGTTGTATTGCCATAAATTGTTCCTATTTTCATAAACAAATTTCAACAGGCAATATAAATTAGTTCATTTAAGATTTGTTTTATTTTACAGTCAATATAACTTAATTAGTACATAAAACAAATAATAATTGAATGTAGGATACAATTAATATTTTCAAGACATGCTTAAGTCATATAAAACGTGACACCAGGAGAAAAGGTTTTACGTCTTAAATAATTTAGGTACTATAAACAACATGTTTTACATCACTACAGTAACAAATATATTCACCAGAAAAACGACTTACCAATGCTATTATACATTTATTCTTTGTTCATGGTAATGATATATGAAACACAAAGGTCGTTGTTTTGTACAATGGAGGTAAAAAATAAAATATGCTTTATGGATATAACGTATTTTCTACGTTGCATGAGAATTTTATATAACGTAAAGATTATATAATATGCTGTAGGCATGGCATCATTTACTCAGAGAATATACCTGTGTTTGTGTGTGTGTGTGTGTGTGTGTGTGTGTGTGTGTGTGTGTGTGTGTGTGTGTGTGTGTGTGTGTGTGTGTGTGTGTGTGTGTGTGTGTGTGTGTGTGTGTGTGTGTGTGTGTGTGTGTGTGTGTGTGAAGGATCGAATTAGGTTGTAACAAAAAGATAAACTTGTTGCTTCATCTAATAATGTGATGGCGAAGCAAAGAAATTTTATTTATTAATATATATTTATTCTTGTTAGCAACGTGACTAATGATGGAAACCGTCATTTGTGTAGTAGGAAACAAATGCAATCTGTGTTCATATGGTTCGTATGCTACAGAGACGAATATCATGCAGATAAATAGTCACGCCTGAACGCACACATGATCTCAGGCATATGTGATTCTTCTGAAATATGTGACCTATCAATGGCTTACTTATCTTAAATTTTACCAAATCCCTCGATTATCGGGTACGAGGACCATGGTATCGTTTTGTACGAGGATAAACGACTTTACCGATTCAGATGAACGCTGACACATGAATGTATTCCAATAGGAATACAGTAATCGTTTTGAGCACACAAACAGAAGGTCTGGTAGCTTATTTTAGTGGCAGATCACTATATACAACACAACACGCAGTGAAGTGGTGTGTATACCAGTATGTTGACTCTGGAAATTGGATCAACAACAGTGCATACATTTTAAATCAGTTGTTCGTTCCTGCCACGTTGGATTCAATTTGCATTGTCAATAATTAGATATACACAGCTGAAGATAAAGCGTACCAATATGACTGAATCAACAGTAGTGCATAACGTGTATGCTGAACCGAAAACGAACGATTACTAACGATACGCTTACGTCTCCACACATATTTACCTATAAATTGTAAACAACGGAAGAATAATATACAGGCTTATACTTGTGTGTATCTGTCTGTCTATGTTTGATTAGTCTGGGTTCGTACGTGTTTAAGAAAAAGCGAGTGTTCATAATTTATGGCGTGTGATTTAATGCATCTTTAAAAGATCACAGTAATACGAACCAGACCAGACACCGCGCGTACATCTATACGAAAAGTTAATAAAGTTTAATAATATATTTCATTATTATGCATTTTATCTTCTTATTATTCCAGGTAGTTTAGCTCTTTCGAATTTCAGAAAATACATTGTATTATACTGATTCTATGATATCATTTATTGCAGTTCTGACACTGACACAGAAGTGAATGACAATAATTAAGCATCATCTGATATTTCGGTTTGTTTGTGCAGCTGTAACTGAATGGACACTTCTAATGCTACGTATAATGGATCACTAGTTTAAATGCCAAATATATTGTAGCGATGGAACTGTCTCGAAAAGGTGAGTGTCGTTCTGCGTGTTTCTCGACTATCCCAGCGTGCCTCGTGTGTATCAAGGCCGTCCACTTACGTAGCACTCAAGTAAGGCGAGCACTTGAAATACGCAAGCTAATCTGGCACGCCGCAGTAAGGATGGAAAGTTATTCTGGAAGGTAAGCGCGACCTATATAAACGACAGCGTCTGGATTTGTCAGCCAGTTTATAGTGAGCGATTTCTTTAGAGCGGATCGAATCATTGTTGGAGATTAGTGGAAGCGATTACTGTGTTTTATTTAGTGCGGAACTCTATTACTTGACATTATCATTATGGGTAGGCAAATTTAACTTGGATCATTGTAGTGAGAATACCTTGTTGATTACAAATAGTTACTTGTGATAATTTAAAGCTTGTGATTCGTGATAATGGTAATTGCTGTCAGTATTTTGTTTTCCACTGCACCACACGACGATCAGTGAGACCGTCGTAACGATATGATAGCGTGTATTGTAGCTTTGAGCATAATTAATATTTTGGAATGGAGTATTTCTTGCCTTTACTGCAAGCTGTCCTTATCTTCAACTTAGAGAATATGAACGTCATTCTTCGATCCCTCATATTTTGTGTAAGCGAAGAGCATTAAATATATATATATATATATATATATATATATATATATATATATATATATAAATTCAACATATTAGAGGAGAAGAAAATAATAGTTACAGTCCTCGTTAACAAAATACAAGCCGATAAACCTGGGTTGCAGGATTTTCGCCGCTCATTACTACTATACGTTCAAAGCTATTATGAGCTTCCTACAGTTAGGTTTTTAAATTTTTTAACTCAAAATGCTCAACCATCTCAATAAAACAGTATACCTGTAAACTGAGTTACACTGTACTAGTGTTTATTGGTGACTAACATTATTCACTATTTGCAACCTTTATTAAAGTTGCATAAAACGCATTGAAAATTAACAATACCTGCTAATTTGTAAAACTAGGTAGCTTAATTTATTAAATTTTGTCGTCGTCGTCATGGTTGTGAAGCTGTTAGGATTAGACAGCATAATCTGATTCAATTAAATATTTTTTTCTACCTTTCTACGATATCTACCTTATTCCATGTTTGTTTATAATTTAAAAGCTCAGACAGTTTACTTGTTTTATCATCTTATCATGATTAAACACCCTAATATGTTTTTTAATAAAGTCAATGAAAGGTAACTATTACATTTTCTATAAAAAAGTAACTATTACATTTTCTATAAAAACATAATAAAATAAAATTACGTACAAAATTAACGCACTACTTAAGATGAGTTGAATAACGTATTATTTGAATTAGCTGTAGTGACATCTGATGTATTTTGTTTGGTAATTAATATTATCGGTAGCATACTGTACACCTAGCCTCCAGGTGGTCTAGAGGCTAGCGCGGGCGATTGATGTGCTCGTGGTCCAGAGTTCGATTCCCGGCGGAGGCTTGAATTCCCAAGTATAATAATAAATTGAATATTTGAACAATTAGAGACGTAATGGAGATATATTACATTACTAAGCAAAAGGGAAAGTTAGGAATAGTCACGAATAGACACAAATAAATTTAGGTTAAAAATTAAAAAATAGTAAAGTATGGTGTTTCTTCTTTAATACGCCAAGTGACAAGAGGTATATAAAATAGGACGTCAGCCTAGAAATATTAAAAACGGACTTTGTTTCAAAGCGTTTTGCCTCCCTACAGAATCTTGTAAATTCTAAAGTAATTTTATTGTTTATACATACATTTTTGCTTTGCAGTTAACAAGTAAAAGACAAATAGAAGAGTTTTAATCAATCAGGTTGAATCGGAATATTTATTTTTATAGCTCATAGAAACAAAGCTTTTATATGTCGTACCGAAGCAATTTATTTCCTTTGTATATACATATTTTGTATATTTGGTCTCGTCTTTCTTTATCATCGTGAAACATTTTACGACTGAAAGTGATATTTCGGCTCTCTACATTTGGCGACAGCCTTTTTCAGTTTAATGTGTTTCTGTTATCAGTGACAGTATAAAGCAATTGTGTTCAAACTGCCTTCTTTATTCATGGAATTAATGGGATGTTTTTCGTCTGTTACTGTACATCTTGTACTATTTTGTTGTATTATATTATCGTTGGGCATAGACTAGGACATTTTATCAGTGCTTATTGGCGGCCAATATTTCCTCCAAAAATAAATTCGAATGTTATCATTTTTAAATACATATAACTAGCAAATATAACACTTGCTATTATACTTTGTTACAAAGTCTACTGATCGCATTTGAGAATAATACATTATTTTTTTTTTAGTGACTAAATTTATATTTAATAATGTTTTAGCTTATGATTTAACCGCTGATAGTAAAACATTTATGTATTCAAATTTTAAACTTTCCGTAATGCCTTAATGTTTTAGGCTTTTATTTGTCAATTTTTAAAAGGGAAGTAACGTTCAAAATAGTGTCAAATTTGTATAAATAAAACCTGGTTTTTGGAAGTCATTAGTTATAAGGAATAGACGTGTTCTCGAAGATAGGTTAAATATACGTACTGACATCTTCATATATTCTACCTAAATTGAAATTCTCTACTGCAGCACTATCCCGTATGTTAGCTAGGAATATCTCCTAATATCTGTCAGGTACTCTGTAAGATAACGTCTTAATTAAACACTAATGACATTATTATATTTCTTTAATAAAACGTGCGTACAAGGCAAACCATTTGTTTGTTTGCATATTACATCTGCATACTTAACATCAAAAATTCACCTATGACCGACCTGAATCATTACCATTTGTTGTGCATCGTCATTAATGTGAAAGAAATAAACGTTATGCTAAATGTAATGACCTGTTTACGGTCAACAATTCTGTATACGTACTTTGTATATGTTGGAATTTGATCGTTAACTGTCAGTATTGGTTTTAATTTTTCTTTTGAATTCAGTCTTGTAGTTCAATAGGCCACCTACACAACAATTCATTTCTATATAAGTTTAAATGTACCTCACTGGCGTATATTCAAATATAATTTAATTCAAAAGCCGTTTTAATAACATTAGTAATATTAATAAAAGTAGTTCAATATATTACAAGTATACTAATAAAATTTATTTATTTAAATTACAACCCGTTACTTTAATCTAACACAGAAACGAAACGTAAATGTGAATAAGATATTTTTGGAGACATATATTACCCTTGTATTTATGCACATTGTTTTGAAACTTAATAAAATTTACGCTCAATATATAAATCTTTTCTTACAAAGCACACGCGTATAAGGTACTGACATATATAGCACCCCAGGTATAATAGGTATCTTCATCCAGAATTATCGGATATAGGTTTGTTTTCTTATCAAAACAGACTATGTATGACAGAATAATTTACTTTTCCTCTTGTTCAGTTAGGTAATAAAGTTTCTGAAATGAAAACATAAAATGAGTTGGAGCAACAAAACTCGGTTTAGTTGGAGAAACTGATGCTAATTTCGAGTATCCAGATGTATATATAAAGGATTGAAGGGAGACTAAGGGAGTGCAAGAGTCAGGGGTTTCCTGTAACAAAATCATAAAGCGGAAATTGAATCTCAAATCCAGACGCTAGGTGGAAATTGGTTGACACCCTATAGATTATTTACGATTCCAATCTGTACTTCATTAAAAGCAGTACTGAAATAAACACACATTATTTGCATTGTTCTGATGAAAGCTTTTTAATTTTTTTAATAGATCCCTATTGTCTGTAGACATGAATTAATTATCTTGTATATAAAGAATTTCATATATTCCAATAAATTTCAAATATATTACTTTCTATATACGTAATATGTAGTTAACATACTCATGGTTTGTTATATTTTAATAGTAATATGGTAAAAGAATAACACAAATTGCAAAAGTTTACTTAAAGATAGCTCCCCTCTAAGACATTAAAATTAACGCACACACACTCAAGTTCGTCATAAAGGAGCGTAAATGTGAAGTACCGGAGTGGGGTCAAGTGTAAAGAGTCAAAAATCATATACCTATATTTATGGAATTAGATCATCATCATCATTGGCTCGACAGCCCTTTGTGGGCCCTTACCTTCTTCAGAACATTTCGCCATCCTTCTCCCTTTATAGCCATATGGCTATAAAGTATCTTCCACTTACTAATTCCAAGTTAACTGATGTCCTGACTCACCCCGTCCCTCTATCTCACTTTTCGCATTTCGACTTTCCTTTTACCTTCTGACTTTGCAAAAAAAAAATATATATATATATTACAACGCGTCTTTTTATCTAACACACTAGTATAATATATTTAATGATAGATAAAACGTTACTTACCCGTGATTTTACTTTACCTGGGCGCCAGAGGAAATCCCAGATATAAATGACACGGATTCAGCTTAGCTCAGAGCATAGAGACACACTTTCTCAGGATTCGTTCAGTGAATGTGGAATTCAAGGGAAATCGTTACAAATATCACTTAAAATTTTTGTTGAAGTTTGTTTAATTACCGTTTTAATTATTTGTTAACTTCTTGAAAAATGCTAATTGTATTACTTATTGCTACCCTAACTCTTATAATTAATGAGTGTGCGTGAAAAGTGAAGATTAAAACGTCCAAACGACCTATTACTCTTATCTGGTTTATTAAGAAAATTTATATCTCCCAAACCAGTGCTAAAGAACAGGTCTGCAATAATTTGCACGTTCAATACTACACCTCACTTTCCATTCAACACTCCTATACTATGTTATAACTAATCTTACTAATTAAATACAAAGTGTGAAGTTACTTAGTGTCTTTTAAAATTGTTTATTTTATTATTATTTATTTATTATTTATTTCATTGATCAATGAATCTATTTCTTACTGTATGATGCGTCGACCGTAGATGGGAATCCGTAGAGATCCTCCTTTTGATGGTTCAGCACAGAAGAAATGATGTTGACCAATCCTGTTGAACGATGATCTGGGCAATTACAGATGCTGTAGCTCTCTGTTGCACCAGTCACTTCACAATTGATTATTAATTAATTAATTAATTATTTAATTAATTAATGTGGTGTTACACAGCGAGGGTTGTTGTCGAACTGTACTAGTTCCTCTGCAACTGCATACTACTTCTCGAACTTTTTACTTAAATGAAACTTTGCGTGTTTGTGAAATTAAGCACGTAATTTACACACGTCTAGCGCATTGAAGATCCGAACGAAGAGTGCTCGCTACCCTCCGTCAGAGTTGGCGTCAATTCTAAATGCAGGATTCTGATTGGTTGTTCAAATAAATCATGCGTTTTCCCAGTTGAAACAATATCGGACACGTCGACCAAACGCCCCTTGACAGATCTGAGACGGCACAGAATTACTGGCTAAAATCGTACTTCGTTTGTTTGCAAATCGTTTGATTACAGGTATTTGCAAACGTGTTTTCAAATATCTGACCACAGAATATTTTTGCTTAGGTCTTTATCTGCGTGTGTGTGAAAACACCTAATTCGTACCCAGCCTAATTCTCGAGTTATTTCGCTTGGCGTTCTTCTTCTGTATATCTTCTGTAAATGTTAAATATATTGGTTGATATTTTGGCTACTTATAGAGCTTTAATTGCTGAACACTATGAAGTTTTCAGAATTGCTGTATGTTTATTGGTTTTAAAGATATTGCAGTTTTAACACATACATTCTATTGAGTAAAATTTCATGTCGGTACCGGCATTTGTCGTAGCAGTGACGAGGTTAGACAGATATGGCTCCAATTATACGCTCTCTCTCTTGCTTACGTCGCTATACTCGCTCCGTTTGACACTTTCATATAACGCTCAGATAGGACGACAATATGAATCGTTATATTATATATATAGTAACATTACATTTGGAACAACTTAATATCGTACCAGATTTAATGAAGACCATGGATAAGAAACTAAACAAGAAGAAAAATATCTTTCAAAATGATAGTGAAGAGGAACGAATAACTATTTTATACTGACTAGTACTGACCGTACCCAAATTAATGATTACGCAAAGTGATGCAAAATACCCCGATTATGACATGAACTCCAAATAATGAAAAAATAATACTTACAAAGACAGACAGCTTATGTACCAATACTATAAGGAAACAAATGGTTTTATCAAATGTATCAAAATATAAAGATAATCAAAATGCAAATTGAGGGATAATAGGCCCAAACATACAATACAATGTAAAAAGAAATATTAGTAAGTTATTAATTTGAATGATAGAATAAAATAATATAACCAAACCATTATTATAGATACATGAAACATGCAACTAATTGTAATGAATAGTGGACATAATGTTGTCCAGAGAATAAAGAATAATAAACCATGAAGTACACTACAGAAAGTATAGAAAGACTAATGTACCATAGTTTATAAGATAAGACTGTAAATAATATTTTATAACAAGAGTGAAGTTATGAGGAAAAAGTCAGCAATAATTAATCAAACAGAACAGACTGTATAGATTAATTAGTTCTTTTAATGACAATAAAAATGTAAACCAAACACAAAAACAATGAATGTGACAAGTAGAAATACAATACAATGTATTATAGTATTAAATGTATTTTAATGAATAAGCAAGTAGCTGCATGTTATGTATCAGTGAAACCAAAACAATCAGTGACAAAGTGTATAAGCAAGTGAATTATAGTAAGTGTTAATCACTCAGACAGGACTGGGGAGATTAATACCAGTGTTAAGGTGAGTAGAATAATCATCAGCAAAAATTAATAACAAATACAAGGTAAAAACAATAATAAACAAAGTGTTTAAAAAGCAGTTATCCCAAGTCAGGTTCTGATATCAATTGTGTAGTTAACAATTTTAATAATAGTTGTTAATTTTCCTTATTCCTTAGACCTATTGAGGTATGGTCAAGGGAAAAGGCTACCATTGATTGTAATACAAACAATGATTAATAACACACTCACATTAGAGTGAACAATGTGAAGGTGATTTGTAAGGAGTAATTAATTATCAAAGCAAAATGGATTGAAAGGAGATGTTATTACTATGTCTTAAACAGTTGTTTAGGTTTAATGAAAGTTAGTTTATTTGTTCAATGTTATTAGATGATAAAGAGTTTTTGTGTTTTATGGAATTTAATTTATTTGTTTAATGTGTATGAGAATCTCAGCCATGAGGGCATAATATTTAATCAATAACGTTTATAATTAAATATAAGTGTTCAAGCCAACAGGCTAAATAATAAAACAATATGTAACATGGTGTTGAAGGAATCGCCATGACATAGGCCAATATTAAAATAAATAAACTATTATCTGAATAGCCAGTGAAGTAACAAACCATTATAAATTAATAAGAAATAGTAAAACTAACAAAACAGACAGTAGTTCTATAAGGGTAATCACATTTTTTGAACAAATAAATGGATTAGCAAATGTTTTTGTGGATGGCAAACTGTATGAAACCATGTAAAACCAACTTTTGTAAATTTTAGGAAATACTGTTGGAATTTTGTAAAACAAACGTTGAAGGATGAATAGATTGATAGTTAATGGTATACACAACAAATCTAGAATCAAAATAATCCGTTTTAAGTTATTTAAGAAAAATTCAAATAGCAAAAATGTAACATCTGTATTTCTTAAGTAAAAGTAGGCATGTTTAGTGTCTATATGTCACAAATGTAAAGACCAAAATAATGATGCTAGTAGTTTTAAATTCCCAATCAGTACAGAAAATTTATACTAATTTAAAAGTTTTGACCAAATTCAGACATTGAAATAATGAATTTGTATGACAATGTATATCTGAATCAACCAACCAGATTTCAAGTTTTACCATAGCAACCAAAAATTTCAGATAAATAAAAGAAGACTTCTTTAACAACGGTCACTGAATACAGACGCGTTAGTAAAACGTCTTATATAATTGAACTTTAAACTGTGAAAACACGTACCAGACTTATTAAAACAAATCGATGTACATAATACGAACTATAATAATCAAGAGAGGAACATCCAGCATTTAATATAGAAGAATTGAGATCCAGGGAGAAGAACCGAAGAAGACGTGGACCCTATCTCCGTCCTAGAATCATTTAAAGAAGATGATCTGGTGAATTTGAACAAATTATTATTTTATGTGTCAAAACCAACATTTGTGTGCACGACTTTATAGGGATTTAAACAAAATAAAACTACAGACACTATATCATACCAACACTAAAGAACACTCAAAAATAACACGAATTGAGCTTTACACTTTTTTGAACACCACAAGAACCTTTAACGATAACTAATAAACACATAAACTGGTCATAACCTCTAATAACAAGCAACCAATACACTACTGCCAAGTTGCACTTTACACACCAAAACCTGGTAATATCCTTGCACTGTGAAATTTGTATTTTGATTTAAAGAATAGTATTATTTGTTTAAACGTAATCCCCGAACCAGATACGCCCTGAGATAATTTACTTTAATAGAAATAATAACCAATGCATCATTCCTTTGGCCTGGCTGACTACTGAATAATATTTACAACTACTGTACCAACTAGTAAAGAAGACGCATAATTTTGCCACAATTGTAATTACCGTAGAAAGAAAACGAGAAATAATTAACCAATGCTTCACTGAATAAATGGTTTCTATAAAGATATATATTTGGTGTTATATTTGCGTCATTATTATTGCTGTTTCATTTAAAAAATAAGTTAACATAGCACAGCGGACACAACAACGGTTGGCAACTGTGGGTGACGTCATTGGAACTGCACGTATAGTGGGAGCGAGCGGCAGAATACAAATAATTCGCCGTTCAACATATCATTTTAATGGTTACAGATTGACAACAACAACGGTGTGGTTGAATAATTTCAATACATATATATATATTGAAGTTGTTAAAATTTGACGCATGCTACGTGGAGCATAAGAACTCGCATCTCAACACAAATTGTTATATTGTTTACTCGCGAGACCTCATCTCATTTATTTATTACTGTTACAAATTGACGACTCCAGTGTGAGGCGAAATAAGAAATAACAAGTCAACATTAAAATTTGTAACAATATATATATATAAATATATATATATATATATTCTTAGTAGCTCTACTTTCACAAGCACGTATACTGTGTCCAGCCCATTCTAATCTCTTAATTTCATAAAGGTGACCACATCAGGTTCATCATACAAATTATAGATGTCCAAATTATATCTTTCCCTCTAGGCCGAAACACTTCCACTCTCCCTCTTCCACTGGCCCAAACATTTACCTGATGATTCTCCTTTCAAATATATTTAGTTGGCTTTCATCTCATTTAGGTAGCATCCATGTCTCTGACACATAAGTCAGTACTGGGCGCATTAGAAACTTACACATCTATACCTTGGTCCTCCTTTATTTTAACTGAGACTTTAGTTGTTTCTGAGGCCCTGCACACAGCTATTTGGTGACAAAATACGCTTTCGGATTTCCACACTAATAATATTATTTTTACAATTAACTTGTGAACCGAGGTAGGAAAAACTACGAATATCTCGTATTTATAAGATCCTATTTCTAAATATTTAGGGTCCACACAACAGTCTTGTCTTGTAACTGGCACATACTTTGTTTTTCTCTGACTGATCTGCAAATGCATTCTTGTTGCAGCTTTCTCAAATTTTACAGAGGCTTCCATCATAAATGTTTTGTTCTTCCTACGATGTTGATGTCATCTGCATAAGCCAGAATTTTGAACTGACTTATAAAAGATGTTTCCTCTCGTGTTATTTCCTGCGTCTCTAATGACTTTCTCTGAAGCAATATTAACAAGAAGGCAAGCTGGAGTATCTTCTTGTCGAACCCCTTTCCTTTTGTGCACAGGGTCAGATAACCTACTCGGGATTTTCTCTGATATTGAGTGTTCTTTATTGCAGCCTCACATAGGGGTATAAACTTTTCTAGTAATAATTGTTTTATCTATCTCACTTATTCAAAGTTTATAAGAAATTTGAAGGGACAGGTAAGTCGTTTAACCACATCCATAAAATTTTGTAAATGGACACACTATCAATATAAGATCTTCTCAGTTTCGATAAATATTTCTTTTATGAAGTGTTGGGATTGGTTTACTTTTTAACTCTAATGGGGTAATTCCAGTACCGCCGAAAGATGAAGAAGCTGTAGAGATCAGAAGAACCACAAAATTTTTTTTTCATTCCAGAATCGGACATATTGCATCGGCATAAGTCAACAGTCAAACGACTTTCCTTAACGTGTACAGCGTAATCGGCTAGAACAAAATGTAATATTGAAAGATTATAATGTCCACAAACTAACATCTACACGATAAGAAAATCTTTAACACGAGTCTATGTATCAAGATTTCAAGTAGTCGTCCTTGAATATAATAGGTTTCAATTTCATAAGTTAGTGTTATTTTCTTTGTGTTTTTGTGTGTTCTTTAAAGTACCGGCAATACGTAGCTGAGACTTAAAATTGTACATTACCCACGCTGCTTGATCGTGGTAGAGGTAATTTGTTGCCTCTATGCACATAATTTTTCTAACTACCCAATTGCCTCTTCGTCTACTGTGTAAAGTGTAACAAAACGACGGCCGTTTTCTAATATCATTATTTTAACATAATTTTAAAGTGATTATTTCTTACAGATTATTTATTATCCACTATATTCTATTTTATTTCCACACAACAAAACACATTCTAACTGACAACAACGTGTATATCTATGAATTTTAACGATAGAAAGTTTACCGGGGATCGGTCAAACAGTATGAAACAATTTATTTTACATTACTCTTTTGACATTTTGACAGTATTTATTGTCATCTTTAAGACCTGTGTACGGATACAACAGAAAATATCAAACACAGAAAGATCAACTAATTGAGTGAATGTGTTTGTCTATTATTGATAATGCAATACATCCCTTGTATTTATTATTAGCATATTGATAATGTAATAATCCGTTAATTATATTTGTAAGTAGCTATAGATACAGTATCATCGAATGTATATTAGTATTGGTGCAGATAGCAATACTCGTCTTATTTCTATTTTAAATTGTAATACTGTATTAATTATGTTTTGGAGTATTACAATTTTCTGTACGTATTTAAGAGTATTGTTTTCTGCAAAACAATATGAAAGGAATGCAAATATTTTGCTCCTGTAAAACAAACTGTTTCAACTCCCTCACCCCCCACACACACATACACACACACCTGCACGCATATTGTTACTACAACACAAAAAGCCACCCCAATACCTGGGAATAAACTATGAATCAACTATATTAAATGAATGAAAATAAAATGACTATGACGCGACAAATGACTATGACCCAACCCAAGTGATTGACCCAATAAAAGAAAATAAAATGAGAAGGTATATGAAAAAGACACAAACAGATAATAAAGGTAAAAGACCAGTATTAAAATCAAATAAACTAATCCCAATTAAAGTACACTAACCAGAGAAATAGATATTAAATATATTGAATAACTCTATAATGATAAGTGAATCAGAACATGAAATGTTTTAATATTATAACTAATAATGGTGAATAAAACAATAAAAAACCCAGAAGTGAGAGATAGGTAGGGAGTGACAGTGATTAAGTGAGTAAAGAGAAATCCAGATTAGGGAATAACCACTAGTAACACTCAAGTACAATAAAAAAGTGCAAAGTGCCAGTGTAAACCCAAAATAAATAGAAAACCCCACATATAGATATAGACACTTAAAACCAGTGATTAACACTATAGTTTAATGGTGAAAAATACCAAAAATAAGAATGTTATTGTTATTATAATTAAAAGTGATAGTAGATTAGGAATACAGTAGTATTCAGGGTAAAAACCCCATAATGATTAAAAATGTCAGTGTTACATTGGTTAGGTAGAGAAAAAATATATAGTAAAAGTTAGAAGAAAAATATACTAAATAATATAAGTGCAAAATAAGTAAAATATTCTTGGATCGTAAAATGTTCAAAGGGATAATTAGCAAGATAAAATAATGGTGTTATAATGTTAGTCACCAAAATAGTTAAGAATAAACTAAATATAAACAAGATTAGCATAGTAAATGTTAAAAGATTTGTTTAATTAAGTATATAAGAAGGAATATGGCTGAAAAAAGTAAACAGACCATAAACATAAATTTTGTGTTATATTTTATAAGTAATATTAAATGACAGACAAGTTATAAAAAATGGAAATATAGATAAGTAAGGATATAAATTCTTACAAACATAATAGTACAGGAAAAGAAATTAGAGAATAATAGACAGGCCATGATTTTGTAAAGTAATAAGAACATACAATTATTATAAAACAGCCCAAATTAATTCAAAAGGTAACCAAGTCGTAAGGGGCACCAAGCAAAACATATGTAAATGTAAAATAATCTTTAAATTTGTGTAAAATAAGAAGGTATAGCCAATTACTACTTAGGCCTAGAAAATGCCTAACTGTATAAATCCAAAATAAACAAATTGTAAGAAATTAACGATTGTATTAGAAAATGCAGGGCAAGTAACTAGTTAAGTACAATTAGTAAATCATATTAAGATGTCAAAGTTAAATTAAAAACCTTAAATAAGAAAGAAATGTAATTACATAATATTAACATTATTGTCAAAACTTTAATACATAAAAAAACCAGCTTTGTGCTATGTCAAAATGATCTTTGAAAGAAAATATAACCAGTTGTGATAATATCTCATATATAGATAAGAAGACAGAAGAATAATAGTAATAAAGATATTTAGTCATTTTGAATTAAAATTAAAATATTATAACAATGGATATAAGATAGGTTCAGCCAATGAGAGACAGACAGTTGCCATAACAACGGAACCTTATTTATTATAATTCCGTTAAAAATTGTTAGTTCATTATTGACGCTTAAGACGAATAGGAGCCAAACCATAGTCGACTCAATTTTAATTTATAATAGTCAAAATTAAGTCAAAATTTTATAAAATGAAGACGCAAGAAGTCTGATGAAGAACTAGTCCATTCAATAGAGACCACAGACCAGATTTTCAAATTCTAAATTAATTATTTAATCCACATTATCCGAAAAAGAAGTCAGGCGTACTCTAAATCATAAATGATGGAAGACTGATGATCAAAAAGACCCAACCTAACTAGAACTGAGGAACTGTTCACCCGAATTCAACAGATTTGATAAGTATATCTGAAATACCCGAATTTATGGAATAAATTCTTATTAACTTTTTCTCACAACGCAAATAACTCTCACTATGAACTGATAATCAAATTCTTTCAAGGATTTATTGAAAATAAAAAACTAAACTTGTATGAAACCAGAAAATAACCTGAGTATAAATTACGAGCTCTTAACACACACTTTTTAACACTTCAGGAACGAATTTTAATTAAATCTAATAGTATATAAGTACCATCAATGTAAGGTAGTGTACTTTATTATCATCTTGTTAATATTTTTTCGTAACCAAAAGAACTCAGATTTAACGAACGATAGAAAGCAAACATTGCCGACAGCATGTCGATCTAGTAACGTTTAATCAACTTTAGCCAACCTGGGAGAAATTGTCTATTTATTGCTGGAGCAACTTTGTTTAAATAACAGTATATAATTTTGTATTGAATTGAATAACTGATAATTTCACGTTAATAAACTAGTACTGAGTTGTAATAACCGTCCTTTATTTCATTGTAAATTGCATTATAAAGTTTGTGTACTTTAGCGACGAGCGAAATTGACGGCCAGCGTTAGACGTCGGCAACACGGCGAACTACTTGCGAGATTCATACGCCTGCCAATTGCGAGGGTAATTTGAATCAGCCAATACCGTCTAGAACGACCGCTCGATTTTCATATTTTTTAATTGTTTTCTTAAACAATTTGGCGCCACCCGGGAATAAAATTACATATTAAAGGACAGGTAAGGTTCACACTCGCGAGATATTGTACTGGTAATTCGTGAGATCGCGACGGACATCGTCAGCGTAAATAGAAGAACTGGTAAGTAAATAAACATAAAGTAACGACTACAACGTGTGAGGCTAACACACGATTAAACATATTTTCGAGAGCACATACAAATTAACGAGAGCTCGTCGTTACAAATTGACGCCATCAACGTGTGGCAGAATAATTACATCCAGAAAGTAGCGTCGGAAAGATCGCGTCGTTACAAATTGACGCAACAACGTGTGGCTTAAAAGAGGCATACGGAACGAATCGTTACAATATACAAAACACATTCACTCAATTAATTGATCTTGTTCTGTTTGATATTTACTCTTGTAGCCGTACACACGTGCTGATGACACTACATACTGTCGAAAAATCGACACAAATAATGTAAAAAAATGTGTGATACTTACTGATCCTCGCTAAACTTTCCATCGTTAAAATTTATTGAATGACGATCACTACTATATTAAGGATTTATTTATATATAGCCCTATCTTTATCAGTACGGTATATTTTATAGTCTCCAAGTCACGTGTATGAGTATTTAATTGTAGTATTTGTAAACTCTTGGTTACTCACCGTCTTGTGACTTCTTTAAACTTCAAATAACAACGCGTTTCAAGGACAAATCCTCATTATCAGGTTATAAAAACATTAAAAAAACATTAATCCTTCCGGAGAAGTAGTCAAAAAATCAAAAATTATTACCAAACATCACAAACCCATCACGTCATGTCGCCCCCTGGTGCGCACCACTACACGCGATCGACTCACAGGGACGACTTCTCCGTAAGGATTGATGATTTTATAACTTGATGATGAGGATTTATCCTTGAAAAACGTTGTTATTGAAAGTTTAAAAAAGTCCCAAAACGGTGAGTAACCAAGTGTTTACAGATACTACATTTAAATACGTACATTTTTTATAATTTTCCTATGTAAGATAACTCAAGCGAATTATGAGATTCTCCTATGCTTGGTAGAGACAAATACACAGAGAAAGTGTCATTAGCCTTACCTCCTTATAAATACATCACAACATTAGTACGTATTTAGATGTTGTTACAATTAGAAAACAAGATTAACGGTCTTCCTATAAGTTACAAAAAGAAAATTACGTTAGTCGAATGGAAGAATAGAAGTAACGTAGAAAGATAAGTAAAGCAGTACTTAAGGGCTTATACAGATTGTAAGTAAGTTATATCTTGTTACTTACCTAGAAACCTTTTTTCACCGCCTAGCTAACAACTAGAGTAGTAAACAACTTTAGTGTACTTATTGTTACAAAAAAATATTAACTGACTAAATTAGAAAAGAAACGTAAGAGCTCTAAGTAGTGCTATAAGTAGGCAGATGGAGAGGAGACGACACTATTTGCAATAAATACAAAAACACACCATTATCAATCGAGATCTGTAACACTGAAACCTGGACCATAAATCAACAAACTATGGAAGAATAGATTTCTCGGAACACGAGTAAGGGATGAATAAGTAAACATATTAATAGAAAAACATACTTTCCAAGAAAAAAATATTTATCTATACCTATTAAAGAATGAGAGAGACAATTTTTCATATTGTATTTCTTTCTTCTTATTTTACTAAATAATTGGCATGGTAAGTCATTTAACTTAAGTACGCCTACAACGCAACTCCTTAAATACAACCGGTTTATTGTAGAAACATCTTGTAGCCAATTTTACACTTCAGATGACTTTCATTTCATTACGAAAACGCGGCCTGGTTGCAGTTCAGCATGTTCAGTTTTACGAAATAGTTGTTTCTTTCAGGCGATTTAAAAGTGTTAATAGCTAAAACTGTTAGTATGTTTTCAAATATTAATAGTTTATTTCTATTGGGCACTGAAATTTTTGTATCTCTGTGATTTCATTATTTTTCACGTATCGTATGTATTTGGTATTTGTTTATCTAGTGACCTAATCTGTGACCCTTGATTTCTCAACTACTTAATATAATTTTAATACAACTATCCGCCTTAACATCGATATAGTACAACAACAATTTATAACAAATGTTTATGTATCTTTTGGAAGGAAATAAGGTTTTAGTAAAACACAATTAAATATTTAAAAGAATGCAATTTTTCTTTAAAACATTAGTATATAAAAATAAATTGGGATTCACTTTACCATACGATATTTTGAGTCGCAGGTTTTTTTTTGCTTTGAATCAGTTACACGTGTGTATAGGCCTATCGCTGTAGCAGTTTTCTGCTAATTAACGTAATGTTACGTTTCGATTGACCAGCAAAAATGCATTTGCAATTAATTAGCAATAATATTGGAATCTACATATGTCTCTCACATTATTTTACCGTCCACATATACGGTATCAAACTCCAACACGTAATAATTTTGTTCTGTATCCTGTGTTTGTAATTAAAACTTTTGCACTGCAATAATCAGAATCATATGGAATGGCATAAATTATACCATGGTATAATTACAAAGAAATGAAAACATCACAGCTCTCTTTCTCTCTTAAATTTAGCAACGTATGTCTCTAATCCACAAAACCTCTCAATATGATGTAACTACATGTAATTGTAAGCTTATGAACACGTGTCTTTAACTAAATATAAATTAAAAATTTTGCATCGTTTTCTTAAAATGTGAATTTTTAAAACGACAGGAATTAGGGCTTCTGTTAATACGAAAACACCTATTTTTGTGCAAATCGGAGGGTAAAACTTTGTCGTTGGGGATGTGAATACAGAGGTCGGCGATAAATTCAACTCACAAAATATGTCTAGGTATTACAACTTTGCGTGTAGGTTTCTGCGTCAAATCTTCAAAATTCAAAACCACTGGCCTAAATATAGTTGACTCTATTTCCTCTAGTACATCACATTCATTCTCATATTGTTTAGTGTTCACATTAATTATTGGAGACGTATAAAATATTACATTATTTGTAATTATTTTTCGAAGCAATTATAGATTAGGGAGCTTGCTAGAATGATTTGTTTCAATATGTCAGCTATTTTTATATTTAAAATTGTAAAGCTAATTAGTCAGTTAGTTGATAATTTAATTTATTTCTTAGATTGAACATTTTTGTTTAAATACGTATTACGACCAGGAGAAAGGAAAAATAGACGGTCATTGCGGTAAAATGTTAGTTGTAAGTGAACGTCTCTCGTAAACAGCATTTCTGAATAAGAAAATGTATTTTTTCAGCTAAAGAAGAAATTCATAAGAGGTTGTTCAATTATTAATCTATATATCTGGATGTATGAGCGTCACATAGAATAAGTATCGCGGTACATGTTATTGGAATGAAACGGATTTATTAATGATGCTATTAAATTTCTGAAAATATACCCTACTTTTAATACAGTTTACAAAAAATAATTAATTTCTCTCTGTTTATCTTTGCAACACAAACATAAACTTAACTTCTGTACAATAAAATAAATTAATATTTAAAAATGTTTTTTTTTCTTATTTAAATTATATAGTTATACTGACATAACCTATATTAGAGTCTTTCTTTTGAATAAGTTTTATAAGTGTGTATAAATAATATAAGTTCATTTCCCTATAACATGGATTGCAGATCATTTAGCCAGCGGGTTGATATTATCTTGATAAATGGGTCAATCTACTCTTTCCGGCTTCAGGGTCGCTTCCGCACCTGTAGATTTTTCTCAGGGAACAGTTAGATACAGGTTTACACCGCGAACCGATATTGCTTAACTGTTAGGCTTACACCTTTCCAGTTAGTTTAAAGTGTCTACATACTTATAAACGAACTATCTAGCACTTAACTCTATAGTAATTTTCTAATTTTCGTTCGTTGCAACTGGCAGACCAAACGTGATGGACCAGAACAGCGTTTACTCGTTATCGGTTCCAAATAGAGGCTGTTTGTACGTTCACAATTCTTAATTTAAAACTGAATTTCTTGTAATTTGATTGGTTCCCCTGTAACCGCATCTCATGGTTTTCTTACAGGTAACAGATTTTCTTATCATACAGAACGTATCATGCAGAACAATTCATATTCAAAACACCTTCTGTTAAATAATGAATTTTATATAACTACGGTTTTTTAAAGTAACTACTGCCACCAGGAAGGTGTTTTTATTACAGGTGTTCTGATACAAGTCTCATCTCAAAATTAATCATACGTTAATAGTTATTAAAATTAAAGTATTTTGTAAGAATATCCTGTAATATAATTGCATACCCTCGGACATGCGCACTCCAAACGCGGCTAAGTATCATTACACACTATTTCACTTCAATTAACGTTAATTTACAAGTTGGTTTAAGTCTAGGAACACTTAAAATTATCATTTTTTACGAATACTCTACGGATCTGTTAAGGCATGTAAAAAATTATAATAAAATTTATAGTACTTACTAGAGGTACGACTCTAATAAATAGTATAGAACCGCTAATAATTTGTACTCATACTTCTGATTATACATTTAAAGTCTCCTCTACCTAGCCTGTTAGTGATTGCCAGGTGGGGGTGGAAGGAAGTAGAGAGAGAGGGAGAGAAAGAGACAGAGAGAGAGAGAGAGAGAGAGAGAGAGAGAGAGAGAGAGAGAGAGAGAGAGGAGGGAGTGAGATGGGTGGGTGAATGTTTGGTGAGGGGGAGAGCTCTGGTACGCGTCCGTAAACATGAAGAGATTGTAAGTATATTTATTTTGAACAAATAATTTTAAGTAATGAATAAACAATTTGGAGAGCGCACGAAACATTTTAAATTAGCTCCATCTTGTACACAATATCATGTGGAGGAAGGGTCAATAAAATTACATAGAGTAAACAAGAGGTGATGAAAAGAAGAGGTGAGCGCTAGTAGAGTAGATCTAACAACGGCAGAGCTCGTTAGCGAGGTAGAGCATCCCACATATACTGTATATTTGGGATGGCTACTTTATAGCAATTACTAGCATCTAATTGGATCATCTATTATTGATAACATTGTAGAACGACAAAGGACTTACAAGTCTGTCCAAAAACATTTTAGATCATTGATGTAATTTGTTGTTTCACTTTACTCCACCGACGTTTTCATTCTACGGTCTATACTTTGTCATTTACCATGTTACCGTAACTAATACAAAATAAATTAATATCATTAATATAATTAATATCATTTTCAAATTCGTTGTGGCTCATAAAACATTATATAATTACAAATTGTAACTGATTTATATAAGTATTTTTTGTATACTACGGGTTCTTCATTACATATGATATTTTTTAATTTTGCACTATGCCCTTTTTGTTTCAGATAATTTTACAAATTTATTGTAAACTATCATTTATAATTAATACCTTATCGATAATTATTCTTCATATTTTTACGCTAATGAATTTAACATAGTATACGCAACGTTCATTTTATTGTTTATTTCGTATATAAATATTAATTTATTTACAAATATATATTTTACTAATGTGTATTTGTTTAATATACGTTTTCATTACACAGAACTTAGACATCCAAACAAAAGACTCAGATTTTTAAAACATAGTATTTTATTTAGATGAAATATATAAAATGACTGTAAATAACATATAAATAAATATATAATCTCTAATATAAATTAAGAATATTAAGAACGTAAGGATTACGTAAACTAATAAAGAATTAAAAAACAATGTTAGATAATTTTCTTATTCACGAAGTATATGTAATTCAGCTGTGCTGAAATCTCTATAGTGTGCTCTTATTCACTCAAAGCTTCAGTAATGGAGTGGCTCCATTTAGCGGTCTTAAATCTTTTATATTGACCGCAAATTTTGTTAATTTAGTTTGCAAAACGAATTTCCTACAGCATTTCCTGTATTTCTCAAAACAAAATTTTGCCAGTACAACACTTTTTTATAAAGTAATGAAAATATTTACTTAAGTTCTGAACAAATAGTTCCCGATCAGTATTATAGAACACGTAACCAACAACTAAGTAATTTATTAACACTTAGAGTCAATAAGTTATAGTTCCGACGCTCATTTTTATTTCATGGATAAAAATTCTTTAACTTAGTGCCTGCTAATATTTAATAGAGAAGCAACATTTATTTATTTTCAAAAAAATAAGTTAAACTTGGTTTGTGGGTAAAGACTGTATTTACGTTTTAATTAAATTAGAAATGTGGTAGTATTCAAGTAAGACAAGTTAGGGCTCATGTATTTATAAATATGAATTTCTGATGTGAATGTCGGTTATTAATGTTGGTTTAGGTTGTTTCGTGAATTGCGCAATTAGTACTAAAACACTTTGATGCTTATATAGTTGTGGACTCTATTTAGTTTATTTAGTTGTATGAGCCCATTATTTTACTAAATTTAACGCAGCCACATTCCTAACGCGAATATTTTTTTATTCGTTTGGTATAATTTAGACTCACCAACTACCATATACTGGAGTAGGTGGTTGGTTTAATTTCCTATTAAAATTATAATAAAAATGTGTGTAACTTGTATTTCCATAAGACAGATATCTTTACTCTATTGCTTAAATGTTTTCAAAAGTGACATACCCGTGCCATCTTTGCACCACTTATGTAGGACCATAGTTTTGCAAGCTATTTGCGATACTCAATTCACTCTGGACAGTTAAAAAATGATTACTTTATTGTACATTTTAAAATAACGGAAGTACAGTAAACAAATTTTTATTTATAAGTGAAACTAAAATACTAAATTTGTATTTGTGTTTAATATTCCTATCTTTTCAAACAGCGTAAGCTTTATCCTTTTTGTTTTCTTCAAGTCTGTCTTATTGTTACTGAAGTTATACTTCAAAATTTACCATTGAAAACTTGATATACTGAAATGGTGAATGTATGAAATCGTTATGAATTAACTCCTTTTATTTCTGTCAAGTTTATTTTACCTAATTTTAATTTCTTATTATTCCGGCTGAACAACGTTTATATATTTTCAGGATAAAGTGATTGAATTTTCATCTTCAACTCTTGCTTGTCCATCCAAACATTTTCTTCAATTTCTCCTTCCCTCAATATAGTCTGAATTTCTTCCATAGAGGTGATAGGTGGTCTTCCTCTTTTCCTTCTTTCTGATGGGGTCGATTCCATAACTCTCCCTAGCAATCTTTCCTGTGGTAATCTTTTTGTGAGTCTATATCATTGTAATTTGTTAATTTAGATAAAGTCAACAACTAACTTTTTCACATTCATTCTGTCCTTAATGACTTCATTTCTAATTTTCTCACGTCTGGATACTCTTCTTGAACGTCTCCAAAAGTCCATCTCTGTTGTCATTAATTTATTCTTCTCTGTTTATTAGTAGTCTAAAATTCTGAGCCGTAAGTAACGATACTTGTAACATGGTTTAAATATTTTAGTTTTAGTTTCTGCTGTAATCCGCTTATCCCACAGGATTCCATTTAATGTAAATATAGCCATCTTTCCCAAATTAATTCTGGATTGTATTTCTTTGTCTTGTTTCCCACTGGCGTAATTTTCACCCTTAAATACTTGTATTCCGTTGTATTTGGAATCTGTCTTCCTCCAATATCAAGTCTTGATGAAGGTCACCTATTGCCATGTAGTTTGTTTCCTTCATATTTACTTTAGTCCCGATTTCTGATATTCCTGTATAAATTTTTTAGTCATGTAACCTTTGTCTTGAGAATCTTTAGCTAAAAGTAATCGGTCATCAGCAAACGGTAATGAATAAACTGTATCACCATCAAGTGGAATTCCCATGTTCCTGGAAATTTGTTTCCAAGTCACTATTGCTTTCTCCGTATACATTTTGAAAAGCGTGGGTGATAGACGACATCCCTGGAGTAAACCTTTGGTCACTTGAAACCTTTGTGACAAATCTTTTCCCATTTTTATTTTCGATATTTAATTATTATAGAAATTTTGTATAGCTTTTATAATAATGGGGTTGATGCTAGTCGATCTTAAAGCTATCCAGAGATTATTTCTTCGTAAGTATGAAGAGAGTAATTTTGACTTTACATTGAACCCATACACCCGCGTTTTATCATCCGTTACAATTGATTTTATAAAATGTTTGCTGCTGCCAGTGCGATGTAGAAGTTCTTGTCAGGTAAAAACTTGATGGTCTCTTGGTCGTGCCCTAGAAAAATCGAAAAAGGATTGTCGCCACCCGATTCAGTTTCAACGTTCTTCCGCTATTTCTCAAGCTGTTAAGCGATGATTGGAACACACAATATCACGAACTTTAGTATAAAAATTTTAGTCTCTTTAGACTCGACTCTCCTTGAATTGTTAAAATCGTTCACACCAACCTGTATAGGTTCACTTTCACCCACTCTATAATCTTGTATGATCATTTTATAAAAGTTTTTCCAAAGCTTAAAGCAAAACAATATGTGAATTAGTTGCACATTAAAGTCGTTCATCTGGAAAATAGTGAAAATAACGTAAATGCAAATTAATGGACAGGTGTATTACCTGGTGATTAGTCACCTCATACGTATAAAACCAGTAGGATATTAACAAACAGAGATGTAACTAGGCAGAAGCACTTTTGGTGCTTTGCTTCTACGACTAGGCTTTTTATTAGCACCACAATTGTGTTGACAGACCCAAAATTCTGAACAATCATCAACAATCCCGGAGATTTTACCACTTACATTTTTAGTTAATGTAAACTACTGCTGAACATACCCCGAATAATAGTAGTTTAATATTTTTAAAGGGCTACTTTAATAATTGTAATATTATAACATTTTTTAATGCTACATTTAGTGTGAAGAATACTTTTACAGTATTGTTTACGATAAGCGAAATATTTAATAAGTAAAAATGGATATTTATGATTTTATCTAGTTTTATATTCAAACCCACACTTTTAGATGATGTTTAAATATTTACCTAGGAAGTATCGATAAAGGTTTATGTTACAGGCAGTGTGATTATACAGACACATTCTAGTATAACGTACACGTAAATATACCGGTACAATATTTCAAAAAGCAGCTGCAGATATTTCACCAACGTCATAATAACCTTTCCGTATGATAACGTATACGTTTCCACGCCACCACACAATAAGGACATAAACTAGCTGCTTGCATGATAAATGGTGACAGCTATTACCATAAATAGTTCTATCCATGACTGTAACCTACACAAACGATTCCTAACAGGTAGGTGTGAGTCAGTGAAGAATATATGAGTACAGTGTCATTTTCTGTATGTCAAGGTAAATAAAAACATAAAATTATTATCTATTAAATAAAGTAAGTGACGGTTTTTAAAAACATACAAAATTTTGTTTTAATGTAATAATATAAATATTTCAAGCTACTCCTATGCCGACGGTTACACGCGCGCGCACACACACTATTAGTCGATTATACAAATTTAACTTGTCAATTGGATTCTAATTTCGGTACTGCCTTACTTTAAAAATATCAAAATTTATGGTAGTAACGCAAAAATACGGGTAGGAAATGTACATATCAAATAACAAAAAATTTATAAAGTAAAAACAATTTAAATATCTAGTCAAAATAACAAACGAAAAATGGAATACTATGTAATGGCACAAAAATGAAACATTTTATGAAGTCCGGAAATAATTCATAGTATTACAAACACCAACGCAGACATAAGGGAAAACGTAAAAACGTATTTTAATCATATTAAACAAAATAGCTAGTTTTGTGAGGATATTTAAAATGTATGAACTGTAACTTATGAGTTAAAAACATGTGGAAACCCAGAATGCAATAAATACGATTAGGAGAGGGGCTAGTCAGTTTCGGATAGAATAGCCTAAATATAATATTAAAACGTAAAAAGCAAAAAGGAATATAAGTACAAGAAAAAAGAGTTTTTTTCAGCGAAATTTTTCTAAGTTTGTGCACACAGAAAAGAACAAATTTTATTGAAAAGCAAAAAGTAGAAGAGTTGTATTGTGATACACAAAATTTGATAGCTGGCTTTGGATTATTATAGTACAATTGTTATTGATAATAATTATTAAATTAATGTTTATGCACTTATACAAATATAATAATTTGTCCAATATTTTGAACACAATTATTAGTTGTTTCAATCAGTACGGTTAACGTTATTTCTGTGAAATTAATCAGAAACTCAATAATGATTACAGTGGTATATTATTGGAAATTATTAAAAATATTCTTGTACTAAATTACATTTTATATTCTCTTGAAAAATATGCGTACTTAGTAAAATTAGAAAAATTAAAGTCGGAAAGAGTTTATAATTTACTTTTACCCCATAATTTCGGTGGGGTTGATAAAATTCTTAACAATTTTTGACTACTCTTCGTTTAGGCTGTACCTACTTTCGTCCTGCGTAATGTAGGCTACGATCGCAGGGAGTATTTAATTTGTACGTTACTATGAGGTAACTCTATTAACGTAAACCCTCAGGATTACTGAGCAGTTATTACTGTAATTCCTCTGCTCCAATTTAGACGAGTAACCATTAATTATCGTTAATGAATGACGCCATAAAATAATACGCTATCAGTGAAATTGATGCGAAAACCACTAAAGTACTGAACTGTATGCCATACCAATCGGTGTCATATCCTACATGATAACACAGATTTCTGTAATATCTTAAATAAAACACGTATCTAACTTTAAAGGAGATATACGTATTCAAAGATCAGCGTTCTCGTATCTACGTTCGGATCAGTTTTATTTTGTCTACTTCTGTGCACGGATAAGTACCTATACTTTTGTTTTTGTGAAGGAAATAATTTCTTCTACGGTATAAATTGCAATATGTATCGATATGAACAATATCATGACAAGCACGCACATAGAAATGCCAATAGCCGGTACACGCCGGCCACAGTGGAACACATTATGTACAATGTCAGGGGCAGATAACATCAGACCAATGTAAGCTCACTTTACGTAAATTTACAACAACATATAAGGCAAGAGTAGTTTACAAAATAATCAACAATAATATTAACACACGGAATACAACAATCTTACGATTAGTAATCCACGTATGTTGGTATGTCACCAATTTCACTCTCCATAATGACTTGGGTAATTTATTTGTTTTTGAAAAAATACGCAGACTACACCAACAATAAAAACTGGGACACCTGTTCAAGAGACGTCGGCCTGCAGACTGTGAAAATTAACGTCATCTCACCGACCACTGAGTTTTGCAAGAGGAGCGTCGTGCCATTCCACACAATTGGGACTGGACTTATTCATCATATTGGATGGATTATTTCTCTTATCGTCGCATCTCTTTCATCAGTTTTATTTATTACTTGATACAAAATTTTAAGAGTATTGTAAAAAGGCAAATAAAATAAAAATATAGAAAAACATTTCTATGTATCTTTCTTCATGTGACACGATTTTTTGAATGTCTCAAAATATATTATTGGTTTTGAGACCTGTATATAAAGGGCAAACTTTGCATATTTGTGTCACTCGATTTTATCTTTGGCATGTTGTAATTTATGAGTTAATGAAATTAAGTTTATGGGTTCTGTATATGGTATATGTTTTTACACTTAACCGTTTTCCCCGAAGTCTCGTTTAAATTCACATACTTTTCATGGTGGTTTAATAAGGAGCTTTTTACACCCATGCTATCACCTTATTAAGTCCCTGTAGGTACGAGTATTCATTGATAGTTTTAAAAATTAAAGTTTATTTACATCACACATATAGCAAAAATGGATGTCTGAAAGCAAATATGAAAGCAGAGATGTCTGAAAGATTTAGGTATTCAAAGAAACTATCTTACAATCCGTGAAGAATAAAGTGTTGTTCACTGCTCACTAAGTAATATACGGATAAGTACCATAACACTGTAAAGATTTCAGATTTACGAAATTTACAGGTTGTTTACGATTTATAGTATATTTATAACAAGATAACGTTATAGACACTGTGCAGTTTAAAAGCCATTGCGACGAAATCGAAAGAAATTGAAGGGAGTAGCTAGTGTTTAGAGTTTAGGGTCGCTACCAATAAATGAATGCGAATTCAAAGCGCAAAGTATAAACGCCTGGAAGATTGTTTCAGTTTCAACAGTAAAGTGCGGAATAGCGTCAAGCTTATCACTGGCTTACACAAACCAATGAACTGATGAGTAAACACGCGAAGAATTTCAGTCTCACTACATAAGTTTAAGGGTAGGCATAGAACCTGCAGCAAAAATCCATCTATTTTTAGACAGATGCACCATTCTACCTCCACGGTACCTAAGAAACGTGATCGTGACATTTTCTCTTACAAACTGTACATGCAACTCCAACCGCTGGACATGGGAGTTATATGTTATTTAAACTTACATCGTCGCAAGACAGTGATGCAAGACGACGTCCGGTGAGAAAATGTTTTTGGCACATTGTATCGCAATACATTGTCCGAAATTATTACTGCAAAGCCGGGTTCAACGATAGCTAAGTAAGTGACGATGTTGCTCCTATTGGTGTCAAGGAATAGAATAAATGTAGAAGTTCACATATTATTTGACCATTGCATTGACGCTAAACAAAACCATCGATAATACAGGAGCAATGAGTACATCCGAGAACAGGAAGAGAAAGGTGTTTTCGGGCGGTAATGATGTACAGCCATTAATGCTCCTATAATTTTAAATTATGCCATCAATATCCATAGCTATTTAGTAGACATTCAAACTGTTTGTGTCTCTGCATAATCTACATGAGGAAATTAATATTGAGGGTTTACGTTGGAGAGCATAGTATACGCATAGTTGGCGCAAATAATAGTAAAGAAAGATAACGATTCTCTTGGCGAATTAATTACGTTTACAGTATAGTTTCTTCCTGTTAGATTGATAATAATGTTTGTAGCGTATGTTGAATTTTGCAAGTTTATATTACAAACCACGAAGTTTTATTTCGCATCATGAAGCATAATTTTTAATTCAATACACTCCCGGGTTATTTACGTAATTACTATATGATGTACTTTGTTCTCTTTCATTCTTATACGTTGTTTCTGTCAAGACCCCCTGAAACGTGCAAATGAAGCTTTGCTGTACAACATATCGAACTAAGTAAACATTTACCCACACAAAGACAGTAGATTTTATATATAAAATGTCTCGTTCAATATTATTACAAATAATTCATGAAGCTGACATCATTTATTGTATATAATATAAAATCAAAATAATATCATATTTGATAGAAGATTGAACTGATCACTAAAAAAAAGTTTCAGTCGTTTATTAAACAAAAATTATTTTAGTAGGTTTAGCGGAAAATTTCCAGTAAACACAACGTTAGTATTATTTTGAATTAGCATCTCCTGTCGTGGAAATGAAGATCGCATTTAATAAATAGTCCATGAACATAAGCTCGTAGAAAAAAAATTGCTTCCATCTACATGTTAAAATTGTAGACTTTTATTGTCCAACGTAACCGAAAGCATTCTGTTGAATTCACATTACGAATAATGAGACCCACAGGGCTGAATATAAACCGCGCCAATGGTACTTGACAAATAAACACGACAAAAATCGTACCCAGACAGTGATATTCACTGTCTCTATTCAGCGTCCTTTCTCGCGTGGGATATTGCAAAATATTGTTTTTTAAAAATCTGGTTAATACTATCTGGTTGTGTGTCTAATGTCCAATTTGTAATTT
The DNA here is from genome assembly GCA_034769895.1 of Magicicada septendecula. Lineage (NCBI taxonomy): Eukaryota > Metazoa > Arthropoda > Insecta > Hemiptera > Cicadidae > Magicicada > Magicicada septendecula. The sequence goes on along the minus strand of CM068374.1, from coordinate 117,837,637 downwards.
TAATGCATCCTCAAAATCGTCAGTGATAACAAAAATATGCCAATCGTTCACATAGAGTTACAGTGGATTAATGTGTACATAACTCATATGCATTACACTGAAGGAAAAATATTCCAACATGCTACGTCCATCTCAATGAAGAAATTAACTGCATCTTTGTACTAGGATATGACGTCGTACTTCAGCTGACTTAACTCGTTGTAAAAGGAAGTACAAGGACAGTACAGAAGGTAGAATTGTTAAGTATTTCTCCCAATATTTATCTGGGCAACGTTTGGAGCTTAGACTTACTCGTATAAAGAAATCAACTGCTGATATAAATTAGTTGTTTCAAAACGATTTGTTTTGCTGGTTCCTGACATGTTTCTTTAAGTACACAAAACTATTAAAAAAAATTGCATTTCAAATACTTACTGTATTACTTGATACTGTACTTCGTAACGTTACAGAAAGTCTAAAAAGCTTATACCGTATTCTAAATATTTATTACTTTAATAATAAATGTAATAGTTACTAACGCTGACAGTTAATACTGTCACTAGCATGTCCGATAGAAATTACACAAAATATCATTAATTTTTATTTTGAAGCTATGATAGAGCTGGTATATTTGTGCTCTGGTTCTTTTATGTCCATTTGTTTTATATTCAATGTGACTATTTATGCTAAGTTAGTGGTTGCATTAGTAACCTTATAAAAATATTTATTGTTTGATAATATAAAATTTTAAAATCGTCTAATTACCTAGTCTACCAATTATCAAGAAATTTTAATCGAATAGGCCTATCTTGCGCTGTGTAAACTGGCAGTCAGAGTAGAGTTATATTATTTATTTATAGCGAATGAAGAAAAAGTGTAGACGTTATGTCGTAATATTAAAGCCAACAACAGAAATTGTTATACAAAGTGCTTTAAAAAGTAATACAGTAGTTTCTTATGATAAGACACTATGAATAACATCAGCGAAACATTTATCGTATTAGCAGTATTGAAATTATCCAGCGCTTCAAGTACAAAACTTTAAGATCTATAGTCGACGCTCCATGATTTGTCTCCAACAACTCTATACACCCCGACCTCAAAGTTCCAACCGTGAGAGAAGAAATCATGCGCCTCTGCAGGACTCACATCTCCAAATTAGAAAAGCATCCAAACCACCTGGCAATTAATTAGTTGGATAAAAGTGAAGATATTTATAGACTAAAAAGGCACAAACTGTTAGACTTACCATTCAGATTTAATTAATAATGTATTCTCTGTATTATCTGTATTGTAATGTCTATGATATCTGTTCTGTTCTGTTCTGTGTTTTGTATTCGTGTCAACATTAATTGTTAATGTCAACCTGTATGTGTGCCTTATGGGTCCAGTGTTTAACATTTGAACTTATTGTATCATGCCAGCAGCAAGTGGAAGTGATTTTTGTTCACTTGTTTACATGTTATTGTGATTTAGTATTGTAATTTGTGTATCTCTTTAATCTACTAACAAAAACAAGAACAGCTGTCAATGGTCAGCTCTTCATAATCCTGTATGTGTGTTGTCAGCCAATTTGTTCAATGTTCGCTTAGTCGAACAGATTACAAATCTTCAATAAATTGAAAAAAAAAAAGAAAAAATTTATCGTATTAAGGTTTTTGTAAAAGTAAATTTTTTTCATTTTAAAGATAGATGTGTATATAATAATAATAATAATAATATAGCTTTCCACGTAACAATATGCAATAAATGTTATGACATGAATTGATAGTGTATCATAGAAATGCGATTTTTGAACACTGTATGGTTTATGGTGTTAAGTATTAGCATGTTTTTTTCCATGCTTGTCGAAATACATTTCCAAACTATACATTTGTTAGTTAAATCGGTCTACATTAAATACTTATTTAATGTAACTTTATTTTGTCTCAGCAGTACAAAAAAAGACAATAGTACTTTGTATAACTGAAAAACTAACAATTGTTATATTTAAAACGTTGTGCACCATGGTGTTTGATACGCTTTCATTTAAAATTTCGGCAGAAAAAATTGTTTACTTTTTAAGTTGTTAACAGCTTATGTAACAAATTTATAGGGACACATAATGTTAATTAACAATACTCTGGTAATAAAATACATAAAACTAGGCAATATGATGTGTCACCTGTCACCTCTACCATAATTTCTTTACATCTATAAAAGAAAAAATTATATAATTGGTTTATCTGGCTCACTAGCAAACCATCGTCTGGTTTCAGTCATAAATATGGAGAACAGCAGAATAAATCTGTCTGCTGAATGTTTATTCAAAAAATTCTGCAAACTACTCGTAGCATAATTTTATTACACACACGCACACACACACACACACACACACACACACAACAAATATGATTAATGTATGAGATAGTACTCGTTTTCGTACATTACAAGTGTGTGTGTGTGTGTGTGTGCGCGCGCGCGCGTACGCGCGCATATATACAATTACATAATGTATACTTTAATTGCAAAAGGCGTGTACGTACATTGAACAAAATAAATTTTTAATATCTCATGAACAATTCTAGTACTCTTGAAAATACTTTTTATTTTGTAAATATAGCCTCTATAAAATTTTTTATTCTAAAAAAGAATTCTGTTTCTGTTTTGATCAGATACGTAAAGTTTAATGTCTCCTAATGTATAAATAGAAACTCAGACAGCATGAAATATTGAATAAAACTAATTGAATAATCTAGTACATGGTGACAGTTGACAGCCATTGTTAGGGATTCGAGGGGTCGTTAGTAAGGAAATTCACCCAAACCAAGTGAGGATGTCATTTGTTGTTATTCCCGATATTTTTATTTTTATTCATAGCAGCCGCTTTCAGTATATAACAGTGGACAATATAGAAAGAACTTCTAAAATTACTAAAACTAATTTGAGATTATGTAAATAAATAACTTGGTTTGTGTACAACATCGGAGTAAATGCATTTAACAAATTTGACTTAACATTTTTTCAAACGTTAATGCAAATTTCTTTAGAACACAGGTTTCACACCCTAAATATTACACGATATGTTTAAAGTTGTTTCCTTGTTTATTAAACAAATTGTCTAGATCAAATAGTACAATGTAAATAAAAATAATACAACTTACAAATTTTGCCAAACACCCTATTTGTAAGTTGCAGATGTTGTTTACTAACCTATTTATTACTAAAATAGTCATTGTTTTACAGTAATTCTAATTAAATAAATCTCTAATACTTTTTCAGAACTTGAAAAATTGTTAGATTGTCCAATACACAAGTAACTTTAGTGTTAAAATTTGTACGTAACAACCAAGAAAATGAATAAATTGTTTATCCATGACTTGATTGTCGTAAGCGCAAATGAGTACAATTCACTCCATTGAATGTGTACACTTAAAAAAACTTGAAGTTCACGTGCATATCTGCTTTAACACTGACACCCACGATGTTACAATTTTATATACGATGAGGTCTGGTGATATTCTTTCAAGTTCATAGAAATTATATTAGGCGTACGGCGGATGACACAGCATCCACAGTTTGTTAGCACATTAAAAATTTATCATTAGTGTTAAGATATTAAGTTTTTAACAGTCTTAATAATTTTTTCAGCTTTCAGACTGTTGTCGGCCAAACGTGAATAGGTGCGCACCTACTGACTCGGATAAAGTGCAAGTGATACTGAATTTTTAACTGATGACGACCTCCTACGAGGGACATGTTATTATCTAATTATAAAACATTTGCTTTTAAATCGCGTCATCTACATACAAATAAAATCACAAGGCGGAAAGAAAAAAGATTAGTTGTTTATAAAACACAGGTGTGTGGTTTCAAAACCCAGGAATACTTGTCCCAGGAATAAAACACAGGAAGAAATGGTTGGAGGATCTTTCAAGGCGGAATAAGCAGTACCTTGTGTATGCTGTGTTGTGGAGATGATGATGATGATGATGTATGTATAGAATATGTACTTCGAAATGATACTTGAAAACACAGAAATAGTACATAGTACCTGAAATAGTTTAGGTGCCCTATGTTTGTGCAAGTATTGCGTAGAAAACATTTTTCAATAAACTTGGTTTTCGTAATTCAGGAAAAGCCGCTGCTTACAATGTAATACCACAAAATTATTTCAAACAATTTAATACCTCAAAACCCCGATGAATATAATATACTTACATTATTAAATAGCTTTGACAATCTTAAAATCGCGCTTTATGAAATACAATTTTAAAATATTGAAAGCTGATCCTACTAATATGTTTCAAACTGAAATATTACCTCTTACCGAAGAATGTCTAAACATATTTCCTAGCACACAAAATATTAAATAAGCATTTATGAAGCCAGAAGCTCCAGTTCTATAAAATTTGCTAAATAACTTAATGACTTCATGCGTGCATTTGTTTGCATATACAGTCACCAGCACAAAACATCTATAACAATTTGAATGATAAACTCTCTCAATGTATTTCTAATTTGAACGTATATATGTGCACAAAAAGTTTTAAGTCGATCAGCAATATACAAAATTTTTTAAAAACTTAAGGTTTTACTTACAGTCAAAACAAAACCTGTTTAAGTTGACATACAGAAAGTATTTTCTTCTACACCAGTAAATTTTCTGGCATCTGCCTGTTCAGATGGCTTAGATTTAAACACCTAACAGACAGATAAATTATACTCGTTCTTAGGTTCTTACACAAGACAAATTATTCCTTTTTTAATAATAAAAATTAATGATAATTAAATGTCGTATCATAAAATTTCCTATCACACATATTAAGCAAAACAATTTTAAATTTCTGGTTATTTTACATTGAAAAACGACAATAAATAAAATGTCTTCCACTGGACGAGGTCTGTATTTGTGTTACATTACATCATTTCACAGTACAGTACAGTCGGAAGTTTTATTCTTCAACCTCACCAGTGCTTTTTACAAATTAAACTTTGAATAAAGAGAAAAACAGCTGTTACGAACACAGTCATACATAAACAGTTCCTCGTACCATGGTACATACAATTGAGCAATTTTCATATAAGTGTAATTCGTCTTCTTATAGTTAATTTATCTAATAAAAATAATAATTAAGATGTTACTATAATAAGAACTATATCAGAAAATAATAGTTATGACAAAATAATAGTAAACATTTAGTTTATTAGAATACTTGATTACAAGTATTTTATTCCAGAGATTGTGGTTAGTTTGGTAAACAGTATCACCTAAAAAAATTTCACCCAGTTTACAAGAAATAAAATTAACCACCTGTTAAAAACGAGCGACCCTAAACCCTTCTTTTCTGATTAACGTACTTCCGCACTACACAGTAATAATATAGAAAAAGTAATGTACCAGAATATTGTGAAAATTGTATTGATATTTCTATGGGACACGACCGTGCGCTGAAACATCGCACTTTGGAACACTAACAAGTAATTTTAGAAAATTACATAAAATACAGGTTTCAATAAAACACTATATAACATACAATCCTCTCATTCAAAACTTTACCGTTATTGCATAAGTACATAAATATAAAAGAATGCAGATATTGAATATTAGAAATTAGAAAAGCTGTCAAACAACAGAAATATTACAAATGATCAGACTCTAGACATACCAAGTACAGTATTCACTTTGTGAAAGCAGTTGTAATTTTAACAGTGGTTGTATTGCACTTGTACCTAAGAATTTTCAGTTAATCTTACTTACCTTCACCCTACCTTCACCAGGAAGTAAACTTATTAAACCGTTACCTCAGAACTTTATAATGTATACCTGTTAGTTATATAACTCTTTGAAAATGGTCTAACAAAATAAAATAATTGATAGAGCGTGTAAAAATAATTGTCTGAAGTTGCCGAGAGTTTTGAATTACTTATTAATTTAGACGGAAATATTCACTTAATGGCCTGTTATCAGTAGCAAAATTACATTTCATCAGCATACTTCCTAACATATATTTAACTGTTTTTTTGTAAATGAAAAGAGGTAAAATAAAACCTCATTTACATTCGTAATTCAAACAAAACTTCAACATGTTTACCTACGTATTATGTTTTTAAAACTAGGGCTACATGTCACAGAATAGAATGTGTGTACTTCTCACAACTTTCTTTAACTAACTGAACACACTACTTTTTCTACGTAAATATAGTATGTTATTTAATTTAAGTTTTTTGTTTTCATTTAAACATCCACGCAAAGATTATCCGCATTGTTGAAAAATTTTTGCTCAATACACTCCGTTGTTATCGAAGCTAGGAATTTTTACAAAAATATTGAAATCTGCAATCCTAATTCAGAAAGTTTATACAATTTTCAGTAACTCTATTGTCCTCCTATACACTCATAATTGTTTGAAGGATAAAGTAAAATTATGGTAGTCATACTTAGCAAGACAGAACAATGCTTAACTACACAGTAGTTTATTTAGTTTCGGTAGGTTATCTTTGCTAATGTATAAATATCTAACGTAACAAGTCACATAGAAAACTCAAATTACTATTTTCATTTAGTATTAAAAGTTACTAAAAATATGGTTTTATTATTGTTACTTAGTTCTCAAATAATGGACACTCCTAACCCATAGTCATAACTTAAAACGTAAAATACTACACAGAATATATGCATTTTTAATCTCTTGTAGCCTCAATATTTAATTTTAATTCAAAATAAACAATAGAATAATTTTTACAGCCATAAGTTTGAACTACGCTGGAATTGTAATCACCGAACCTTCAACGACAAGTTTTTCAGAAATAGAGCTCTTAAAAATTAAGTGTATCTCATTACAAACCTCTTATTTCTCTAAATGCTGAGATATTTCACACAATATTATAAGAAGTAATGTACATATTGCTATAGTGAAACTGATAATTAGATCAACACCAGTTTTGTGCCCCAGTTGATCGTTACTGCCAAAGATAAACACAAACAACGGATTTAATTGGCACTGTCAATAATTAGATATACAGAGCTGAGGATAGACAGTACGAATGTAATTGAAACACAACAGTTGTGTACAATCTGTACGAAAACACACAAAAACACGCACATACAAATATAAGATATCACTAACAAAAATTCGATACAATAAGTATATTCATCAATTCATTCATTTATTTTGCGACTGCCGCCAACACAAGAATTTTAAGTTTCAAAAATGTTTACGTTTCTCTTCGGGATAAGTTTCGTGTAGATTTTATTTACGCTTACGATGTACTATATTACTGCCATTTAAAATGTATTTATTTATTTGGCATTGTAGCGTTGATGGACATCATTATTACCTGGTAAGAGTACAGGTGTCTTAACTGAAAACAGAAACTAATATCTTATAACGGTGATCTAGGGTTCAGGTTATAGAAAACTACTACAAAATCTGGGGAAAACTCTTGAATGAAAACCACTGACTTGGTAGATAAATTTTCAGTTTTAAAATACCATAAGTTTCTGTATTGATACAAAAAAAATTGCTCGAAAACATTGTAATGCACGATGACTGTAGTAATTCAAATTAACATTCACTAGATGAAACACTTGCTTTTAATTTAAACCATCTTGAAGTTTATCAAAACACAGACAGATCAGCTTCTTGGTTACGTTGTCATTTAGATAAACTGATGTCTTGAACATTATCATTGTTATATAAAATCAGGGGTATATGTAAACAATCAACATATCTCATTTTAAGAAGTGCATCATTTTATGTTTTTAATCGTCTCCTATAACTAATAACATACTTTTACTTTGCAGCTGGTATTTATTATAACTTTTATAAGAAATTACAAGAATGTTTATAAACTTGTCACTAGATCACATATAAGATTCTTTTGTATAATTCTAACAAAAGTGGTTTAATATTTTTATTGCTATCAATTGCACAATTCATAAATTAGGAAACCAAGCATTTAAATACAAAATTTCACATTAAAAATCTTTGAAATCACTTAATACTTTGAGATAAACTCATTCCGTTTTGTAATTTTTGTAACGCTTCATTTTATTAAATTTTTTAACAGAATCTAGTCTTCGTTGCATCCTAATTAGCAGATATTCTCTATTGTTTGTATTAGGCCTACATATTGGTTTTCTGTGATTAGTAGCTGTAATAGTGAATTATAATAATTCATTATACAGTTAATCTAACATTTTAGAATCTAATAAAAATTTTTATCGGTTATTTAAGTGGCGTGTTTCGTTTAATATATTCTTCTGCTTTCTAATAATAATAATACTATGTTTTGTTTTACCTCAAAGTATATTTATACATTCGTTGTGTACCTGAATATGTCAATGAGCAGACGTACGCGCGCGCGAGAAAAATATTATCCCTAACTCAATTGACGCGTATACGTATATCCTGAACATGACACATAGCGGTAATTTAGGAAAGACAGGAATCAAATATTGCCACATAAGCGTTGCTGATTGTAGCATATCAAGTGTCAGCAGCTCGTTATAACGCCACATCCCACATCACGGATCGTGTATTGCGATAGCCGCTCGTTAGCCTCGTTATACGGTCCCACTACTTCCCCTGTTATCGTTCTCATGTAAATTTTTACACTAACAACTGAAGAATGTTTTGTAAAATTTTCGGTAAAATGTTTTCTTATATACAAAGAAAAGAAGGTGATGGAATTTTATAAAATTAACGAGGTTTTTGTTTTTGTGTCCTACAGAATATTTTAAAATGTAATATGTTTCAATCCTATTATTATAAATATATTTTACTAAACAGGAAATGCTTATATTTTTTCTGAGCACTGATCAACCGCGGAAAGAAAATATAACAACGTTTGAATGACATTAACTGCGAAGTCCATAAATTTTATACTGTTGGTAGCAACGGGTTATATACTTTGTGTTAGTCGAACCAAACAAACAATCAACGGCATCATGACGAAGACGTCGATTTTACTTTTAAAGTACTCAGGATTAAACGTATGTTTTCATTAACACAGATTAAATGTAGAAAACTAAAATTATTTGTTGTCCATTTGAGTAATTTCTACTTTCATTATAATATCACTAAATATACTGTTACGACGGTCTACTCGATCGTCGTAGATACAATGGAAACAAAAATACAGTACAAGACACTAATTAAGTCACTAATTTCCAGATTTAATTTCCACAGTTAACAGCTCGTAATTAACAACACAGTCTCTACAACAAATCAAATAAAAATTGTTCACACGCAATAAAATGTCCACTAAAATTAAACACAATTATTGTATTACAATTATATCGTCCGATTATAGAAAACCACTCTTAACTAATAACCACTTGAACGCGCACAGTAATATCGCTTCTATAACTCTCGAACCGCAGTTTCAATATATCGCACTAATACTGACTTGACCGTCCCTGAGTAATTGCATTTATAGTCGCCGAAAATCTAGACGATTCCTAATTGCGTCTAAGCGTCCGTATGATCTACGTAATTAACTGCGGCCTTGACACAGTCCGCACGGCTGGCGGCATCGAGAAGTCTCTCGCAATTGCGTCTACAAGCACGTACGCCACACGCGTTACACCGAGAGACTTATGGCACAATCGGCAAACACGTAGATTGTTCTGTGATGTCATAACACTTTCCCCTCCTTAAGCCTGTTCGTCCCGAACTGGCAAACCGTCTCTGAAGTAATACTCGACCAGGCGATCTAGGTGGACGTCCTTGAGAAAAATAATTCTCCCGTTCTTCGAATTCAGTCTCGTGTGATCCGAACATCACGTTCCCAGGAATGCGAGTCTTCCGCTCGACCACTAGTTTCGCTGGAATCACTCCCGCTGCGTCATGTACTGATGACCTGAACACCACTGGCTGATCCAAGGTTGTTTGGTTCTCGTCAACAACGTCTTGCGTAACTTCATCTTCAGCCACTTTGCCCTCGGGCGCTTCTATCAGCTCAGGAACAAGCAAGAGTTTTGTCTCGACACCCATAGTTGGCTTTCCAATCACTTCTTTTGTCGTTACACTTATTTGTATTTCCTCTGCTAGTTCTTCCTCCATTTCCGCTTGCAATAGGGAGGGTTCCTCTTGCCCAGACCCGTTGACTTTTTCTTTGACTAATGCCACTCGCTTAATCGAATGCTCGGTAGACCCTGTCATTTTAGCCATGCAAAGCTTTATCTTCTCTTGGCCAACATTCAGGACATTCTTTCTTAAGTCCACAACGAATCCGTAGGCATTCGTAATGTCCGTGCCAAGAATCACTTAATCGACAACGTTTGTAACGAGCATTTGGTGGCTAAACTCGAGAAGACCCAGGCGTACACGTACGTCTACCTTTCCTAGCACCTTGACGGGGCTTCCAGTCACAGTCTGTATTGTACAAGAGCTAATTAGAGGCTGGCGATTGCTGACTAATTCAGGGCGCACAATAGACACTGTTGCACCCATGTCAACTGTAAACGATGTTGGTTTACCTTCCGCAAATCCATTAACAATTAAGTTTCCACTGGTCTTATGTAGCGTGGAAACTGTGTATTGTTCGTGGGCTTTACTTCTTCGATCATTCTCTTCTCTCGGTATCTTCTTCTCCCAACAGTCTACTGTAGATGACCACGTTTTCCACAGTTGTAACACTTCGTTCTTCTGTCTTTTTCAAATCGTTGCGACTCTCCTGAACTTTTGAATTGTTTGTCCGACAACATTGTTTTTCTGCACCCATCGTAACGGCAATGTGACACAGGGATCTTTTGATTGCAACATGATGGCACAAACCCATTAATGTAGCGGGACGCTGACTTGGCAGCTTCAAACTCTAGGGCGTCAACAAGAGCTTCTGAGCTATTTCGGTGTCTTGCCATTCCTAACACTTGCTGAAGTTCACAATCTCCGATGCCATCAATAAATATCTGCACCGCAAACCTTATTCTGAAGTCTTCTGGTGCTTCAGGATAGGCCAATCTAATCAATCTGTCGACACTTGCTTCAAACCCTTGAAGACTCACCCCGGAACGTTGTCGTCTTGTTCTCAACTGAGCGTAGTACACCTCTCGCAAATGTTTATCACCGTAGCGTAATTCTAGAGCTTTTATCAACTCGGCATAGATGTTCTGGCTGTCAGGTGGAACTTTCTGTAGTATTTGCGCCGCGGGTCCTTTTAATGCGAGAACGAGTGAGACTGCCTTGTCTTTCTCTGACCAATTATTTGCGCATACAGCAGCTTCAAATTGGCGGAGGTACGTTGCCCAGTGACTGCTTCCGTCAAAGGTTGGAGCTTTGACATGAACTGTCCCTACTGCAGGCAAAGTGACTTTCTCTATTAACTTTTTTCTGCGTCTTTTTCTGTCTTTATCATTGGTACAGTCTGTTCACATAGTTGTTTTGGTTGTAATTTCAGGCACTGCTCCACTTTATTTTTAATCTGCTCTTTTATATTTGTAATCGAATCTTCTATTTTTTTTTACATAGCTTTTCCTACACTCGTGACTGATTTTTCTACTTCAGCTATTTTATTAGACATCGATTCTTCAACACTCGACACAGATTTTTCTATTTCGCTATTTTTAATGTCATTGATTCTTGTACCTCTGACATTTTAGTAACTTGTTTATTAAGCTCACCTTGTTGGAGACTCAATTCTGCGGTACTATGTTCTTGCATCTGTTTCTGCTCCTGTATTAATGCTTTTATGTCTTCTGTTTCGCGCTTCCGTTCCTCTCCCTCCTGTCGTCGTCGTTCCTCTGTCTCTTCTCTTTCCTGACTGCGTTTTTCATCCTGTCGTTTTTCTGCTTCTACTCTTTCTTGTCTTCGTTCTTCTTTCTGTCGTCTTTCTGTTTCTTCCGCCTCCTGTCTGCGTTTTCCATCCTGTTGTTTTCCTGCTTCTTCCGCCTCCTGTCGCGTCGTTGCTCGGTCTGCAACAGCAGCGCCTGGAAATTTTCCATCATCTGACTGGCATCCATTGTTTTCTGAATAATTATGAATTACACTCGTCTTGTACAAAGTGTCCACTTCTTCCAGTGTTAACCGTTCTAACCGTTCTGACACCACTGTTGCGACCGTCTACTCAATCGTCGTAGGTAACGTGGAAATAAAAATACAGTACAAGACACCAATTAAGTCACTAATTACCAGCTTTAATTTCCACAGTTAACAGCTCGTAATTAACAACACAGTGTCTACAACAAATCAAATAAAAATTGTTCACACGCAATAAAAGTCCACTAAAATTAAAACACAATTGTATTACAATTATACCGTCCGATTATAGAACACCACTCTTAACTAATAACCACTTGAACGCGCACAGTAATATCTCTTCTATAACTCTCGAACCGCAGTGTCAATATATCGCACTAATACTCTTCTAAGGCGGCTGCCGCCAAGTATTTATACAACGCTCACAGACCAGGACGTTCCTAATTGCGTCTTAGCGTCCGTATGAACTACGTAATTAACTGCGGCCTTGACACAGTCCGCACGGCTGGCGCCATCGGGAGGACTCTCGCAAATGCATCTACAAGCACCTCAAACACCTACGCCACACGCTTACATCGAGATTCTTCTGGCACGTTCGACAAACACGTAGATTTTTCTGTGATGTCGTAACAATACTTTATACAAAATATTTTTAAGGTTTCACCTCTTTATTTTCCAGTTACCTTCTTTTAATCTTATTTCATCTAAACAGTGCCTGCAACCAATTTTGATAAATGTTACTGAAAATCATATTATGTCTATTCCTGCTTATTGCCTAAAGAATAATGTAATTCTACCTTCGTTTGCCTGGTTTCGTGCCTACATTCGTTGTAATTATTAAGATTCAAATTAATGTACGTGTGATTCACTAACATTAATTCCTCTTACATTCTCAATTCCTACATTATTTTCAATTTATTTGAACGCTTACGTCTTCCATTTTCCTCTTGAACAATTATTAATTCTTTTTGGATTATTTTCCTTCCTCATTCATATTTATTTTTGTTGCCTTCTAATTCAAATTGATTCATACAATGCTTTTCGTACTAACATTATTTTTACAAAAACGAAACTTAGATACATATTTTTTAAGTCTATTTTAAAATGCGATCGAAAGATTCCTTGTTACACTCTAGAATAATATAACTCAAATACTAACTGAAATCTAACTCGGACCTTTTTCCCTTATAACTCTGTTATGTCCCGATTATCATTATGTGGCATGTGTTCTATTATCATTATGTTCTGTTATGTGGCATTATCATTAATACACTTCTTCCTTGTAATTTGTCCTTTACATTTTCTATATTCCATAAGTCTGCTTGCATTCCCAAATTGTTTGAGTGTCAATATTTATTGGGTTTGTCAATATTCTCTCCTCTTTCCTTCTTACTCAAGTATGTTGTAGACCTACCCTTCTCCAGTTCCTCCCCGTAGTCAGAAATTTTACTTCCCTGCCAAATATTGGGACAGATGTTTTCGATTTCCTTAAATATTGAAACGCATATGATTAAATTTCTTATGTGAACACATCTATGAACATATTTCTTGCGTATGTTAACTTATTTTCCTCCCTTTCACTATAATACCGAACTCGAAACCTATAACATACATTAAAACGATAATTAAATTAGATGTACAATAGCTGTAAATGAGAGGACTATTATTTTATCAAGTGAATCATTATTAAATAGTAATGATCTTCTAAGATCTCCTAACTTCTCACCAGTTACATCTGCTTGTCTCTCTCGCTCTCTCTCAGTCACCTATACACGCACATTCTGAATTGTTTGACATGAATAAAAGAAGCGTCCACAATTTACAAATATTTAAAAATAACCTACTATAAACTTTATTTGTTATAGCAAATACTATAAAACTAACTAAAAATGTAGTGTATTGCAACATTACGCAGGATATGAAGTTCATTTAAGTAGAATACTGATGCTATATATAACATTTTTTGATGGCCATAGACATGTTTTAAATTGACTTTGTTATTTCTTTGTAAAGTAGTCATAAGTTTTGAACCAAGATATGTCTAAAAAAGTATGTTATGTCAAAATGTTTACAATTTTATTCTTTTTTGTGTCATGTAAAACATATGTGTGTAAGTGCGCGGGTGCGCGTGTGATTTACATTATTTTATTTAATAACTTAGAGGAAAATTAACATTTCGTTTTGAATCTTGAACAGAGTGTTCTTATGGTTATAAGCTACATTTTGCATACACTCAATTCTCCAGAACTATAATTTTTATATGGTTTTTTAAATAAAATCCGTCGTCTTTTATTCTCGTTATCTCCTAGAAAGTAATAAAATTTGTAGTTTAAATCTAGACAGGCCTTTGCAGAATCGGACAGGGTTTAAGTCTGATTTCAGTCTATCTGTGTTCTCATCTGTGAAGTTGGTAAAGTTTCAACCAATCAGAGGGTTTAAAAATTATTTGAGTTGGTCCTCTGTCGAGACCACTTCGCGCAGTTTCTTCTAAGGACTCGTTATAAAAACACGTACTCGCTGTCACGAGTTTTTCGGGACAAGACAGGTCGTTTTCCTGAAGACCTAGAAGTTGGTTCACGGTTCGAGGTTTTCGAAACCAATACCACTTAGAGAACTCAAAAAAAAAAAATAGATTATTCTAGTGCTTTTTGCGTATAGTGGAAGATATCCGCTAGGGACAAAATATCTGCCGAGATATTTTGATCGTTACGCGAGAATACTTCAAGAAACCGGAGTTTGTGTAAGATCAAAACACGATCTATTTTACCCAGTTTCAAATCCCTGAGATTAAGTAAATTTAAATTGTAAACAATAACAGTTCGTATCCCAGTGTGCGTGTGTGCAACGATGTGAATGTCAGCGTTAGTGATCTTCGAACGGTCGGCGTGCAGTGTTGCAGCGGTCCAGTCGAACTGCGTCGAGAAGCTACGCAAACAGCGGAATTCAACGGAACAAGTAACATAGTTGTAAAACAAGCCATAGACTCAAGTATTGAAAGACAAATTTTTTTATAAACATTTTAATATTATAAAGTAATAAGACAGTAGTAAATATGATGTTTTAATTTAATAAATTTTCCTACCTCCAGATATAGACTTTGTTGTAATAATTTCTATATTACCTATCTATGCAGTTTTAAACTGTAGCGTTGCAGTATTTATAATGGTGCGCAATGCCAAAATATTAGTAGAACACGCATGTTATCTATTCTTACGAATGACTTGTCTATAATCATTTTGAGCAATTTACTTTCACGTACTCAAGGAATTAAAGTTTACGATCGATTTATAATATTAACTTAAACGGTTTATTCATTTTACTGTAAGGGTATGTAAAGTTTCTTGTGTCATTTTCATCACATTATTCAACTAACATTCACCTTTTGTATTCCCATGAGCTTTTCTTAATTTTAAAATAAACTTTAGATAAATAAAATAAACGAGCAATTGCTACGATTTATTTTATTTATAATATTACGTGTTTGCCATTCACATTTGGTTTCAGCATTGATTTTTATCGATATTTAAATAAAAGTATTTACATAATCTATTTTAAATCACAAAGCACATTATATTATATGGGAAATATTTTTCAATTTTGTTACTTCCGACAATGTAACACGCTAAATTTTCTGTATACTTATATACAAAGTGTATTGTCATTAGTTGCTATGTGTCAGCAGATAATGCATGAACGATTAAAGTTTTTAGACTGCACGATGGCGGTTATAAATCACACACGTTTTATAGGTATAAAGTCTTTTTGTTAGGTTAGATAGGTCTTTTAAATAACGTAAATAACATATAATTTATAGAATAGTTTAGTCAGCCTGTATATCTGTATTAAATATTATCGGAAATACATGAATGTTAATAATCATGATGAATTTTGTAGCAGATCGATAGAACACTATAAGTCATTGAACAGTATGATAGAAAGGCAGAGAAATTATAGTTATTATCATATTTTATATTGTTAGCAACGTTACCAAACAAAGTTTATTGTCATTTAAAGACATGGTACCTAACTAAAAGCCATTAAATGCGTGCCAGGAAATCAATACAATCTCTGTATCCTATCCGTATATTTTAATGTAAAAATATAGTTTTCTAATAATACTTTTCAATTAAAATTATCTAAGATAGGCCTCACGTTGCTCGCCAAATTATGTAATGATAGAAATATAACGATTTGAGTTATGTTGATGAGTTGCGCCTCACGTTGTGGACGCCTTTTATGTAATATAAAATTATTGAATACTGGTTTATGAACTGATTGAGTTTCACTGTTACGCCTCACTTTTGAGCGCCAATTTGTAATGTTTAAATAGTAATGTTATTTTATTGATTCTACTTCTATGTAAATATCGTTTTTGTGTGTCGATCTAATTTGAGCGTCAAAATATGTAATTGTAAAAATTCTATAATCGTAAATTGGAATATGCTTAAAATTTCTACCGGTACTTGTAGGTATATAACTATATTTTTCTATGTTTTTGTTATTTTTTTGTGAATTAAAATAATGAATGTCTTGATCAACTAAAATTCTTGAATTTCTTTTAATTCCTTCCTTTATTCCGTTTGAATTCACTTACTTATTTAAATAATACAAATCGCACGTGGTACACAAGCAATAGGTACTACCAACGTATTCTTCTGATGGTTATGAAAACGCTAATATTCGTAAACTAACAAAAATGTTAACTATTAAAAATAATTATTCATACACAACTAATTCCCTTCAATATTCTTTTATTTTCTTTTTAAATTCTGTTCTTTTCTTCTTAAATTAAAATGAATAAAATTTTTCTTAATTTTAATTGTCCAGGCTTGTCAAATTTATAGCTCAGCGTTTGTTACGATGATCTTCTTAAAACTCAGACGTAGTTTAATGGTTACGTTATGTAAATATAACCTCGGGTTCTTGTGACTACAATAATTAATTACGAAAATGTCCTTTGTGAAGTAGAAAACATCACAATACAAAGTTGGCTATAATATAACAAAACAATATCTTATATCTAAAATAACGAATAGTTCGTATATGCCGAACGGTGTCTACTTTGCGGTTAACCAAGTCTTAATAGGTTATACTGCTTTAAACATTAAACACAAAGAAGTAATAGTTTAAACGTGAAAAAATTACAATAGTGTTAGTATTTTTGTTCAGTGGTAGTGGAATAAATAGTTCACAAGTGTACATAAAGTGTTGCAGTTTGTATTATTATAATTAGTTATAAGCCGTTTAAAATTTTAAGTATTAACACTATACTTTCCTTTACTTTGCACACACTTTCTTATTCACTGTTAATATTATTAACTCACTATAACTCCTTTCTGATTATGTAAACAATTCACAACACTTTTCTTCACTTTTTGTTGTTATGGTAATCACTCTTCACCTAACCTAGCCGGGGTTCGATTCTGATGGTACTTTCGTGGCTATAGGTCACGCAGAGGAGCTGTTCTTTACTGTACGAATTCCAACAATATACTCACTCGCTTGGCTTCACTTTTTGGTTCGCTAAACACCAAATGTGAAAAATTCTGATTGGCTGAAATCTCAAGCATTGTTATGGATGGCGTCGTATATACTCTCAGGCATTTGGGATTCTTACGATTTACGCACATGAGCGATGTGTGTCTTACACGTTCACTGAAATGTAGGAAGTCTCAAAAACCAGTTACAACAAAGGAACGTTATTGTTGTAGTTTTATCAAAGGCCTTGGTATTATTTCATTCCTGATTGTACACTTTAACCATTCCGATAATCGATGGTACGTTGATGTAATCTAATACAAACAGAATTTTAGTTGTGAATTCACAAACAACAGGTGTGGCCGTTTAAATTAGTGGCAGATCGCAGTTTTGTGCTGTATATACTAGTACTGGAAATTGGATCAACAACAATATATACATTTTAAATCAGTTGGTCGTTACTGCTAAATCGGTCAGAAATTGGTTTGCTAATAATTAGATACACAGAACTAAAGATAATCAGTTCCAATAAACAGCAGTAAAGAAACATCTGAATGCCGAACCTAAAATCTACGTCTAATAGCACATGCAGGAGTGAATATTCCGGTATAAATAGTAAACAACGGAAGAAATATTTGGTACTCTATTGCAATAATACAGGTTTGCATATATGCCTATAAAAATATTTTTGTATATTTAAATAATGCGTTGATAGAAATTATTGATAATAGTTTTAAATAATAAAAAACATTAATATATATTTGAGATGAAACAATAATTGACATTGGAAAGTGTGTCGATCCTATGTGTGCGTACGTGTGTGCGCGCGTGTGTGTGCAGGGTATTTTGTTTTGATGTTTGTAGTGAGCTATGCAAGACACGGAATCATGCGCGTCTCCTTATACTGTTTCTGAATGTGTGAGTGACTCCAGCTAGGACACGAATAATTAATAATAATATCGTAAGTTTTTTTTAATAAAAATGTGCACATTTAAAATACATTTTGTGACGAGCGTTGCCATTACAGGAAACAAAGAGAAATTCGTATACTGTATAGACACCATATGAGTGCAGATTACGCGATAACAGCTGAAATACTTAAAAATAAATTATTTCCTTGGTTAACAACTAATTTATATGTACTGAACGAGCAAAAAGGCACAAAGCGTATCGAACACACAACGCACATCAACGCAGTTACTAGTGCAAAACAGACGTAAAACTAATTAGTTAAAAGCTACGATTTATGCAGGACGTAACAAAACTTAGTGAGTCTTGAATAGCATCCAGCAAAATCAGACTTTTCGATTTAAACTACACTCTAAATACAGTGAAAAATGTTTGGCCATTGCAGAGAGACTCTGGTAATAACAATGGTGCGAGTATGTCATTCTGATTATCAGCTTTGAAGCGGCATCATCACCGTTATCTTATAAAGCAACACACACATACACACGAAGACACTTCAACAACTTTGCTACGGTAACACAGCAACGTTTAAAAGCTAGTGAAAACTGGAGAATTATTTATTAAAAACAGATAGTAAGTAAACATAAACAGAATATAAATAGAACAAAACGTTGAATACATAATTGTATGTAGTGTAAATTAAAAATTTAAATAGTTATTCATTACCATGTATTTTTTATATTCTTTTTATTATAATTGGTCTATTTAATTAAAAAACATATACAAAATAATAGATGTTTATTGTAGTAAGTATTTATATGGTACTTTATATATGACTTCTACTAGTCAAAATATTTAAATTATTTGTGTATCAGACACCCAAGTGACTGAAATATTTTTCATGTTTACGTTTACGTATGAGTTTTATGTTTCAAATGATTTGTTATTATTTCAGAAAGATTCAAGTAGCTCAGTAATTATATTTGGGAATATAAACTTGGCATTATAAGTAGGTAGCCTGGAGCTTTCATAAACAGCTTCGATGTAGGAAGTGATAATGTGTGGCTACAAAATCTGAGACCTGCTGATGTCAGCTAATACTATTCTGTAATTTATGTTCAAGACAAACACCAAATACCTCCCCTGTTCGTACAAAATAGGCTGGACTAATAAATTCTGAATAAAATCTTTCAACGTAGATCGGAAAAACCTTAAATAAATTGGACTCATAGATAAAGAAGGGAACAATGCCATACAAGGTTTATAAATTCATACAATAATAAATAAACAATTTTAAAAATTGAAAATGACATGAAAAGTCTTACAAAACTAAGGAAAACTAAGGAACAGGCACAAACACCCACATATATACATTTAAGTTAAAAAGTAAATGGGAGTAAAATACCATTACATTAAGATGGGAGTCCCATCTTACTTTAACAACCCACGTGACAACACCTGAATAAAATAGTATGAAAGTCTGGAAATGTTACATATCGGCGTTGCTGCAAAAAAGTTTGATTTTCTACAGAATTCTAAATTTATTTTTAGTTATGTACATATACACTCACTTTGCAGTTGATAAATAGAACTCGGATAAATATTTTGTGCAGTGAAATTTTAAGCAATTTCATTGAATCATATTTGTTTTTAACTACTCGAAACAAAGCTTTTATATAACGTACTATAACCATTTATTCGCTTTGTATATACATACTTTGTGGAAGGCCTTGTTTTGTTTTTAGCAATTCAAAATATTTTACGAGAGAAAGTGACATTTCTGTTCTATATATCTGGCGTCACCATTCTATAATTTAGTATATTTCTGTTATCAGTGACAGTAGAACGCAATTGTGTTCAAACTGTCATTTTTATGACTTTTTTCGTTTATTACTTCTTGTGATGTTTTGTTTTATTTTTTATTCTTTGCACATATAAGTGGAAGATTTCGTCAGCGCTTCTTGCATGATCAATATTTCTTTTAGAAAAAATCCTGAGAGTTCTATTTTAAATAAATATAACATATAGTAAACAATTAATACGCATAGTTTCTTATGAGACTTTACTAAGAAAGTATAAGATGTATCAGAGCAGAAAGCAATACATTATTTTTATTATAGGTGACTCAATCTACATTGAAACATCCGTATGCCTTTTAAAATTTTTTTATGTAAACAAACGTTAGTCATTGTGTAAATTTGTTAACTGTAGATTGTTACTATTTCAACTACCAATATTTAAATAGGGAAGTGATGGGTACAAGCAGTATACAATAGATATAAATTACACGTCGTTTTAATAAGCAATTGATTTGTATCCAGGAAAGAGTTTACAGGTGTGTACACATAATACAGGTAATACATGTAATACAGTTTATAGTTATGATAATTTCTCAAATTATAAGGAAATTTAAATTATGTAAGACGGTTCTATCGTCTAAATCTTCTAAAGTCTGTTGCCCCATAAGGTAAAGTCCGAAGTAAATAACATTATTATTGTTTTATTTTTCATTAAAACTTGTATAATAGGCGAAAACTTTGTTTTCAATATTAAAAGTAAATACTTCAAACACAAAATTTACTCATGTCTGTAGACAGTTTCCAGTTATCTTCCGTCGTCATGAATATTTCTAGAACAAGTGTTCCTCTGAAAGTATATAACCTTTTAAAATAAATATTTCTTTATAAAAATGTCCTGAGAAAATGTAAAAATGTTTCCAAACTTTTGGAAATGATTCTACTTATGAAACATAATTTGTAATTTTGTAATGTCATCATTAATTTGTGTATATTGCAATTAAATTTACTTTCGATCTCAGTAAGACGACTGCATAACAATATATTTCTATGTCAATTCAAGTTCGGGAGTGCTTGACTGGTGTCTATTGTAATCCAATATATGTAACAGCTATTTTAATGAAACGTATGACCACATTAAAATTATTTGTGGCTGCGTTCGTTTTATATACGTAGCATACGTATTCCAGAATAACTTGCCATCCTTACTGCGACATCCCA
This sequence comes from Magicicada septendecula, assembly GCA_034769895.1. Classification (NCBI taxonomy): domain Eukaryota; kingdom Metazoa; phylum Arthropoda; class Insecta; order Hemiptera; family Cicadidae; genus Magicicada; species Magicicada septendecula. The sequence continues at coordinate 117,816,291 of CM068374.1, read as the reverse complement.
TCATAATGTGTACTACAAGAGCTCTTGGACAGTCTAGAACAGTGGTTCCCAAAGTGGGGTCCGCGGACCCCTGGGGATCCGTGTCAATATTTCAGGGGGTCCGCGGACACTTGTCATAGCCTTGTCATAGCGGAAAATAGAATATAGCCTCCCGTAATTGTATCAGATTTTTTATGCTCTAAAATTTAAACTTTAGAATCTTAAAACAATTAATAGACGATTCCAGTACTTTGTTTTTGTTCAATTTAATTCTAATTGTAAAAATAATTTCAAACTAATGGCTTTAACAATGTCTTTAAATCATGTCGTGTAGCAGATATGTTTGTTAGCCGAACTGACTAGAGCGCCGCATCAACGCAGAACTGATCGCGCTGTTTTACTCCACGTATAAGCACTATATCTTGCTTATAAGCATTGTATCTAAGCAAAACTTTTTCCCGTGTAGCTGGTTTTACGCCTAAATAGCTGGATTTTTACATGTGTGGCTGAAAAGATAGAGCCGAGTTTGGCAAAGCTAAGAAATAAACTTGATGTCGAGAGTGACTTAATATTGAAATTATCAGATATTAAACCTAATATTGCAGAGCTTCAAAAGCTGCTTCATTGTTCACATTAAACTATGTTTGATATAATTAATATTATAATTTTGCAAATTAAGAGAATTTTTATTTTAATACATTTTCATTAAAATACAAGTGTGTATCATATTCACTGTTTTATTTCATAACTCAGACGGGGTCCGTAAAATTTTTAAATTTTTTGGGGGGTTCCGAGGACTGAAAAGATTGGGAACCACTGCTCTAGAACATACTTGATTGGTACGTGAGTGGACGGCCTTGAAACTGTGAGGCACGCTGAGATAGTCGAGAAGTGTGTAGAACAACACGCTGAGCTTTTTGAGAGGTTCCAACGTTACAATATTGTAAGCAAAGAGTTCAAATCTGTTTCAATAATTTATTTTCATTAACTTACTTCACTACTAACATCTTTCGCTTGACGTTAAATATTCAGTTACTTCTGTCAAAAAAATGTATTTACAGTTTTTGCCTCATACGTAAATCTGCGAAATGAATAAGTAATGGGATCTGTACAGCTGCAGTAAACTATTTAAGAGTAGGTTCTACGTAAATCCGCTTTTAACAAGTTTTACTGTGTAATGAAAAAGAGTGTATTATACGGGATTTGAGCTCAGTAAACTGAGCTTTTTATAATGCCTTTATATACAAGACGTGTGGGAGCCAGAAAAGAAGCGCGTCTTACATGGCGTAGCGTAATAAGGGAGTGCGTTCTAAAGGGGTTCTACTGTATATACAGTATGTATTAGATAAACGATTAGACACATAGAGAGAACGTGCGCTGAAGGTTTGCTGTGACATAATGATCAAGAGGAAATTGAATCACAACAGTATACACTAGGTGGAATTTGCTTTTACGCTTTAGAATATTTACAATATTAATCATAATTAATCAAATGCAATTTTAAAGCAAACAGTATTTGTTATTTGAATTATTCTGATTTAAGGTGCAGTAAAGACTTTTTTATAATACTAAATATCTTTTTTTTGGATATTCTCAAACCGAAAAAACACACGCCTCCAGAAGAAATAACTGGCATATATAAGTTAACATGCAATGATTGCGAGTGCTTCTACATTGGACAGACTGGGAGAGGTTTCCTTAAACGATTTCGAGAACATTTACGTAAGAAAATAAGAAACATTGACAACATCAAATCAAGTTACGCCCGACACCTGACTTCACACACAATCATAATTACACAGATTTTAGTTCCAATTTAATACCGTTACATGTGTGTAAGAAGGGCCGTTTCATGAATGTCTTGGAGGAATTTGAAATTTACAGTGCATATGCAAACCCAAGGAGTCGCGATATCGTGTGACCACCTGAACTTTGTACCCAACCGATTGTACGATATCGCCTTGAGTCTGCTTGCTGGGGCTACGATAAGGTAGCAACCGCTCAGTGGCAGAATGAACTTGAACGGGTGCGCACACAAATCCGCGTACGGTTCATATGCAAATTTTGACATTTTAACTTCTTAACGATCTCGCAAGGGTGATAGTTTTAACTTCATAATATCTGATGATGGAGCATAAGCTCTGAAACGCGTCATAGACGAAGCACAAGAAATCACACGGCGGATAATTTAAGGTAAAAAATTTATTAATATCTTTTGTCTGCACTAACATTCTAAGTAAATTATTTTATGTAAGTTAATACATCCATGTTTGTATTCACATTTTAGTCGTAATGTGGTAATGTAGTGTATGATTCAAACCTTTTCTAGTTTCTTTTGTAATAACTCAGGTGGGAGACATAAACAAGTAGCACACACACACACACACACACACACACACACACACACACGTATTCTACAAAAAATACTTAAATAAAAAGTAGAAGTGTTATTTATGTAAGAAGACAGAAAGTCTATGTATACTATAATGTTATTATATAGTACTGTCCAAGTACATAGTATAGTGTTATTTACGTTTGACATACTACAGTTATAGTCACTGGACTACGGTTAAAATCATGTATTTGATGTGAAAATCCAGTATCTCTGCGTTTCTGCATAATTTGGTCTAGAAAATTGAAATATTGCACCTCAGTTCCATTTAAGAGACTGGGGCTAATAACAGTCTTCCTGAAGCAAATTTATGTGAGACATTGAGTGAAAAGAAATTTTGGATTGAATGTAATAATGGTTTCATAGAAAAATTAGATTATAATTTGACAATCTAAACAAATGACATTAACTTGACTTATTTTATGATAATTTCAAATTAACATTATAAAGAACTAACAAGTAGCGAACACATTAATATTGAACACTGCAACAAATCCTAAGTTTACGTAATGTTTACAGTAGTCAAAAACATCTGGTAACACAGCATAAATATTAAACAAAGCAATACAACTTAATGGATCGGAAATAATAAATTCCAGTATGACGTTTCGCAGTCAGCCTAGTATTATTATATTTAGTGCCTGTATTGATCTAGTTCTACTGAGAACTAAAATCACTTTTGAAGCAATCGAAATTTTACACGATTGATGTTATGCAAAATATTTCTAGTATACTGTATTTTAAGTGTAACTAATTAGGGTGTTATGATTAGACAATTGAATATTTTTAATTCTTTTAATACACTATCGGTACTGAGAGTGATATTATTTTCAAAAAAAGTAAAAGAGAGAGAATGCCAAGCAGTAGCATTTATTTCATTTCTTAAGTACACTTTTAATTTTGCAGTAATTTACCATTCTAGGTTGTATGACTTTAATTAGGACATAGGGCAGGTGTTAACTGAAAAAGTTGGCATGCACAAAAATAAAAAAACGCTGTTGTACACTTGGTAGTATGGAATGATCTGGATTTGTTTTGATGGATACTATTTGGCATCCATTTGCCATAGTATTTGTTAAACAAAAATAATATATGCAAGAAACTAAAATACAGAGGTGTATTTTTTTGTTATTCAGATCACCTGCATTATGATAGTTAAACGTTTCCAATACCGGTAGTAAATTTTCGTTGATTATTATCAAAGGAACACGATATCATTTGGAGGAAGATAAATAAAATTACAAATACAGAGTGAACAAGATGTGACGAAAACCTGGATTGCCACTACGTAGAAGAAATGGCAATGCCAGAGCTCGTTAGCGAGTTTGATCACCCCACATCAATATTTGAGGTGGTTACTTTATAACAATTGCTAGTGTCTAATTGGATCATCCATTATTGATTACACCTCAGGATGATGAAAAGCAAGTGCGTCAAAAAACTCGTTAGGTCATTTTATATAATTTGTCGTCTCATTATATTCTCTGACATATTACATCCTACACAGTTAAGAAACCCTACCTATATTCTACTCCTTCTATATCGGTACAATGCTGAAATACTGAAATACAGAAAACACTAGCTCGTTTTGATTTTACTCCTTTTACTTCTATTAAGTTTATTTAATATAAGTTTAACGTGATTACGAATAACGGGGTCTGCTCTATTCTTATTATTCATTACTAATTTAAAAGTGTGTTTATAATTATAATGTTATCTGGGTAGAACTGCTGTACTTTAACGTACATTATTATGAGGTCTGTTTAAAAACATAAAACATTTCTATGAAGTTCATTGACAAACGTACAAATAGTGCAAGAAAAATAAGCTTAAAAGTATACGAAACTTGAAAGAATTAGTACAAGCAAGGAATTTGGTGGAGATGTTGCAGTTACCATCTTACTGAATATAATAAAAGTCCCCTAAAATCTAATCTGTGCTACGCCCGCCGTATTGAAAATGGCGGTTAATTATCAGATTTTTGTATATAAAACCTTTACCGTTGCAGATAGGAAAAAAAGTTGCAAATAAAAAATCTGGGCAATAATAAAACAAATAATTTTTGATATTAATATTTTTTCTCTAGATCGAACGGTTTTTGAATTATGAGCTGTCTTCTAAACACTTTGCATTGTATGGATACTTTTCTCTTTTGTTTGCTACAAGATAACAAGACAAGATAAGTTTGCTGGATGCTGGAATATGTTTGCTTTGCTGTAAAAGCCTTACAGAAGGAAAAGTGGTTGTCGTTGGAAGGGGGCTACCCACGGTCATTCATGCAAGTCAGGAGAGGAAAGATGAAAAACATAAAATCATGGCTAATGCCAACGAACTTACAGTTCACGCGTTGTGTCGGAAAAACTATACAAGGCCTAGCTCCATCAAGGCTTTTACTAAGCCAGAAGTTGGCGAGCCGGCCCATAAAGTGCCGCGTTTAAGACCTCGAGAAGTGAGATTCGATTACAAGAAAAACTGCTTATTTTGTGGTCAGGTGATAGAGAGTGTTAATGTAAAGTTGCCTAAAAACCGAAGGAGACAAATAAGAGAAGTTGAAACTAATGAAATAAAAGATTCGATTCTTCAACTTTGTGCCGTTCGCAAAGATGAATTGGGGGATATAATTGGTACTCGTGTAACACCTTGCACAGAACTTGTGTCAGAGGAAGCAAGGTACCATTTAGACTATAATTAATTAAAACTTCCGGGCTGAAAGGCCGTGGTCGAATGCTTGATGTGAAAGTTTACATCAAGCATTCGACCACGGCCTTTCAGCCCGGAAGTTTTAATTATTTATAGTGACACCGGCCGTGAAAGCCTACATACCATTTAGACTGTTACTCAGAATTTCAAAAATATAAAGCTTTTGATAAGTCTGGCAGACCAGTAAACAAATCGCTTGAAAATCTGTTCTGTTTGCTTTTTGATTACCTCGAGGAAAACACTGAATTCCAATATACAGCAACAGAACTAAGAGACATCATTAAACAATTGCCTGGAGGAGAGGACGAAGAAATTAGCGATTATTTACTGAAGACACGGCTATGACAAAAGTACGATGGAGGAGTAATTTTTACAGAGATGAACAGAAAGCCAACAATCTTTAGTTTCCTTGGAACAGCACATCAAATTTTATCTGAACAGTGGTATCAGAACAGAGAAAATTCCGAAGTGAGTGAAAGACTCAGAATTGTTCAAACTGCCGCAGCTATTACAAAAGAAGACATAAGAGCCGAAATTTATGAAACTAAAAATTATCCGACATTTGGAGACATGGAAAGAGGAGGCACAGATCTTATTCCAAATAGCCTTCAACTTTTTATAAAATGTGTGACCTCTGGGGAAAAAAAACTACGGAAGAAGGAAGTCGTCGACGAGCTACCATTAATCATGCCATAATTTCGACATGCAGACCAAGGTCTTTCATCTCCCCGCTCCAGTTGGGGCTGTCAGTACACTTGCAATCAAAATATGGGTCTAGATACTTGATAGACACGTTACATTCTCTTGCTCTTTGTAGTTCCTACAGTGAGACAATTCGATATATGGATTGTGCAGAATCTTTCATACAGCTTAATATAGAAAGCATTGGATTTGTTTAGTACGGGTTTGATAACGCTGACGCAAATGTTAACACGCTGGATGGATCTGGGACAATACACATTTTAGGCGGCGTTAGATGCGCAACGCCAAAAGACTTAGTTACCATCCCTCATGTAATCCGCGAAAAAAGCTCAATGAATTTAATAAAGCGCAACTAATACCTATTTAGCCATACCCAAAGTCACTGAATTCGGGCCTGAAAAGATAATCTTCAAAGATCTTTCTGCTTATGTAAAGGATATTCAAGCGGTTGAAAAAGGGTTCACACTGAATTTACTTTGGATGACATGCTTCGTACTTTCTAATGATCAGCTGACAAGTTGGAATGGTTATATGCAAGAAGCAACACAAGAATCAGGCAGCTTTCAAACTTCTAGAGTAATGCCACTGCCTTTCGTTATCTTACAAGCAAGTAATTTAACAACACTTCACTCAGCCCTTTTATTTGCATCGGCAGAATGTGCTAAAAGAAATCAGACGTGCATAGTAACATTTTATCGGCCCTTGTATTTGAAATCTATTGGAGGTCCCACTCATGGTCGAGGAATAACAGAAAATACTCTAATGCGATGGGTTACTTGTGCACCAGTTTCCGTAGAAGTTTGCCTGGCATTTTAAAAATTTTCTGGCATTTCTTCCTACACTTCAGAACAACACGTTGAAGAAAGGTCAAGTCGACAAGCTAGAGACACCCGCGATAAGCAAACTTTTATAAACTGGATGCAACAGCATAATCCCTTTAACCAGCGTTGTGAGAATTTGGTTAGCTTATCTTCAGGGTTAGTAGCTGATCATACTATAGACTGCGATCAAGCACTTCAGAAGGGGCTACGTTCAATGTCGTCAATGTTTGGGAACAATTTTTGTGAGATCGTAATTCGAAGAAATAACAAAGTAAAGGCTATGTCGTCAAAGAACTCGTCAATCAAAGTGAGAGAAAACGTTGTTGCTGTGAACCCACAACAGTTATTCAACCGAATTGTGTGTGTAGTTAAAGGAACGAAGGAGCTAAAAGAATGTTTCAAACGTGAACTCGCACCTTCTCCTACTTCTCTTTTCAATGAGGTTGGTATGAGGAAAGGCAAGAAATCATCAATGGAGGAATCACCAGAAATAGACAGCTGTATTTACGTCCTAGATGGGGGACATATTCTTCACAGTATTGTCTGGTCCAGGCCCGCAACCTATCAAGAGGTCATTATCAATTACACCTCACACGACATTAGCCGGTATGGCGGTAATTGCCTTGTGGTATTTGACGGTTATCCTGTACACCGAACAACGAAGGGAAACGAACAAGAAAGAAGAGTGGCAAGAAGGACACCAGCAGATATAAACATAAGTGAGAATACTTTGAATACTGTCACCACAACAACGCAAGCCGAGTTTCTTGCAAACAGTGCGAATAAAAAACTTCTTTTAAAATATCTAGCCGTCCAGTTAAGTAGTCGGGGTGTCCAGGTAGAAGAGGCCGAAGTTGATGCTGATGTGTCGATCGTAGCAGCAGCTATTGAGAAAGCAAGGGATGGTTCTTGAGTAGTTGTTGTTGGCCAGGACACCGACTTATTAGTCCTCCTAATTACTTTGTCAACAGATGAGATGCATATTTGGTTCCTTCGGCCAGGCTCAGGGAATAAAATAATCTCAATTTTTTACATGCCAAACAACGAAATTTGCACAGGAATACATTAAACTGTCTGATGTTTATACACAACCTCAGCGCCCTTTAGAAAGAGCAAGATTAAAGGCTTACGCATTTTAGAACAAAACCCGAATCTGCGACAGACTGTTGCATTATTTACGGAGGATGCTGTATCCCAAGATGACATTGCAGCTGCAGGGGAAAAATTTCTACTTGCCTTTTATGGGGCAACAAAGTCCCAGACGCTCGATGAGTATAGATATTTTTCCTACAATCGTTTGATCAGTAAACAGCAATTACATTCCACATTTAACTTGGCAGTGTTGCCTCCTACAAGTGCAGCAGCTGCCAATCACTCATATCGCACGTACCTCCAAGTCCAGCAGTGGATGGGTAATAATTTAGAGCCGACTGCCTGGGGTTAGCAGTTAAGCCACTGGGCTTTGAAACCAGTTTCGACACGTTTAGATCCAGCACCTAACAATTTACTGAAGCTCATTTCCTGTGGTTGCAAATCGGGATGTACAAAACGTTGTGAGTGCTCATCAGCAGGGTTAAAGTGTTCTGCCATGTGTGGATATTGCCAGGGATTATCTTGCAGCAACTCAGAAGATATGTTACCTGACGACGACATTGATAATGACGAACTAATGGCATAACGTATTTTCGTATTTTTATTCTGTTTGTTATAGGCTTCATAATTACAGTGTATTTTTCTTCTGTAACGGTAATATACCTAAAAAAATGTTTTTTGTTTTATTTAGAACCTATCAACACACATTTTACAGTGTATTTTGTACAAAATTGGGATTTTTGAAAATTCAATAACATTCTGCAGCTTATAATTCAAAAACCGCTCGATTTAGAGAAAAAATGTTGATATCAAAAATTGTTTGTTTTATAATTGCCTACATGTTTTATTTGTAACTTTTTTCCCTATCTGCAACGCTAAAGGATTTATATACAAAAATCTGAAAATGAACCGCCATTTGGCAATATGGCGGGCGAAGCACAGCTTCGATTTTAGGGGACTTTTAGTATATTTATTAGGATGGCAATTGGAACATCTCCACCAAATTTCTTGCTTGTACTAATTTTATCGAGGTCAAAATTTATTTTTCCTGCAATAAAATTTGTTCCCTTATGTACTTTAAATACTGCACTTCTCTATTGGTGCAGCGCTCCCAAAGCTGTTCTCATTTCTGAACCAGCATAATATTAATTAATATAAACTACTGCAGAACATATGGCAAAAAACATTAGTCTAATTTCAAATCGACTGCTTTAGGTATTGCCATATATATTAATATTTTTTTATCCTACACTGAGCGTCGAGAATATTTTTACAGGATTGTTTAAGATAAGCGAGAGTCGTATATAATTTTAACAGGTTTTGTAATTACATCTATACTGTAATTACATATATACTATACCAGTAGAGATTTGTGTTATAGAAAGTGGGAATAAACAGGCACACTCTATTATCACGTACACATAAACACACCAATGCAATATTTCAAAAAACAGATCAAATATTTACCGACGTCATAATAGTCGTTCTGTATGATAACGTATACGTTTCCAAACCACTGCACAATAAGGACATAAACTAGCTGTTTGCATGATAAATGGTGACAATTCATGACTGTAATCTAACAAAGGATTCCACACAGGTGTGTGAAATGTTTGAAGAAGATATGGGTGCAATGTCATTTTCTGTATGTCAAGGTAAATAAGTGTATTATTGTCTACTATGTAAATTTACACTTTTTCAAACTAATATAAATTTATGTGTAATATATTTAATATATAAAAGTAAAAAGCTACTCCTATTCCGATTGTTTAAATCATTAACAATCAAATCATTAAGATATAAAATAAAAAGAAAACGGCAATAAACTTATAAATTTTGTAATATCTCCATTATTTTAATCAATCATTTAAATCTGTTTTTATTTCCACATAATTTTGTATTATATATAACAAATAAGTTTTCAAATAACAAATATATTTTAGTAAATTCCATTGTCGTATTTTTAAGTGTCGCACGTTTCAGATAATTATCCTGTATCTCCTGTATCTGCAGAGATTTTTTAATTAATTAACGAATAATGGATTTGTTTTATATAATATAAATTAACGAATAATCGATTTTATTTTTGATTTAAGTTTTCGATTGTTGTAATGTTTGTTTATGTAGTCAGCTATTTGATTAAAATATGTTTTTATTTTCATTACTTTAATAAATTTATATTTTCAAATAAATCACCTTGTTTTCTCCTTTGTTTGAATTTTTTAATTTATAAATTATTATTGTTGTGTTTGTAAGTATTTAGATTTTTACAGGTATTCATTTTATTACTTTTTGTACATTTTTAATTAACTTCGCGTTCTGAATATGTGGAAATTGATGTTTATAATTTAAATAGTTTGAGGCTAAATTAGTCTTGTACATCTAAATATTTACAAACACAATAATATTAATAATCACTTACAAAGCTGTTACTTACTACTACTACTACTACTACTACTAATAATAATAATAATCATAATAAACATATTTTGTTGTGGTCCATAAACATATACGTAGTACAAACGTGGAATATTTGTTGTGGTTGTACGACTAATAAGTTCACAGTGAGGAGCTGCTGTGACTAAGTAGACCAAGCATAATTCAAATAGTTTTACATTCATTTTTTTGTTAATTCGTTTAGTTACTCTAAGCTGAGATATCTATTCTTTCCTTTTTTAAATGTATTATTTGTAAATATAAGTGTACTACTACTACTACTACTACTACTACTACTACTACTACTACTACTACTACTACTACTACTACTACTACTACTACTACTATATAATCACCACCACTAGTACTATAAATAACAATAAAAATATATTAAAATAATTATTAGAGACATAATAATAATTAGAAGAAGAAGAACATAATAACAGTATCAAGGAAAAAAGGAAGAAGAAGAAGAAGAAGAAGAAGAAGAAGAAGAAGAAGAAGAAGAAGAAGAAGAAGAAGAAGAAGAAGAAGAAGAAGAAGAAGAAGAAGAAGATTAATAAGCCCCAGAAATTCAATCATACTCCCGAGTCTGCATTTAGGATTATATGAAGGGGGGGGGGTCAGCTAACAGCTTTCACAATTTAACTCGCTAACAATGCATGGTAAACGAGTCATCCAATACATGAAAACGGACCCGAGGCTAACTATAAGCTGTGTCCGCCTGCAATTTAATACAGAAATTAAATTTTTAGGGTAACATTAGAGAGACACTAACGTAGAAGTCGTCCGAGCATTCTGACTGCGAAAAGTAAGCGATTATCAAGCGCTATCAAGAGTATCTTCCGTTTGAAATGGGCAGCTGATAGGGACGTTTATTGAATCATCTTCGAGCCATTCCAAACTAATAAGCCTGTTCCGGGACCCATTTTCTCATGAGTCTGCCAACGTCTCTCCTTCCAATCGGCTGGTACGCTACGACTGCTACCGGTAGCACTTTTAGATGATATATCTATAGCTTTCCTAGCATTCCGATACACCATGGTATCGGCTGTCGCAGTTGGTGGATAGATTAAGTTCCATCAGATATGTTGTACATCTACGAATAAAGGTACGTCAGATAATCAGTTCTGAAGCTAGGCGGCAGCGTTATCTGGGTTGCTGAGGTGACTGGTGGTTTGAACACACCAATTAAAATCCACCTTATCCTTATGAAAATGCAATGGCTTAGCGAGTAAGTGCCGCCATCCAATGAATCATTACTCTATACTGACTTTTATAGAAAGTGATTGGGTTCTCAAAGGCTAAGAGATGGATATTCTGGCATATAACAAGGGGGAGACCGAGCGCTAAGCTGTAGTGGAAGTAACCACTCATGGGAGGCAGAACACAGATTACATTTTTTTTCACAGGTTAAGACTTGTACAGCAACCAGTAACCTGCTCATGTAAAATATTGATATTGTTTACAGGACTCATAAGAGCCTTGGATCTTCGACGGACATTTGGCTAAACAACCTGGTCTAACACAGCTTAGGTCTATTCAAAATGGATCAAGGTTGTGTGTAGTACAACTCAGCAAAGACGTCGTGACTGGAAAAGCACTACGTGCGTCATTTCGCACATACCTAGTATTGTCAACAAGAAATTACGTCTTCACATCTTAGACGTCAATTGCAGTACCTGAGATAGGTTATATTGCTAAAGTTTATTGCTATGGAGTTACATAAACCACGTGTTGAACCAGGAAACACAGACTTGCGAGAATCACCTTTGTAGCTTTAATGGACCAGCGGACATCCGTTGGCTGGCGTTACTACATCCAGGCGCCAACGGTCCAAGCGTAGGTTCTATACGAGGTTTCGCCCGGCTGCAAAACACATTTCCGGCTGTCAACAAGAAATTACGTCTTCACATCTTAGACGTCAATTGCTGTACCTGAGATAGGTTATATTGCTAAAGTTTATTGCTATGGAGTAACATAAACCACGTGTTGAACCAGGAAACACAGACTTGCGAGAATCACCTTTGTACCTTTACTAGACCAGCGGACATCCGTTGGCTGGCGTTACTACATCCAGGCGCCAACGGTCCAAGCGTAAGTTCTATACGAGGTTTCGCCCGGCTGCAAAACACATTTCCGGCTGTCAACAAGAAATTATGTCTTCACATCTTAGACGTCAATTGCTGTTGCTGTGATAGGTTATATTGCTAAAATTTATTGGTATGGAGTTACATAAACCACGTGTTGAACCAGGAAACACAGACTTGCGAGAATCACCTTTGTACCTTTACTCGACCAGCGGACATCCGTTGGCTGGCGTTACTACATCCAGGCGCCAACGGTCCAAACGTACGTTCTATACGAGGTTTCGCCCGGCTGCAAAACACATTTCCGGCTGCATGTTGCTACTACAAGCAAGTATTTATGCAACTCATCCGGGTTCAGATTCATTTTCCTTGAGGAATACATTTAAAATCATACCGTCGTGTACACTGATGGCTTGAAAACGGAGTACGGATTGGGTTGTGCGTTTGTCGCCGATAGTGTCTCCCACTCAAGGTCACTACCCAAGGCGGCAGTTGTATACACTGCAGAACTCAAGTAAATATAATAAGTTCTTTGATACCATGGTGAGAGAGGCTTTGTTATCTGTATGTGTTCACTGATTTTTCTAACTGCCTTAGGCAAATCTGTGAGTACAGTATAGCGAATAGACAATGCCACTATGCCATCCGCTAAACATCATAGATTCATCTTTTAATTTGTTTGGGTTCGGAGTATTGAAAGTATCGAATGTAATGAAGAAGGTGGCGCTGCAGCGTGAAAAGATACAGAAATCGCAGACGTCGATACAGTTGCCGTGTAAGTTGAGGACGCAAACGTAGGTGCTACAACCACTATTATAAATGTGTCGCAGCACATGTGGAACTCACGGAGCAGAAAATGGTTTGTAGTGAAACAGAGCGTCCGTAAATGGCAAATGGCGGATGTCCGAATCGGCGGATGTCCAAGGACTTACGGCTGAACACATAATTAAAGACTGTAATGATGTTGTAGATCTCGGACAGCAATACGGAGTTAAATGTAAACGTAAAGATGACCTTAGAAATGTAAAGTTATTTCTAGTCTTCCTAAAAGCAGCAAGTTAACTGTATCGACTCTGACAAGATTGTTTTTGCCTATGCCTGAACAAATTATTATTATTTTTGGCCTATATGTAGATAAGCAACAACTTATTTCATGACGTATGGTCGATGGTATGGGGCTCAAGGCTAGTGTTTTCAAGGTCCCAAACATTTGACAATAATAATAATATTAATTATGCATTAATTAATATTATTAAGATAGTCATAATAATCACATTTTTTATTTTTGCTGTTGCTATTAAATAACTAAATTTGTAGACATCTATTTTAAAATTTCCAAATGCCTGGAGAACATTTTTCAGAAGAATTCAACTGGGAAAATATTTTAATAAGTACGCAATAACATGAAAAAATGTTTATGGCGTTTTAAAAATAATGGAAACAGTATATTAATAACATAAACATTATTATATTTTTACTTAAGATTTGACTGCAACGATACAATGCATACAGAAAATAAAAACTGCTAAATAAACACTGAACATTGTTATGTATCAAAACAGGTGGCTGAGTGTTAGGAATGAGAATATTTAGAATGTAACAAATAAAAAGGCGTATGTCTTTATCCCCAAATCTTTTTAACTGTGTCCTGGAGAAAGTAGTGAGAATCAGGAATGAAAAATTAAAGGAATGCAAAATATCAGTACTCATGTTGGGAAGAAGGAATAAACGTATTGAACTAAACTGTTTGGCATTCGCAGATGACTTTGCTATACTTTCTGAACATCTGACATCTGCAGTAACACAAGTTAATTTTTTAGAGGACATAGCCAGTGGAACAGGCTTAAGAATTTCTGCAGAATAAACCAAATTTCACACAAACATTAAAAACGAACCAAAATTTCTGGTAACAGGTATTGGTTGAATAGAGAGGGTTCGAAAATTTAAGTATTTAGGAGAGATAATTCAAGAGAATGGCTTGGAAAAATCTGCTATAGAAGAAAGGTCTAATAAGATGGAACGGGCATATGGTGTAACTAAAGATATTTACAATAAAAGTGCATATCTAAAAATGCGAAAATAAGGCATTACAGTACATTAGTGAAGCCAGAATGCCTATATGCAAGTGAATGTCTAGCATTGAATTATAATTTACACAAATTAGAAATTTTGGAAAGACGAATTAGGGTGTTAAGAAAATATTAGCCCCACGAAAAACTTCAGAAGTTTGGAAATTAAGAATTAATGGTGAAATATATATTAAAGTATAGAAAGTGTAACAGAAGCGATGAGAAAAAGACAACAATTATTTTTTGGACATTTATATAGAATGGACGACTATAGGCTGACAAAGCAAATCTTCAAATATCTGTGGGGGAAGAAGTCAACATCAGGTTGGATTAAAGAAGTCCAAAAGGATTTAAAAAAAATAATGTACACGCAGAAGAAGCAATTGAAGGAGAAGTTTTTCTGGCAAAAGTGTTAAAAATGGAGGGAGTCCAGGGTAGGAGAGAAAAAACCCAGGTTCAAAGTGGACTGAAGACAGGAACAGAAGACACAATGAGAAGATGAAAGAGTATTGGAAAAAAGGAAAGAACAAAGAGTAAAGAATTGAAATTGACATGAGGTCCCTAGATGGCCGATACAAAAAAAAGGCTTATGTATAGAATGTAAAAGTTAGTTGTTTGAGAAGTTCATAAGTAGTAAACATAAACATAAATAATGAAAATATATATTTTGCTACTTTAGTGCCATTACAAGGCTGTGTTATGCGATCAAAAATTTACACAAAAAATAAATATCACATATTGATAGTAAGGTTACCTTGCCTTGTCATCAAATTGAATCACTCGTTGTATGAAAGTAACAGACATACAGGAGATTTGGGTGGAACAGATTCAATTTCCGCCCTGAAAGTGATACTTTTTACTTTGCTAAACAGTTCCATTTGCTGCTGTGCCGAATAATAGCTTTCCATTTTTCTGCAACATCCACTATAAGAAAAACGTTATGATATAGTTTGGAAAACTGTTATTTATATTAACATAAATTTTAATTATTTTAATTTTAATATTTAAAAAAATTTAGAAATTTTATTTTTTTTATAAGTCTTGAGCTCAGGAACTAAGGTGTTAAGCCCTTGTTTCCTCAACATTTAAACAGTAGAATGGATGTTTAGTAAGAACGAATGTACTTTATTTGTTGTTGATGTCGACAACCGCCGAGAATAATTATTTTGTAACCGGTTGGTCTAGTCAGCTGATAGATTTGGCCAGTCAGTTGGTCAATCAGAAACGATAGAGTTCTATCAATCATGATCATCATCAGCCGTGGCTCTACAACCCTTAGTGGGTCTTGGCCTGCTCCAAAAGTCGATTCCATTCCTCCTTACTTATGTTTTCCAGAGTTATAACAATCGCTATCGTCTAATTGCGAGATCTGTTTTCAGACCACCTTTAACGTCTATCTCTGTCTAATGACCCAAAGAGCAAAGGACTCCTCTATAAGGTATGCCAATTATGTTATTTACTAAAAAAAGTAAAGTTTTTGTTATAGTAATAAATGGTAAAGAAAATTAGCAGCAACAATACTTCTTTACGTATCTGGTATACCCAGTAACTTTATATAAAATTCAGTAAATTATAAGTTATATGTAAATCATCATTTTAATTTGCAACTCATTTTCACTTAAGAAAGAATTGTTTTAATTATTGATTCATAAATTACCAGATGAGTAAGTTCTCGTAAATTATAGAATATAAATAAGTACGTGCTACTTATTACTTACCAGTAATTTTCTATGCAGTGGAACAGGGAGACCCATTACTAATTTCATGATACAATTTACAGTTCATACATTCTGTTACATAACCTTCTCTGTCACCTTAGAGAGTCGGCGCTTTCTCCACATTCTATTCTGAACCAATAAGAAACCAACAACTTTCTGTTCAGAACTTCTATTGCTCAAATATTGAGTCATTAATAAATTCTATAAAAACGAAATTGGAGATTAAAAGAAATACAACATTTAAAAATTACTTAAAATTATAAATGCTATACACTTGCAAAGGGTGAACTAATTACAAAGATTATGTGGCAATCATTGTAGCACAGCGCACTATAACAATGGCATTTGCCAACAGTAACAACTCCCTAGACGGAAACGCATGTACCCTCAGGGTTGAGCTCAGTAATATAGTTTTTCGGCACGTGATCGTAACATTTATAGTCCTACAACTATTAAAATTTACAAATAATAATATACTCTTTACTATTGTCTAAAACTATTTCGTCAGATATATCTAACAGTACGTTGAGTGTAGTGTTTCAATAACATATGAAGCCAGAACGTCTAACAATATCTCTACAATTTTCTGTGGAAATTAATTTTCTACGCTGCGTTGTAACGCAGGCATCGTGAGTCACACTTTGGTCGATGTAATATCAATTGTTGTTAATACGCAATGTTAAAAATGATAATTATACGAACATGAAAATATATTACCTGATCTCCTTCCACGGCAATGTTTATTGTCCACGGCCATTATATTATCTGTCAATTGGTGGAAAATTTCATAATTTTCTAAACTTGCTGTACTTTCTAATATGCGTATCGTTTTCGCTTTGTCCATTAATACAACTTCACAACTTTTCTCATTTAATTTTACCTCTCTAACTATCAGAATGAATATACGTTTTTATCTTGTACACACATGATCAGTGTACGATTCGTTTTACATTTTGTACCTAAGGGTTATCATGGTAACAACATACAACACTTTAGGAGCTTTCTATTCAGCCAGCAGCAGCTATCTATCGGACGCAGCTGGAAGGGAATGGTAAACTTACATCTAAAAACATAACTTTGTTTAATGTAAATGTTAAAGTTTCATGTTCATTTTTATGTACATTAAATTTTTCTGTATGTATTTTTACTTCCATATTCCTTAAGGAAATGGAAGTATGGTGATGGCAAAAAAAAATCGTGTTCGAGATTATTGCAGATTCTGATTGTACTACACTCAAAACATGAAAAAAAGTCGTTTTCCGAAAAGTGTGTGTGTGTGTGTGTGTGTGTGTGTGTGTGTGTGTCTGTGTGTTTGTCTGTCTGTCTATCTGTGTGTAGATTTTTTTTCTATGGAAAACGATAACTGCCGCAAATTCAAACAGAATCAAATAATCTTTTGCATACAGCCCTGAATTGTAGAGTACTCACGACTTATTGTTTTTGGTGAAGATCGGTTGAGGGAAAGGGGTAGTTTACCTGCAACGGTTTTTTTTTTCAAGGGAAATTTTTTTTTTAGCAAACGATAACAGCCGAAAATTAAAACAGAATCAAATAATGTTTCGCATACAGCCCTGAATTGTAGAGTTCTCAAGACCTATTGTTTTTGGTAAAAATCGGTTAAGGGAAAGGGGTAGTTTACCTGTAACGTTTTATGTTTCAACAAGGGTATTTCCTATGGCAAACGATAACAGCCGCAAATTCAAACAGAATCAAAGATTATTTGCATACTGCCCTAAATTTCAGAGTTTTCAAAACCTATTGTTTTTGGTGAAGATCGGTTAAGGCAAAGGGGTAGTTTACCTGCAGCGTTTTTTATCAAGGGTATTTTCTATGGCAAACGATAACAGCCACAAATTCAAACAGAATCAAATAATTTTTTGCATACAGCCGTGATTTGTAGAGTACTCAAGACTTATTGTTTTTGGTGAAGATCGGTTGAGGGGAAGGGGTAGTTTACCGCAACGTTTTTTATCAAGCGTATTTTCTATGGCAAACGTTAACTGCCGCAAATTCAAAGAGAATCAAATAATTTTTTGCATACGTCATTGAATTGTAGAGGACTCAAGGCCTTTTGATTTTGGTGAAGATCGGTTAAGGGGAAGGGGTAGTTTACCTGCAACCTTTTACGTTTTAACAAGAGTAAAGTATTATTCTTCGTATTGTTTAAATTAGCAGCCATCCTTACTATTTCTAGCAGTATCCTTACTAGGTTGTTTAAGACCTGAAGATGTCAGCAATGACGAAAAGCTTAGTCGAACAATAACAAATTATAGCAGTTAGCAAATTCATAAAAGAAATAGTATGAGTAAAGTACTTGAAAATTCATTTAAACTTTTTCAAACAATGGTAATTGTTAAAAATAAAATAATTTTGTTGCCAGGCAATAAAATTATAATTTTTTCATGTTAATGTAAATCTGTACATAGTATAAAGTAATCGCTAATCTCAGGAAGTACTGAACGGATTTTATTCAAGTTTTCGCCAATAGATAGAGTGTCTATCGAGGAACATTTATGTGTATAATTAATACATATATGTTGTACATTAGCTTAGCTATCACGGTTTATGTCAAGTAAGTGGTATAGTTTACATCTTATATATAAAAATGAATGTTTCTTTGTTTGTCCCGTATGCGTTCCTATACCATTGATCCGATTGCAATGAAACTTCGGTGAGTTGTTATGCGCACGTCCGCGAAGGTTTCTTCCACATCTCCTCCTAAACCACTGTACCGATTTCAACCAAACTTGGCACAAATATTTTACGCAACGGGAGAACCAACATAGGATAGGTGTTTTTTCGATGGGGTCCTTTTGGGGGTTCTTTGGGGTCTTCCACATCGCCTCCTAAACCACTGGACCGATTTAAACCAAACTTGGCACAAATATTTTACGCAAAGGGAGAACCAACATAGGACAAGTGTTTTTTTCGATACGATCCTTTGGGGTCTTCCACGTCTCCACGTAAACCATTGGACCGATTTCAACCAAACTTTGCACAAATATTTTACGCAACGGGAGAACCAACATAGGACAGGTGTTTTTTTCGATGCGATCCTCTGGGGGGTCCTTTGCGGTCTCAAAAACTATTAGATCTGGTTACTATGGCAACCCAATAGAATAGATTCAGTTCTAAATATATTATCGCATTAAATTGAAGACCACGCGAACGAAGTTGTGGGCAACAGCTATTTATTTTTAAGAAGCCTACTTTAATTAAACTTTATTAATTAAACTAACATTTTCATTACGTACAACGTGAAACTCCGTAGCGAAGCACGGGTATTCTGCTAGTCATGTATAAGAGAAAATATATCGTGCGTGGCAGGCAAGCATATCTCAGTTATGTACTGTTTACGTTTCCATTTTATTATTATCACTACCGCAATAAAAAGGCAGGGAAGACACACACACACACACACAATTCGCGTTATTTCTGGCCTCATTCATGTTTATTTTCTTACTTTTGCACGGTTTTTAAATGGAAAGTGCCGAACCCATACCAACATAACGCATGCAAGCCGAAAAAGTGTCCAGCGTGGATAGCGATTTGCTTCCTGTGGATCGCTGGGCAGTGTAACTGCACGTGTTTACAGAGGAACGATTCATAGACAGACTTTTCGTCTTTAGGGAATGAACCCTCTGCAAGATGCTGAGGGTCCATGAGTGACTTCTGAGCGCTCCTTCTTTTCCGCGTGATTGTTCTGTGAAACGTACACTGTAGATTCGCAGATTTATTCTTAGCAACGCTCAATAGGAAATGTTGAAAATTTTTCTCCACGGTGAACCCTCATACACACTAAACCTGCTCTGATGTTTTAATTACGGACATCATAATATTAAAACTTTGGAAACTTGAGCACTGCTTAATGGAGATCAATCATTAACTTATACAAGCCATTAATTTTATGCATATTTTTTATATATATGTGTACAACGTTATCGGCAACAAAGAAGTAGTTTTTGTTAAAATTCCTTCCCGGGATATTTGGCCGTAGTCCAATGTTTTATACAAAACCAGACGTTTCGGCAATGCCATTGACTTCCATCATCAGTGAAAATCGAGTGCGATAACGTGAGGTGGTTGTTAGTGACCACAGTACTGTGGTTAAGGCTGAAGCAGTAAGTAGAAAGAAGTAGTTTCTATGGTAATATTTCATTTCGAAAATGATTTTAAAAATAAATCTTAGAATATGGAAGTCATGTATGGTTCTCCATACCGATATTTTCCTTGTATATGTTATAATAATATTTTAACTAACACGTATTAAATGGAATGTTCATCTAACATTGCAGAAAAAATTGATTTGTACACAAATACGTGGATTGGAATGAGGCGGTACATTAAGAATTATAATGTAAACAGCTTCTTAGCTCTCACACACGCGCGCGCACGCGCACTCACTTGGTCTCTGCTTGTTCACTTGCCTTTGAGAATTTCTCATAAAAAAGGGCAAACAATATTGGATTACATAATGCCGTCGATTTTATTTTTATATCACTCAGATGCCCGGAGTGGTGATTTTTCCTCGCAGTGGCGAAATTTGAAGGCTCAAAAGTACATCTGTAAATTCAAATGTAAAGAGACCTATGTACATGAACTACTATACTGTACCAAGAAGTGGACTGTAAAGAAGAATTTCGACGAAACCAAAACATCGAAGCCTGGTAATGTGTTCTCATGTTTTCTCAATTTCATGTTTTCAGTGTTTTCTCAATTTTCTCATCTTCAGTTGTATTCGATAATAACGGATTATTCATCAAGGATTCAGTTAATTCTTCACGATCCTTGTCTTCGCGTTGTCGTTGACGCAGGCGTCGCACACGTTCATTGGAAGACATCACAACTAACACTGAACAATATACACTGATATTGTAATGCGACACAATAGTAGCCATATGCCAAAACCAAAAACTGCTCAATTCAATAGGTACAATAATAGGTAGAGTCACCTATGCTATCCTATTAAAACCAGATAAAACCGAAAAAGATGAGGATAGATTCACAGAGATTAAGATAACAAATCAATGATAAGAGACACAAATAAGTAACGAAAATATGTAATAAATAATGAATAAAACGGTAGTAAATAAAGTACACTAACCTCAAAAAATAAATGAGACAATTATTGTTAAATAAAGTATATTGATAAAGACCTTATAATAATAAGAAAATAAGGCTCATTATGTTAAAGAATAGTTGTAAATGTACATCTAAAATAACCTTGAAACCAAGAGTGAGAGATAGGTAGGGAGTGACAAAGATAAACCGTGAAGTGATAAGTGTAATAAAATAAAAAACATAATCTTAAGAAAAAAGAGTTAAACAAGTGTGACAAACCCAAAACATAAGCACATGATAAATGAGCAATTATGTAAAATATATTAGGCTGAAAGACACAGAATAATAGTGAATGTAAAAAATAGAAAAAATATTATGTCAGTATAAGAATCACCAGGGTGATTATTGTTATAGAAGAGGTGGTGTAAGTATAACACTCACCAAATTTGTTCATTTTTAATTAAAAGATAATAGAAGTTATTGGCTTAATTTTTAAGGCAATAAATACCAGAAGTAATAGTTTCACAGTAATATGTTATTATGTTTTAAATAAGTAAGGAATTTATAAAGAAAATAATAGCAATACCTTTATAAGAAATAACAGGCAAAAAATAATAATTATGTGTAATGAAAAAAACATGGCTGAACTATGTACAGACCATTAATTTAATTATATGTTATTTTTTATTAATAGATGTAAGTGTTAAAGATGTGGGTGAGAAATGGAAGTAGGGATAAAAATAGTAATGACATAAATTTAACAAAACAGCAAAATAATAACAATAATATGAATTGAAAGTAATGTATAAAATAAGAAATTATAAGATGTAACAACTTATGCCCATACAGGACATAGCTGTCTAAGTTAAGAAACCCAGTTGTAAACAATTGAAGACTATATTTAAATAACAAAACAAGGTAAATTATGTAATTACCAACAACTAAAAAAAATAACATGGCGGAATTATATTAAAACATAGAAATAAGTAAATTATGTATTAACATAGTATTATCAATTTTGAACTAAAACATTAATACATGGCTTAGACCAATCTTGTAAGATATCAAACTAATCTTTGGAAGAAAATAGGAACATCTATGTAAAGATTATAACCATTGAAATTATCCCCAAGTAAATATAGCCATTATAAAATATTTATTCAAATTAAACAAAAAACCAGAATTTGTAACAATAGTTTCAAACGTACTCAGCCAATCATAGTTAAGACAGTTGTCATGACTACAGTACGTTATTATGAAAGTGACGGTTACGAAAAGGAGTTCCATTATTAACGGCCCAGAGAAACAGACGCTATATTGATGCTGACCATTTGAAGGAAAAATAACGAAGGAAATCGAACTGTTATGAAAACCAAATGAGTAACTGACGTCTACCCATAGTCCAGTAACACATGAAGGGACAATAATGAAATATTAAACTGCAATTAAATAAAAACTGTATGAATTAAGAAGCAGACGGTACCCATATCGTTGGAAATAAACTAAAGAAACAATTCATTGGCGAAGACACTTGACGATCTATAACCCGAAAAACGTGTGGTTGTTAAGTATAAAATAAATTACAAATAATAACGAACCAAATTGATTCACCAATTTACTAATAAATAACTCTCACTCAAAAATTTAAACACTAATTTCTTTCAAGGATTGATGATTCGAATTAAATAACACTGTATGTAACTTAATTATAACCTATGTCAAACTGGTAAAACAGACGCACACACCTTTAACACAAAACAGTTGAGTTTCCATGTAAATCTCGTTAGTATATAAGTACCACGATTATAAAGTGGTGTACTTTATTTAAACATCTTGTTATAAACCTTTTCGT
The DNA here is from genome assembly GCA_034769895.1 of Magicicada septendecula. Classification (NCBI taxonomy): domain Eukaryota; kingdom Metazoa; phylum Arthropoda; class Insecta; order Hemiptera; family Cicadidae; genus Magicicada; species Magicicada septendecula. Next base: position 117,793,379 of record CM068374.1, on the reverse strand, counting down.
ATTCAAAAGAATTCACATGGCAGAATAAATTGTATAAATAAGAGACGATAAACATTATAGCTTCCTACGTTTGAGGGGCTGCCACCTTAGCGATCCGCTGAGTGAACTAATTTACAGCCGAGGCATAAACTTTGTTATAATTACATTTATTGTACGATTATTATTTAAAAAATTAATGAATTCTTGAAACAATTAAATCAGTACGAACCTTTATTAACTGTCGTGTATTTATTTGAATATTATTATGTATGTTATGTGCTTTAGCGGAGAGTAGATTTCGTTACGTAAATTTTATGTTGGCACCACATCACAACAACGAGCGAAAGTCGAATTCCAGCAAGTTAGCGAGGCAATTCAAATTATTATTTACAGTTTCCAGGAGACAATCTAACTGACGAAAATTTTAATTGTTTTATAAAAAACAATTTGGCGCCTTTCGGGAATTACAAAATACAACACGGAACAGGTAAAGACTTCGATACTGGTTATTTGTACGTTCGCAACGGACGCAATCTGCGTGAGTCCCGTCCCAGAGCGACGACGGATTGGTAAGACACGAGAGTACACATTATACCAATTACACTATTACCCGCTTACAATTGTGCAATTACAATATGTATCTTATTTCACTGTGACAAAATTTATTTATTACTAACATCACCTGGAGCGTTACATTTTTCGATGACGTTACATATTTTGCATCACGCATTTTGTGGAAAATATTATCATGTTTTCTATATAATTATATAACGAATATTTACTATATAACAAATATATTTACTATATAACAAACATTATCATGTTAAAAACGACAGACCGAAGATTGTGGGGAATCGAAAGTGTGGAAAAAATATAGTGTTAACATCACCTAGAGCGTTACATTTTTCGACGACGTTACACATTTTACATCACGCATTTTGTGGAATGACCCCCAGCCTAAAAACATTATCATGTTAAAATAATATTAAAATTAAAAAGAGGAAAGGAGGCAAGGTTTCCAGCAAAGTACGAGAGATAGTTCTTAAACTTTGTGCACAAGGAATGGAAATATCTTGAATCCAATTCTAATTCTAAATAAAAATTTTTTCTATGAAAAAAGTAAAAGAGTTTATAATAAGACATAAATGTTTTGCTGCATTTTAAATATTATTATTCAATTCTTATTGACAATTATTTTTAACTTATTATGTCCTTTTAAAAATATACAATTTTGCCCATTATCTGAGACCAACTGTAGGACAACTCGTTGTTTGAATCAATGTTGTCAGTGTTATTTTATGAATGTAATTAACACTTGGAACGTGAGTAATTGAGTATATATTTGGAATACTTAAAAATATTCGTGTACCGAATTACATTTTACATTCTCCAGGAAAATATGCGTAATTAGCAAAACAAAAATATTATACTTTACAAAGAGTTTATTATATAGTTTTCCGTTAATTTGGTATATGTAATTAAATTTTGAATGAGTATGAGACTGACCATCTTTAAGATAACAATGACATAGCATCTGTTTCCTTTTGCGTACTATAAGCCAGGTTGACAAACAGTACTTATTTTGTACGATTCCATGTAATTAGCATAGATTTCAGGATTACTGAGCAGATGTTACTGTAATTTGTACGCCCCAATTTAGTTGACTAACCGTTGATTATCGTTAATGAACGACTCCACACATTAATACGCTATCAGTGAAATTGCAGCGAAAACCACTGAAATGCTAAACATTGTGTCGTATCGACTGCTGTCGTATCATACATGATACCACATATTTTCGTAATATTTTCATAATAATTAAAACTTCAACGGAGAAGTAAGTATTTAATGGTCACCGTTCAATTATCTATGTGCAACACAGTTAATTTTTCTGCCACATAGTTCGCAATAAGTGCAATATCAGTAAGTGCAATACCATAACATTCACACAAAGAAATGCTATCAGTCGGTTCAGGCTAAAATATGTACAACTTCAGCCGCAGATAAAACCAGGTAAGGGCTTGAGTATAAATTCAGAACAATAAATGATAGATGATTAGTTACAAAGCAATTACCAATATTATTTCTCCAAATGCAACAATATTGCGGTCAAAAACTATCCACGTTGGTATTCTCCAAATTCGTGCTCCATGGTGACCTAGGAAATAACAAAAATTTGTTTTGGAAGAAATGCGTGGACTCGCGTGGACTCCGCAGCCAGCGTAAACTAGAATAACTAAAAAGATTGAAGTGACACTGGCTATGTGACCTTCACCTACAGAGTACGGAAACAGTACAGGGTGCTGGCTACACCCTGCAGAGTACGAAAATTAAAGCCATCTAACCAAACTATTGGGCCTCCAAGAGGATCGTCATACCATCTCATGCCATTAGCATGTTTGCGACGAATCATTCCAGTGGGTGGATAATTTCTCTTCTTATGAAATCTCTTTCAAAAACTTCAGCTATTACTCAATACATACTTATGAGAGGATTATAAATTAAAAAATTAAATAAAACATACAAAATATTTTTCAACGTGCCTTTTTTTATGTGATTATAGATTTTGAATATGTTTCAGGAGATATTTATTAATGGAAACCATGCCTAATGGACAGAAGATGCACATGTGTGTCATCCGATTATATCCTTGATTTCCCTTACACACAAAAACGTTTTTTCAAATCTCGCAATTATAATTTACACTTACCCATTTTTGTCTGAGGTTACGTCTAAATTTCCATAGTTTCCATATTATTTTATTCCGTATTTTTTAATAATATATGATCATACTGTTTAGTTAGTTTAGTTACTCGTATGTATGAGTTTAAATATATATTTTGATTTACGTCGTCGGTGTCCCCAAAATGTATCTGTCCTTGCAAATATTTAGCAAACACTGAGCTTTTCAGAATACCATCACTCAATTCAGAGTGTGTAAGTAAGCAGTGAACTTTAAGCAAGCGTAGAATCCGTGAAACGTAAAGTATTTTTTATTACCCATTAAGCGACATTGGCTTCCCATTAAGCGAATTAATAAAAGAAGGTTCCTCCCCTAAATGTACAAAATTAGTAACAACGAGGTGTTTTGAGAACTGTTCAGCGTTTCCGACAGAGTACTCTAACAACAACAAGTGAAGCCTAAAGAAAGCGCTCAAAGATTGGCTGCGAGATATCGAAGGAGAAATGACCGTAAGAACCATTCCAAAATCCATCGGAAGTCCGTCTGATTGTGGGCATAAGCGCGTTGCATCCTCGATGGTACCTAAGAATGGTGACCGTGAAATTTTTTCCAAATAACATGCATTAGTAAATAAATTGTAATTCTTTGATCTGAGTGTTATAACAAATTTAAAGTTACCTAATAGGAAGGTGCTGGTAAAATATGTCATCAAGTGTGTTTATGTTCCAAAGAAAGACGAAATGAAGATTTATATTGGGTACATTTACTTCTCGGCTTAGAGTATGGCAATTCGTGTCCACCAATTTTTCCTCAAAGCTGAAATCGGGTACAGTATAACAAAAACTGTGATGATGTAGATGATTCAGGTATTCCCATTGTTCACAAAAAAAACAATAAGTTTAGAAGATTGGAGATCATTTGAAATTACATTTACGCTAACGAACGTAGGGAAGCCATGATTTTATCCGATGATACAAAACGATCACGTGCTCCCACAATTTTTAATGATGCCGTAAATGTTATATACAGAATACATTTTTAGTGGCGGGTCGTAACATTCTTGAGGAATTATGACACTGATTTCACGATTTGAGATCATAGTTTATGCTATTCTCATAGTTCGCTAAACAATCTGTGTAAAATAAACAGATTTTAGACGATGGTGATCCTTTTGTTGGATTGAGGAAAATATTTATGTGTATAAATTTCAAAGTTTATTCTGTTTTATTCCGAATTAAAAATTATAAATCTATTCCCGTGTACTCCTATGTCAATTACATATTTATTTATAGTGTGTAGTGTCCTTTTCCTTTATACGTTTTCAAGCTTCTACAGCTTTTTGTTAAGGCTCCTGAAAGGCACTAAATGATGGTTTACTGTAAAACATATCGACCAACATTACCACACAAGCACATAAAAATATAGAGCTTACATGCAATAAGGTGCAATAAGGCATTCATACAAATTATACAATAAGGTAACAATGGAAATTTACATACATATACGTATATCCACTTTATATTTAATAAAGTAACAAACCAATATAATGTTGTATAGACGATTTGAAAACAGTATACAAAAAGAAAGTACAAAAACAAAGTCTTTACATAATCAGTAAAGGTATCATATTCCTGAGTACGTTGATAAACACAAAATCCTGGAAAATAGTAATGACGCAGTCTATGCCGTTGCTCCCCAACTAAGCCGAAGGCAATTGAATGAATTTAAATTACAAATAATGAGGAGAATAGAACTGAAGTTATACAGTTCCGATGCAATTGAAACACAACAGCAGGACAGAAATTGTATGCAACCAGTAACATTCATTGGTTTGAACAAGTGTACCTGTATACGTCTGATAATTTAAAATAAATTAGGGAAAATATTTTGGTAACACATTATGTACGCACCGATTAATACATAAACTGGGTAGGTACACTGTAAAATTAAATTTTTAATAAACAAATCTTTTATACTTGAAAGACATAGGCTTTTAATTTGAACAGTCACTGTAAAATTTAGTGTAGCCTACAGTAAAATTAGAAACTCGTAGACGTGATGACAAATTGAAAATATAATTGAACGGTCCAGTACACGCTGACATTTGACAGCCATTGTTACGGATTGGAGAGCTCGTTATTGAGGAGTTTTACCCGAACCAGTCGTGGTTCTCGATATTTTTATTTTTATTGACGTCACCTGTTTTCAGTGTATATCATTGTGCAAAGTGACAAATGACTTTCAGTACTGAAAACAAAATTAGGTTTTTATAAATAAACAATTATTTACGTGTTTTACGACGAAATAGATGCACTAATCTCATTTAAAAAATTTTGTATATCCAAATTTCCTCAAGATTTACTTTATTCCGTTTAAAAGTTAGAATCTTAGAATCCAAAACTTAAACATTATGCGATGCGTTACTACTTTGTTCCCTTATTCGTTATTGATTCTCTATTGATATTGTCATGTAAACTACTAATCTCCAACCTTACTATACAGCTTATGTTTAAGTAAAATATTATTTAATAAACTACTTAATATTTAAATAAGTTGATACTTTAACGATTGAAAATTAATATGTTCGCAAAACGTTATTCAATTGTGAGTATCCTATACAGAAATAATTCTTACGTTAAAACCTAACATCTAAGAAAATTAAAAGTTTTTCCTTTGTATCGATTCAGAAAAAGCAGTTTATCACAATTAACATCAGTGAGTACTAAGCTAAGAATAAATTAAAAACTAATCATCCGTATCTTGTTTAAATTTTTTATGATAATGTCTGGTGATAATGTGTGGTACATGTCATGGAACCTGCACCTTATATAACGGGTGTGTCAGATGTACTACAACTTTAAATGAATAAACTGTTTCTACTTTTTAAGTATAAATAATTAAATTCATGTCATAAACAGTCCACTACAAGGGCAGATGTTATAATTTGTTGTGATTACTTTAATGTATAAAAACTTTACACCCATTGCAATATGACTTTCACTTTAAGGGACAGCAATTTTCTGTCTCACAGTGGCACTCAACAAATATTGAATCATGTCGACAACACTGTAGGGCTTCGTATCCGATAACAGTATCTACGTTCTTTTCGGTGTTAACACGAATCAGCTGATTTTCAAATGATTGGTAATATTTTTTTCGTTACATTCGTAAATATTTTTCAATTGTTGTTACTAAAATTATTGCTTGTAGCAATTTACAAGAGAATTAATTATAACTGTATAACTATAAATAAATCTCACGCTATATTATTCATAGTAACACTGTAATACGTGTTGACGAGGTCTCGATCACTGTAATTTATCACAAGAATTAAAGGGTGTATACATTGCAAACACGAGTAGTAAATGAATCAGAGCTTGAAGAAGTCCACACTGCTAAATATGCCAATATTATCAAGTGTATATTCGCAAATGTTTATCATTGTTATTCCATTTTGACAAACTAGTATCACTAAGTAAGGATACTGAACAATAATTAATGCCAGAACAATAAGGATTTATGTGATTATTAGGTCTTTAATAATTTCATAGTCAATGTAATTATGTTAATACAATTGAATTTTATTACAGTTACTCAATTTAAATACAGTTACTCAGTACTCAGAATAATAATTTTAAACACCAGAACATTAAATTATCTTCTGACCAAAAATTAAGTTAACAAACTAAATAAGTATAATTTATTTCAGTTTGTATGTAACATATTTAAAAGATAACTTAGTAAACATCTCTGAGTAAGCTTCTCTAAGCTGTAATACAGTTTTAAATGGAATCTGTATGTAAGAGCTTGCAGAATCATAAGGTCATTAGTATGTTATTTTGATTATTGTTATACATTATAATTTTCCTCATGTATTAAAAGTAAAATTAGTATCATAAATGTATTTAATATATTAAAATAATATAGTTCTCATTTTCTTCTTTAATTTCCTTTTACTGTTAGTAAAACACATGTGTTCACTGTTCGCTAATGCGTACAAGAAACCACGTGTAAACCAAGGAATATGTGGATAACCAAAGAATATATTAAAACGAATGGAACCGTCTAGAACAGCCGATAGCTTCCACCACCCGTCCCCCACAGATCGTGCAGGTCACTTGAGTCTGCAGACTGACAGCGTGAAGCCACTCGGGCAACTTCGTTACTGTTCGTCGGTCGCTATTGTCTACTCTCTCATCAACCCACACTCCACACTTACGTGTATAATGAAATCCACGTATTTTTATCCAAATCGGGGTTTTCCTGCGTGCATAGCAGATGAATTGAATAATAAAATGAATATTTTGTGGTCACAGTTAAATATTAAAACATAATATAGAATTAATTTAACCATATCATTGTACTCCACTTATTACCCTAAATTGTAGTTTTTGTTTTAACCTTTGTTTCCTCCAGAAGCAAACACAATTTCACTGGCTCCCCAGATAAATATGAACCTTTTGATTACATCGTCGCATTAGTATATGAAATATACGTTTATTAAGAAACCTAATTCTATACTGTTTTACCGATTTACAAGTACAGTTCACAATGTTGATTTTGATATATATTGCTGTAATCAGTTGTGGTAAAAATCCTCTTTACCTGCGCACTAACTTCGCAGGTTGGTTTCGTAATTATCTGGAGTCAATTTAATCAATTATTTTTGTTTCTGGAGTGATAAACGCTGAAACAAAATATACAATTCAGGGTAATAAATGTAAGAAATGATATGATATGAATTTATTCTCAATTGTTTTTATTATTTATCTTCGAGAATTATATAATTACCTTTATACCTTTACAATCAACATTCATTGTAATATTAAATGTATTTTTTTCTCTGTAAACAAAGAAATGAACGTTTTACAGTTGCAGACGATAACAAAAACGATGACCAATCAGAACACAGGAACATTAGCTACTGTTAAAAACCCCGTTGGGACAAATATAGGTCTATACGCAAGTGTGAACTAAGTCTTAGTAGCGGACAGTTTGTGAATAATTGAAGTTTGAAGAAAATGAAATGCTTTCGTATTTGCAGTAAGATTAATTTCTTAATGTAAATAAATAAAAGGCAATGTTCGTATGTGTGCACCCTATAGACTCAAAAACTACTCGACCGATTTCGCTGAAAATTTCACAGTTTGATCTGATTAGTGCCAGGAGTGTTTAGAGAGTGGTTTGAATGAAATCCGATAGGTAGCGCTGTTGTTTTTATAGTGTTAATTTAGTGCCATTAGTGTTTAGTTGTTGCATAACAATGCCACCAAAACGAGAAAATATTGGTCGTCGCACAAATAGAGCTATTAGAATGAGAGAAGAAAGAAGAAATGAAACAGAAGAAGAAACAGCACAACGAAATGAACGAAATAGATTACATAAGTCACAGTCACGTGCTACTGAATCATCACAACAACACGAATCACGAAATGAAGCAAGTTGAGTAAGAATTAGAGAATTAAGACAAAATTTGTCATAAGCTGATCGAAATGAACAACGTGAAAATGATCGATTACGCATGCAAATGAATCGATTGCATCAATTGGTAACACTTGATCGTATTGCATTTCAGTATAATTCTGAAATTGAATATAGCTTGCATCTAGTTGTTGTTGTTGAAAGTATGAATAAAGTTTGCACACATTGCAAAACATTAAAATTCAAAAATGAAGCACCTGGAATATGTTGTTTGAATGGTAAAGTTAAACTGCCAGTATTGAATGCACCACCTGAGCCATTGTTCTCATTGGTTGCATGTACTACAACACAATCGAAGCATTTTTTGAATAACATACGAAATTATAACATGCTTTCAAATGACTTCGTTTGCTGCAACGAATATAATAACTGACTATTATATGCCAACGTTCAAGATTCAAGGTCAAATGTACCATAAAGCAGGCTCTTTGTTACCATTTCCGGATGCTGAACACAAATTTTTGCAAATTTATTTCATTGATAATTTAAATAATCAAGTAAATCAACGTTGTTGAATTAACAAAGCCACAAAAAGAGAAATAGTTGAATCGTTGCAAAATTTATTTCATGAACACAACAAATAGATTAAATTGTTCAAAACAGCCATTGAACAAACGACATCCGATAACCATAAAATTGTGATTCGAGCTGACAAAACACCTGTTGGGCAACACGCAAGAAGATTTAATGCTCCACTCGATGAAGTGGCAATAGTCATTGTTGGAGAACAATTTGAATCACGCGACATCGTACTTCATCGTCGAAATGATCGTCTTCAACGTGTTGCAGAAACTCACCGCTCCTACGATGCATTACAATATCCAATATTATTCTGGGAAGGAGAAGATGGATATCATTTTAACATCAAAATGATAAATCCAGCAAATGGTAATAAATAAATTTTATTAATTAATAATTAATTAATTAATGAAAATAATTAATTACTCACTTCTTTATTTCTAGGTGAAGAAACAAACAAAAAAGTCAGTGCTATGAATTACTATTCATACAGATTGATGATTCGTGAACATGAAAAAAATCACATTTTAAAATGTCATCAATTGTTTCATCAATACATTGTTCACATGTGTGCAAAGATTGAAACTGAACGTTTGTTATATATTCGCATGAATCAGAAAAAACTACGTTCTGAAGAATACATACATTTGCGTGGTGCAATAAACAATGATGGCAATGTCAATGATATTGGGAGAATTACAATATTACCAGCATCATATACAGGCAGTCCACGACACATGCATCAATACGCACAAGATGCAATGGCATATGTTCGTTAACACGGTAGTCCAGATTTGTTCATTACATTCACATGTAATCCGACATGGACTGAGATCAAAGAACATCTATTGCCCGGTCAATCGTCAGCAGATCATCATGACATTACTGCACGTGTATTCAAGCAAACATTGAAATCATTAATGGATTTCATTGTTAAACATCATCTGTTCGGAGAGACACGTTGCTGGATGTATTCCATTGAATGGCAAAAACGATGATTACCGCATGCCCACCTTTTGATTTGGTTGATCAATAAAATTACACCCGACGAGGTTGATAACGCGATTTCAGCTGAAATTCCCGATTCAACTGTGCATCCTGAATTGTTTGAAATTTTCACACAAAAATATGATTCGTGGTCTATGTGGTGTTCACAACATGAATTCACCATGTATGGCTGATGGAAAATGCACAAAACGTTATCCAAGAGTATTGCTTCCAGAAACTATTACTGGCAATGATGGTTGTCCACAATATCGTCGTCGATCAAACGATCAAAATGGTAAATCGATAATTTTAAAAGTTAGAAACGAAGACATTGAAGCTGATAATGTTATAAATTATTTGAAGCCTCACACTGGAGTCGTCAATTTGTAACAGTAATAAGTAAATGTAATGAGGTCTCGCGAGTAACAATATAACAATTTGTGTTGAGATACGGGTTCTTATGCTGCACGTAGCATGCGTCAAATTTTAACAAATTCAATATATATGTATTAAAATTATTCAACAACACCGTTGTTGTTGACAATCTGTAACCATTAATATGATATGTTGAACGGCGAATTATTTTGTATTCTGCCGATCGCTCCCACTATACGTGCAGTTCCAATGACGTCACCCACAGTTGCCAACCGTTGTTCCGCCGCTGGGCTATGTTAATTTATTTTTTAAATGAAACAGCAATAATAATGACGCAAATATAACACCAAACATATATCTTTATAGAAACCATTTATTCAGTGAAGCATTGGTCAATTATTTCTCGTTTTCTTTTTATGGTAATTACAATTGTGGCAAAATTATGCGTCTTCTTTACCAGTTGGTACAGTAGTTGTAAATATTATTCAGTAGTCAGCCAGGCCAAAATAATGACGAAGTTTATTATTTCTATTAAAATAAATTATCTCAGGGCGTATCTGGTTCGGGGATTACGTTTAAACAAATAATACTATTCTTTAAATCAAAATAAAAATTTCACAGTACAAGGATATTACAAAGTTTTAGTGTGTAAAGTGCACACAGGCAATCGATTATTGGTTGCTTGTTATTAGAGGTTATGACCAGTTTATGTGCTTATTAGTTATCGTTAAAGGTTCTTATGGTGTTCAAAAAGGTGTAAAGCTCAATTCGTGTTATTTGTGAGTGTTCTTTAGTGTTGGTGTGATATAGTGTCTGTAGTTTTATTTTGTTTAATTCCTAGAAAGTCGTGTACACAAATGTTGGTTTTGACACATAAGATAATAAATTGTTCAAATTCACCAGATCCTCTTCTTTAAATGATTCTAGGACGAAGATAGGGTCCACGTCTTCTTCAGTTCTTCTCCCTGGATCTCAATTCTTCTATATTAAATGCGGGATGTTCCTCTCTTGATTATAATATTTCGTATCATGTACATCGATTTGTTTTACTAAGTCTGGTACGTGTTTTCACAGTTTAAAGTATAATTATATAAGACGTTTTACTAACGCGTCTGTATTAAATGACCGTTGTTAAAGAAGTCCTTTTTTATTTATCTGAAATTTTTGGTTGCTAAGGTAAAACTTGAAATCTGGTTGATTGATTCAGATATACATTGTCATACAAATTCATTATTTCAATGTCTGAATTTGGTCAAAACTTTCAAATTAGTATAACTTTTCTGTACTGATTGGGAATTTAAAACTACTAGCATCATTATTTTGGTCTTTACATTTGTGACATTTAGACACTAAACATGCCTACTTTTACTTAAGAAATACAGATGTTACATTTTTGCTATTTGAATTTTTCTTAAATAGCTTAAAACGGATTATTTTGATTCTAGATTTGTTGTGTATACCATTAACTATCAATCTATTCATCCTTCAACATTTATTTTACAAAATTCTAACAGTATTTCCTAAAATTTACAAAAGTTCGTTTTACATAGCTTCATACAGTTTGCCATCCACAAAAACATTTGCTAATCCATTTATTTGTTCAAAAAATGTGATTACCCTTATAGAACTACTGTCTGCTTTGTTAGTTTTACATTTTCTTATTAATTTATAATGGTTTGTTACTTCACTGGCTATTCTAATAATAGTTTGTTTATTTTAACATTGGCTTAAAAATTGTATATAAAATATTAAGTATTATGACTTATATACGTAATTATAATAACAAAATTGGTAATTACTCACTATATATTGTGATTTACATTACTTATAATAAGAGTATCAGGATATGCTAAAAATCATATTCGGCTTTCTAGGCCTACTCAAATCTGATTACATGACACTATACTTTTCCTTATTATACAAACATTACTTCATTACCTGATTATATAAGTAACTACAATTGTTCCTGATTATCCAGTTGAACCTTTGTGATAGTTTTACTAAGAAAATTAAGAATATGTGATTACTAATAACATAATTACCTTTACTTGGCATCACAGCCTATAGTCTTGTAGGCATTAATTCCTTTCCTACTATTTACAGTTCTTATTATTAATCACAGACAATTATTGTAAATTGTTCTTGATAGTCTACTTCAACCTTCACTAACATACACATAACATAAATGAATGATTATTTCTTATTAACAATGTAAATAAGTTTTCATAGGCTCACCTTAACACTGGTATTAATCTCCCCAGTCCTGTCTGAGTGATTAACACTTACTATAATTCCCTTGTTTATACACTTTGTCACTGATTGTTTTGGTTTCACTGATACATAATATGCAGGTACTTCCTTATTCATTAAAATGCATTTAATACTATAATACATTGTATTGTATTTCTACTTGTCACATTCATTGTTTTTGTGTTTGGTTTACATTTTTAATGTCATTAAAAGAACTAATTAATCTATACAGTCTGTTCTGTTTGATTAATTATTGCTAACTTTTCCCTCATCACTTCGCTCTATTTACAGTATTATCTTATAAACTATGGTACATTAGTCTTTCTTTACTTTCTGTAGTGTACTTCATGGTTTATTATTCATTATCCTCTTGACAACATTATGTCCACTATTCTTTACAATTAGTTGCATGTTTCATGTATCTATAATAATGGTTTGTCATATTACTTCATTATATCATTCAAATTAATAACTTACTAATATTTCTTTTTACATTGTATTGTATGTTTGGGCCTATTATCCCTCAATTTGTATTTTGATTATCTTTATATTTTGATACATTTAATGAAACCATTAGTTTATTTATAGTATTGGTACATAAGCTGTCTGTCTTTATAAGTATTATTTTGTCATTATTTGAAGTTCATGTCATAATCGAGGTATTTTGCATCACTTTGCCTAATCTTTAATTTGGGTACGGTCAGTTGTAGTACTAGTCAGTCTAAAATAATTATTCGTTCCTCTTCAATATCATCTTGAAAGATATTTTTCTTCTTGTTTAGTTTCTTATCCATAGTCTTCATTAAATCTGGTACGATATCAAGCTATGCCAAATGTAATGTTACAATAATCGTTGGGTTGTGCCATATTCACCACTACTATCAAAAACGTTCAAAGCACACATCAATATTGAATATTGAAATTCTGTAAAATCCATCAAATACATTTGCAAATATGTCAACAAAGGAAGTGATATGGCTGTTTTTGGAGTATCAAGTGAGAATGGATCTGTTGATGAAATCTATCAGTATCAAATGGGACGGTATATTAGTAGCAATGAAGCAGTGTAGCGTATTTTGTCATTTTCAATACATGAACGACATCCAACAGTTGTTCATTTGGCAGTTCATCTCGAAAATGGGTAACGTGTTTATTTTACAACAGAAAATGTACGAGAAAGAGCAGCAAGACCACCACCAACAACATTAACTGCATTTTTTTTATTATGCCAAACTGATACATTGCCAAAACATTGTTATATTCTGAAATACCAACATATTTTACTAGGAATGCATCAAAAAAGAATTTCAACGACCAATCCAAAGGAATTATTGGTAAAATATAAAGATTTTATGACTGATAATATTCTGCATCGACTACGTATAAGATGTTTAAACCGCGACATGCAATTCACAACGGAAATGTATAATGAAGCATTGATTTTGATTGAAGACAAATGTTTGGCAATCGTTAATAAAGAATTAGCTCAACTGGGAATGACATCACCTAATCGGTTGGTAAATGACATATTTGATAGTGAATTACAACGCGAACAATGCTTCGGCATCAATGAATTGAATGTATTTGTACAATCAAATATTCAAAAATTACTTCAACAACAAAAACAAGTTTATGATACGATAATTCGAGCAATAAATGATCAAAGTGGTGGAATGTATTTCTTTGATGCACCAGGTGGCACAGGAAAACATTTCTCACTTCAATGATATTGGCAACCGTACGTTCACAAAATAATATTGCATTGGCAATAGCATCATCTGGAATTGCGGCAACTCTATTGGATGGTGGTCGAACAGCACATTCAGCACTTAAATAGCCATTGAATATGCAATACATTGAAACACCAACATGCAACATTTCAAAAACATCAGGAATAGGTAAAGTACTGCAACAATGCAAGTTAATTATAAGGGATGAATGCACAATGGCGCATAACAAATCGTTGGAACCATTGGATCGAACATTGCAAGATTTACGTGAAAACGAACAGCCATTCGGTGGTGCGCTAATATTATTAGCAGGTGATTTTTGTCAGACATTACCTGTTATACCACGTTCAACACCAGCTGGTGAACTGAATGCGTGTTTAAAGCATCAAATTTGTGGAGACACGTTAATAAATTTACATTGACGACAAACATGCGTGTTCAATTGCAAAACGATGCTTCTGCAGAACGTTTTGCAAAACAATTATTGGATATTGGAAATGGCAAATTTAAAATTGATGAATCAACAGGCTGCATTAAATTACCAACCGATTTTTATAGTATCACACACTCAAAGAAAAATTGATTCAAAGCGTATTTCAAGATATCACACAACATTACAAAAGTCATCAATGGATAAGTGAACGTGCGATATTAGCTGCAAAAAACGTTAATGTAAATGTTATTAACATCATCATTCAACATGTGTTACCAGGCGAAATATATACTTATAAATCAGTAGATACTGTTATGAATCATGATGAAGCACTAAATTATCCAACTGTCTTGAATTCACTTAATTTAGCTGGATTGCCACCACACATCATAAATTTGAAAATTGGTGTTCCTATCATTCTTCTTAGAAACATTGATCCACCCCGCCTTTGCAATGGTACCAGATTGGCAGTCAAGAAATTGTTAAAAAATGTTACTGAAGCAACGATTTTAACTGGCACAATTCAAAGGAGAAGATGTGCTGCTACCACGCATACCAATGATTCCAACAGATATACCACTCCAATTCAAACGATTGCAATTTCCAATTAAACTGGCTTTTGCAATAAAAATAAACAAATGACAAGGTCAATCGTTGCAAGTATGTGGATTGAGTTTAGAGAATCCATGTTTTTCTCATGGTCAGTTGCATGTTCCCGTGTAGGAAAACCAAGCGATTTGTTTGTATATGCGCCAAATGGAATCACCAAAAACATCGTATATCCAAGAGCATTGCAATGATCTTGAAGGTAAACAATTCATTAATTTCAATTGTACACTTTCCTGAGTTTAAAAAACCCTCAGTGTTTTGTGTATTAGTTTTTTTTTTACAATTTTTGTTATGAACGCCTGCAAGCATTGTGACGATTTATATTGTAACAGTAATGGTAAGAAAAAGGAAAAATTAAAAAGTAAGTTTTCGAGCGATTAAGCAATTTTAAATCTCACTATAATACTTAAAACCCCTGTATGTACTCAGTATGAGAATAAGTAGTAATTAAGAAGTTCAAGGAAAATTTAATAAAAAGGCAAATTGCAAATAGTTATTATTGTCATATTTAACCCTTTGCTTGTTGTCAGGCGGTGACCTGTTAATTCCGGACTCGACATGTCTCCCGAGTCGTCTGTAATTTAGGATAAGATAAAAATCATAATGTTAATAATTAAAAATCTGAAGACACAGATAGTCGTTAAAATAACTCATTAAAATTATATATGTTTATTAAGGTATAGTTTGTGTAATTAAAAATGTTAACTTGAATAAAGGTAGGGACTATATTGTCGCGGAGTAATTGCCCCTCTCCCTTTTGTTGTGTACCAGTTGAAGCGAGCAGAAAAACTCTCTCTCGCTATGTTGACCTCACAGTGTGCAGACGTACGAGCGAAAGCTCTGATAAAATGTTGTTAGTTTGTTTGTTTAATTTAAATGTAGTTTAGTAACTACTGCTACAAAAAGCCTGTAGCATGTACCATTAACTATAAATATGTGGTAACAAGAAGAAATAATATGTAACAACAAAAAGTAAGAGTGTTAAGCAAGGTGACGACCCCCTCAAGAAGTAACTCACATTTCAACATCATTCCTGAAGATGTGATCTGCTGGAACTGCTTAAAGACACGTATACCCGGCAGAAGACGCTGTTTAGGACATCCGAGAATCTACATATACTTACACCTAAGAAGCTTCAATCTCCTCTGTGAACTTTCGACACATTATTGACGAAGACCCGACTCAGATGATGACGGCGCGTACGAGGATTCCCAAGACGGACACCCCAGGACGAGGTTTCTACAATCCATTCTAAAGGTGACTCGATAGCCTGTCTATCGAGAGTTAATAATATTTGTTATACTACACACTTCCAAAAGAGACTTTTCAAAGACAATTAATTTAACGTAAACATTAAAAATGTAAATCTAAGAGTTTACTGTAAAAACTCAAACATCATACGTTGTAACGCTTTATATATTGATGTATCTTATTATTATTCCAAGTAATAGTACCATTCTTCAAATGGTTAAAGAAGTCTTGCAAGCTAAGATAATGAATTGAATATTAATAAAAGTCTTTACTATCAAATACAGAAAGTTAACCCGGATCCGAGGTATAGCAAAATAGAGTCAATTTGATCCCAAAGTTTTATAAAAGAATTTTAATACTTTAGTTTAATTAGTGATGTCATGGGATCTGTCAGTAACAGTTGTTAAATAAAGAGAAGTCGTCTTGTTACACACAGAAAATGAGTGCGTAAATCAGTACAATACCTTCCCTTGTTTCCTTACACAGTTAGTAAGTAATTTGTTCAGTTAATTGGATTTGAATACAGTTCGTTACAACGTAGGCAGCCCATGTAATTGGCAGAGGTCAGTTAAGATGGGTTCCCTGGATTTGTAACGCGGCAATACGTTACAGCATGTGGTCAGCTAGTTTTTCAAAGCTGTAGCACTCTAGAGCTTTATTTTTTTGTTTGAATTACAAAGAGTTTTCTCTGCAGTATTTTCAATTTCTTTGCATTTTGAAGAACAATTTGAATTTTAAAAAGAAAAATTTTGCTTTACAGTCAGCTGATATTGTAACCAACATACTGGAACAACACTTCAGTAAGAAGATTGATCACTACAATGAGAGGCCAGCGTTTGGAGGATGGAAAGATTTTTGACAGGACATGGTAGGTTCACACACAATCAAATAGACAGTCTTCAATATTACTATGAGGAGGCAATTAGAAGGAACAAGGCCAACTTAAAAAGTACGAGAAAAGATATTTGGGCATTTTATTTTCACATGTCACCTGATGAAGAACCAAATCGTGGTTTATACCCAACAGAGGAAAACACTTGATGTAGATACAATTTGTTAAAAATTTATGGCACACACTATTCTTACAAGAATTCACTGCCCATTCCAGTATTATATGCTATGAAACCAATTATGAGAGACCTAGCACATCCAGACTTCATACGTAGGTGCCTTCATGGTACGACTCAAAACCCAAATGAGTCCTTCAACAGTACTGTGTGGAGTAGATTACCAAAGTCCAAAAACTCTCTTTGTTGGATTTGATTCATAAAACTTGGCATCTATGAGGCAGTTATTTCTTTTAATGATGGGAATATAGGAAAATGCCAGGTCTAAGAAAATATGGGTATTAATCCTGAAGAAAATATGGTAGCTGCACTCAAGGAAATAGATAATACAAGGGTAGATAAAGCTGAAAGATGTCCACACAACTGGCAAGACAGCTAGGCAGATTAGGCAGGTAGTGAAAAAAAAGTTAGAATACTATCTATAAAACCCAGATGACCCACAATATGCAGCTGGTCTATTTTGATACTGTAAGTAAACCAACATTATTATAAGTAAATTTTAATTACGATTTCTCAGCAGCACAGTTTTTTATATAAAAGTCACGTTTTCTATAGGAAAACGATCGTGAAACTGTTTAATATAGGAAGTTAAAATTTTACAGTTATTCTGCTAATAACAATTGTCTACTAGAATTATAAAAATGTTTTGAAAACTGACCAAAATAAAAAATTTTTTTTATTTAAAAAATATAAAAAATTAAAAAATTATAAATGTTGTAAAGTTTTTATTCTAGTGTCATAACAATCTGAAAGTGTGATGATTAACCTGTACAAATTTCAAGTCTGTAGTACGAAATAGATGCTGAGAAAATGGCATTTTAACATATACGGTTCCCACCCTCCTTAAATTGACAAGACTCCTTTGAAATGTTACACGAACTTCACATCGAACACTTACAGCGCGTGTACCTAATAAAAACTGTTACACTAAAAATAAAATGACAAAACTTTAAAATGAAACATCGAAATGCTTACAGGACATGTATAGGTAGGTTATACACGAATACACACAGACACTTGAATACACGGAAAATTTACTCTTGAGTTTACATATTTGAAGCCGTGAACTTAATAAAAGTATTATGCTAAAATAAATACACAAACTTTAACCAAACGTTTACCTAACTCACATCTGATAACAGAATATAGGCGGGCATAGATGAGAACGAAAGTAGCCGAAGTTGCCCGAGTGGCTTCACGCTGTCAGTCTGCAGACTCAAGTGTGCAGGTCAGCTTCAGTCAGTCAAGACCGCGCTCCAGTGCATTCCAAAGTACTCTGGAGAACACTTAAAATACGAATTAGCTGGCACTCCACAGTGAGTGATGGAAAATTTCTAGAACACATGAGCTACGTGTATAAGGGACAGGAGCTTTCTTTGTCAGATCAGTTACATTGAGCGATTTTCCTTTGTGCTGATCGAGTGGCGAATTATTCAAGGGCGGCGAAGTATTATTGTGTTAGTATGGAGTTCTAATAGTTGAAATTATTATTGCGTTTAGAGAAATTTAACTTAAATTATTGTATGAGTATGATCTTGATGAATACTTGTTGATTACAAACTGTTATTTGTGATTAACTAAAGCTGGTGGTTAGAGACTTCAATGGTATCTGTATTTTGTTTTCCACTGTACCATTCAACGATCAGTGAGACCGTCGTAGCAACATGTTCACCTATACTAGAATTGATTCCAATATAGTAACACGATGGTATTAAAATTTATTAAATACATTTCAAATTTGCAAACTTTTATATAGAATGCTTACATTCCGTTCAGAAAACCTCGTCTAAAAGCTTTGTACTTTTAAACATTTTGTAAATGTAGGTGTCTTGCATATAGTGTAACTGATGCCTGTAAGCAGTCATAAAAATTGACGTTAGGTACCGATAATGTTAGAGTTTTCGCTAACAAGAAACTGGCTTTGTTGTGACGTCTATTGTCAAGAAATCAATTGGTTGCGATTAAAAATGTATATTCAGAACAACTTCAACTCTTTAAAAAAGTCAGATGTTGTTAAATAAAAAAGAAAGGGAAATCGTTAATAATAGTAAAGTACCAATATTTAGTAACAACTTTACACGTATCGTTAGTAATAATAATCAATGTGCTATTGGAAAGTGTTCTGTTTCTGTATTGTGTGTACCGATGCAGAACCTTTAAATTTGTACTGATGCAGGTAAAAACATATTAATGCGTAAAGATTTTAAATACAAATAATTTTCTATTAGACTGAGTGCAAAAACATAAATTGTTATAATATTCATAGGCTTATAAGCTTTAGTTTTATGTTCACGTCACTTGCAATGGATGGATAAGTTTAGAAAATGGTCAAAGACGTTTTTAATTTTAACTACCTTAAGAGAAGAAAACACTCTATTCCTCTCTGTAAAGTTGTAAAGTTTAAAGCTGTTTACAAAGAAGCACTATTGCGTGTTTAGATCCATTATGGACAGTGACAATAATGTATTATGCCAGTACACAGTGCCCAGTTTCAGGGGATAATATACAAGTATTTTAATGCAAGACTCCTTCGGACGAACGTAATAATACATATTCTTTGTATCTAAATAGTATTTTTTAGACTTAAAATTCTTGCAGATTACCTAAGATACATAAGAAGTAATATAAAAAAATTAAATAACGTCAAAATATGAAATATTCCTTTGCGTTTAGTAATTGATTTCGGCGTTATTAAAACCAGTTGCATTTCAATATCACTTTACGCCATCCAAAGTTTACTTTGCTTATTGTCAGGAAATAAAAAAAATGTGGTTATTACGATTGCCTGATAAGTTACTATGGTACAGTCTACTTGCTTACGTGTGCGTATATTGTGTAAGGTCGTATACTTTATCTCTGCCAGACTTTGCAGAATAAACGCGGAGAAATTTGGCGCCGTTGCTCTGTTATTTGGTGTTTGTTTCTAGTGTCTATACAAGCAATTTAGTTTGAAAGTAGGGTTTTATGTGCTTCAATTTATTTGAATTGTTTCTATAACTGTTTTGTGATTCGTCTATCACTATGAAAAGACGTAAAATGTGTTAGCTATTGTTTCTTGTACGTTTCAAATTATTGCCCGCAGTATTTTTGTAATAATTTATTAGTATAAACAGATAATATTATATAATTGCCTATTGTGTTATATTTGACGTCGTTTCATTTTAAGAATACATATACATAGGTCCAAAAATATTTGATAATATATGTCTGCTTTTTACGTTATCACTAAGTGGGGTTACATTTACACGAACAGAAATTCTTTAAGTAAACAGATCTAGTGTCTAAAGTTAGCCTACTATATTGCCGTAAGTATATTTGTAGATCTTCTGAATCTGAGTGGAGTTAAAAGTTTTGACCAAATATCGGGCAACAGGAATACTAAGCTTCAAATTTTCAGTCGAATACTTAAAGTGGGGAATACTTTTGGTAAATTAATAAATATTGTAAGAGCCATAAAGGAACCACAATCACAACCACCAACACGTATAGTATAAGTATAAATAGAACTAAAGTATTCCAACAAATCTAATTTATTGTAGTCCTATATAAAATATAAGCTTATAGTAAATATATTTGATTATTCGTAAAGGCCATCCTTACTAATTAATTTCTCTGAACAAGTACTATTTTAAAGGTAATGCCTCGTGCAGACGGTCATTACATTTACGTAGGAATGATTTGATATAGACGGGTGTGTTCCTCATAATACGAGAGAAATGCGAGATTCATTCTGTCTGCTAAAGCAGTCTTGTTATTTATAGTCAATCGAGTCTCCGTCTTCTGCCTTCTCGGTAAACAAATGTATTTGTTGCTCTTCTTTGATTAAAACAAAAAATAATGTTATTAATAGCAAGAGAATGTATTACAGTAACCTATATTCTTTAATTAGTGGCAAGAGTTTTTAACTTATATAGGAAGTCATGAATTAATTAGTTTAGATTATAATCATAGTAACCTGTTAAATTTCTGCTGTGCGTTTTAAGACATTAATTAGTTGCGGCAATTTAATTTCAATGCATTTGCAGAAAGAAACATCACAGAAATTAATAATTATAAGTAGGTCAATTACAAAAGAAATAACTATTGAACAAAAATCGCTAATTTTTTACGCTGAGCTGAAGAATTTTTAAAGTTTTAATTTTATATAGAAAAAACTTAATCTATTAAATAAAAGCTTCAAGTACTGTCGTACCATAGTTTGTAAAAACGTACACAGTCTTGTTTTCTATAAACACAGGAAGAGCATTTACTATTTAGCTACCTTACGTTTATGCAAGTATTGCTTCCAAATATTTTTACAATATATCTAGCTTAAACATTTCAGGATAAGGGACTGTATAACAAAACATTATTTTAAAAATTTATGTTAAATTTATTTTAAAAGCGATGAAGATTATAAATTTACAATATTAAATAGCAGTGAGTATCTTAAACCACAGAATTCCCCTTTATGAAAGTCAGTTACAAAATATTGAATGCAAATCCTATTAAGATGTTTCAGAATCATATAAAATATTCTGTTGAAGAATTAAAACAAATTTTATATACTGTATTTATATTTCATAACGTCCAGATATTTTCTAAGACACAAAATTTTAATTTGTCTACGACAATGAACCCAGAAGCTCCGGTGTTTTGTATTTTTACCAAAAATACGTAAACCTAATTTTCCCATGCGCCTAGTTTTTCCTTAAATAAGGAACATCCACGGATAAGCAACTTAAACAAAAATAAATGATTTGTAGGTTTCACTAAACAGTGCATAACACACAATAATATTTTGCTTCAAAATTATGAAGCTATTACATAACATAGGTATATGTAAAAGGATATACCTATTTGAAAATTAAAAATTAAGAAAGCTGTCGAACAACATAAATACTACAAATGAATTGACACCACGTATATTAAGTTCTCACTTGTTAAAATATCGGTATGGAGAACCATACATGACTTCCATATTCTAAGATTTATATTTAAAATCATTTTCGAAATGAAATATTACCATAGATACTACTTCTTTCTACTTACTGATTCAGCCTTAACCACAGTACTGTGGCCACTAACGTATACCACCTCACGTTATCGCACTCGATTTTCACTGATGATGGAAGTCGATGGCAATGCCGAAACGTCTGGTTTTGTAGAAAACATTGGACTACAGCCAAATATCCCGGGAAGGAATTTTAACAAAAACTACTTCTTTGTTGCCGATAACGTTGTACACATATATATAAAAAATATGCATAAAATTAATGGCTTGTATAAGTTAATGATTGATCTCCATTAAGTAGTGCTCAAGTTTCCAAAGTTTTAATATTATGATGTCCGTAATTAAAACATCAGAGCAGGTTTAGTGTGAATGAGGGTACACCGTGGACAAAAATTTTCAACATTTCCTATTGAGCGTTGCTTAGAGTAAAGCTGCGAATCTACAGTGTATGTTTCACAGAACAAACACGCGAAAAAGAAGGAGCGCTCCGAAGTCACGCATGGACCCTCAGCATCTTGCAGAGGGTTCATTCCCTAAAGACGAAAAGTCTGTCTATGAATCGTTCCTCTGGAAACACGTGCAGTTACACTGCTCAGCGATCAACAGGAAGCAAATTGATGTCCATTTTTTCGGCTTGCACGCGTTATGTTGGTGTGGGATTGGGCACTTTCCATTTAAATGTAATGGAAATGTAAGAAAATAAACATGAGTGAGGCCAGAAATAACGCGAATTTTGTGTGTGTGTGTGTGTGTGTGTGTGTGTGTGTGTGTCTTCCCTGCCTTTTTATTGCTGTAGTCATAATAATAAAATGGAAATGGAAACATTACATAACTGAGATATGCTTACCTGCCACGAACGATATATTATTTTATACATGTATATTAACTCATACATAATTTACATTAACATGAAAAAATTATAATTTTATTGCCTGGCAACAAAATTATTTTATTTTTAACAATTACCATTGTTTGAAAAGTTTAAATGAGTTTTCAAGTACTTTACTTTTGTTAAAACGTAAAAGGTTGCGCGTAAACTACCCCTTTCCCTTAACCGATCTTCACCAAAATCGAAAGTCCTTGAGATCTCTATAATTCAGGGACGTATACAAAAAATTATTTGATTCTGTTTGAATTTGCGGCTGTTATCTTTTGCCATATAAAATACCCTTGATAAAAAAACGTTGCAGGTAAACTACCCCTTCCCCTTAACCGATCTTCACCAAAAACAACAGACCTTGGGTACTCTACAAATGAGGGTTGCAAGCAAAAAAGTATTTGATTTTGTTTGAATTTGCGGCTCTTATCGTTTGCCATAGAAAATACCCTTGTTAAAAAAACGTTGCAGGTAAACTACCCTTTCCCTTAACCGACCTTCACCAAAAACAACAGGTCTTGAGAACTCTACAATTTAGGGCTGTATGCAAATAATCTTTTGATTTTGTTTACATTTGCGGCTGTTATCGTTTGCCATAGAAAATACACTTGTTAAAACATAAAACGTTGCCGGTAAACTACCCCTTTCCCTTAACCGATCTTCACCAAAAACAATAGGTCGTGAGTACTCTACAAATCAGGGCTGTACGCAAAAAATTATTTGATTCTGTTTGAATTTGCGGCAGTTATCGTTTGCCATAGAAAAAAAATCTACACACAGACACAGACACACACACAGACACTTTTCGAGAAACGACTTTTTTTCATGTTTTGAGTGTAGTACAATCAGAATCTGCAATAATCTCGAACACGATTTTTTTTTGCTATCACCATACTTCCATTTCCTTAAGGAATATGGAAGTAAAACAGTCGTTAATTAATTTTAATATTTATTGTATTTCTCTTATACATGACAATAAGCTAACCTACCACTTCTATTTCACCCCCTTCCAACGACTACACTTAATAAATCGTTTCTTCCATAACTTATATTTTATATTGTGACGATTTAAAAGGAATTTAAATAGCACAAAATAATTTTTTTATTCAAAATAACATGTGAGAAAATATTTAACCCTCCCCTTTGTACTTATATGCCTGTATCAACTTGTAAAAATCTAGTACGGACATGAAAATTACTCTGTATTGAAGCGAAAATTAATAATTATTATAATTAAATAAAAAGACGTGATAATAATAATCGAAATACCTAATTCAATGAAGAAAATGTAGGATTATTAATAGTAGTTAATTAGTACGACAATAATAATAATAAAGTACAAACTACTTTTCTCTCTCCGCGTGAACTGCTCCCTCTTCCCTACTAACCGCCGCAAAATCAGCCCCAGTCGAGCCAGAATCTCAGACAAGGTAACAGCTTTACCATGTGTCGTGAAGATAAACGTGTGAATATGTAAAAAAAAAAAAAATGATGTAACTGAAAGTAATCTTTCGTGGTGACAGACTCCACAGGTAATTGAAAGCTGGTGAAAAACAAAATAAGTTATGTAGTTGAAATGTAGTGAAATAACTAAAGGTAACTAACTTAGCCGACACATCTCTTTAAAAAGAAACGAAATGTTTAAATTGTAAAGTATGTTCTATCCAAATATTATAGAGTAACATTAGTGCAGTTAAAAGTAAAATGTAAAAAAAAAGTGAACACCGTACATCAGGAGTGAAGCAACAACGACAACCTCACGAGCTCCAGGTAACAGAATCCTTCCGTCATGATCGCAACTTAGAATCTACCAAATAAATGGAGGCACCCGAACGACAACGTAGAACTTCCAGGAAACCCAACTGAAGAGTAACAACAAGAGAACCTGCCGCCGATACACATTATATCAATGTGAAACCAAACCATTACCTTTCTAACAATGGCAACAAAAACAGTACATTTTTGCAAAGACTTATTCTAATCATGTAAATGTTAACATAGTAATGTCTGTAATTACAATAATAAAATAGTAATCTGATGATAGTTAAAGGTAAAAGGTAATTCAAAATTTGAGCAAACTACTCTTCTAATAGCTTGCATAATGTTGACTTATTTTAGAATATTATTAAAGTAAAACGCGGATCCGAGGTATTTAATGTAGTTTATAAATACATATTTTTTTCATTTTGCTCACCAGAGTAACATTTTAAAAAGGCATAAGAGCATTTGATGTAGAATCTTTGAGAAGTTTATTTTTTTAACGTAATAAAACAAAAATAACTATTATTTTTATATCATTATTCAAGAAACTATAATAAAGAGATGTTTTTGCTAAATATCCAGAGAGTGAGTAAATTTGCGTAACCTAATCCTAATTCCTGTTCTACATATTTTCAAATTTGTTGGTAAGTAATTAGTACTAACAACGGCAGCCGGTTTGATTGAAAGTAACCAATTAAACTGGTTCCCTCTGTTATAATGTCTCAGACAGGGGAGACGTTATAATATCTCTTATTCATAGAACTTTTTGGGTGCAACCGAATAGCCTACAATAATTGTAAGAGTTAGTGAATAAAAATTGCCCTAACGTGCGAAGTCGTTTGAGTTGTTAATTAATTTAAAAAAACCAATTCAGTTGAGTCATCTGAATCCGTTATCAATAATTCCGTTATCAATGATTATTTATCAACATGCCCAGAAACATATATTTACCTGTACTTGTGCAAATAAAATGAGCTATACAAATTGATTTTAAATAACAATTTAAACAAACATTATACATGCTTTCCACTGTATTATGTTATTCTAAAGTTCTTCCCAGACTCTAATATCTAATACACATCCCAAGATGTGCATTTATCACGACTTCCACTTATGAATTAAATACCTCTATATTTTACCTAAATATGTTATTTAATGTAAATATTTTTTTCATTTAAACGTACAGAAAAAATTGTTTTGCATTCTTTAAAAGATACTATTACGCACAATACGTTCTTATCCGAGCAGTGTGTTTTCACAATAACATTGCATTTTGCAAAACCTATTAAAACAGTAGCCATTTTTTGGTTACATTATTGTTTATCTATAAACTAATGCTACAAACA
Organism: Magicicada septendecula; assembly: GCA_034769895.1. Taxonomy (NCBI): domain Eukaryota; kingdom Metazoa; phylum Arthropoda; class Insecta; order Hemiptera; family Cicadidae; genus Magicicada; species Magicicada septendecula. The sequence goes on along the minus strand of CM068374.1, from coordinate 117,767,038 downwards.
TATCATTTTTTTCAATATTTAAAACAACTGAATATAAATATATATTCGTTTTGTTTTCATTTTGTTATAATTGTCTCCAAGTCACGTTACTAAATATTTAGAATTAATATTATGCAATTACCTGTATTAACTTCCGTCTTGTGACTTACTTGGTTTTTTCTTAAAACGACGCGTTTCGAGAATAAATTCTCATCATCAGGTTTCAATACTATAAAAACATCAAATTCACCCAAAAGGGGTCGTCAACTAGTTAAAACACACAAACACAAAAACACCACACATATTTTAACACCGACACAGTCATCGACATCGTTTTTTAAACGATGCGCATCGGACTGTGCCGTGACTGTGTCGGTGTTAAATTATGTGTGGTGTTTTTGTGTTTGTGTGTTTTAACTAGTTGACGACCCCTTTTGGGTGAATTTGATGTTTTTATAGTATTGAAACCTGATGATGAGAATTTATTCTCGAAACGCGTCGTTTTAAGAAAAAACCAAATGAGTCACAAGACGGAAGTTAATACAGGTAATTGCCTAATATTAATTCTAAATATAAATATATAAGCTGGATTGTATACATTGGTATGCTGACACTGATAATAATTAGATCAACAGCAGTTTCCTGTGATTTACGCCAATTGATCTTTACTACCAAACTTAAACACAAACATCAGATCCAATTTGCACTGTCAATAATTATATATACAGAGCTGAAGATAAACAGTACTAATGTAATTGAAACACAACAGTTGTGCACAATCTGTACGCAAACACGGAGATACGTTTGCTCGCATAAAATCATGCACACTCAAATGTAACGTATAGCTGAAGGAAAATCTTTACACAAGAAATATTATGATTTAATATTATAACTATTAAAAATTTAAGAATGTTTTTAAAACATCCACGTTTCATACTGGAACACATTATTTTGTAATTTTTTACGTTCACAATTTACTCCATTACGGATATTTAAAATTTATTTATTTACGAGATGTTGTTACTGTAATAAATCGTCATTATTATATGGTAAAACTATTTACTTTTATTGATAGAAAAGGCAAATGAATATCCACAAGACAGAGCACAGGAGTCAGATTGCGGAAAACACAAATACGTGAGAATGCTGAAAAATTAATCATGTTGGACCCACTGAGACCCTGAAAGGCACTACTGACCCTAATAACACCCCTGCCAGTTCAGTCCAGAGGCAATGCTGAACAGGAAAGAGGTGGAAACATTGCAGGAAGTGTTTCCCGTATCATTCAGCGAGCCGGGAGGAAGCTATAGAGAGGCAAGCGCCAGGCTTATTCGTGACCGTTAGCATAGCTGATCTGGGACGTATAGGTATGAAACTCAGGAGGAAAGCACAACGCGCTAGAAATAGGCCTGAAACATTAGCAGAATATGAAGTGCACAAGACCGCTAAGAAAGATCTCGTAAAAGTGTCAAAAGTAAGATTGTCTGAAAGCACTCGCAGGACCAGTACATTAAGGGTAGGTACCATGATGGATACATAGATTTTTGAGAGCATAGTGGACTTACATTTTCCTACTCATTCTAAGAGAGATGATCCCGAAATACTGGTGGAAGCACAAGACATCTGTTTCTTTAAGGAAGCGGAGGCGATTCGCTAGGTGGCCGCAATGAAGAATGAGAATGCCCCTAGTCCGCACTGTGTCCCAGAAGATATACTGAATGTGGCAGCTTGCAGCTTCAGGATCTTCTCCTATGGATGTTCGTCGCCTGCCTGAGAGCTGGAGATCTTCCTTCATGCTGAAAGATAAGGAAACTAACTTTGCTACCTAAGGTCAATGGTTGCCCTAACTCCCCGTCAGCTTATCGATCGCTATGTTGGACACAGCGAGTGAGTTGATGGAGAATGTTTTGAAGCCGCAACTCCAACAGGTTTCTTGATCCGCAGGTATATGAGCAATTTCCATCCACCACGCACGCAGCATTCTAGCACGAATTCAGACAGAGTATTCCACGATCGATGCGACTTCCGAAGTGATCAAGACCCTCAAATATGCAGAGACAGCATCCCACCAGACGCGACCTTTGATCTTGTTGTTGACTCTTGATCTAAGGAATGCAATCAACTTGGCTGTTTAGCGTGAAATGTTTGAGGCCCTTGAGCGGACTTTCTGAGTACCGCCATAACTTTTAGCTATGACATGAGTTATTTGACCAGCTTGCGTATGAGACAGGGCATGATCAGTTTACAAAGGTCGTTATCTATGTTGCGGTGCAGGGGTCAGTACTGAGACTTAGCCTTTGGAAAGTACTGTACGTCAGTTTGCAACTTGTGGTAGTTATGGTGGTGGTCAGCGCCATCCCGTACATCTCTTGGCACAAGGACGCAAATACAGTATGTCTACGCGGTAATACAGTAACAGAGTAGAAGACGCTCTCCAGAGCTATGCTTATATTTTGTACTAATGGCAGCAATTAGGACAACAACACCTCAGGGGGCTGAACGACAACACTTATCAGGGACTTAGTATCAAAATATAAAGAGCGCAACCACGTCAAGGTAAACATTTTCTGAAGCGGTTCATGACAGGCAAAGAATATTTTTATGAATAACGGAATAGGATGGAAACGGTGGCATCCTTTCAACGCAGGTACTGCTCACGTTAGAGAGAGACAGTGTTTCTCACGCTTTTTTCGGGTATTTACATTTTGAGGACAACCGCCTGCATCTCAACTGAAGGGTCGGAATTTTCAGTGCTGGACTGATGCTTCAGCTTTGTTGGATTGACGCTTCAAAGTGAAGGGAACAAGGAAGATATCACAGTGTACATAGAGTGTATTCTGCGTAGAAAGGCAGATGAAAGGCAATGGTTCGATCCGTGATAGTAAGAAGGAAGCGATCAATAAGTGGTAGGTCGGTGAGCTAAGCATGCACGCCCGAGGCCTAAGCAATACGAAAGCTATTCCGGCTAGGGGGATCGTAAAGAAAGATGTGGGTTTAGTGGGTAAATATCTTACACAACCTGGCAGCCTGGCCACCTTGTGATGCATCTAAAGGGGTTTCCCGTTTATAAGAAAAAAGACTTGTTCGGATAACATTAAAACTTATTGGATCTCGTTTTCCCGAATTCCTCTTATACCCCTAAAAGGCAGCGGATTCTATCCTACAAATGTCTCATGGTGTATTGTTTCACCCTTTTTAGATAATTTAGTGATTTCGTATTAACATTGTTATAATAACATCTTTAGGTAACCTCATAAAACATAAAAGGAACACTCCATTCATATTTTCAAATATAAAAGAATTGTTCTTATTCTACATCATATCTGGTAACTTGACATATGATTCCGCGTTTAATGTGTTACGCATACTCAACGTCAGCTTACAGTTATCTGTTCGCATCTTACAAAGGATTAGTATAAAAGGCAGACCATTTTGTTTCCTTGTTATACTAAACCTGCATATGTAAACAGCAAAATTTGACCATGGCCGCCCTCAAGTGTCATTTTCCTTCCATCGACATTAACGTAACTAGAACAAACAATGGCTTGGTTTCGAGCAACAATTCATTATACGTAATTTGTGTTCTTTGAAGATTTTTACCAACAATTGTTTGCACTGCAATTAAATGTTTTTTTCAAATTTACTATTGTGAAGATTTCAATAAGACAACTAACCAAACAATATATTTGTGTAACAAATCGAGTATCCTCATTGACTTCCTGGAGTGCATTTGAATATAATTTAATTCTAAAACTATTCTAATAAGCTTAATGACTGCGTTAGAATTATTTAGACAATTCGCAATCCGTTAACGATTCTACAGATAACTGGGTAGAAAAAGTTAGTTTTTAAATTAGCCGAAATCCATCTTATATTTTGTATTTTTGGAGGATACAAAATGGTACTTTCTACATCGGTGTAACTGATTTTGGCTTATCGAGTGTCAGAAGCTTGTTTGTTGAGCCACATCAAAGAGCATCGATCGTCCGTACATTGTGATAGTCGCTTGGTAGCCTCAGTAACATGTGCGTTCCCTTGTTATCTTTTCCTTGTCAGTTGTGTGTACCGTTATCAGTTTACATAGTATGGTTCTAAGAAATAATTAAATACAAATACAAATACAAAAATATTTGGGATTCTTTGCTTATAAAAGGATTGAATTTTAATCAACTTTACAACTGACCAGTACCATCAGGTATCGCTTACTTTTTCCGTTATGAAACAAGATATAAATCGGTGTTTGTATCTTCCGTATTTTAGTTGTATATTTTTATGTTACAGTTGAATAGAGCACAGATGTTTATACTATCACTTCAACACTTTCTTTACAAATCATTTTTCAATACTTTTCTAATATGTTTCATTTAGGTTTTCAAATACAATTTACCATATACATAGTAGAGTAAGTGTGAGGATAAAATTATCTTTCATCTTATGTTTACATTAAATTTTAGTAATCATAAAGACAAATATTTTGATCTTACCTCACTTAATTGTAACCCAGAGTCTATGGAAAAGAGATTAAAAAAAAAAATAATAACAAGAAACTTTATGGCTTAAATTAAATTAAACTGAGCTGAAAATATTTTTGTATTCACTTGTTTTGTCATTACAAACATTATCGTTGCGTACGTTGCTGCGTTGTATACATTAATAATTAAATTAGTTTGGCGCACTGTATGTCGTCAGCCTCCTGTTATTGTGTGAATTCAGACACGTGTGCAAACGTGCGATTCAATTCACGACGTAAATAATCATTCACGTCAAGTCGACGGCAAACAGTGTTTGTATAATTGAAACATTTAAAACACAAGCATATTCTAACATAAACACACAGAGACACAAATCGAAGAATGAGTCACATATGAGACAAAGCCTTTCAATTTTCATGAGAGTTGAAACAGGTATCCACATTTGTATCATGAATCAGTTAGATGAATGCGACTACTCCCTTTTATGCATAATTTTGCGCACATTATAATCAGATCTTCACAACATTTTCCTGATCAATGCTAAATACAGCACTTTAGTTTCTGTTTTTTAATATTAATAGTAGAACTACTGTATCCTTACTACCTGTATTGATAAGATGTCTGTCTCTGCTAAAATCGGCCTGTCTCACTACTGCAACTTGAACGATAGTGATACGAAGATCCATATGTATTTAGAGTCAAAACCACCATTGCACTGCATACGGTTGTCCAGTGTGTGTAGGCGGAGATAAATTGTATATATTTTTACCACTCTAAAAATGCAAATTCTATGGGGATGTTTTCAAGACCACCTAACGTTACAGTTTTCAATGGCGTAGAGATTTCAACTACTGCTGAGGATAGTACTTTATACGACACCCACCGTGAAGACCGTGGAACAATATTCCAATATTAGCAAAATTTAAGCAGCAGTGTTTTGAAGTCGTTTGGCTACTTGCAGCCGTGAGTTCCTTATTGCAAACCGAAGCGATCAGGCTTGTTATTGGTTCGTTGTTAGTGCAATTCGGTCCGTGCTACTTGCCTGCCACGGTTTTTAGTGTGAAGTGTTAACTGTAATTTATTGAGTGTAAATTTGTCCTTGGAAATTGTAACATTTATTACATTATGCGATGTTTTCTATTGTTCATTTGTAAACTTAGAGAATTGTTCAGTTGCGATGCATTTGTTTATACAAATTCTAAATAATGTTGTGAGTAACGAAGCTCGTGGTGTTGAATTATTGATCCCTCCAAAACAAAACGAAGATTCGAGCGGTCGCCGTACGAATGTATCAAACATTTCGAGTGTTATTAAGTATCATATAATTTCAAGTATTCTGTAGAATACCCACATATTATTCTTGATAATATATTTTTTTTATAATGGAATATAACGATGCTGCTACAAATATGAGTAGATGAAAGAGTAAATTTGTTGTTGTATTGGAGTGTTAGTGGTCTCAAATATTTCTACTAGTAATTTTATACAAACCACTATGTTGGCTTTGGTATTGACGAGCGCTTTCGGCAGTCAAGCCATCTTCAGGTCATATACCAACGTTGGTAAATGACCTGAAGATGGCTTGACTGCCAAAAGCGCTCGTCAATATCAAAGACAACATAGTGGTTTGTATAAAATTACTAGTAGAAAAATAAAGTAAGAGTAAATACTGATATATATATATATATATATAATCACGTTTATCCATCATTAGCTAAACATGCAAGTTCTGACCAGAGAAGTTCATCTTTTTGAGACCCCATATATAAAAGTTACGAGTAAGCTTAGACATTTTATTCTTACATATTCGTAATCAGCATAAAAAACCGTAAAAATATATATCCGTTTCAAGATAGTTTGTTGAAAAAAGTTGAATAATAATTACCCTGTTAACTTTATCGTTACAAACCACTCACACGTTTAAAAAAATGCATTACTATTTTATCACGGATATCGGTTTAGCTTTTAGTGATGAAAAATATGCACAGTGTTGCCACAAAATGTATATAAAGTCACGAAGGTCACAACGTTGCCAAGTCTACTGAACGTAAGCAATTTCTGCAGCTGCTGTGTCTCGGCTGTTTATTCCAGTCGCCTACGTTTAATTCCTGTATACGATCTTAGTTATTTTTAATTTCAGTACCGTAGTAAAAATAATCTTTGAAAGACGTAATCAACTATTTTTCAACGCTGTTATTAAAAAGTGGGTTAATCATTCAATGACAGAAAACATATAAGGTATAAAATGTTGTGATCACTTTATTCACACGTTCTTTTCTTGACACGTAAATAACTATATACTAAATAAAGATATAATAAGTATATCTTCATTGTACATTAGTATAATATGTAGTTAAAAAGTACAGTACAACCTGTCACATCTTGACCTGTGATATCCGGAACCTCCCATATCCGGACGTATCTCCAAACTAATTTTTGTAATTTTGGTTAGTGAATGGTTAGGGATGTAAAGATACTACTCTTGATGTTTTGGCTGATCACCCCTTTTTCTTCACTACACTTACGTCATTCTGCGATATGGTTCACTATTTTTGAATATTTAAGTTTTTACAATTGAAATACTTTATTTGGGGCAACTGAATCTGGGGCAGCGGCGTTAGGTCGACTCACTTTGGCTTCATGGCTTCCAAAAAACGTGTGCATTGTATGAAGCAGCCGAATCACAAACTTTTTCAAAAACTGATGTAGGCGTACTGTAAGTAAAACTTTTTAACAAATTTTACTTTTTGTATTTTAAAGAGTACAGTGTACAAATGCAAATGCTAAACCAATAGAAACGTCTAAAAAAACACGTTCTTTTTCTGTGTATCTTCTGTAATTGTTAATTATATTAATTGAGATTTTGGCTACTTATAGAGATTTAATTACTGAACACAATGCAGTTTTCAGAATTGCTGTATTTTTATTGGGTATTTTTGGAAAAAATTGGGTACTTTTAATTTTCCCGCTTCACTGGCGGACCCTGTATATTTGTAGATCATCTGAATCTGAGTGGAGTTAAAAGTTTTGACCAAATATCGGGCAACAGAAATACTAAGGTTCAAATTTTCAGTCGAATACTTTAAGTGGGGAATACTTTTGGTAAATTAATAAATATTGGAAGAGCCATAAAGGAACCACAATCACAACCCCCAACACGTATAGTATAAGTATAAATAGAACTAAAGTATTCCAACAAATCTAATTTATTGTAGTCCAATATAAAATATAAGCTTATAGTAAATATAGTTGATTATTCGTAAAGGCCATCCTTACTAATTAATTTCTCTGAACAAGTACTATTTTAAAGGTAATGCCTCGTGCAGACGGTCATCACATTTACGTAGGAATGACTTGATATAGACGGGTGTGTTCCTCATAATACGAGAGAAATGCGAGATTCATTCTGTCTGCTAAAGCAGTCTTGTTATTTATAGTAAATTCTCCGTCTTCTGCCTTCTCGGTAAACAAATGTATTTGTTGCTCTTCTTTGAGTAAAACGAAAAATAATGTTATTAATAGCAAGAGAATGTAGTAAAGTAACCTATATTCTTTAATTAGTGGCAAGAGTTTTTAACTTATATAGGAAGTCATGAATTAATTAGTTTAGATTATAATAATAGTGACCTGTTAAATTTCTGCTGTGCGTTTTAAGACATTAATTAGTTGCGGCAATTCAATTTCAATGCATTTGCAGAAAGAAACATCACAGAAATTAATAATTATAAGTAGGTCAATTACAAAAGAAATAACTATTGAACAAAAATCGCTAATTTTTTACGGTGAACTGAAGAATTTTTAAAGTTTTAATCTATTAAATAAAAGCTTCAAGTACTGTCGTACCATAGTTTGTAAAAACGTATACAGTCTTGTTTTCTATAAACACAGGAAGAGAATTTACTATTTAGCTACCTTACGTTTATGCAATTATTGCTTCCAAATAATTTTACAATATATCTAGCTTAAACATTTCAGGATAAGGGACTGTCTAAAAAAACATTATTTTAAAAATGTATTTTAAATTTATTTTAAAACCGATGAAGATTATGAATTTACAATATTAAGTAGCCGTGAGTATCTTAAAACCTCAGAATTGCTCTTTATGAAAGTCAGTTACAAAATATTGAATGCAGATCCTATTAAGATGTTTCAGAATCATATAAAATATTCTGTTGAAGAATTCAAACAAATTTTATATACTGTATTTATATTTCATAACGTCCAGATATTTTCTAAGACACAAAATTTTAATTTGTCTACGACAATGAACCCAGAAGCTCCGGTGTTTTGTATTTTTACCAAAAATAAGTAAACCTAATTTTCCCATGCGCCTAGTTTTTCCTTAAATAAGGAATATGCACGGATAAGCAACTTAAACAAAAATAAATGATTTGTAGGTTTCACTTAACAGTGCATAACACACAATAACATTTTGCTTCAAAATTATGAAGTTATTACATAACATAGGTATATGTAAAAGGAGATGCCTATTTGAAAATTAAAAATTAAGAAAGCTGTCGAACAACATAAATACTACAAATGAATTGACACCACGTATATTAAGTTCTCACTTGTTAAAATATCGGTATGGAGAACCATACATGACTTCCATATTCTAAGATTTATATTTAAAATCATTTTCGAAATGAAATATTACCATAGAAACTACTTCTTTCTACTTACTGCTTCAGCCTTAACCACAGTACTGTGGTCACTAACGTATACCACCTCATGTTATCGCACTCGATTTTCACTGATGATGGACGTCGATGGCATTGCCGAAACGTCTGGTTTTGTAGAAAACATTGGACTACGGCCAAATATCCCGGGAAGGAATTTTAACAAAAACTACTTCTTTGTTGCCGATAACGTTGTACACATATATATAAAAAATATGCATAAAATTAATGGCTTGTATAAGTTAATGATTGATCTCCATTAAGTAGTGCTCAAGTTTCCAAAGTTTTAATATTATGATGTCCGTAATTAAAACATCAGAGCAGGTTTAGTGTGAATGAGGGTACACCGTGGACAAAAATTTTCAACATTTCCTATTGAGCGTTGCTTAGAGTAAAGCTGCGAAACTACAGTGTATGTTTCACAGAACAAACACGCGAAAAAGAAGGAGCGCTCCGAAGTCACGCATGGACCCTCAGCATCTTGCAGAGGGTTCATTCCCTAAAGACGAAAAGTCTATCTATGAATCGTTCCTCTGTAAACACGTGCAGTTACACTGCTCAGCGATCAACAGGAAGCAAATTGATGTCCATTTTTTCGGCTTGCACGCGTTATGTTGGTGTGGGATTGGGCACTTTCCATTTAAATGTAATGGAAATGTAAGAAAATAAACATGAGTGAGGCCAGAAATAACGCGAATTTGTGTGTGTGTGTGTGTGTGTGTGTGTGTGTGTGTGTGTGTGTGTGTGTGTGTGTGTGTGTGTGTGTGTGTGTGTGTGTGTGTGTGTGTGTGTGTGTCTTCCCTGCCTTTTTATTGCTGTAGTCATAATAATAAAATGGAAATGTAAACATTACATAACTGAGATATGCTTACCTGCCACGAACGATATATTATTTTATACATGTATATTAACTCATACATAATTTACATTAACATGAAAAAATTATAATTTTATTGCCTGGCAACAAAATTATTTTATTTTTAACAATTACCATTGTTTGAAAAGTTTAAATGAGTTTTCAAGTACTTTACTTTTGTTAAAACGTAAAAGGTTGAGGGTAAACTACCCCTTTCCCTTAACCGATCTTCACCAAATTCGGAAGTCCTTGAGATCTCTATAATTCAGGGACGTATACAAAAAATTATTTGATTCTGTTTGAATTTGCGGCTGTTATCTTTTGCCATATAAAATACCCTTGATAAAAAAACGTTGCAGGTAAACTACCCCTTCCCCTTAACCGATCTTCACCAAAAACAACAGACCTTGGGTACTCTACAAATGAGGGTTGTAAGCAAAAAAGTATTTGATTTTGTTTGATTTGCGGCTCTTATCGTTTGCCATAGAAAATACCCTTTTTAAAAAAACGTTGCAGGTAAACTACCCTTTCCCTTAACCGACCTTCACCAAGAACAACAGGTCTTGAGAACTCTACAATTTAGGGCTGTATGCAAATAATCTTTTGATTTTGTTTACATTTGCGGCTGTTATCGTTTGCCATAGAAAATACACTTGTTAAAACATAAAACGTTGCCGGTAAACTACCCCTTTCCCTTAACCGATCTTCACCAAAAACAATAGGTCGTGAGTACTCTACAAATCAGGGCTGTACGCAAAAAATTATTTGATTCTGTTTGAATTTGCGGCAGTTATCGTTTGCCATTGAAAAAAAATCTACACACACACAGACACACACACAGACACTTTTCGAGAAACGACTTTTTTTCATGTTTTGAGTGTAGTACAATCAGAATCTGCAATAATCTCGAACACGATTTTTTTTTGCTATCACCATACTTCCATTTCCTTAAGGAATATGGAAGTAAAACAGTCGTTAATTAATTTTAATATTTATTGTATTTCTCTTATACATGACAATAAGCTAACCTACCACTTCTATTTCACCCCCTTCCAACGACTACACTTAATAAATCGTTTCTTCCATAACTTATATTTTATATTGTGACGATTTAAAAGGAATTTAAATAGCACAAAATAATTATTTTATTCAAAATAACATGTGAGAAAATATTTAACCCTCCCCTTTGTACTTATATGCCTGTATCAACTTGTAAAAATCTAGTACGGACATGAAAATTACTCTGTATTGAAGCGAAAATTAATAATTATTATAATTAAAAAAAAGACGTGATAATAATAATCGAAATACCTAACTCAATGAAGAAAATGTAGGATTATTAATAGTAGTTAATTAGTACGACAATAATAATAATAAAGTACAAACTACTTTTCTCTCTCCGCGTGAACTGCTCCCTCTTCCCTACTAACCGCCGCAAAATCAGCCCCAGTCGAGCGAGAATCTCAGACAAGGTAACAGCTTTACCATGTGTCGTGAAGATAAACGTGTGAATATGTAAAAAAAAAAACAAACGATGTAACTGAAAGTAATCTTTCGTGGTGACAGACTCCACAGGTAATTGAAAGGTGGTGAAAAACAAAATAAGTTATGTAGTTGAAATGTAGTGAAATAACTAAAGGTAACTAACTTAGCCGACACATCTCTTTAAAAAGAAACGAAATGCAGTATGTTCTATCCAAATATTATAGAGTAACATTAGTGCAGTTAAAAGTAAAATGTAAAAAAAAAGTGAACACCGTACATCAGGAGTGAAGCAACAACGACAACCTCACGAGCTCCAGGTAACAGAATCCTTCCGTCATGATCGCAACTTAGAATCTACCAAATAAATGGAGGCACCCGAACGACAACGTAGAACTTCCAGGAAACCCAACTGAAGAGTAACAACAAGAGAACCTGCCGCCGATACACATTATATCAATGTGAAACCAAACCATTATCTTTCTAACAATGGCAACAAAAACAGTACATTTTTGCAAAGACTTATTCTAATCATGTAAATGTTAACATAGTAATGTCTGTAATTACAATAATAAAATAGTAATCTGATGATAGTTAAAGGTAAAAGGTAATTCAAAATTTGAGCAAACTACTCTTCTAATAGCTTGCATAATGTTGACTTATTTTAGAATATTATTAAAGTAAAACCCGGATCCGAGGTATTTAATGTAGTTTATAAATATATATTTTTTTCATTTTGCTCACCAGAGTAACATTTTAAAAAGGCATAAGAGCATTTGATGTATAATCTTTGAGAAGTTTATTTTTTTAACGTAATAAAACAAAAATAACAATTATTTTTATATCATTATTCAAGAAACTATAATAAAGAGATGTTTTTGCTAAATATCCAGAGAGTGAGTAAATTTGCGTAACCTAATCCTAATTCCTGTTCTACATATTTTCAAATTTGTTGGTAAGTAATTAGTACTAACAACGGCAGCCGGTTTGATTGAAAGTAACCAGTTAAACTGGTTCCCTCTGTTATAATGTCTCAGACAGGGGAGACGTTATAATATCTCTTATTCATAGAACTTTTTGGGTGCAACCGAATAGCCTACAATAATTGTAAGAGTTAGTGAATAAAAATTGCCCTAACGTGCGAAGTCGTTTGAGTTGTTAATTAATTTAAAAAAACCAATTCAGTTGAGTCATCTGAATCCGTTATCAATAATTCCGTTATCAATGATTATTTATCAACATGCCCAGAAACATATATTTACCTGTACTTGTGCAAATAAAATGAGCTATACAAATTGATTTTAAATAACAATTTAAACAAACATTATACATGCTTTCCACTGTATTATGTTATTCTAAATTTCTTCCCAGACTCTAATATCTAATACACATCCCAATATGTGCATTTATCACGACTTCCACTTATGAATTAAATAATATGTTATTTAATGTAAATATTTTTTTCATTTAAACGTACAGAAAAAATTGTTTTTCATTCTTTAAAAGATACTATTACGCACAATACGTTCTTATCCGAGCAGTGTGTTTTCACAATAACATTGCATTTTGCAAAACCTATTAAAACACTAGCCATTTTTTGGTTACATTATTGTTTATCTATAAACTAATCCTACAAACATATTATTTTTTTCAATATTTAAAACAACTGAATATAAATATATATTCGTTTTGTTTTCATTTTGTTTTAATTGTCTCCAAGTCACGTTACTAAATATTTAGAATTAATATTAGGCAATTCCCTGTATTAACTTCCGTCTTGTGACTTATTTGGTTCTTTCTTAAAACGACGCGTTTCGAGAATAAATTCTCATCATCAGGTTTCAATACTATAAAAACATCAAATTCACCCAAAAGGGGTCGTCAACTAGGTCAAACACACAAACACAAAAACACCACACATAATTTAACACCAACACAGTCATCGACATCGTTTTTTAAACGATGCGCATCGGACTGTGCCGTGACTGTGTCGGTGTTAAATTATGTGTGGTGTTTTTGTGTTTGTGTGTTTTAACTAGTTGACGACCCCTTTTGGGTGAATTTGATGTTTTTATAGTATTGAAACGTGATGATAAGAATTTATTCTCGAAACGCGTCGTTTTAAGAAAAAACCAAATGAGTCACAAGACGGAAGTTAATACAGGTAATTGCCTAATATTAATTCTAAATATAAATATATAAGCTGGATTGTATACATTGGTATGCTGACACTGATAATAATTAGATCAACAGCAGTTTCCTGTGATTTACGCCAATTGATCTTTACTACCAAACTTAAACACAAACATCAGATCCAATTTGCACTGTCAATAATTATATATACAGAGCTGAAGATAAACAGTACTAATGTAATTGAAACACAACAGTTGTGCACAATCTGTACGCAAACACGGAGATACGTTTGCTCGCATAAAATCATGCACACTCAAATGTAACGTATAGCTGAAGGAAAATCTTTACACAAGAGATATTATGATTTTATATTATAACTATTAAAAATTTAGGAATGTTTTTAAAACATCCACGTTTCATACTGGAACACATTATTTTGTAATTTTTACGTTCACAATTTACTCCATTACGGATATTTAAAATTTATTTATCTACGAGATGTTGTTACTGTAATAAATCGTCATTATTATATGGTAAAACTATTTACTTTTATTGATAGAAAAGGCAAATGAATATCCACAAGGCAGAGCACAGGGGTCAGATTGCGGAAAACACAAATCCGTGAGAATGCTGAAAAATTAATCATGTTGGACCCACTGAGACCCTGAAAGGCACTACTGACCCTAATAACACCCCTGCCAGTTCAGTCCAGAGGCAATGCTGAACAGGGAAGAGGTGGAAACATTGCAGGAAGTGTCTCCCGTATCATTCAGCGAGCCGGGAGGAAGCTATAGAGAGGCAAGCGCCAGGCTTATTCGTGACCGTTAGCATAGCTGATCTGGGACGTATGGGTATGAAACTCAGGAGGAAAGCACAACGCGCTAGAAATAGGCCTGAAACATTAGCAGAATATGAAGTGCACAAGACCGCTAAGAAAGATCTCGTAAAAGTGTCAAAAGTAAGACTGTCTGAAAGCGCTCGCTATGTGAGTTGGTTAACCATGCGGCAAGGATACAAGCTGGTCACTCGCAGGACCAGTACATTAAGAGTAGGTACCATGATGGATACATAGATTTTTGAGAGCATAGTGGACTTACTTTTTCCTACTCATTCTAAGAGAGATGATCCCGAAATACTGGTGGAAGCACAAGACATCTCTTTCTTTAAGGAAGCGGAGGTGATTCGCTTGGTGGCCGCAATGAAGAATGAGAATGCCCCTAGTCCGCACTGTGTCCCAGAAGATATAATGAATGTGGCAGCTTGCAGCTTCAGGATCTTCTCCTATGGATGTTCGTCGCCTGCCTGAGAGCTGGAGATCTTCCTTCATGCTGAAAGATAAGGAAACTAACTTTGCTACCTAAGGTCTTAATGGTTGTGGGTAATGGTTGCCCTAACTCCCCGTCAGCTTATCGATCGCTATGTTGGACACAGCGAGTGAGTTGATGGAGAATGTTTTGAAGCCGCAACTCCAACAGGTTTCTTGATCCGCAGGTGTATGAGCAATTTCCATCCACCACGCACGCAGCATTCTAGCACGAATTCAGACAGAGTATTCCACGATCGATGCGACTTCCGAAGTGATCAAGACCCTCAGATATGCAGAGACAGCGTCCCACCAGACGCGACCTTTGATCTTGTTGTTGACTCTTGATCTAAGGAATGCAATCAACTTGGCTCTTTGGCGTGAAATGTTTGAGGCCCTTGAGCGGACTTTCTGAGTACCGCCATAACTTTTAGCTATGACATGAGTTATTTGACCAGCTTGCGTATGAGACAGGGCATGATCAGTTTACAAAGGTCGTCATCTATGTTGCGGTGCAGGGGTCAGTATTGAGACTTAGCCTTTGGAAAGTATTGTACGTCAGTTTGCAACTTGTGGTAGTTATTGTGGTGGTCAGCGCCATCCCGTACATCTCTTGGCACAAGGACGCAAATACAGTATGTCTACGCGGCAGTACAGTAGCAGAGTAGAAGACGCTCTCCAGAGCTATGCTTATATTTTGTACTAATGGCAGCAATTAGGAGAACAACACCTCAGGGGGCTGAACGACAACACTTATCAGGGACTTAGTATCAAAATATAAAGAGCGCAACCATGTCAAGGTAAACATTTTCTGAAGCGGTTCATGACAGGCAAAGAATATTTTTATGAATAACGGATAGGATGGAAACGGTGGCATCCTTTCAACGCAGGTACTGCTCACGTTAGAGAGAGACAGTGTTTCTCACGCTTTTTTCGAGTATTTACATTTTGAGGACAACCGCCTGCATCTCAACTGAAGGGTCGGAATTTTCAGTGCTGGACTGATGCTTCAGCTTTGTTGGATTGACGCTTCAAAGTGAAGGCAACAAGGAAGATATCACAGTGTACATAGAGTGTATTCTGCGTCGAAAGGCAGATGAAAGGCAATGGTTCGATCCGTGATAGTAAGAAGGAAGCGATCAATAAGTGGTAGGTCGGTGAGCTAAGCATGCACGCCCGAGGCCTAAGCAATACGAAAGCTATTCCGGCTAGGGGGATCGTAAAGAAAGATGTGGGTTTAGTGGGTAAATATCTTACATAACCTGGCAGCCTGGCCACCTTGTGATGCATCCAAAGGGTTTCCTGTTTATAAGAAAAAAGACTTGTTCGGATAACTTTAAAACTTATTGGATCTCGTTTTCCCGAATTCCTCTTATACCCCTAAAAGGCAGCGGATTCTATCCTACAAATGTCTCATGGTGTATTGTTTCACCCTTTTTAGATAATTTAGTGATTTCGTATTAACATTGTTATAATAACATCTTTAGGTAACCTCATAAAACATAAAAGGAACACTCCATTCATATTTTCAAATATAAAAGAATTGTTCTTATTCTACATCATATCTGGTAACTTGACATATGATTCCGCGTTTAATGTGTTACGCATACTCATCGTCAGCTTACAGTTATCTGTTCGCATCTTACCAAGGATTAGTATAAAAGGCAGACCATTTTGTTTCCTTGTTATACTAAACCTGCATATGTAAACAGCAAAATTTGACCATGGCCGCCCTCAAGTGTCATTTTCCTTCCATCGACATTAACGTAACTAGAACAAACAATGGCTTGGTTTCGAGCAACAATTCATTATACGTAATTTGTGTTCTTTGAAGATTTTTACCAACAATTGTTTGTTAAATGTTTTTTTTCAAATTTAGTATTGTGAAGATTTCAATAAGACAACTAACCAAACAATATATTTGTGTAACAAATCAAGTATCCTCATTGACTTCCTGGAGTGCATTTGAATATAATTTAATTCTAAAACTATTCTAATAAGCTTAATGACTGCGTTAGAATTATTTAGACAATTCGCAATCCGTTAACGATTCTACAGATAACTGGGTAGAAAAAGTTAGTTTTTAAATTAGCCGAAATCCATCTTATATTTTGTATTTTTGGAGGATACAAAATGGTACTTTCTACATCGGTGTAACTGATTTTGGCTTATCGAGTGTCAGAAGCTTGTTTGTTGAGCCACATCAAAGAGCATCGATCGTCCGTACATTGTGATAGTCGCTTGGTAGCCTCAATAACATGTGCGTTCCCTTGTTATCTTTTCCTTGTCAGTTGTGTGTACCGTTATCAGTTTACATAGTATGGTTCTAAGAAATAATTAAATACAAACACAAATACAAAAATATTTGGGATTCTTTGCTTATAAAAGGATTGAATTTTAATCAACTTTACAACTGACCAGTACCATCAGGTATCGCTTATTTTTTCCGTTATGAAACAAGATATAAATCGGTGTTTGTATCTTCCGTATTTTAGTTGTGTATTTTTATGTTACAGTTGAATAGAGCACAGATGTTTATACTATCACTTCAACACTTTCTTTACAAATCATTTTTCAATACTTTTCTAATATGTTTCATTTAGGTTTTAAAATACAATTTACCATATACATAGTAGAGTAAGTGTGAGGATAAAATTATCTTTCATCTTATGTTTAAATTAAATTTTAGTAATCATAAAGACAAATATTTTGATCTTACCTCACTTAATTGTAACCCAGAGTCTATGGAAAAGAGATTAAAAAAAAATAATAACAAGAAACTTTATGGCTTAAATTAAATTAAACTGAGCTGAAAATATTTTTGTATTCACTTGTTTTGTCATTACAAACATTATCGTTGCGTACGTTGCTGCGTTGTATACATTAATAATTAAATTAGTTTGGCGCACTGTATGTCGTCAGCCTCCTGTTATTGTGGGAATTCAGACACGTGTGCAAACGTGCGATTCAATTCACGACGTAAATAATCATTCACGTCAAGTCGACGGCAAACAGTGTTTGTATAATTGAAACACTTAAAACACAAGCATATTCTAACATAAACACACAGAGACACAAATCGAAGAATGAGTCACATATGAGACAAAGCCTTTCAATTTTCATGAGAGTTGAAACAGGTATCCACATTTGTATCATGAATCAGTTAGATGAATGCGACTACTCCCTTTTATGCATAATTTTGCGCACATTATAATCAGATCTTCACAAAATTTTCCTGATCAATGCTAAATACAGCACTTTAGTTTCTGTTTTTTAATATTAATAGTAGAACTACTGTAAAGCAGTTGTCCTTACTACCTGTATTGATAAGATGTCTGTCTCTGCTAAAATCGGCCTGTCTCACTACTGCAACTTGAACGATAGTGATACGAAGATCCATATGTATTTAGAGTCAAAACCACCATTGCACTGCATAGGGTTGTCCAGTGTGTGTAGGCGGAGATAAATTGTATATATTTTTACCACTCTAAAAATGCAAATTCTATGGGGATGTTTTCAAGACCACCTAACGTTACAGTTTTCAATGGCGTAGAGATTTCAACTACTGCTGAGGATAGTACTTTATACGACACCCACCGTGAAGGCCGTGGAACAATATTGCAATATTAGCAAAATTTAAGCAGCAGTGTTTTGAAGTCGTTTGGCTACTTGCAGCCGTGAGTTCCTTATTGCAAACCGAAGCGATCAGGCTTGTTATTGGTTCGTTGTTAGTGCAATTCGGTCCGTGCTACTTGCCTGCCACGGTTTTTAGTGTGAAGTGTTAACTGTAATTTATTGAGTGTAAATTTGTCCTTGGAAATTGTAACATTTATTACATTATGCGATGTTTTCTATTGTTCATTTGTAAACTTAGAGAATTGTTCAGTTGCGATGCATTTGTTTATACAAATTCTAAATAATGTTGTGAGTAACGAAGCTCGTGGTGTTGAATTATTGATCCCTCCAAAACAAAACGAAGATTCGAGCGGTCGCCGTACGAATGTATCAAACATTTCGAGTGTTATTAAGTATCATATAATTTCAAGTATTCTGTAGAATACCCACATATTATTCTTGATAATATATTTTTTTTATAATGGAATATAACGATACTGCTACAAATATGAGTAGATGAAAGAGTAAATTTGTTGTTGTAGTAGAGTGTTAGTGGTCTCAAATATTTCTACTAGTAATTTTATACAAACCACTATGTTGTCTTTGGTATTGACGAGCGCCAGCGTTGGTAAATGACCTGAAGATGGCTTGACTGCCAAAAGCGCTCGTCAATATCAAAGACAACATAGTGGTTTGTATAAAATTACTAGTAGAAAAATAAAGTAAGAGTAAATACTGATATATATATATATATATATATAGTAGGTACACGAATACTGGAATACTGGTATATGCAGGTGTGGTGTATATGTATGTATATTACACGATGAAGTCCAGTAAGCTGACATTTGCTAGAGGACACAAAATTCAACCCATACAAAAATTCTGTAGCCAAAAATACGCAAATAGAAAATAAAGGATGTTGTTTATTTATAATAATAGAAGTAACAGAGTACAAGGAACTTGTGTACGATTTGTACTGAATTCTCTTTGAACTATTTCATACTCTATACTTATTGAAGCAGTGAGAACTATTTGAAATGGTTCTTTGCAAAATATTCCAGGTATTCTGTGCTGTATACTTTACTAATTAGGCAGATAGGCTTATAAAATTACACATTTTGATTTCTGGTAGTACAATATGAGTACTCATAGTGATACTAATAATATATATTGGAAGAATATATTGCTGATCAGTAGCAATTGCATTCTTCTCTTCGAAATTTTGTCATGTTGCAGTAATTAATCAATCCACTCCGTATTATATTAACTAGAGCAAATGTAAAGTTTTATTTATAAACCTTTCTTATCCATTAAAATAGCCAATCCAATTTTAATTTTACTGTGAATTATCTGGATTCGTTTGGATGCAAATCAAGTGAGATGTATTTGTAAAAAATTTTGATTACAAAGTACATTCTTCTTCTGATTGTTCCTATCCGTTTCGGATGTTGGATATCATAGAGGCTCTTTTAACTTTCCGCACTGCTGTACGGACTAAGTCAGTTGTATTCATGCCAAACCAGGTCCTTCAATTTCTCACCCATGATATTATCGGTCGCTAATTTACTATTATCTATATCTACTATTACCGATATTTAATAATTACTAATTAAAACTACCCAGTTTTATTTTATTTTGTGTGTAGTTATTCAAAACACATAGGCTAAGTCCGGGTAGTTATAATTATTGCACGTAGCAACTAAATAAATTTAAAATTCAAAAATAATTGCCAGGACTTTTAAAAGTGATAAACGGTACAACGTAGTGGAATTAATACAAAAAAATGTTGTATACTGTTGCATTCTGAATTCAATTTTTTCACATTGAGACCTAGTTACCATTCTCAGAATAATGAAGAGTATGTTTTTTGAAAGCCGAATAAGGAGATGAATAACTAAATATTACGTTACGTTGATAGGAAAACATATTGTTATAAGAAACACTTTCATTTTTAGCAAAATAGTAGGTGTTTTCCACCTTCAGTAAAAGGTTTTAATCCTAATTTCTATACATGAAAAGGTACTAAATTTAATGTAAAAAACTCCATGCACAAAGCATAAAATGTTTCCTACGTATAAACCATAGCTTTCTTTAAAAACATCAGTGATGATACTAAGTAATTGTTGACAATCTTACCCCGAAGTGCTATACATAACGTGATGTTTGTTTTCAATTTTAACATTGTCTAGGAGAAAGTAGGTATTGCTTGCAAACTATGAACACTGACCTATTACTGTGGAAGCATGTGTTATCTTCTAGCTGATGTTATAATGCAGATTACTCTGACTAAGCCCAATATTATTTCCTTATATAATCGTTTAAAAACTGCTGTTAGGAAGAGGTAAATTTTCTAAATTTCTTTGCAAATTTTAATATTTTCTCCTCTTGCGATATTTTAATTTCTCCAATTTTGTTACTTTTATTGTTTGTCAAGTACGGTACGTATTGGATAATTTTTTCACATAGAGCTATTATAATTGTTTTGAGAAGCATAAATAAAATTGTTGTTCATTGGTCTTCATTAAATTATTCACTGTTGAATGATTTAGTAAATGTCTTAAGTTCACTTTTTACGTTGTCGTCGACACAATACACGTATCACGTGTACGGATCAAATGATCACGTAATTTTGGAAGGCAGCACACTGAATTAAAACGTAATGTAGGCTTATAGTAAAAAATAGTATTGTAATGGCTATAAAACTAATAAAAATAATAAGAATAGAAAATAATTTAAAATATTAAAATAATTATTAAAATAATTAAAATGATTAAAATAATTAAAAATATATCGCTATAGAAAAAATAACTCTAGAAAAATTATTATTTAAAACGAAATTGTTATGTAGGTGTATCAGCTCCTATTTTATATTAGTAGTTACATGAGTGTGTACACTTAGCGCTAATCATTTTTTGCGCAATTTAAGTGTAATGTTCATTGTTTGTTTATTATTTATTTAAATTTTTTACTTTTATTTTTGGACATCTGTAGTAGTAATAGATATTTTTGCAGCATAAAGCTTTCATAATTGAGACCTGATATGAGACGCATTAATACAAATCGTGATTATCAATTTCTCTACATTTCTAATTATTTATTGAATATTTTAAAGTAAATGTCCATTTGGTCGTTGACACAATACACCTATAATTATAAAGTGATCACATACCTTTTGAAAGGCTTAAGCTTAAGTAACACACAGTACATATAGTAAAAACTTAGCCTTGTAATCACAAGGCTGATTATTATAAAAATAGTATAATATAACAATAAAAACACAAAAAGAAAAATTACAAAGAAATAAATAATAAATTACTGTAGCAGAAAAAACTTTTGTAAAAATTTATATATAAAACTAAATTGATATACAGGTGTTACCAATTGCTATTTTACATTAGACGTTTTATGCTTTTAATCGTTTACATGGGTGTGTACACATAGCGGTATTTAATTTTCCGGAAACTAAACATAAACTTTTGTGTTGATTTTGGTAGGCAAATGTATAGCAATTAATTAGCTGTTACATGAGAATAGAAATATTTCTGTCCAAATTCAATCCTGCCGACATGTACAGTCCCATTGCATTCAATGCATTGGTATTTTGGTCCGCATCCCTGTGTATAATTAAAACCTTTCTACGATAATAATGAAAATGATATGGTATGGCCCGCGTTTTAATTGCAACGATATGAAAACATTTTGGAATAAAATTTTTCTCTCTCTCTCTCTCTCACCCTCTCTCTCTCTCGTTCCGTCAACCTATCATTTCTCTCTCTCTCTCTCTCTCTCTCTCTCTCTCTCTCTCTCTCTCTCTCTCTCTCTCTCTCTCTCTCTCTCTCGTTCACTTTTTAATGCACACACGTTTCTTTAGATTTTTATAACTACTATTATCATAAACATTTAATACTGGACGGTAGCGCGATAATTTCACTTTGTAGGTTGGCTAATCTGCTTACTGCTTTTTCCGATTATTCATGTTGAAACTTTGTACAGTTCGTCTCAAAAGCTAGCGGCGGTCGGTTCGCCCAGCTGTCTTACTGTCATATTTTCTTGTCGCTATATTTAATGTAGGCCTTAGGCCAGCACATTTCATTTATGGTCAACTAGGCTCGCTATTGATACGATTTAAAAATTTAATACTTTCTTTAGACAACACGCTCAATAGCCAACCTTATTTAAATAACTGCTAATCATGTAATGTAAACTTGGAACTTCTATTAAAATGAATTTAATACAGTCCACAATTTTCATCATTTCTGATAGCTAATGAATCAATGCACGCATTACAAGCTATATTCTTTACAAAACGTTTTTGGTACACGCCGACCGGATTCACCACATTTGTTGGATCACTCACGTCACTAAACATTTTTTTAGCCCACTCGGGCCTGATACTCAACATTTTTTGTTCACTCCGGACCTGGATTTTCCATTTAATATTTTTCTGCCATTATTTCTGGCCATCACGGGCGAATTAGCACATCAGCTGATACGACCGTGGCGTGATTTTCATCAGCATTTCGCTCGTCATCTTGGAGCCTTCTGATAACATCTTAGCAAGAGCCTGCTAGCTACAGTGCTTTACACAAGGCGGTCATCTCTACGAGCTGTGTTTGCCATTTTCACCAAGGCGTCGACGCTGCAGGACATCGCCAACAAGGTATCATCAACAACAGTGTAACAAGGTGCGAACAATGGCTGAAGAAGGCCTCAAAGTGTTGACCAGAAAAAGAGGCTGCTTAAAGTCCGCAATAGTGCGAATACAATCTGCCATGAATAACTTTGATGTAACTACACATACAAACCATTTTTTAACTGTAAGGCTGGAAACTCTCAAAAGCTTGGCCTCGAAATACGACGAGGTGCAGTCTGAAATAGAACTCATTAGTAAAGACACGAGCGCTGCTCAAGAAGACCGAGTTGAGGTCGAAGAAATGCTATATTCGACTGAAGCAAACATTTTGCAATTACTTGATACATTTAATGCTCAGACTGTACCTCCCGTATTATCGACACCCATGCAATTAAAACCAATAAGTTTGCCCTGCTTCTCAGGCAACATATTGGAATGGCAACATTTTTACTCAATTTTTACAGACTTAGTGCATACAAGATCCGATTTAACACCAGTGCAAAAATTACATTATTTACATTCTTCTTTGAAGTGTGAACCTTTAGATCTAATTAAGTCATTACCTACCTGTAAGGAAAATTATCCAATAGCGTTGAGTTTGCTGTCCGAAAGGTATGACAACAAGGTCATACTAGCAAAATACTATGTGCAAAATTTACTTCAAGTCAAGTCGACAATAAAGGACTCTGTCCAAAGTTTGGCAGAGTTCAGAATAACGTCTTCCGTTAATTCACTGGCAGCAATGAAGCTGTCAGTGAATTTATTTGAATTTATCACTATACAGTTACTATCCACTAAACTCGACCCTATTACTTTCAAACAGTGGAAGGAGTCAATAGACCCTGACAATTTACCTAGCTTTCAAGATTTCACTCATTTTTTAAATACACGTAGACAGCTGTTATATAGTACACTGCCTATCGAACACGGACAGCAACTCAACAAACCTAATGTAAGACCTAACAATAAATATGATAAATGTAACTCAAGAAACACTGCTGGCAGCACTAAATTTAAGAGCTATCACTCAGCGGCAAACCATTATTCATGCGTGTGTTGTAAATCCAATCACCCGCTTTATTGATGTGATAAATTTCGTACATTAAGCACCGCTGAGCGGGGACAATTTGTTTCAAGTCATAAATGTTGTAGCAATTGCCTTAGATCAGATCATCTTATAGCTAGCTGTAAGAATAAGCAGGTGTGTAAAATCTGTTCAAAACGACACCAAACATTGTTACACGCAAATTACGTGCCGAACTCAATAGCTGCCAGCAGTAATTACTGCTCGCTCAAATTACAATGCAAGAGCAATGTTCTCTTATCCACAGCAGTTGTATTTGTCATTGATCAGTATGGCAACAGACATAGGGCTAGAGTTCTTCTAGACGCCGGTTCACAAATAAATTTTTGTACAAAATCATTTGCAACGAAATTACAGCTCAAATTAACTAAATCTAACATACCAATCACAGGCATAAACAATACAGCGTGTTACGCAACTGATATTGCGTCTATACGCATTATTTCTCGCTATCAAAGATATAGCTTTGAGGCGAAATGTGCCGTCTTATATACGTTAACTCACAATCTGCCTGCAAATTCGTTTGATATCAATCAATTCCACATTCCGAACAAGATTTTCCTGGCTGATCCAGATTTTAATATATCGTCGCAAATCGACATACTATTAGGGGCACAATTTTATCTGGACTTGATCTTAACAAATAAATACATACGCGGCCCTAATTTTCCCATCATTCAGGAAACAAAGCTGGGCTACATTTTGGCTGGCAACTTGCCCAAACACTGCCGCAATGAGGGTCCTGCTGTTTCGTTCCTAGCAAGGAACAACGACAGTCAAATTCTGCAATCTCTCGAAAGATTTTGGGAAGCAGAAACTATCCCTGACAACACCCCTGATAACGAGTCAGCCTGTGAAGAGCATTTCGTGCGCTCTACCCAGCGCAACCACGAGGGTAGATTTGTGGTTTCACTTCCATTTAAGCCCGATAATCTCCACTTGGGGGAATCTTACACTAGTGCTGAATCAAGATTCTTAAGCTTAGAGCGTCGATTTAGGCGAGATGCTAAGCTCGCGCGCGACTACGCGGACTTTATTAAAGAATATAAGGATCTTGGGCACATGACGCTTATCGATGATGGCGCTATCAACTCAGGAGCGTCAAATACTTACTATATATACTTATATATACTCATGTACTTACTTTGGCTTTGCAAGCTTCGTTGGGGTGAACCAATCTCCGGCCAATCACGTTCGGATTGGCATTCTTTGTGTGACAAATTGTGTCTGATTAGCAAAATTGTGGTCCCACGGTCTATTCGTTGCAAGCGTGAGGTAACTACAGTTGAATTGCATGGTTTTTCGGATGCTTCTGAAAGGGGGTTTGGCTGTTGTATTTATGTCAGAGTCATTTATCAAGATTCTTCTGCCTCCTGTCATCTCTTGTGTTCCAAATCTCGCGTGGCTCCCTTACGAAAGGTGTCATTACCTCGCATCGAACTCTGCGCTTGCTTGTTGTTATCGCGACTCGTATCTAAGGTCATTCCTGCTCTTTATTCGTTTATTGATAATGTACATTTGTATTCTGACTCTATGGTGGCTCTTTACTGGATTCATGCCCAGTCTACGCGGTGGAAAACATACGTCGCTAATCGTGTTGCTGAAATTCAGCGTCTTACGCAAACTTATACTTGGCATCACATCCATTCAAGACACAATCCTGCTGATATTATCTCAAGGGGGTGTCTCCCTGACGTTTTGCGCGATTGCTCGCTTTGGTGGCACGGTCCCAGCTGTCTGTCTCAATCGTCAGAGTCTAATCCCTTTCCATCCTTCGTACCGTCCACTCCGTCGTCTTCTGAAGTCACTGCGGAAGAGAAACATACCCATAACCTTTCTCTAATGTCTACCCTGGCTGTCGACCTTTCTTTGGACTTTTCCTCGTTGCATCGTCTAACGCGCGTATACGCTTACTGTTTTCGGTTCATCAGAAATATTAGACACTCAAGTACTGACAAATGTTCGGGCGATCTTACCCCTGTAGAAATTCATCAGGCTCTCAATTTCTTCATAAAACAATCGCAGTCGATCCACTTCGCAGCCAAAATTAATTGTCTTCGCAACGGATCTTCTGTTTCCATTAGGAGTAAGTTGGCTTCTCTCGACCCGTTTCTTGATGATTCTGGAGTGATACGCGTAGGCGGACGATTACAGCATTCCCAATTACCTTACGACTCTAAACATCCTATCGTATTACCCCCATCGGCGCATATTACACGCCTTATCATTGAACGTGAACACATTCGTTTACTTCACGCTGGTGCTCAACTCGTGCATCATTCACTGCGTCAAAGTTGGTGGATTGTTAATGCCAGGTTAGTCATTCGCTCCATCATTCGAAAATGTGTAAGGTGTCTCAGGTTTAGTGCCAAACAGCAGGTACAGAGACTTGGTATTTTACCATCTCCCAGAGTCACTCCTTCAAGGCCGTTTCTATTTTGCGCTGTTGATTATGGTGGTCCCTTCATGATTCGTCATGGCGGGCAGAAATCCAGAACTCTTTCTAAGGCATACGTATCTTTGTTTATTTGCTTAGCGACTAGGGCTATTCACATGGAATTGGTTCCCGACCTTACGGCCAGTGCGTTTATAGCTGCGTTACGTCGTTTCATGGCCCGTAGGGGCATACCCCGTCAAGTATACTCGGATAATGGCACAAACTTTAGGAAGACCCGCACTATCTTACATGATATCTACAAGTTTTGGCATAATAAGGATGCCATCTCATCGATCAAGTCATTCACGTCCTCTCAGGGGATATCATGGTCATTTATTTCGCCCTCCTCACCTCATTTCGGTGGCCTTTGGGAGAGCGGCATAAAGAGTTTGAAATTTCATCTGCGCCGCGTGGTAGGCAAATCTACACTCACCTTCGAGGAGTTCACGACAGTTTTGTCTCAGACAGAGGCCTGTCTGAACTCTCGACCTTTATTTGCTATTTCTTCAGATGTTAACGACCCGGTGCCACTCACACCTGGCCATTTTTTGATTTGCGCACCCTTAACGGCGATTCCGGATCCAGACTTATCCCACATTCCTATTTCTCGTCTTGGGCGTTGGCAACTTCTACAAAGGTTTGTCTAAGGCATATGGAAGGCATGGTCTCGTGACTATTTGCACCAGTTGCAGCAGCGTCACAAATGGAAGTTCGCCAAGGATAATGTTTCCATTGGTGACCTAGTTTTGCTTATTGAGGATAATTTACCTCCATTAGCCTGGAAATTTGGCGTAATTATCGCCACATTTCCCGGCCCAGATAACTTACTTCGTGTCGTGGACATTCGCACACCTACTGGTGTTCTGCGAAGACCAATCCACAAATTATGCTCGGTCCCTACTAGGGACGAACAATAAAGAAAAGGATTTATTCCTTTGTATAATTTTAAAGACACATAAGTCAAATGTTCCAAACTTGTTAGTTATAAACACTTGTTTTAGCATAAGCTTTAATTATTTTTTGAGTCAGCAACAGTTTGTTTTACTCAAGCAAGTATTAGTTTAGTTAATATGCAAGGCTTTATTATTATTTGTATTTTCGTATATGCAACATTTGATTTATGCCTCATGTCTTACTTATTATTGTGTAAAAATTTTTGTTATTTTCTAAACTTATTTTCAATTGTTTTGTTTGTAATCACAGTATTGTATCTGTTATTTATGACATTGCAATTATTCATGTTGTAATTAACTAAATTGTTATTATTGTATTCATATAACTTGCGTTTATGTAAAACCTATCGTTTTTGCGTCTACCGCATGTAACTGCCACGTCTAGATTTATTTTATATTGTATTTATTTTGCGATTAAGCATGCACAATTATTTTTACTTAAATTATGACATACATGTCATATTTGGGCTTGCATTCAGTCAGCTATCTAGCTTGTTCATACATTATTACACATTGTAAGTTCCTGAAACTTCAGGAACAGCATGACTTTGTCAATACATGCCGCCATGCTAAATATACGCTTAAACATGTAATTGTGACAATTTTGTTCATGTAATTAATTCTCTGTACAGGTCTACGGGCCTCAACTAATTTTACGGTAACCATCTATGACATGCATAGGGTTACAAACTATCGGTTCATCATGTGATGAGCTTCCGATCATACATTATTAAGCATTGTATAATTACGTATTTTTTCATGTTTTATAATGTTCTATACTGTACACATGCATTATGTGACGGCAACATTTGTCAGAGCAGACATTCATATTCATGTCTGAAAACAGCTGTTCGCCAACCTTGGCTTACAAACGCTTATCTTTAGGCTTATCTTATGCATGTTTATCTCTAAACTATTGACCTACTTTCGTTATCTAATCTCATAACTCAAGGTTCAACTTAGCCTTGAAACTAACTCTTATTATTATGAAAACTGTATCTTTTTAATTTAAGTGACTAGATGTATAATAATTTACTAAAAGTAAAAAATCAGTTGATTTTGACGGGCAGCTTATGGACGGTAGCGCGATAATTTCACTTTGTAGGCTGGCTAATCTGCTTACTGCTTTTTCCGATTATTCATGTTGAAACTTTGTACAGTTCGTCTCAAACGCTAGCGGTGGTCGGTTCGCCCAGCTGTCTTACTGTCATATTTTCTTGTCGCTACATTTAATGTAGGCCTTAGGCCAGCACATTTCATTTATGGCCAACTAGGCTCGCTATTAATACGATTTAAAAATTTAATACTTTCTTTAGACAACACGCTCAATAGCCAACCTTATTTAAATAACTGCTAATCAT
This sequence comes from Magicicada septendecula, assembly GCA_034769895.1. Classification (NCBI taxonomy): domain Eukaryota; kingdom Metazoa; phylum Arthropoda; class Insecta; order Hemiptera; family Cicadidae; genus Magicicada; species Magicicada septendecula. Next base: position 117,738,048 of record CM068374.1, on the reverse strand, counting down.
GTAATGTAAACTTGGAACTTCTATTAAAATGAATTTAATACAGTCCACAATTTTCATCATTTCTGATACCTAATGAATCAATGCACGCATTACAAGCTATATTCTTTACAAAACGTTTTTGGTACACACCGACCGGATTCACCACATTTGTTGGATCACTCACGTCACTAAACATTTTTTAGCCCACTCGGGCCTGATACTCAACAAATACATTAAATGTATTTAATAATAATATACACTGAATAATGTAAAAATATATAGGATATATAATTTCGTACTATTATTTTTAACATGTTTAAATACTATAATTGTGTAAAACTTTCTATATAAATATTGTATATGTATGCTTATTAAACATATCTAACACAATATTATTAGATATGTGTTAAACATATCTAACGAATATCTAAAATATTAATTAGATATCTACACCTGATAATCAAACCATCTTGAGCCCATTATTGTAATACTGAGATAATTAGTGCTTTGTTTACTATATTAATGTATCTATAAACTGTTTTTTTAATGTTTCAATAAATTAAACAGTCAGTTTTGCTTCAGTTCATAAATATTGCCTACGTCTATTACACGTTTTAATTTTAGTTACTTTCGTTATTAGCGACAGTAAAAACTTTCAAGTACTTAAAACTTAAACTGCTTTTAAACAATCATATCCCCATAGTAGTTGTGCCATCTTGTTTTTTTTATTTTCTCATCGTATTCATAATGAGCGGCCACAAACCCCCCCCTATAACAAAAATTTTGCAAAAATTAAAAAAAACCGTTTCATAATTACATCACGTTTTAGGGATTTGGAAACCGTGTGGGACGTTTCTAATGCGTAGGCTTTGATGAACCACACGTTTCCTATAACTCGATTGAGATATGAAAAATAATCATCTCAACTGTACTCCAGAAGTGTTGCTGATTGCGAGGTATCAAGTGTCAGACGCTCGTTATCCCACCACAACAAACACCACGAATCGTGTATTGGGATAGTCGCTAGTTAGGGTCGTTAACAGTCATGGAGGTTGCCCAGTTAGCGTTCCCTTGCCACTGTATATACTCAGTAGTATTTCAGATATTTTATTTAAGATTCTCTGGCTAAAGATTATTCCGTAAATTTAATATAATCTTTATATAAACGACCGCATACTGAAATATTAATAAAATATTGTGTACTCAAATAGATTTTGTGTGTGTGTGTGTGTGTGTGCGCGCGCGCGCGTGTGTGTTGATATGAATATGTGACGTATAGTATAAGTAGTTGAGATATACATTTGAATGAAATGGAATTTAAAATGATACTATTATTCCCTGACAATCTACCAAGATTTTAATACAGTTTATAAAAATAATTAATCTGTCTCTGTTGACATTGTAACACCAAGTACAAATTTACTTTCTTTACAATGAAATTTATTAATATTTAAAAGCTTTTCTTGTCTTATTTACTATAAAAGCTTTACTGGTGCGATATAAGTTACCTTTCCTTTTAAATATTTTTTTCAATTGTACATAAATAATATAAGTTCATTTCCCTTTAATGTCGACTGCAGATCCTTCAGACGACGGGTTGTTCCTGTCTGGAAAAATACATGGGCCGATTTCCTCTGTCCGGCTTTACGGTCGTTTTCGGTTGTATAAATATTTCTCATATTACACATTTACATACTTTTCACCGCCAACAGATATAGTTACTGCCACTCATGTGTTAGACTTACGCCCTTTTCCAGTGAGCTTAAAGTGTCTATATACTCTAATCGGATATCTTAAATTTTACCAGTTTAGCATAATTATAATAATTCTCGCAATAACTCGATGAATGTTATAAAACTTTTGTTCGTCGCGATAAGCACGCCAGCCGTCATGTATCAAGCACTGTTTACACGTTATCGATTCCGAATAGAAAATGATTAATCCGATCAACATTATATTAATCGACTGACTTTCACGTAATCTGATTTGTTGTTCGGTAACTCCTACTCATAATTTTCTGCTAGTAATAAATGTTCTTGTCCAAGAAAGCTACCAAACAGAACAACTCTTGAGTAAGAAATCTGAATATTTTTACGATCGAATTTAAGGCCATAAAACGTCTTACATATAGAATGCATATATTTAGTTACTGATTTTTAAAATAAGTATTAGCTTTATATTAGTTAGGTCTTTACATTATGAGTATTCTAATTCAAAATAGTCCTATCTCAAAAATTCGCATATCACAAAAATTATTTAAATTAACGTACTGTTTATGAATATCTCCCAAAATAATTTCGTACTCTAGCACACGCAATCTACACACACGACTAAGTGTCCTTACGCACCATCTTACTGCACACAAAGTTGTTTTACAAGCCTATAAATACTTAAAACTAATTTTTTTCACAATGTTCCTTATCAACTAGCTTATAATGTTCAAACATGCTGTCTCTACTTATTCATACACTGTCTTTATATGCTATCATATGTTTTACTCTCTGCTACATTCCATACGCAATTATAATGTCCATTGCCAATACACACACATATAGGCGCGCGCGCGCCTGTTCTCATATAGACTTTTTTGTCCTTTGTGTTTTCGATACTTTTAGGGAACTAAATGCGATCTACTTCTTTACTCTCTATTTTCAGACGTAATTTCTTCGTCAGTAGTGTGTGTTTCTGTTATGGTGAGCGTTTTCATTTGCTTCTAGTGATCCATACGGGTTCCCTGCAAGTACAGCTGCTGACGGTGAGTTCTTAGTGTTTCCGTACACTGCTATTATTGTTGCTGATGGGGCTACAAAGGATTTTCTCACATTACCATAAAGTAGTTGCCGTCTTCTCCATGTTACCATGGAGGCAGCCCATGTGGCGGCATAGTTACCATGTTGTTGAGGCAGTCCCCGACCAACACTATACCCAATGGTTGTGTCCACTATTTCTGGATATATCTATCTCGAATAACAACTCAGGCAGTTGTCCCCTTAGTGTATGTACAAAACCTATAAGCATATAATATTGTTACATTCTCAGTTGACGTATTTTTTATAGAAATAATTAATATTATTAATTCGTCTAGCTCCCAGCTAGACAATCGGATACTTTAATGTGTGGATCTTCATTTCTAAACAGTTTGACTGCATAGTTCAATACGTGTGTTAGTTTGTTATGTAGTTGATACTTTATCTTCACAAATTAAACTAAAATATTTTGAGTGTCCGATCGGTCCGACTCCAGTGCGCACTCAAGTAAAGCGGGTATGTGTGTAATCGTTTTCGAATATTTGTATTTTAATATGTAACGACCTCGCACGAGTGAATTTATATTTTATTTATTTCTGATGACGAGACATATGTCTCGAAACACGTAAAATCAAATCAAAACGCAAAACGAAGTCACACGACGGAAGAAATAAGGTAAATATTATACAGATTTTGTCAATAAGTGACTTGGATACCATTTCAAACACGTCTTTAAAATATTTTGCCTACAGTAGAGTTTTGATTCAGTAGAGGAAGTGTACCATGTAGACAGTATAGTAAAAGAGCTTTAACATTATTTTATACTTTTCACAATATGGTTTTACTCTTTGTAACAGTATTAAATGCTGTCTGTGGCTCCAATATTTGAAGCAATTCCGTCACATTGGAGCTTGAAGAATTTAGAACTTTATTAGTTTAAAGTGGCAGTAGCAACTTTTAAAGTCTAATATTTTTTAAATGTTTTACTCTTCACAGAGCTATAAAAGAAATAGTTCTTGCAGAACGGCGTAATGGGGAGACAGTCCGGCTAGCACTATCTGTGTGCCCGGCTTATCCATGGTGTTACATTTGATAATAACAGTTTGTAAATAGCATATTGACTTCTATTCAAATAGAAATTTTGTCGACAGTAATATAACTTTGTATAGAAAAGTATCTGTTTCAATCCGCATATCAGTACATTTGACATATGTCAATAATGACATCTGTACAATCTCTGTCTTCGGTTTGCTGTGAGAATAAACAATTCGTCAACAAACATGGAATCCAATTCCCTGTGTAAATAATTAGTCACGTTAAACCAACGCCAAACATCACTGATTTGATTCAAACACAACAAGCGAATACTGAAGTAAACCACACACGCACGCGAATGGACGGACGGACGAACGCATTCAGTCGCTCGCAAGGTATATTCTAAACTAAAAGTGTTGACCTGTTGGTCAAGACGCGTACTGAGGGCCGCTTTCTAATTATAGAAATAGGAGGTATTTGATCATGCAACGGATAACCTAATGTTTTTCTATTGAAGAAAACATGTTTCCAAAACTAGGTTCTATTGACGAAGATTTTGATAGCCAACTGTCAAGCTTCAGGATCATCAATTTGGCGTTTGTTGTAATCAAGAAATGAAATAATCTTTGTACATATTACTTCTGTATATGTATGGGAAGATATAATAAGTATTTATTTACATATACTTATTTATTTGTTTAACGTTACTTATAGGATTATTTGTTAACATTATTTGATTAACATTTATTATATATAATTTACTTGTACATTTAATTTACTTACTATATACTTATTCTATATTTATGTATTATACATCAAGGGGGTTTACTACATAAGTCCAAGTTTTAATGATGTTTAAAATGACACTTTTACATATTTCTCTTTTCGTATATTAACAGCTATATAATAAATAAAAAAATCGATTAATAATAAAAATTAATACTGAAAATCAGTTTAAAATTTATTATTGCACTTGAACACTTGGTCATCTGGGACTATCTGTTAATTAATAGATTTTTCGAATGTCTTGGCTTGTCGTTCTCATCTAAAACACTGCAACGTCTCTTTCAAGTCTAACTGTACCATCCAAATAAAGAATACGATATTGATTTTAAACTAATGTTTTTGCCTAAAAATAACAAGATATAAAACGCAAACTCCTATACACACAAGATGCAATATTATACTAATAAACTGCCAGTACGTTCAAATTCGTTTGTTATTTTAAGCACAATTATTAGCGTTGCATGCATTATTACGATGTATACATTCATAATTAATCAGTTTAGCAGACTGTACGTCGCTATTTCTTGGTTGCTGTGAGAATTCAGACACGTGCGCAAACGTGAGATTCAATTCACGTCAATTCACGTAAACAATTATTTATTCAAGTATACGGCAAACAATGCTCAAGCATATTCTGACGCAAACACACACAGACTGAGTTCTACTACAAGCAAGACACATGTGAGATAAATCCCTTCTATTCACGAGAGGTGAAACACTTATCCACGTTTATATCGTAAGTGTGTAGGATGAAGTGATTAGCTGAAATCGATTATTCCGCTTTATATATGATTATTTAACACATTACGATCAGCCTGTCACAATATTTCTAAATCAACGGTAAATACGGATTTTCACTTTCTGTAGTACCGTGCTAAATACTGAAGCAAGTCCAAAGCAAATGTTTTTAGCACGTGCATTTGTGCCTGTTAGTACGTGCTAAAATCGGTATGTCGTACGACGATTCACGACTGAGTCGAATGCCCATTCCACATAATATGCATATACATTTTGTGTCAAGCACGAACAAAATTTTTTACAGATTTACGGCTGAGGTAAACCTTGTGGGGTAGCAATCTTAACAAGGTTGATAACGTCGGAGTTCCGAAAAAACCTATAGACGTTGTTAGAAATTTATTTGTTGTTTCAATTTAATTTAGGGTTCATTTATTTAATATTGTTATTGTATTTGTAAAGAGTATAACTAGATTTAGTTGTGATGTACTAGATTCGTGATTTGTTTATTACTAAAAACTGTTACAATTATCATAATACTTTCACTTCATTTGAAAAGAGTAAGCTATATCAGATTTAGTTAAATGTAAAATTGTTGATTTTATGTTGAAGATTGTCATGACTGCTAATTATATAGTTAATTATTTTCATTATTACTAGTAATTTAGTAGTATATCTTAGTTGTAATCATCGATGTCAATGGATGTTAAAAAGAACTACTTCAGTTGAGGTTAAATTTGAAACGCTAAGGATCTCTTTTTCTGGTATAGGCCTATGTAAGTATTTAGTGTAGTTTATATAAGGTTTAAGTGATTGCACCATAAATATGTGACAAAAATTGTTGGCGATAGGAAGTAGTCGGACCTACGAATGACTGTTCCATTGTTGCACTAACAATTAAAGTCCTTAATAAACCTTAACTTGTCACTTCTCACAGTATGTGATGAGCAAGTAACTCCTAGTGTTGTGAATGTAATGAACATTTTAGTTTTAATAATGGGAATAAAGATATTATTATATTACATTATATTATCATATATATCTTCGCCTTATAGACAAGTAGACACAATGTCTCAACACCGTCCAGCAGACAGCAGGTCTCGCTTAAAAACTCCTGGCAATCCCCGATTATTGTTGAATATTTATATTGGCAGTTCCTTGCCAGTTTCCCACTGAAGATGATGACCTCGATTGATACGCGAATTAGTTGTTTATGTAAGCAATTAGCTTTTAGAGGTCGGTATAATTATAGACATTTAATGCTTGCAATGTTTTTTTAATTTAGTAACTTATTTGATGTCATTTGTTGCCACGTATGGTACATGCTAGAAATCGTAACGTCTGGAACTATTCCAAGTGTGATTTCTTTTGAAAAGCGATAATAAAACTTAGTATTATTACTTTTATAGCATTTTTTGAATAATACATTCAACGCTTAAAATCAGTAAACAAGTGGTAGTCGACACCGACTGTACACCGACGATTACAGAATCACGTACAGTGACCACGTACCGTCTGAAAGCAATACAGTTTAATAATGCAGAAGGAAATTTAAATAAAAAATAAATATGCAATTTTGAATTGATAGTCATACGTATCAGTTACTAATATTTACATTAGCAGTTTTACCCACGTACATGTGTGTGACCCATATCGCTATAGCTACTTCCTGCAAATTAAATGTAACGTTGCGTTTTGATTTTCCGGACAAATATATTCGCAATTAATTAGTTATAATATTAGAGCCGTAATATGTCTCCTTAATTACTTTGCCCTCGAAATGTACAACGCCATGACGGTCCAACGCGTAATTATTTTGGTCCGTATCCCGTGTCTGTAATTATAACTTTTGCGCTGTAATAATAAAAATGATATGCTATGGGTCACTGTTTAATTTCAACGAAATGAAAACATTGCAGTAAATAAAGATTCTCTCTCTCTCTCTCTCTCTTACCTGTCGCGTCACCCGTTCTTTACTTTGTCTTTACCCTTTTAAACCTACACATGTAACGGCTACCTCTAATGCACAACTATCAAGATAATACAGTATATGGACATGTAATAATAGGAATTAATTTTGGTTAATCCAAATATAACATGAAACTTATCAATTGGCTTTTATGATGTGAGATGTTTGCAAAACAGGGAAAAGCGACTTTTAAAGTTTTTGTTACTATTTCAAGCAAATAGAAGAGGATTTTGCAATTTTCAACGATCAATACGAGTGTCTGAACCCAAGACTGTAATTTGCTTGTCGCAGTATTGTACATTTATATTACCATTTTTTGGATAATTTTTTGCTTTAGTAGACTCAGATCCGTTTAAACATAAACGTTTTACCGTTGCGTAGTATTATTTAAAGTAATTTAATGAAAAGAATAAAAAATTTACCTGTATATAGTTATTTTTCTTACACTTTAATAATTCAATCTATTCGCACAACACTTAATTTTAAATTTTGTTACTAACATTTGCAATATTACGTATTGCAATATCAATTTATTTTAAAATACATTAAAATTTAATGATTAAATTAGACTCCTAGAAAACACTTCTGTTTTCTTAAAGTATTATACACTTCTGTACTCAAGTATGAAAGTTAATGTGATTTTAGTCGAGAAAAAGAGAACAAAGTTTTTTATTACCTACTGCTTGATGTAAGAGAAAGTCATTGCCCTCGTACATAAAAAACATATACCATTTATGATGTATAAAAGAGAAAGAGACGGAAAAGGAGTAAACATTGTGAGGGATAAAATTGGTTCTTAATAAAAGTAATACTGAGGTGTTTTGTGACAATTAGATCTCTTAATACGTAGTTGCTACACAACATTATTTCTCCGACATATTTCTGAAATGCGATGTTTTGTTCTTTTATAGTAGCAAACCTTGTGGATAAAAAATAAAATGTTACTATTCTGATTCCGATATAAAAACACTTTTCAACTTGAATATTATTGTACTATTTTAAAATCATGTTTAGTATAAAACTATATTTTCGTGAATGTTGCAGTCAATAATTAAAGAAAGCCAAAATGTTTAAATATAGAAACAATTTTAAAATATTTTTAAATTTAAAATATTAACTTCTTTATAATGCTCTTAACATTAAGTAAGTTTAATTTAATTTTTTTAAATACGACACGATATCTAACCTAACATAATACATCTCGTAACGTAGACTATACATTGAAAATAAGTAATAATAATACATTTTCAAAATTCACTCTATTCATATAATGATAATATGCTGTCGACATTACGGAGAAAAACCTTATTTTTCTACGTAACTTTGTTCTGGCCAAATAAAAGTATTTTCTTCAATTATAATTATAATTTGTTAAAACTTTGATTTGTTCGTGTTAGTTACCTCGAATAAATAGTGACTCATTTACAGTTATAAAGTCAACAAATTATAAAGTTTACTTAAAACAAATGTTACAATTTATCATCTTGGTTTATTTATAATTCACTGTAAATTTATATTGAAAATGAAAGAGTTTAGTGTGAATTAAAGCAATAGTAATATGCAATTGTAAAATCTGAAGTTCAAGGACACTTAAATAGGTCAACTTTCACTTCACTTATATCCAACGCAAAATAATGCATTAGAACTTGCACCAACTCTGAAGCTTTAAATATATTAAGTTATTACAATATATTGTTGTATTGGAGTGTTAGTGGTCTCAAATATTTCTACTAGTAATTTTACACAAACCACTATGTTGTCTTTGGTATTGACGAGCGCTTTCGGCAGTCAAGCCATCTTCAGGTCATTTACCAACAGAGAAATATGAAACCGTTCACTACTTATATACCGTTTTACCGGACATATCTAGCCCCGCCCCCTGACGGAGTAACGTCTTACCTAGCTCCACCCATAGTGGGTTGTGTTACATTACCAATTTTGTAGCCGTTACAATTTACGTTAACTCATTTTCTACTCTTTTTGTTGTCTAATAAGCTGCTAAATATTTCTTCATTTTCAAATGTGGTTTTTATATTCATTAGTCGTTTTTCATTTTATTTCTTATTTTTAATATTTCTACTTCTGCCTTTAATTTCCTTTCTCTTTCTTTACTCATCACTTTATTATCTTATAATTTACTACTGGGTCTAAGTTTTTCTTTTATAAAATGCCTAGCGTATAATGAATTCGTCGTTAACTCTCCTTTACCCCTCCTATGTTCTTTAAATCTCTGGCAAAATTGACGACCCGTTTCGCCCAGATACACTTTTCCACATTCCCCACAACTGAGCATATATAGGCTACTCCACTTTCCTTCAATATGTCCTCTTCTTCAAAATTCGTAGTTTTTAATATATCAAACACTTTTTTAGATTTTTAACCGCTACCTCTATATTATATTTTCTAAAACATTTTTGTATCTTTCTTGTGTTGTAACCTATATAAGATATGGGTCCCTTATACTCCTTCTTTTCTTTACTATTCTCATTTTTTGTTTCTTTTCTTCGTTTTATATTATTATGGTAACAAAAGCGGACAAAGGCAACTCCGTAGTGCTAATAGATAAAGAAGAGTATATAAAGAAAGGGAATAAATTTATAAAAAGTAATAATTAGAAATAGATTAAATATGATTATACTGTACTAATAAATTTCAAAGTAGGGTGAAGAAATTAATAAAAAATTCCATTATATTTACAATAAAATAAAACTAACAGAATCCAATCCGGAAGCGCATAAATTCAAATATCAGATAAAATTGCACAAAGAAAACCACCCAATTAGGCCAATAATATCGTTTATTGGAGCACCAGCATATAAGTTATCAAAAGAAGGTAGTAAGATACTAAAAGTATATTATGACTTCGAGAAAAAACATAGTATAGAAAATAACAAAAAGCTGATAGAAACACTGAAACAAGAAGTACAACTAAAGAAAGTTCAAGATTCATATCGCTTAATGTAGTAGATATGTTTACAAACATCCCGGTCGAAAAAAGGTTAAAACTAATTGAAAAGAACAAATTGAAACGATACAAAAAGAAAGAATAATTAATAAAAGAAATAAAAGAGTGTTTGAAGCAAAATTACTTTAGGTTTAATAACAAGTTTTATATTCAGACGAAGGGACTTCCAATGGGATCACCAATGTCACCGATAATGGCAGAAATTTACATGAACTACTTTCAAAATAAAATAATGTCAACAGTGAAAAATAAAGACAAAATTAAGAAATGGATGAGGTATATAGACGATATCTTGTTAATATGGGAGGGCGATGATGAAGAATTAAAGGTATTTTTTGTAGAGGTTTACAAATAAATTAGAAGAGAGTATAAAATTTAAAATGGAAGTAGGAAACAAGGAAATAAATTTCCTAGATTTAAACATAAGAATAATAAAAGAAAATAAACTAAAATTAGACATTTATAGGAAAAGAACATATACGGATGTTATAAATCTAAATGATTCATACCATCCAATACTCCATACAATTGCAGCGATAAATAATTTCTGTCATAGAATAAACAGTTGTATAGAAGATGAGGAAAACAGAAAAAAGAAATAGAAACAATAAAAATAATTGTATAAAACAACAAGCATTTACGAATGTCGTAGATAAAATATTTAATAATATAAAACGAAGAGAAGAAACAAAAATGAGAATAGTAAAGAAAAGAAGGAGTATAAGAGACCCATATATTATATAGTTTATAACACAAGAAAGATACAAAAATGTTTTAGAAAATATAATATAGAGGTAGCTGTTAAAAAATCGAAAACCGTGTTTGATATAATAAAAACTACGAATTTTGAAGAAGAAGACATATTGAAGGAAAGTGGAGTAGCCTATATATGCTCAGTTGTGGGGAATGTGGAAAAGTGTATCTGGGCGAAACGGGTCGTCAATTTTGCCAGAGATTTAAAGAACATAGGAGGGGTAAAGGAGAGTTAACGACGAATTCATTATACGCTAGGCATTTTATAAAAGAAAGACATAAATTCATAGACCAAGTAGTAAATTATATGATAATAAAAGTGATGAGTAAAGAAAGAGAAAGGAAATTAAAGGCAGAAGTAGAAATATTAAAAATAAGAAATAAAATGAAAAACGACTAATGAATATAAAAACCACATTTGAAAATGAAGAAATATTTAGCAGCTTATTAGACAACAAAAAGAGTAGAAAATGAGTTAACGTAAATTGTAACGGCTACAAAATTGGTAATGTAACACAACCCACTATGGGTGGAGCTAGGTAAGACGTTACTCCGTCAGGGGGCGGGGCTAGATATGTCCGGTAAAACGGTATATAAGTAGTGAACGGTTTCATATTTCTCTGTTGGTAAATGACCTGAAGATGGCTTGACTGCCGAAAGCGCTCGTCAATACCAAAGACAACATAGTGGTTTGTATAAAATTACTAGTAGAAATATTACAATATACGTACAAATACTCTAGACCTGTTCGGAGGTATTATCTACACACAAAAATAAGAATAGTACAAGGCTGTGATTGAGCAATTACTTAGATAATGAAATTAAATCTCGTATAAGTCACCATTGTCTAACCTTAACATGTTCTTCGTAAATTTCCTTACTTGTTACAGGTTCACGCAAGGTGTGTCCCATATGTCTATTTGCTCTAATATGTCCTTATCCCAGTCTCTATGAGACAAAATTTAGAACGCGATTCTGCTACATTTATGTATAAAATAGTACAAAGAAAACAGAAAATATGATCTTGAAACAACAGCGTTGGTACCTGTTGGTGAAAGCGATGCTGATGTCATCATTTGGATACGGCTGTAATGTCATGTGCGTACGTCGTGCCTCCCGACATGCGTTGCGAGATGCTCCGGGACTCACCGGTCCGCGCGCCTGCGGTGTGTAAGGCCGCAACCAATTATGCTCTAGTGTTTTCTAGTAGCATTCTTGACGCGCAGTTAGGGAATATTCTAGATTTTTAGGGGGGTATAAACACAAGTACCCAGCGGACGCTCAGTCAGTTTGATTTGCTAGTTATTATCGGGCGATTACACCGTCAGTTTGAGTTGCGATATATCTCAGTGAGGTTCGAGTATTGTGGCGACGTGGTACGTGTTTTATAATTGTGCGGTACGATTGTAATACAATTGTGTTTTTATTTTAGTAGACATTTTTATTGCCTGTGAACAATTGTTATTTGTTTTGTTGTAACAGACTATCTTGTTGCTTACAAACTGTTTAATTGTGACAATTAAAGCTGGTGTTTAATGACGCAATTGCTGTCTTGTATTTTCTTTTCTACTGTACCATACGACGATCAGTAGACCGTCGTAACATATTGATTAGATAAACAGTGGAGGGAGAGTGAAGGGAGTACACGTGTTAGAGGTATCCTGTGACAGAGAGTCATAAAGCAGAAATTGAATCTCAGCACCAGACACCAGATGGAAATTGGTTGATACATTTTAGAATATCTACAATTCCAAACCGTACCCATTCAAATGCAGAATTAAAATAAACAGTGCATGTGAATTATACTGAAGTAGATTATAGCAATCTTTTATTACATAATTCTTTTTGCCAATTTTGATTTGATAATACATTATTTTCGTATTTTATATATGTAGTTAATATCATCGTTGTTCCCTTAAATTTTTAGTTTAAGAGTATATGATTTAATTATCTTTACTAGATAGCTCACAGTAATAAATAATTATATTAAGATGTACGCTTGTCCCATTTATTGACTAGTTTAAAAAATATTATTGAGGTAATTTCTGTTACGTAGTTCTTAGCCCTTAATACACTAGAGGTAGACTTGGTTCGGCTATGCAAGCATTTGTGCTGCATAAGTAAGACAGAAATCGTAAACTTTCCTATAACTCTCGCTCATTATCACTAATAATATCGATATTGAAATTTTCGTCTTTAATTATCAGACTTGTGTAAAGATTCAGCTCTCCTTTCTTATCTATAACACGTTTTTAGAGTCTATAAGCACTACAAGAGTTTACAGAACCAAAATAAAATGCATGTAATGTGATACACTATGCATATTAAAAAATAAATTTTCCTTCCGCTGACAATTTTCACGGTATGCACAACAAGATTAAAATACGGATTCCAGTGATTCACGAGCAAAAGGTAATTAATGAAGTGTAAACATTTTCTATTCATTTGTTATGTTCTGCTGAAATTTTGTTATCTCGTGCATTGCTGTGTTGTGGACATTAACAATTGAATCAGTTCAGCAGACAGTACGTGCTCCGCCTCCTGGTTATTGTGAGAATTTAGATAGCTGCGCAACGTGCAATTCAAGTCTCGAAGTAAATAATTATTATTCACGTCAAGTCGACATATCAAGCATTGCGGATATAATTGAAACACAACGAATATTGTGACGCAAACACACAGAGACTGAAACCCACATTCGAAGACCCAGTCACATGTGAGACAAAGCCCTTTGTCCCCTCACAAGAGAGTGGAAGTACGTATCAGAGTACGTAAATTCGGTACGTATTTTTATAGTACCGTATGTCGGATGAAGTAATTATAATTAGCCGATCGTGGCTGTTCCTATTTCTGCAACGATTATTCCACATATTGTGAGGGGCTCGTCATTCCATTCTCCAGAGCAGTAATAAATACAAAATTTTACTTTCTGACTTATAGTACTAAACGTTCAACCAAGTGTAAACAAAAATTGTATTACCTGTATTTGTGTACTATTAAAATTCGGCCTGTCACACTATTAAAACCTTAACATCATTGATACGATGATCCGTATGTAGCTAGAGGAACAACTGGTATTCTACATAATATACAATTTTGTGGGACACATGAAGTCGAAATTTAGTATACTTACGCCTACTGGATTTGAAACTTGCTTGGCAAAAACGTTTGCAAGGTCAGATAACGTCACAGTTTCGTATATCAGTAAAACACAGCAAAACGTTTCACTAGAAAATAAACTTTTCCACCAAAATTTAATAGGAAAAACTCGGTTTTATTCACGTTTATCAATTCTTCCTCTTAGTCATCCTCTTCTACTCTCGAGTGTCGAGGTTTTCGAGAGAGCTCTCTATCTCGTCCTGTCCAGTGCCAAAACACTGGCACGGGTCCAAACTGCTCTTCTGCCTTCTACACTCTTCTTGATATTATTTTTCCACTTCGTTCTGAGCCGTTCTGTTCCTCTTCTGCCATCTGGTTGTGTCTCCTACGCTCGTCTCGTGTATATTTTCTTATTCATCCTACCGACGTCCCTAAACCAACGCAGTTGCGAGCTTTCAATTTTGTCATGTAAAGGGAATATCTTCAAATTCTTCCGGATGTTAACGTTTCTCATCCTATCTCAACGAATTTTTCTTTTCAATTCTCTTCAGGAACTTCGCCTTTATTGCTTGTATTCTCTTTCTATGTGTGTTATTCAGAATCCATGACAGGCAACTGTACGTTAGTGTTAGAACATATACAGATTTGTATACTGCCAGTTTAGTTTTCTGTGACACTTCGCTTTTTCCCAGAATTTTCCTGTCCATAGCAGCGTAAAGCTTGGTTGCAGTTGAAAACCTCATGTCTAACTATGACTCAATTCTGCCATCCTCACTTAAAACGGCACCTAGATATTTGAATGTCCCCACTTGTTCAGTTTCCTCATCATTGATTACTATTTAGTGTTGCCTTGCTTGCCTACTAATTACTATTGTCCTTGTCTTAGTGGGTTTAATAATTATATTCTTTCTCCTCATCATTTCTTTCCACTTTCATTTCTTTCATGCTGCAGATTCTGTCTGTGCTGGCAATCAGAACGATGTCGTCTCCAAATACACTGGTTGCAGTCTCCAGTTGCCTACGTTAAACTTCCTACTTCTTTGCTGACTCTCCTTGATAATACATCCGTAAGTACAAGAAAAAAAGATAGTGTGAAAGAATATCCCTACGTCTCACTCCAGTTGAAGTCCTAAACTCGCTTAATATTTCGTTTGCAATTCTGATATAGTTGCGACATTTATTGTAAAAACTTTGAATAGCTTTGATAAGCTCAGTCCCAACATTATAAGTTTTTATTCTTTAAAGTATTTTAATATTGAGGTACACGTTTTATTACCACATTTGCACCATAATCTAGTCGATATCTTCTTATTTTAACATTCATTGTTGGAAATATTTAAAGTTTAATTTTTTTTCATTATCAGTTTCCTTTCAAACAAAAAATTACGAATGAATTCATGATACAGTGTTCTACAAAAACTGTTAAATTTCTATGTTGTCTAGTTGTCTGTTAAACATAAAAACCAATGTAATTTGTCAATAAATGTTTTCAAACTATTTTTTTATAAGTACCTACAACGAAGACAAGGGCAGAGGGAAAACGTACATAAATTGGCAAGACTTTGATAGATTTGAAGAAAAAGCATTGTACTACTAAATAATGGAATAATATACTATATCATGTAACTAAATAAAGCAAACTATAAATACTCAATTAACACACAGTACATCTCCTTGAGCAATACATTGACACTAGTTACAAATATTACAATCTAATAGACACCTTTTAATGTTGCCTTTGTATTCTTGTCTAGAATATAGTGTGAAAAATATAAGTTTCCAAGGTGTGCTTAAAAAGTGTTTAAAAAGTATTTTAATAACCAAAACCTAATCAATATCTAGATTTTCCAATCAGTGAAAACATCGAGAGTGTGTTATGCTTTGCAATTACTCAGGCTTGGAGCAATTTAACAAAGAAAAATGTTCTTTGTATCCTTGTACCGCTGTTACAGGTGTCAGTTGAGACCAGTAGAAAGTATAATAGGCCCTACATAAATGGTACTAAACGCGCTACTAAAAATTTGGTATCTCAAAGAACTTCCTCTGGTACTTTTTCTTACTGGGGGGCGCCGTTATAAAATATTGTTAAAGAAAAAGTGTTTTGCTAGCTTTAAAAATAAGTAATCCGTGTATCGAAAAGTTATTGTAGAAAATTGACAATACTAAATTCTTTCTGCTTGAAATTTTAATTTTACGGAAAACGATTTGTCACTTTAAATTATAATCATTTGACTAACTCTTGTTCTATAAGAGATATGTGTAGAATATAAGCAAAGCGATTTTAGAACAAACTTAGCACTTTGTAACATTTTAAAATCACTTTCTTTCTCAGACAGATAGCAAAAAAATTAATAGACAGATAGACAGACAGACATACAGACAGACAGATAGACAGATAGAGAGAGAGAGAGAGAGAGAGAGAGAGAGAGAGAGAGAGAGAGAGAGAGAGAGAGAGAGAGAGAGAGAGAGAGACAGAGACAGAGAGAGAGAGAGTGCGTGCGGTAATCGTGGGTGTAAGTGAAAAGGTAACCAATGGAAGGTTTTTGCCTAACTGTCATGATTTAGTCTACATAAAATCAGACTCATTTCTTTGACTTGTGTAGGAAACATTTCTCTCACTGCTTTTATCAAAACATGAAATTGGGATTTAATTGTTTATATATTTAACTAATGGTTCTTGAATCGTCAGCTGTACTAAATTCAGTATTTCGCTTACTAAATTACTGACTTCAGAAATTAGTAGGTACGTACTTGGACGTATTACTGTACATTAGATATGTAGAAAAAGTATTTTTTGTAATTCGTAGTAATAAATAGAAAAAGAGTCTGTCATTACACACAAAACATAAAGTGATTTTATTAAAAAAATGTACGGTATTTCAGTAAATCATCTTACAAATTATATTTAAAAAAAGTTTTGAATTGTTACCATTGAAACGTAATCTATTTGTACAGTTACGGCAAAATTTCAGTAGGTTGTAATCCATTAATTTAAGTACTTATTATTTTCTTATGACTGCCGTGCTTTTCTGATTAATACAGTGTTACTTGAGAGCACACGTTGCATGAAAACTTATTTACACTAACAATAAATTTTACAATAATTCTAATGTTCAATTAATGCATTCCATGATGAATGGTAGTCTCAATACCTAGTAATATTACAATTCTAATTGTCTTCATCAGTTCTGATACCCGATGGTTATCCTATTACTGAAATAACAATGCTTGTATGTAGAATTATATTCCTCAAAAAAGTTTGATTTTTATGTGAGTAGACTTTACTCAATAAAAACTAATGCAATCGTATATATATTACGTTATAAAATATTTCCGATTATACAAATTATATAAAATATATTTTGGCTAAGGTGTCAGTTAGTATAAGTAGACATATATGTAGTTAAGTATAATATATGTAATTTAAAACTTAGTAGTCTTAATTATGTAGTATGTAGTTAAAACCTATATTCAAAAATTATTTATTACATATATAAATTTTGTTGTTTCATTTATTGTTATATAGGCTTATTGTTTGCCGTTGCATTTATGTTATTACGTGTTATATTTATTATTACATATTCGTTTAATACGTTATTAATTAATAATTATATGTCTGCATGCTTTGCATTTATAATGTTTGTGTTGTGTGGGGCAATATTTACCATTTTATTTTGGATTATTGCTAGAATTTAAACAATTATCAAATGTAGTTTTAAAATCGTACAAGTTCCTGTATATTTTGTTACAATGTTTGTCTTCACAAAGTACCTTCTAGTTTAATTTACTTTACTGCATCTGTATGAGAATATCTGTATGATTTACAAATTAATTTTTATAATTTTTGTAATCGCTAACGATCGATGCTGTTGCAGCAACCTTATAAATAAATAATAATAATAAATTCAAATAACTTGAAATTTTTATTTCAACTAAAAATGATTATACACGACATCCCTACTATGTAGGATTTCAATAGCGTCACATTTTCTGTAATACTGACTCGACTAGAAGTGTTGCTGACTGCGGTGTATCAAGTGTCAGAAGCTCGTTATCCCGCCACGTCAAACAGGACGAATCATGTATTAGGATAGCCGTTTGTTAGCCTCGTTCACAGACATCCGGTTTATCCGGTTAGAGTTCCCTTGCCACTGTACATAGTCAACACTATTTTATACAACATATTCATTACTTTCTTCGAAAGCTGATTGCATAAACATAACGCTATATTTATATAAAACGGTTATGCGAAAATGTTTTTTTCTCTTGCGATAGACAAATTTAATAGGTCAATATAAAAATAATAAGATAGATTACTAAATCTTAAAATCGATGTAAAATTATACACATATAAATTATATGTGTCTGTGTACATGTATGTTCGTACTTGCGTTCGTACGTGTGGGAGCGGGAAAGTGGTTCCGCATGGATGTTTCTTTTACACACACCTCAGGAGTGCGCGTGCCTATTCTGCCAGCCTGTTGTCCTATACTATAGTGTGTTGTAGTTACTAGAAAGGTTCACTGCGAGTATTTTCGTTTGGTGATGGGCTCTTGGCCTGCACGGATTTTCCATAGTATTAATTTGTACCCTTACAGACGAACGTTAGTGGTATCCTCTGCGGCAGGCAGAAGTGGATCCCCACCACACATGGCGACGATTTGTGGCGTTGGAGTATTCACACGGATCATTTTCAGTCGCGTCACATGACTGGACAGAGTAGTGTTGTCAAGGTTCTATGATTCAACTGCTATTTCTTTAAAGTTTTCTTTACTATTTCTTTATATCGACTATTAATTCGGGCCCATTTTTAATAGAAGTACACCAAAGACTCAAGATGCAGTGAGCATAATAATAAGTAAAGAAAAGGGAGGACGTATGTAAAACGTCGTAAGATTTTCGTGCCAGAATTCAACGTGACTTAAATTATGATTCACCTAAACGATTGCAAGCCTCTTTCCATCAAGCTAACTTTGTCTAATATTTGTGTTTCTCTTCCGAAATTCAGAATAACAATTATAAAGCAGATTGATTTGATTTTCTAAAGTAGTTAAGAAACCTCGCATCGTCCGCTTTCAGATCATTCATTTCCTATGAAGTTTCAGATCATGTACAAAACTGTTGCTGTACAAGCCGTTCACACGTTTACACGTACAAGATCTAATGCATCTACAATCGACGATGTGTACAACGCCGACAAGGAGAAGACAATGTAAGGAGTCTACAATGTTGTCTGGTAAGAGCAAGGAGAAGAACTTCTTTTTCAGAGCCTACAATGGAAGTGGCGCCTTTCATCCCGCTTATACGTGTTATCCATTCACACAAGCCACTGAGTGATGCCACTGTGTGTCTGTAAGCGGGCTTGGTGTGCTTATATAGTGCTATGTCGCCTTGATGATGGCTCGAGAAAAAGCGTTTCCACATCACGGTAACTTCTTGTACTTTTCGGTGCTATTGAGGCCGCTAGTCTGTGTACTTCTACGGCTTACCTAATTATTATTTCGTACACATAAGTTGAACACAAACACACCGCACAAAAGAAATATTTAAATGGAACATAAAACTTTATAGCAATTCTTCATACATCCATGCCAAAGAACAATTCAGGCAGTTTCCACCAAATTCTAAGTAGGAAACCTATGCATCTACCTGCATCTTAACACCACCTACGTTGTCGTTTGAGATACGTTTTAAAAATCTTATTAGACAAAACCATTCTGCACTATAAGTGTTCAGTCACTATAAGCCTACTAACAACGTATACCATTAGAGAAGACGTCATAATAAGCAATCCTTTCAGAAGAGTAAATACGCGGCAACACGGTGTCGTACTATACCTTATCAATGTGTGGTTTTGGAGTGTTTGCATGCTCCAATTTGTCTGTAATATTATATCCGATTTTGCGACAAGTCTGTTTTTATATGGTATACCTATGCTGTGGTTGCCATCTGAACGTTGCTGAACGGTGAAAATCTGTATTTTTTTTAAAAACAATATAATATGATGCCAGTTTAGTCGATTTATAAATATTTTAAGGCGCGCTTCCTATTAATCGCAAGCCTTCCAACTGGAACAATTGGAAGAGTTTCGTAATAGATAATCCCTATATGGCGTACACAATTTTTTCCAAAACTCCATATGATTTTTAATGTGCACTTGTATAAACAAATTTTCTTTAGTATGCATCGTCTTAACAAATCGTTCAGTGAACTTAATTTAAAATTTTGTTATTGAATATCATAACTCACATACAAAGTAAGTAAATTGCTCCATAGTTTGTATGATGTAAATTATATGAATGCAAATTTTTCAGAAACTTGAAACAATTCAACTTCATTAGCTCCCTGCTGCACGATCTATCCCATAAAAATAATAAGATTTATATCACACATTCCGGAAATTTATGACATAAATTAAATTAACGAGCTACAAATATTTCTGTATTCACTTATTTTGTCTCCACAAACATTATCGTTGAGTATGTTGCTGTTTTGTGTACGTTAATAATTAAATTATTTTCAATCACTGTGTGTCCGCCTCCTGTTATTGTGGGAATTCAGACACGTGTGCAAACGTGCGATTCAATTGACGACGTAAACAATCATTCACATCAAGTCGACGACAAACAGTGCGTGTATAATTGAAACACAAGCATATTCTGACACAAACACACAGAGAGACTTAAATCCACTCAAAGAATCAGTCGCACATGAGTCGAAGCCTTTACACTCATGAGAGTTCAAACAAGTATCCACGTGTACATCGTGTCGTACATCGTGAAGCACTCAGGTGAATGCGACTACTCCCCTTTATTCATGAGTTCTCCACACATTGTAACCAGATCATCGAAATATTTTCCTAGAAACGGTAAATACAGAACGTAAGTTTGCTGTATTCAATTGCTGTGTAAAGCCTGTCTTTAATACCTGTATTGATTATTTGTATGTTTGTGGTAACATCGGGCTGTCATATGACTACAGCTCAGCTACAGTAATACGAAGATCCACGTGTGTTTAGGGTGAAAATCGCTACTCCTTTACACTTTGTGTAATATGTAGTGACAAATTTTATATATTTATCTCTATGAAAATGCAACTTTCATAGTGGTGTTTTCAAGACTACCTAACGTTACATTTTCCGATGGCGTTAAGGTTTCAACTATTTCAGAGACCGGTAGGCACCCACCGTGAAGGCAGTGGAACAATCCTGCAATGCTAGCCGTCTTTTGAAATCGTCCGGCTAGTTGTAATTTGTGAGTTGCTTATCGCAAACCGAAGCAATACCTGACTGCAACACTATTTCCAATGTAAAGTGTTAATTGTAATTTATAGTGTATAAATTTGTCTTTGGAGATTGTAACATTTATCATTTTTTGCGATATTTTCTGTTGTTCATTTGTCATCTTAGAAACTGTTCAGTAGCAATGCATTTGTTTATAAAAACTCGAAATAAAGTGGTGATTAACGAAGCCAGTGATATTTATTTATTAATTCCACTGCAACAAAACGTGGGAATATCCTTGAACGACAGTAGGTTTAAAACTAATGGACTTTGTGTTGAAAACTGTAATTCGTTAGTGATCGTAATTTCTTCCAAGTTTTGTAAAACAATTCGAACACACTCTCACATTGTATTAGTTGGACAGAGTGTTAAGGATCTTATTATCTGTTTGAAAAGTATATTACACTGGTGTACTTAAAACTACAATTAGCTTACTGAGATAGGAGTGACGCGGAAATATTCTAGTTTATACATGTAGGAAGAGCATCAGGAATCATGTTATTTTCACTGCCACTTTTGTTACCTCATGTGCATGAAGTCGTGTAGTTGTCTAACTCGGGCTGTTACAATTCCGCACCTAGCAACTAAATGAATTTAAAAGTAACATTTAACTTCAAGAACTTTTAAAGCGAATATTGTCAGGAGGACGACACACTACAACTAATACAACAAATTTGAAGACTGTATTATTTATGGAATTCAGTTTTTTACGTTGAAATCTGGCTATCCGTTTTCAGAATATGGAAGAACTTATTCCTCCAAAGCCAGATAACTAATGCATAGTTAAAGCATACGTTGCATTGACGGGAAAACAATGTTTTAACAAATTTTCATGTTTATCATTAACAAATAAGTAATTCTTTTGTCCTTCTGTTTAAAAAATTTTAAGCCTAATTTCTGTCCATGAAAAGGTAAAAAATATCGTAAACTAAATAACGCAATGCACAAAGCATAAACAATTCCTACGTATACATATAAAGCCATTTTATATAGCTTTTCTTAAAAAATTTAATGATGATACTAAATAATTTGTTGACACTCTTACGACAAAGTGCCATAAATAAAGTGACTTTCGTTTCCAATTTTAACATTGTCCAGGAGAAAGAAGATACCGCTTGCAAACTCTGAACACTGGCCGATTACTGTGGATACATCTACGAGCGTATTAGCCTTTAGCTGATATTATAGCGTCTGCAGATTACTCTGACTAAGCCAAATATTATTTACTTCTTTAATCTTTTAAAAACTGCTGTTAGAGAGAGGTAATTTTTCTAAATTTCATTGTAAGTTTTAATAGTTATTTATCTTGCGACATTTTCATTTCTCTAACTTTCTTACTTTCATTTCTTGTCATGTATGGTACTCATTGGACTTGTTTTAAAAAGCAAAAATAAAAATCTTGATTATCAATTTTCTCATTGAATTATTAATTGCTGAACGATTCATTAAATGTTTTAAAAATCACTTTTTGTGTGGTCGTAGACACAATACACCGATGACGTGTATCAAGTTAATGATCACGTATATTTTGGAAGGCAACACACCTTAATAAACCGTAATGTAAGCCTGTAGTAACAAATAGTATTGTAATTACTATAAAACTAATAAAAATAATAACAATGGAAAACATAACTTAACAATTTAAAACAAATTGAAATATAGGATATTACTAACAGTATACTTGTGTTATTTTTGAAAAATTAATAACCAAATTGATACGGCAGGTGTATCAGTTGCTATTTTACATAAGTACTTACACGCGTATGTACACTTATCGATATTTTAATTTTCCGAAATTCAAACGTGAGGTTTTGTGTTGATTTATTATTTACTTAAACATTTTTACTTTTATTGTCTTTCATCTGTGGTACGTATTAGATATTTTTGCACAAAAAGCTATTTATAATTGTGACCTGTTTTAAGACGCATTAATACGAATTTTGATTATCGGTTTCTCTACATTAATAATGGTTTATTGAATGTTTTAAAATAACTGTCCATTTGGTGGTCGACACAATACAGCGATAAATATTAAGTGATCACATTTCTTTTGAAAAGCAACAAGCTTAAGTAAAACAATATATATATATTATAACTACACGCACTTCTTCTATATGCGTTATTGTTATGTTGTGTTTTGTGTGAGTACCCACCTGCTGTCTGATCTTGCAGATTCTTCCGACTAGGGCGTGTGGATTTTGGATTTGAAGTTCGCAAGCTAGTGATCTCAACTTATTACAACAACACACAAAATAAGTTACTTTTAAGGGGGAGAGTTTTGTGAGACTGGTAGGCTTTATCGTACAACAATAAAACACTGTTATATAGGGTAATAAAACGTCGTTTATTACACCAACAACACACAAGAATAGAATGGTTATTATCTATGAATTTCTTACAGTGTAAACAATGAATCGATGTTTTTCGATTGATCAATAGTTGAAACAAACTGAACTCGTTCTTTGACGAGTTAATTGCAATTTAAATTTTACTTTATTAATTGATTTGAATTTAATTAAATTTATTTAATCAAATTGAATCTAAGTGTTCATGAAACAAAATGTAAAACTCTGAAATTAATTAGAATAATTAATTAAAAATAAATTAGACGTGACAGTCTAGTTCACGTTATTTGATTTCTAGTGATTCTACTTCTGATCTACTGCAGTATGATCTAAGATTAGATTGTCAGTTAAGATTTGTATAGCGCTTTTATACTACTTCTATTTCTTAACTATAACTTACTAAAGCCTTAAACTGCTATACAGATTATCACAACGAATTTACTTTTTAATTACTAGAGTCTTTGCATTTTTGTTTTGCACCTGAATTATTTGAATTGCAATGTTTTAATTGAAAAATAGAAAATTTGATCTGAAAAATAATAAGTGGATTTTGCTTTCCTGTTACTGAAGAGGATGTCGTCCCGATTTGTCCCTCGTCGATTCGAGTCCTTGGTTAGAGAAAGTAATCTGCTTAGAACTGCTGGATTCGGTCGTGGAGTTCAAAATTCGGCAACACTCTGCTTCCTTGCTGTTTGTGAATATTTTAACGTCTGCTACTGTCTGCTGGAACTGCTTCCTGTCCCTCGTCGATTCGCACGTTGCACGTCAGCGTGTGTGTGTGTGCTTCGTTCGAGTGGTCGCTCTGCTCGTCAGCTGTTCACCAATGATTTAGACGGCCTCTCTGCTGTATTCTTGAAGTCTGGTCTTGAAGTCTGGTGGATCTCTTGCGTGCTTATGACTAACTGGTAGTACACAATAAGCTTGGTTGATGTACCGAAGAGTATCTCGCCTTTACACAACAATTACGAGCTATGCAGATTATCTGTAGTTAGTGTGTTCGCAATTGCGTGTGTGTTGACCACGTAGAGTCTTCTTGTTGATCTTCACCACTTTGGTTACTAGACGATCGAAGGACTACGTCTTAACTTCGTGAGTACTGACAGAAGTGTGAGTTTTCAACCATAAAACACCGCACTAGCCGGGGCTCGCATGAAATGATTTCATTGGTTGACACACTCTCCCTACCACATACAATTTCGAATTCCCTTGGTCCGTGAGAATGAAGTCTGGTTCCCACAGACGGAGAATAGAATATTATTATTTAATATAATTATCCGGCGGAACCAATTTGTCGCTGCGGATATCCTGTACTTATTTAATTTTGCAATAACTTGGTTGCAAACCAAGTTGTGTGAAATCTAAAATATACAATCTGTCAGAAATTATTATCTTTATAACATACTAAAATCTCATTACTGTAACTCTATTTTAACAGAAGTTATTCAATTATTTTAATTAACTCTTTCATTTGTTAATTATATTGCATCAAATTTTCACACGTCATTATTAATATCTCGGCAAACATTTTGGCTATATTGGATTTCGCCTTTATTTATTAGTTTCCGAGATATTAATAATTAACAGTTTGGGTGTGGTCGCTTCCTTGTACAGTGAACTGATTACATAATGACCACGTGTGCGTTGCTTTTCAAAGCATTATTTTCAATGCTGTACATTCAAATGGAGTTTTGACTGTTACTTTTATTTAAATATGCTTTCAGTATGCGGTAAACATATAACCCCAAATAGTTAATATTTGGTTCCGTTATATATTCCCACACCCGCTTTAAAAAAAAAATGAATGTAATAATTACAGTTATTTTTTTTTTCTTAATCATTACACACATATTCTGTAATCCTTATTCTTATTACCTATACATTGTATTACTTATTCTGAAGACACGTACACAAGTGTTAATGTTATTGCATTATATACAATTTAACTCTAAATACATGTATTAAAATATTATATTTGCAACTTAGTGCGTATTAATGTTTTTAAACGACTAGTACCTTTGTTTGTAAACAATAGCACGTGTGCAAAGGAATTTGCTGACAGTATTTACAACCGTTATCGCCGGGCGCGCGTCTAATTGCTTGACCTAGTTTCAAATGTCGGTCAGCAGTCGTTATCGCGTGACGTAACTATTTCCTGGCGTGTGCTCGTTCAGTTGTATACGCTTATTATTTATCGCGATAGAAAAATATTATTATTAATACACAAGTTATCTATAATTATTATTAATAATATTATAAAACACAAATTATTTATTTTAAATTTTGTTATTATAATACAATTATTATTAACTCTAAATACTATTTATTTTATTTTATTTTTTTTTAAGTCTTATTATTTCGTCGCGACGCGCTTTGGAACGCCATGCTACTCAAAGTATTTTCTCAAAGAGCTCGCATCGTATTTACCGATCGTTTTCGTTCGGTCGAGCGTCGTAACGATAAACGTGTGAGGCGCGAGTTGTTGAGCCAACAGATAGGGACCATTATATAAACGAAAAAACTTTGCAGCCACATTTATGTCTCTTCGGCCTACAGGATTCGCCTTGAGCAATACTTTCTCGCCTACTACAAAGTTCGTTAGTTTATGAGTCGTATTAAATTTGTCTGCCCTTTTTCGCCCTTTTTCAACTATTCTTTCCCTCACAAGTTGATTTTTACATTGCACCGGCAGAGGTAGATTATAAGTCTTTGGCCTACTTAAATAATTATTCCAAAATCTCTCTGGCGTGGTTCCAGAGTCTAATTCTGCTGGTGTGTATTCCGTGATATCGTGATAACTCTCATTTATTGCCTTTTCGAAGAACGGTAAGAACTCGGGCCATTTACTTTGTTCCTTATAGCAATAGATACGGAACATTTTACCGATTTCCCGATTCACCCTTTCGGCAAGGTTTCCCTGTGGTCGTCGTATCGAGGTTAGAACTGCTTTGATACCGTTACGTTCCAGGGTGGCTGCCCAGTGTTTGTTTTGGAACTGCTTTCCCTGATCACTAAGTACATTCCTTATTGGTCCATGTTGTGGGATATACTTATTAAGTATAATATTTAAAACGGACTTTGTGGTGGGCCTAGGGATCGCATAAAGGCTAACTTTTTTAGTAAACACATCGACGCAAACTACCATGTGTTTTAGATTTCTGGTAGCCTTCGGTAATGGTCCCAGAAAGTCGATGGCGATCATCTGTCCCTTACCTTCCGTTATCACATTGGCCATGGGAACGTAAGTGTGCAAGTTTGGTACTTTCGCTGTCTGGCATGGATAACATGTTTTTAGCAATTTCTTTACCCTACGGTACATGTTGGTTATTGTAAAATCCTCCTGCAATATTTTGACACATTTTACAGAAGATGCGTGCGCCATTTTTATATGTAAAGATTGTGTTATACACGCAAGCATCGCTGGAGACAATACCACTTTCCATTCGCCCTGTAACAATTTATACAATATATTGTCTTGTATAAGATAGTGAGGATTTGGGTGAGCTGCTAACCTTAGCTTTTTAGCAAGGAGTGCGATGTTATCGTCCTGCTCGCGTCCTAAGTTCTGTAGCATATTAGTAGCTTCAGGCGCGACCGTGTATTGCATATTTAACACTCTCAACTCGTCGTCAGCTGCTTCATATACCTCCTCCTTTTCTACGGGCGGATATCTACTTAGAGTGTCTGCTGTGGTATTCTCTGATCCTTTGCAATATTTAATAGTGAATGAGTACTCCTGAATAGCTAACACCCATCGTGTTAGTCGGGAATTTGCTAATCGACATTTTAATATAAACGATAACGCCTGATTATCAGTGTGGATCTCGAAATGGGTACCGTATAGGTAGTGTCTGAATTTTCTGAGTGCGTTTATTATGGCGAGTATTTCTTTCTCGGAAGTACAATAGTGCAACTCAGCGCCTTTGAGCGTTCTATTGGCGTATGCTACCACATGAAGACTACCTTGTTCGTCTTCTTGGTGCAACACGGCGCCGATAGCGTACTCGCTAGCGTCAGTGTACATTACGTACTTCCTACCCTGCTGTGGATGGAACAATTGTAAATTAGATTGGAACAGGCACTTAACCCTCTCAAACGCATCGTTCTGTTCAGAACCCCATTTCCACTTTATATTTTTGCGTACCAGCTGTAGCAACGGGACTGTATATTCGGCGTATTTGCTGGTAAATTTCCTGTAATATCCCGTGAGTCCAAGGAATGCTCGCAGTGCTTTGAGGTTCTTGGGCACCGGGAATTCCACAATACTCCTGAGCTTCTCTGGGTCCGTACTGATACCTGTAGCTGAGATTATATCTCCCAGGAACTTCATTTGGGACTTTACAAACTCGCACTTGTGTAGCTTGAGCTTGATGTTTGCTAACCTCAGCTTCTAGAAGACGCTCCGCAGGTGCTCGAAGTGTTCCTCCAACGTGCGGGATATGACGAGGATGTCATCCACGAATATTACCGTGTATGGGTCTACCTCAGGTCCTAGAGCTCTCTCGAGGCATCTTACAATCGCAGCGAGACTCCTGCTAAGGCCAAAAGGTACCACCTTGTGCTGATAGCATTTGTTATTGAATGTAAATGCTGTATACTTACGATCTTGCTCACACAGCGGGACCTGCCAGAAGCTTGCTGTTAGATCTAACTTCGTGAGGTACCTGGCTCCTTCACATTTAATGAAGAGGTCCTCCGCTGTCGGTGCGCAGTCAAACTCTTTCTCTACGAGACTGTTTAAGTTCCTCATATCCAGGCAGAGTCGGATCTCTCCAGTCTTCTTGCGGACGACCAGCAGTGGGTTGAGGAAGCTGCTATTGGATCTCTCTATAATATCTTCCTCCAACATCCGCTGTATCTCCTGCTGGACCTCAGCCTGGTATTTTATAGGGACCTGGTAGATTCTCCTTATGAACTTCTCCGGCTCTGTGAGGTGGATTCTGTGTTCATACACTGACGAGATTGAATGTTCTTCACTGAAGATATCGCTGAATTCTTCTTGCAGCGACGACAATCTCCGTTCAGTTCGGGAATCTAAGGTGGTCTCCTCCTCTTCACATTCTTTATAATGAATTACTTGTTTTGGTGGCCGTGTGATTTTAATTGGGTCACCATGGTTTTGTGTGTGTGTCTGTGTGTTCAATTTAAAAGTGTAACTAACATTGTCAATGGTACATTTTAATAAGCGTTCACTGGTGTTAATTTCCGCACGTATTTGTTCTAATACATCTACCCCCAATAACATATCACATATTAAATTGTTTATACCCACTACACACACTTCAAATTGCACTTCGTCTAGCATGATAGTTAGATAGTATTGAGTGTCAATTTTTTCTTTTGTATCGGTAGCGGTTCGTATATAAAATTGATTGATTGGGAGTGATAGGGCCGTACGAAAATATTTTTTATTGGTACGCAGGAACCTTTCACTGACGCCGGATACAACGCTACCGGTATCCAACAGAATTCGTGTGGGAACGCTATTGACAAAGGCGTGTAACACCGGACACGCCGCGCTCACAGGCCTTTGTTGCGTGAGACCGAATTCTAGCAACGGATCCCTGACATCCGGTGGGAACACATTATTAACGGGCACACAAGTTACATAATTAAAAGTACACATTTCACACAATATATAATCCTTATAATTAACATGCTTATATTTACACAATTTTGCCGAATTTATAGCGCGTCCTTGCTGGATGCGCATTTTGGCACGTTTTTTGTAGCTTGGTAATTTTTCGATTTATTGTTCGAGTTTTTATTGCCCTGGGAGTCGCTGTCTTTTTCAGTTGTATCAGCTTTGGCTAATTCGGCCGTTTGAATCGCTCTAATTTGTGCCCCGTCGTTGCCTTTACCCTGCCCTTTTGGTCTACCAAAATTTTGTTTACCCTTGTACTCAAAGGTTTTATTTGGCTGTTTTGACGGTGTTTGGGGTGGAGTAGAACTGGTACTCGGTTTTTGATCCGTTTGCTGATGGTACTGTAGTCGCGTATTCTGCCCTTCATTATTTCTGCGAAAATCGGGATTATAACGCCACCCACCAAGATCAAAAACCGTCTCACTTTGGCACACTAGAATGAGGAGTTCGTCTATCGTGCGAATACCCTGCGTAAATACAGCTACTCTAATATTATGATTAAAACGGTAGGCAAGCTTTGTGACTATGTCAATCTCCGCAAATGCTGGGGTTAAATGCTTCGCGCGTTCGACCTGCTGGATTATATAATTTTCGGCGGTAATACCCATTTTCTTATCAAAACGGCCATATTCCAGTTCATTGCGCAGAAGTCTTTGGGTATGCGAGTTCCAGTACCGGCTTTCAAATTTTTGTTTGAACTCCGCGTATGTGGACACTATCGCGTACAATGTTATACCACTTACGCGCCGAATCACCCATCGCGTTAACCACCCACTGTATTTTGTCTTGATCTTCTAGTCGGGAACCTACTCTAGCCATCTCACTCTCACACGCTAATAAAAATTCAATGGGGTTTTCGTTATTTTCCCCCGTAAAATACACGCGATTTTTCTCGTCGACAGGACCATGTACCAAAATATTTGGAGCAGATCTCCTTCGTACCTCCTGTCGTACTTTCAGAATCTCGTCGTTTAACGTTTGTAAAACACTCTCTTTATTAGAGTCAATGTTAGATCGCGTCTCTACAATTGAAGCGTCTAATTTATCTACACGTCGTTGCGTTTCGGTCACGTCCGCGTGAATCTTTACCTCTAGGGATTCCACCTTTTTGGGAACCTCTAGGGTCTGTTTTTCACAACGGCTTATGTGATCCTTGAACCGGCCCTCCATACGTGTTACTTGTTCAATAAACGATTTTTGCATAGTGGTCTCAAAAACCTTAAACCGTTCATTGATTTTAGTATCGACCGTATTTACTCTTTCACCGATCTCTGCGACTCTCGCGGTTAGCTCTTTATTACTCTCCGCGATTTTTGCATTGCTTTCCGCGATTTCGGTGACTTTAGCGGTCAACTCGTTTACGCTTTCGTCTATTTTCGCAGTTAATTCTTTACTACTTTCTTTATTACTTTGCTTAATCTCGGCGTTTATGTCAGCGTTACTTTGTTCTAATGCTTCGGTTAGACTAACTTTTTGTGCTTCGATTTTAGATTTTAATTCTGCGATATTTATGTCAGCATTGGCTGTTATTTGTTCGAATTTCGCGTTCATATTAGCGGTCAATTCGGCGTTCATTTGCTGCATTTGTTTAAGTATTTTATCCATATCCATTTTAAATACACAACAATTTCAAATACAAACAATTTAAAATACACAGAACAGTTTCAAATACACACAATAACTTTACTGCTGTACACACACCAGTCACAAAACTCTTTGGGGATTGTTTAGTTGGACGCCAGCTGTTTTACGAATTAAAACAGCAAAGTTTGTTTTACACGTGAAAATTAAATTTAAATTGAATTTAATTAATTTAATTTAATTTGATCGAGCCCCACGTTCCGGGCAAGCCATTTATAACTCTTGTTCGGAACGTGAATTCAATTTGGTGTACGTTTGTCGGGCCCCACGTTGGCCGACATTTATAACTACACGCACTTCTTCTATATGCGTTATTGTTATGTTGTGTTTTGTGTGAGTACCCACCTGCAGTCTGATCTTGCAGATTCTTCCGACTAGGGCGTGTGGATTTTGGATTTGAAGTTCGCAAGCTAGTAATCTCAACTTATTACAACAACACACAAAATAAGTTACTTTTAAGGGGAAGAGTTTTGTGAGACTGGTAGGCTTTATCGTACAACAATAAAACACTGTTATATAGGGTAATAAAACGTCGTTTATTACACCAACAACACACAAGAATAGAATGGTTATTATCTATGAATTTCTTACAGTGTAAACAATGAATCGATGTTTTTCGATTGATCAATAGTTGAAACAAACTGAACTCGTTCTTTGACGAGTTAATTGCAATTTAAATTTTACTTTATTAATTGATTTGAATTTAATTAAATTTATTTAATCAAATTGAATCTAAGTGTTCATGAAACAAAATGTAAAACTCTGAAATTAATTAGAATAATTAATTAAAAATAAATTAGACGTGACAGTCTAGTTCACGTTATTTGATTTCTAGTGATTCTACTTCTGATCTACTGCAGTATGATCTAAGATTAGATTGTCAGTTAAGATTTGTATAGCGCTTTTATACTACTTCTATTTCTTAACTATAACTTACTAAAGCCGTAAACTGCTATACAGATTATCACAACGAATTTACTTTTTAATTACTAGAGTCTTTGCATTTTTGTTTTGCACCTGAATTATTTGAATTGCAATGTTTTAATTGAAAAATAGAAAATTTGATCTGAAAAATAATAAGTGGATTTTGCTTTCCTGTTACTGAAGAGGATGTCGTCCCGATTTGTCCCTCGTCGATTCGAGTCCTTGGTTAGAGAAAGTAATCTGCTTAGAACTGCTGGATTCGGTCGTGGAGTTCAAAATTCGGTAACACTCTGCTTCCTTGCTGTTTGTGAATATTTTAACGTCTGCTACTGTCTGCTGGAACTGCTTCCTGTCCCTCGTCGATTCGCACGTTGCACGTCAGCGTGTGTGTGTGTGCTTCGTTCGAGTGGTCGCTCTGCTCGTCAGCTGTTCACCAATGATTTAGACGGCCTCTCTGCTGTATTCTTGAAGTCTGGTCTTGAAGTCTGGTGGATCTCTTGCGTGCTTATGACTAACTGGTAGTACACAATAAGCTTGGTTGATGTACCGAAGAGTATCTCGCCTTTACACAACAATTACGAGCTATACAGATTATCTGTAGTTAGTGTGTTCGCAATTGCGTGTGTGTTGACCACGTAGAGTCTTCTTGTTGATCTTCACCACTTTGGTTACTAGACGATCGAAGGATCTCACTTAACTTCGTGAAAGGTGTGGAAGGTCTTACCTTCGTGAGTACTGACAGAAGAGTGAGTTTTCAACCATAAAACACCGCACTAGCCGGGGCTCGCATGAAATGATTTCATTGGTTGATACACTCTCCCTACCACATAAAATTTCGAATTCCCTTGGTCCGTGAGAATGAAGTCTGGTTCCCACAGACGGAGAATAGAATATTATTATTTAATATAATTATCCGGCGGAACCAATTTGTCGCTGCGGATATCCTGTACTTATTTAATTTTGCAATAACTTGGTTGCAAACCAAGTTGTGTGAAATCTAAAATATACAATCTGTCAGAAATTATTATCTTTATAACATACTAAAATCTCATTACTGTAACTCTATTTTAACAGAAGTTATTCAATTATTTTAATTAACTCTTTCATTTGTTAATTATATTGCATCAAATTTGCACACGTCATTATTAATATCTCGGCAAACATTTTGGCTATATTGGATTTCGCCTTTATTTATCAGTTTCCGAGATATTAATAATTAACAGTTTGGGTGTGGTTGCTTCCTTGTACAGTGAACTGATTACATAATGACCACGTGTGCGTTGCTTTTCAAAGCATTATTTTCAATGCTCTACATTCAAATGGAGTTTTGACTGTTACTTTTATTTAAATATGCTTTCAGTATGCGGTAAACATATAACCCCAAATAGTTAATATTTGGTTCCGTTATAATATATATATATATATATATAATGTACTGCTGTTAAAATACAACACAGTACATAAGAATGAAATAATAATTTTTTAAGAGGGAAGATATAAATTTAATAGTATGGTGAACATATGTTAGGATTGTAAACCAAAAAACTGAGTGTTAGTCACGACCAACATAGAGGTAGACTCCAATCTTATATAGAACAGCATTAAGAAATATGTGTTGACAATTATTATATTAAATTGG
Organism: Magicicada septendecula; assembly: GCA_034769895.1. NCBI lineage: Eukaryota > Metazoa > Arthropoda > Insecta > Hemiptera > Cicadidae > Magicicada > Magicicada septendecula. Next base: position 117,704,508 of record CM068374.1, on the reverse strand, counting down.
AAATAAACATTCAAATAAAATGAAAGATTAATAGAATAGTAATCTAAAATATACTAATTATATGGATAATGTGAAAAAGCAAATAAATGTAATAAATAATAATTAATAAAATTATGTATTTTGTTAAGAGTCATATGATGGAAAGATGTAACGAATGTAGTTAGGTATCTAAGTGGCAAATTGTAAATTGTTTGATATGAATTGTATTCAAATGGAAGAAAATTTAGTTAGTTTAATTTTATATTTAAGAAGAGCCACATCAAAAAGTTTATTTTTATTTTTAATCACATAAACATATAAGAGTGGTCTTGTAAAAGAGTTTAATTTTGTATTTAATAAAGGAAACCTTTAAAGGAAGGGAGTTAACATTGATACTGAATTTAATAAACATACAAGAGTATAAATCTGTAACATTGAAAGAATCATAATTTTTATACAACTTAATAAACAACAATTTTTCAAGAAGTCTGAGTATGTCATTTAGAGAACGCCGATCTAAAAGAAGATAAAACTAAACTGTCCTGGGAGATAGTTTGAGTGTCAATACAATAAAATTCGATATTCCTAAGAAGTATCAATTTGGTAGTCATAGAAAAAAATATAATTCAACATTTAATCTAATAAGAAATCCCAGAGAAGGAACAGACCACGAAGCCTAACATTACCTTTAACATGATAAACATCAACTAGAATTGAACCCGTTGCAGTTGTGAAGAATTCAGATTCAAGCTATTTACATTTAGATGGTAGATATTCTTACCTTGTCATTTATTAAAAAATTTATACCATAACGTTTTTTGGTACGGATTAAAGAAAAGAATAAATCATACACAGTATTAAATATTATAAATCAACTTAATAATTGTTAACCCTGAGATAGAGCTTTCTTTTCTTGTGCAGATAAAAAAAAGAAGTAATATCTGTAATTAAATATTTTAATTACAATACTTGTAAAAAATAACAGCACAAATAATAACGCCCATACGTGAAAGCAATTCTTTAAGCCAGCACCAAATAACATAAATGAATAATAGGCAATAGTGCCGAACTGAATTAAGTAAATTACAATAAAATAATTTTGTTAAATTTAATTAAAATAAAAAATTTACTCGTAATTAAGTTAAGTCAAATATTGTAACATGGCTAACAAACCGGAACAAAGATATGAATTAAGAGTAATAGTGCTGAAGAGGAGAAAGCTGAACTGGAACAGCCCACTAAGGAAAGTGAACAAACAAATATGAGGACAATGATGGAGGCAATAATGGCTAAATTTGACCAACAAAATGCTAAAATGAACAGTAAATGTGACCAACAAAACGCTAATTCTAACCAGTTAAATACTAAATTAGACCAACAAAATGTTAATTCTAACCAGTTGAAAGGTGAAAGGACCAGTAAATTTGACCAAATCAGGACTGAGGTTACGGACAAATTGGTTAAACAGAATACTGAATTAAAAGAGACCATTCAACTACAAATAAATGGTGTGAATGATAAATTAGACCAACAGAAGGCTGAAGTTGAATTAATGTTGCAAACCTATGAGGAAAAGAACTACAGGCAATTAGCATAAGTTAAATTGAATATAGAAACAATGGAAAACAGGTTAGACGGAATGGAAATGGGACAACAGTCACTGAAGGAAGAAGTGGAAGAGAAATTAGGAGAAAATAAACAGGAAGTTATGGAACAGATAACGAGAGAATTGACAAAACACAAACAGGAGGTAAACAGCAATATTCAATCCATGGAACACCAGTTGGACAACAACAATACAAAAGTAGAGGATACAATGGTACAATTAGTATTAAGGGTAAATGAGATAGAACAGAATGGTAATCAAACATGTGTTATCCGAGAAGATAAGAATACCAATCATGAGGTAACACATATGAAAGGATATATAAGAAATCCTATGGAATATTTAAATAGAATGCAGGAATATATGCATAGTACCAAGGAAAATAGATGGGAGAGAATTAAGCTCATGTTAGATTAAGGGTTCCATGAAATGAAGGATTATTGGTGGGATGCCGTGAGAAACACCCTGAATAGCTACGAGGAATTCATGGAAAGCTACAAGAATAAATATTGGACACGAACCATTCAGACAAGGGTGTGGGAGACCATAATATGTGGTAGGTACGACCCGAGCAGAGGACAAACACCGACCTCATATTTCTTGGCGCATGTTTGCAGAAATAAGTTGCAACACAAGAAAGGTGTCTTAAGCATTTTGATGTACTTAGATATTATATTATGTTATTTGCGTGTATGCTGAACACTTCCGGGGCCTAGAAGCGGGAAGTGCTGCCGCAGCAAATTATAGTTCCAGTTATATGACTCTGTGACTGATTTACCTTATATAAATTTCATCAGTTTAACTATTTTACTGTACTTAATTCATCAATTATAATGTTGTTTAGATTTACCATTTGGCCTAGATTTTATCTGTTTTTACATACAAAGTTTTTACTTCCATATTCCTTAAGGAATGGAAGTATGGTGATGGCAAAAAAAATCGTGTTCGAGATTATTGCAGATTCTGATTGTATTACACTCAAAACATGAAAAAAGTCGTTTTCCGAAAAGTATCTGTGTGTTTGTCTGTCTGTCTGTCTATCTGTCTGTGTGTCTGTGTGTCTGTGTGTAGATTTTTTTTCTATGGCAAACGATAACTGCCGCAAATTCAAACAGAATCAAATAATTTTTTGCATACAGCCCTGATTTGTAGAGTACACACCGACCGCATATTTCTTGGCGCATGTTTGCAGGGCAAGATATTTTAGATCCACATATGGATGACAGATATGTGGTAGAAGCTTTGAGTCAGCATTTTCCTGAAACGGTGAGTTTAGCAAAATTTGCCAGTCAAGCGCATACTATAGAAGCGATGACATTATTACTCACTGATTATGAGAGAAAAATGACTTATGACAGCAGTGCTAGACAACGGAATATGAAAAGAGACAGCTACCCTAACCGATATCCGGAAGAACAAAACCGTGGTAGAAACCAAATAGTAGAAAGGAATGAACAAAGAAATATTCCAAGATACCAAGATAGGGAAGGTGGAAGAAATTACGGCAGAAACGATAACTGGAACGACCGAAGATATGGTAATAATAATAATAATAATAATAACAATAATAATTATAGGGGCAACCACGCTTCAAATACTTATCGAGCAAATTTTGTACGCCGAAACTATGATTCCCGAGTCTATAATAGTCGTTACCCGAGGGAGAATCGAAATGAACGTTCTCGCAGTGAGGAGAGACAAAGTGAGGAAAACCACAACTATGAACAGATAAGGCATAGAGATCAACATGGTTCCCTTTCCCAGTCAGAAAATAGTCAACATGGAGGAAGGAGAGAGGAGAGAGCAACTGCAAATGAAAATCAGGGAAACTAAAGAAGACTGTGATGAGTGCAGTGGTCAACCACAGTCAAATAGCCGATCAATGTATTGGATAAACAGTTTAGGCCAAGATTTCATGGAAAATGAGAGAAACAATAAGAATGTAACTGAAAGTGATGTAGTATCTATTACCGGTCAATATGGGGAAACCAATCAATATTTTATTATTGATACTGGTGCAGAAATATCGTTGATGAGTATGACTAAATACCACGAGTTAAAGGAAATGGAAAATAGAATCATTTCATCCGAAGGAAGGGCAAATATAATATATGAATTACCCGTGAGCAAAATCACTATAGTGGGTGTAACAGGACGAGCCAACCGAACTGCTCGAAAAAAAAATAATGATGAATGTCCAATTCAATGGAAGGGTGATATCATTAATATTTGTAGTATACCAGAATGTAGAAACAGAAATATTAGTCGGATGCTATAACTTGCGGAAGTATGAAACCATTATAGATTTAGAAACCAATCAAGGTGGTATTTACATACGATAAGCAAAAGGTACCTATCAAAATTTTTAATAGAAATGAAGGTGTAATGAAAATGGTCAATTCAACCAAATTAAGTGATAGATTTGAATACCCATGTGAAAATCGTCCAATCAATAGAAAATCAACACAGACATTAACGGTAAACAACCCAATGTGGGAGGAGAAAATGCAAGGGATAAAACAATTCTGTAATCATAACAGTCAATTAACCAAAGAACAAATAAATCAATTAATGAAAATTTATTTCAAACATTATAAAGTATTTTCAAATAAACCAGGCAAGATAGTAGGAGTGCAGTGTAAGCTACCCAAAAGAGAAAATGTGACATTCAACAAAAGGTCATATCCAATACCCTATAAATTAAGAGAGCAAGTACAAGAAGAAATCGACAAAATGCTTCGTGAAGATATAATTGAACTAAGTCAGTCAGAACACACTAGCCCATTAGTAGTAATTCCCTAGAAAGATAAGTCGTTAAGATTGTGTTTGGATGCACGTCAAATTAATCAGATGATAATACAGTAGCTGATAAGACGTCGCCCGAGAACATAGGAGAAATTTTAAAACGTTTTAATAACGTACAGTTTTTTAGTAGTTGGGATGCTGTATCTGGATATTGGCAAGTAGAATTGCATCCAGAAAGCAGAAAATATGTGAGTTTCATAGTAAATGGTAGAAATTACCAATTCAAACGATTACCTTTTGGTCTGGTTAATAGTGTGGCTACATTTATCAAATGTCTTGATGCAGTATTGGGCAAGGAGATTTTGGAATTTAGTACAGTATACGTCGATGATTTAGTAATTGCATCAAGCAGTTGGGAAGAGCACTGTCATCGAATTGGTAAGGTACTTACCAGATTGGGGGAACATGGAATTACACTAAAATTAGACAAGTCAACATTCATAGCCAGCAAGATTAAGTTTTTAGGGTTTATAGTCTCCAATACAGGCATATCTGCGGATCTTGATAAAATACAATCAATATAGAATTTCCCATATCCAAAAAATGTAAAACAATTACAAAGTTTCTTAGGTCTTAGTAATTATAATAGAAACTTCTAAAGTAATTACTCCTACCTAACACATCATTATCAACATTTAATTTGCAAGAAGAATAAATGGAAGTGGACTGAAAAAGATGAGGAAGTCTTCAATGAAGTGAAACAGAGGTTTTTACAGTGTGTCATGTTAAGTCACCCAGACTTTAGGAAAGTTTTTTATTTAAATTGTGATGCCAGTGGAGTAAGTTTGGGATCGGTATTATATCAAGAAAATGACAAGGGAGAACCGAAGGTAATAGTTTTTGCAAGCCGTACACTAACTAAAGCAGAATTTAATTATACCATAACTGAAAAAGAGATATTGATTGTGGTTTTTGCAATAACTAAATTCCGAACATACTTATTAAACAGTGAGGTAGTAGTACGAACCGATCATCAAGCAATAACCTTTTTCAAAAACTGTAAGATGTCCCATGGAAGGCTCACAAGATGGATGCTCTAGTTACAAGAATATCGTATAAAATATGAGTACCTACCGGGCAGTAAAAATATAGTAGCGGATATATTATCCCGAGTAGGGGGTCAAGAAGAAATAATGGACAAAAAAGGACGTAAAATTCTGGCATGCTTTAGAAACAAAAAAGAATTAAAACTCATTGTGGAAGAAATAAAGAAATTCCAGCCAACAGATATTAGAATACAGAAGTTAAGGACAAGGATGGAAAATACTTCCAACACTACATCATATTATATGATTCATGAAGGAGTAATGTTTAGGAACACCGACAAAAGGAATATTGATTGGAAAATATTAGTGCCGGAAGAGGTATGTCATAAATTAATTGTTGATTATCATGAGAGATATGGACACCAAGGCCAGAAGAAAGTAGTGTCAGCACTCAAGGAACACTTTTACATAAAAAAACTAGAAAAGAAGGTAATTCGATCCATAGAAACATGTGATATTTGTCAAAAAGTCAAGTTAGCCAATGTCAGATATGAGGCAAGGTGGATAAACAATCAAGCGTTGAGAGAGTTAGAGCAAGTCTTTATTGACATTTGTGGACCATTCCCAACTAGTGGTAGGAGACGTAGTAAGTACATACTGATTATCTTGGACAGTTTTACTAGGTTTACAAAGTTATATCCCATCACTAAGGCTAATAGACATACTATAGTAAAAATAATTAAAGAAAAGTATATAAAGGAGGTAGGGATGCCTAGTAGTATCATATCCGATCATGGAACACAATTTGAAGGTGTAAAGTGGCAGAATGCGATGAGAGCAATAAAAATTAGGACATATGAAACATCTGTATACCATCCAAATAGTAACCCGGCCGAAAGAATGCTCAAAGCAGTAGATCGTTTATTTCGCACATACTGCCATGATCAACATAATAAATGGAGTGAATATGTTAGTAAAGCGGAAGAGTTTATAAATTTAGCAAATCACGATAGTACCGGTGTGACACCATATGAGGCATTGCATAAAAAACGCCCACCCAGAATTATAGAAAGTTTAGTCGACTTTACGTGGTTCACTCAACCACAGAAGGACATCCAAGTTATTATGGAAAGTCGGTTGAAAGTGAAGGCAGAGGAAAGAGCCAGAAGACAATACAAGAAGCGGTATAAACAAATTGATTATCATATAGGAGAGTTAGTACTTGTTCGTAACAGACAAATTCCCAGCAGTAAGGAGAAGTTGATGAAAAAATTATTTCTATGTTATGTAGGCCCATTCGTAATTGACACGGTGAACAATAACAATACCGTGGTAATAAAATACCAGGATGGAAAAATTAAAGGGACATACAATATTAATTAACTTCCCCTTATAAGTCAGATAATAACTAAAAGAGTGTGAACTCTGAAATAAAGAACACATTAAATTTATGACCAGGATTGGGAAGGTGAGATTTAAAAGAAAAGAAGGTAATGTTTGTATTCATGTTTTTAAGTTTTTTAGCCATGAAAGTAGGCACAATTGTTATTTTATACTTATTATTTTGATGTAAAACCAGTTGGTTTGATGAATGTTATTTTAATTCATAAATGAGTTTGTAAGACACGGTGATTCGTGATAGTGATGACCATATTTGTTATGTTAATAAAAAAAACCAATTTATGAAAAGAATTTTGTGATATACAATTAGCGAATTAATCAAATGTTTTCAATATTAATGTTAGGCCATGGTGGTGATAAGAAATTAATTATTTCAAAATCTCATATCAAATTATATCTGAGATTGTGAAATAAGGGAAGGTATTATGTACTGCTGTTAATATACAACACAGTACATAAGAATGAAATAATAATTTTTAAAGAGAGAAGATATAAATTTAATAGTATGGTGAACATATGTTAGGATTGTAAACCAAAAAGCTGAGTCTTAGTCACGACCAACATAGAGGTAGAGTCCAATATTATATAGAACAGCATTAAGAAATATGTGTTGACAATTATTATATTAAATTGGAAATAAACATTCAAATAAAAAGAAAGATTAATAGAATAGTAATATAAAATATCTAATTATATGGATAATGTAAAAAAGCAAATAAATGTAATAAATAATAATTAATAAAATTATATATGTTGTTAAGAGTCATATGATGGAAAGATGTGACGAATGTAGTTAGGTATCTAAGTGGCAAATTGTAAATTGTTATATTTGAATTGTATTCAAATGGAATAAAATTTAGTTAGTTTAATTTTACATTTAAGAAGAGCCACATCAAAAAGTTTATTTTTACTTTTAATCACGTAAATATATAAGAGTGGTCTTGTAAAAGAGTTTAATTTTGTATTTAATAAAGGAAACCTTTAAATGAAGGGAGTTAACATTGATATTGAATTTAATAAACATTCAAGAGTATAAATCTGTAACATTGAAAGAATCATAATTTTTATACAACTTAATAAACAACAATATTTCAAGAAGTCTGAGTATATCATTTAGAGAACGCCGAACTAAAAGAAGATAAAACTAAACTGTTCTGGAAGATAGTTTGAGTGTCAATACAATAAAATTCGATATTCCGAAGAAGTATCAATTTGGTAGTCATAGAAAAAAATATAATTCAACATTTAATCTAATAAGAAATCCCAGAGAAGGAACAGACCACGAAGCCTAACATTACCTTCAACATGATAAAAATCAACTAGAATTGAACCCGTTGCAGTTGTGAAGAATTCAGATTCAAGCTATTTACATTTAGATGGTAGATATTCTTACCTTGTTATTTATTAAAAAATTTATACCATAACGTTATTTGGTACGGATCAAAGAAAAGAATAAATCATACACAGTATTAAATAATATAAATCAACTTAATAATTGTTAACCCTGAGATAGTGCTTTCTTTTCTTGTGCAGATAAAAAAAAGAAGTAGTCTAATATCTGTAATTAAATATTTTAATTACAATACTTGTAAAAAATAACAGCAAAATATATATATATAGTAGTGTGCCGGTTCGAAGCCGGCGGTTGCAAAATATGAATTCTAGAAGGTTTTCATGGTTGTAATATGCGTGAGTGAGGCGCGGAGCCGGCTTTTACAAAATATTTTAGAACGAGTCAGTTTACGGTAACATAACGTGATACACTCGTGGACTTTGGTCGACGGTATGAGGGGAGAGGCGCGGTGTGCGGTTGCGCGCGCAGCTCGGCCAGTGCTGTGGAGATTGTATGCAGCAGGTGTCAGTCCACGTTTGCCTCTCCTGGAAAAGATCGTAATTCATCTCCGCTCTTCGATTCGTTTCTGCGCAGTTTGGTATCTTCTACATGATTGAGTAGAGAATATACGACACCCCGGTAAGATTTAATTATTTTATTAGTTGTGTGGATATTTAATAACAAGATTTATGCTATCGTGTGAAGTACGTATCTATGTGTGTGTGCGACCTGACAAATTAATGTAAGAGAAACTCTTTTTTTTTTCCTGTTGTATGTAACGCCCTTTGTATAGCCATGCCTTGTTATTTTCTGTTATAATGCGAGAAGTTTCAAGAGTCATTCTCAGAGTAAAAGTGCTTTACATAAAAAAATTAATTACAAAAACTTGGTGTGCAGTCAAGTAGTGAACTGTGTGGTGCATGTAGCATACTGTCCCCGTCTTTGTTAATTATGTTCACAAATAGAGAATGAAGTGTGAGAGCTTCTGTGTATGAAACTTAATTGAAGGTAAAACATTCTCAAAGCTGTGAGTGACTTGCTGTTAAAATTTTTCTGACTAAATTATGATTACTGCCTGCACGTGGCCGGTTTAACCTGCAAAAGTTTGTCAAAGCATGTTGACTGAGTACAGTTCACTTTATATGATGCCACAATTTAATAAGTTCTGTTCATAATGCAAATTCACTTATTCCATAGCTGAATGTAGACTATTTAAGCAGGTTGTAAAAACTTTAATTAATTAATTTTGTGCCTTTGGTGAGAGTTAGCTGGCGGCCCGTTAAGAGGTTAATCACCTTAACTCGGGTGTTCATTCTTATAGACTGTTCTCTAATTTACTTGATTCCTTAGGGTTCTCGCCCTAAGTCGGGTTCCTGGCTGGCTCTGAGCCGATCATCTGCTCAAGCTGTGAACCATGTCAAGATCGCCTACGAAGAGGGAGACGGAGATCGAATTCCTACGTTGCACTCGCCAGCACTTATGAGGTGACATTTATGCTTTTTCTTTTTTGGGGGCCGAACCGGCAGTGTGCCTGTTTTATGAGAATAACTTAGATGCCTGGGGACCACGTGTCCAGACTCTATTTGGGAAGTGAACTGTGATCATGACTCTGAACACTTTAACTTAAAATTTCATATACCTTTTATAACTCAGTTAAGTAACACTAAATGCTATGTCTGTAAATGCGTGCTGCACTGCGAGAGCGCGCCATAGAGAGATTTTAATCTTGTACCATTTTTATTGTTGCATCTGATTTACTCTTTCAAAATTTAATTATTGCTCAGTAGTTCTGTTCCGGCTGGAACAGCTGCGTATAAATTTTTAATTTGACTAGGGATTTCATATTTAAGGGCTGGGGACTTTCCGGTGGGTTTTTTTTGGGGGGACTTTTTTTGGGTTTACAATATGGGACTTAGTTTCCTGACACGCTGGTACAACTTCAGACAGGTTGATTGCCTGTCAACTTTTGTCAACTACATGTGGGCGCGCTCCCACAGATGCCAGAGCACAACCACCTTATTGTATTCTTTTTCTAATTATTTTATACAGTTATCTGAGGCTCATCGAAACGATTTATTAATGTCCTTGAAATATCTTAGCCGATTTTGCCCCTTGCACAAGGGCTAAGCTGATTGTTTTCTTAACTGGCAAACACATATGGGTTGACTTCACACGTAGAGAAGTTGCTGTTTAATTTTGAATATTAAACTGGGTTTCATCCTCTTCTTTTTGGGTAAATTAAATAGATATACATATTGTCAAAATCTTCTGAAATTGTAAAGCCTCAATCAATTAATTTCTGTTATTAAAGTACATAAGGATTTAATTCCTTTTGGGAATTTTGTGAAGTCAATACTGTCTAGAATTTTATAAACACTGTCTGGAAGTAGGTGAGGAGTTTGTTAACATTACCTGGTGCTGTGAACGGAACAAAGGTTCACACACTCATCATGGGTCATTAATAAACGGAATGCTAGACAAATGGGTGGTCCAGTTTCAGTTATGCTTCATGAATTATTCGTCTTTAAAGGGGTTGGAGTTTGGGTTGTCCTACTGAACGGGTTGCTGACGAGCGTATATTTTATCACTGCCGGGGCATAATATGATAGTTGCTTTACCCAGTGGGTGGGTGCGTTACAGGGGCATGCGTGTTGAAAGTAAATGACTGTGAGTTGTGTACCTTGTGTTCTGTATGTGTGTTTTATGTGTCTAGCTAGCCACACGACGGGGAGAATTTTACATGTGTTTGTGCATTCTATATTTTATTTATGTATGTACATTTAACTTATATGCTGTTATATACACTTGTTCTTATGTAATTCTATTCAATTATATACACTTGTTCTTAGGTAAACTGGAATTATATATGCTAGTTGTGATTCAAATTTTTTCTATTATATATATGTATACACATTTACTTTGTGCACACTTATGTTGATGTACACTTAATTATACATGCTTGCCATGATGTACCTTTTGGTAGTTTTTATATAGATACATATTTATCTTGTACACAAGTATGAATTCCAAAGATATAATAAATCTGTTATTGTTATATTATGGCTGAGTTCATTGCAAGTCCCGTCATACTGGACCCAGCATAATTTTGCTTCTCTAGGCTCCTGCCTAGTTCTAAATAACTTGTAACCTCTCTTTGAAAGCCCATGAGCAAGGCGATAGAAATTTAATAGGAAATAAAATAAATACCAAAAGCATAGAGAGGTTACAAATGGTAGCCGGAGCGTGGTTCATTCTAGGCTTGAACCCTTGGGTCCTGGTGTGTGACGGGGCTTGCAGACTCGGAAATATTAATGCTATTGTTGTAACATAGTGGATAGATGCCAGTGTAGGCTAATTGTAAGTTGTTTAAATTTGTGAGTCGGGTCGCACCACTGAGGCGGTTAATAGTGTTTAAAAATTTTGATAGCTTGTATTGCCGGGGAGTCTTAAATGTAGCCAGGGAAGATGGAATGGTAATTAGGGTCGGTGTTGAGCGTGGTATATTGACCGGATGCGGTATGGCCCGATCTAAAATCGGTACCGGAACTGACTTGTGTCCGGTTGATGTCGAATTATTTTACTTTCCCGAATTAGGATTTGTAGTTGATTGTTAGTGGGTTGTTGTGATTTATGTGTTGGTATGGCGTGTGTGTCGAGTTGCTGTTTGCTGTTATGTGTGTGTTGTATTCTTGCTTGTCTCTTGTCGCCTTTCGTGGGGGTTTGCATGGTTCAGAATAGGCCAGGTTTCCGCAGCGCTAGAGAACCCGGGGGTCTACTCAAAGGAAGGACAGTACTTGAGTTTTTCCGATTTTTGTTAATATGTTTTTGTAGGTTATGTTGGTGTTAGGTGTTTAGTGGGAATTTGTTTTATGATTGTTTGTGTTGAATTGTGTAAGTCTGGCGGGGATATGCTACGAGAAATTGCCCCACCCTCTTACAGGCGTTCTCCAGAAATTTCCGGTGGTGGATGGATTTGATGAGGATCAGCTGTTGGTTTTCTTGGACCTGGTCCTGCAGGTGGCAGATTTCCCAGGGGTGTCCGATGGGGAGGTCTTGTTTCTTATATACCCGTATTGCCGGAGTACGTTGGCTAATCTGGTCACCAAGGCCCTGCGTCGGGGTGACAGTGTTGATGCTTTCCATGGGGAGGTGTTGAACTTCTTCATACCCACTCGACGACGCTTCAAGCTTGAGTTGGAAAGATTCTATCGCCCACAGGCCTACAGAGAGGCGTTAGGAGATTTCGTGCGCGATATACGGAAAGCTGCCCGGGTGTTAAGATTGGGGTTGCCCGAGACAGAAGTTATCCAAGCAATTCTGCAAGGACTGACTCCCCAAGAGAGATCTCGTTTGGCATTCGCGGACCGTCCACGTAGTTTTGCGGATCTTGAACAGCTGTGTGTGTTTTCAAGGACGGTCCAGGCGGCTGACGAGTCCCGAGGAAGAGATGCCACAGATGTCCAATCCTCCAGTGGTTCATCAGGAAGAGCCAAAAGGGACAAACATGGAGGTTGGAGGAAAACCCAAGAGACGCTTAGAAAGCCTGAATATTCCGGAAGTGATGGAGGCTACAAGGGGGTGGCAAGTGTGAAGACGGTAACAACAGCTACAGCACAGAAAACAAAGAAACATGAAATTAACAGGGGAAAAAGAAATTATGTTAGGGAACAGATAGCGGCAAGTAGGGAGCCTGTACCAAGGCGTTATCCCTATTCGGAGGAAAAGGAAACTTTAAAGGTTCCAGAGGAAGTACAAGTGCCCAAGAGAGTAGTAGATGAAGAAAAGGAAGCAGAAGTAGAAGAGCGGAATGACTTTGTGGGAACAATACAAGGGAATAAGAGTGCGTCAGTTAATACTGAATTACCGGACTCAAAGAGGACGTCATGGTTGAATCCAGAGGCCGCAGAATTTGTTCCGGTATTTACATCTCGGTTCGTGAGGGATCCAGAGCCTGTAACATCACCATCGCCGGTCGAAATTAATGTAGTCATTGCACATGAACCTGGACAGCTGGATTCCAGGGTGGAAGATGTTGAGGACGTTGTGGTTGCTGAAAGTGGTCAAAGAGTGGAATCGACAGAAGAGTCAGAAGAGCGGTCTGCAGATGCTGCGCAGGTGAGTATAGTTGTGGGTGTTGGGGAGACTGTAGAGTCTGAAGTTGCAGATGGACACGGAGATGTCCGGGCTGCAAGTGTTTCTGAGGTTGTGGATGGACAAGGGGATGTCCATGCCGCAAGTGTAGTAGAAGTAGATGAGGTAGAAGTTGAGGAGAAATTGGGTGGCAGCGTTGTAGAGTTTGTGAGTGAGAGTGAAGTAGTGTGTGAAGATGTGCAGACGCCTTCTGTAAGTAGTGTTGAGGATTCCGAGGAACGGGAGGAAGTTTCAGGTGGACCAGGTGAGCAACTAGCGGAGGACGTGGATGTGCAGTGTTCAGATGGTGGTAGTGGAAGTGATGGCGATGACGTTGGTGATGAACGTGTTGATGAAAATGAGATCAGAGAAGAGGTTAGTCAAGAAGTTCGTGAAGGAGCTGGCGAGGCGTGTGGTGAAGAAGATGGATCAGAGGAGCGACGGGAAGAGGCTGAGGAGGTGCAGTGTCAGGAAGTTGATTTGGATTATGCGGATGAAGAAGGGGAAGTTGTGGAAAAGGAAGAAATTGTAGCAGAGGAGTTAGACGGCAAGCATAATCCAAGGCGGAGTGAAAGTAGTGAGGTAAGTTGCCTTGATTCTGATTCGGAGGAAATCAGCCAGTATAGTTCAACACGAAATAATTTCTTAGAGAGTGGTGTCCGAAAGGAACGGGCACCCGAGGTACGTCATAGAAAGGTAAGAAGTAGAGGTTAACGGGTAGCGGGTAGATGTCCCCCACATTCCCAGTGGTGGTCATCTATTTCAGGGTTGCGCCCCTGCCCACGCGAGCCTTGGTTTCCTCCATTCTTCCTTATTTCCGGAGGTAGCCAGGTCCTTACCCTCAGTCCTAGCTATTGCCCTTTAATGATCCTTGCCCCATTTCATCTTCCCAATTTTCCTACCACTCCCCTTAGAAAAAAAAAAAAAAAAAAAAAAAAACTATCAAACGGAGTTAGAGAGAGACTTAGCTTGTGGTCCTCGAGATCGTCAGTTTCCCCTGTGTTAAAGGTTAGATGGAGTGGTGGTGTGCTGTTGCTGATTGTTAATAGTTGTTGAGGTTGATGTTGTTCATTATAGGGTCCGAGCCATGCCGCATTCTCCGGTTTTCCTGGTGTTATTTTGTTGCGAGAGAAAGTTGTGTAGTAGGTACTGTAGAAAAGTAAACCCCCTCTAGTTATGGTGTATTCGAATAAGTAAATGATGGGATTAATGTTCGTGTGCCCTTGGTGCGGTCCTCTCTGTCTGGCTAAGCGGGGCCGTCCGCCCTTGTGTAGGGAGTGGGCCAGCCATATGGCAAGGTTGGAGATGCCTTGTGGGTGCATGTGGCTGGTCGGTCCGAGAGACGGACGGGAGTAGTACGGTCACTCACATATCAAGGTGGGAGATACCTTGTTTGGTTGTATGACGAATATGTGAGTGGGACCGGTGGGAGTAATTGGTGGTCACCGGAGAGGGTGACGTGTTGGGGCGGTCCCGTGGGGTTGGCGTGGAGGAGAGGGTCGCATGGGGATTGGTGGTGTTCTCCTGGGAGCAAGTTTGCCTAGCCACCTTACCCACGATATCTACCGGAATTTTCAGTTGGGTACTTTCCCGAGTTTCAGAGTGGGGCAACCGGGTTGCCCTTTCGGGGTGGGGGTGTGCCGGTTCGAAGCCGGCGGTTGCAAAATATGAATTCTAGAAGGTTTTCATGGTTGTAATATGCGTGAGTGAGGCGCGGAGCCGGCTTTTACAAAATATTTTAGAACGAGTCAGTTTACGGTAACATAACGTGATACACTCGTGGACTTTGGTCGACGGTATGAGGGGAGAGGCGCGGTGTGCGGTTGCGCGCGCAGCTCGGCCAGTGCTGTGGAGATTGTATGCAGCAGGTGTCAGTCCACGTTTGCCTCTCCTGGAAAAGATCGTAATTCATCTCCGCTCTTCGATTCGTTTCTGCGCAGTTTGGTATCTTCTACATGATTGAGTAGAGAATATACGACACCCCGGTAAGATTTAATTATTTTATTAGTTGTGTGGATATTTAATAACAAGATTTATGCTATCGTGTGAAGTACGTATTTATGTGTGTGTGCGACCTGACAAATTAATGTAAGAGAAACTCTTTTTTTTTCCTGTTGTATGTAACGCCCTTTGTATAGCCATGCCTTGTTATTTTCTGTTATAATGCGAGAAGTTTCAAGAGTCATTCTCAGAGTAAAAGTGCTTTACATAAAAAAATTAATTACAAAAACTTGGTGTGCAGTCAAGTAGTGAACTGTGTGGTGCATGTAGCATACTGTCCCCGTCTTTGTTAATTATGTTCACAAATAGAGAATGAAGTGTGAGAGCTTCTGTGTATGAAACTTAATTGAAGGTAAAACATTTTCAAAGCTGTGAGTGACTTGCTGTTAAAATTTTTCTGACTAAATTATGATTACTGCTCTGCACGTGGCCGGTTTAACCTGCAAAAGTTTGTCAAAGCATGTTGACTGAGTACAGTTCACTTTATATGATGCCACAATTTAATAAGTTCTGTTCATAATGCAAATTCACTTATTCCATAGCTGAATGTAGACTATTTAAGCAGGTTGTAAAAACTTTAATTAATTAATTTTGTGCCTTTGGTGAGAGTTAGCTGGCGGCCCGTTAAGAGGTTAATCACCTTAACTCGGGTGTTCATTCTTATAGACTTTCTCTAATTTACTTGATTCCTTAGGGTTCTCGCCCTAAGTCGGGTTCCTGGCTGGCTCTGAGCCGATCATCTGCTCAAGCTGTGAACCATGTCAAGATCGCCTACGAAGAGGGAGACGGAGATCGAATTCCTACGTTGCACTCGCCAGCACTTATGAGGTGACATTTTATGCTTTTTCTTTTTTGGGGGCCGAACCGGCAGTGTGCCTGTTTTATGAGAATAACTTAGATGCCTGGGGACCACGTGTCCAGACTCTATTTGGGAAGTGAACTGTGATCATGACTCTGAACACTTTAACTTAAAATTTCATATACCTTTTATAACTCAGTTAAGTAACACTAAATGCTATGTCTGTAAATGCGTGCTGCACTGCGAGAGCGCGCCATAGAGAGATTTTAATCTTGTACCATTTTTATTGTTGCATCTGATTTACTCTTTCAAAATTTAATTATTGCTCAGTAGTTCTGTTCCGGCTGGAACAGCTGCGTATAAATTTTTAATTTGACTAGGGATTTCATATTTAAGGGCTGGGGACTTTCCGGTGGGTTTTTTTTGGGGGGACTTTTTTTGGGTTTACAATATGGGACTTAGTTTCCTGACACGCTGGTACAACTTCAGACAGGTTGATTGCCTGTCAACTTTTGTCAACTACATGTGGGCGCGCTCCCACAGATGCCAGAGCACAACCACCTTATTGTATTCTTTTTCTAATTATTTTATACAGTTATCTGAGGCTCATCGAAACGATTTATTAATGTCCTTGAAATATCTTAGCCGATTTTGCCCCTTGCACAAGGGCTAAGCTGATTGTTTTCTTAACTGGCAAACACATATGGGTTGACTTCACACGTAGAGAAGTTGCTGTTTAATTTTGAATATTAAACTGGGTTTCATCCTCTTCTTTTTGGGTAAATTAAATAGATATACATATTGTCAAAATCTTCTGAAATTGTAAAGCCTCAATCAATTAATTTCTGTTATTAAAGTACATAAGGATTTAATTCCTTTTGGGAATTTTGTGAAGTCAATACTGTCTAGAATTTTATAAACACTGTCTGGAAGTAGGTGAGGAGTTTGTTAACATTACCTGGTGCTGTGAACGGAACAAAGGTTCACACACTCATCATGGGTCATTAATAAACGGAATGCTAGACAAATGGGTGGTCCAGTTTCAGTTATGCTTCATGAATTATTCGTCTTTAAAGGGGTTGGAGTTTGGGTTGTCCTACTGAACGGGTTGCTGACGAGCGTATATTTTATCACTGCCGGGGCATAAGATGATAGTTGCTTTACCCAGTGGGTGGGTGCGTTACAGGGGCATGCGTGTTGAAAGTAAATGACTGTGAGTTGTGTACCTTGTGTTCTGTATGTGTGTTTTATGTGTCTAGCTAGCCACACGACGGGGAGAATTTTACATGTGTTTGTGCATTCTATATTTTATTTATGTATGTACATTTAACTTATATGCTGTTATATACACTTGTTCTTATGTAATTCTATTCAATTATATACACTTGTTCTTAGGTAAACTGGAATTATATATGCTAGTTGTGATTCAAATTTTTTCTATTATATATATGTATACACATTTACTTTGTGCACACTTATGTTGATGTACACTTAATTATACATGCTTGCCATGATGTACCTTTTGGTAGTTTTTATATAGATACATATTTATCTTGTACACAAGTATGAATTCCAAAGATATAATAAATCTGTTATTGTTATATTATGGCTGAGTTCATTGCAAGTCCCGTCATACTGGACCCAGCATAATTTTGCTTCTCTAGGCTCCTGCCTAGTTCTAAATAACTTGTAACCTCTCTTTGAAAGCCCGTGAGCAAGGCGATAGAAATTTAAAGGAAATAAAATAAATACCAAAAGCATAGAGAGGTTACAGTAGAACAATGGCAACTTAGCTTCATAACCATAATAAAAATATTGTATCATAATAATAGTAAACATAAAAATAAAGGAAGAAATAAAAAATATATCACTGCAGCAGAAAAAATCTTTTGTAAAAATTAATATATAAAACTAGATTGATATAAAGATGTTATCAGTTACTATTTTACATCAGTTGTTTTATAAGAAGTTTAATTAAGAAAGTTATATTTGTGGTTATAATCACAAACAGAATTATCACTTTTTTTATGCTACACTCACTTGTTGCACACACCACTAATCACTGTGACACCGATTAGTGCTTTCGAACGTACCCGTTCATCATCAGATCGTAACTGCCACCTATGATGAACGGGTACTCTAACTGATCTGATGATGAACGGGTACGTTCGAAAGCGCTAATCGGTGTCACAGTGACTAGTGGTGTGTGCAACAAGTGAGTGTAGCATAAATTTATTTAACCACTAATAAAATTTGTAGTTTAAGAATTATCACTGTTGCACACCACTATAGACAAGTTATTCCGATTAGCGCTTTCAACAGTGATATTTCTGTGTGGTTATTTGCTAGGCAAATATATTGCAGTTAATTAGATTAGAAATGTTTATGTTCAATTCTTATTCTGTAAACATGCATAGTGGGATCGCAGTCAGTGCGTTGCGTTATTATGTTGGTCCGTATCCCTGTTTGTAATTAAAACCTCTCTACAGTAATAATGAAAATAATACGGTATGGCCCACATTTTAATTGCAACTAATGAAAACATTTCTGGACTACAATTTCTCTTTCTCCCGTCCAGTCCAGCTCATTACTCTATCTGTACACTTTTAATGTTACACACGTAACGTTAGAATTTTCTGGCAACTACTATTATTATAATCAATATTTACTACATTAAGTATTACTAATAATAATATACATTGAATAATGTAAAAAAATCTAGGGTATGTAATTCCATATTATTATTTTAAATATTATAATTGTCTAAAACTTTGAACATAAACATTATATAGGCATAGTTATTAAACATGTCTAACACAAGATTATTTATGTGTTAAACTTATCTACCGATAATCTAAAGTACTAATTAGATGCCTACAGCTAAGAATCAAACTATTATAAAAACAATTTAGTAATTTTACGATAACTATTGCTTTATCTACTAAATTAACTTAGCTAAAAACTATTTTTTAAATGTTCTATACGTAAAAAATAAAACTGCGTTTTGCATCATTGAAAGATTGTAAAAATTATAAATGTTTTAATTTTAGCAAAATTCTTTATTAAGAGAGTAAAAACTTTTAAGTACTTACAAATTCAACAGCTTTTTAACAATCATAGCACCATAGTGGTTCTGCAGTTTTGTTATTTAATTTTTACTTCGAATTCATAATCAGTGATCACAAAAATCTCCTAATAAAAAATTTCGCATAAATTTAAAAAACAGTTTCGTATTTTGATTACGTTTTGTTAATTTCGAACCGCTGTGCGACGTTTCTAATGCGTAGGCTTTGAAAAACCACAATAACTAGATTAAAACATGAAAAATAATCATGCCAACTGTGCTGCAGAAGTGTTGCTGATTGCGGCGTATCAAGTGTCAGACGCTCCTTATCCCGCCACATCAAACAGTACGGATCGTGTATTAGGATAGCCGCTTGTTAGGGTCGTTCACAATCATGCGGGTTGCCCAGTTACACGGGTTGTACGCTCCTGGTAAATAACACGTTGCTTTCTATGGAAAGAGAAATATTCCAATTTTACCACTGTAATATAAAAATACCTGTTTTAATCGGTATATCACTACATTTACATAATATGTCAATAACGGAATCTGTACAATCTCTTTCTTCTGTTTGTTTGTGAGACGAAACAATTCGTCAACAAACATGGAATCCAATTCCCTGTGTAAATAGTTAGTCACGTTAAGCCAACACCAAACATCACTGTTTTGGTTGAAACACAACAAGCAAATACTGAAGTAAACCACACACGCACACGCAAACACACACACACGCACGCACACGAATGGACGGACGGAAGGACACAGGTATGTACTGATTCACTTGCTCACAAGGCATATTCTAAATTAAAAGTGTGTAATTAGGTGTTTATCTGTTGGTCAACAAGCCTACTGAGAGTCGTTTAGCTTGTGGATTATAAAAGTTCAAGTATTTGATTATGCGAGTGAATAATCTAATGTTCTTTATACTAGTCAACAAACCATGTTTCCAAAACTAGGTTCCATTGACGCAGATTATTACGTTTTGACAGCCGATTGTCAAGCTGCGGAGTCATAAATTTGGCATTGGCTGTAATCACGAAATGAAATGATTTTTGTACACACCATTTTCATGTAAATATATGTAAGATAAAGTAAGTGAAAGTCTTTTTACATCAATTTTTTATTTGTTTAATACTAACATTTCATTTTTAATTTTAACAATAACTTACTCCATATTATTGTAAATAAACAATGTAGTTTTCTCCGCAAATCAAAGTGTCCAAAAAGACAGCCTACATTCAAAATTGGCAAACTCTAAACTGTATGCTAATCCCACTGTATTTGGTTTTTATCGAAAACCTTCAATAGCTCAAGTGTTCTGTTAAACCTCTCAACAGTTGGATCAGACTGAGGGAAGAGACGCGTTGACTAGATTCTTCGAATACTACGTGGGCGATTTGAAGAGTTCGCGGCCTACCATAGAAACGAATATATGGCGTTTCTGTTTTTTACCCTACCGTGGCGCCACGTTCGCCCCACGAACAGCAGTCAAGCGTCAAGCGTCAAGCGTCAAGCGTCAGCAGTGAATCGTGACGTGCGTGTCGTTGTAACTCCCTCACGGTGCGCACCGTTATTTTCGCGCGCTTTTGATTGTTTTGTATATGTGTTTTAAATGTTTGTGTTTTTTGTGTGTTGTGTTTTAATGTTGTGACGACCTCTAATGAGGAAAATAACCTGAGGATGGAACTTTAGTTCCGAAACGCGTTGTGTTTTTAATATAAAACAAGTGAACCACAACACGGACTATTCAGGTAATATTTAATTACTTCTTCTTTGCTAAACCTGATCTTTTTTAACGAATTTTTACATTTAATTGACCCAAAAGGTTAGCGTAACACTCCCCATTTATCATTTTACCCTTTTCAAGGCAATATAGTAACAATATCTCCTTAGCATCCCAGAAAAATGGATCCATACACTTTCCAGCCAACAAAATTGATTTCACCGCTTTTGAAAGACACAAATCACTATGCATCAATTGTTTCGACTGTTGTTTTGTTTCTAGAGTGAAGTAATGGACCCAACATCAGTTTCTACAAATCTACGAATAAAATCTTTTGGATTTTTCTTAAAACGGTCCAAACATTCCTGAGAAGCTTGTATGCGCATGCGTTTTTGGTAATTTGTCAACAAACGCGGCACCCATCTTGCAGGCAGCTTTTTCATACCTAATTTCTCAGTAAGAATGTAATGTACCCATCTGAGATGCCCACAGTCTTAGCAATTTCAGACACCTTCAAACGGAGATCTTCCAAAATATATCGTGCATTTTATTGATGATTTCTGATGTACTGGCACTTTTCGGACGCCCAGTCCTTCCAAACTTACACGACCATGTATAAATTCAGTAGCCCATTTTTTCACCGTAGTAAATAAAGGTCCAGCGTAACCCAACACATTCTTCATCTCATTAAAAATTTCTGTTGGCGTTAAACCTTTCTTATAAAAAATTTGATGTTCAGTTTTCTCCATTTTCAGCGTTCCTGTGAGATATGTTGTGATAGCAACAACCTTATTTATACGCCTGTTTCTCCGCAACAATGACTTGAACCGACTTGACGCTTCACAGCTGTACGTGGGACGAACATGACGCCACGATGCGGTAAGAAGGGGAACGCCACACATTCGTTTATATGGTAGGCCGCGAACATTTGAAATCTCCTTTGTAATTAGGCAACAAAATTCCTCAAAAAATCCCGACCGGAAATTCAAACCTTGGTCCGTTTTCAACTAACGCTTTTAACATAATGGTGACCTCCTGAGTTGTGATAGCGTAATCTTCCACCTACTTGGTAAAAGTACCTATGACGTAACTGTTTCCGTCGTTTGTAAGTTAGTAAAGGTCAAGCAATGTCTAGGCCATTTATATCGAACGGAAATCCAATATTATACTGTTTACCCATTCCCCTTTCTTCTGGTTGTGGGTTCTTGCTTTTACCCGACAAGTATATTACAGAGGCTCGACACCATGTACATAAGTTACATAATGTCGAAAATGAAGCCAATAGAAACCGTTATTGTATTACGTAAATTGTTTTATTTACACAGAATGACCTCCAAATGCTCCATCATGTATAGGTTCAGGTATTTGCGCTTTATGTCTGGGAACTGTAAACTACAGACTATGACGACGTCTCGTCCTACTGCCATTCTCAAAGCCCTTTTCAGCTATCGTTCTTCGAAATTGGACATTCAAATTATGCCTAACAACTAGGCTACTTAATGATTTGCAAGCTTAGGAGATATCTTGCCATAAAGGGCTACGACTCTGTTTTTGGTGGCAAAGTCCGTCCAAAATCCTCGTCAGCCGTTTGTTCTTGTCGCGAATATTGTGTCGTCTAACAGTTTGCCAAGTACAAAAAGAATTCTCCTTTCTTACTTTTGAATGTGTAACAAATTAAATAATTCTTGTAACAAAATAAAAATAATTCTTGTTGTTTGGTAACAAAAATGTCTATTATTTATTTATTATATTTATTTTTTATTTTTAATTAATTTAGTATTAAATATTTTAAACTGTTCCGTTGTATTTTGAACTTATTATTAATTGTTTTGTCGAATTATACCCTTTGGTGTATTTAGAATTCTTTTATTATGTTAATAGGATTGTCTCCAGGAACAATCGATTGGTGATCTTTCCTTATTTGCAGTTTATCCTCCTTTAAAGTGGTTAAACTCAGCTGTTCTGGTAGTTATGTCTCAACTAATGTGTTATATTATTCTATTTATAAGTGAGGAATAAATAGGATTCAAAATAATAATATTAAATGATTTTTATTAACCATTAGTAAAGTAATCGATTTTATATCGATTGATGAATCGACTCTCTCAGGGCAAATCAGTATATTATACAAATTATTTATTCTCGGGTTCTTTGAACAGTTATTTTATATACTGTCAGAGAAAAGGGCATAGTATAGAAAGTATAACATTACAAATTACATGCTTATTTATTAAAATACAAACATATCATTCAATATATTTAATGGTTAATAAAAAAATTGTTCGAACCATTCGAAGGTATACTGGCCGTGGCGCTTGGAATTGTGGGAACTCAAAGATGGCCGCTCCGTACTCAGATGTGTTTAGGCGATTGCACCTCGAAGAATCTGCTTCAAATAAATGTTGCTTTTCCAATGGTTTCTCGTTCCTGCAGTTGTGATTATTCCTTCTGGTGTTAGTGGAGTGGTCCTGGTTCAGTGTTTGTGATTTACTTCGATAAAATGTGTTGGATAATGTTATAATTCACTTTTGTCAATATGGTCGACAATTGCACCGTTCGTTTCTTTATTCTGAATTATTGGTTTTAAAAAGTTTAAATTATGATTTCACTTAGTTTCTGTTCTGTGTTAATCTAGTTGAATGTTTGTATGTTTTAATTCCACTGAATTTAAAGTTTGAATGAAATGTTTCGAAACTCGCGATTTTCACAGAAGACTAGCCTTGTCGAATGAACACCATACTTGTCTTCGCTATTAGGTTAATATTTAGCCAAAATCGCGTTCAAGTATGCTTGACAAAGTCTATTAATCAACTGTTCTAACTTCCTTCGTCATCTAATAACGTCTTAGCCAATTTAATATTAACAATACATTGTTTCAAGTCTTTTTTGCTTCCGTTACTTGTATGATATTTACATTATATTACTGAATATATTTTTGCTATTACTTAAACTTATTAAATACTAAATACATAATCTCCTTCTTTAGTTCATTCTGCTTGATTTGATACCAAATAAGATAGTTTTACTAAGTTTTTTATCTAAAATGCTATATTTACTTCATTTTGAAAATGAAGGCCTTAACATTTACTTCCTGTCCTTCACAAAATGTTTGCCATTTGATATGTTATATTTATGATTGTTCTAAATCTCAGATTGACAAAAAAGGTATATCTTCCCTTAATTTGTTGTAATTTAATTAATTGTAATTCTTTTTAAATATTATTAATATATTTGTGATTCCCCATTTTGAATTTTTATTATTACATTTGCATTTTTTCCAATAATTCTTATTATCTTTTTACAATATCTTTCTTAATTATAGTTCCAGTTATACGACTCTGTGACTGATTTACCTTATATAAATTTCTCAGTTTAACTATTTTACTGTACTTAATTCATCAATTAAAATGTTGTTTAGATTTACCATTTGGCCTAGATTTTATCTGTTTTTACATACAAAGTTTTTTGAATAATACATCTTGTTTATACCCCTTCTGACTTTCTATCCTAATATAATACTAATTAACATTCCTTACTTGAACAATAGAACATTTAGTATATAATTCATCCTATTTGTCCATAAAAAATATTTGAAATTAACAATGGTAATTAAACTGAGACATTTTAATTTTGATTACTACTATTAACACATAATAAATATTTTATAATAAAAGTTTTATATTAAAAGAATTGTACTCTCAGACATTCCAGTCTGGAGCTATTTCAACTAACACATATATAAATAACACATATCTGTTCTTCCATCATTTAACTATTTCTTATAACCTATTTTATTTTCAGTCTTAGCTGTTTTTGTTTGGTTTTTGGGTACTTATTTGGTCACTTCATTTTTTTATTGGCCTGCTCTAGTTTCATTACTGTCATTCTAATGAATGTTGTATATAAAGAGTGGCAGTTATTTAGAAACACTTGTATCTTACTTGTGATTATAATACTCTATTCAATATTATTTCTTGACACAATATAAAACTTTAAAGTTGTATAAATGCACAATTTACTTAGTTTATGAACTCCAACATTGACACATTAAGTTTATTTAATATTATATAAAAACTTGCACTGGTCCCCTTTTTATTCTTTCATTTTATTTCTAATCAGTTTTATAGTCTTATTAAAATCAAGAAATTTATTTACAGAGGATAATGAAGGTTTGTTTTTTCCATTATATTATTAATTCACATTGGTTCACTTTTAATTCTACTTTATATACTTTTGTTTATATCTACTTTACATGGTTTTCTAAATTTGGGTTTTTGTTATACTTTCACTGGTTATTTTTATTTTCTTTTGGGGTTTCGTTTTTGTTTCTTATAAAAGCATTCCTTCTTATCGTGAATGTTGTCTTGTTCTGGTTTCTTCCTTACTTACTCCTATCCTACTTGTTTCTTATAAAAGTATTCCCTTATATTGTGGATGTTGTCTTGTTCTGGTTTCTTCATTACTTACTCCTATCCTATTTGTTTCTTATAAAAGCATTTCTTCTTATTGTGGATGTTGTCTTGTTCTGGTTTCTTCCTTAATTAATCCTATCCTACTGGTCTCTTATAAAAGTATTCCCTTATATTTTGGATGCTGTCTTGTTCTGGTTTCTACCTTACTTACTCCTATCCTACCTGGTTATCTCCTTACTTTATTTTTAGTTGTTAGGTTTATTTTTATTACTCATCATGCATTGTATATCTGTTTTAATGAAATTCTTACTTCAAACTATGATTGTGTTTACGGTGGTTTTTAATTAACCTTTAATGTTGCTTTCTTGGATTTAAATTTGTTTTTATTTTATTTTATGATCTCTCTTTCCATTCATAACTATGGCATTATCTGTCATGCTACAGATTGCTCTCCTCCAGAAGTGATTATTTCAGACTTGGGTATGGATGAAATAATTGCTTATGATAGTTTTTTATTTATTATTTTTTGTCTTCCTCCCCATTTCTATATTGGCTTCTTTATACTTGAGCTTAATAAACTTTATAGTCTCTTATCTGACGTTGATTCTTCCTGGATAGTTAGTGTTCTCTTGAGATTTATTATTATTATTATATTTTTGCTTTTCTTAACTTAGTGTTTTATCCATGGGATATTGATTCCCTAACATTCCCTAACACGTGAGCTGGAACAATTCAGAGAAGCACTGTTGGCTACTTACTCTGCTAGCCATACTACACTTCTCATTGAGATCAGAGGCAGTTCATCTCTGCTCAAAACATAATGCTGCTGGAATTATGTACAGACAGTCATCAAATAAAAATTATACATAGAATAGTCTAATTTTCGACTCATAAAAATATCTTTGGATACTTCACTTTTGTTGTTTCTCAGATTTTCTCACATTTTCTATCTCATTTATTCTTCTTAGTATTTATTATTCTCATTATTTATTCTTCTAACTTTTTAGCTCGGCTGATATATTCATTTTTATCATGGTTGGAAACTTAGTTAACATGTTTATCACTAGTTATGTTGTAACTTTTTCCATTTCATCTGAATTCTCTTTAATTCTTCTTCTGGTTGTTGATATTAATAGCATATTTTTTATATATCTTTTCTTTCCTAGATCTTATTAATTGTTCGAATGGTATTATTTTATGACAGTTCGTTTCTTCAATGGGTTTTATTATAATTGACATCCAAGTTGTTATTATGATCATATTATATAAACGTATTTTTCTTTCTTTTCTTTCTCAGAAAGTTATTATTCCACTTTTGTCTTCATTAAAATTAATTCATTAATATTATATTTTCCATGTGGTCCTTATTTCCCTTTGCCTTTTATAAATGTTTTATTATTTTCTTGCCAAGACTATTTTCTTCATATGATTGGTATGAGTTGTTCTTCTTTGTTTTTTAGAACTGAGTAATATCATAATCATACTCCTTGACTATTCGTTTCCATAATCGTTTCATAAATAATTAGTTATAGGGTTATCTTATTTTTTCCTTTTTAAATTTTAATGATTTTACTATAATAACAAATTCTTCTCTTTTTCTTTCATTATTATTGCCTTCTCTTGTATATCACGCTTTTTTTTGTTTTTCTTCTCTACTCCTTCAAATGTATGATATTCACATTTATTCTGGATTCTTTCTAATTTTCGTTCTTAATTAATCACATTATTTTCTTCAAATCATTTATAATTTTATCTTACTATTTTTTTTTTTAGATTTTAGACAATTTTATTAACTTCTAATTCTATTCTTCTTCTAATTCCAAATTATTTTCTTTCAAATCACTGGTAAGTGGACCTTATTATTTTTTATAATAATAAATTCTTCTTCTGGTTCCAAATTATTTTATTTTAAGTTATTTGTGTAAGTTGGAATTTCTGTTCTTTAGAATTTTGACGTTTTATATATATGCAAAACAAATGCATATTAGTTTTGACGTAAAACAAATGCAAAAACAAAAGTGTATAGTGAAAAAATAGTGAAGTGAACATCAAATTAAGTGAAATCAACTACCAAATAACGGAAAACAAAACAAATCATCTCTCACATAAATATACATTAACATGTACACAAACAACATAACCACATTACCAAATTACCAAATTATAAACAAATTTCAAACACGAAAAAAACAACTAATGAACACAAACATGAACATATACTTCAATAGACAATGCCAAAAACATAAATTAACACCTAAATACATCAACATAAACACAAACAACAAAAATATGACTGCACAAAAAACTATAAAACAAGCACAAAGGCTATGGATACAAAACGAAATTATTCAATTATACAGTAAGAAAAATAAGAAAACACTAGACATATACAAACTACACTTAGAGCTAACAAGTTTATTACATCCAATCACTTGGAATAATAAATACATTAACATAGAAAATAAAATAAGATTTGAAAAAAAAACAAAAAGACTTATACAATCAACAAAAAACTTAACACATTAAAACAACAAAACAAAAATCAAGAACAAAAAACCAAAATAAACACACATTTTACCCTCGAACCATTAACCTTAGCAATACAGAATTTAACAAAAAAGAAACAGAATATTTAAACAATATGTCAAAAATTAACATAACTCAAAATGCAAACAAAAATCTATAAAATTTAATAGAAGAAACAGAATTTGCCATTAACTTAATAAAAGACAATATACAAGAAGAAAAAAGAACAGAAGCAACACATATAATTAAAAAAATAATCACTAGCGAAATGAAAAACAAAAATAAACAAAAGAAAAACAATAAATAATAAAAGAAATTAAAAATAAAGTAAAGAACAATAATTTAATAATAACTAAAGCAGACAAAAGTCAAGCAACAGTAATCATTGATAAAGCAGACTACATAAAAAAAACCGAAGACTTCATCAACAATAATAAATGCGTACAAGTAGATAAAAACCCAACAGAAAACTATCTTAAAAAAACAATAAAACTAATAAAAAGAACTAAAACATTTTCAACAATAAAAACACAGGCAAATATATAAATAATAACCCAGAACCACCTAAAATGAATAGCCTAATAAAAATACACAAATTAAACAACCTAATACGTCCATTAATCAATTTCAAAAAAGCTCCTACATAGAAAATAGCAAAAATAATAGCATAAAAACTAAAAAATAACCATCTAACAAATAACCATCATAACATAAAAAATACATACGAATTAATAGAAAAACTAAAAATAATAAATATACATTTTTCACATCATATGACATAACAAACATGTACACCAACATGCCAGTAGAAGAAACAATTGACATAATAATAAACAAACTTAAAGAACAAAATGAAAACAAACAATATATAACCGAAATAAAAAATAGCCTCCAACTAATACTAAAACAAAATTACTTTGAATTTAATAGCAAAATTTATCAACATAAAGAAGGTTTAGCAATGGGATCACCATTATCAAGCATAATAGCAGAAATATTCCTACAACACATAGACACCAAAATACAAAATATCATAAAATCACATGACCCAAATGGCATATGGATAAGATATGTAGATGATGGGTTATATGTATCAAATAACAAAAACACAAATGCAGAGAACATACTGAAACAAATCAATAACATACGCGTACATCCCAAAATACAATTCACAGAAGAAAAAGAAAAACATAACAAAATCAACTATTTAGACATAACCATCACAAGATACAACAACCACATACAATATGCAATATATAGAAAACCAACTTCCACTAACATCATTATACCTAACCATTCTGACCACCCACCACAACATAAAATGGCAGCATTTTATTCGCTATTTAACAGAATGTACAAAATTCCCCTAAACAAACAAGAAACTGACAAAGAAAGAAATATAAATATACCAAATTGGTTATGAAAATGTATACAATAAAAATACTATGATCAAAATAGAAAATAAAAGCAAATACAAAATAAAAACTGAACAATTAAGAATTAATCAAACTGAACAACACATAAATAATAACAACAACAAAAAATGAGCCACATTCACATATATAAATAATAAAATGACAAAACTAACAAAACTATTTAAAAACACAGATATAAAAATAGCATATAAAAGTTATAAAAATAAATTACAAAATCGAAATAGCTCACAGAACAAAGATAATACAACAACTAACGGCATATACAAAATTGAATGCCAAGATAGCAATAAATATTACATTAATTAAATTAAACCTCCGCTCAACAGTCCGTTAAGGACCAAGGCGTACCGCACGGCTTTTGTGTTAGTGTGACGGTGTATGGCTAGTACTACGCGCCACCAGCCGCTAGTTGCGGTATTCACAGCCAGGAGGCGGCGCTGTTATCTCAGCGCCTACTCAGTTTGCCTTACGACGCTGAGTGCACGCCGTACGGAACCTCCGCCGGGAATTGAACCCGCGACCACGAGCGCATCAATCGCCCGCGTTAGCCACTAGACCACCTGGAGGCTCAACAAAACTATTTAAAAACACAGATATAAAAATAGCATATAAAAGTTATAAAAATAAATTACAAAATCTAAATAGCTCACACAACAAAGATAATACAACAACTAACGGCATATACAAAATTGAATGCCAAGATTGCAATAAATATTACATAGAACAAACAAAAAACAGCTGAAAAACGTTATTTTGAACACCTAAATGCATACAAAAAACCAGAAATATATAAATCCAATTTAGCCACACATGTAATAAACAGATGACATGAATTCCCAGATATAACGAATGTAACACTAATAAAACATATTCCACACAAAGGCACCATAATGAACTTTTGGGAAAATTTACAAATATACAAACATAAAACAGAAAACAAACTAATACCTGAACAAATACAAATCAATACAAAACATGACACAATATTCAAAGCACTCAACATTGAAAATACACAAAAAACTAACACATACACCACAATCACACACAATAAAAGCAATTTGAAATACCAGAAGCCAACAGGAAGCTACAATAATAATAGTCAACCAACAACACATATGTACTTCACCAGACAAAAAAACCGGAAGGCTGAGGATTGGTACAAGATAGTACCCGAAACATGTTTCAAAAAAGGAAAAAAATAACATCTTGAGGTAAATTTAATTATAAATATTAAATGTAATATATATATATATATATTTTTAAGTCAATCTTCGTAATATTTTTTTATGGAGGCTTGGTTGTATACGCCTTTGATTTTTCCAGAAACTATTTCTTTCAGTTCATATGTGTTGTTGTTATTATTTTTGGTAACGAGATATGGTCCAGTGTAGAGTAATAATAATTTCTTCGTTATCCCTTCTAGGATGCTGGGTAGTTCGCAGTTTTTTAACAGTACTTTTTCTCCCTCTTTATACGTTATTACCCGTCCAATCGCCTTCTTATATCTGGTTTGCCGTTTCTCTTGGTCTTCGGCCACCTTGTTATAAAATTTAACCTTGTCAAACTTACGACCATCATTCATCGGGAACTCTATTATTTCTTCAATCTCTCGGGGGGTTGATTTCTCGTACATGGCGGAGTAAGGGGTAATTCCTATAGCTGGATGGTGAGCGAAATTTAGGAACTTCTCCGTGGCTGCTAGGTATTCTTGCCACTTTTTCTGTTGGTGGCGACAGTACGTTCTCAATATTCTTCTCACTTCTCTTAATACCCTTTCTGCCGGATTACTAATTGGGTGGTAGACTGACGTCTTGTATGTTTTAATCCCAAGTGATAATAATGTATCCCGCCATCTTTCCCCTTTAAACTGTGTACCATGTTCAGTGATGATTGAAGTTTTTTTCCTATTTCTGGCACGTATAATTCCGTTATTACTCCAAGAACTTTTACAGTGGTTACCCGATTAACTGGGTATCAATCATGATCTTGGCGGGGATTCCTTCTACTTCCGCTTTTATATATATTATTTCATTATTCTGGCTATTGAGGCTAGTTTCGTTCTCCTCCAATAGTTCAGTTCTTATGTTTTTTAGATAGTTATTTCTAATGAAGGTAATGTTATTTGATTTAGTTGCACCTTGCAACTCTTGTTTATACAAAGGAGATAGGAGCAGTGAAGAGTCGTGATAATTCATCACTGCCTCCTCCCGTTTAAATTATCGTGTTCGGTGTTGTTATTATGGCCGACCGCGGTGTCGGTCTGGAAACCTTGCGTTGGTTCCTGCCGCTCTGAACTATGCTCAAATGTTTGTTCTCGGTTTGGTTGCCGGCCAGGATCATCTAGACTGGTACTTCGTCTATTTTGTTCGTACATCGGACCATCACGTTCTTCGCTCCTCCGCCGACGATCTCCATCGTGGAAACTTTCCTTCGCTGACGGTTATACCTTCTTGGCCCATTATCTTCAGCTCCTATGAAATTTACTCGTTGTCGGGAAACCCTGTTGTTGTTATTGTAGTTGTTGTAATTTTAATTCCTATTATTCTGGTAATAACGTTCAGTATTACCGGGGTGGAGGTTTCTCTGACTATAAGGATTATTAGGGTGCTGATAATAGTTATTTCGGTTATTTTGGTAGTGGTTGTTATTCCTATTACTATTCGGATTATTGTTAAAGTTATTATTATTATTATTCGGAGGGTTATTATTACTATTATAATTATTTTGAT
Source organism: Magicicada septendecula (assembly GCA_034769895.1). NCBI lineage: Eukaryota > Metazoa > Arthropoda > Insecta > Hemiptera > Cicadidae > Magicicada > Magicicada septendecula. Next base: position 117,672,578 of record CM068374.1, on the reverse strand, counting down.
GGTTACGGTTCCCTTGGTAGTTGTTACCATAGTGGTTTTTATTGTTACTGGGGTACTGATTACTTCTTATTTCCGGTCGATCGTTCCTCCTTCCACTCTGAAGGTAGTATTCCTCGTTCTCGTAACTCTCCAGTAATTCGGTCATGGCTTGCACTGTCTTTATCTGGCTACCCCTTCTTGCTCTGATTATGTCTTCGTCATAGCGGTAAGACAACTTGTTCACCAGGCATTCCTCGGGTATTGCCGGTTCTAAATGTTTCGCCAGACACACCTTTCCTAAGAAATAGGCCGTCATGGTGTTACCTATTTGGGCCTAATATCGTCCATGGCAGATATTGTCCCGTATCAAGTTCTGCGTGGTTTCTGACCAGTACTTCGCTTTGAATAGGTTTCTGAACTGTTGGTAGTCCGCGATCTCACTTCGATTCGCCATCCACCAATTGTCGGTCATTTCCCTGAACGACTCGTCCAATATCTCCCGGTTGTTATTCCACCTATTCCCTCTATGTTTGGCAAAGTATTCCTCTATCCGGGCCAGGAACTCCAACGGTTTTCTTTCGTATTGTCGGAAATTTAACCATTCCCGATTTTCATTCATTGGTATCCCAGTAAATTTAGTGGGTCGATTTCTAATGACTTCCGTTTCTTCTTGGCTCTGCCGTACTTGACCCGTTATATTCGTCATAGCCTCTGCCATTCCGTCACACCTTTCCGCGACTTGATTCCGTACCTTCCCTAATTGTTCCTGGGTTTCTCTTCGGTTTTCTTCCATCTTCCTCCTACTGTACTCTTCGACATTAGTGAACTCGGTGTTTACCTCTTCTTTGAAACCCTGTACTTCTCTCTCCGTTTAGCTACACCTTTCGTCCACTTCCATAATTTGTTGTTTGATTTCCATGTCTCCTTCTTCTAATTTCTTAGTAGCATATTCATTATTATCGTTGATTTCCTTGCTCAACTCTTCCTTTAACAACTCTATCCTCTCATCTAATTTGTCCAGATTTTCTTGGTTAACCTCCCTTAATTCTTCTCTTAATAGTTGGTTATCCTCCTTCAATTCTTCTATCTTTTCCTCCATCTTCTCTTCCATTTTCTTATTATTTTCCTCCATTTTTTCTTCCATTTTCTTGCTGGTTTCCTCCATCTTCTGATTAGTTTCTTCAATTTTCTGACTCAAGGATCGGTTGTCCTCTTTCAGTTCCTTGCTGGTTTCCTCTATTTTCTTATTTGTATTTTCAATTTTATTACCCAATTCTTCCTTTAAAGACTGGTTGTCTTCCTTCAAATCTTCCAAATTCTTATTTAAGGATTGGTTGTCTTCCTTCCTTTCCTTACTCAATTCTTCTTTTGTAGAATCCATTTTCTACATCATTAATCTGAACATTTCTTGCATGTCCCCATTCTCTGTTCGTGTGGACTTTTCTACCTGTTTCTCTGGGACATTCACGTCCCCTGTTTGTGTTGGTACCTCGGGTTGATCCTTTTGTAACATCGGTTTGGTTGGTTCGATCGGAGGTAGCATCATTTCCACGTCTTCCACCGGCGACGTCTCTTTGTCCTCCATATCAATTTCCTTTTCGGCCTCCGCCGCCCGTTCCTTCGATGTTGCTCGACGTTGCATTTTCCTTTTCTTCTAACTTGATAAATGCTGCCAAGCTTAAATTAGGAATTGGGCAAATTATAGTGGCCTATCAATCATTAATTAAAGCCCCTTAGTTGGTCGCCAATTTGCAACAAATTAAATATAGAATTGTAACAAAATAAAAATAATTCTTGTTGTTTGGTAAAAAAAAATGTGTATTATTTATTTATTATATTTGTTTTTTTTTATTTTTAATTAATTTAGTATTAAATATTTTAAACTGTTCCGTTGTATTTTGAACTTCTTATTAATTGTTTTGTCGAATTATATCCTTTGGTGTATTTAGAATTCTTTTATTATGTTAATAGGATTGTCTCCAGGAACAATCGATTGGTGATCTTTCCTTATTTGCAGTTTATCCTCCTTTAAAATGGTTAAACTCAGCTGTTCTGGTAGTTATGTCTCAACTAATGTGTTATATTATTCTATTTATAAGTGAGGAATAAATAGGATTCAAAATAATAATATTAAATGATTTTTATTAACAATTAGTAAAGTAATCGATTTTATATCGAATGATGAATCGACTCCCTCAGGGCAAATCAGTATATTATACAATTTATTTATTCTCGGGTTCTTTGAACAGTTATTTTATATACAGTCAGAGAAAAGGGCATAGTATAGAAAGTATAACATTACAAATTACAAGCTTACTAATTAAAAGACAAACATATCATTCAATATATACAATGGTTAATAAAGAAATTGTTCGAACCATTCGAAGATATACTGGCCATGGCGCTTGGAATTGTGGGAACTCAAAGATGGCCGCTCCGTACTCAGATGTATTTAGACGAATGCACCTCGAAGAATCTGCTCAAATAAATGTTGCTTTTCCAATGGTTTCTCGTTCCTGCAGTTGTGATTATTCCTTCTGGTGTTAGTGGAATGGTCCTGGTTCAGTGTTTGTGATTCACTTCGATAAAATGCGTTGGATAATGTTATAATTCACTTTTGTCAATAAGGTCGACAATTTTCTGACTGGTTTCTTTATTCTGAATTATTGGTTTTATAAAGTTTAAATTATGATTTCACTTAGTTTCTGTTCTGTGTCTATCTAGTTTAATGTTTGTATGTTTTAATTCCACTGAATTTAAAGTTTGAATGAAATGTTTCGAAACTCGCGATTTTCACAGAAGACTAGGCTTGTCGAATGAACGCCATACTTGTCTTCGCTGTTAGGTTAATATTTAGCCAAAATCACGTTCAAGTGTGCTTGACAAAGTCTATTAATCAACTGTTCTAACTTCCTTCGTCATCTAATAACGTCTTAGCAAATTTAATATTAGCAATACATTGTTTTAAGTCTTTTTTGCTTCCGTTACATGTATGATATTTACATTATATTACTGAATATATTTTTGCTATTATTTAAATTTATTAAATACTAAATACATAATCTCCTTCTTTAGTTCATTCTGCTTGATTTGATACCAAATAAGATAGTTTTACTAAGTGTTTTATCTAAAATGCTATATTTACTTCATTTTGAAAATGAAGGCCTTAACATTTACTTCCTGTCCTTCTCAAAATGTTTGCCGTTTGATATGTTATATTTACGATTGTACTAAATCTCAGATTGACATAAAAGGTTTATCTTCCCTTAATTTCTTGTAATTTAATTAATAGTTATAATATAATAATATATTATTAATAAATTTGTGATTCTCCACTTTGAATTTTTTGTTATTACATTTGAATTTTTTCCAATAATTTTTATTATCTTTTCACTATATCTTTCTTAGATTGTTGCAATCATTCGTCTTCTGCCGAATGCAACAATCCGCGAATTGTACCTTGCCCGACGCCCTGATGCCACGCCCTCCCCTTTACCAACCCTATCGCTTGCTTTGTAAAATCTCGTCAGTCTCCCATCAAACGCTGTGAGCTGAGCGGCCCGTCGCTGGACTTTCGTCAAGTATGGGAGCCTCAATAACCAAGGTAATTATGATTGTTTTTGAGCTATCGTAAATCAATGCTAGTGGCTAATAATTTTGTGTGTTACGTTTGTAACAAAAAAAGAAAACTTGTAATAGGTGTAAGAAGATTGTTATCCGTAACCAACAAAGATGTATCTTGTCTGTAATGGTCAGCCTCGCCTAAATTTAAATTTCAGTCAGCTAACTTGATGAAAAGACCTAAGATAAGTAAGGTTGAGTGTCAGTACTCGTTATATATGTAATTTAAAGTCATAACCTTGTAATGCTATTTTGTAATATTGTAAATTTTAACACGCACTGTATGAATGCATGCGTGCGTGTTAATCGAACGATGTGGGTATAAAAGTGTACTAAAAGATGCGAAAACTTTCAGTTCGAAACTTGGTTCAACGTTCCGGACAGAAGACACGACAACACGAACTTCGTACAGCTTTTCACGATCTTTCAGCACAGACCTAGCAGTGGTTCAGACCAGGTGCGGAGGAACAAGCAGCCGTAGCGACCAGATACAGCAGGTTGCAAAAGGATTTATCTGGATTGCCAAGTAACATTTTTACCTAATAACATGCGGTGCTAGTTGCTGCATAATCACGAAGCAAAAGCGAGACAAACTAGCTACTCGTCATGAGTGTCAGAAACAATTTTATAAACTTTTGCGATAGACAACAGTGTCAGAAATTTATAAATAGATCGCAGCGTGTACGCTGTACACCATTTTGAAAACTAGCATCGATTTATGCGACACCCCCATATTTAGCATTTAACATTTTCTATATTCAGTTTAAAAAAAAAATTAGCTCAGTACTGACCGTTGCTGACTGGCACATAATTAAGTAAATTTTAGAGGCTCGTAATGTTTTTGAAATAAACGGGTCGCATCCGACTCAGCTCACAGATTGATGCTTTCAACAATTTCTTTTACTCGCACCTCCTCCTTTTATATAATGATGTTAATTATAGAAACACTTGAGAAATAAGTTGCAACACAAGAAAGGTGACTTAAGCATTTTGATGTACTTAGATATTATATTATGTTATTTGCGTGTATGCTGAACACTTCCGGGTCCTACAAGCGGGAAGTGCTCCCGCAGCAAATTATAGTTCCAGTTATATGACTCTGTGACTGATTTACCTTATATAAATTTCATCAGTTTAACTATTTTACTGTACTTAATTCATCAATTATAATGTTGTTTAGATTTACCATTTGGCCTAGATTTTATCTGTTTTTACATACAAAGTTTTTTGAATAATACATCTTGTTTATACCCCTTCTGACTTTCTATCCTAATATAATATTAACTAACATTCCTTACTTGAACAATAGAATATTTAGTATATAATTCATCCTATTTATCCATAAAAAATATTTGAAATTAACAATGGTATTTAAACTCAGACATTTTAAACTTGATTACTACTATTAACACATAATAAATATTTTATAATAAAAGTTTTATATTAAAAGAATTGTACTCTCAGACATTCCAGTCTGGAGCTATTTGAACTAACACATATATAAATAACACATATCTGTTCTTCCATCATTTAACTATTTCTTATAACTAATTTTATTTTCAGTCTTAGCTGTTTTTGTTTGGTTTTTGGGTACTTATTTGGTCACTTCATTTTTTTATTGGCCTGCTCTAGTTTTATTACTGTCATTCTAATGAATGTTGTATATAAAGAGTGGCAGTTATTTAGAAACACTTGTATCTTACTTTTGATTATAATACTCCATTCAATAATATTTCTTGACACAATATAAAACTTTAAAGTTGCATAAATGCACAATTTGCTTAGTTTATGAACTCCAACATTGACACATTAAGTTTATTTAATATAATATAAAAACTTGCACTGGTCCCCTTTTTATTCTTTTATTTTATTTCTAATCAGTTTTATAGTCTTATTAAAATCAAGAAATTTATTTATAGAGGATAATGAAGGTTTGTTTTTTCATTATATTATTAATTCACATTGGTTCACTATTAATTCTACTTTATATACTTTTCTTTATATCTATGTTACAAGGTTTTCTAAATTTGGGATTTTTTCGTACATTCACTGGTTATTTTTATTTTCTTTTGGGGTTTCGTTTTTGTTTCTTATAAGAGCATTCCTTCTTATCGTGAATGTTGTCTTGTTCTGGTTTCTTCCTTACTTACTCCTATCCTATTTGTTTCTTATAAAAGCATTTCTTCTTATTGTGGATGTTGTCTTGTTCTGGTTTCTTCCTTAATTAATCCTATCCTACTTGTTTCTTATAAAAGTATTCCCTTATATTGTGGATGTTGTCTTGTTCTGGTTTCTTCCTTACTTACTCCCATCCTTCCTGAGTATCTCCTTACTTTATTTTTAGTTTTTTGGTTTATTTTTATTACTCATCATTCATTGTATATCTGTTTTAATGAAATTCTTACTTCAAACTATGATTGTGCTTTACGATGGTTTTTAATTAATCTTTAATGTTGCTTTCTGGGATTTAAATTTGTTTTTATTTTATTTTATGATCTTTCTTTCCATTCAGAACTATGGCATTATCTGTCATGCTACCAATATAATTTAAGTTTCTTGTTAGAAAGCAAACATTACAATTGTTCCTGTAATTTTAAAATATTATATAATCAATTTTTGGCTGACAATTTTATTTATCTCTACTGAACATTGGGTATTGATAGATATATGAACAACATGTTGTAAAACATTTTTAAGAAAGTTGTACATTGTAAATTATATATATTATAACTTTACTACTTTGTTAACTTCGGGAAGCCCCAAGTTCAGGGCGACATTTATAACTTTCCTAATTATGGTGTGTGAACTGACCTACCTGCTGTGCGTTCTTGCGTCTTCTTCTTCCGACTAGGGCCGTAGGAATTTGTGTTTTGAATTCGCAAGTAGGTTAATTCAAAAGTACAAGCACAAAGTGTATCGTTATAATAATTGTGAATAGTTTTGTGATATTGGTAGATTTTGGAGTACAGCAATAACAAAACAGTGTTGGGCATAAAATTGGGGTTTATTATTCTAATAGCACATAAAATGAAAAACTTACATCTAACGTAATTCTTACGTTATAAAGAGTAATGAGTAATTTGATCAATGTTTTCTGAACGAATATTAGCTTTCAGAAGGAAAGCTTATAAAGACGAATTTATATGAACTTGTTTCTTATTGCTTTTTAAAGTTAGTTTTTCAAATAATTTAATTAATGATTTTTCAAGACTTTAATACTGATTTTACTACTTCAGAATGCTTTGTAAATACTCTTAAATAAATTAGCCGTGAATCTTGTTCTACGTGCTTTTTATCTACTTGTGATTGGTTTCACGTATACTGCAGTATAAGTTTGTTAAGTGATTCAATATTAAGATTTGTATAGCGCTTTTTATCTAATTCTACTTCTTATCTATTGCTTCTTACTTGACTTATACTTGTTCTAGAGATTATAACAATATTGAAGTTCTTCTTAATTTAGAGTCTCTGTTTTTATAGGCATCTGAATGAAGTTATCGTTACAATTGATTTTAACAAAAGAAAGAAAAATGATCTTTTTATATAAAATGTATAAATGATTTTTGACTTTCCTGGTACTGAAGTTCTCGAAGATGTCCTCTGGGTTCCCTCGATGTCCTAGTCCAATCAGCTAGTGGCAATGATTTCCGCTGCGTCCTGGATTCCAACGAAGAGTTCAGGGATCAGCAACTCGGTTCCTTCAGCAACTGTTGATGGATTTAACGTCCGTGGTTTAACTGCTGCAACTGCTTCCAGATACTCTGCACTTGTGTGTATGTACCTCGTCTCGGGTGTCGATCTGCGTCGTCAGTTCTTCAGCTCGTACCCCGATTTAGACGGCCTCGTTCTGTTGTAGTCTGGGCGTGACTTCTCGTAGTATATGGTCGATCTCTTATATGCGTACGCCAACAGTTTGGGTGTACTGCGCAGTACGCTTATTTGTTGATGAATAAGACTATCGCACGTAGACGCCGTCACAGTCCAGTCGTTGTAGAAGAGTGTCTGAGTTATTCAGAAGTTGAAACTTTACAGAAGTGTATGTGTGTTCACTGTTTGAGTCCTGGCAGAAGAGTATGTGTTTACTGCTTGAGTTCTAACAGAAGAGTATGTTTATTGGTTGATCGCCAACAGAAGAGTATGTGTTTACTGGTTGAATGTTAACAGAAGAGTGAAGAGCGTTCAGCTCGAAACCAACGGTTGTTTAAAATTTTTAGAAAGATCTGATTGGCTGAAACATTCTCCCTTCTACTTAAAATTTAGTCACCTCATTCCGTGAGAACGAAAAATAATTCCCACAGTCGGAGAATTGTTATTATTTTTAATATTCTGGAAACACCGGAACCAATTGTCGGTCGGACATCCGGTTTCAATTTGTATTGCGATTATCTTGGCTGCAAGCCAGGTTATGCTTAATCTAACATATACATTTGATTCGTAATGTTTATAATTATAACATATCCAAATCTGAACTCCCTAGCTCTCTTACTATGGAAGTTATTTAAATAAAATTAATTATCTCATTAATTCTTTAATTATATTTATTGAAATTTGCACACCCTATTCTTAATATTTCGGCAAACATTTTGGCTATTTTGGATTTTGCCTATATTTATTCGTTTCCGAAATATTAATATTTTAACGTTAGGGCGTGTCCTTAATTTATAACGTGTGTGGGCGATTACATAACACCACCGGACATATCCGCTGGGCGTTTTACAATTGTTTCAAATGCTCGCTACAGCGCGAGATATGGTTCTATTGATTTAAATTTATTTATACTTGATTTTTAAAATTTGTACATATAACCCCAAATCTATGGAATTTGGTACGTTATAATATATATATATATATATATATATCTTTTTCTAAAACTTAGAAAAGCAACTTTTACGTCTTAATATTTTAAGACACCATTGCTAGCTAAATAGTAGTAATGTAATTTAAGATTAAACTGTTCAGCAGTTGAATACAGTACATCCTAAACAAATGTTATTATTGCAAAAAACGTTCAGAAGCCTATTGTGTACAGAAACAGTACACAGTCCTTACTTTGTACAATGCAAACGGGCAGTCTTACAAATGAACAGGTACACAGCACTATAACATCACCTATCCCTGACTGTCGCTGACTCAAGGATAGTGGATTGTTGAAAGAACACAAATTACAGTAAAAATAATCTCATCTACTGCAACATAATATCAGGTAGTAAGTACTACAGTTTACGATGGTAATATATTCACGTTTTAATTTGTATGTAAACCAAATATCAGAGTGTGTATTTGTAACAAAATTCTTTAATGATTTTACAAATTAGTTTAATACTGCATTAATTTCACACGTTGAGAGTTGAATTGGAAGCCTTTAGAGTCAGTGATACTTTCTATAACTAGTAGATAAAATGCAGAAAATAAACTGCGTGAAATAAAATGCAGATTTGAAAACCAGTTCATCTAGTACTGGAGATAAATACAAGAAAATTAGAAATAATCCTTGGAGGAAATATATGTAACAGATCCCAACAATACCTAGCACATGCAGACAACGTGTTAATTATGGCAGCGCTAGTGGCAGCATATCAGGAATTGGAAAGAGAGGGGCATAAGTCTGGATTAAAAATAGATAAAGAGCCAAAAGTGGCCTGGGTTTACATTCACATAATTAAGGTGAACATCATAATCTTCATTTAAACACTCCATCTGGGACTATTTAGCTTGCAGTTAATTATCAGACTTCCGAAATGTCTTGTCTTCTCCTTCTCATCTAAAACACTGCTTCTGAGTCTAACGGTGTCACCCTAATAAAATACCTGTCAAGGAGAAGACGACATTGATCTTAAAGTATTGTTTGAAGCTGAAAGTTTTCGCCTAAAAATAACATGATAAATAGGCAAACTCCTACACACAAGATACAATATTAAATTAATAAACTGTCAACACGTTCAATTTCGTTTGTTATTTTAAGCAAAATTATTAGCGTTGCGTGTATTATTGCGTTGTGTACATTAACAATTAAATCACTTCTGCAGACAGTACGTCTCCGTCTGTTGGTTGCTGTGAGAATTCAGACACGTGCGCAAACGTGCGATTCAGTTCACGTCAATTCACGTAAACAATTATTTACTGAAGTATACGCAAACAATGCTCAAGCATATTCTGACGCAAACACACATAGACTGAGATCTAATAAAAGCCAGACACATGTGAGATGAAGCCCTCCTATTCACGAGAGGTGAAACACGTATCCATGTTTATATCCTGCGTGTCTCGGATGAAGTAATTAGCTGAAATCGATATTCCGATTAATATATGATTATTTGACACATTGCGATCGGATTGTCACAATACTGTCTACATCAACGGTAAATACGGAATTTCACTTTCTGTAGTACCGTGCTAAATACTGAAGCAAATTCAAAGCAAATGTTTTTAGTACCTGCATTTGTATACTGCTAAAATCGGCCTCTCATACGACGTTCCACATGTGTATGGAGTCAAAACGCCCATTCTACATAATATGCATATACATTTTGTGTCAAGCCTGAACACAAAATTATACAGATTTCTGGCTATGACACAGAAATCTGTGGGGTAGTGATTTTAACCAGGTCGATAAAGCCGCAGTTTCAAAAGATCTATAGGCGTTGTGAGAAATTTAGTTGTTGTTTTAATTTAAATTGGTATATACTTAATTATTATTGTTACTTTATTTGTAAAGAGTATAACTAGATTTAGCTGTGATGAAAAATTATTAATAATCTTTTTATTACTAATAATTGTTACAAATATTGAATTACTTTCATTTCATTTGCAAAGAGTATGTTATATCTGATTTAAAATAATGTAAAAGTGTTGATTTTATGTTGACGATTGTCATACCTGCCAAGTATATAGTTCATTATTTCTATTATTACTAGTAATTTAGTAGTATATCTTAGTTGTAATCATTGATGTTAATGAATGTTAAATAGGATTATTTTAGTAGGGTTAAATTTGGAATGTTAAGGACCTGTTTTTCTAGGACATTGTTACGACATCACAGAACAATCTACGTGTTTATCGAACGTTCCAGAGGGATCCGGAATGTTCCAGAGGGCTGTGCGAGACGAAAGGCATGCCCGTCGCCCGCTCGTGTACTGTGTCCCGAGCTTCGCTAGAGCTCCTGCCGCAGGGACGAGAGATAGGGCTGGATTTAGGGTGTGGCCTGCTACCGGCCGTGGGGGCAATGTAATGCGGTGGCGTACGTGACTCTCGACGCATTTGCTAGACTGTACCAGAAGCCGGGCGAACTGTGTCAAGGCCGCAATTAATTATGTCATACACACTGGCGCTAACGAGCAGTATGGGATAATCTAGTAATTTTGGTAGGTGTAAATACTAGTACTCAACGACGTTTAGTTAAGTTTATTGTCGGCCGATTACAATTGATTATCGGGCGATATTACTGTGTGCGTTCAAGTGGTTATTAGTGAAGTGTCGGGATAATTGTAATCGGGCGGGATAATTGTAATACAATTGTGTTTAATATTAGTGGACATTTTATTGCGTGTGAACAATTTTTATTCGATTTGTTGTAAGACACTGTGTTGTTAATTACGAACTGTTTAACTATGAAAATTAAAGCTGGTGATTAATGACTTAATTGGTGTCTTGTATTTTGTTTCAACTGTACCTACGACGATCAAGTAGACCGTTGTAACAATATGTTACAATTTAGTGTTGTCTGTGCACTATAAATATGTGACAAAAATTGTTAGCGATAAGAGCTAATTGGAACTATAAATTATTGTTTTATTGTTGATCTAACTATATTAAGAAACATAATAATCTTAACTTTCTACTGCTCACAGTATGTAGTGAGTAGGTAATTCCTATTTTAGTGAATGTAATGAATATTGTAAATTTTAATAATGTGAATAAAGATATTAATATATTTTATTATATTATTATTTATGTCTTCGCCTCATAGACAAGTAGACACAATGTCTGTACACCATCCAGCAGACAGCAGCTCACGCTTGAAAAGTCCTCACAATCCCCGATTATTGTTGAATATTTATAGTGGTAGTTACTTCATAGTGTCTCACTGAAGATTATGACCTTGACTGATACGCAAATTAGTTGTTTACGTAAGCGATTAACTTTTAGGGGCCTGTATAATCGCAGACATTTAATGCTTACTTGGCTTGCAATGTGTTATTTATTTAGTTTACTGACTGCTTTCATGCCGTTTGTTGCCACGTACGGTAAGTGCTAGAAATCATAACGCCTATAGCTATTCAAATTCTGATATCTTTCGGAAAACAATACAAAATTTGTGATTATTACTTTTCTAGCATTTATAATAATTTATTCAGCACTTAGAATCAGTAACCACGTGGTCGTTGACACCGACTGTACATAGACTATTACAGAATTACGTGCAATGATCAAGTACCGTATAAAGGCAATACAGTTTATTAAAGCAGAAAGAAAATTTCAGTAAAAAATAAATATAAAAATGTGATTTCATACCCACGAGAGTCAGTTACTAATTTACATCAGCAGTTTTACGCAGTTACATGTGTGTGTACCCTTATCGCTAGAGCAATTTCCTGCAATTTAAATGTATCGTTACGTTTCGATTTTCCGTACAAACATATTTGCGATTAATTAGCTATAATATTAGAGCCAAAATATCTCTCCCTAATTACTTTACCCTCGAAATGCCATGGCGGTAAACGCGTAATTATTTTGGTCCGTATCCTGTGTTTGTAATTATAACTTTAGCGCTGTAATAATCAACATGGTATGGTATGGACTACTGTTTAATTTCAACGAAACGAAAACATTGCAGTGACTAGAGATTCTCTCTGTATTCTGTCGCGTTACCCGTTTACTTACTTTCTCTGTACACTTTTAAGCAACACATGTAACGCCGCCATGTATGCATGAGTAATAGTAGGAGTTAATTTTGGTTATACTGAATATAAGGCGAAACCGGTCAATTAACTTTGATGAAGTGATTTTTTTATAAAACACGGGAAAATGTCTTTTTATAATTTGCATTACTATTTTAACCAAATAAAGGCAGATTTTGAATTTTTCAGCAATCAATACGGGTGTCAGAACCAAATACTGTAATTTACTTGTTAGATTATCCGTGTTGAATATATTTTTGCTTTAGTATAGTCAAGCCGTTTCAACATAAGGGTTCTAGAGCTGCGTAATATTATTTAAACTACCTTAATGGAAAGATTTAAAAATTGCCTTTATATAGTTATTTTTTTTTTACAATTTAATAATTGAATCTATTCGAAGGACACTTAATTTTAACTTTTATTACTAACATTTTCAATATTATATTTTGTTATTATCATTTTATTATGTCATCATTATTTAATGACTAATTTTTACTGTTTATAATAAGTGACTAATGACTATTTTACTAATTAAGGTTTAACGGCTAGAAAAAACTTTTGTTTTTTTCATACATGATATACATTTTTGTTCTCAAATATTAACGCTTATGCCATTTTAGTCAACAATGAAGGAAAAAATGTTTGTTGGTTACCTACACCTAGATGTAAGAGACAGGCATTGCCCTCGTATATAACAGATATATACTACTTCTAATACTTAAAGTAGAAAGAAACAGAAACGAAACTGTATATTTTTCGTTTTAAGAGATTAAAAAATGTGTGCTTAATAAACCTAACACTGCTATGTTTGTTATGATTAGAAATCTTAATACGTAGTTGCAATACAACAGTATTTGTTTGACATAATTCTGAAATGGGATGTTTTTTTCTTATAGGATAACAAAACTTGTAGATATAAATTAAAATTGTATATTATTTTGTTATAGATATAAATAAACGTTACAACTTTAATATAAATCTAGTATTTTAAAATATATTTTAGTAGCAATGTATATTTTAATACTATGTCCTTTAGTGTAAGTTGAATTCTAAATTTCTTACCTACAATATATAAAGTTATTACCTGCATTGAGTTATAATGAAAGTTTAATTTAGAACTAAAAATCAATATGCACGGCGTTTAAAATACGTAGGATTTAAAGAGACACAATTTGTAGAAACTCGTTTCGTTATAAATAGGTAACCATCCCAATGTTGTTGCTAATTGTGGGGCATCAAATGTCGGAAGCTGGTTATCCAACTTTATTATATCAGAAGTATTTTACATATATTACAACAGAAAACAATAGTTCATGGGATCAAACCAGTGTTACAGCTTGGTAGCCTTTTTGTACACCCATGTGGGTCATCTTTTTATTGTGTTATTGTTAGTGCAGACAAGCTTATATTTGTTACGTGGGTTGGTTTTTGAATTCTGAAGGAAATGTCCATGTATTGAGAATATGTTTAAAACATACATTTAAATAACTGGAACATTTCTGTTCTTTGTGTTTTAGTATGAATATCGTAACAAAATAAAATAATTTCGTTTACAAAATAATAATTTGTGGTTTACCAAAATTAAAAATTTTGGTGTTTTTGTAAAATATTGTTTTTGTTGTGTTTGTTGGTTCAGTATTTAGTAAATAAATTTTATAATTGATTCGTGTAAAAAATTAACTCTTTTGTTTCTTTTCCAGTGTACTGTATCACTTTGAGTTTTAGAAATAATTTCTGAGTTAATTGTGTTATCGCCAACACTAATCGATAGACGGTTCTTCTTCTTAACTAGGTATTCCCCTTCCACTTTGGTAAAAGCCGCCTTTCGGATAGTCCGTAATCTGTAATTTATTTTATTTAAATTCTATTTATTAAATTTATAAATAAATAGATATCAATTTGCAGAAATTTTAGATTTATTAACAATTTATGTAATGAATCGAGTGTTAATCGATTATTCAACAGTAGTATCGACTCGTTTCTCAGGGCCGTCGATTAATTTTTACATCTGTATTTTATATTAATTATTCTTTGAACGGTTATTTTATATAGTCAGAGAAGGGTAAGGTCAGGAAAGTATAACACTTACATGTAAAAAGCTTAAGAATTAAAAATTACAACGTTATTACCTAATATATAATGTTTATTAAAGATTAGACTTCGAACCATTGAAGTCTTGACGATCGTATATGCAAAGCTCGCTTTGAATTGTGGGAGTCAAGATGGCGGCTTCCGTACTGCTCCTGTTTAATGAAGTCGGCTCGACGAAACTTTCTTCCAATAAATGTTGTCCCTTCAAAGTTTCCTCGTCTCCGCAGTTGTGATTATTCCTTCTTGTGTTAGTGGAGTGGTCCTGGTTAAGTGTTTTGTGGTTCACTTCGATAAAATGTATGTGTTAATGTTTAAATTCACTTCGGTCAATTAGGTCGAATCTCGTACTATTAGTCTCGTTATTAAGAATTATTTGTTTTATCGGTTTAATTTATTATTTCACTCCTTTACTGTTCCGTATTACTTTAGTTTAATCGTGGTATTAATTGTTCTCACTGATTTTAAGGTTTAAGTTCAATTTTTAGCAAATTACGATTTTTCACTCTAGACTAGGCTTACAGACCGATCGTCATATTTGTCTGCTATATAGGTTAATATGAGCAAAAATCTCGTTCAAGTGTGCTCGACAAGGTCCAATAATTAACTGTTCTCATTTCCTTCGTTTCCTGAAAACGTCTTAGCCAATTTAATATTAGCAATACATTGTTTTAAATCTGTTTGGCTTCCGCTACATGCAGAAAATTTACATTATATTACTGAATATATTTTTGCTATTATTTAATTTTATGAAATATTAAATACATAATCTCTTTCTTTAGTTCATTCTGCTTGATTTGATGCCAAATAAGATAGTTTTACAAAGTTTTTTATCTAAAATGTTATATTTCTTTCATTTTGAAAAAGTACGCTTTAAAATTTACTTTCTGTCCTTCCCCAAATGTTTGCCATTTTATATGTTATATTTATGACTGTACTAAATCTCAGATTGACATAAAATGTTTATCTTCCCTTAATTTCTTGTAATTTTATTAAATGGTTATCTTTTTAATTATTATACATTAATTTGTGACTCCCCACTCTGAATTTTCAGTTAGTAAATTTGCATTTTTTCTTCTAGTTCTTCCTATCTTTTTACCATATCCTTCTAAAGTATAATTTACATTATTTTACTCTGTGACTGATTTACCTTAGATAAATTTCATCAGTTTAACTAGTTTACTGGACTTGATTCATCAATTATAATTTAGTTGAGATTTACCCTTTGGTCTACAATTTATCTGTTTTTACATACAAATTTTTTGAATAATACAGTTTGTTTATACTCCTTCTGACCTTCTATTCTAATACAATGTTAATTAACAATTCCTTACTTTACTACAAGAACACTTAGTATTGGATTTAAACTATTTATACATAACAATTTTTTGACATTAAGAAAGTGGTATTTAATCTCAGACATTTTAGTCTTGATTATTTCTAGTAACTCATAATAAACCTTTTGTAATAAAAGAATGGTATCCACACTCAGACATTGCATTCTTGATTAAAACTATTAAACATAATAAACATTTTAGAATATTAGAAAATTACCCTCTATTTCAACATTTATGTATATAGTTCATTGATTTAACTAGAAACATAACACATTTGTTCCTTCATTTTTAAACCTTTCTTAAAATTACTTGTGTGTAGTCTTATCTGTTTTTATTTTATTTTAGGGATGTATCACTTGTCACTTTACTTATTAACTACCTGCTCTCTATTTATCTTACTCATTTCAGTGAATGTTATTAGATAAAGTGTGGCAATTTATTAGAAATATTAGTCTCTGCTTTTCATAATACTATTCTGAAATTTGCTTTTCAAATAGTATTCATGAAGCTAAATTGAAACTTTAAAGTTGTTCAAAGGTACACTTTTATTAAGTCTCAGCATTTAATGCACTTTCTTGAAGTTTATTTACTATAATATAATAACTTGCACTTGTCCCCTGTTATTTCTTGATACTATCACTAATCAGTTTTATAGTTTTATAGTTTTATATTTATTTATGAAGAAGGATTTGTTTTTATTCATTATAAAATAACTTTTATGGATGCACTTTTACTTATACCTATAAACTCTTTTGTTTACATTTATTTTACATTAGTTTCTATTTTTGGGTGTTATATTTTCATTTGTGACATTTAATTTCTTTTGGGGTTTTTGTTTTCTCCATACTGGGTCTCTTTTGGGTAATTCTGGTAGCCTTCTTCCTACTATCTTGTATCTTCAAAATCGTTCCTGTTTATTTGGTATTTCGGTTTGTTCTGGGTTTTGTCTTACTTCATGGTTCTCATTCTTGGTTTCTTCACTACAATATTGTTTTATCATGTACGTTGGTTCGTTCTGGGTATCTTCCTTACTTACTCCTATCCTACCTGGGTATTTCCTTACTTTATTTTCGTTTTTTACCTTATTTTTCATTACACCTATTTGTTGCATATTTGCTTTTTCTGTATTTTTACTTCTTCAAGTTATGATTGTATTTTATTGTGATACTTATTTGTTTTCATTTGGATTTTTCTATGATAGTTATTTTAATTGATATTTATTTACGATCATATTTCATTCATTATTAAGTGGATAATCCGTCATACTACAATATCAATAAACTCTGGTTTAATATGTAAATGCTTTTGTTGCATAGAAATAAATTTTTGTTCATACAATTGTTCACCAGTAGCAACAGATATATTAGTTTATTTCTGTTATCAAATAAACAGAAATGTCTGTCTGTGTATCCATATGTCTCTAAATTTGTTTCCTGTAAGCATGTTTCGTGTTATACTTTTACCTTTTCTCTTTTACCGGTTTTTATCGCACACGTTTAGCATTAAGAAAAATGTATACAAATTTAGTGGCCTAATGTACTTTAGTTATAACATCATAAATGATCTAGCAAACAATAGATAATTCAAGAATGACAATAATTTTACTGTAGGTATGCAAACGATATAAAAATATTCTTAATGTGGAAAAACAGCTTCATTTTAATGCACTTACTATAAAGTAATTTTGAATTTATTATTTTTATATACAACTTGATGGTATTCCAATTAGATAAGGAATTTATCAAAGAATGAAGCATACATAATTATCATAATAGCATACAAAACGCTGTATGAATAAGTACAGATTGCAGGTTTGAACATTGTAAAATAGTCGATAAGAAACGATGTAAAAATGTTAATTTTAAGTATTTTATGACTTGTAAAACAACTTTAAGTACTGTGCGATGGTGTGTAAGAATACGTAAATACATGTGTAGTGCGCGCGTGCGAGGGTACCAAATTATTTTACGGGGTATTCATAAAAATGTAACATAACGGTATATAACCTAACCTAATACACCTCCTGCCATAGGCATTTAGAATAAAGAATAATAATATATTTTGAACTTTTACACTATTCGTATGACGATAATATGCTGTAAATATTACTGAGAATAAAGTTATTTTTCAATGTAACTTACATTGAATGTAATTAAACTTTCTTAAAAAAAAAATAATTTTTTTAAAATTATAATTAAAATTTATTACAACTTTGATTTGAAAATTTTAGTAATCTCAAATGAATAGTGAGTTATTTACAGTTAATAAAATCAACAAATTATAAAGTTCATTTAAGACAAATGTTACAAAAATTGTAGAATTTTTAATAATTGTTTATTAAAATGCACCTTAACTTTATTTTAAAAATATAGGACCTTAGTGTGATTTAAAGTAGTAGTAATATGCAATTTTAAAATCTAAAGTTCGAGTACATTTCAATAGGTTAATTTTCACTTCACTTACATCCAGCGCAACATAATGTATTAGAACTTGCACAACCTTTGAAGCCTTAAATAAATAAAGTTATTACAATATACATACAAATGCTGTAAACATATTTAGAGGCTAAACATGAGTAGTACAGGGCTGTGATTGAGAATTTATTTGAATATGAAATTAAATCTCGGCTTTCTACAAAATACAATTGTCTAATCTTAACATGTTCTTCGTATATTTCTTTACGGCCTATAGGTTTACGCAAGGTGTGTCCCACATGTCTATTTGCCTTAGTCTTTCCTTATCCCAGTCTCCATGAAACAAAATTTTGAATGCGCTTCTGCTACACTGAAAAAATAATATGGTACAAAGAAAGTAGAAAATCTGGTATTGAAACAACCGTGTTTTACCTATTTGTAAAACCGATGCTGATTTTATCATTTGGATATTCACATGTATAGAATGTTGATTAGATAAACCGTGGAGGGAGAGATTGAAGGCAGTGCACGTGTTAGAGGTTTCCTGTGACAAAATCATAAAGCGGAAATTGAATCTCAGCACCAGTCACTAGATGGAAATTGGTTGATACGTTTTAGAATATTTACAATTCCAAATCCTACACAATCAAATGCAGTATTAAAGTAAACAGTGTCTGTGAATTATACTGAAGTAGATTATAGTAGTCTTTCATTGCATACTTCTCTCTGCCAATTTCGATTTTTAATACATGATGTTGGTATTTTATATATTTAGTTATTATCATCATGGTTCCCTTATATTTTTAGAGCAAGAGCATATGACTTAATTATCTTTACGAATTTTAGATAACTCAGTAATAAATAATTACTATAATACGTACGCTTGTCCCATGTATGTGCTTCATTGATGAGTTTAAATAATATGCATTGAGGTAATTTCTGTTAAAAGTCAGAAAATGTGTACGCAATATTATGTTAATAGACTTACTGTATGTAGAACTCTGCACGTATGTTGTGTGGTACTCGTTATTTGTGACATGAAATTTGTTTACAATTACGTGTTGTAAAAACGTGCATCTGATCTAAAAGACATCAAACACTATTGTCCTAAACACTTTGAACCAGAAAGCTGAAATATATCAGCTTAGCTTTTTAAAGCATAGCCTCATGTTAACATGTAATTAAAAATATTCCATCACACAAAGAGTTACACCAAATTTAAAACAACGAAATTTCCAAATATTTTTCTTCCTCATGCACAAAAGTCTAATGTGAATTATAAACTATATTTTATACATTTTAATAATAATTTCTGTACATTCTTCCTAAACAAAACCCTAATACTTTAAATTATGTTTTTATACTTTTATATAAACCGTTGTTAATAGTCGGACACGTAAGTGATAAAATATAACATATATCAGTGTTAAAAACTCCAAGAGGCAAGAAATTTGTAAGAAAGCGTTTATAAGTCCTCATGGCATAACTGAAAAGCGTGTTAGACGAATTTCTAGCTTACTTAAAATTGGTGATTCCAAATGACAAACGTGGACATAACATACCAGGAAATGCTGTACAACCAGATGTACATATTATATTGGTTTCAGAAACAAATTGTAAGTGTGAAGAACTAAATAAAAACGTAATTTAAAAGTCATTATTGCTTACAGAAAATTTTTTATATTTGAATTTGTATATTGTATGCAATTCTTAAGTAATTAAGATACATATGACGTTATATCTTTATTGCAGTTACAACTGTGAAATAGGATTAATAGCTTACTTTAAAAAAAATGTAATTTAACACGTCGTAATTATTCTACAAACGACACACTGCCGATATAACAAAATCGTAACAAAGTGTTCTGATGTGGTGATAAACATAGTCACAGTAAAAATAAGAAATTCCTGTGGTCCTTTTTTCACTATGATAACTTATATTAACAAAAATCGTTGAATTCGTCTTTTATCTTTTATGTTAAAAATTAAAATTTACGTTTCAATTTGTTTGGTTCCAGTGTTTTATACATTGATTTTTTTCTCTAATAGACATAACGCTG
Source organism: Magicicada septendecula (assembly GCA_034769895.1). Lineage (NCBI taxonomy): Eukaryota > Metazoa > Arthropoda > Insecta > Hemiptera > Cicadidae > Magicicada > Magicicada septendecula. The sequence continues at coordinate 117,652,182 of CM068374.1, read as the reverse complement.
TTGCAGGCTACTATAGAAACATTTTTCCGATTAGCGCTCTCAAGCTTCACAGTTTATCATCAAATCGGAAATATGTATATTTCAGAATATATATTACCTTAAAATTATAGTTCTTTAGTAATGTAGAAACCTCTGGAAGTTGTTAGCCTTTAATACACTAGAGGCTGACTTGGTTAGCCTATGCATACATATGTGCCGCCTGGGTGAGTTCATATTCACTTAAACATAAGCGCATAAGTAAGACAGAAATCTTTTCTTCCCTATAACTCTCACTCATCATCTCTAATACTACCTACATTGATGTTTTGTTAATTATCAGACTTATATCCATCTCGCCATTCTTATCTATAACACGTTTTCAGGCTCTACAAGCAGTACCTAAATAAAGTGCCTGTAATGTAGTACACTATGTATGTTGTAAAATTAATTTCGTTGCGCTGACAATTTCCAGCGTATGAACAACAAAATTAAAATTCGGATTCCAGCAATTTACGAGACAAAAGATAATTAATGAAGTGTAAAGATTTTGGATTCGTTTGTAATTTTGTGCTCAAATTTTGTTATCTCGTGCATTGCTGTTTTGTGTACATTAATAATTAAATCCGTTCGGCAGACTGTATGTGCTACGCCGCTTGGTTATTGTGAGAATTTAGATACGTGCGCAAACGTGCAATTCAATTTTCGAAGTAAATAATTATTCACGTCAAGTCGACAACAAACAGTGCGGATATAATTGAAACACAACAAGCGTATTGTGACGCAAACACACAGAGACTGAAACCCACTTAAAGAGCCAGTCACATGTGAGACGAAACCTTTCTACGCACAAGAGAGTAGAAGTACGTATCAGGATTTATATCGTACCGTGTGTCGGATGAAGTAATTAGCCGAGCATGGCTGTTCATATTTATGTAACGATTATTCCACGCATTGCAAGTAGCTCGTAACGTGCAGAGCAGTGATAAATACAAAATTTTATTTTACTTACTGGTGTTAACAATCAATCATAATTTAGTAACATACAATTTACACAATAACTGTAGAACATTACGACTTAAATCAGATAGTTGACAAAGGTTACAAACAAAAGTTTCTGGTAAATTTTACTAACAGGTAAACTGGTTAGTAAGTATGTAGTAAGTACCATGAAACATGTTAAAAATAACTTTTAATAATTACGTAGTGAACATCCCCTAATCTGTTTTAGTTATAGGTAATATATTACATTGCTATATGTTGACTGCTGTAGGTATAAACAATTTATGTACCAATCTAATATCCAATTGTTTATTACTGTTTGTTTAATTAATTAAAATATCATTACATTTAGTAATTTAAATTGTAATACTGTATAAATTAAGTTCTCTCATACTATAATTTGCTCGTTCTCTTATAGATAATTTGAAGATGTAAACAAACTATCATAAGTCTTCACATATAAAATGATACATACACACGCACGCACACACTCACAAACACCAACACTTTCACCCAAATATTTAATTGTTTCGTTATGTTTGATATTTCTATTGTATTTCAAACACAGGTCCTGAAGATGACAATAAATATTGTCGGAACGTCGACGCGAAATAGCTAAAATTTGTATTATTGACCGATCCTTACTAACCATCCACTAAAACATTAATTTTTAATATTAAAATTTAGTCCTTAATGCATATGTGTCAGTACAATTTTGTTTCTTTAATTCTCATTAGATATCGGTGCAATTGTCTTTATTTATAATTAGTTAATGAACCGACTCAAATTTGTAACTCTCTCACTTAGAATAAGAATTTACATGATATTTTATCCTATTTCAGACGTAATAGTGCTGGTGAATAGAATTTTAATTCAAGTACTTTTTTTTTATTTTTCTGACGTTAATAGTCTAAACAAGATGTAAATTAACGTAATTGTTTATACATTGCATTCTAAACCGTTTTCGATTATACAAATTACACAAATATATTTTGATTCGGGGAGCCATTAGTATAAGTAGACATACATGTAATGAAGTATGATGTATTTATGTAACTTGAGACTTAGTAGTTTTAAGTAGGTGTATGATGTACGTAGTTAGGACCTATATTCAACTAACTTAACAGTTGGTTTTCAACTAAAAATGACTGTACACGATATCTATAATGTGCAGGGTTTCAAGAGCGACACATTTTCTGCAATTCGTTTTGTATATCGACTCGTCTAGAAGTGTTCCTGATTGTGGCGTGTCAAGTGTCAGAAACACGTTATCCCACCACGCCAAACAGCACGAATCATGAATTAGGATAGCCGCATGTTAGGGTCGTTCACAACTATGAGGGTTGCCCAGTTAACGTTCTCTTGCCACTGTATATACTCGGCAGTATTTCACCGGCCCTGTTTAAGATTCTCTGGCTGAAAATTATTGCATAAATGTAACATTATTTTTACATAAAAATGTTTTTCTGTCGGAAAAAGAAGAACTTAAAAGGCCAATATAAAAATAATAAGATAGCATAATAAAACTTAAAATCAATGTAATTACACATACTGTAATTGTAATTGTGTGTGTGTGTGTGTGTGCGTGCCCATTTTCTGCCATGGTGTTTGGCTAAACTGTAGTGTGTTGTAGTAGTTACTGCGAGTACTGCAGTTTGGCGGTGGGCTCTTAGCCTTACGTATTTTCCATAGTATTAAACTGCACCTTTTCACAAACGATAGTGGTATGCGTCTGTGGCAGCCAGAAGCGGATCCCCGCTACACGTGGCGACGCTTTGTGGCATTGCAGCATTCACACGGACCCGTCGCGCCACATGACTGGGCAGCGTAGTGTTGTCGAGGTTGTGTGATTAAACTGCTTTTTATTTAAAGTTTTCATTAAGGCGTTCTTCGTTAAGTCTTGCCTCTACGTAAAACAATGTATAAATATTTGAAGTGAGAGAAACGTGTATCTATAATAAACTAATGCACGTATAAAAAAGTATCTAAATATGTATACACACACACATTTTAAACACTTTATATACATTTCTACTAACATATTATAATATATATGCATATTTGTACACTTATACTAAATACTTATCTTATTTTAGTTTTATATTTCGATAAATAATTTAGGTACAATATAGTTAATATAGAAAATATAGTTAATATAGTACAATATAGGAAAAGGAGAAAACCCCCAAGTAGATTCAAAGACCAGATAGAGGGGGACCTAGGAAAGCTCAACATAAAGAACTTGAAAGCCAGGGCATGCAATAGGGAGGAACGGAATCGACTCTTTCCGTGGGTTGTATAGCCACAGTTGATTGATTGATTGATAGTTAGTATATTCGGTTAAATAGTAATTGACTTAATTATTTAAAAATAAACTTTATAATAATTATAACTTTGATTACATAATTATTAAATTTCATTTATATAATTTATAAACAATTTAATTATTTATAAGTAAATTACATGTATTAAAAATCGGTGAGTAAAGATGGCGAATGATTCCGTCGCTTGAAGATCTCAACATGCGTCTTCCGTCTAGCAACTTCCTTACGTAACTCTTTTTCTTTCAGGCAGTTACTGGTATATCAGCCATTTGTCTCCCCTCTGCTCAGGGTCAGCTTCGGCAACACGGTCGCAGAAATAAAAATCTCTTACAATTGCGCCTGTCCTATCAAGTATCTTACAGCTGCGTGTGGTGTTGACTAACTAGTTAGTGACTGTCCTGTCGGAGTTTCACTAGGAACTAATGTCACAAAAATTAAGTAAGATCATATGATCATAACATCACACCTGCACATCAGTATTTCATTAAATTGTAGTGTAATTGGTGCACATATTTGGTATTTCATAATTTACTAATGAAGTCAGAAACCTCAACTTCCGAACATTTTTTAATGAGTATTTTGATTTACAGGAATGTGCAGAAACAAGCTTTCTTCAATACTAAAATAAATTTTAAAGAAGGCTCTATAAAATACCATCATCATCATCATCATCTCTACAGATTAATCCAAGCATGGTTTGTTCCGTTCTCAAATAGGCAAAGATTAGAGCTTGCCACTCCAGTGCTTCTTCGGACGTCCCACACCTCTCCGTCCCCTCGGCTTATATTTCCAGAGTTGTTTGGGGATGCGGCAGTCATCCATTCGGCAAAGATGTTCCCACCAATTCAGCCGATACTGGGCGATCCTGTCGAGTATACTCATAATATTCAGTTCCTGCCGTATATCTGTGTTTCTTCTATGACCATGGAGAATATACACTGCCAGGTACCTGAGAAATCTCATTTCAGCCGCTTGGATGCGACTGGCCTGGCCTTTGGTAAGAGTCCAATTCTCAGACCCACAAAGAAGTGTGGGAAGAGCCACCACCTTGTAGAATTTTAGGCGTGTTCCTTTACTTGCTGCCTTAAGGGTTCGCCTAATGGTCCCGCACATAAGGTTGAACTTATCCAACTTATTCACAAAGTCGTTGCACGCATTATAAGACACACTGCAGCCCAGATATTAAAAATTGCTGACTTGTTCCAGGACAGTACCATCTATAACAATTTTTGCCCGTACGGGATCAGTTCCACGAAAAGCCGTCACCTTGGTCTTACGTGTGGATAGCTACAATCCAGAGTCTTTGAAGATTCGATTTAACAAATTTACCCCTATCTGCAATCTATAAAATAAATAGTTTAAATTCTACATAATTTATATTACAACAAATCAAATTAATTAGAACAGTAATAATAAGCTTACAATACATATAACTTTATGTAAAACCATACCCTCATTTCCACCGTATATACGAAACCTAAATTCAAATTTGCATAATTTCATATTTTAGTAGCTGAAAATTGTGTTACAGAAAACTGGCAACGGCAATTGTTTTGTGATACAGAAACACCAACTTTGCGTGTGTATCACTACATTTACATTAATAATTAAATTAACTCCACAGACTGTATCCCCGTTTCGGTAAGAATAGACAGACGTAGACGTGAAAACGTGGAATTCGATTCAAAACGTAACTAATTAGTTAGAAGTCGGCGGCAAACAGCTTTGCTGTTCTGATGAAATACAACAGTGACCTATGCTACAAGCAAACCAGTTACGTACAAGTGTCTTGTCTTATACAGCACCACGTTGTCCGGTACTCTTGTCCAGCGTGGCACACGGTAAACGGCACTTACACATAATGACATCAGTTAACTTAAGCACATTAGCTTACCGAACTAGAGGTAAATTTGCCAATGATGAGCACTCCCACAAACATGGACTCGAGCATACATATGTTTCACAGACGTTAAGTGATTTTAGTGCTTCTCGAAAAACAAATCTCGCAGTGGGAGATTATTTTTCTCGCACAAGGAGAGACATAAATACTCCTTAACCTGCTTACGTATGTAATGTTCTATAAATTATAATAACCACATACGCGCGTACGCGTGTATATACCTAAATACATATGTATTTGGAATAGAAAAATATTTTTTTGCAAAATACTTATGTTGACTACATTTAGTAACCAAATCCAGATATATGGATTGCTCTCATTACATGCAAGCAGGACAATTAAAATCGACAACGTTAAGCTAGTTGAAGATATTTGGTACGTAATAAATGTAACACACGTTCTAATATTACATTGAGCCATAGTTGCTGAGTACTAAGAACTGAGGTCTATTTTTCAAATTATTTATAGTACTTGTTGTAATTATCACACTATAATAAACAGCTCGAGTAGGTCCAATATAAGTGTGTGTATTTGTATTTGTATGTGTGAGTGTGCGTGTGCGCGCACACGCGCAAGGGTGTGGTTTTTGTTGATATTGAAACGCTGCCCCAAAATTTTTTACAAAATTTTTTTTCATTGAAAATTTTGTTTTTCTTTTTTTTTATTGGGGGCGTTACTTAATATTTAAAACTAGACGCGCGGCCTAGATGGAAATAAAATGCGCTGAGCCCATCGTGACAGGACTTGCAAAGAAACACTTGTTTAACAGCAACAACATTTTTATTAGACCATTACTTGATTTTAAACACATATTTGTTTTACAAACTGCCATTCTTTTCGTCTTAGATCTTAAAGCAAAATTTCAACCAATTTCCTTTTATAAACCAAGGTGGTTGGCTTGCACTAATAACATCTCAGAATATCTGACAAATAAATTACAACATTATATAATAACCAGACACAGGTTATTTCATGTTTCAATCAACAGAGGATTTTTCAATTACGTTAACAATGGTTGAGAATTTAATCAGCAATGAAATTATTAAAAATACATGATAGTGAGTTCAAGTTATCCGTAGATAACGGTTAAAATTTTGAAAAATAATTTCCTAAATATATTCAACTGCTTCCATCTATCTGTCCCCAGCACTTGGAATTAGTAATACGAATAACAAGCAACGATAAGATCACTGACTGTGATCACTGCTATGCAGACATAAAGAAGAAAATGTTTTTTTTTTGCATTTAAAATTATAATCAAAAATAGTACCAAATTAATTTCAAACTATTAATCAAAAGAAGTTCCGATTTAGGCAAATTCGATATGGTAAAATGGTTAATCCATAAAATCACAAGTCATGTGACAGGTAGATGCAAGTTCTTCATCGTCTGGATATTGCAATTTTTAAGTATAATTTTTTTTTTAATAAATTTCAATTCGGCTTCCTTTTGCAGGAGTTAAAGAAAATATCTACGTTGTAACAATCGTAACCTTCAACACCATGAATAATTAATATAATAAATAATTATAATACTTTCATAACAACAGTCATCACTATGAGCACAATTTAGCATGTCTGCACAAAATATGTTCCAGGCAATCTTAACTCTGAGGTATGAGTCTGTTTTATATAAATGAATTTTTTTTTTTTGTTACGTGATAACCGGTGGAGTACTGTGTGTGTGATGAATAAAAGGAAACTTTCCACCTGATCTCTGAGGACACACAGAAAGAGATTCCTGGCATGCAAGTCTGAGTGTGGATGATGGTCTAGCGTGGCGTGACGGCGTTGAGGATCCTTTCGCACTGCTCTGCGGATGGGGGAAGATGTAATGTTCCCATCTCGGCGACCCCTTTCACCTCCCGACTATGCGGGGAACCCTGTAAAAATTTTATTTGTATATTGGAGCCAGACAAAGAGAACATTCCGCCCCCACATCTTTTCGCCACGCAACCCCAAATGTCATTAACCATAGTAAAAGTCATACTTCAAGTTATTAATTTAAGTATGAAATTTCGATTCATCACAATTAAATCATCACAATTCCTTAATTCATCCAGGCTTAAATATTCATGGGTTACATTTTAGATTTAAATTCTCATTACCAACAACTTACAGCCACGTGGTCTCGGGCATACCCGAAATAATTACATTTACAAACTATTTCAATTACCAATTAAACTTCAGTTTATAATTAAACTTCACAATTATAATTTTTTAACTCATTCAATTCCTCTGCTTTAAATTTTCATTGCTTTTAAAATTGATTCTTTAAATTTACTCTAAGTCATTTAATCACGTGTCTCAGCCATACCGGAACGAACATGGCCAGTCAGAGCCACACACACACTATTATTATATCTTACACACACAAGCCCCAATTAAATTAACATTAATTATTAAATCATGAATACTGGCTCACCTGAAGCTCTTTATAAAATTATAGACTCATAGTAAATGTTAAAAACAGCACGCCGCCACGATCCGCTATGTACCAGTGTTGGAAGAGAAAGAGACGAGAATTATCGCTGCGTAAAATTACAAAACGCAGATACACGGGTGAATAGATTTCCTTGTCAAAGAACTGGTAGCGCGGCCAACCGAATGACGTCACAGATCAAGGTCCCGGCGACTGACTAGATCTCGCTGTCGCTAGCGGGCAGCCTAACATGTAGCGATAACGCACTGAACGTACCAAATTACATTTAAATTTGCTGTGGAGTTTACTTTTAATATTGCAACGGCACAATATACATGTAGTGAAATTACAAACCCAATAGCTTGTGAATTTATATCACATATTTTAATCAATGTTGGAATCGTCTATTATCTTTTTATTTATTTGTTGATCTGTGTATTTTTACAATCTTTAATAAACAATTTTCATATAATTCTAGACAATAATACTTCTAGAAGTTTCTCAGATAATTTTAGCAGCAATTTAATAATATCTGGCATCAAACTAATAGTATATCAGTGCACTTAAATGTTTGTGGTGAAATAGGCTACGTACTCACTCGCAGATGCGCGAACTCGCGCGCGCGCGCGCGTGTGTTCTCGTAATAAGATACATGATATATTTATCAATTATTCTTGAACTGACAGACATAAAACTTTTTTTTAGGTGGGAGAAACTTGGGAGAAACTTTCAGAAGGCAGCAGGCATGCTGTTTGGTAGTCTGGGATTTTTAAATTGTTACTTATTGAAAATCCCATCCATCTCCTTGGTTCCCCAAGTCGAGACCACTTTCGCATTACTTCGGTCTCGAACGTGCAGCCCAACAAACTACGATCTATTAATAGGACTCTTCTTTCTTACTATCAGGGGTTGCACAAGTCACAAGTACTCTTCGTCGTTCTTACGACGCAGGATGCGGTCAATATACACTGAGATTGCTTCCAGTTGCCTTCGCTCTGAAGCATCAAACCAACAATGCTGTCCAAGAATGTATCAAAAATTACAATCCCATGAGCTGAGGTTCAGACAGTCATCCTCAAAACGTAACCATTCCCAAAAAAGTTTGAAAACACAGTCTTTCTGCAATGTGCAAGTACCTTCATTGAAGAAATACTATCCTTCCCAAACGGTGGAGGTAATAAAGAAAATTTCTAATGACTGTCGGGAACTGCGTGAGGATAGACATGATAAAAATGTGTACTGTTGTTCAACTTTCTCTCGGCGTGTCTGACATTAACAATTTGGTTTATGTAGATAAATCAGATGAAGGATACGGCTTGTATACGAGATAGAACAGGGCCAGAGGTTCTGTGGCCATAATTCGCCCATGACATAGAAGTGGTTCAGCACCTACTGAGCCAGGTTATATTGATGAAAGGCAGTAGGTTAGAAATGGCGACATCAAAGACCTAAATCGTTATATTGATTAGACAAAAAATATACCGAGGAAGTAATGCTCTAGACGGAGGTCGGCCAAGTATCTATGGGTGACGCTGATAACAAACCTACTAAGCGGGTTCACATCCGAAAGACATGTGATTGAAAGGCCGCAGAGATGACCGAAATCTTCAGTAAGTTCATGGCCAATGTCAGCTATGTCGGGTAAAGTACGGCTATGGTAAAATACGTCTCCTGATACTATGAGTACAGTACATCTGACTCTATGGTTCCAAATTATGGGCTCACGCTGCAAAGATCCGAAAGTTCATGTAATAACATGCTCGTACTCGTACAGCGCCGTATATGCGGCGCCTGTGCTGGCGTTTGCTGGCGTGGTCTCTATCGACCTGCTCGAACAGGAGCAGCTGTGGAAAAATTACACGTCCGAATGCTGGACGACGAGGTTCATTGGGAATCTAGAGCCGTGGAAGCGCAACGACGGAGAGGTTAACTTATTCCTTACTCAGGACACGTCATGACCACTTTAGGGCACACATTTACCATATGGGTAAGGTGATGGCCCCTCAATGCCGATACTGCGGAGCAGAGAATGATGGTCTCTATGGAAGACACTACAGTAATAATAATAACAACAATAGTATTCATAAAATAATTAATATTCATTTTAATGTCATTATAATTGCATAACTAAAAACTAGATTATAAATATGAGGCCAATACAAGTTACCAAATCCAGTTTTTGTGTATAACTATTTCGAAGTACAAGTTTGTCACAGAATATAAATGTTAAGTTTATGTTAACATGCTGTTAGCGCCTGATTTTCAGCAAAACAGTAACACCGTTACAACTGTGGTATAATACAACACGCACACCCTCAAACACAGAGAGTAGACCAAAATGAGCAGTCGTAATTAAACTTGCCAGTACCATTAATCACTGTGACACGCTCTGAACTAATTAATTCTAAATGAAAACAACAACGAACACTGATCGACACAAAACAACCAGCGCACACAAGTTAATTAGTCTTTTAATGCCTGAAATTTAACATATTTCACTCGCGTCCAACGATTCATTTTGTTGACTAAACGACATTTCAAAATGTAATTTAGTATATTCAAAAAGAGACTAGGAATGCGCAGCTTTACAATTTTGTTGAAACGTAAGCTGCGGAGCAGAGAATGATGGTCTCTAATGAATGAATTTTTTTTTTACAATTTTGCTGAAAATTTTGTTTCAGTGGAAATAAATGAATTTCAAACTTTCAGAAATTTATCACGTCGGTCTGTGCAGTGCTAACACATTAGATGGTGCAATTATTTGGATTTCCTAAATTTAGTGTCACGTTCACACCACCAAATGCTACAATTGTTATGAAACATTTACGAAATTTTATATTTTACATTTTTGTATAAATGTATCTTTTAGTTCTAATTTTTTTTGTAATTTTCCCTCAGCTAAATAATCGTTGTTAAAATAATTTCCAAATAATACATAAGTACAATTTAAATCGTCTTGTTCAGAAAGTACTAAATATTGCTGTACACTTTTTAATAATGATTATTATTTGTCACTATACAATTTTAAATTGTACTCAGTGCAAAAAATGTTTTTCTGTTTATCGACTACAATAATAAAACAGCTGTACTTTGAGAACAGTTTTAGAGTATTTTTAATGGTGTAAATATAAATAATATTACTACGAGCAACAAATAATATGCCTTCAAGTCACAATTTAATAACGTATCTAATCAAAGATACAGAGCACCTTACAGTTTACTCTTTTATGACGTATGATCGGGTAGCGAAGTGCACTTCAGGGTATGAAACTATCGAAACGGAACCAACTGTTGTTGTTTGTTGTTGTTGTTTTCCAATGGCTCCCCCTTGCTACATTTAACCCATTTGGTACCGAGCTTCCCAATAAAGACCACTGTAATTTCTGAGTTCTTCCATTTCCCGGTTCAGCTTCACACACTCCAATACATGATTTTTGTTCAGTTTTGAGTATTCTCTCCTGCACAATACACATTTTTCTGTTATGGAAAATTTTAATTTGTAGAGATGCGCTGAGAGACAGTCATGGCCAGTATCCAGATTAAAGTTGGCGACTGCTTCCTTCCAACGGTGGCAAAGTTACTCACGTCCGTAGCATCCTTTAAGCTACACGTGTCACCTGGGTAGTGCTAAATGAGTAACAGCGTTAGGCTGCTTCCCAAGGCCTAGACCAAATGAAGTGACTGAACAAACTGTCACTTAAAGAAAACCCTCAGTACCATTAAATTATGTTTCCTTTTTCTTCTTCTTCTTATTTCTTCTTCTTCTTCTACCCGTCCTTCTGAAGAGCACACCTTGTTAATCAATTACAGTGACTTATTGATCCTACTTCTATGGAGTTACAATTGAAATTAATTATTAATTATACGTTTATTTATTATAAGTTAATAATAAAAATAGGCCTAAGTATAATTATTAATAATGTTTGCAATAATGTATACAATTAACATAAAATTTACACATAAAACGTAGGTTATTTCAAAAAATATACAGGAACACTATTTTCCTTTTCTCTTATATAAACCTAATTATTTTTCGGGGGGGGGGGCAGTAAGAGCGTTGCCTGAAAATGTTAATAATCATTGTTGCTCCTAACCTTGAAAAGCCCCTGGATTCAACACAAAATTCTGCCACGGAACGTATCACTACAGGAGACTGAAAACCGAAATCCCGTTGTTTCAAGAAAGTAAAACCGGCAGAAATAAACTCTTTTGTACGACATGGCCTCTTGACCATCTAATAATTTTCTGTATACAAGTGTGTAGCGTAACGTTTAAAAGAAATTGTGTGTGTGCGTGTGAGTGAAATCTTAAGGCATGAAACGGTTCGCGCAGATCATAAAGGTAGCATTGAAGGCAGTTCAGGATGTGGGGTGTGAGGTGATCAACCGTGACACACCACCATGTGATACACCATCTAACTTAATTCTATGTTCTGAACACAAAATAATTGGTCTAAAAACAACGCGTCAAAGATATGCACGCTCAATGAGATCTTTTGACACTGCGCAACCAGACACCCCATTCACGTCCAGTTATTTTTGCTGTACATTGTTTGTTGAGAGCGGCCGACCATTTTCAATTTGTAACCCCTCTTTCCTTTTATGTATTTTTTTTTTAATATAAAACAACTTCTTTAATTTTAATATTTTTTTTTTTTGAAAGAGAAGCCACAAGTCAATTAGGACTAGGCTGGAGCCTAGAGAAGCAAAATTTGTGCCGGGTCCAGTATGACGGGACTTGCAATGAAACTCAGCTGTAATGTAACAATAACAAGTTTATTGTATGCCTAGAATTCATACATGCAGGCCAACTCTATGACATAATTATCCCCCCCCATTAATCATAATTATCACGAATAATTTAAGCCCTGCTTTAACAGTATTAAATTAAAACAACATGTGTACATCATAACAAGTGTGTATAAATTCAGTAAATATATATATATATATATAAAGCATAACAAGTGTGTATAAATTCAGTAAATATATACATATATATATATATATATATAAATATAAAGCATAACAAGTGTGTATAAACTCAGTGAATATATATATATATATATAAGAACAAAGTTCTCCCCCATCTTGTGGCTAGCTAGACACGGACAAACATAACAACACACACAGAAACATAAAGCACATAGACTCACGATTACATTAATTCTAACACGAATGCCCCTGGAAAGCACCAGCCTAGCAGGCAGTATAACTACAATACACAGAACCCAGCAGTAATAAAATATTCGCCCATCAACAACCCGTTTTGCAGAATTACACAAAAGCCAAAACCCCAGAAAAGATGATAAAACTCATAACGCATAAATAAAACCGGACCGCCCATTTGCATAGCATTCCACTGATCAATAACCCATCATGAGTGTATGAACCTTAAGTTCCTTCCACAGCATTCAATGAAAATTTACAGAACTACATCACCTGATTTCAAACAGTTGTTATACAATTCTAAACGGTTACTTTACTTCACAAATTCCGAAGGATTGAGAAACTCAATATGTACTTTAACAAACAGAAATTAATCACTCGAGGCTTTACAATTTCAGAAAAATGTAGACAATATATGTTTTACAAAAAAAAATTAATGAGTATATGTTTTAGAGTTAAAGAGAATTAAACAGCAGATACTACAAGTGAAAGTTAATCCATATGTGTTTTGCCAGTTAAGAAAAACAATCAGTATAGCCCTTTTGTAAGGAGCAAAATCAACTAATATATGTCCAGAAGAAAAAAAAACAATTATTTTCTATTAACCCCGAATGGCTATATAAATATAATTAAAATGAAAAATACAATAAGGCGGTTGTGCCCCAGCAACGGTGGCAGCGCGCCAGCCTGTGGTTGACAAAGTTTGACAGGCCTCCAACCTGCCTGAGGTTGCACCAACATGTGTTAGAGAAAACTAATTCCCCTTTTAAACCCCAGAAAACGGCCCCAAAAAAACAAAGGAAAACCCCCAAACCTTAAATGTTAAACCCAAAGTGAAGTTAATATTTATACATTTCTGTTCCAGCCGGAACAGAGTCTATAACATGTTCTATAATTTTTGTAAAGAGTAATGTAATAATGCAATACAAACGGCAAAATGTGCAAGTGTAAAAATATCTCTGGCACGCTCCCCCAGTGCAGGACACAATTAGAAGCAAAGCACTTAGTGTTAGGTTATTCAGTTATGAAAAGTGTTTCTGAAATTCACTCATGATGATCAGCTGCTCTCATTTATAGCAGACAGCCTGGACACATGGTCACATGGATTCAAATGAATATTACTGGAAAACAGGTGCACTGCCGGCCCGGCCCCAAAAGAAAAATAAAGAGTGCATATCACCTTAATACTGCTGCATAAGTGCTACATCGTGAACCGGTCATCCGCCTCCCTCTCCGGACAGGGTCTTCTCTAATGGTCCATGACTGATGCAGTTGTACGGCAATCAGCAAGGCCAAATCTCCGTCTTAATTCAAGAACCCTGTTCATTCAAATAAATTAGAGAACTGTTCACTAAAAATGTACACCCGAGTTCAGGTAATTAACCTCAGAACGGGCCTCCAACTAACTCTTAATAAAAGCACAATTTTCATTAATAAAGTTTTTGCAACCAGCTTAAAGGGTAGAAATCAGCCATGGAATAAGTAAATTTGAATAATGAACAGACTTTAATAAACGTGGCGTAATATAAAAGTGATCAGCACTTGCTCTACATGCTTCGACAGAAATTAACAGGTTATGCGCCACGTGGTAAGTGATAATCGTTATTTGACCAAAATTTCAACTGCAAGGCACTCACAGCATTAAGAATGTTTTAACATTAATAAAATTTCATCTAAGGAAGTTCACACAAAGAAACTCTCTACTGTACAGTTAATTAAATAGCTCCCCGACAGTTTACTGCATGAATGGACAGTTCATTCCCTGACTACGCACTGTCTTTAGCCCTTAATTGTTTTTTAATGTTGTACACCCCTATCATGACAATGGCAATTGCAATACCTCTTACACTATTACAGTAATAATAAAAGGAACATTGACTATATACTGAACATTAAGTAAATTACTGCACCATGAGTTTTCTCTTAATATAAACTTGTCGGGTCGCACACACATAATTACGTATTTTATAAGGTTACATACACCTTGTTATTAATTATCCATATACATAAATTACTTATAAACACAAAATAATGAAATTCTTACCGGGAGTCGTGTACGCTTTAGCAAGCCATGAAGCTACAGAAACTACGTCGTAAAGTTCGAAAAGAGAGAGCGGACCGTTGTATTTCTTAGCTGGGCGATGAATTCGGACTGCCTTCACAGGCAGAGCAAAGCCACGTCTCACTGCAGTTGCGCGCGCAACCGCACTCTCTGCCGTTCACTTACACCGCAGAACAAAGGTCGCTCTGACTAACCGGCGTTATTTTACAATTAAACAAAAACGTTTCTAAAACTTAATTTAGAAATTAAATTAAGTTTATATATACGCACAAGTTTATATGCACAACATATATACGGCCGGATTTACACCGGCACAAATTTAAAAGGCCTCCCTTATAACGCGTTCCTGCATTTCGCCCGTAGCAGCCAGCAGTTTCGTTGCGTCGAAATCCAACGCTATAGAGGCTCGGTTGTCTCCTACGAGCTGGCTTACTTGACGGTTTGACAGGCCGATGTAGATGCGATTGCAGTCAACACAAGATACCTCACATGCTCTGGTTTTAGGGATTTTGTTTTTTGTGACGTCTCAACAACGGTTCGACCGTTTAGTGTGGTCTGTCGGCAGTTCTGTTGTTGTTTTTACATATAATTTTGCTGATCCTGTCTGTAGCGACTCTCTCGTAAGATATTCTACACCAAAGTAGCTACAGGAGAGGCAACTAATGTTATTTGTACTGTTACGACAGCCTACTTGATCGTCGTATGGTACATTGGAAAACAAATTACAAGACACCAATAAATCACCAGCTTTAATTATCACAGTTAACCAGTTCGTAATTAACAACACAGTCTCTTACAACAAATCATAAGCAATAATATGTAAACTAATATAAAACACAATTGTATTACAATTATACCGCCCGATTATAAAACACAACACTTCACCACAATAACCACTTGAACGCACAGAGTAATCACTTGTAATCGTCCGACAATAAACTAACTGAGCGTCCCTGCGTACCTGTATTTATACCCCGCTGAGGTTCAGAATATTCGCTAATAGGCATCTAGTAGAAAACACTAGAACGTAATTCATTGCGGCCTTGACACAGTGCGTGCGGCCGCGCGAATTCTGGTACAGTCTAGCAAATGCGCTGGGAATCACGTACGTACGCCACAACATTCAGCCTCTGAAACGTGGCGTGATAAACACGTAGATTGTTCTGTAATATCGTAACAATATAATCACAAGAGCTGTTTAGTCTGGGGTGGCCGATTCTCTCTCACAAGCCAGAGAATGACTTCTCTCCTATTGATGAAGACCGAACATCAATAGTTGGCTTAATGTTTGCCAGTTTGTTGTTAAGTGGTTACTCTTCCCAGCTATTTAGCCACTGTATTGCAATTTTTAAGGCTATTTTAAAGTCAGTCACGAGAACAAAAATATCGGTATGGAGAATCAAACATGACTTCCATATTCTAAGATTTATAATTAAAATAATTTTCGAAATGAAATATTACCATAGAAACTACTTCTTTCTACTTACTGCTTCAGCCTTAACCACAGTACTGTGGTCACTAACATATACCATCTCACGTAATCGCACTCGATTTTCACTGATGATGGAAGTCGATGGCATTGCCGACACGTCTGGTTTTGTAGAAAACATTGGACTACGGCCAAATATCCCGGGAAGGAATTTTAACAAAAACTAATTCTTTGCTGCCGATAACGTTGTACACATATATATAAAAAATATGCATAAAATTAATGGCTTGTATAAGTTAATGATTGATCTCCATTAAGTAGTGCTCAAGTTTCCAAAGTTTTAATATTATGATGTCCGTAATTAAAACATCAGAGCAGGTTTAGTGTGTATGAGGGTACACCGTGGACAAAAATTTTCAACATTTCCTATTGAGCGTTGCTTAGAATAAAGCTGCGAATCTACAGTGTACGTTTCACAGAACAAACACGCGGAAAAGAAGGAGCGCTCCGAAGTCACTCATGGACCCTCAGAATCTTGCAGAGGGTTCATTCCCTAAAGACGAAAAGTCTGTCTATGAATCGTTCCTCTGTAAACACGTGCAGTTACACTGCCCAGCGATCCACAGGAAGCAAATCGCTATCCACGCTGGACACTTTTTCGGCTTGCATGCGTTATGTTGGTATGGGTTCAGCACTTTCCATTTAAAAAGCGTGCAAATGTAAGAAAATAAACATGAATGAGGCCAGAAATAACGCGAATTGTGTGTGTGTGTGTGTGTGTGTGTGTGTGTGTGTGTGTGTGTGTGTGTGTGTGTGTGTGTGTGTCTTCCCTGCCTTTTTACTGCAGTAGTCATAATAATAAAATGGAAACGTAAACAGTACATAACTGAAATATGCTTGCCTGCCAAGCACGATATATTTTCTAATATATACATAATTTACATTAAAATAAAAAAATTATAATTTTATTGCCTGGCAACAAAATTATTTTATTTTCAGCAATTACCATTGTTTAATGGTAATTTAAGTTTAAATGAATTTTCAAGTACTTTACTCTTGTTAAAACGTAAAATGTTGCAGGTAAACTACCCCTTCCCCTTAACCGATCTTCACCAAAATCAAAAGTCTTGAGTCCTCTACAATTCACTAACGTATGCAAAAAATTATTTGATTCTGTTTGAATTTGCGGCTGTTATCGTTTGCCATAAGAAATACCCTTGTTAAAAAAATGTTGCTGGTAAACTACCCCTTTCCCTTAACCGATCTTCACCAAAAACAAAAGGTCTTGAGAACTCTACAATTCAAGGCTGTATGCGGAACATTATTTGATTCTGTTTGAATTTGCGGCTGTTATCGTTTGCCAAAAAAAAAATTTTCCTTGATAAAAAAAAACTGTTGCAGGTAAACTACCCCTTTCCGTTAACCGATCTTCACCAAAAACAATAGGTCGAGAGTACTCTACAAATCAGGGCTGTATGTAAAAAATTATTTGATTCTGTTTGAATTTGCGGCAGTTATCGTTTGCCATAGAAAAAAAAATCTACAGACAGACACACAGACACACACACAGACGCTTTTCGGAAAACGACTTTTTTTCATGTTTTGAGTGTAGTACAATCAGAATCTGCAATAATCTCGAACAGGTTTTTTTTTTGCCATCACCATACTTCCATTTCCTTAAGGAATATGGAAGTAAAATATCGGTATGGAGAACCATACATGACTTCCATGTTCTAAGATTTATATTTAAAATCATATTCGAAATGAAATATTCCCATAGAAACTACGTCTTTCTACTTATTGCTTCAGCATTAACCACAGTACTGTGGTCACTAACGTATACCACCTCACGTTTTCGCACTCGATTTTCTCCGATGATGGCAGTCGATGGCACTGCCGAAAACTCTGGTTTTGCAGAAAACATTGGCCTACGGCTAAAGAGCCCGGGAAGCAATTTTAACAAAAAACTACTTCTTTGTTGCCGATAACGTAGTACACATATAAAAAATTCTCCCCTCCACCTTCAACTATAATTTTTAATAATAGAAAATTACCCCCACCCCGTTCACCTAACCTTTTCATTTATACATATGTCATCTACGTTTCTACAGTGGATTACTATGAGCTTCTTATCAGGATACTTTATTTTTAAAAATTAAGTAGTGTACTTTACACTTGTTAAATCATAAAATGTTTCAGGTAAACTACCCCTTTCTCTTAACCGATCTTCTCCAAAATCAATAGACCTTCCGTCCTCTACAATTCAGGGATGCATGCAAAAAAATATTTGATTCTGTGTGAATGTGCGGCAGTTACCGTTCGTCATGGAAACATTTCTATTGTTACAACATAAAATGTTGCTGGTAAGCTACCCCTTTCCCTTAACCGATCTTCACCAAAATCAGTAGACCTTGAGCTCTCTGCAACTCAGGAAAGAGTGCAAAAAATTATTTGATTCTCTTTGAATTTTCCGCAGTTATCGTTCGTCAAAAAAAAATTACCCTTTTTAAAACATAAAACGTTGCTGATAAACTACCCCTTCGTTCAACCCATCTTCAACAAAATCAACAGACCTTGAGTTCTGTATAATTCAAAAAGGTATGCAGAAGAGTAGTTGATTCTGTTGTACTGTACGGCAGTTATCATTCGTCATAAAAAAATTACCTTTGTTAAACATAAAATGTTGCTGGTAAACTACCCTTTTCCCTTAACCGATCTTCACAAACACCAATAGGTATTGAGAACTCCACAATACAGGGCTGTATGCAAAACATCATTTGATTCTGTTTGAATTTGCGGCTGTTATCGTTTACCATAGACAAAAATTACCCTTGATAAGAAACCGTTTCAGGTAAACTACCCCTTCCCCTTAATCGATCTTCACCAAAAACGCCACGTCTTGAAAACTTTACAATTCAGGGAAGTATGCAAAATATTATATGATTCTGTTTGAATTTGCGGCTGTTATCGTTTGCCATACAAAATACCCTTTGAAAAAACAAAAAACGTGGCTGGTAAACTACCCCTTTCCCTTAAACGATCTTCACCAAAAACAATAGATCTTTAGTACTCAAGATATCAGGGCTGTATGCAAAAACCTATTTGATTCTGTTTGAATTTGCGGCTCTTATCGTTTGCCATAAAAATACCCTTTTAAAACATAAAACGTTGCCGGTAAACTACCCCTTTTCCTCAGCCGATCTTCACCAAAATCAAAAGGTCTTGAGAACTCTACAATTCAGGGCAGTATGCAAAACATTGTTTAATTATGTTTGAATTTGCGGCTGTTATCGTTTGGCATAAAAAATACGCTTGTTAAAACATAAAACGTTGCTGGTAAACTACCCCTTTCCCTTAACCGATCTTTACCAAAATTAACAGGTCTTGAGAACTCTATAATTCAGGACTGTATGCGAAACATTATTTGTTTCTGTTTGAATTTGCGGTTGTTATCGATTGCCAAACAAACAAAATTACCCTTGATAAAGAAAAACTGTTGCTGGTAAACTACCCTTTTCCCTCAACCGATCTTCACCAAAAACAATAGGTCGCGAGTACTCTACAAATGAGGGCAGCATGCAAAAAATTATTTGATTCTGTTTGAATTTGCGGCTGTTACCGTTTGCCATAGAAAAAAATCTACAGACACACATAGACACACAGACACACACACAGACACTTTTGGAAAAATGACTTTTTTTTATGTTTTGAGTGTAGTACAATCATATTCTGCATTAATCTCGAACACGATTTTTTTTGCCATAACCATACTTCCATTTCCTTAAGGAACATGGAAGTATTAGGGACTGGAAATAATAACGCGGCGTCTTTGGCAACCTAATCGGCTACAGCATTACTTTATATAATATCTAATGTGTCTAAAATGCAATATATAATATGCAACTCTGCATCCGCAACATTTTTCTGTCACTGATCCTGTAATTCCTATCATTTTTCATTCCTTCTAGCCATAGCAAGTTAGGGGTTTCCACCATTTTTTTACTTCAATTTCTATTGCAGAACTCAGAAGAAAGTTCTATAAATTTACCCATTTTCAAGACAGTCCAAAACAATGAATTTGTTTCTCTTCTATGCAACTTTCAAAAAAAATAATACAAGTATTGACATTATATATCATTTCATTATAAGTGACTCCTTGATTTTCTTGCAGGATTCTTGTATAATATATACAATACACCAATTTAGGTTAAATTAAAACGACAAAAGTAAGAAAATTCTACATACAGAAGTAATTATAATTTTATAATATACATAATATCAATATGTATTAGTCGTAATATGTATTACGACTTTATATACTATTTCGACAAAAAAATAGAACGGGTCTAATACAGTACATGTGTGCTGTAAGTATGCAAAGAAATTTATTGTTAAGAAAAAGATCTTTTATACTCTATGACTTCAATTTCATTACTTTAAAAACAGACACTTAACATATCCTGATTATCGTTTTATTATAGAAAACATTTTTTTAAACCTCCTTGTTGTATTTTCATAGGTTATATCAAATATAGAAAATTGATAACTATAAATTATGGTGGTGTGTTATACTTTATAATATGAAAATCAAAGTACTGTTAAAATTAAAGTAAATCAACACAAATTGTATTCATTTAATAAGTTATTCATTTTATTAAACCATTTGTGTTTTTCCATACATATTACAATGGATACAAAATTATGCGTAGGTCTATACTATATTACAGAATTATATAAACAAATATTTTGTTGAATGTTAATTTTGTTCCTTACAAAAGTACCGATGTATCATGCCTTAATACTGGATCTCTCAATAACTAACCTTATCGTAAAATGTATACAGATATTAAACGCAATTAAAATTAAAATGTTGAATAAATACACAGATAGTATTCATTAAGATATTTATTTTATTCAAATTATTTATTGTATTTCATAATATACATAGGAGGATATAAAGACTGCCTAAAGGTAACGTTTGTTCTCCATTAAGTAATGCTCAAGTTTCTAAAGTTCTAATATTATGATCGCCTTAATCAAAGCATCAGAGCAGGTTACTGTGTGTCTGAGGGTCCAACGTGGGCAAAGACTTCAACATTCACTGTGGAGCGTTGCTCAGAGTAAAGCTGCGAATCTACAGTGTACGTTTCACAGAACAAACAAACACGCGGGAGAGAAGGAGCGCTCCAGAGTCGCTCACATGAACCCTGAGCACTTGCAGAGGGTCCACTCCCTAAAGACGAAACGTCTGTCTGTGAACCGTTCCACTGTATAGACGTGCAGTTACACTGGCCAACAATCATCAGGAAGAGAATCTCCGTCCACGCTGGACACCATTTCCGCTTGCACGCGTGCAAGTCGTTGTATGGATTACGGAACTTTTCATTTAAAATAGGTGCAAACACAAGCAAATAAACGTCAATTAGGCCAGAAATAACCCGAATCTTGTGCGCGTGTGTGTGTGTGTGTGTCCTGCCTGCCTCTTGATACCGGTAGTGATAACAATAAAACTTTGGAAACCTAATTATTGAATAATGGAGATTATATACGTACTAGCCAGGAACTTAATCTTCACGCGTCGACGACTTAAATTAAAATGAAAACAAATGTAGTTTAATCGCTTAGTAACGGATTTATTTTATTTTTAACAATTACCATTGTTAAACTTAGTTTTAACGTATTTAAATTCAACAAAGTTTTCCTTCCGAGATGATCGATATTTCTCGTTCTATATGTGTAAACCAGAATATAATATTATATGAACGAGCCAATTTTTTAACATTGCTTTTACTTATAAGACCGCAGTAATTAAAGACTAAATCTTTTCAACTGCACTAAAAACAAATTCGTTGCCATTGTAACCATAAATCTTATCTGCTACATATTCTCAGACATTAAACAAATTGACTAACTTATTTTATCCAAGGTAAAATTTAGTAATATTATTTTAATTCGCTTTATTAAGGCACACAGTGTGATTTCAATATTCACTGTAAACGTTATACTACACGTTAATACGGATTAAAACATACGATTTATTGTAAATATTACAGGTTAATTTAAAAGATTCCATATTAATACCGAACACTATATCCATAGGTTAATATTCCATCTTAACGTTCCATGTTGTCTATAATATTGGTTAATTTCTAAAAAGCGATCAGCAAACACACTTCTTGAAAACCTTCCTTACAGAAATAACCTATATCATGTAGAAGATCAATACAATATCAATATGAATATGGCGATATCAATTTTGAAGAAAGCCCAAAATTGTTAATTAGAATACTTTAAACTAAAAAAGGCATTTTATTGTATAAATTATAAAAAAAGGATAAATTATAAAATATTGGTACTCTCCCAATACCGGTAACCGTACCTACAGTATATTTTCGATGTTTTGATTATGCGATAATATCGATATACCACGATATGAAGAAGAAAAGTGTACCAATTTTAAGTTAGTTTATTACATAACAAGTACCCGTTAACTCAAAAACGTTAGGTTCTTTATTTTAAGTGTTACTGTGTTATAAGCATTCCATATACACATTAAACTTTATGTTTTCCTCAACAATGGCTTTTATTTATTTCAGCAGTAAACTAAAAACCAAAAACCGTTGTCACCTAACCTCACAAAAGGAAACAACACGTATGTTCGCTTTGTATTAAGAAATATGACAATTTACAATTTGTACACTTCTTCTTTCCCACATCGTAATATATCAATACAATCGCGTATTAGAAACATCAAAAATGTACTGCAGGAACGGATAAAGGTAAAGTTCCGATGCTGCTAAATAACATTTGTTTATTTACTAGTTACTATGGTAATTAATTCTGGTCTCAATGGTGTTGTTGACATATTTATCGTCGTCAATAAAAGAGCATAATTAAAAGGGCCTAAATTGTGCGAACGGGACGGAATATCAAATTCCAAGTTAAACAGTGTTTTCTTTTTTTTTCCTTGTGTCAAAGGTTACCTGTGCACAATTAGGTGGCAATCCGTGTAACGGTGTGGATTTGTGCTCAATATTCAATATATTCAAAACAAATTCTCAGACTTTGAGTTTTATATATATAGGCGTATGCCAAGATTTTTATTTCGTTAACTTGAACTAAATTACTAGCCAGAATGATCATTGTTGCACACCACTATATAAAAATTATTCCGATTAGCGCTTTCAAGCTTCACAGCTCATCGTCAAATCGGAAAAAATATCGGTATGGAGAACCATACATGACTTCCATATTCTAAGATTTATATTTAAAATCATTTTCGAAATGAAATATTACCTAAATATTCCCTAAAGACGAAAAGTCTGTCTATGAATCGTTCCTCTGTAAACACGTGCAGTTACACTGCCCAGCGATCCACAGGAAGGAAATCGCTATCCACGCTGGACACTTTTTCGGCTTGCATGCGTTATGTTGGTATGGGTTCGGCACTTTCCATTTAAAAACCGTGCAAATGTAAGAAAATAAACATGAATGTGGCCAAAAATAACGCGAACTGTGTGTGTGTGTGTGTGTGTGTGTGTGTGTGTGTGTGTGTGTGTGTGTGTGTGTGTGTGTGTGTGTGTGTGTGTGTGTGTGTCTTCCCTGCCTTTTCATTGCGGTGGTCATAATAATAAAATGGAAACGTAAACAGTACATAACTGAGAAAAAAATACATAAATGAAAAAACTATAATTTTATTGCCTGGCAACAAAATTATTTTATTTTTAACAATTACCATTGTTTGAAAAAGTTTAAATGAATTTTCAAGTACTTTACTCTTGTTAAAACGTAAAAGGTTGCTGGTAAACTACCCCTTCCCCTTAACCGATCTTCACCAAAATCAAAATTCCTAGAGTCCTCTACAATTCACTGACGTATGCAAAAAATTATTTGATTATGTTTGAATTTGCGGCTGTTATCGTTTGCCATAGAAAATACGCTTGATAAAAAAACGTTGCCGGTAAACTACCCCTTCCCCTCAACCGATCTTCACCAAAAACAATAAGTCTTGAGTACTCTACAAATGAGGTCTGTATTCAGAAAATTATTTGATTCTGTTTGAATTTGCGGCTGTTATCGTTTGCCATAGAAAATACCCTTGTTAAAAAAACGTTGTAGGTAAACTACCCCTTTCCCTTAACCGATCTTCACCAATTGAGGACTCTACAATTTAGGGCTGCATGCAAATAATCTTTTGATTCTGTTTGAATTTGCGGCTGTTATCGTTTGCCATAGGAAACACCCTTGTTAAAACATAAAACGTTACAGGTGCGAAACATTATTTGATTCTGTTTGAATTTGCGGCTGTATCGTTTGCCAAAAAAAAAAAATTTCCCTTGATAAAAAAAAAACCGTTGCCGGTAAACTACCCCTTTCCCTCAACCGATCTTCACCAAAAACAATAGGTCGTGAGTACTCTACAAATTAGGGCTGTATGCAAAAAATTATTTGATTCTGTTTGAATTTGCGGCAGTTATCGTTTGCCATAGAAAAAAAATCTACAGACACACACACACACACACACACACACACACACACACACACACACACACACACACAGACAGACACACACACAGACACTTTTCGGAAAACGATTTTTTTCATGTTTTGAGTGTAGTAGAATCAGAATCTGCAATAATCTCGAACACGATTTTTTTTGCCATCACCATACTTCCATTCCTTAAGGAATATGGAAGTAAATATCGGTATGGAGAACCATACATGACTTCCATATTCTAAGATTTATATTTAAATCTTAATATCGCCTGCCAAGCGCGATATATTTTCTCTTATACATGATTTACATTAAAATGAAAAAATTATAATTTTATTGCCTGGCAACAAAATTATTTTATTTTCAACGATTACCATTGTTTGAAAAAGTTTAAATGAATTTTCAAGTACTTTACTCTTGTTAAAACGTAAAAGGTTGCTGGTAAACTACCCCTTCCCCTCAACCGATCTTCACCAAAAACAATAAGTCTTGAGTACTCTACAAATGAGGTCTGTATTCAGAAAATTATTTGATTCTGTTTGAATTTGCGGCAGTTATCTTTTGCCATAGAAAATACGCTTGATAAAAAACGTTGCAGGTAAACTAACCCTTCCCCTAAACCGATCCTCACCAAAAACAATAGGTCTTGAGTAATCTTCACATCAGGGCTATATGCAGAAAATTATTTGATTCTGTTTGAATTTGCGGCTGTTATCGTTTGCCATAGAAAATACCATTGTTAAAAAAAGTTGTAGGTAAACTACCCCTTTCCCTTAACCGATCTTTACCAAAAACAATAGGTATTGAGAACTCTAGAATTTAGGGCTGTATGCAAATAATCTTTTGATTTTGTTTGAATTTGCGGCTGTTATCGTTTGCCATAGGAAATACCCTTGTTAAAACATAAAATGTTACTGGTAAACTACCCCTTTCCCTTAACCGATCTTCACCAAAAACAATAGGTCTTGAGAACTCTACAGTTCAGGGCAGTATGCGAAACATTATTTGATTCTGTTTGAATTTGCGGCTGTTATCGTTTGCCAAAAAAAAATTCCCTTGATAAAAAAAACTGTTGCTGGTAAACTACCCCTTTCCCTCAACCGATCTTCACCAAAAACAACAGGTCGTGAGTACTCTAAAAATTAGGGCTGTATGCAAAAAATTATTTGATTCTGTTTGAATTTGCGGCAGTTATCGTTTGCCAAAAAAAAAAAATCTCCAGACAGACAGACAGACAGACAGACAGACACACAGACACACACACAGACACTTTTCGGAAAACGACTTTTTTTCATGTTTTGAGTGTAGTACAATCAGAATCTGCAATAATCTCGAACACGATTTTTTTTGCCATCACCATACTTCCATTCCTTAAGGAATATGGAAGTAAAAATCATTAAAGACTAACGTTGCTAAATTGTGTGGATCTGACAATGAGCTGTAAAGCTTGAAAGCGCTAATCGGAATAATTTTACTTCCATATTCCTTAAGGAATGGAAGTATGGTGATGGCAAAAAAAATCGTGTTCGAGATTATTGCAGATTGTGATTCTACTACACTCAAAACATAAAAAAAAGTCGTTTTCCGAAAAGTGTCTGTGTGTGTGTCTGTCTGTCTGTGTGTCTGTCTGTAGATTTTTTTTCTATGGCAAACGATAACTGCCCCAAATTCAAACAGAATCAAATAATTTTTTGCATACAGCCCTGATTTGTAGAGTACTCACGACCTATTGTTTTTGGTGAAGATCGATTGAGGGAAAGGGGTAGTTTACCTGCAACAGTTTTTTTTTTATCAAGGGAAATTGTTTTCCCTTGATAAAAAATAATTTTTTGCATTCGTCAGTGAATTGTAGAGGACTCAAGGACTTTCGATTTTGGTGAAGATCGGTTAAGGGGAAGGGGGAGTTTACCTGCAACCTTTTACGTTTTAACAAGAGTAAAGTACTTGAAAATTTATTTAAACTTTTTGAAACAATGGTAATTGTTAAAAATAAAATAATTTTGTTGCCAGGTAACAAAAACAAAGTCATTTTGATTATAAAATATAAATATTTACAACAAGAAAAGAATTTTCAGTTTTCAAAATTTAAATATATTTTTATAAAACAATGGGTTCTTCATTGAGGTGGGGACCATGTCACTCACTCCATCTCAAGCCTCTCCCATTTTGCAGAAAAAGAGGACCCTGTCAAGGCTGATAATTTGACAACAGTGACAGGGCTTTCCACCAAATTCAGCAGAGTGACAGGTAGGCCCAACTCTGATTGGCTCCTCAGATTTCCCCAGCATTACTAGGTTCTATGAAAATATTTTATTTCAAAAATGATTTTAAATATAAATCTTAGATATGTTTTATAAATCCCATGTTTTATGTTTTAACATGGGTAATTTTTTATATGACGAACCATAACTGCCGTAAATTCAAACAGAATCAAATAATTTTTTACATATGTGCCTGAGCTATAGAGAACTCAATGTCTGTTGATTTTAGTGAAGATCGGTTACGGGGAAAGGGCAGTTTACCTGAAACATTTTTTGTTGTAACATGAGTAAAGTACTTAATTTTGATAAAGTATCCTGATAAGATCTTAATAAACCACTGTAGAAACGTAGATGAAATATCTATAAATGAAGAGGCTAGTTGAACGGGCTGGGGGTAATTTTCTATAAATCAAAATTATAGTTGAAGGGGGAGGGGATAATTTTTTTTTATATGTGTACTACGTTATTGGCAACAAAGAAGTATTTTTTTGTTAAAATTCCTTCCCTGGCTGTTTGGCTGAAAATGATTTTAAATATAAATCTTAGAATATGGAAGTCATGTATGGTTCTCCATTCCGATTTTTTATATAGTGGTGTGCAACAGTGATCATTCTGCTTGTGATTTTAACCACTAACACAACTTTCTTCATTGAGCTAAATTACTTGAATTTAACTAGCCTCGGTACGATAAGCGTTCATTAATCTTAAGTAAGTGAAATGATATTACAATTAATTAATATTTATCCTAGTTTCGGAAGTTGGATATATCCAATTATACTTCTGAAGCGGTATAACAAAACAACATTGTTTTCCTCTACTAAGTTGTATCTCTATTGTCTTAAATTGTCAACTTTGGTAATGTTTGCCATTCGTTGTTTCCATTCCGTCGAAATGTAGACGTATGATTTAAGAATTTTGTTGTAATTGTTACTTTGCTTTTTAGTCAATATTTTACTGTACATGACAATATTTTTTTAAGCCCAGAACGAATTTCAAATACTTTACCATTTAATTATTGGGGAAGGCAGTAGTCAAAATGTCTTCTACAATTGTTTTAAATATTTAAGAAAGGCAATAAAAATAATATTGTAATTAAGTGGTTTATACCTTGTGCATCTATAAACTCACAACGTGGTGTGACATTTAAAAAGATAAAAAGAAACACATCAAGTTTATGACACTGAAATTTTCCACTGAACATAAGTGGTTACTACCAATAAAACGTACAGAAAAATAACACTAGGCAAGTACAAGCGGTACATTGTTTGTCACAATATCTGTAACTTTAAAGTATTGGTTGAAATTGAATGAAAGTTAACTGGAAGAAAATTGTACAGTTTCCATTAACGTTTACCTCTAAAATGAATGACATTAAATATTTAATTTTCATGGTTTACGTATATTTTAAGATTTAAATCTCTGCACTAACAAATTTTCCGGCTTATTTAACGACGTAGGTTAAAAGCACCTTTACCTATGAGATATGTCAGGTTAGTACGTAGAACGTGTAGACCATTAAAATGTTGTTGTAAATGTACCAGAAAAATAATATTGTAATACGTAATATGTCACCTGAAGTACTACAATTGTATTTTTAAGAAATCTTTTTCTCACTACCTCTCTCTCTCTCTCTCTCTCTCTCTCTCTCTCTCTCTCTCTCTCTCTCTCTCTCTCTCTCTCTCTCTCTCTCCCTCTCTCCCTCTCGCCCCTCTCTCCCTCTCTCTATTTATGCACCTAAGCATTCAAAGAATTTCGACGAAACCGAAATATCGAAGCATGATAATGTTTTTAGGCTTTCGAAACGTATAATGTGGATTACGATTGGTGGATTACGTAAATCATTTCCAAACCACAGACGATCACAAACAGAGCATCATTGCTAAACTCAATGTCAGCAGCGATTATTTCTGTCTTGCCGCGTTTACAAAGCAAATTTCTAGACTGTGGGGAATAGAAAGTGTGGAAGCGTCACGTTTTTCGATGACGTTACATTTTTGTGGAATGACCCCCAGCCTAAAAACATTATCACGTTAAAAATTTCAGTCACAAAAATAATTTAAACCTTTAGAAATAACTCCACAATTTAACGTCTGGTTTGAACGTTAAAGAAAGTGTTCTTGCAAAAATTAGTTAATATAACTCTAAAATACATTCTAAAGGGCAACTAAAATAGTACCTTTAAAAACGCCAAGTCAACTCCTAAATGCAGCTTGGATGAAAGCTAAACAATAGTTATATATTACAAACGACGGAACGTCCTCGAACAATGGAGAGCGTCCTTCCACAAGTTTCCCGGCTAGCCGAACAGGTTGCGTTTCTGCCAAGGCCGCACTCAACTATCGTCTAGAGCTTCTTGTTAATGACGCATATTATGGAATATTAGTCTGGACCCCTGTAGGCTATAAATAGGCAACAGCTGCAGCTTAGAGGTCAGTTTTATGTTGGGGCGATTTGTGAAGTGGTATCAAGTGGTTGCTATGTTATAATTAGTGAGGAATTCTTTATACTTAACATTACTATTGAGTGTGGACAAATTTAACTTGAATTACTGTACGAGTTGATTACAAATTGTTCTTTGTGATTAACTGAAGCTGGTAATTAGCGATTTCATTGGTGTCTGTATTTTGTTTCCACTGTACCATACAACGATCAGTGAGACCGTCGTAACAATATTTAATATAGCAATGCGAGTAATAGTGTACACAATTTACTTTGTAACTATACATGTATACAATGGATACGTAGAACCCACACACACACACACACACACACACACACACACACACACACACACACACATTTATATTTGTACATATGTAGGCCTACGTAACATATATTAAACAAGGAACAATGTTTGTCGAGATTCAAAATTAAAGTTTTAAAAATTTATGGCTGCCCTGTACTGTCCTATGTGTGAATTATGGACAACAACCAAAAAACAAGACAGTAAGGTTTAGGCCTTGGAAGTGGCATTCTTAAGAGAAGTTAAAAGGTATTCTAAACTTTACCGTATACGAAATTAGACCGTAAAAAAAGATTTACAAGTTTCTAACTTGAATGACAAATTAAAAGATTACAAACAACGGTGGAAAAACATGCATAAAGAATGTAAGATTCCAGACTTGCTAGACAAGTCTTTAAAATACAAATCTATTGGACACAGGTGTGTGAGTACAGCCAGGAAGAGATGGCTGGAGGATTTCTGAAGGCGGAACAGGCAGCACCTTGCCTATACCATGTTGTGAAGATGAAGGTGGTGGTAGTGGTGGTGATGAACATTTGTGTTGTTAAAGCTAACAAACGATTTCTTTGCAGCCTAAACAGTTCAAAGAAGTTACGATGTTATCTAATTTATCTATACATAACAACAATAATATAACAAAAGGCTTGGTTACGTTTTACCATCTGCAACAAACGTTGACAATACACTTTTAGAAAATATGCATCTGTTTGTCACAAAATCTAATTTATGTAATGGAGTTCGTAAACGACGAGGGGAGTACAGCAGATATTCAAAGAGAGAAAATTAAATCATATTTATTAGACACTTTGTAAAATTATCTGATACATTTTCTAGTGGCTAGAAATCCAGACCAGATCCCCTTACACGTTACAAGTGGTTACATTAACTTTTTGTGAGAATAAAAGTGTGTTACTGACGTAGGCTCTGATCTATTGATCACAGGGTTGACTAATAATATATCTGTACAACGTTGCATAAAAAATTAAATTTAAAAATTAATCCATTTCTCAATTCCTGCGTAATATCATTATAGGCTACAGGTGGTTTACTTAATCAATCCGTAGGAAAACATTAGCACATCATGAAAATATATATTGCCTATACTATGCCTTATGTTACTTCTCTTATTGAAATGTCGACTAGGAAAGCGCCTACTGGGTCCATCTGACTCTAGCTATCAACATGGATTATGGCCGGTCTATTCTTCAGCCAGTGGGCCATGACTGATAGAACTAGATCTTGTTCAAACACGCCCACACAATGCTCACAGGACGTTTCACAATAGACTGGCACACAGCTTATATTGTAAAGCAAGAATCACTTCCTTACATCTTTGACGTCAATCATTTTTGGTGAGATATATGTGGTTAAAATGTTAGCACTATCCAGCCAAATAAAGCACGTTTTGATTGCGAAAAATAGACTTCCGTAAAATATATACTGTACGTTTACTCTACCAGCCGGGATTGTTGGGCTCGAAATAGTCCGGCGCTACAATGTCCAGGGGCAGATGGCCTAAGTGCGAGTTCCATGTGCGGTGTCCCCTTACTGCTTCCCAACCATACTGTCGGCTCGATGTCGCCCGTAGAAACAAGGAATTGTACCACACAACTGAACTAACATTTTTTTTTTATATAAGTCTTGGTAGAATATATCGAAAAACATTCAATTGTATACACTAATGGCTCGAAGACGAAGAACGGGTTAGTAGTGCGTTTGTCATCGAGGGCGCCTCTCACTCCTGAACACTGCTTAAGGCTGCAAGGCTGCAAGTGTATATCCGTAGTAGCAAGCGCTGTGATTTTGTTAACACAGAGGTGAGAGAAAATTTTTTATCTATACGGATTCAATGAGTTTTTTAACTGCTTTGGCCAATCCGGACACAGTGGATCCAATGTTGCAACAAATGTCTTATGCCATGCGTTAGACGGTCTTGGTTCATCATTTACTTTTGTTTGGTGTCCAGGTCATGTAAGTATTAAATGTAATGAAGAAATTGGCGCTGTGGCGAGACCGTTGCCGACAACCCGTAAATCGATGCAACTGCCATACGACCTGACGATAAAAAAGTAACTGCCACGTCCACCATTATTAATATGTAGCAGTAGATGTAGTACACACGACAGAGCCACATTCCGGTGTGAGCAGAGCGTAAAAGGCAAATGAATTTGACTGTGGACGTCATGAACAAATTTGTAGCACCTGACTACGAATTGGGCACACGAACTTGATGTCTTTGTACCTTCTACAAGGACAAGGACGACCCGAAAATTGTAGTGCTTTTGGTAAACTCAGGCAAAGACACAGACTAAAAGGTAACTTGAAAGAGGACGTCGGAAGTGAACAGTTAGCGATAGAATAAACTCTTTTCCTTCTAAAAGCAGCAAAATTACACTATCAACTCTGACAAAATTGTTTTGCTTCTATGTGTGTACAACTTTCCATTGTTATTGGTAAGCCAGATTGTAGGTGAGAATCGAACACACAGTTGAGGAACATTCTTGGTCGAAGTCTTTGGGATAAAGACCGTGTTTACCAAGCCCTGAACAAAAATGTGTAAACAATTTATTTTATTTCTATCTGGAAATAATTAAATTTTAATGGGATATGAATCGTAAACTAGAGAAATAACATTATTAATTATACATATAGTACGAATACAGTCAGTGGTGTCGGTGTACTTTTTTATAAGTGTTGACACTCTTATACACTTAATACCTTTACAATATATTCAACTTATTTCGATCTCAAAGATAAACAAATCTAGGAGATAGAAAAACACAGAAAGAGTACGTAATAAGGATATAAAAAAGACAACGATACACAAAACAGCAGAATAAGGTATAAGTTGAATATTAATATTAAATATGTATCCTTAAATTTTTTAGTGACCGTCAATCCGTGAATGTTTTAGTGGATGGTTAGTGAGGATCGGTCAATAATACAACTTTTAGTTATTTTGCGTCGACGTTTCGACAATATTTATTGTCAATGAAATACAATAGAAATATCAAACATAACGAAACAATTAAATATTTGGGTGAACGTGTTAGTGACGTGAATGTGTGCGTGCGTATGTATGTATCATTTTTTATGTGAAGACTTATGATAGTTTGTTTACATCTTCAAATTATCTTTAAGAAAGCGAGCAAATTATAGTATGAGAGAACTTAATTTATACAGTATTACAATTTAAATTACTAAATATAATGTTATTTTAATTAATTAAACAAACAGTAACCAACAATTGGATATTAGATTGGTACAAAAATTGTTTATATCTACAACAGTCAACATATAGCAAAGTAATATATTACCTGTAACTAAAACAGATTAGGGGATGTTCACTACGTAATTATTAAAAGTTATTTTTACCATATTTCACTCCCTACTGGTGTTAGCAAACAATCATAATTTAGAAACATACAATTTACACAATATTGTAAAACATTACGACTTAAATCAGATAGTTGACAAAGGTTACACACAAAAATTTCTGGTAAGTTTTACTAACAGGTAAACTTGGATAATATGGTAATTGTAATCATATTGTAAAATATAGTCAAGAGTACTATAGAATAATGTAATTTATGTATGTGTCCACAATCACCCTTCTCTTTCACCCATGCTCCCCCCGCCAGTCCACCCAACCTCTCACTCTAACCTGAAATCGATCTATCACTCACTATCACCCCACTCACTCTCGCTCTCTCTCTCTCTCTCTCTCTCTCTCTCTCTCTCTCTCTCTCTCTCTCTCTCTCTCTCTCTCTCTCTCTCTCTTCTACATCTCACTCACTGTCTCCCTTCTTCCCGCTCACTCTTCCACCCTTCGCTTTCACACTCTCTCTCTCTCTCCCTCTCATTATCTCTCTTCATTCACTCTCTCTCTCTCATTATATCTCTTCATTCACTCTCTCTCCCTCTCTCTCTCTCTCTCTCTCTCTCTCTCTATCTCTCTGTATCTCTCTCTCTCTCTCTCTCTCTCTCTCTCTCTCTCTCTCTCTCTCTCCCTCTCATTTGTCATTGTCCACGATTAGCACTCTAAAACACTCACCATTTTTATTACACTATCATCCTGATATAAATAGAGAATTATGCACACGATAACAGAAATGATTTACCAACTTGTATTAAAGGGTTACAGACTTTATAACACAACATTATAGATAACAGATCTATTATATGAAAATGGTTATTACTTAATATTTAGATTTTGGTCAATGTTATTTACCTGGAACTTGGTCTATACAGAGTACCATAGTCAATGTAGTTCAAATATATGTCGGTCATAATCTCTCTCACATGCTCCCTCAATCTCTCTCTCTCTCTCTCTCTCTCTCTCTCTCTCTCTCTCTCTCTCTCTCTCTCACTCTATTCTAAACAGATATATACCACAAATCTAACACGTAGACGTGTACATATACACACGCTAGAATTACATACGCACACACACACACACACACACACACACACACACACACAACAAAACAACCTCACAAGTCAACTACACATTCGAGAATCCATACATAAATATAACACTATTTTATTCACTTATTTTTATCATCTAAGTGTAAATTATGCACAACGGAGATGCCCACTGTACTGAGTTTAAAACTGATCGACTATGTGTCTATAAGAAATGTTATATGTTTCTTAGCTAATACTAAATAATATGATCAGTGAGACACTTACAATTGTTGCTGACGCCTCAAAGATGACGTTCTCAAGCCTCAAAGACCCGACATCCAAAGATAAACGATCTAATGTCGTATACACTATCCAATGCAATGACTGTCCAGCCACATACACTGGTATTACGTCCCAAAATTTACATAAGAGAATTTATCAACATAGGTATGATTGCCATAAAAAAACCCATAATGATAACCCCAACGCTTTAGTATCTCACCTTTTAAACACCGGTCATGAATTTGACTTCAACAACACCCAAATTAAATATTACGAAAATAATTATTTCAAAAGGTGCGTACTGGAAATGATTCAAATTAAAAGTGACCCTCACTCCATTAATTTTCGCACTGATACTCAAAACCTCTCGTCCAGTTATGCTCAACTTATACACACCGTCAAAACATGAATTTGAAGAAATAATCAGTAGCCTCCCTACAGGATGTGTTGGTCATTAGTGGCCAGCTTGTCGTTAGATATTAATTAGTGTCACACTCCCCCCTAGTGCAAATCTTTCTCAACTGTCTTCCGAACACATGTTACTTAATTTCCTACAAATGTACAAGGGTCGTCTGTTCTGCTTTATAATAAGGTTTTGGTCAGGGAAGATTTACAGTTGTGTGTTGGCGTCAGCAACAATTGTAAGTGTCTCACTGATCATATTATTTAGTATTAGCTAAGAAACATATAACATTTCTTATAGACACATAGTCGATCAGTTTTAAACTCAGTACGGTGGGCATCTCCGTTGTGCATAATTTACACTTAGATGATAAAAATAAGTGAATAAAATAGTGTTATATTTATGTATGGATTCTCGAATGTGTAGTTGACTTGTGAGGTTGTTTTGTTGTGTGTGTGTGTGTGTGTGTGTGTGTGTGTGTGTGTATGTGTGTGTGTGTGTGTGTGTGTGTGCGCGCGCGCGTATGTAATTCTAGCGTGTGTATATGTACACGTCTACGTGTTAGATTTGTGGTATATATCTGTTTAGAATAGAGTGAGAGAGAGAGAGAGAGAGAGAGAGAGATTGAGGGAGCATGTGAGAGAGATTATGACCGACATATATTTGAACTACATTGACTATGGTACTCTGTATAGACCAAGTTCCAGGTAAATAACATTGACCAAAATGTAAATATTAAGTAATAACCATTTTCATATAATAGATCTGTTATCTATAATGTTGTGTTATAAAGTCTGTAACCCTTTAATACAAGTTGGTAAATCATTTCTGTTATCGTGTGCATAATTCTCTATTTACATCAGGATGATAGTGTAATAAAAATGGTGAGTGTTTTAGAGTGCCAATCGTGGACAATGACAAATGAGAGGGAGAGAGAGAGAGAGAGAGAGAGAGAGAGAGAGAGAGAGAGAGAGAGAGAGAGAGAGAGAGAGAGAGAGAGAGAGAGAGAGAGAGAGAGAGAGAGTGAGTGGGGTGATAGTGAGTGATAGATCGATTTCAGGTTAGAGTGAGAGGTTGGGTGGACTGGCGGGGGGAGCATGGGTGAAAGAGAAGGGTGATTGTGGACACATACATAAATTAAATTATTCTATAGTACTCTTGACTATATTTTACAATATGATTACAATTACCGTATTATCCAAGTTTACCTGTTAGTAAAATTTACCAGTAACTTTTGTGTGTAACCTTTGTCAACTATCTGATTTAAGTCGTAATGTTTTACAATATTGTGTAAATTGTATGTTTCTAAATTATGATTGTTTGCTAACACCAGTAGGGAGTAAAACATGGTAAAAATAACTTTTAATAATTACGTAGTGAACATCCCCTAATCTGTTTTAGTTACAGGTAATATATTACTTTGCTATATGTTGGCTGTTGTAGATATAAACAATTTCTGTACCAATCTAATATCCAATTGTTGGTTACTGTTTGTTTAATTAATTAAAATAACATTATATTTAGTAATTTAAATTGTAATACTGTATAAATTAAGTTCTCTCATACTATAATTTGCTCGCTTTCTTAAAGATAATTTGAAGATGTAAACAAACTATCATAAGTCTTCACATAAAAAATGATACATACATACGCACGCACACTTTCACGTCACTAACACGTTCACCCAAATATTTAATTGTTTCGTTATGTTTGATATGTCTATTGTATTTCATATACAGGTCCTGAAGATGACAATAAATATTGTCGAAACGTCGACGCAAAATAACTAAAAGTTGTATTATTGACCGATCCTCACTAACCATCCACTAAAACATTAAATATGAATATTATTAACAGTTACAAAAACTAGACAAACACAACCATGCATGCCGAATGGAGTGGTATTTTAATAAAGACCAAAATGGTAATTTAAAAGTGCATGTCTGAAGCTGTATGAAAATATTATTATCGTATAATACACAATAATTTTGTCAAAAAACTGTTATATATAACTGCAATTTTTTATAAAATCTCCATTCAGTTATACAAAGAAACAAGTAAATAACAAATTCGAAGAGATAAAATACTTTGTGCGCATGTGTGTAACTGTGTGGACGGGGGCACATTCATGCGTGCACATACCTCTGCTTACAAATACCCACAGATTTATAGTTGACAGATGGGCCAAGAGTGTGTAAGAGGTTGGGATAGAGGTAGATTATCAAATACGTAGGATGCTAAGCAACATACTGAAGCAAGAGTAGCCTATAAACGATAAACCTAAAGCGCACCTGTGGTCGCCATGTTCACGGAATTTCAATTTCTCATAAGACGTAACAGCCTTCTCGGCGATTCTTTATTGGCCAGTTTTACCTTGGAACGTCAGAATTGATTCACTTTTATATCCTGTTTCTCCAACTGGTATTCTTGTGTGCCTATTAAAGTAACAGCAAAACGTACTGTGTTTACTTTTTACACAAGATATTATCTTTTACTGCACAAGACCAAATAATTCCAGTAAGACAGTATCGTTTCAAATACGTATTTTAGTATGTTTACTTAAGTATGTTTCCAAATGGCAAGTTATACAAAGTAGGTCAAGTATTCTTAAAGTATTGTTATTCCCTATAAATTATAACCATTTTACCAAACCAACCACAAACCAAAATTTTAAACATTCTATTATACAACTAAAAGGTTTGACTGAAATTTAATAAAATCAAATTAACACGCTTCCTTACAAAACTGTGAAAAACGAGGTTATTTTTAACAAGTATGTACTAGTAAACTCACAGAGATGCAGAAGTAAGGCACTATTTGTATTTTGGACGAAGTACGTACATTTATTAATATATAAATTCTGACAATCTTGAAAAATTTCGAGACAAAATCTTTAAAATATACAAGATTTTTTAAAATGTAGAAAACAAAGAGATATTTCACAACCAATGTTTAAATTAACATCTTGATTTAACATAACAATCAAATATCTACACAGAAGCATTGTGAAATACGTTATGTAATACGCATTTGTAATTACTTGATGCAAGCATATAAAAACATTGTTATTCAAATAAGGAAATCTTAGCATGTAATATTACACAATTGTAATGGAGCATGTTGTAAAATAAAATAACGAAACTACTACTACTACTACTACATAAGTATCAGTAGAAGGCTTATGGGTCAATAAGAAGAGGGTTCTTAAGGGTTTTTACCAGGTTTTAAGACCATGATTACTTGAGCCGATTTCAGAAAAGAGGAAAGTATTACAGTCTGAGTATGGCGTTGAAAATGTACGTTATTAGTACAACGCCTTTGTGAGCCAGCTCCTTTAGAATTGTACCCGATAACAAATCAATGTAGGGAGCCTTTTTACTTTTCAAATTATACATGATTATTTCCTTGATATAGTTGAAAGGCTTAAAAGTTAGAGTCAGTTGTAGTGGGGAGTGTAAATGTCTTTGTACTTCTTCATCGAATGAGACGTCCTTGCTGGCTTCAGGTTGAAAATCGTTGACCAAATGTTCGGCAAAAGTCTGGGATTTCTTTGTATTGCTTCGCGCCCAGCTACCATCTGGTTTATTTATTGGTGGTATTTGTAATAGTGGCCTTTTTAATCGTTTTGTAGACTTTCACAAGGAATAATCAGTACTTTCATTAGGTGACAGATTTTCCTTGTAATCCTGAATGCCTTCATTCTTTAAAATTTTCAATAATCGTTTTAGATATCTGGCCGCGGAATTCCACTTTTTTTATCATCCGGATGATGAGTATGCTGCTAAATTCGTCGCAATCTACGCTTCTCAGCTAATTTCTTTCGGACCACCAGAGGAAGGTTTAAGTGATTACTCTTTGCTCTATTGCAATGTGTAGCTTCCCAGGCTGATTTTTGAAAAGTTCTGGTGAGATAATTTACAGACGCATCCAGTTCAGCAGGCATGTGGAGTGGAAGTTCTAGCGAGGTATTATCATTTAAAAGCTCTCTAAAATAGTCCCAGTCAGTATTACGATTTGTGAGTCTTGGTAGTATTTCAGACTCAATTATAGTATTGCTAATAGTGGCAATAATTGGACTGTGATCAGAGGACAAGTCAAGGCAAGATTCAACTTTGTAGTATTTATAAGACAAGCCTCGTATTAAAAGAAATCAATGAGGTCAGGTATTTTATTTGTATCTGAAGGCCAGTAGGTTGGTTGACCAGTAGACAGAAAGGACAGGGATTCTTGTCTAATGACATTATATAAAATTCTACTTCTTGGATTACCTAATCTCGAACCCCATTGTGGGGGGTTTGCATTGAAGTCTCCTCCCACCATAAAACGTGCACCAAGAGTTCTAAAAAAGGAGCTGAAGTCGGTTTCATTGATTCTGTGTTTTGGGGAACAGTAGACTGCAGAAACAATTAGAGGGCCTCTTTGATCTTCAATTACAACGTTTGTCGTCTGTAGGTGAGCAGTTTTGACTTTAGAGAAGAGATAATGTTTTATATTGTTTCGAATTAACAGAGCGGTTCCGTCACGAGCTGTACGGTCAGGATGTTGGGTATCATAAACAGTAAATCACGGAATCCTAATATGGCTTCTGTCTGTGAAATGTGTCTCAGATATAAGCATTACGTCTAAACTGTTTTCAATAAGAAAAGCTTTGATTTCTAGGCTGCGTTGAGAGAGTCCATTGACGTTCCATAATCCAATCCTGTAATTGTTATTCATTGTTATTGACAAGTGTTTGCTGCAGGTTCAAGATCAACAAAGAAGAAAGGGAGGGGTGTTTTCTTTACTCTGTGTCAATTTATATTTATTATATTTTTGACTGAGTGTCCTTTTTCTTTTAGTGCTTCTTTAATAAAGTGTACACCGATGCTAGGATGAATATTTATTATGACAACCCGGTATGCTCGCTGGTCTTTAATTTGATATGTATGGTAAATAATGTTTTCGTCCTCGAGGTGACGGATTAATTTTCTGTAAGAATCAGTGCAAAATTGTTGACTTTCACCGTAATGTCATCGAACGGTTTAGTACTGTAATGTTCTGATTCCAAAATTTTTGTAAGGTTATTGATCATTTCATTGTAATTGATGACACCATGAAGGTATACAGGAAAAGGTCTAGATACTTTCGGCTGGGCCAAGACTTGAGTAGGTTAGACTTCATCAGGGTCATCTAAATGTAACACCGTAAATCTGTTGTGTTCATTAAGCTGAGTGTGTGTTTCAGATGTGTTTTCCGAAGATTGGCGACTTCTTTTTCGTTTTTTCACTATCTGCCAGCTGTGGAATCCGTGTTGTGTGAAACCAACATTAACATTAACATTTCTGCCTAGCTGTTGACTGTTATAGGATTGAAGGGCATTTTGCCACACTGGAGGTAATGTAGGCAGCATATTTGCGGTTCCTGAGTTGACCGTAGGAACAGGTTCAACGTTAGTTAACAGGGCTGGTTGCTGAAAATCCATTATTGTCGATAATTACAGTAGAAAGATAAATTAAATGACACGTGTACTTCCATATGAGTAATTTCTGGCCTTGTGTTTATGTTTTGTAGAGAAACAGGTACAAACAACCACAAGCCGCAGACAGACACACGGTCCTACACGAACGAGAAGACGCACGCGCGGCACCCTGGCCGGCTGCTTGGATTTGTTCGAGTTGTCAGATAAACCTTTTGTTGTTATTTTTGTTGCAGTATTACTTACAAATATACGTCTATTAATAAGAAAGATAGCGATAATATTAAGTTACCGCACACTACAGTACAACCGCACCGAACAGCTGCTCATACAAGACTGGGAAGTTGTTTGATTACGAAAACAAATTATAACATTTAAATTAAAACTAATAACATATTAAAAAACGAGCGTGTTTCTTTACTACAAGTATTGTTACGACGGTCTAACTTAATCATCATATGGTACAGTGGAAAACAAAATACAAGCCACCAATGAAGTCACTAAAAACCAGCATTAATTATCACAATAAAACAATTTGTAATCAACAAGATCGTCTCTTACAACAAATCAAATAAAAATTGTTCACACGCAATAATAATGTCAACGAGTCTCGCATAATTATAAATCACAATAATTCGACAAACACTCGATCCGCACTAAAAAAAAATCGCTCACGTAACTAATCTTGACAACGCCAGACGCTCTGATTTTATAGGTCGCGCAGAGTTCTATAATTAAAGCTGCATCCTTAATTTCCACGCCACTTCATGGTGACGCTAATACGTATCTCAAGTGGCCTCTTGACGAGTCTAGAGCAAACTTGAACGCAGCCTTGACTGGGCAACACCTGTCACACTAGACGGGGGGAAGAATAGAGAATATCCTGGGTTGTTCAGTATGCTTCTCGTATCACTTCCCCATCCTTAAGCCTGTTCGTCCCAAAGTGGCAAATCGTCTGTGAAGAAATACATGGCCAGCGATCTAGGTAGACGTATTTGCGAAAGATAGTTCTCCGGTTCTTCGAATTCAGCCTCGTATGATCCAAACATCAAGTTCCCAGGAACACGAGTCTTCCGCTCAACCGCAAAGTTTTGCTGGAATCACTACCGTTGCGTCAAGTACTGATGACCTAAACACTACTGGCTGATCCAAATCTGTTTTGTTTTCGTCAACAACCTCCTGCGTAACTTCATCTTCAGCAACTTTTCTCCCGGACGCTTCTATTAACTCAGAAACAAACAAGGGTGTTTCCTTAACACCCATAGTTGGCTTTCTTTTTGTAATTTCTTTTGCCGTTTCACGTATTTGTACTCCCTCTGCTAGTTCTTTTTCCATTTCCGCCTGGAATAGAAAACGTTCCTCTTGACCACACCTGTTAACTTTTTCTATGGCCAATACCACTTGCTTGATTCAGTGGTTGGCAGACCCTGTAATTTAGCCATGCAAATCTTTATCTTCTCTTGGCCAACCTTCAGGACGCTCTCTCTTAAGTCCACAAACGAATCCGTAAGCATTCATAATGTCTATGCCTAAAATCTCTTCATCAACAATGTCTCTAATAAGCATTTTGTGGCTAAACTCGAGAAGACCCAGGCGTACACGTACGTCTATTTTTCCTAACACATTGACGGGGCTTCCAGTCACAGTCTGTATTGTACAAGAGCTAATTTGAGGCCGTCGGTTGCTGATTAAGTCAGGGCGCACAATGGACACTGAAACGCCCGTGTCAACTGTAAATGATGTTTGTTTACCTTCCGCTAATCCATTAACGATCAGGTTACACGTGGTTTTATGAAGCATGGAGACTGTGTGCTGTTCTAGGGCTTTACTTCTCCAATATTAGTGCGATCACTCCCTTCTCTCTGTATATTATTCTACCAGCAGTCTACCTGTAGATGACCACGTTTCCCACAGTTGTAACACTTCCGTCTTCTGTTTGTATCTTTTGGTTCGAAAGATCGTTGTGACGCTGCTGACTTCTTAAACTGTTGTTCTTGAGTTGTCTCCTTATTCTGTCCGTTATGACGCTACTGTGATATTGGATCCGTTTGGCTACAACGTGATGCCATACTGTAGGTCTTCGACTTGGCAGCTTCAAAACGGAGAGCCTAAACAAGAGAGTCTGATTTAATACTATGCCGTGGCATTCTTAACACTTGTTGTAATTGACTATCTCTTATACCGTCAATAAACATAATGAGAGAAATCCAACAGGTGGGGTAGGTAGGGCTCCTCAGCCGCAG
This sequence comes from Magicicada septendecula, assembly GCA_034769895.1. Lineage (NCBI taxonomy): Eukaryota > Metazoa > Arthropoda > Insecta > Hemiptera > Cicadidae > Magicicada > Magicicada septendecula. Next base: position 117,609,615 of record CM068374.1, on the reverse strand, counting down.
AGAAGGGAACCTACAAAAGAGAAGGACATTCTGAAATCAAACCCTGGCCCTCCAGGATGGGGGTTGAGTCGTTAGGCTAGCAACCTACATTTTTAAAAGCCATAAGGTGCTAACAAACCCAACAAAAACCAGCCTTGGATGGTGGAAGGGATGTTGGTAGACGAACACTGCAACGGAAATGGACTTTGAGTTTGGCTACATGGAATATTCAAGGAATCAGAAATAAATAGCAAGAAATGCTACAAGAATGCCTGAAACGGAAAATAGATATTATTTTCCTCTCGGAAACGAAGAAAAAAGGAAATGGGAATGAATATCTAAAAGAATACATACACTTCTTTTCGGGTGTAAAGAAAGATCAAAGAGCTCATGCAGGGGTATCCTTATTTATTCATAAAAAATACCGGAATCAAGTAAAATCATGGGAGCCCTTTAATGAAAGGTTTTCAAAAATGACAATTCAGCTAAGAGGGAGAATTATTAAAATAATTGCCATATATGGTTTAACTGAGGACGCCACAGTTCAAACCAAAGGCAATTTTGAAGAAGCTTTGAGAGAAATCATAGAGGACATCCCAAACAGTCACGAACTAATCCTTGCAGGAGATCTTAATGCAAGAGTCGGAAAACAAAGAAACAGTAAAGTAGTTGGCACACACGGAGAAGAGACAGTTAATAACAATGGTGAGAGATTAATCGAGTTATGTGAACAATATGAATTGAAAATAATGAATACCTTCTATGCTCACAAAGACATCCATAAGTATACGTGGTACCAGAACACAAGAGGTCTAAGATCTATACTAGATTATGTAATATTGAGACAAAGATCTGGTTTGAGAGTGCGGGATGTGAGAGTGCACAGGGGAGCTGAATGTGGGTCAGATCACAGATTGGTCGTTGCTAAACTGTATATTCCCTTCATAGGAGCTCATGTAGAAAGAGCAGAAAATATTGGCCCGAAAATTGAAGAAGCAAAATATAATTTGAAGAGCTTTCAGCACGATAGTACAAGAATGCTGTATTCGTGGAGATTAGAACAAAAGTTAATAACAGCAACCAGATCCACTTTAGAAGAATACGAGCATATAAAGAAATGTATTAGAGAAGCGGCTGAGGAAGACAGGATCGGTAATCAAATAAACCATTCTGGTGGGATAGTGAAATAGAAGAGAAAATCAAAAAGAAAAAGGAAACACATTTGAAACTACTACAAACTAAAGATGAAGAGACTAAAGAAGAATATAAAAGAATGAATAGAGAAGTTAAACAACAAGTAGTGAAGAAGAAAAATAATGCTTGCGAAAAAACATGTGAATCCATAGATAATCAGCTGGGAGGTACACAAAGCTCAGAAGCTTGGAAGACAATTAAAGTCATTAAAACTACAAACCGAACACATATATTTTTGAACAACATACCTGAATCAAAATGGATACAACACTTTATAGAGCTATTGGTTGAAACAAGGAATAAATTCATTCCTAATGACTATGAAATAAAAGTATCTGGAGAAATTGCACTAAGTATTGAAGAAGTTCAAGAGGCAATAAAAGGTAAAAAATTGAGGAAATCCCCAGGTTTGGGAGGAATAAACCCAGAAATAGTTAGATATGGGCACCCCAAGCTGTTTGAAATGCTCAGAATATTATTCGAAAGATGCCTAAATTGAGAAGAAGTGCCAGTGGAGTGGCGAACATCGTATATCTCACCAGTCTATAAGAAGAGTTCAAAGTTGAACCCTAGAAATTACAGAGGAATTGCTGTGACCCCGACCATCGGGAGAATATGTTCAAGGATTTGAAAAACTTAATTGAAGAAGACATCAAGACCAAGCAGCCCGAAAAACAATCAGGTTTTAGAGCGGGGCGATCCACGGTAGACAACATCTTTACAATCAAAATAGCAGTTGAAAAGATGGTACAGCATAATAGAGAAACGCATATAGCTTTAATAGATTTAGAAAAGGCATACGATAGCGTCCCGATCTCACAGTTATGGAAGGAGTTGGAGCATTTGAACATAAATGCAAATTTGATTGCAGCCACCAGATAATACTATCAACAAAATATCACCAGGGTCAAACTGGGAAACAAACTCACTCTCCCATTCGAAACTACAAAAGGCGTAAGACAAGGTTGCTGCTTGTTTCCTACCCTCTTTAAAAATACTTACACAGATCTCTAGTAAGATGGACAAAGAAGTGTAAAAGCATGGGGCTGAGAGTAGGAGATGACAATCTGTTCACTCTATAATTTGCCGATGACCAGATTGTGGTAGGAGAGGATGACGAAGACCTCGAGTATATGGTCAGAAAGTTAAAAGAGGAATATGACGCAGCTGGTTTGACGATGAACATGGCAAAATGTGAGTACCTGATATGATAGTGGGCGACGAAGAAGTTAAGAACTTAAAATTGGATGTGGACAGGATAAGAGGTGTTGAAAAAAGTAAATACTTAGGCGTCATTTTCAACAAACAGGGAAGCAGCAAAGATGAAATTCAAGAACGTGTTAACAAGGGGCGAACCGTTATAAGAACGCTGAATTCGTTTCTATGGGAAAGATGTATAACCAGAAATGCAAAGAAGCATATATATATATATAATAGCATGGTGCAAAGTGTAATCCTTTATGGAGCAGAGGTTTGGAACGTTTTAAACGCAAATAAGAAAAAACTGATGGTAGCGGAAATGGACTTCTTCAGGAGGAGTTGTAGAAGATAAAACTTAGACAGGGTGAGAAATGAGACTATTAGAGCCGAGATGAATATTGACATGACAGGACAATAATCGACAAAATAGAAAGGAGACAATTGACTTGGTTTGGGCATGTGAAGAGATTGGAAGATGACAGATGGCCCCGCAAAATATTGGAATGGATACCACCGGTGAGGAGGAAAAGAGGACGTCCACGGAGGAGTTGGCGAGATGACGTAGCGGAAGCAATGGTTGCAAGAAATTTAGAAGAACTTACATGCTACGATAGGTTACAATGGAAGTTGGGGACGGAGAAGCGGCTATTTCTTTCAAAAAATGTTCGACTTCTTTTTTAATTTGTTTTATTGAATTTGCAACAGAAACTTCTAAACGTGAAATATTTGTTTTCACAGATTTTGTCTATTTCAGATATTCTGTCAACTTGTTTGTTCAGCTCACCTCGTAATAGAACGAATTTTGCAGTGGTATCTTCTTGTACGAACGTCTTAACATCGTCTGCTTGACGACTAAATTCTTCTTTTTTCTTATCCTCTGGTGTTTCATTTTCACGCTTACGTTTTTCGTTGTCGTTTTTCTCCTTCTTCTCTTTCCTGTCTTCGTTCTTCTTTTTATTGTTCCTGTCTTTGATGTTACATTGCTCGGAATGCTTCTATCATCTGACTGGTATCCATTTTATTTTTATCAACTACCACTAACACCACTCTTGTACGAAATGTCCTCTGTTTCGACTGTTAACCGTTTTATCTCAGTTCTGACACCACTGTTACGAGGTCTAACTTGATCGTCGTATGGTACAGTGGAAAACAAAATACAAGACACCAACGATGTCACTAAAAATCAGCTTTAATTATCACAATAAAACATTTGTAATCAACAAGATCGTCTCTAGCAACAAATCGAATAAAAATTTTTCACACGCAATAATAATTCAACGAGTCTCACACAATTATAAATCACAATAATTCTTTACTTCGACAAATACTCGATCCGAGCTAACAAAAATCGATCACGTAACTAATCTTGACAACGTAAGAGACTCTGCTTACGTTGCTCTGCTTTTATAGGTCGCGCAGAGATCTAGAATTAACGTTCGATCTTTAATTTGCACGGCACTTCATGGTGGCACTAATTCGAATCTCAAGTGGCCTCTTGACAAGTCTAGAACATACTTAAACGCGACCTTCACTGGGCAACACCTGCCACACTGGACAGGGAAAAGAGTGGAGAATGTTCTTTGTTGTGCGGTAGCTTTTTAGTAACAGTATTAAGATTTTTCTTGTCTGCATATGCATGGTTCTAATCACACATGTAACAAAGTTTGAAAGTTAAATTTTAGTTTTACTTTTGTCGCCAAATATCCTACCCTTGCCTAGATTTTCCTACAAAAGTCAATAAAAATATAATACTCACGACCATGTCACTTAATGCTAGTTTATGTAGCTTAAATATATTAATATTCTTTGACTAGAATGCACAGCAAGAGAAACGTTTTATCCTAGCTCTGGGAACAAATATTGGAGGGGTTTTACATGGCATGTCTAGGCCCGATAAGTAACAAAGATAGAGTAAACAAACAAAGAGGGTTAGAATAAGTAAAACTAAACATATTGCAACGATACAAATTAAAACTGCATAGATAGGTAATATTGAAGTTTTTACAACAGAGTCTATATCTGGAGGTAGGAAAATTTATTAAATTAAAACCTTAAGATTTTCTATTGTCTTATTACTTTATAATATTAAATTGTTTAGTTAAAATTTTTCTTTCAATAATTGAATCTGTTTGCTGGTTTTACAACTATGTTACTTGTTGCGTTGAATTCCGACGTTTGCGTCGACACCATGCTCTCCCCTTACCCCGACTGGACCCCTGTGCCTGCATGTCGACTGATGACTGCTACGATAACAATTCAGGCCTTTGCACCCACGAACACTGCGATATGATCTGTTATTGTTTATAATTTAACTTCACTTGATCTCAGGGATTTTAAAAGTGGGTAAAATGGCTCGTGTATTGATCTTACACAAACTCCGGTTTCTTGAAGTGTTCTCGCGTAACTATTAAAATATCTCGGCAGATATTTTGCCTCTGCTCCGGAAAAATCTTCCACTGTACGCGAAAAGCACTAGAATGATCTATTTATTAATTGAGTTCTATAATTGGTAATGGATTCGCAGACTTCGAACCGTGAACCAACTTCTAAGTCTGCAGGAAAACTACCTGTCTTATCACGAAAAACTCGTGGCAGCGAGTACGTCTTTCTATAACGAGTCCTTAGAAGAAACTGAGCGGTCCGTCCGCTAAAAGCGTCCGTCTGAAATAAATTTTAGACCCTCTGATTGGTTGAAACTTTAGCAACGTCATAGATGAAAACACAAATAAACTGAAATCAGGGTGAAAATCTGTCCGATTCTGCAAAGGCCTGTCTAGATTTAATCTACAAATTTTATTACTTTCTAGGAGATAACGAGAATAAAAAACGATTATTTCATTAGAAAAACATATAAAAATTATAGCTGTGGAGAATTGAGTATATGGAAAATGTAGCTTATAACCATGAGAATACTCTCTCCAAGTTTCAGAACAAAATGATAATTTTCCTCGAAATTATTAAATAAAATGTAAATCACACGCGCACCCTAGCACTTACACACAAAATGTTCACATGATATAAAAGAGAATAAAATTGTGAACATTTTGACATAATATACTTTTTTAAACATAGCTTGGTTCAAAATTTACGACTACTTTACAAAGAAAGAACAAAATCAATTTAAAGCATGTCTATGGCCATCAGAAAACCTTATATAGCATTAGTATTCCACTTAAATGAAGTTCATATCGTGTATATAGTTGCAATATAGAAACAGCGTATTTTATGGATAAACACAGTTTCAGTAGGATACAGTGGACAGACAGTTTATAATTTCCCCTGAAATTAATCTGTTGGTAGCCTATACCATATTATTTTAATCAACATATGTTGCACGTTGTAATTACTGTTACTAACGAGTGACTAATGGAAATGATTATGCGATTTGATAGCTTTGCCTTATTAGACCCTAAAGTAATTATAGCGACATCAGCAGTAAAATGTCTGCAAATTAATTTCTAATATGTTTGTGAAATTGTATCCCGGGGGTAAAGTTTCAATTTTCCAATGTTTCCAATGCGTCACTTTAAATAGGTGAAACTAGTTTCAATTTGCCAATGTTTCCAATGCGTCACTTTAAATAGGTGAAACTAGTTTGTGTCACAAAATTTGGGTCATCATTAAGTGTAAAGTAACGTAGAACAATTTAGAGGAAAGAGACATTTCTAGAAACTTAGTTATTTAAATTTATACTTTAATTTTGTAAGAAAACACATAGTTTGACTTCAACAAGTAAATTTTCACTTCTCGTGTTATGAATTTACTTAAAACGTTCCACATTTTTTTTAAACGTTTCAAATATTTATACGGTTTTTACTAGTAGGACCATCATAAAGTTCAGTAAATAACTAAAGGGAAGAACTCAGTGTTATGTTGTCTATCGTTGAAGAGCTGTCCCCCTTATAAACTACAGCCTAGCTTTAATATGTTGTTTGTGTAAGTGCTTGATATGTATAGAGTTATATACTGTACGTTTTGTACAAACGTGTTTGAAACAATTGTGAAAATATAATAACGTAATTTTTAGATTTCGGTTTGTACTCTTGAAATAGTAGAATAAATAATTGAACACCAAAGAAGTAAATACTTGTTTTTCCAGCAACACTACTTTAAACAATAACATTCTTATTACAAGGGGTCTCCGAATTTATCAAATCGCTGCGTATTTTTTTACAATGTTATACCTGGCAAATTTGATTAAATTGAGGTTATGTCCTTATTTACCACTTTAAGTAGTAGTTTCTTTATACGAAACTTACTTTGGTTGCAATATGGAATGAAACGGACTACAAAAAAACACTACAAACGTCTGTAATTCGCTCTAATTATGGTAGCTGTGACAAGCTTCTCATTGCACTTCACTTTTACAATCAGCTAAAGCGCCACCAACTGATTTTCTTAACTAACAAAATAAATTAACTTTCTGTCTCTGTTGACGTGTATACTGCATACGAAAAGCAATATTACAACTACACCTACCTCAGAAGGAAAAGGGAAAAATCTTAATAGCAGGCGAAGACCTCAAAGTGACCCTGATGCCGCTAGAGTTCATTTTAAGTCTTTTCCAATAGTAGAGTCTTACAACTGTTGACCAAAAGTATGATTTATAGTTTCTACAACGTATGATGTACACAAAGGTGAGTGTGTTGAAGCAAATATTGGGCTAATAAAATTTTCTTGTTACACAAAATATTTTCGATGGAATTCAATCTTGTCTGTCATGTCCCTAAAAGCAACTGGAGTGATTTATGTGAAAAGTATAAAATAGCTATTAAATTAAAATACATTAACAAAAAATTGCAAAATATAGTGTGAAAGACATCAAATAATAAAGACATAAACTATTTCTTTGGAGGAAGAAGTCAACATCAAGTTGGATTAAAGAAGTCCAAAAAGATTTAGAAAAAAATAACATACACGCAGAAGAAGCAATTGAAAGAGAAGTTTTCCGGGCGAAAGTGTTAAAAATGGAAGGAGTCCAGGGAAGGAGAGTAAAAAACGCAGGCTCTAAGTGGACTGAAGAGAGGAAGAAGAGATACAGTTAAAAGATGAAAAAATATTGGAGAATAAGAAAAGAACAAAGAATAAAGATTTGAAATTGGCATGTGGTCCTTAGATACCCGATAAAAAAGCAAAAAAACATAAAATACTGATTGTTTTACTATTTACTTTAATAAAATAACAATTGTAGACCAGGCAATATAATTAACGCTAAACGTTTTAAACTAATGCAGTGGTTTTCTTTTTTACGTAAAGCTGAAACCATAATGCCTAAATGAAAAATAATACAGTTCTACAATTTAAATTTATGGATGTTTCCATAGATGTTTATAGGTCTATAGCACTTTCCATAAATATTAAAAATAAGGAACATATAAAGCCTTTTCGTGTTTTCGACTGCACAGTTTACAAACCGTTTTGAAGGCGATCCAAATTTGCAAGGTATCCAAAATTTACGATATATTCATTCTGTCAAAATTATCAAGGATACTAAGCCTGTATTTCTGAAAAAATTCTTCATATCTTTAACCTCCATGTAAGCATTGATATTTTCCTTAAACATATACCCGAACTCTTGTGATTTATTTTGCCTCTTGTGCCCCTAAATTTAAAAAAGTTTATTGTAGACGCAATGTTTGTAATTATGTTCCTTTTCCCTTTTAATCTACAACCTATCGATATTTTTACAATGTTTTCAATTTTTTTATCTTCTTTTTCGCGTCTGGATCGTAAAACTTTAAAATTTTTAAAACTATAAACTATATTCAGATTTTGATGAAAATTCTCTTTTGTTTGATACCTCACACGAAGTTTTCCAATTTTAACAAAGTGTTTACCCCTTATGGCGACTCAGAACTGAACAATTTTTCCATGTGAATTCTATATTCAGACATTGGTTGAAAAAGGCTTTAATTTTTCAGGCTACCTTACATGGATGTTTTTTTTTTTTTAAATTTAGCCTCCTCCTATTTTTTAACTCCCGCCCCTTATTTTTATCTATAAAGGAAAAGTGTTTATAGGATGATGGTGTAAACACATATACTAAGTAATAAAAAAATCGGTTAATACATTCTAAAAGAATCGTGCACCTATTCCAAACAGATATATTGGAGATAGACAGACAGACAGACAACAAATGATACAAAACCTTTGATTTTAAACTAAGAACTCGCTGCCCTCGTCTAACAAATAGTATTGCGTTATGTTTGTTTTGTAGTTAAAACGTCATTATCCATTCTTTATTCTCGACTGTTACTGTTAGTTTAGCAGAGTTCGAAATGCAATTGAGAACTTCGTTAATCACTTTCAAAGATACAAGACTTGGCTATGAGAATATTCTTACTGCATTTGAAAGCACTGTGGCCACGTTAAATAACGAGATATTTTTTTTTAATAAATGCAATTAAAAATAATGTTTCCATGTATATACATAATTTTAATATATAAAATGAATATTCATAGATTAAAAAAATATATTTTAACCTAAACTTCAAAATAATTTTTCTAGAGTTTTCGGAAAATTTAATTGGAGCCTTGCCAAACCAAAGATGCAAAATTTGTTACCAAATGCGGACTATTCGTAACAACTAATAAAATACACGGGGTTGAATGAAGCCTCTAGGCGACACAATAACTTTTGAGATCTTTCGAGAAAATAATGCACTGTCTATAGCCAATTATATGTTATGTCGCGCACCAATTCATTATAACAGTACGCAGAACTGAACTAGCTGAACTGAATTCGAGCTGTATTTATGTAGCCCAGAAAAAATCACATGACTGATTTAGCTCCGTCACTGCACATTCGCCACGTACCAGTGTAAACACATTGCAATTTTGTTTAATCATCTGTAACGTCTATATTCCCGTGCCTGTATGATGTTACATTATCTTATAGATAATAAGTCGCTGTTGTAGTCTACTGTATTAAGATATCGGGAAGGATCGTGATACACAGTAATATTTGAAGCTCTCTACTGAATAGTAAGTTTAGAATAATATTTATTACGTAATATATTTGGAAAATTCATATGTCATATTGGTAATATTTTAAATACGTACACAAACACTCATATATTTTATATACTGGAATCAAAATTTCATTGTGTTTATGATCACCAACTTGGAATAGTTAATCCTTAAAATGCCTTAAGTTACCTTAAGGTAAAGATACCTGTTATTCCTTCATGCAATATTTATTTTCGTCGCTAGGTACGACGCGTTTCAGGATTAAGGTCCCATCTTCAGGTGATGATAACTCGGGCCGAGTTCGTCAGTTCATAAAAAACACATACAGAGAAAACACTGAATTTAATAAACACGCATACTGTACGAGGGGACGATGCGCATCGTCGAGAAAGTAAACGCGCACTAGCCGTATAAAGTTCAATGTAGAGATAAGTTGGTAGTATTCCTCATGTCTGTGCCAGTTTTTGTATCACAGTATCGAAGAGCGCGTTGGATTTGAACGACACCATATCGTTTAAAAGGCACTCTCTCTGTGTCCTAGCAGCTTTATATACCTCAAACTCTTCTAATGCGTTCATATATCGGCCTTTTTTTTTTTACTAAAGTGCATTGGTTTAAAATTAACAGAGAAGTCCGTGTAACTGTGATCACAATCAATCAGGTGTTGTGCGTAAGTCTATTTACTGTTTTTTACATTCTTCATGGGCAGGTGTTCCTTGAACCTCTCTTTAAGACGTCTCCCGGTTGCCGATGTAAAATATGTCGCAATCATCACACATAATTTTGTAAACACCAGAGCGTGTCTATACGCTTATGTGTATCTTGGGGCGCAGAGTATTTTCAATGTAATTTTTTGTCCTAAAGATAACTGCGATATTGTATTTCTTAAATTGATTTCTTATGATGTTAGGCAACAAAGATGTGCACTCCACCGATATATATCTGTCACTATTATGCACCGCGCTGTTCGGAATTTGAATTTTGGACTTGTGTCTGAAGATGAGTTTATCTATTATATTAGAGTTATAACCGTTGGATATGGCGATGTGTTTTAAAGTGTTTACTTCATCAATGAAGCAATCTTACTCTAAGGCTACAGTAAGAAGTCCATGGACAAATGCATTGTATGCCGCCATTTTCTGGGACCACGGGTGATACGAATGAGCGTGTTTTGTGGTGTCAGTGGTAGTGGTAAATTTTAAATTGGAAAGAGTCCTGGGATTTGATAATGGTAAGATCAAGAAAGTTCAGTTCGTTGTTTTCCTCTGTTTCAAGTGTAAATTGTATGCGATTGTTAACACTGTTCGAGTAGTTTTTCAGAAGATCAATTTGTCTTAACGTGCCATCAAAGACGATAAATGTGTCATCGACGTACCTGTAATAGGACACGATGTTTTTATGGTATTTATTACTATTAGAAAATAAATATTTACTTTCGAAAAAATTAAGATGAAGGTCAGAAAGTATCCCGCTTAGAGGATCTCATCTCATCCTCAGGCCTTCCTTTTGGCTGTATTATGTATCGCTGAAAGTGAAATAATTTTGGCCTAATATTTCTTTAAGCAACATAATTAGCTCATTTACAGCCTGTGGGCTTAATGAAGTGTTGGCCATTATGTTTGTTTTTAATATTTCAATAGTCTCATTAACGGGCACATTTGTATACAGATTTACTATATCGAAGGAGGCTATCTTGTATTGTGGTTTCCAATTAACGTCTTTAATTTTACTCACGAATTCAGAACTGTTTATAACGCTATGATTATTATGAAGTGTTGTATTATTTTTAATAATTTTCTGTAGTATTTTAGTGGCTCTGTAGCATGGCGCCGTTGTAAAGTTAACCAATGGCCTAATGGGAATGTCATTTTTATGGATTTTTGGTAAGCCCGTAAGTAGCGGGGCTTGTGCGTGGATTGGCTTCAAATAACGGCGTGTGCGCTCATCAAAAAGATTAGTACATTTATTAACAACAGCTTTCAGGTCTTTAAAGTAACTCTTAATGGGGTCGTCAGTTAATATGTCAATGTTATTGTTGGTTATGAATTCATGTACTTTGTTCACATATAGGCCTACATTTTTGAGTAGCAAGACGGCAGTATTACCTTTATCGGCCTTCAGTAATACAATATTATTGTCAATTAACTTCTTACGTAAGTTACTAATTACTACACGGTCGTTACGATATTTATGCCCGAGATGTTGTGTCTGTGTATTCGTATTTAATAGCCTATTAATTTTATTGTTTAACTTATCATTACTGTGGCTTCATTTTGCGTATTATCATTGGGTAATGATTTAATGGCTGCTTCAGCGTTAATGACTTCATGTACTGAATGATTCGTACTAAGTGCGGGTAGATTATAATTTAGTCCTTTATTCAGTAAAGTTTCTTCGTCATTTGTTAGGTTCATATCAGTTACATTCGCTATCCGCTTATAAAATGTGTGTTTACATACTGTATCGACCGTGTTACGTTGTTTGCGTTGTAGAGAGCAAAGTTTCTTGTTGTGTGTACGAATATTTTGTATCTGATGCATTGTATTCGTTGTTCAACCTTATCGAGTACACTATTATAGATAGCAGGATGTAATGCATTCAGTAGTTCCAGGTGTATTCTGTATAATTCTGAGTTGAGACCGATCTTTTTAACATATAGATGGTCAATTTCTTTCTTGATCCAAATTCTCTCAGCTGAACTTTTAGCTATCTGTACGGCTCTAGACTTGTTATTAATATTAATAACGGCATATCTTGGTACAGGATTTAAGTGTAAACATTTCTTATTGAATTCAGTGTTAGAAGAGGCCTTGATTAATTTGACCTTGGTGTTTTTGTATTTGTAGACCAGAAGTGCCGGATAGGCTTTACTATTCATTGTGTGTATGGACACCAAGTTGCAATAGTTAATCTTCAAAATAGGTTAAGATACCTGTTATTCTTTCATGTAACTTACTTTGGTCGCTAGGCACGACGCGTTTCAGGATCAAGGTCCCATATTCAGGTGACGATCACTCGGGTCGATTTCGTCAGTTCATAAAAAACGCATACATATAAAACACGGAACTTAATAAAAAACTCATACTGCACGAGGGGACGATGCACATCGTCGAGAAAGTAAACGCGCACTAGCCGTATAAAGTTCAATGTAGAGATAGGTTGGTATTATTCCTCATGTCTGTGCCAGTTTTTGTATCACAGTATCACCCGTGGTCCCAGAAAATGGCGGCATACAGTGCATTTGTCCATAGACTTCTTACTGTAGCCTTAGAGTAAGATTGCTTCATTGATGAAGTAAACACTTTAAAACACATCGCCATATCCAAAAGTTATAACTCTAATATAATAGATAAACTCATCTCCAGACACAAGTGCAAAATTCAAATTCCGAACAGCGCGGTGCATAATAGTGACAGATATATATCGGTGGAGTGCACATCTTTGTTGCCTAACATCATAAGAAATCAATTTAAGAAATACAATATCGCAGTTATCTTTAGGACAAAAAATTACATTGAAAATGTTCTGCGCCCCAAGATACACATAAGCGTATAGACACGCTCTGGTGTTTACAAAATTATGTGTGATGATTGCGACATATTTTACATCGGCAACCGGGAGACGTCTTAAAGAGAGGTTCAAGGAACACCTGCCCAAAAGAATGTAAAAAAAAGTAAATAGTCTTACGCACAACACCTGATTGATTGTGATCACAGTTACACGGACTTCTCTGGTTAATAAAATTCTATCAAAAAAAAAATTTTAACAAATTTTTATTCTGTTTATTTTTATTTATTATTTTTCTAATTTGTTTGCTTTGGTTTATTTTTAATTATTTTCGATTGAATAAGATTGGCTGTTAATGAATTATTTGTGAAGGGACAATCCTTTGTATCCGTTCTATTTTGTTGGTTTCTGCAATTTACAGAAATAATAATTAATTCTAATAGTTAAATGTGTTTTGTTTATTATCTGCAATCGATTGTGAAGTCGATTCAGTTATTTTAGGTTATTTATTTCTTCCTCGTTCGTTGCGAAGTTCAATCTTCCAACTGCGTGCTCACTTTTAACTAGGTAATCCTTTAACATTTGTTTAAATTGATAAATAAAATTCCTTTCATGCCAATTACTTAGTTTCATTCAGTATTTATTAATCTTGCATTGGTTTGTCGACTCGTAAGTCGAACTGGACAATGGCCGTGTCGACTCGCTTACTGACAAAATTATTTTAAATTTATATAATACTAATTTCAATAACTAGTGGGTTCTTTGAAACTGTTAGTATAGATCAACAAGAATGCCTAGAGAAACGTACAATACATTACAAATATTTCAAATCCTTAATAATTAACACAAAGGAGACTTAAATTTTACTTAAATATAAATGACAATATTTTGCTTCAGCTCCCAGAGGTCACGTAATGGCGGACAAAATAGAAACAAAATGGCCGCTTGTTCTTCAACTCACTTGATGTGAAAATTTTGTCCAACTTTTTTTTAAATAAAATGATTCATATTAAATGTCCACAGTGTTTATTTTTAATGTTCTTTCTAGTTTTCACTGGTGTCTGGTTTAATAGTGTTTGTGCAGTTAATCTAGTGTTGTGTAGTAATACCTATGTTTTTAAAATAAGGTTATTTTTTTCTCACCTGAAAACGATAGACTTTTACTTTTGATGTTATTTAGTATTTATTTTTTTCATTGGTTTTCTCATCTATTCATTAGAAGTAGTTCACCTCTTCATCTCTATTGAAAGGTTTTACTGGTTTAATATAATTTGCTTCTTTTCTAAACTAGGTTCTGATCTCTCGTTATAATTCTGGAGTCGTGCTGTAACGAGTTGACCTGTACTGGTTTAAGTGTAACAATAGGTTTATTGAATGTTCCCGTTCCTTCAGCGGTCTAGCCCCAATTTTTGTGAAATCTAATTGATCAATTTGGCGAACCAAACAGTCACGTGACCCTTATTATTCAAAAATATCGGTATGGAGAACCATACATGACTTCCATATTCTAAGATTTATATTTAAAATCATTTTCGAAATGAAATATTACCATAGAAACTACTTCTTTCTACTTACTGCTTCAGCCTTAACCACAGTACTGTGGTCACTAACGTATACCACCTCACGTTATCGCACTCGATTTTCACTGATGATGGAAGTCGATGGCATTGCAGAAACGTGAGGTTTTGTAGAAAAAATTGGACTACGGCCAAATATCCCGGGAAGGAATTTTAACAAAAACTACTTCTTTGTTGCCGATAACGTTGTACACATATATATAAAATATATGCATAAAATTAATGGCTTGTATAAGTTAATGATTGATCTCCATTAAGTAGTGCTCAAGTTTCCAAAGTTTTAATATTATGATGTCCGTAATTAAAACATCAGAGCAGGTTTAGTGTGAATGAGGGTACACTGTGGACAAAAATTTTCAACATTTCCTATTGAGCGTTGCTTAGAGTAAAGCTGCGAATCTACAGTGTATGTTTCACAGAACAAACACGCGAAAAAGAAGGATCGCTCCGAAGTCACTCATGGACCCTCAGCATCTTGCAGAGGGTTCATTCCATAAAGACGAAAAGTCTGTCAATGAATCGTTCCTCTGTAAACAAGTGCAGTTACATTGCCCAGCGATCCACAGGAAGCAAATTGATGTCCATTTTTTCGGCTTGCACGCGTTATGTTGGTGTGGGTTTCGGCACTTTCCATTTACAAAGCGTGCAAATGTAAGAAAATAAACATGAGTGAGGCCAGAAATAACGTGAATTGTGTGTGTGTGTGTGTGTGTGTGTGTCTTACCTGCCTTTTTATTGCTGTAGGCATAATAATAAAATGGAAACGTAAACATTACATAACTGAGATCTGCTTACCTGCCACGAACGATATATTATTTTATACATGGAGGAGTTCAGTGACATACACACGTACAGAAGAATTATATATACAAAGGTAATAACTCATACATAATTTACATTATAATGAAAAAATTATAATTTTATTGCCTGGCAACAAAATTATTTTATTTTTAACAATCACCATTGTTTAAAAAAGTTTAAATGAATTTTCAAGTACATTACTCTTCTTAACACGTAAAAGGTTGCAGGTAAACTACCCCTTCCCCTTAATCGATCTTCACCAAAACCGAAAGTCCTTGAGACCTCTGCAATTCAGGGACGTATGGAAAACATTATTTGATTCTGTTTGAATTTGCGGCTTTTTTCGTTTGCCATAGAAAATACCCTTGTTAAAAAAACGTTGCAGGTAAACTACCCCTTTTCCTTAACCGATCTTCACCAAAAACAATAGGTCTTGAGAACTCTACAATTTAGGGCTGTATGCAAATAATCTTTTGATTCTGTTTGAATTTGCGGCTGTTATCGTTTGCCATAGGAAATACCCTTGTTAAAACATAAAACGTTACTGGTAAACCACCCCTTTCCTTAACCGATCTTCACCAAAAACAACAGGTCTTGAGAACTCTACAAATCAGGGCTGTATGCGAAACAGTATTAGATTCTGTTTGAATTTGCGGCTTTTATCGTTTCCCAAAGAAAAAAATTTCCCTTGATAAAAAAAAACCGTTGCCGGTAAACTACCCCTTTCCATCAACCGATCTTCACCAAAAACAATAGGTCGTGAGTACTCTGCAAATCAGGGTTGTATGCAAAAAATTATTTGATTCTGTTTGAATTTGCGGAAGTTATCGTTTGCCATAGAAAAAAAATCTACACATAGACAGATAGACAAACAGATAGACACACAGACAGACAGACACACACACAGACACTTTTCGGAAAACGACTTTTACTTCCATATTCCTTAAGGAATGGAAGTATGGTTTTTTTTTTTGGCAAACAATAACAGCCGCAAATTCAAACAGAATCAAATAATTTTTTGCATACAGCTCTGATTTGTAGAGTACTCGCGACCGATTGTTTTTGGAGAAGATCGGTTGAGGGAAAGGGGTAGTTTACCAGCAACGGTTTTTTTTATCCAGGGAAATTTTTTTTTTGGCAAACGATAATAGCCGCAAATTCAAACAGAATCAAATAATGTTTCGCATACAGCCCTAAATTGTAGAGTTGTCAAGACCTATTGTTTTTGGTGAAGATCGGTTAAGGGAAAGGGGTAGTTTACCAGTAACGTTTTATGTTTTAACGAGGGTATTTCCTATGGCAAACGATAACAGCCGCAAATTCAAACAGAATCAAAAGATTATTTGCATACAGCCCTAAATTGTTGAGTTCTCAAGACCTATTGTTTTTGGTGAAGATCGGTTAAGGGAAAGGGGTAGTTTACCGACAACGTTTTTTTAACAAGGGTATTTTCTATGGCAAACGATAACAGCCGCAAATTCAAACAGAATCAAATAATTTTCTGCATACCGCCCTGATTTGTAGAGTACTCAAGACCTGTTGTTTTTGGTGAAGGTCGGTTAAGGGGAAGGGGTAGTTTACCAACAACGTTTTTTTAACAAGGGTATTTTATATGGCAAACGATAACTGCCGCAAATTCAAACAGAATCAAATAATGTTTTGCATACGTCCCTGTATTGTAGAGGTCTCAAGGACTTTGGGTTTGGTGAAGATCGGTTAAGGGGAAGGGGTAGTTTACCTGCAACATTTTACGTTTTAACAAGACTAAAGTACTTGAAAATTTATTTAAACTTTTTGAAACACTGGTAATTGTTGAAAATAAAATAATTTTGTTGCCAGGTAACAAAAATAAAGTCATTTTGATTATAAAATATCAATATTTACAACAAGAAAAGAATTTTCAGTTTTCAAAATTTAAATATATTTTTATAAAACAATGGGTTCTTCATTGAGGTGGGGACCATGTCACTCACTCCATCTCAAGCCTCTCCCATTTTGCAGAAAAAGAGGACCCTGTCAAGGCTGATACTTTGACGACAGTGACGGGGCTTTCCACCAAATTCAGCAGAGTGACAGGTAGGCCCAACTCTGATTGGCTCCTCAGATTTCCCCAGCGTTAGTAGGTTCTATGAAAATATTTTATTTCAAAAATGATTTTAAATATAAATCTTAGATATGTTTTATAAATCTCATGTTTTATGTTTTAACATGGGTAATTTTTTATATGACGAACCATAACTGCCGTAAATTCAAACAGAATCAAATAATTTTTTACATATGTGCCTGAGCTATAGAGAACTCAATGTCTGTTGATTTTGGTGAAGATCGGTTACGGCGAAAGGGCAGTTTACCGGAAACATTTTTTGTTGTAACATGAGTAAAGTACTTAATTTTGATAAAGTATCCTGATAAGATCTTAATAATCCACTGTAGAAACGTAGATGAAATATCTATAAATGGAGAGGCTAGTTGAACGGGCTGGGGGTAATTTTCTATAAATCAAAATTATAGTTGAAGGGGGAGGGGATAATTTTTTTATATATGTGTACTACGTTATTGGCAAGAAAGAAGTATTTTTTTGTTAACATTCCTTCCCTGGCTGTTTGGCTGAAAATGATTTTAAATATAAACCTTAGAATATGGAAGTCATGTCTGGTTCTCCATACCGACTTTTTTTCATGTTTTGAATGTAGTACAATAAGAATCTGCAATAATCTCGAACACGATTTTTTTTTATTTCCTTAAGGAATATGGAAGTAATATATTATTACTTCCATGTTCCTTAAGGAAATGGAAGTATGGTGATGGCAAAAAAAATCGTGTTCGAGATTATTGCAGAATATGATTGTACTACACTCAAAACATGAAAAAAAATCATTTTTCGAAAAGTGTGTGTGTGTGTGTGTGTGTGTGTGTGTGTGTGTGTGTGTGTGTGTGTCTGTCTGTAGTTTTTTTTTTTGGCAAACAATAACAGCCGCAAATTCAAACAGAATCAAATAATATTTGGCATACAGCCCTGATTTGTAGGGGACTCACGACCTATTGTTTTTGGTGAAGATCGGTTTAGGGAAAGGGGTAGTTTACCGGCAACGGTTTTTTTTTATCAAGGGTAATTTTGTTTGTTTGGCAAACGATAACAGCCGAAAATTCAAAGAGAATCAAATAATGTTTCGCATACAGCCCTGAATTGTAGAGTTCTCAAGATCTGCTGATTTTGGTAAAGATCAGTTAAGGGAAACGGGTAGTTTACCTGCAGCGTTTTATGTTTTAACAAGGGTATTTTCTATGGCAAACGATAACAGCCGCAAATTCAAACATAATCAAATAAGTTTTTGCATACAGCCCTAATTTCTTGAGTACTAAAGCCCTATTGTTTTTGGTGAAGATCGTTTAAGGGAAAGGGGTAGTTTACCAGCCACGTTTTTTGTTTTATCAAGGGTATTTTGTATGGAAAACGATAACAGCCGCAAATTCAAACAAAATCATATAATATTTTGCATACAGCCCTGAATTGCAGAGGTCTCAAGACCTGTCGTTTTTGGTGAAGATTAGTTAAGGGAAAGGGGTAGTTTACCAGCAACGGTTTTTTATCAAGGGTAATTTTTTTCTATGGTAAACGATAACAGCCGCAAAATCAAACAGAATCAAATGATTATTTGCATACAGCCCTATATTGTAGAGTTCTCAATACCTATTGGTCTTGGTGAAGATCGGTTAAGGAAAAGGGGTAGTATACCTGCAACGTTTTAAGTTTTATCAACGGTAATTTTTTTTTGACGAACGATAACTGCCGTACATTAAAACAGAATCAACTACTCTTCTGCATACCTTTTTGAACCATACAGAACTCAAGGTCTGTTGATTTTGTTGAAGATCGGTTAAGGGAAAGGGGTAGTTTACCTGCAACGTTTTATGTTTTAACAAGGGTATTTTTTCTGTGACGGACGATAACTGCCGTAAATTAAAAGAGAATCAGCTAATGTCTTGCATACAGCCCTGAATTGTAGAGTTCTCAAGACCTATTGTTATTGGTGAAGATCGGTTAATGGAATAGGGTAGTTTACCAGCAACGTTTTATGTTTTATCAAGGGTGTTTTCTATGGCAAACGATAACAGCAGCAAATTCAAATAGAATCAAATAATTGTTTGCATACAGGCCTGAATTGTAGAGTACCCAAGACCTGTCGTTTTGGTGAAGATCGGTTAAGGGAAAGGGGTAGTTTACCTGCAACGGTTTTTTATCAAGGGTAATTTTTTTCTATAGTAAACGATAACAGCCCCAAATTCAAACAGAATCAAATGATGTTTTGCATACAGCCCTATATTGTAGAGTTGTCAAGACCTATTGTTTTTGGTGAAGATCGGTTAAGGGAAAGGGGTAGTTTACCAGTAACGTTTTATGTTTTAACGAGGGTATTTCCTATGGCAAACGATAACAGCCGCAAATTCAAACAGAATCAAAAGATTATTTGCATACAGCCCTAAATTGTTGAGTTCTCAAGACCTATTGTTTTTGGTGAAGATCGGTTAAGGGAAAGGGGTAGTTTACCGACAACGTTTTTTTAACAAGGGTATTTTCTATGGCAAACGATAACAGCCGCAAATTCAAACAGAATCAAATAATTTTCTGCATACCGCCCTGATTTGTAGAGTACTCAAGACCTGTTGTTTTTGGTGAAGATCGGTTAAGGGGAAGGGGTAGTTTACCAGCAACGTTTTTTATCAAGCGTATTTTCTATGGCAAACAATAAGAGCCGCAAATTCAAACAGAATCAAATGATGTTTTGCATACATTTAGGTATTGTAGAGTTCTCAATACCTATTGGTGTTGGTGAAGATCGGTTAAGGGAACGGGGTAGTTTACCGGCAACGTTTTATGTTTTAACAAGGGTATTTTCTATGGCAAACGATAAGAGCCGCAAATTCAAACAGAATCAAATACGTTTTTGCATACAGCCCTGATTTGTTGAGTACAAAAGACCTGTTGTTTTTGGTGAAGATCGGTTAAGGGAAAGGGGTAGTTTACCTGCAACGGTTTTTATCAAGGGTAATTTTTACTTCCATATTCCTTAAGGAATGGAAGTATGGTGATGGTAAAAAAAATCGTGTTCGAGATTATTGCAGATTCTGATTCTACTACACTCAAAACATGAACAAAAGTCGTTTTCCGAAACGTGTCTGTGTGTGTGTCTGTCTGTAGATTTTTTTTCTATGGCAAACGATAACTGCCGCAAATTCAAACAGAATCAAATAATTTTTTGCATACAGCCCTGATTTGTAGAGTACTCGCGACCTGTTGTTTTTGGTGAAGATCGGTTGAGGGAAAGGGGTAGTTTACCAGCAACGGTTTTTTTTTATCAAGGGAAATTTTTTTTTTTTGGCAAACGATAACAGCCGCAAATTCAAACAGAATCAAATAATGTTTCGCATACAGCGCTGAATTGTAGAGTTCTCAAGACCTATTGTTTTTCGTGAAGATCGGTAGAGGGAAAGGGGTAGTTTACCTGTAACGTTTTATGTTTTAAAAAGGGTATTTTCTATGGCAAACGATAACAGCCGCAAATTTAAACAGAATCAAAAGATTATTTGCATGCAGCCCTAAATTGTAGAGTTCTCAAGACCTTTTGTTTTTGGTGAAGATCGGTTAAGGGAAAGGGGTAGTTTACCAACAACGTTTTTTTAACAAGGGTATTTTATATGGCAAACGATAACTGCCGCAAATTCAAACAGAATCAAATAATGTTTTGCATACGTCCCTGAATTGTAGAGGTCTCAAGGACTTTGGGTTTGGTGAAGATCGGTTAAGGGGAAGGGGTAGTTTACCTGCAACATTTTACGTTTTAACAAGACTAAAGTACTTGAAAATTTATTTAAACTTTTTGAAACACTGGTAATTGTTGAAAATAAAATAATTTTGTTGCCAGGTAACAAAAATAAAGTCATTTTGATTATAAAATATCAATATTTACAACAAGAAAAGAATTTTCAGTTTTCAAAATTTAAATATATTTTTATAAAACAATGGGTTCTTCATTGAGGTGGGGACCATGTCACTCACTCCATCTCAAGCCTCTCCCATTTTGCAGAAAAAGAGGACCCTGTCAAGGCTGATACTTTGACGACAGTGACGGGGCTTTCCACCAAATTCAGCAGAGTGACAGGTAGGCCCAACTCTGATTGGCTCCTCAGATTTCCCCAGCGTTAGTAGGTTCTATGAAAATATTTTATTTCAAAAATGATTTTAAATATAAATCTTAGATATGTTTTATAAATCTCATGTTTTATGTTTTAACATGGGTAATTTTTTATATGACGAACCATAACTGCCGTAAATTCAAACAGAATCAAATAATTTTTTACATATGTGCCTGAGCTATAGAGAACTCAATGTCTGTTGATTTTGGTGAAGATCGGTTACGGCGAAAGGGCAGTTTACCGGAAACATTTTTTGTTGTAACATGAGTAAAGTACTTAATTTTGATAAAGTATCCTGATAAGATCTTAATAATCCACTGTAGAAACGTAGATGAAATATCTATAAATGGAGAGGCTAGTTGAACGGGCTGGGGGTAATTTTCTATAAATCAAAATTATAGTTGAAGGGGGAGGGGATAATTTTTTTATATATGTGTACTACGTTATTGGCAAGAAAGAAGTATTTTTTTGTTAACATTCCTTCCCTGGCTGTTTGGCTGAAAATGATTTTAAATATAAACCTTAGAATATGGAAGTCATGTCTGGTTCTCCATACCGACTTTTTTTCATGTTTTGAATGTAGTACAATAAGAATCTGCAATAATCTCGAACACGATTTTTTTTTATTTCCTTAAGGAATATGGAAGTAATATATTATTACTTCCATGTTCCTTAAGGAAATGGAAGTATGGTGATGGCAAAAAAAATCGTGTTCGAGATTATTGCAGAATATGATTGTACTACACTCAAAACATGAAAAAAAATCATTTTTCGAAAAGTGTGTGTGTGTGTGTGTGTGTGTGTGTGTGTGTGTGTGTGTGTGTCTGTCTGTAGTTTTTTTTTTTGGCAAACAATAACAGCCGCAAATTCAAACAGAATCAAATAATATTTGGCATACAGCCCTGATTTGTAGGGGACTCACGACCTATTGTTTTTGGTGAAGATCGGTTTAGGGAAAGGGGCAGTTTACCGGCAACGGTTTTTTTTTATCAAGGGTAATTTTGTTTGTTTGGCAAACGATAACAGCCGCAAATTCAAAGAGAATCAAATAATGTTTCGCATACAGCCCTCAATTGTAGAGTTCTCAAGATCTGTTGATTTTGGTAAAGATCAGTTAAGGGAAACGGGTAGTTTACCTGCAGCGTTTTATGTTTTAACAAGGGTATTTTCTATGGCAAACGATAACAGCCGCAAATTCAAACATAATCAAATAAGTTTTTGCATACAGCCCTAATTTCTTGAGTACTAAAGCCCTATTGTTTTTGGTGAAGATCGTTTAAGGGAAAGGGGTAGTTTACCAGCCACGTTTTTTGTTTTATCAAGGGTATTTTGTATGGAAAACGATAACAGCCGCAAATTCAAACAAAATCATATAATATTTTGCATACAGCCCTGAATTGCAGAGGTCTCAAGACCTGTCGTTTTTGGTGAAGATTAGTTAAGGGAAAGGGGTAGTTTACCAGCAACGGTTTTTTATCAAGGGTAATTTTTTTCTATGGTAAACGATAACAGCCGCAAAATCAAACAGAATCAAATGATTATTTGCATACAGCCCTATATTGTAGAGTTCTCAATACCTATTGGTCTTGGTGAAGATCGGTTAAGGAAAAGGGGTAGTATACCTGCAACGTTTTAAGTTTTATCAACGGTAATTTTTTTTTGACGAACGATAACTGCCGTACATTAAAACAGAATCAACTACTCTTCTGCATACCTTTTTGAACCATACAGAACTCAAGGTCTGTTGATTTTGTTGAAGATCGGTTAAGGGAAAGGGGTAGTTTACCTGCAACGTTTTATGTTTTAACAAGGGTATTTTTTCTGTGACGGACGATAACTGCCGTAAATTAAAAGAGAATCAGCTAATGTCTTGCATACAGCCCTGAATTGTAGAGTTCTCAAGACCTATTGTTATTGGTGAAGATCGGTTAATGGAATAGGGTAGTTTACCAGCAACGTTTTATGTTTTATCAAGGGTGTTTTCTATGGCAAACGATAACAGCAGCAAATTCAAATAGAATCAAATAATTGTTTGCATACAGGCCTGAATTGTAGAGTACCCAAGACCTGTCGTTTTGGTGAAGATCGGTTAAGGGAAAGGGGTAGTTTACCTGCAACGGTTTTTTATCAAGGGTAATTTTTTTCTATAGTAAACGATAACAGCCCCAAATTCAAACAGAATCAAATGATGTTTTGCATACAGCCCTATATTGTAGAGTTGTCAAGACCTATTGTTTTTGGTGAAGATCGGTTAAGGGAAAGGGGTAGTTTACCAGTAACGTTTTATGTTTTAACGAGGGTATTTCCTATGGCAAACGATAACAGCCGCAAATTCAAACAGAATCAAAAGATTATTTGCATACAGCCCTAAATTGTTGAGTTCTCAAGACCTATTGTTTTTGGTGAAGATCGGTTAAGGGAAAGGGGTAGTTTACCGACAACGTTTTTTTAACAAGGGTATTTTCTATGGCAAACGATAACAGCCGCAAATTCAAACAGAATCAAATAATTTTCTGCATACCGCCCTGATTTGTAGAGTACTCAAGACCTGTTGTTTTTGGTGAAGATCGGTTAAGGGGAAGGGGTAGTTTACCAGCAACGTTTTTTATCAAGCGTATTTTCTATGGCAAACAATAAGAGCCGCAAATTCAAACAGAATCAAATGATGTTTTGCATACATTTAGGTATTGTAGAGTTCTCAATACCTATTGGTGTTGGTGAAGATCGGTTAAGGGAACGGGGTAGTTTACCGGCAACGTTTTATGTTTTAACAAGGGTATTTTCTATGGCAAACGATAAGAGCCGCAAATTCAAACAGAATCAAATACGTTTTTGCATACAGCCCTGATTTGTTGAGTACAAAAGACCTATTGTTTTTGGTGAAGATCGGTTAAGGGAAAGGGGTAGTTTACCTGCAACGGTTTTTATCAAGGGTAATTTTTACTTCCATATTCCTTAAGGAATGGAAGTATGGTGATGGTAAAAAAAATCGTGTTCGAGATTATTGCAGATTCTGATTCTACTACACTCAAAACATGAACAAAAGTCGTTTTCCGAAACGTGTCTGTGTGTGTGTCTGTCTGTAGATTTTTTTTCTATGGCAAACGATAACTGCCGCAAATTCAAACAGAATCAAGTAATTTTTTGCATACAGCCCTGATTTGTAGAGTACTCGCGACCTGTTGTTTTTGGTGAAGATCGGTTGAGGGAAAGGGGTAGTTTACCTGCAACGGTTTTTTTTTATCAAGGGAAATTTTTTTTTTTGGCAAACGATAACAGCCGCAAATTCAAACAGAATCAAATAATGTTTCGCATACAGCGCTGAATTGTAGAGTTCTCAAGACCTATTGTTTTTCGTGAAGATCGGTAGAGGGAAAGGGGTAGTTTACCTGTAACGTTTTATGTTTTAAAAAGGGTATTTTCTATGGCAAACGATAACAGCCGCAAATTTAAACAGAATCAAAAGATTATTTGCATGCAGCCCTAAATTGTAGAGTTCTCAAGACCTTTTGTTTTTGGTGAAGATCGGTTAAGGGAAAGGGGTAGTTTACCAACAACGTTTTTTTAACAAGGGTATTTTATATGGCAAACGATAACTGCCGCAAATTCAAACAGAATCAAATAATTTTTTGCATACGTCCCTGAATTGTAGAGGTCTCAAGGACTTTCGGTTTTGGTGAAGATCGGTTAAGGGGAAGGGGTAGTTTACCTGCAACATTTTACGTTTTAACAAGACTAAAGTACTTGAAAATTTATTTAAACTTTTTGAAACACTGGTAATTGTTGAAAATAAAATAATTTTGTTGCCAGGTAACAAAAATAAAGTCATTTTGATTATAAAATATCAATATTTACAACAAGAAAAGAATTTTCAGTTTTCAAAATTTAAATATATTTTTATAAAACAATGGGTTCTTCATTGAGGTGGGGACCATGTCACTCACTCCATCTCAAGCCTCTCCCATTTTGCAGAAAAAGAGGACCCTGTCAAGGCTGATACTTTGACGACAGTGACGGGGCTTTCCACCAAATTCAGCAGAGTGACAGGTAGGCCCAACTCTGATTGGCTCCTCAGATTTCCCCAGCGTTAGTAGGTTCTATGAAAATATTTTATTTCAAAAATGATTTTAAATATAAATCTTAGATATGTTTTATAAATCTCATGTTTTATGTTTTAACATGGGTAATTTTTTATATGACGAACCATAACTGCCGTAAATTCAAACAGAATCAAATAATTTTTTACATATGTGCCTGAGCTATAGAGAACTCAATGTCTGTTGATTTTGGTGAAGATCGGTTACGGCGAAAGGGCAGTTTACCGGAAACATTTTTTGTTGTAACATGAGTAAAGTACTTAATTTTGATAAAGTATCCTGATAAGATCTTAATAATCCACTGTAGAAACGTAGATGAAATATCTATAAATGGAGAGGCTAGTTGAACGGGCTGGGGGTAATTTTCTATAAATCAAAATTATAGTTGAAGGGGGAGGGGATAATTTTTTTATATATGTGTACTACGTTATTGGCAAGAAAGAAGTATTTTTTTGTTAACATTCCTTCCCTGGCTGTTTGGCTGAAAATGATTTTAAATATAAACCTTAGAATATGGAAGTCATGTCTGGTTCTCCATACCGACTTTTTTTCATGTTTTGAATGTAGTACAATAAGAATCTGCAATAATCTCGAACACGATTTTTTTTATTTCCTTAAGGAATATGGAAGTAATATATTATTACTTCCATGTTCCTTAAGGAAATGGAAGTATGGTGATGGCAAAAAAAATCGTGTTCGAGATTATTGCAGAATATGATTGTACTACTCTCAAAACATGAAAAAAAATCATTTTTCGAAAAGTGTGTGTGTGTGTGTGTGTGTGTGTGTGTGTGTGTGTGTGTGTGTCTGTCTGTAGTTTTTTTTTTGGCAAACAATAACAGCCGCAAATTCAAACAGAATCAAATAATATTTGGCATACAGCCCTGATTTGTAGGGGACTCACGACCTATTGTTTTTGGTGAAGATCGGTTTAGGGAAAGGGGCAGTTTACCGGCAACGGTTTTTTTTTATCAAGGGTAATTTTGTTTGTTTGGCAAACGATAACAGCCGCAAATTCAAAGAGAATCAAATAATGTTTCGCATACAGCCCTCAATTGTAGAGTTCTCAAGATCTGTTGATTTTGGTAAAGATCAGTTAAGGGAAACGGGTAGTTTACCTGCAGCGTGTTATGTTTTAACAAGGGTATTTTCTATGGCAAACGATAACAGCCGCAAATTCAAACATAATCAAATAAGTTTTTGCATACAGCCCTAATTTCTTGAGTACTAAAGCCCTATTGTTTTTGGTGAAGATCGTTTAAGGGAAAGGGGTAGTTTACCAGCCACGTTTTTTGTTTTATCAAGGGTATTTTGTATGGAAAACGATAACAGCCGCAAATTCAAACAAAATCATATAATATTTTGCATACAGCCCTGAATTGCAGAGGTCTCAAGACCTATCGTTTTTGGTGAAGATTAGTTAAGGGAAAGGGGTAGTTTACCAGCAACGGTTTTTTATCAAGGGTAATTTTTTTCTATGGTAAACGATAACAGCCGCAAAATCAAACAGAATCAAATGATTATTTGCATACAGCCCTATATTGTAGAGTTCTCAATACCTATTGGTCTTGGTGAAGATCGGTTAAGGAAAAGGGGTAGTATACCTGCAACGTTTTAAGTTTTATCAACGGTAATTTTTTTTTGACGAACGATAACTGCCGTACATTAAAACAGAATCAACTACTCTTCTGCATACCTTTTTGAATCATACAGAACTCAAGGTCTGTTGATTTTGTTGAAGATCGGTTAAGGGAAAGGGGTAGTTTACCTGCAACGTTTTATGTTTTAACAAGGGTATTTTTTCTGTGACGGACGATAACTGCCGTAAATTAAAAGAGAATCAGCTAATGTCTTGCATACAGCCCTGAATTGTAGAGTTCTCAAGACCTATTGTTATTGGTGAAGATCGGTTAATGGAATAGGGTAGTTTACCAGCAACGTTTTATGTTTTATCAAGGGTGTTTTCTATGGCAAACGATAACAGCAGCAAATTCAAATAGAATCAAATAATTGTTTGCATACAGGCCTGAATTGTAGAGTACCCAAGACCTGTCGTTTTGGTGAAGATCGGTTAAGGGAAAGGGGTAGTTTACCTGCAACGGTTTTTTATCAAGGGTAATTTTTTTCTATAGTAAACGATAACAGCCCCAAATTCAAACAGAATCAAATGATGTTTTGCATACAGCCCTGTATTTTAGAGTTCTCATTACCTATTGGTGTTGGTGAAGATCGGTTAAGGTAAAGGGGTAGTTTCCCAACAACATTTTATGTTTTAACAAGGGTAATTTTTTATATGACGAATGATAACTGCCGTAAATTCAAACAGAATCAACTAGGTTTTTGCATACCTTTTTGAACTAAAGAGAACTCAAGGTCTGTTGATTTTGTTGAAGATCGGTTAAGGGAAGGGGTAGTTTGTCAGCAACGTTTTATGTTTTAAAAAGGGTAATTTTTGTATGACGAACGATAACTGCTGAAAATTCAATGAGAATCAAATAATTTTTTGCACTCTTTCCTGAGTTGCAGAGACCTCAAGGTCTATTGATTTTGGTGAAGATTGGTTAAGGGAAAGGGGTAGTTTACCGGCTATATTTTATGTTGTACCAAGAGAAATGTTTCCATGACGAACCATAACTGCCGTAAATTCAAACAGAATCAAATAATTTTTTACATATGTGCCTGAGCTATAGAGAACTCAATGTCTGTTGATTTTGGTGAAGATCGGTTACGGCGAAAGGGCAGTTTACCGGAAACATTTTTTGTTGTAACATGAGTAAAGTACTTAATTTTGATAAAGTATCCTGATAAGAAGCTCATAGTAATCCACTGTAGAAACGTAGATGAAATATCTATAAATGAAGAGGTTAGGTGAACGGGGTGGGGGTAGTTTTCTATTATTAAAAATTATAGTTGAAGGTGGAGGGGAGAATTTTTTATATGTGTACTACGTTATCGGCAACAAAGAAGTAGTTTTTTGTTAAAATTGCTTCCCGGGCTCTTTAGCCGTAGTCCAATGTTTTCTACAAAACCAGACTTTTCGGCAGTGCCATCGACTGCCATCATCGGTGAAAATCGAGTGCGAAAACGTGAGGTGGTATACGTTAGTGAGCACAGTACTGTGGTTAATGCTGAAGCAATAAGTAGAAAGACGTAGTTTCTATGGAAATATTTCATTTCAAATATGATTTTAAATATAAATCTTAGAACATGGAAGTCATGTATGGTTCTCCATACCGATATTTACTTCCATATTCCTTAAGGAATGGAAGTATGGTGATGGCAAAAAAAATCGTGTTCGAGATTATTGCAGATTCTGATTGTACTACACTCAAAACATGAAAAAAAGTCGTTTTCCGAAAAGTGTCTGTGTGTCTGTCTGTCTATCTGTGTGTAGATTTTTTTTTCTATGGCAAACGATAACTGCCGCAAATTCAAACAGAATCAAATAATTTTTTGCATACAGCTCTGATTTGTAGAGTACTCACGACTTATTGTTTTTGGTGAAGATCGGTTGAGGGAAAGGGGTAGTTTACCAGCAACGGTTTTTTTTTATCAAGGGAAATTTTTTTTTTGGCAAACGATAACAGCCGCAAATTCAAACAGAATTAAATAATGTTTCGTATACAGCCCTGAATTGTAGAGTTCTCAAGACCTATTGTTTTCGGTGAAGATCGGTTAAGGGAAAGGGGTAGTTTACCGGTAACGTTTTATGTTTTAACAAGGGTATTTTTTATGGCAAACGATAACAGCCGCAAATTCAAACAGAATCAAAAGATTATTTGCATACAGCCATAAATTGTAGAGTTATCAAGATCTATTGTTTTTGGTGAAGATCGGTTGAGGGAAAGGGGTAGTTTACCTGTAACGTTTTTTTAACAAGGGTATTTTATATGGCAAACGATAACAGCCGCAATTTCAAACAGAATCAAATAATGTTTTGCATACATCCCTAATTTGTAGAGTACTCAAGACTTGTTGTTTTTGGTGAAGATCAGTTAAGGGAAAGGGGTAGTTTACCTGCAACGTTTTTTTGTCAAGCGTATTTTCTATGGCAAACGATAACAGCCGCAAATTCAAACAGAATCAAATAATTTTTTTGCATACGTCCCTGAATTGTAGAGGTCTCAAGGACTTTCGATTTTGGTGAAGATCGGTTAAGGGGAAGGGGTAGTTTACCTGCAAACGTTTACGTTTTAACAAGAGTAAAGTACTTTAAAATTTATTTAAACTTTTTGAAACAATGGTAATTGTTAAAAATAAAATAATTTTGTTGCCAGGCAATAAAATTATAATTTTTTCATTTTAATGTAATATAATATTTTTCATTTAATACAGAAATAAAAAGGCAGGTAAGACACACACACACACACACACACACGCGCGCACACACACAATTCATGTTATTTCTGGCCTCACTCATGTTTATTTTCTTACATTTGCACGCTTTTTAAATGGAAAGTGCCGAAACCCACACCAACATAACGCGTGCAGGCCGAAAAAATGGACAGCAATTTGCTTACTGGCGAAGCTAGTAGTTAATGAATGGGTAGGCAAAAATCTTATCTTACATTTTTTTTAAGGAATCACTAAAAGGACGGTGGTTCAAATCGGACGCTGAGGTAGAGTTTGCTGTAAACGAATGGTTCCACAAACTGCCGTAAGAATTTTACTAGCAGGGAATCTACAGGTTAGCGCAACAGTGGAACTCATGTCTTAATGTTATTGGAGACTTCTTTTAAAATCGTTGAATAAAAAATGCTTTACAGCTCTATACGTGTTTGTATTGAACAATCCTTGTATTAGTCATACACAATAATACAACTGATTGAACTTCAAATTTTTAAACTTGATTAGTTTCTATATATATGTTTAATGTTACAAATAATTCAAATAACAATCTTGATCATCTGTTAGTTCGGCGGAATAACAGTGACACTTTTAATAACCGCATAAAGTAAACACTTAGAAACAACACAGGCGCTTTAACTTAACTGTTTGGACCACAGAAGTGAGGGATGCCTCAACGCTCTATGTGTACAGCGCGGGACAATCCCCCCTCCCTACACTTCCCTAATACACCACTACATTGCTTACATACGATGTATACAAAAAACGCTGAGGCAAGTTCAGGTTGCCTCATTCGATTTAAACGAACTATGCCGAATCTCACCTGTCACCATCTAGCGGTCGCTCAATAAAGCACGTTTCGGTTTAATAAATTTGATAGTCGCAGTAACAATGTATAATCTTTACGTTATGTAGTTCATACGTATTTATAATTTTTATTCTACAGAATTTTTTAGGGTAGGCATTGCCTCAATTGCCTCCATGTAACTTCGCCACTGATATATATGTGTACAACGTTATCGGCAACAAAGAAGTAGTTTTTGTTAAAATTCCTTCCCGGGATATTTGGCCGTAGTCCAATGTTTTCTACAAAACCAGACATTTCGGCAATGCCATCGACTTCCATCATCAGTGAAAATCGAGTGCGATAACGTGAGGTGGTATACGTTAGTGACCACAGTACTGTGGTTAAGGCTGAAGCAGTAAGTAGAAAGAAGTAGTTTCTATGGTAATATTTCATTTCGAAAATGATTTTAAATATAAATCTTAGAATATGGAAGTCATGTATGGTTCTCCATACCGATATTTTTTATATCTGACCCCACAAATTACTCCTGATTAATCCTAAATTATTTTTAAATTAGTTTACCTAGTGTTATTGCTTATCAAAAGATAATTATTTTGATACCTCATATTATATAAGTGGGTCTTATAATAGATGTTTTATCATCCTTACAAAAGTTCTGATTATGGACCCTTACATTGCTTTGACATTTAGCAAACTATATTTTAGTTCATTAATTCTACTTAACATGTGTTATTACTATTACAAGAATTATGTTTATCATATTGTTCTTTCTCATTATTTTCTTACATTGACCTGATAGTTTAATCATTTCTGACACTGATTTCTTTATGTTAAACTTTGGCCTAGGCCATGGTGTTTTTCTCAGTGCCATGTTCTGATTTACATTAATTATTAATTGGGCCTTTTGTTTTGAACCCTCTTGATTGATTACAATTATTTACTTTTAGTTTATTACATGAGTTTTAACATTTGTCACGATCTAACAATAACACAAAAATCTAAACATATTAACTTTAAGTGTTGCCTTCATGGCCAAGATTATAATCATCTTTGAGCAAAATAATAACATAAACTCTTTAGTATACCATAATACCAACTCCCTTCCCATTTTATTAAGGTTTATTAGCTGACCATTAATATACTGTTTATATGGGCCTCTTTTTAAGTATCTTTTTGTATTATGTTGTAACATATACTTTCTATTTTGCCTATAGGCTTAATACACTCCTTTTAGCCTTTTACAAGTGATTCATGAATGATAAAAATTATTTTCATTGGCATAAATAAAAGAAAATAAACATAATTAAGCAATGCTAATGCCTTCTTTTTAAAAACCAACAGCATTGGTTAAATAACTATAAAACTTCCAATAACTAATACTACACTACTACAATTGTTTGTTTTCACTCTGACATTTAGTATGTCTGCTACTTTATAATGCCTTCACAAGTTGTTTCTCTCGTGTCGACCTATTTGGTTTCTTACACTTAAGATAATTGGAGGGATCATTGATTTCCACAGTCTTATCTGCGTGATTAATGATCATCCTTGTTTTCCACATTTTTTTTCACTTTTCACTTATACACCTTTCACAGTTCTGTCTTATTATCTACAGTACATGGTTTCTATTTATTTTATTGTATTATACTTCTTTCTATTTCTTTTGCTCTTTGTTTATTTAGGTGTTTTTTCTTTTTTATTTTTTTTTCTTTAAGTTAAATATTTTGGTATTTATTATTAAGCTTTTTATTTTGTGGGCTTATACTCATCTGGGCTTCCCATATCTTCCCGTTGCAATATCTATGTGAGTTGTCACTGCATGCGTAGTGATAAAAGCTTCAGAAATGCTTACTGAATTTAACAACACTGCTGATAAATCTTATTTCTGAGACCGCGAAGTCGCGACTTTAACACTCGGCGTATAGCTGATGTGCGCTTACTTACCTGACGGAAGCGGAAGCAAAGAAAATCTCAGACTTTGTTTAAATATCTGGAGCATGTTTACCAATCGAAGAGACTGATAATGTGTCCTTCCATTATGACGTAGAGCATTTAGATAGTATCACTCACGTAAAATATTATACAGTATACATACCGTACTCAATAAAATCCCAAAACTAAAATTACTTCACGCAATTAGAGAAATGTGTTCTATCTGGGCCAAAAAATGTGTTAAGTTTGGGAAGCATGTGTTACAATGTACACACACACACACACACACACACACACATATTATATTAATAGTTAATGCATATTTAAAAGGAATAATGAGTATTAACAAAAGGAATAAATTAAAAAAATTGAAATATAGGCTACCTTGCACATAAAATCTTCAAATAATTTATACTGGAGGCCTTTACTTGATGAAAATCTATTTTTATAATTTTATAAAGAAAACTACAAACTTGTTTTCGTGATTTTCACTCGTCATATATTTAAAAACTATAATAACCACGACAGCTGTTTCGGCACACAGTGCCTCCTTCAGATGGTAAGAGCTGACTAGTTACGTACAATAAAATATCACATAAAGCCAGTGCTATGAAAACGATAATCGACTTAAGTTAGAACAATAAACAATACACATAACATATACACAACTATATACAAATTAGAAAGGAACGTACATTTACTTATATAATTTAAAATTTAAAAGCGGAGAGCTATTTAAATCAGTTTGGTTATTCAAAAGCAAACCTAAATCTTTACGCTTATTAATTTCGAGGGCTTCAAGTAAATCAAATTTTTTACCTTTTTCCCATACATGTGAAATTTTAAAGTTATCATTAAAATTATGATCATTTTCCGACAAATGATTTGCATAATTAGATTTACCATCCTGATATCTCAAACTATAATTGTGACGTACATTCTTTTTGAAAACGATCTTCCAGACTGGCCAATATAAATTTTGTCACAAGACCCACACGATAACTCATATACTCCTGACTTTTGAAATTTCTCTACTTTACACTTATTGTTCTTAATATATCTACCTAGAGAAGATTCCGTCCTAAAAGCTATATTTACATGCTTCTGAGTAAAGTATTTACCAATTTTATCTGATACAGTACCTATATAATTAAGTGTGTGGAACTTTTCCTTATGTGTTGGAATAGGATACACCAATCTTAATGTTTGTAAATATAGTTTTTTATTCAACAACTGATCTATTAGATTTGACTGATAACCGTTGTTAACTGCTATTTGTTTTATAATGTTAAGTTCTTTTTGAAAATCTGAATCTAAAAGTGGGATACTAATAAGTCTATGAATATAACTATGAAAAGCTGCTAACTTGTGTGAGTATGGATGTGCAGACGTGTTGTGTATAACCATATCCGTATGCGTAGGTTTATGGAAAATGCTAAAATTGAGTTTATTATTTTGTTTTGTAATTGAAAGATCTAAAAAGTTAATACTATCATTTACTTCAATTTCTATTGTAAAGCTTATGTTTTTATGTAAATCGTTAATAAAATTAAGAAAATTCTATAATTGCCTACGCGTACCAAGAAAGATTGCCAACACATCATCCACATATGTGTACCAAAACATGAACAATTTAAAATACGGATGAGCTCTTATTTTGGTTTCTAAATAATCCATAAATATTTCAGAAGCCAAGGGGCTGAGGGGGTTACCCATAGCAAGCCCTTCTTTACCCACATAAATTTTCCCATCAAATTCACAATAATTTTGATTCAAACAAACCTTCGATAAATTTAAAATATCCTCTTTCATCCTAGGATTATTACAATTCTTTTCCAATACTTTTTCCACAATGTCAACAACATCAGCCGGTGGAATACTAGGGAACAAATTTTTAACGTCAAAAGATAATAAAATCGCTTTATCTGGTATATACAATTCCTGAATTTTATTAACTAGATCTAATGAATTTTTAATACTGTGTGTGGATATAAATTTGCATTGGGTCTGGATAATTTTAATTAGTTTTTTGGATAATTTAACATTAGGTGCATTTACATATGACACGACTGGTCTAATAGGATGGTTATCTTTGTGCAATTTAATTAAAGAATAAAGTTTAGGAAGTTGAGGGTTCATTACAGATAAAAAATGTAAATCAGAAACATTAAAAAATGAACACTCCTTGATAGCCTTTTTAACCTGTCTTTAAAATTTAAGCTTTGGATTAATGTCACTGGCTTCGTAAGCGTTAAAGAAATCTAGAGTTTTATTGACATACTCAGCTTTGTCAATAGCAATAACCGTGTTACCCTTATCAGCACGAGTGAATATTATATTATGATCTCGTGTTTTTTCCCCGATGGAACAAATAGTTAATCTATTTTTTTCATTAAAAATCTTTTTAATATTTTGTTTAGCATAAAAATTATTTAATTTATCAGCTATAATATGCTTATTCAATAGGTTAGGTTGGGAAGAGTCTTTTTGTGAGTTATTGTGATTATTGCATGCTAACTCACAATCCACACCCAACATTTCAAATTCTTGTTTATAATTTAACGGCTTTATATTATACTTGAAGCCCTTTTCCATTAATTTAGTTTCTCTTTCATTAAAATTAACATTAGTTAAATTCATAAAACGATTATAAAATGTATGGCTCGAAAATTACCTTTTGCTAAAACTTTTCTTATTATTATTAACGACTGAAGACTTTAAATTGTTTAATTTCCGAACTTGATTCAAGTATTTTTTATGAACAATCTTTTGTACATCAATTCTAACCTTAAAAACTAAAATATCAAACTATATATTATTTAATCTTTTTAATAATTCTGTATGAGTAAATTTCTGGTAAATGCAACAAACGTCTCTTTTGTTATATTCTAACTTCATATCTTGTACAATCCATCTTCTAATCCCCGCTGAAATAGCTTTCTTCGCAGAAATACTCCTATTGCTCGTCTTCAACTTCATATAGTGTGGCGTTAAACTATTTGTTAGACACTGCTTGAAGAACCAAATGTTCTGTGATGTAATTTTTGTACGTAGCAATAATTTAAAATACCATAAGGCCAAGTTACTAGTTTTAGCATACTTCAAATAATTTATACTGGAGGCCTTTACTTGATGAAAATCCATTTTTATAATTTTAGAAAGAAAACTACAAACTTGTTTTCGTGATTTTCACTCGTCATATATTTAAAAACTATAATAACCACGACAGCTGTTTCGGCACACAGTGCCTTCTTCAGATGGTAAGAGCTGACCATCAGCTCTTACCATCTGAAGAAGGCACTGTGTGCCGAAACAGCTGTCGTGGTTATTATAGTTTTTAAATATATGACGAGTGAAAATCACGAAAACAAGTTTGTAGTTTTCTTTATAAAATTCTAAAATTACATAAAACCTTATTTTCTTCTACAAAAAAAAGTATAGTCTATAAAATCTTGTACGTGACAAATATTATACATAATCAAATTTAGAAAAAAGTTGGTAATTAAAATATTTTAAAATTGTACAAAATGGAGCAATTTTTATTTTATCCAGAAATACCCTAATGTAATTCTTCGATACAGAATATGGAAGAAGATACCTTCTATTACATTAACGGAGCAGTTGTTATAGGATGGTATTCTGAATACACAAAATTTTTATGTACTATCGTTAAAGCTCGCGTTACGCTATGTAATTAATTAGAACAAGTGCATTGTAATGTTTTACTTACCAACAGGGGACACGTATACAATATAATTACATGTACCACTGTGATGGCTTAAAATTTGTGGGTCACAATGTAATGAGGGAGATGTTTTGGCTATAAATTTACCATTACTTAAATTCTGTTAAATTAATACGCAAAACGTGAAAATGAAATATTTAATTTGAACAACATTATATTGTGATTATTTTACACAAATATTGGAATCGTGTAAACATCCACATACGGTGTAAACATATTTGGTGCTCCGTATAACGCAGGACAACAAAAATATAATTCATATGTAATATAACGCACGTAATGTGCACATGCAATAAAATACGTACAATACATACAGTAGCGACAAATTAATTTAATATGCCACAATAAAGTACAAGAAAACACAAAATTTATACTTGCAAACAAAAACGATTATTAAGCAATTATTTACGATAATTGTATATATAACTCTCATTACATTTTCCTTTCAACCTTAATGTTTGAATTTTGTTAATAGTCGTTTTCACTGAGTCAGAAATGGGTTTCATTGTGTCTGTTAAGTAAAAACACTTCATTTATTATTGTCAATCGTTAATTTCAAATTTAGTGTAGACAATTACATAACTTTCGCGAGGGCGCACGCACACACGCACACGCACGCACACACACACACACACACACACACTGTGTTTGTAGTGAGATGCGTTCCACTAAATTTTATAAAAAGAAACCTCAATTGTTATGTGTAAAATTTATAATTATTTGGAACAATGTTTTCAATGTCAGAAAAATATGATGTAAGTAGAACAAAGGATATGTTTAATGTAGTTCTATGATATTTACAACATAAACTGACATGTAATATTAGTGAGATATGTGAATAAGTGTAGTCTGTGCACGTAGCATTGAAATAAAGTGTGTAAGGGAAACGATATCCTATCCTATTATGGACATAATCAACACTTGTTATATTACGTTATTATTCATAGAACAAAATATATTGACTAAGTTTCTTATATTTGTGATTTATCATTTTATGACTGCATTTTAGCAAACTAAATTTCGTCCTTTTAAATAGAAGTTAAAAATAATTTTTCTAAATAGCATCGGCTTCAAGTGCCTGGCTGCTGACATATCATAGGGCATTTAGGGATACCGATATTTCTATTTGGAGAATTTGGATGACCTTTTAAATTTTTAGGTTTGTCGAATCCCAATACCTAGGGTCCGTAAGACAATATACGCGGTTTTGTACAGTAATATTTTATTACTTGATGACACTTTGGATTTATGTCCGAGAAGCCAGTAGATCTTTCAGATTTTCTGGTACAGTTGTTTCTGTTTCATTTTAATATACTTCAGTTACACGAACCGCTGATTCAAGCTGGAATCTCACTGATATTTAATTTCAGTGTTTGGTAAACGTCTGGTAAAGCGCGTATGTTTATTTAAATGTACACACAAGCGAAATTGTTGAGTATAATTATTTTGTAATGTAACACGTACGCATATACTATTATCATTGAATGAAATAATTTGCGGCAGCTCATTTACATTAGACAATTTGTTAGTATAATGAGAATATTTAAAATTCATTGCAAGAACTAATATAATATGTATTAGAATATGGGTGTGGGTTTTGTGGAAATAGCTTTATTAATATTCATAAATAACATCCTGTTTCTGTTTAAATTACAGTTAAATTAAAGGGTTTTGTATTTAACGACCCTTGCTACGGAAGTTAGTACGTGTCTGGCTTTGTATTATGAAATCTAATAACGTTGCTTTCATGATCTCATTACGCAAAATTATATCAGGGTTTTAATCAATAGATTAGCCTTAATTTAGCTGACTTGAAATTTTGCTTAAACTTTATAGTTCTATTAAGCTCACACATAAGTCAAGGAATACGATATATAAGCTTATTCCACTTGGTTTTACCATATGTTAGATCTACTTATAAAAAAACTGGTATGCAAATATAAAGTGTAAACCATAAGTTGATTCATAAAATTGTAGGTCACACTTTTAATTAAATTTTAGTATGAAAGGTTTTATGCACACCGGTTCATAACTACGCAAGTCGACAAAATTTTGCATTATCTTCTTCTTCTTCTCCACGTCAAGGTATAGGCTTACAGCTAGTTCCTCCTTCACTGAAGCCATCTATTCCTTGGTCTACCTATATTTCGTCTTCCTTTAGGTCTGTATCTTATTACTTGTTTAGTTAGTCCCGTATCATCCATTCTCTCGATATGCTGCCTCCATTTTATTTGTCCTTCCCTTATTCTGCTGGCCATAGAATATAGCCTACATTTAACTCGGTTCTTATATCTTCATTTCTTATTTGATCTCTAAGTGTGCAACCTTCGATAGTTTTATAATTGTATCAATTATAAAATTATCTATTATCATAATCAGAATCAGTGTATGAGCAACGTGAGGAATAATAATATAGGCATAATGAGTATTATAAATAAAGTTTAATAATTACATCTTTCTAACAAGGGAATAATAACATACATGTTAATATTAATCTTTATGTAACATATTAACATATATTTATATGGAAAACACTGATCAATGCGTAGACCTATTAATTATTTCTTTATTATCCACATATACATGTCCTAATGTTGACAAAAATTTTGATTAGGATATCGATACAACTGCTCCAGATTTGTGTCAAGTTAAAGAACATACAGTGTCATAACATACTAAGAACATACTAAAAATAACATACAGTGTCAGGCATTTTACAGTCCCTTCGGTGTACACCAAAGTTATTTCCAAACATATTGAAATATAGAATACATGCAAAAGAAAATTACAGAATTACAAAGAAAGGAAAATATAATGAATGTGTGAAACGAGAGAAAATGTGGAGGAAACAATATGGTTCTGCCAGCGTACAGAGAGTGTAAGTAGCAGTTCTGTTTGTACAGTTTTTCTATAGTTATGTTTAACATTGTATGCGGATGTGGTTTATTAATTTTGTTGATGGTTCACGCTTGTCTGTGTACGAGTGTCGGGTAGGCTTATATTTGTATTTAATGTACTAATTTAACTTACACCTAAAGCGATCAGAGATTGTTTTGTGGTGGAAACGTGGTGTGATAAATTCTAGCAATCGTAATTGTCCGATAATATTCGCGTACCATTCAAAACTTGAATAATTTCAGTTTTGTGATTACTCAGCTTGCTTTTCACGTAAATTAATGGTTGCATACATAAACGTTCATGACAATTGCTGTACAAAATAACGATTGCCGTAAAACGTTCCTGTGAATTTGTTTTATGTTCATACAAAAAACGTTTTATGTATGCACTTTCATTTCAAAGATATCTTCGGTAAAACACATGTAAATAACATATTATGAAGATTGCTTTCGTCTTAGTTACATACTTGAAGTGAACGAACACATTTTTTTATAAGAACGACTTAATAAATACTTGATAAGAACTTTATTAATCAATAAAAACAATGATTTAGTAGTTAAGTTATTTGCAAAATTACTGCAAACTGAAATAAAAATGATAGCCAGTTTGAACAGATATGTATACACTGTTGCCGGATTTTTCCACCTGCAAAAGCCTTATTCACGTTTTACGGATTAGCAGTTTTAATCACTTCGCCTTTGTCGTAACTTTCTGCTGAATCCTTGTTGCTACTTTGTGTTGAACGAGGCCTTTAAGTTACTTGGTAATGGTGTTGACTACGAAAGACGCCGTTCAGTCACGAAGCGGTAGCTATCATTTAAGAAACAAGATACAACAAATGTAATATTTAAAATTCCTCTATATGCATAGTGAATATTGTAGACACTGCGGCGTAAACGCTAGGCTGACTGTTTTTATTTGACTTGTTTGACTCATCGTCATTGTTGGACGCCATGACTTTGTAAAATAATGTGTCACGGACGCACACCTTTCAAGACAAATGCCTTATATATTGATAAGAACAGCATCAAACCCGAAAAGTGTGGTTCTCAAAATCTGCCTGAAACAGGATAATTTGTTTTATAAATATACAAAGTAGATTCCCCATTGCTTTGAGAATTATATTAGAATAATAATTCATGACAATAATTGGCCGTGTTTGCTAATTTGGTACAGCTAGCAGTTAAAGTGCTCAGTTAGCAACGTTTTGCTCTTTAAACCACACAAGTAGGCCTATATTTAGTTTATACTAAAATAGTGTATTTTGTTTGTACTAAAATTATACTGTAGAAAGCTAATGCAAACCTTAAGGTAATGAATTACTAACACTCTCATTGTGTTTTTTGCTACGCTGTACAAATGATCGAAAAGTGCGTAGAGTATTTTACTCCTGAATGCCCTATGTTACCATGGCACAGACATTCATAGCTCTTAGTTCTACTTTTTCACGTGGACTATGTAGAATGAATTAAACATTCAATTTTTTGTAGACTCAAGATAACTGTATATTTGTAACTCAGGTAACTGATATACGATTTTAACGATTTTATTTTGTATATCAGTCTTTTCGCTTTAATCTGTATCATAATAATATGTACGCAAAAATATAATCATCGATGTCTGTAACCACTCTAACAAACAAATTTTTGGATGTTACTAATACGTCTGTACAGAATATTTAACTGTACATTTTAATTTTTCTCAGTGTTATCTATTCTAACTAAAAAGAATAGACGACTCGTCTTGCCCTTTTATGGTTTTACATCATAGTTGAGATTCGGGGTAGAAAACCTCAGAAAGCTGCAGTTACCTGAAAGTCACTGGTGACACATTTAGTCCTCACGAACACACCGTTTAGCAAGTATATACTCTTAAAAAGAATATATAATACTTGCTCAACTCACTTAATTATTTTCGTAGCAGGCAGCATTCTTGAAACGGGAGAAAGTACACTATCAACATGTAATGCCAACGAAGATTCATTGAAATCTTTGTTAGGCACTAAGCTTACATATTTTGCAAACTATATGAGACGAATAAATCAATACATATAACTAACTCATATGTTAAAATAATGAACCACGAGCATTGTCCGAATTATACGAAGGCTGAGTACTGGTTAACGATGTACGAAGATCACGTTTTCAAAATCTGTCCTATAACATCCAAAAAATAATATTTTAAAACGAGGCATATAAATGAAACAGGAACGTACCTATTCATTACTGAAACCGCCAGTCGTAATTAAGTAAGCCAGTGGCTTTAATCAATGAAATCCACTGTGGAGAAATTAATCCTGAAAGTAACGTCAGCAAATGAACATAATCAGAAATGACGAGCAAGCAAAAATTAGTTTTGAAAAGTTTAAAATTTCCGTTAGTAGCTTTGTATGCATAAAAAATTTTTAATCATTTCTTTTTGTAAATCCAGTCTACAGAAATAGCTTTTAAATGAAATCACATGCTGCGGCTGTGTGTGTGTGTGTGTGCGTGTGTGTGTGTGTGTGTATTTGTGTCTAAAAGAAAAGAGAGAGTATGTTTATTTTATTTTGAATATTTTCAGATGAAAGTATTAATTAAAT
The DNA here is from genome assembly GCA_034769895.1 of Magicicada septendecula. Classification (NCBI taxonomy): domain Eukaryota; kingdom Metazoa; phylum Arthropoda; class Insecta; order Hemiptera; family Cicadidae; genus Magicicada; species Magicicada septendecula. Next base: position 117,567,785 of record CM068374.1, on the reverse strand, counting down.
TTTTTTCCCGCATGGATATTTCGTAGGATAAATATTTGTCATTACTATGAATATTTCCTTACAGTTTTCAATTTTGTTTGGTAGAAAATTACTAAACAAAATGATATAAAGGAATAATAATAATAATAATTATCCCTCACTAATAAGTATTTAATTTATGTCAGGGTTAAATAATTAACCGAAAATACAATTTTAACACTTCAAAAACGTTGAATTCCCTGCACTAATTTATAGAAAGACACTTTATGTTATTCTATTAAAAAAAACGAGAACGGAAACGGGATCGGGAACGAGAACGAGAACGAGAACGGGAACGGGAACGGGAACGGGAACGGGAACGGGAACGGGAACGGGAACGGGAACGGGAACGGGAACGGGAACGAGAACGAGAACGGGGACGGGATCGGGAACGAAATAGGAAACGGGATCGGGAACGGGATCGGTAACCAGAACCAGAACGATAAGGATAACGCAAACAGAAACCGGAACGGGAACAGGAACGGGAACGGGAACGCGAACGCGAACGCGAACGGGAACGAGAACGAGAACGAGAACGAGAACGAGAACGGGCGGGGAACTGGAACTGGAATGGGAACGCGGACGGGAACGGGGACGGGAACGAGAACGGGGAACGGGGAACGAGAACGAGAACTAGAACGAGACGGGAACGAGGTCGGAAACGAGAACGAGAACGAGAACGAAAGCAAGAACGGGAACGGTAACGAGAACGAGAACGGGAACGGGAACGGGAACGAGTAAGGGGACGGGGAAGGGAACTGGAACTGGTACGGGGACGGGGACGGGATCGGGAAAGGGAACCGGGACGGGGCTGGGACGGGAATGGGAAATGGAACGGGAACGAGAACGAGAACTAGAACGGGAACGGGATCGGTAACGAGAATTAGGTTTATATATTTGTCAATTTAGTAATTATGCAAAATACATTTACAGTAACGAAAATTTCAAAGCTTTATATCTTTCAACTATTTTTAAACAGAAAGTTACCTAGTTTTGACAGAGGCATGTTACCTTGTAAATTCTTATACTTGGCTACGTATACGCCTGCACGCTTAAATTCACTGACACAACAATAAGATATACAAAACATTATAAAACTATTTGAGATGAACGAATTTGAAAACTATCGTGTAATGTTCACCTAAAAACCCTGCGCAGTGAAAACGATTCTTGAAAACACAGTAGTGAGATTTACGGAAACTGTGATTTCAACAATTATTGTACGAGTGTAATCTTGTTGATTACAAACCGTTATTTGTAATTACTTAAAGTTGGTAAATTGTGACTTCACTGGTGTCTGTTTTTTGTTTTCAACTCTACCATACGACGATCAGTGAGATCATCATAAAAATATAAATAATAAATAACTATTTTTATATAAACTTTACTCAAGAATGAACCTGAAACACATTACGCCTAACTAAATATATAATGTCATACATTTTTTTAGAGTTGTTATGATGATAGAAAGAATCGTGGAGTAAATGACAGTGAATGAAGAACTAAAAACTAGAGAAATTGTCGGAACTATAATAAAAGTTTTAAAAAACAGGAACTGCATTTTGATTACTGTCCATACGAAAAGTTGTTATCCAACAAATTTTTGGATGTTACTAATACGTCTGTACAGAGTATTTAACTGTACATTTTAATTTTTCTCGGTGTTATCTATTCTAACTCAATAATGAGAATGGACGACTCGTCTTTCCCTTGTATGGTCTTACATCATAGATGAGATTCGGCGTAGAAAACCTCAGAAAGCTGCAGTTAACTGAAAGTCACTGGCAACACATTCAGTTCTCACGAACAAACCCTTTAGTGACAGTTTCCTGTGTTGATAATCCTATAACAATAATATTTAAATACTTGCTCAACTCACATATTATTTTCGTAGCAGGCAGCATACTTGAGACGGGAGAAAGTACACTATTAACACGTAGTTCCAACGAAGATTCATTGAAATCTTTGTTAGGCACTAAGCTCACATATTTTGCAAATTATATGAGACGAATATATCAATACATATAACTAACTCATATGTTAAAATAATGAACCACGAGCATTGTCCGAATTATACGAAGGCTGAGTACTGGTTTAACGACATACGAAGATCACGTTTTCAAAATCTGTCCTATAATATCCAAAAAATGTTATTTTAATACGAGGCATACAAATTAAACCAGAACGTACCTATTCATTACTGAAACCGCCAGTCGTAATTAAACAAGCTTTAATCAGTGAAACCGACTGTGGAGAAATTAATCCTGAAAGTAACGTCAGCAAATGAAAATAATCAGAAATGACGAGCAAGCAAAAATTAGTTTTGAAAAGTTTAAAATTTCCGTTAGTATATAACACGCTTTGTATGCATAAAAAATGTGTAATAATTTCTTTTTGTAAATCCAGTCTACAGAAATAGCTTTTAAATGAAATCACATGCTGCGGCTGTGTGTGTGTGCGTGTGCGTGTGTGTGTGTGTGTGTGTGTGTATTTGTGTCTAAAAAAAAAGAGAGAGTATGTTTATTTTATTTTGAATATTTTCAGATGAAAGTATTAATTAAATTTTTTTCCCGCATGGTTAATTCGTAGGATAAATATTTGTCATTACTATGAATATTTCCTTACAGTTTTCAATTTTGTTTCGTTGAAAATTGCTAAACAAAATGATATAAAGGAATAATAATAATAATAATTATCCCTCACTAATAAGTATTTAATTTTTATCAGGGTTAAATAATTAAACGAAAATACAATTTTAACACTTCAATAACGTTTTATTAACGTTTTATTGTTCCCAGAAAGACACTTTATGCTCTTCTATAAAAAAAAGACGAGAACGAGAACGAGAACGAGAACGAGAACGGGAACGTGAACGAGAAAGGGACGGGAATGGGCAGAGGAACGGGAACGTGAACGAGAAAGGGGACGTGAAATGGAATTGGAACTGGAACTGGAACGGGAACGGGAACGGGAACGAGAACGAGAGTTGTTACAGAAGTCAAGACTATAAACTATAAGAACTTATGTCAATATTGTGACACAACACTGGTACAGAAATATTCCCTAACATAAAATCTGTATATTCAAGTCAGTATTTTTCAATAGTATTTATACATTTTTCAATTTAGTAATTATGCAAAATACATTTACAGTAATGAATATTTCAAAGCTTTATACCTTTCAACTATTTTTAAACGGAAAGTTACCTAGTTTTGACAGAGGCATGGTACTTTGTATAATGTTAGACTTGCCTACGTATACCCCTGCACGCTTAAACGCACTGACACAAAAATAAGATATAAAAAACGAATTTGAAAACTATCGTGTAATGTTCACCTAAAAAACCCTGCGCAGCGAAAACGATTCTTGAACACATTACTGTGATTTCAACAATTATTGTACGAGTGTAATCTTGTTGATTACAAACTGTTATTTGTAATTACTTAAAGCTGGTAATTTGTGACTTCACTGGTGTTTGTATTTTGTTTTCCACTCTACCATACGACGATCAGTGAGATCATCATAAAAACATAAATATAAAATAACTATTTTTATATAAACTTTACTCAAGAATGAATCTGAAACACGTTACGCCTAACTAAATATATAATGTCGTACCATTTTTAGAGTTGTTATGATGATAGAAAGAAACGTCGAATAAATGACAGTGAATGAAAAACTAAACAAAGAGAAATAATCAGAACTTTAACAATAGTTTTAACAAACAGGAACTGCATTGTGATTACTATTTTACCAATTAGGTATTATCAATATGTTGTTATAATACTACTAAAATGTTGTTATCAAACAGGTACAACAGGTAATGTATGGTTTAATATTATGATGTACCGGCCGATAAGCCCTAAAAGTATTTCAGTTTAAGACATTACACAATTATTACAAGATTCCGTTATGCATGCGAGACATGCGGGAAACTAGCCGTGGCCGTGTATTATGTATGCAGAAGGATGAAAATTTTCCTCGTTGCGTAGGAAGTTCTAGATTGTTAAGAGATTTTGGTAAGAGATTGGTAGCCTTCTAGCGGGTGAGAGATTATTCTATCCAAAACTGAAAACTGAATAGCGGTATTTTGAAAGCTGCCGGCCAGCGGCAAGTTTACGATTCTGTGCGTGTTGTTTGATTCCTATATCCAGTGTTATTATTTTTATTTTTTGCAAACAGGAATAATTACGCTGTAGAAAAATATTACCGATTAGCGGTTTTGAGCTTTACATCGTCAGATTGGAAATGTCTCATCTAATGATGTTCACAGTTCATACTTACGACCTGATGAAAAGCTCTGCAGCTCGGAAACTATAATCGGAATTTGTTATGTATTGGTGGGCAACAGCGTAATTTCTGTTTGTAATTAACAACTGACACAAATTTATTAATTTAATATTATTTTTTGAGTGAGGCCGTTTGTAGTTAGGTGTCTCATTACTTGTAGTAACAATGTATATTGGGCGCTTACATAACCAGAAAAATGATGAATGCCAGCACTGTAGTTTATTGAAAGTGTAAATAAATTGGAATTAACGAGTTTTTTAACGTTGAATGGTTTATTCCCCTGCTATAAGTTTGGGAAGATTACGATCACCGAGGTTTATTCGTTATGTGTAAACAACCGGTAAACATAATTTAAAACTCAAATTATGTTCCTCTATGTATTAAAATTATCATAACGTTACAAGTAGCAAGCTTTCTCAGTGTTATTTAAAGGAACAATCTTACAGTTGTATCAGGTCACTCTGAGTTGTAACCTTATATACGCCCAGATTCAAGTACGTCAAACGTACGGAAATTCAAATAAGTGGAGCAGTTTTTTCCTAAACCAACTCGAGGTGAAATCTGAGAATTGAAACAACCGCGGATTGTTTAAGCGTTGAATGTTGGATATTGTCACAAAAACTTAAGAAGAGTAACAAATAAGATATTGTTACTAACTACAGGCACTGTGAAAAGTGCTCTGCACTCACTAAATAAAACTATCTCATCTGTTAATTTGTGTTCATAATAGGTCTATACACAATGTAGAAGACACATTAACATTGAGGATAGATATTTAGTTTTGTATGTGATTTATGAAAACATTTGAAGTGATTAAGTCATATTTGCTTCCCTTTATTTCACTTAGAAAATTGAAATCACCCTACCAGCATTTCCAGTGTTAAGTAGGATCAGGTATTTTTATGATCTTATGTTATCGTAATATAACATGACTGACTTAACAATACTGTACTAGCGCCTACGTGTGTATGTGTGTGACAACATGAATAGTGCAGAAACATGACGTAACAAAAAGGTTATAAACATTACTCCGTATTGTTTAAAGTAGCAGCCATCCTTACTATTTCTTTTATGAATTTGCTAACTGCTATAATTTTTTATTGTTCGACTAAGCTTTTCGTCATTACTGACATCTTCAGGTCTTAAACAACCACCTGGTGGGTTGTTTAAGACCTGAAGATGTCAGTAATGACGAAAAGCTTAGTCGAACAATAAAAAATTACAGCAGTTAGCAAATTCATAAAAGAAATAGTTATAAACATTAGTTTAAGTAATCATACGTTACACATCTTTTTTGAAATTAATCATTACCTTGAATGTATATAAAAGTTGTTTCCAAATTGACACTTTAAAACAGGATTTATGTATGCCTAAACTTACTGTCGGTCGTTCAGAACGCTGCGTGTATTTATGTCTATATTATCTGGAGAGTTTTTTTGCAGGCGACCGCTCTTCTGCGTGTGATAGGTTACTTAAGAAAATGAGTAAGTCATCGTAGGGTGGGTAGGGAATGAAATGTTATTCGCCGCAAAAGTTTTCGTTTCGCTGTAATTAGAACCTACTGTGTACTAGGGTAATGTACGAATTACTGCAGCGCCTCGCTAACGTTTTAATTAGCAAACGAGGAACACGTAGAAATAATTACGTGTGTGACTGCGCTGGCGCGGACGTTGCATTTGTTGGCCGCGATGTCATTGGCAGGTGTTTCGGCTATAGAATTTTAGCTAATTAAATGGTGTTATAACTTGCGTTCGAATACAATCTGAAATTATTAGTTTGTTTAACGATTTATCAAAATCATCTTGAGATTTTACAAGCATTTGGAATAATGTACGAATATAATCTAGGTCGTCACAATGTACTATGGGCCTATAAGCCGAACAGGTCATACTGTTCGCGTGGCGTTATAGTGCCAGGGAGTAAAGACTGTTCTCTGATTACTTGTAATTATAATAGAAATATATAGTAACGATGGAACCCTATCGAATACCCTAAGAGCGTCCTTCCACCCGTCCCCCCACCCTAAAGTCGACCAGGTGTAACCTGAGTCAAGGCAGCGCAAAACTAGGTTCCAGATTCTTCCGGATAGGACTTGAAATACGCACTATGCTGGCACGCTGCAGTGAGATGGAAAGTTATTCTCGAACCCCTGTGCTACCTACATAAGCCACAGCAGCTTTCTTTGTCAGTAAGTTACGAGCGATTTCCTTAGTGCGGATATAGTGGTGGCTGAATATTAGTGGAAAATGTTTAATGTGTGGTGTGGAACTTTATTACTTGACATAATGAATTATTGTGAACAAATTTAACTTGAATTATTGTAACAAAGTATCTTGTTGATTACAAACTATTATTTGAAATTACTTAAAGTTGGTAGTTTGTGTCTGTATTTTGTTTTCCACTGTACCGTACGACGATCAGTGAAACCGTCGTAAGAATATAAATAATAAATATTTCTATATAAACTTTACTCAAGAATAAATTTGAAAAAACGTTACCCCTTACAAAATATACAATGCCATACCTTTTTTAGAGTTTTTATGATGATAGCGAGAATCGTGGAATAAATGACAGTGAATGGAAAACTAAACACCAGATAAATAATCAAAACTTTAACAATAATTTCAACGAACACGAACTGCATTGTGATTACTGTTTTACCAATGAGTTATTACCAAAGTGTTGTTGTAATACTACTAAACTGTTGTTATCAAACGGGTACAACATTATTACAGTTTACAATTGCCTTAACACATAATATGACACCAAATAACTAAAGTTACTATTTACAGATCTCCATACTACAAAATAATAAACAATTAACACGTTGCACTAAACCGTTGTCAAACAACGCGCACAGACTGGTGAATGGAAACAGCTACTTATAACATGTCTTATCGTTTCAAGTTCTTATACCCAGCTCACAGCTACAAATAGCCGGCCGCTTCCGAAACACCGGTTTATAGCCGGCTGTGTAGCGTGGTACGTTAGAACATTGTTTCTATGCCGATTGAATGATGTCACTCAGCTCCGGCTGGTGTAGAAACACCAAGATCCTTTGGAATTTGGATGTTAGCAGACCTTTTGAACATCGCTGCCACACCCGTAACGCATATACCACGATTTTGCCATGCCCCATAGGCTTAAGCATATATTGTAACCATTTACTCTTTTAATAAATTGTGCAGTCCAATGTTTTTGTGATATACTGTAGAATGTAAAGAAAATTTAAAAATAATGTTTATATTACCAGTATTATATTGTTATTAACGTTTTATTATGATGATTTTTATAACTAAACCCCTCATTTTTCCCAGTTTAATAAAAATTATTCGGTAAGTATAAATGTTCCATGCCGTAGTACTCGTGAGGAAGTAAAATATAAATATTTGACATTACTTTTTGTGAGTACAATTTCTACATGTGTGTTCCTGCAGAAGTAGAGATTTTGTATAATTTTCTACTTCATATCTATAAAGGTGGATGGTAGGTAATCTGGAATATTTTTCAGAGCTATCAAATCAGTTGCACAAGCGAGATTTATAATTATTATTCTTTATAATTTTTATTTGTTTTTATTGTGTGTTTCGTTATTTTTATGCTATAACGTCTCGGAAGATATAACATGCAATACATATTAGTATTGTTGTGAACTGATATTTGAACTTATTATACAAAAATTATAGACTTATTGATATGCCTAATATTTAGTGCTACGAACTTAAGCAGTATATTTATAATGTTCTAAACAATAAACTTATTGTTTATTGGTATAAGTTATGAAATTAATGTTATAAAATTATATGCTGTGATTTAGCTCTTGGGGTTTATTTAATGGAAACTTAGCCGCAACATACGTTTTGTTCGATGTAATTACATAGATGTTTTGATTATTCATCATCTTTTTTCACAGCACTAAACTTTATAGAATATTGAAACTTTCAACTTGTGAAACTTACTTGTCTTTTCTTCTCGTACCCGTTTCTACATAGGCCAGACGCTAAGATCTTTTTCATCTCGTTACTCTGAACACCTAAAAGCTTTATCCAACAACAATATACATTCCGCGTTTGCCACACACATACACACAAAAAACCACAGCTATACCAACATAGATACTAAACTTGAAATAACAAGTTATACTACTTACCCAAAGGTCGAAAACTTAACACAGCATAACAATATGAAATATACAAACACCACACAACACAACCAAACAACATACTTAACGACCAATTACAGTATAAATCACACACACTTTTTGACACAATTATACAAAAAACTAACAATAATTTGGATCGCCGCGCCAATCCCCTTCCTCCACGCACCACCACCACTATATCTTTCAAAATAAAAACCGTTACAGGTTAATGGCAGTTTGTCTCAAAGCTGACGAAGGCGAACACCATGCCGAAACGCGTACGGGAAGAAAAGACAAGTAAGTTTCACAAGTTGAAAGTTTCAATATTCTATAAAAATTACATAGAGTATAGGTAAGTGTTTTTTACAATTATAAACACTGCGTAAAGTCTTCTTGCACACATTTTTAAATAGATGTAAAGTAGGCTACTTGTTTCTTAACAGAGTTGCTTTAAAGAGACACTGCACAATCATCTAACACTTGTGTTAAGTGTTTGTTGCAACATCCAATCCTGAAAGTGTACGTCCAGCACCAACGCTTCGTAGCGTTACCAATCACAAAAAATAGATGAATTTACTTTTCATTACGTATATTTTTTAAAAACCAACGTACAAGGGGGACCGTGTGTTATCGCTATAGAATATTGTAACACAATAACGTTTTTATTACAAACTGCTGCCACAATTAAGATCGATATATTTGCTATTCTCTATAACCATTTGAATTCTGAGACAATGGTCTGCCCGAAGAAATTAGAAAAAGACTGAAGATAAATTACAATTTACTTCGTAGTCTTTCAAATCACTTTTGACTACGAAAACTCAGAAACCCTAGTGAGCCTCAATTAAATAATGTCTTTTTGACATTTGACCACTGTTATAAAACAATGACAAACGGATAAACATATTTGAAAAGGATATCTCGAGAAGGATTTTGGCAGTTGTATGTAAGAATATACCATGTCAGAATCTTATTAAATATAAATTATCTGAAACAAGCAGTGACTTAATGTCTGCACAGTTTAAACAATCAATTTAGTCTCAAGTGACTGGACACATTGTCTGCACGCTGGAGACTGAACGAAAAATGATCATAATGGGGTGGCCGGCGGGTGAAATAACTGAGCTAGACCAAAACTTGGGCTTGGAGATCATCGACATTGACGAAGCTGACTGTTTGAAAGTAGATGATGTTGACATGGAACTTTATAAAATGGCAACGTGCCATATTATCATTATAAATATATACAATAACAGATTTCTCATGCAAGTACAGTCTTATTGCCGTAGGTACGTTTAGTAAAGGTCTAATTATCATGCTGCTTCTAGAGGCTGTAAAATATATTACTGAATAATAGATATGAATTTTTAATCTTGTAAACACAAAGTATACTTGACAGATAAATCTGCTATTATTGAGATAAAACAATATACTATATATTATACCTGCATGGAACGTAAACACACACATACAGAGAAAACTCTCTACTGGTCTCGATGAGGTTCATACGCATGTAGGCTACAAATATGTATAAAAGATTGAATAAAGTATTCCTACAAAACATCGTGCAAATTAAACGTGTCGTCCTGTTTTTGTGCGCAGAATGTATCGGCGTTTAATTAGCTACAATTTAACAGCCGAAATACCTCCCTAAAGCGAAGCCATCGCAGTCCCACACGTAATTATTTTCTACGTGTCCCTCGCTAGTAATTAAAACGCTACAGCCGCGCTGTTGTAATTAAAATGATAACGGTGTATGGACTACGTTTTAATTACAGCAAAATGAAAGCTTTTTGGCGAACAACGTTTCTTTTCTCCTAATCGCACTCTCACTAATAATCCCTCCCCCCTCACCATTGAGCTCAGTACATGGAACGACTCGCTAGCACGCATACCTTTGGTACGATTATTCATACATATAAAGAGACCATGTATAAATTAATACCAAAATTTTGAAGATAACGACTGTTCTCAAAACTGATGCTGTATACTCAGATGCGGACTTGACAATAAATTTAGGAAAACCTACTTGTTATTTTGTATTAGACAGTGGACTGTATATCACACAGTGTTTATTATGCCCATTCCCCACAGGGAATAATGGCTTCAAATGTTGTTCCAGTCCTGACTCTCCTTTGTCAGTGATGCTGGTTAAACGTTGTTATTTAGCACAATGATATCATAAATTTATGTACAATTGTTGGCTGAATTCTGTTTAAGCAGTTTCAGATTTTATGAAAACCGAGTTATGAAAATTACAAAGCATAACACTTACTATTAAACGTAGATTTGCATATTTGCTGCGCCTTTGAATTACTTTCACTATAATGCATCCAAACTTTTCTACAGCCTAGTCTGTAATGTAGTGTCCATGAAAACTTATACAGGTAAATAATTCACAGTTAACTGTTACACCTGAATATTCGGAGGTAACGTAACCTGAGAAATTAATAAAACTTTCAAAAAGTAGTAATTTCGCTATATATATTTGCGTCAAAAAGTCTACGCAATGAACATATGGAAAGAGATGGTTTGCTTACGGTTAAAGTTGTAACTTGATCTCATTCTTTTATTTTTTACGTTTTATTTTTTCAAGTACCACATGTCTTATTGCCTTCAATGCTTTTATGTAGAAATAAATTTTTTGCTTTTTTCAAATTCAGTGACTCTCTGGAGGCGCTTTTGAGCAACATAACCCTGACCGGACTGAAAGGACATCTTCAGATGGGGCTTTGTATCCGACGTAATCATGTATGAAAACTTCAAAACTATTTTGTCGGTGTACAAGAAAAGGAACAAGAAGATTTCCTAATAGCCTGCACTGAACTATTACAAATTCTGTACCAACGACATAAAAATGTAAAGTTACACTCGTAAAGCATTATTTCTACATGATCCAGCGTTCTTTTTGAACAATGAATTCCGAAGTAAATATAACCATTAATTTAAAATAATTTAAATAATAATTTAAAATGATCCCGGCGGTTTAAAAAAATTATATTTATAAAACAATTTAATGACGCAAACTACGGGAAAGAGAATTTTTTTAGGAACACGAATCATTATGCTGCTGCTGCTGCTGCTGCTACTAATACTACTACAAAAACAACACTGCTGCTGCTGCTACTGTTACTACTACAAAAGCAATAACAAAACCAAGGATCAAGAAGATTTAGGACTAACATGAAAACAAGAAGAAGAAGAACTCAAAGAAAAACAAAAACCAAAATCGTTGAGAACAAGGAGCATATAGCCTATATTGAGACCTCACAAGTGAAGAATAAGAAAATACAAACGTGGTGATCATGAAGGACAACTAGAACAAAAAGAATGAGAAAAACGAGCTGTGGATAACAAGAAGAACAAGGATAATAAATGGAAAGAGAACAGAAAAATCGTAATATATAACTAGGGTTGTAAACATGTATTTTTAACGTTATTCCTCAAAATGAGACTAATAAATTCATCTGAAAATTAATTTTATAAAATTGCATACAGAAAGTTTATAAATGTCTAAGTAGAAAAATTCCTTTACACTTTAGTTTTAAGTGTATATTTTGAGTCCGTTATATACGCGTAGGCCTACTACCTTTGTAACGAAGTGCGCATTGGTTCATGTGTTGTCTAAAAAATTAAGGACAATAGAAATATTTACTACCGTTAGGAGCGGTGAAGACAGTTTAGGCGTTTTATCCGCGTAAAATATTTCATTCGGCTGTAATTAATCCATGGGCCGTACCACATAATTTTGCCTACTACAGTCCGAAAGTTTTAATTGCCAACGAGTTGCACATACGAATATAAATAAGGGTGGAAGTTGTGATGGTTTTATATTCGTCGGCAGTAATTAGTGAGTTATCAGCGTTATTTCAGCTATAAAGTTGAAGTTAATTGATACGGCGCAACAAACACTTTCAATTATATATTGTGCACATAGTGTTCTTGTTCTAAAGCTTTTATTTAATTTAATAAAGGCATTTATATTCTTTGTCCTGTGTAAACATACTGCAATAAAATGAATTTCACTTTTGCACACAACATATGAGTATTACTCCAATGCTCAGTAGGCCGGTTATGTCATGACACAAGCCAACAACCGGAAATTTCATGTGATATCATGAAGAACTAGGTTCTGCAATGTTGAAGAAAATTAGTCAGCCAGTCTAATGGTTTCTCGGTTGTTTCAGCATTCTTTCATTGCTGGTATTCTTTATAAACACGAGCGGCTGCATTTTGGCGAAATGATTATCAGCGATTAGATGCGTTTTACTGACAGCCATTTAACTGCTGTAATTTTTTTTAAAATGTGTCGCAATATTGTATTTTTATAAACTTAACGACCGTTATAATTGTTGTGTACAGTGTGCATACGTATAATATAACATCAATCAATGTTACCAAACTTTCATAAACATGTTACCAAAATTTGTTGATATTCACCTCCCTGGTATATTTGTATAATTTATTTCAGAGTACTAAGATGAACGACCACGCTACCCTCATAAGAGTATAACAAACCTTTTTACTGAAGTCGCAATTCAACGTCAATTTATCTAATTAAAGTTATATTTAACTTTGACTTAATATAAAAAGAAAAAATGTTCAGGCTTTTCCCCGTACAAAATTACGGACAGTATACAAAAATCAATAATTAAGGTACATGATGTTGAAACTACTCACAATCATTACTGGTCTGACACCCTGTTGCATTTTTACAACTTATTTCAATCTACCAATCTTTTTTGCTCTCTCGGGTCCCAAGATGTTGAGACTTTTAGTACTTCATACTATGTTCAGATTTTAGTTACAATTCTGTTTTAATATGATATCCCTTATACATTTTTACGATTTCATCAAAACTGTCACACATGTTTACACTCTTACATTCCAGAAATTTTTGAAATTTTCCAAAAACGAACACTGTACTCATATTGTGGTTTAAATTCTCTTTAATTAGATCTTCACGTAAGCTTTTTAAATTTTCTCACAATTTTGACATTTTTGCTTCCACCCTTTATTTTTGGAAGGCTCAATCCCAAAAGTAATACTGTTCTGTAAAGCAGTATGGACGCGCATGCCAAGTTTTAAGAAAACAGTTTGATGAGTTCGAAAGGTATCATGAGACATACCGGTACCCCAAATAGATTGACAGACAGATAGACAAATGGTCGAGTCAAAACTGGGAAATCGCTCTTTATGTTCTTCTTTGTACTCTTGGGCGTGTAAGTTTAACTTATTAAAAAACACACACACTCATTCACATAATATTATAGACTTAATCATACACAGATACACTTCTAGTAATCCCTACTATGTCACTCTTGAATATATGATCTCGGTGAATAAACCACTACAGACCACAGTCTGCGATCCTGTAATTAATTCTGTGGGCGCCCAGTGACATTTAACACTTTGTTAGTTCGATGAAGACATTTATTATTCATTACGAGCATTAACATAATATGTGAATTCATGCGTCTGTTAGCGTTTGTGTGGGGTGCGTGTTTGTGTGTTGAATGGGACATCATTAATATTCATATAATACATCCGGCTATTATTTAAATTACAGGGGTCAGATTTAATGGCCCTACTAGGAAAGGCTCTGTGCTTTTGGCTGTATTACATGTTTTGTAAAAACACCCTTTCCTTGATATTATTTTACAGAAATATTTTAATGCATTCCTTGATGTTCATAATCAACACGTAATGAGAAGTATACGATTAAATAATCGCCATAACTCAAACGGTTTAACAGATCACTATACCATAAGCATTTCACAAAAGTTTTAAAAATTTAGGGGATTTGGAAACAATTCCTCAAGTCACAATAATTTTAAGTAACCACATGAAAATAAATAATATCTTACCGAACTGAACACATAGTTTTTTAATCATTTTAAAACTGGGTTTAAGAAGTATATTACAATTAATGATACCAGTGTCTAACGAGAAGTACAGTCTCGTGATTCATGATGTTTTCTGTTACCTACTGCATTAATACCGGAAACCAAACAATGCAAGATTGTGAGTATAGCACTTTAGGAAGACGTATAAAGAGGTTGACTTAATTTTAAGAATGTATACGTAGAATGTAAAGTAAAAGGTGTGTAGACTATACATATTCGAACACATACAGATTCTATATATATTTAATACGTCAATATAAGAAAAATCTTTCATATAAACATCTGCCCGGAAAATTTCGTTTTCCATCTGGCCGCTTTTTTTTGTTTTTTTTTCAAAATAAACTATATATGTCAAGGCAAAACTGAGATATTCAAATGAAATTCGGTACTCATGTTTACATTGACGTTACCTAATAAATAAAAAACACTTATTTTGTGATATCAAATTTTAAAATTTTGACATTTCAATCTTTGATCATTATCAGTAGCTCAGAAAATTTTAATTTTAAGTATATGAAATTATGGTTTGTTAAGTAGGACGATAACCAGTTACTTATGAACATAATTGCATATTGTTTGTTGAAATCCAATAACAAATAACAGAAGCGGAAAACCCCTAGTCATAAGTTCTGACTAATTTACTTTTGTGCCTATTAATCACGAATGATGATTAAAAAAAAATTATGTAAACATGTGTACCAAATTTTATTAAGTATATCAAACCCTTGTTGAGATGTAAACGATACAAAGCTCTGTACATTCTAATTTTATTTTAATTTATTCAAATTATGGTTTAGTAAGTAGAATGGTAAGAAATAAATTATGAACAGAATGGCATACTGTTTGTTAGAATCTAATAATGAATTACCTAGTTATAGTGGAAAATAGCCTATTCTGTACATTAACTCTTACTACTTAAATTTTTGTGCCGGACTTCAAGTCATTCATTTACATTTATTCCTTTTTTTCAAACTTACACATTAATAGTAATTTATAACAAAGTAAAGATCGATTTTCAATTAACTTAATTATTTTTTAACAAATTTAACAACAAATATTTACACATCATAATTTGAGTCACTAGAATTTAAAGTATTTGGAATTAACAGAAAATTATAGTTCCATGCTAATATTTTTAAAAAATTTACTAAACTTGTTAACTTTATTAATTTTTACTGCAAAAAAATGTCTATTTTGGTCAAAAGAAGAAAACTATGTAAAAACTAAAACTTTCTTTTCTTGTGTGTGGGGTGATACACACAAGAAAGTAAATTGCTTTTGATTAGAAGTACTGTGATATCACTTTTATTAAGTGACAGTGTTACTGGTGCTTTCTGACCGCATAAGCAGTACTTTGATCACACAAAAACTGAACTGCTTAAAAAAATTTTCGAATCGTGTTTTCAAATTATTTTTTTAAATTTGTTATATTGGGAAACACGCGTATGAGGGTTACGCAGTATAAAGGTAACATGTACGACGATGCTATTTTTTCAGGAAGTTTTGATTATTTGTTGCAAGGAGTATGAGATTTGAGGTTAAAGCAAACTAAGTTTTTTGTGACCTTTACCGTGATAATGGCTTCTTCTCTTGTATTTTATAATTTTGCAGAAAATGTATGAGTTTAAAAACTGTAAATTTTAACAGACGTATTACATCCTGCTACTTAGTAAACTCATATCCATAGCACTATACTATTATGAGGAATTCTGTACAGGTAAAATTTAGTTCATTTTAAAAGGTGCATTATAAAAATATCAATTTTATGTATTCTAAGTGTACAAATTTATAAAATAAAATGATCAGTTTTTGCAAAAGGCCAATTCCTGAATCCCCAAACCTGTTTCGGAGTTTTAAAGAAAACAACTTGTTTCAAAAGCATAAATTTCAAATGTGTTTATCATTTTTAGTTTTTACCTACATAATTGGTACAATAAAAATTAACAGTATTCTTGGTTTCACGTAAACGTGAAGCCTGGATTTATCATTGGAAGAAAAAGCCTAACATAATTACTTTTGAATTATTCATAAACTAGATTCATAAACAAGATTGATCACAATGGAAGACTTCTGCAAAAAAATCTTAGGATTGAAGACATAAGAAGGAGATTTATGTTATCTTAAACATTATGAATATATATCTTACAAAATAATTTTTACGTCTAGTATATTAGATGTTCTTATAAATATTTGGTATGACAAGGTAGAATACACTTTTCTGTCAACGTTCTTTATCTAATAAAGTATCATGAAATTTGTCGTGCGGAACTTTGTGTGCGGATGTTATATTGTTCAGCGGGCCGCCGTACATGGGCGAATCCTTGGGTACTCGGTCCAACATAACGGTCTCCAGGTATCGGGGATGGGGCGTGTTCAGAGGAATTCCCACGGACTTGTACAATTTTAATTTTTCTTCCTCCAACTCTTTTCCGGAATGATACAGAGTAGTCTTACTCTGAAGGTTATTATCGAGAAGATCGATTACCTGCGACTGCTGAGGCATATCATTTTCTTCACCTTTAGCCTCTATACCAAGTCTTTCTCTCAATAATTCTTCCTGTTCGCTCATCAGTGAAACATTTTTCATATACTCCAGTCGTTTGTAATAGTTAACATCTTTCTTTCCCGGCAAGTCTTCTAAGGCGTTTCCCAGTGTACACACTCTGTACTTGATAACTTTCAACACCGTTTTTTGAAGACAAACTCCTGCGCAGCATTCTTCTGTGTAGGCGCACTGGAAATTGAAACTAAATTAATTTACAATTTGAATAACAATTTATTAGGCAAATATTTATAGTGTTTCTTATATATTATGGACTTAAATTTAAAATATACGTAGAGCTTTATACGTCAAACAAAGTAAAGACATTACTAGTAGTCATATCATCCTTGCTGAGCTGGAAAATTTGCTCATTACATTGAGGAAAAATGTGTATTCAAAAAGAAATTATATTAGTAAATATTTTTCAGCCACCATAAAAATTACGAAGCTACTACTATTTTATTAGTCAAATCACTTTTATAAAGCACATGTTATAAATACTGTTCTTTGATATAATGCGTACAAGAAACATAAAAATTCCGACTACTGCATTGTTTTGTGTTAATTTAAATTTATAATTCTTATTCTAAAATAGCAATTAATTTAGTACTAGTTTTTAAGTTTATGTAACTTTCTGTAGATATGTCTATAGGCCTTTTTTCAAATATACGTAACTGATACCAACATGTAAATTCTTATTTGTAAACATTGGTTACACACAAATTTGAGGCCGTTCAACATTTCCAAGGATAGTCAGATATTACAGACGACAGATGTGACAAATGTAATGGATTATTAACAATGTCAATTTTGTCAAATTTAGAAGATTGTTTTGAATACAATTTAAATCTTTGAATAGATTTGATAATTGTTTTTTTGTAACTGTGCTTTTAATTTTTTCATAGTAGTGCCCCTAATATGAAACATTTTTACAGGAAATATTGCATTTATAAATAGACAAAATTCCATTTCGTCTCATACATGACACGGATTTTTGAAATTCTTATAACCTTTAAAGAGACTTTTGGACCCTTATCTTAAAAGTATTGAAATTACCGAAATTGAATTTCATATTGAGGTTTTGTTTAAAACGCTCCTTAATATGATACTCTAAGTGTTTTAGAAATGTTTATTTAAATTTTGGTCCGTCAGATTTTTGCCTCCTGAAACCCTATATTCAGAGATTTGATTTCAAAAATTATGGATTTCCGGAGGGGACAATTATAATTACGCGTGTTACCGTCTACGAAAATCTGTTGATTTAAAAGTTTATCGTGATTCATCTTCCAAACATACAGACAAATGCGGAACAACCGACGTAACTCTGAAAACATTCTTTGTTATTCAATAAATAACAGAAGTATTTTGCACTAATTATGATAGCAGTTATAAAATTCGTCTAAAATAGATGAGGGAGAGACTATATTAAATCATATATCATAATCATAAAGTAGGGAGATATCAATAGAATAGAATTCAACAGGCAGCAGTAGTAGCTAAACCATGACATGCGTGCCAATTATTTTCACGCAAGTGTACGTGAAGTTTCACGGGGCAACGTACATAAGAAGAATTCTTTTACCTGAGCTTGCAATTTGTGAATATTCTAACTGGATTTATAAATAAACTTTAAGGCACCAATTCCTAAATTACTTTAAAAATTTTGCGTATAATAGATGCAAACCAAGTAGGCTTACTACTAGGCTCTATTTGAAGTAGAATATGATAAACTGAAACCTATCATATACGTAAAAATAAAATGCCTATCTGCCTTGTGTCATCTGTTTTTAATGTTATATATTTACACAAAGCAAAATATACTTTTATTTAAAGTGGTTATACAATATTTGTAATACATTACTTGTCTTTAACATGACTGTAATATTGCCGTCGGATTTAGAAACCCATGACATACGTGAAATTGAAAAAAGTAACTAATATTACAAGTATGTTATTTACAAACTATTAGAAGAAGTAACTTTTAGTAGAGTTTGTTGTAACTTGGTACTTGGTAACTGGGTAGACTAGTAGACTTGGTATTAGACTTGGTTTTATTTGTAATCGATTTCGTCGAGTTTATATGTCATTGAATTTACTTAATTTTTACCTTCTTATATTTGACGGAGAACACAATTATTTTAAATAAAAATTACTACATTTTTACTTCCTGAACTAGCTTTCGCTCGTTCCGAGCTTCATCAGAAGTTGCCGCAAGGATTTCTGTCCCTCTTGCTTTTGGTGACAGCCCCGTTGTACGAAATACATTCTTGTGTGTGTGTGTGTGTGTGTGTGTGCGTGTGTGTTGAGTAATGTGTTCAAATAGTACGTATAATTTAAATTGTGTCCGTTTGTTTAGGGTTTAGTGTGTTTGCATATTTCTAGTTGTTCAAGAGTAACTAGTTTTCGTCTTTTTGTGTGTACATGTAGGATTTTCATATTGTTTTTAATATGTGTGGATGTGTGGTCTTCTTCAATGAGATGGTCTGTACAGGTTGATTCTTTGGTGGAGTGTAGAATTTGTTACATGTCTAGCAGTTGAATTTGTAAACACCAGGCAAATTGTATTTGTTTAGTTGCTAGTGTGTGTGTTTTTGACACTGTGTGTACTTTTTTGTTTGTAGTTCTGTATGCATTGCACATATTACGCAACACATACACAGCAAGAATCTTAGGAACTACGGCGCCGTCATCGAAAGCAGGGCAGACTGCGCTCCTAGCGGCAGCCTCTGAAGAAGCTCCCAACGAGCGAGAGATAGTTCAGGCAGTAAGATAAATTTTAATAATTCTTATCTAAATAATCATGTTTCGTGTTACAATTATTTTATATGGGTAGGGTTAATTCTTACACATTAATTAACGAACTTATTTAACGAATATAAATATTCATTACTTTTAGAGGGGCGAGTTGGAAATATATGATCGACACGTTTGTTATCTGTTTTGTACCTGTTAGCCTGGATATTTAAATTATAGGCCTGATGAACACTGAAACAGTAAGAGAATTGGTTCTACAAGGTATAATTGCAATGATGATCGTCATCATCATTATCGTTATCAGTTAAATTGTTTTCTCCTTGTCTTCTTATTATTACTACTTATTATTATTATTATTACTTATTATTAGACTACTCCAATACAGATTGGAGGGTTCATACGTCAGGCTCTAGTACAGGCAGAAGCCTGTAGAATTCTACTGGCCTATAGAATTGTGTACTGTGTAGGCCTCATACAAAAACTGCAACATGCTCTGTGTAATAAATTTAACAGTACAGGTACTGTGTAGTAATTATTAGTAATTTTAAGAGTAATTACTATTATTTGCTATTAAATAATGCTGCAGATAATGCACATAATTTGCTGCATATTATAATGTTGCTATTAAATAATGATGTGCAGTTGAAAAAATTTTGGTGAATGTATAAACAAAGTAACAATAATAATTTAAATTAAATAATTTATTTTGTTCTACTAAATAGAAATTGTTTTACGTAAAAGTAACGGGTAGAGTCGCCAAAGGCATCCTTTACAGGTGAATAAAAAAATTATTGATAACAATATACACTGGTTAGACGATGTACGTAATTGTATTGCATAAAGATAACGTTAGACTAGACAGTGGTAATACGTCCGTTAAAATGGACGTCTTATCTAAGGGTTAACTTGTTTAAGGCCGACCTCGTTCGACGGAATGAAGTTATCCTAAATAATAGGACAATGGTTTTGTTGTGTGCCTATAATTATTTTTAATGATAAATTGAATAGTATGTAGTATCACTGAAACACATTTAGTTTTAAGTTTCAGGAAGATATTTTAATTTTGTAAACACGCTGACATAATGGAAAATTATAAAGGCTGTTACATAAATGAAAAAAACATTCAATTTTTTATGATCGAATTTGGATCCACATTCTGCTGTTGTAGAATTTGATCTCTGCTGAGTTTGCTAAGTCGTATAAGCTATAAAGGAAACATGACGTAGGCTAAGTATTATTGTACTGCCTCACGTAGTCGATATTGCATACTTCTGCTTGTTTAGCTGAGTTTCAGACACATGTGCTCTGCCATCCCACCACATTATGTAGAAACGATACTCATATATGGCTATATGGCGTACGGTTTCATTATGAGTTCCACTTCCATCGCAATATTCTTACTTATTGTACAGATAAATAAATTTAAGAATAAATTTTAACTATCTAAAGAACACAGGCTTTTATGTGGGATCAAAGGTAGCTTCATTCCAGTGGGATCAAAGTCTACGCAAATTGGAAACTACCAATATGGTAAAAGCTTTAGGCAAACAGTCTACGGAATAGTTGAAAAGTTGAAGAACAGGTATATATCCATAACTGACATTACTGATTACGTATAAAAGTATGCAGTTTTATTGTTCATATGTGTATAATATTAATTTACATTACCATAAAACCTATATATGAAGCGTATAGGAATATAGGAAGTGTATACATCAATTAAACCAAAACACTGGTAACTAAACTTTGTCCTAAGCATAGATTCCAATAAATATTAATCTGACAAGGAAGTCTAAACGTTTACTGTTTCTCAATTATTTTAAGCAAGTTAATAATATTATAGATAAAAGCCTAAAATTTTTGAATTTTCCATAATTGTAATTTTTACAATGTTAGTCTACTTGGAGACTCAATTATTTCTTGTTTTGAAAAGGTAATTTTTAGACGATGTGTGGGATAATCAATTGAATTTTTAGAAACAAGATGCATCGAGATAGAAAATTATTTTTTGTATGTTTTACAAAGTTATGGTGGTTTCTGTACTGGGTCATGTGTGTGAAATGTGTAAAACAACCAATACACAAGAAAGTAAAATACTGGCCTCGGAAATGGTGTTGTTAAGAGATGTTCTATAAACAAATGAGGCTATAAGAAAAGAATTACAAGTTTTTAACTTGAAAAAGGCTAAAAGACTATAAACAACGGTGTAAAAATTATTTAGAAAGTATGACAGATTCAAGACTGACCAAACAAATTTAACTTAAAACAAATAAATCATAAACTTATAGGATACAGGTGTCTGAGAAGATCGGGAAGAGATGGCTGGAGGATTTTTTAAGGTGGAACAGGCAGCACCTAGCCTATCCCGTGATGTGGAGTAAGATGATGATGATGAAAATGTGTACATTTACAAATAAGACGGAAAGTTTCCCCCATTCTAGGATTATGCGTCCCCATATTCTGAAATCAGACTGCAAATAAGTTTCCACCTCACTGTTATACGAGAGTGGACACACAATTTTTACAATTACGCTCAGGAAATTAACAAACTTGTCACTGCCAAGATATTCCAAGAACTCACAATATAGCTACAGAAGCTGTGGTGTAGTACCATGTGTGTTTGTGTGTGTGTGTGTGTGTGTGTGTGTGTGCGTGCGTGCAGTGCGTGTATGCTATACCACAACATACACCAAAGTTTTATTTAATTTCTCATTAAATTTGGTTGAGTGGAGTTTTATTAAAGTCAAACCTTCTACGTTATCTTCATTTCAATTAATGATCAAGTTCAATGAATATTTTATTTGTGTTGACTTTTTAGTTGTTTAAATAAAGTTTAAGTAAACAAGTATATTAATCTTAAAGGTAGTGAAATACTGTAAGATATAATATAGATGACAAATCCTTGTAGCTTTTAGTTAGTACTTTTTGTACAAAATCAACGTTTTTACCAATAATTACAAGGACTGCTGTCGCACGTATATGACAAATTCAATGTCGAACAAATCGTCAATATCTTTCAATGTATTCAGCGTCACTGAACTAATGTTCATTTACAGAGTACGCCTCAACGCAGTGCGGACGCAACGTTATATGCTGCAAAACAATAAAGCCCGAATTGAAAAGAAACTCGATTGTTATTTTGTATTGGTAGCTACTATTAAGAAAGTAACCAATTACTCAACTTGTGGTTGTTGTGTGTGTGTGTGTGTGTTTTTTTTACACATGCATACATAACATAAGTATGGATGTGCTGAACACGTTTACGTGAACGTATATAATTTCAGTTGATTAATTTTTACACTATTTCTCATACAGCTACATAACAGCAGCCACGAAAGTACATCATAGTTACAAACTTGTAGGAAATCTAATTATTTTTACCATAATTGGCATATCAGTCGACTGAAGAAATAAATTAATTAAATAATAAAATCACGATTCTGACGTTTGTTTTGAGTACATATTAATACTGGCTTACTTAACACTGGTATTATGCTCATTTGTATAGGCCTACATATTTATAATTTAAATTTCACAGCTAATTTTATAAACAATAGACAAGGAATATAAAAATAAAGAGTCTATAATAATACTGAGTATATATGCGTGCACACACACACACACACACACACACACTTTATTTTATAATAAGCATTGTTTATCTATGCAAAGAATTTATTACGTTGCATTTGTATAAATTTTGTAGAACTTTGTTGCTCAACGTCGTCGGACTAAATGGAAATGTATAATCACAAATAAATAAACGTACTTCATACTACTAATCATACTTAACATCGTTAAGAACATCATCTCTCGGGCTGTTAGGCCATGGTTTGCCCAAACAAACAACAGCCTGACAACGCAAACGTCACGGCAAATAATTTCCTCAACGATATTGACGCCGGCCGTAAAGCCTTAGGAATTCCATACTTAATAACCTAACTTAATCTTTTCTCTGAGGATATTAAACTTTGTTAAGTAATAATAACTAAGTAAAAACAACAAATAGCGATTACTGATAAAAATAATTGTATGTAATATTGCATTTTATGTTAAGTTACATTAGATAACACTATAGCATAAATAAACAAATATACGTACACTTTCACTTTAAAACTATACATGGTTTCAATTTTATGTTATCATGTGCCTTTATTTTGAGCTAATCACTTACTTACTTACTCACTTACTTACTTTTGAACTAATCATATAAAGACCCAGACCTGTTTACAATTACGTAAATTAAACGATTTGCGTACCATAAAATGAAGAGGCGAACACGGTATCATATTGGGATCGCGTTCAATGTGCCACCGCCAGCCGTAACTGCCACTGACTAATACAAACACTAGTAAACACATTGACTTCATCTGGCACATAACTGTAAACAGACATTACTGCAGTCAGAGTAATATTCATTTCACTCAGACTCATATAGTGTGTGGTGTCGAAACTACGTTATCGTCCGCCTGCCAGTCTTATCAGATTGATTAAATTTCACAACACACGTTCACGTAATAATATTTTGTGGAGGCACAAACTAAAATCCAGTTTTATACATTACACTTTAGTTTAGTAGATAAATGCGTAAACAGATGCAACTATACTGTATTTAATTTTACCCAATGAGATTGCACGTATGGCGCTTAGTACTATCTCAGCGGAAATCTTCCTTGCCTACTAATTCGGGTGCGTGTGATCCCGGCTACACCGTAAAATCCAGTTGCTTTTTGTTTCAGGTCAATTCAGCCTGTGGAGAGAAGTATCTGAAATTACGTTCTTGAATAATAATGAACGGCTGAAACATAGGAAACGGGTTAAAAAATAAGCTTATCCTCCGCAGCTCGTTACCTCTTGCGAATGTGCGAAAAAGACGCATAGATATAATTAATTACATGTGCATGCCCGCGCACGCGTGTGCTTGGTGTGAATTATGTAACTTCATCATACAGTTCATTAACCTGATAAATGAATAATTTAATATTACTTTGCAGTATTGCTCAAAAAAAGATCATTAACGAACCTTATAAATTTGTGTAATGTATAAATATTGAGTGTGTGTGTGTGTGTGCCTGTGTGCGTGTGGTAGGTTTGAGAAATAGATAGATAGATAGATAGACAGATATGCAGATAGACAGACAGACAGACAAGGAAGAGGGAGACAGAGGGAAAACTTGTACTTGATCATTATCTGTGGGATAACGGTATTGTTGTAAAATATGGCATCAAATACTCAGCCTCCACAAAAATTCAAAAAGGCATAAGAAATTAACCGTGAGCTTACAATTATTACTAACAATGTTCTCTCCGTCCATAAATATCAATATTTACGAGAATATGACTTCAGCATATATATTATTCCGTAAAAAACTTAATGATCTATAAGATTAGTGTACTTCTTTTTTAATTAAAATATATTTAACCAACGAAATATTTTCCAAGTATTAGAAAAAAAGCAGCAAGTTACTAATGAATTATTGCCTTAACTAAATACATATTAATTTAATGTGTTAAGGAAGTAGTAAATAGAACTGTAAAAATGCCTTCTCTTATTGCCTATCTTTCAATCTGGGATAGTTTGGTGAACACATGCCCTGTTAAAGTTATTCTTCTGACAGCTCTTCGTTAAACTATTTTGTGTCTTTTCAAAAGCAGATTTGCAGCTATTTGATGTCAGAGCGTCATCGTCGCCTCCCCCCTAACATTTCTAACATCTATAAGATTTACCAGTATAACCTTATAGTCACAGTTATTAAGCGTAATGATCCACACATAATATCCATTTAAGTGTTCCGTCTGTCATATGTCACTAAAACGAGAGTTTTTAAAAATTTATGATATACATTAAAATTACGCTAGTAGCAGTAAATCCCAATTGAAATCGTTATATCGTTACAACGTTCCGAAATATAATCTTGGTAGCATATTCGTAAACAGCATGAAGTTCAAGTTTCATTCTGTGCAATACATCGCCTTTCCAAAGTTCCGCTCCCTTCCCCTGCGAACGAGAAATAATGGAATATTTCATTATTAACCGCCACGTTTGAGTCAGTTTATCTCGGTAACCGTAACCGCAAGATAGTCTCGTGCCCTGTGCTTTACGAGCCTACCTTGAAATTGTCCTCCGTGCGCCCATACAGAAAATCACGTGTTCTGTGCGCCCCGCCTTAACACCTGGCCGTATGTCTGTTCATCCTCTCTTCGTCTACTCACCAGGCAACACTACCCAACACGTTATGGCACGGTTAGTAAGTTACTTTTAGGAATAGCAATGAAGTGAAAAGATATATACTTTTCCTTTCCGTGGTTTAAATTGATTTAAAAATTGGTCTGAACATTTTATTCTGGGTAGGTTCCAATTTGCTCTCACATTTGACCCAAACTTGAGATAGGCTGTATCTAAATCTTGCTACAACGAAGATCATGTATACAAACGGTAGATTAATTTCTTGCCTAAGCTAAACAATATGAACGCAGGCGTGTTGAAATTAGTTTTCACACTGTTGCATGATTTAAAATTTTTTAATTAATTATTATCAATTTTAATTGTTCAGACGGCAAGTTGTAACCTCGTATTTTTCCGCATTTGTTTTTTAATTTTATCAACTGAACGTTTATTTTAGTTAGTTAAGCTTTGCAGTGTAACTCAAATTGTTTGAACATCCATATACCTGACTATATTTTTAGTTGCAGGTTTTAAGATTATCTAGACTCTCATCTAGTTGAATATATTTATTTTTTATCTAGGACACCCAACCTCAATAATTTCGATTGATGTGTTTGGTCTTCATACTAAATATGTGTTAGGTTGTCTGCCTGGTCGTTAAACTTTGAATTAAAACTTCTACTCCATTGTTTGTTCTGTGTCATTCTTCCACAAGCTAAGTGGCACCTCTTCGTTGTCCAACCACTGCAACACGACGGAGTTCAATAATTTAGTAAGTTTTCATTACTAAGGCACATTTCCGTATTCGTAAGCCAGTCTCCCATACTAAATAAACAGAATGAAAGCCACGGCTGCACCATACTTTATGTCAAACGTACTTCTTTACCTTCATTATAGTAACTGAAGAGGACAGCTTGAATTTCGCTACATAACGTTCTATAAAAAAAAATGTAGCCAGATACATACCCATTATAAAAGAAATTAGGTGCAACTAAAATTACTTCAGTGTAGTAGTCTGTATTCACTGTTTAATTTTACCGTCATTTTCCATTTAAAATTACGACTAGCTGAAGACGTATTTTGCATTATTTATTGTTCAATTAAAAATACACTAATGTATCTATATGCTGTGCAATTTCCCCGAATACAAAGTGTTTTGTGAAGTGTTTTGATCAAACATTTGATGATAGTTCTGTCAAAGCAAAGAAAAAGTTTAAATGCCTTAACAAATTTGTGTTTCTTTGCAACCAAAAGTTAATATCCACTGACATAATTTTTGTGAAATCGATGTTTAAAATCTTGTTCAGACAGCAAATGTATCGCCTGTTGGCCAGGTTTTGCATAGTTCCTAGGGCTTTGCTTCTCCTCTTCACATTACCGTTATTCCGGTATTTTTGTCACCATATAGAAACGCTGGTCAGAGAGTGATTAGAACTGCCACCGGAATACCCGGTAACCGTCCGAGTTTAGCTGTTCTCTTCCTCCTGTTTTGCAGTTTTGTAATGCTTCGGCCACCACTTTTTCTGGCAAATTGGCGCACAACGAATCCTATGCGTTGCTATGAAGCCACGATGTTATGTCCTTTGTTTGAGGCGATGTTTCCTCTTTAAACAAATAGAACGCAACATTATCATTAGAACGTTTAACATTGTACTGGCAGCCGCGAGCCGTCATGAAGAGGAAAAAGCGGACTTCTTTCCTTTTAAGTAAAAACCTCCATTTAGATCACAAAAACTACAACATTCACCACGATAAACCCTGCTCTGTGCGTTACTTAAAGCGGGCGAATAACAAACTAAGTCAGCTATAAAGGTATTGGTATGTACATAATAAAACAAAGGCTGATTAGTCAACGAATAGTCTGCAACTCCACTCAGGTAGAGTGGTAGTGATCAGTGACCAAACGCCTATAACAGTATGGAAAACCACTAGCCTAAATTTCTCAAATTCATGTAACATTATTTTGCCTTAAATAAATTCACAAGAAGACTCCTTGAACACGTATTTTCAAGAGTTTGTAGGCCAACGTCTACATAAGTATACATTTATGCTAAAGTTTATATAAGAAGGATATTAGTATACACTAATATAAGCAGTATATGAGTTGCAGTACACTTATACCTCGTATATTTAAATTGTGTGTGTGTTTAAACATCTTAAAATAATTGAGGTAATGCCTTCAATACGTTTTTCCAGACATGGTTTTTTATTACATTAATATAATAATAATAATAATATTAATAATAATAATAATAATAATAATGTTACGACATCACAGAACAATCTACGTGTTTATCGAACGTTCCAGAGGGATCCGGAATGTAATGCGTGTGGGGTATGTGACTCTCGACGCATTTGCTAGACTCTGCCAGAATTCGGGCGGAATCTCGCTGACTGTATCAAGGCCGCAATAAATTACTTCGTAATGTAGAGCATCTTATGTGATATGTGGAATAATCTAGTATTTCGAGGGGGTATAAATATTGTAACATACCAAAATAACGGTTACATAAAAAATGTATAATACGTCAAATGGAAGAGTAACATAAGCATATTTCATCAAGCATGGAAGAAGGAACAGAAATATGAAAATCAAAAGAGTATCTATAAATAAATAATATTAAAGCAATCCAACGAAGAAGGAAGAAGAGTCATAAGGATATATCATCTAGTATAAAGAAGAAAGAGAAAATACAATAAATCGATATAATACGTTAGCGCATCAAGGCCCAATAGATCAAAATAGTGAGGGGATATGCCGAAAATGATTATCATCACAAGAAAGAGACATGTCAAATACAGTCACCATAGTGAGAAAGCAGACTAATTTGTCATAATAATGAGATAAATATAGGACAATGATTATCATAATAGTGAGTGAAAATGTGGAAGAATATAACTATATTCAGTGAACAGGAATTATTACAAATAGTGAGTAACCAAGAAAAGCACCAAAAATTACAAACAATTGACATGAAAAAGAAACAGTTGAAGAACCAGAAGAAGAAGAAGAAGAAGAAGAAGAGGAAGAAATGTACCATGAAGAATGAAGATTATGTATAACCAGAACGAGACATCAACATTCCCAAAATATGGAAAGCACAATAATCAATATAATACCCAGAATAAGAATAATGATTATTGGACTATTAATAATAAAAAACCAAGTGTTGAACCTCAATAAGTGATCACAAACAATGACAGTGAATACTTTGTATAAGTGCAACAACAATGATATAATAACATTAACCCCAAGTAAACAGGACAGACAATATTAGTGAAGTATTTATAACTGAGAGAAGTGAATAACAATTTATAAGTGAAAGAATCACGATTAACAAGTGAAATACACAAACAATTAGTGTACCAAGTTTAATCCAAGATTGTAAAACCCCAAATATAACCAGTAAGACCACCAATTTTATAATACAGAAAAGTGAAATAATTGCTCAAAGAGACCAATAATAAAAGCTTTATAATCCTTGATATGAAATGTGCCTGAATGTCATAGCCTAGATACAACCCACCAAAATGTGTAACATAATTAGATTAGAAAACCAAGTATTATTGTATAAACATATAGTGTAAAATGTGTACAAAATATGCAAAACATAGTAACGAACAATTGTAGTAACATGCCATAATGACATGACAGTATTTAAGATAAATACTGAACAAAGTATGAAGCATATTGTTGTCAAACAAATGACACATAACCTCACATGAACTGGACCTACAACATCAAATCATACACAATAATTAGATAAGGTAATTATCAATAATTGTTTCAAACAGAGACCAAATAAGAATAAAAGTACAAGACAATGAATACCATATGAACTGAAGGACACAACTAAATGAGTCAAATTATGTATAATAACAATAAACCAATTAGACAGAATAATATGTGACAGTAGTGTTAGTCAAAAAACATTAACAAAACTTGTAAACAGAGAGTAAGAAATGTTACCAGTAGTTAGAGGAATGTTCAATACAACTATGAGAATACCTCACAAGTATTATACAAGTAATTTAATGACTGGAATTTAATAAACTAACTAACTGCAATGATAGGACCAGGTATAAACAACCACCATACAATAACTTAAAAGGATTTCAGCTAACATAAAGTTAGTGAATCCACTAAACTAACCATGTACAACATTTGTACACAATTTAATTAACAACAATGCATCTAATATGTGGTAAAATAACTAAATAAGAGTGACAGAATGGCGAGATGAGAGCATAATGTATTTTGAACAATACTATATATGTAAACAAAATAACATTTGCCAAAATGAAGTATTAGTAAATGTATATAAGTGTATCTAGTAATGTTATAGTACCAAAAATATGTAGTAGAATAAGGGATAATAGTGATGTAAGCAAATATAAACAATCGGACATAGATGGCTTGTACGCCATTAGTACATTTTGTGTAAATTACAAATATATTAATATTATGTATTAGAATAGATGAGAAATGGACTCCAGACGTTTAATCATAAGTATTATGATATAATTACAACAAAATATAGTGGAAAGAACTTATTTTTATTAAGAACCACTATATGAATTTTGAAGAAAATGAAGTGAGTTATTAATGGACGGAATTATTACTTGTTTGGACTTAAATTAAAGACACAAGTGTCCGCAATATAATGCCACTATCCAAACGACAATCTGACTAATAATAAGAAACTTATAAACATTATAAGATTTTCGGTCATTTTCGAATGGCAATGAACACGTCATAGATAATCTCAAACCCAAAGTAGTGACGCTAAAAAATTAAAATATTTGTTTAACTAAGTCTTTTGGGGTAGAGAGTATTGCATTCTAAACCAATAGAATGACCCGATTTCACCAGACGAAAAGAGACGCTTTGGTGAGATGAATTAATTGTCTTCCTGACTTCGTTGCGTGCGGAGCCTGCGTCAGTCATCAAAAGATATTTTTTTAAATGTGCGCGTACCTAAGTATATACCCAGTAACTAACCTATACTGAACATCCATCTTATCGTGTGACAGTGTTGTGAGTGAATAGTGAAACAAAAGACATGACCAGTGTATAATAAAGGTCATGTTATGTGAAGGAAACAGGGAGTATTATACATTAACAATTATAAAACCTAATGATAAAATAGTTCTCGTTAGTTTAACGAAAATTATTGTCGACTGCGTTAGTCAAGTAAACACGCTTGAGTGTTTAACCAATAACGATGAATAATTATCAGAATAAAATGAATAAAGTTCTCGTCCAACTTAACGACGACTTTTAATTAAAATATGTTATATTCATGTTCAAAGAATAATAAATAGAAGCGGAATCAATATTTTATACCACACACCATTACTCGTAAATATAGTCGTTTGTTTGACTATGATTTCAGCAGTCTTGAAAAATTAATAACTTATTATACGAGAACTATCATTACTGTTAATTTTACATCTTGTTATGGATAAATAATGTGTTTATAAAGATAGTATTAAGATTTTATTACGATATTAACTATTCTATTTTGTAACTTACTCTCATCTAGGTAAACTAACCTATAACCAGAACGCATTTGTGTGCCACACAGAGAGTCACTTCTGTCATAAATAATTCTTATAAACAGACTCAATAATAAGAGTTCTTTCATTTTTTAATCAATTCCAGTTCATAATGATAATAAGTAAACCAGTAATATTGTTTTAATAGTGGAACGTTGAAAGCACGTGTTTACAGTTTTTAGCTTCAGAAGGTAACAAGCCGACCGTACGATAGTACGATAGTTTGACTATCGTATTGAGGTTAATAATTTTTGAATTTTGTCTTTTTAATTATAATAAATAAGTAAATATTGTTATTTATTAAAACATCTTTATATCTTGTATTATGTATATTCAAAGGATTCACGAAAATTGGTAATACTAATAACCAAAGTGGACATAACCTAAATTACCATATTATCGTACATTGTAACAGTGTTACCAGCCTTGAGCTGAAGAAGTCTCAGAAATCATTTAACTTTGTTGTTGTTTAAAAAAAAAATCATTATTCATTGTTTTAAAGGAGTTTTTACTAAATTCCACTAATGTTAATAAATACCTCAATTTGTTACCAGTGAATAGAGAGTCTTTATTTCTATAAAATAGATATAAATAACTTACCCTTTTAGAAACAATTATTTCACAAGGTGGCGGCAATATTCAAGCAGTCAATATTTGAATATTTAAATTACAATTGAGTATCAGTGTTATTTTATTTAGTGTGCATATGTCCATATCCAGACAAAATATTTGTGTGTATTTAATGTATTTCCAGTGAGGTAGAACCGCCCATCAAGAAGATTGAAGACATTCACGGATGGTAAGTGGGGAGGTGAATACAACAAAATATTAGTGATCGTATTCCTTTTTAAACATAAACATTAATTTCAATTTACCCATTATTAATTCTATCAAATACTAAACAACAACCACATTACAACGTGAGAGGAGTGAGAAGAGTCTACAACAACTACTAAATAAAACATTTTTAAACCAATTTAAACCAAATTAAATTAACATTAAAATACATTATAACCATCCAATAGCGTTTTGTAACAACGTGGCGCCCAACGTGGGGCGCGAATTAGGACGACGATACCAACGCCATCGTGATCTCCAGGCCGTACTATAGCTTTGATGACGTCACGCGTTAAGGCGGACGATCAGTCAGTTGCGCGAGGAATATAACGAATTATAGAGTTACACGGTCGTTCGTGTCTTCCAACTAACAAATGTTTGAAAGAAAAACATATACATATATAATACAATTGTTATTGAATATTTCCTTAAATGTTTGATATAACCTAGGATAAAATTAATTTGAAGTTAGTTAAATTGAAAATTGGGTAATTGTGCACGATCCGGATTATGCTCAAATTGCGGTGAAATATTTCTTTTCCTATTCTTCGATACTATATAAACACGAGAAAAATAATTTTAAACGGCGGTCGAACCTATTTACGGAGAAAAAAATTAAATAATTACATAAGACAACTGAGTTGGATGAAAAGCGAGTTGAGCCGATACCTGCCGGTTAGGTTCTCGGGCCGCGGTTATAGTTCATTGTTTCATATAATTCTTGCAAAAATTAAGGCGAACCATTTTTCAAATATTTAAGACGCCAAAAAATATTTAAGACGTCATACTCGTCATTCGCTGTGCATTTGTGCGCCGTCGCTCAGTTAACATGGCGGCCATTCACTTTACATGCGCGCTTATGGGAGTAACTATTTAATTTTTTTCTCCGTAAATAGGTTCGACCGCCGTTTAGAATTATTTTTCTCGTGTTTATATAGTATCGAAGAATAGGAAAAGAAATATTTCACCGCAATTTGAGCGTAATCCGGATCGTGCACAATTACCGAAAATTGTCTATCACAGTCGTAAAACGTGCTTCATTTTACGAGTTGGTAGCAACACTCAAGCCTTTTTAGATTAATGAAAGCAATAAGTAGATTAATAATATAAATTATGACAGATTATTACCTCCTTATCTTCAGATGTCCATAAATATGGCAGCTTTCCTGGTTCTTTTCCCTGATGTACCAGCAGTAGGCCAATCTTTCTGCGATCGTTTAGTGGCACTTTCCTCCACACAAACATTTGTCTGAATTTTAGTATAGTTGTTTAAAAGTATATTCACCCAAATGTTAATGCACTGTTCAGCGAGCTCTGTTAATTTCTTCCCACACTCACACTTAATGTCTGAGTATGTCGGTTTCATTGCTTCCAGTACCAAAGTTTTGGTCAAAGATTTAGGGCTTTTAGAATGCAAGAATAATGTATTATATCTGTCAGACACTAGAAGTTGAAAAATTTTATAAACTTGAGTACCAATTTCAATGGAAACACTAGAAGGATATTTTAAGCCCCCACGGTTTAAATGCTTCAGATACCTCACTTCAGGGTGTAATTCACAAATAAGATCTGAATTTGTAATTAAAGTTGTTTTACAAATTGAACATTCACATTTCATCGAGACCTTAAAACTAACATAGCCTGCAAGGAATATGATAACTTCTAAAGTTGAGGAGTCCACTTCAATGTCTTCACTATCATTTATGACATCCTCATATTCTGTAGACCAAAGTAACTCATCAGAAATGTCTTGTTCTGAAGCTCCATTAATATCACTTAACATTTCAGAAACATTTAAATTTCCAGCTTGTCTACATGCTAACTTAAGGATATTAGTTACTTTTAATTTTCTCTCAAATTCTATTATCTGCTGAACTGAAACATTATAGTTGCTGCCACTCATTTGCCTATACTTTCCAAATCTTTGCTCCAGGTCATCAGTTTGAAAAGCTCCTAATAGAACATAATGCAACTTCAGATCGTTCAGAAGGTACATACACAATTGAAGCAAAGTCTCAGTAGTATGTAACAAAGCTGAAAATGTCTCTTTACTGAGTTTTCCACAATTTTTGGGAGCATCCATAATAACAATATCATTCCATCTTTTTAACCACGAGCAGAAAGAATACAAATACTGAATATTTTCCTGTTCCATATTTCTAATGGGCTCTGCATAATTATCCCTTAAATGAGTGCCTTTCTTGGGATGTTTTACATTAACAATTGTCCACTAGTTTTTGATGATTTGTAACCACTCTTTTGTACCTTATGAACCCTGAATTGTGGACATAGCTGCAATAGTCTTATCATCAAAAAGTGCTACAACATAAGAAACATTTTGCCGCTCAAAACTATTTGGATAACATACTCGATAAGACAGCCCTGGAGCATGCTTTACATTCTGACCCTGATACATTTTTCTAACATCCTGAAATTTACTTTGCTGCACTGTGCTATCACTCATTGATGGGTAGATGAAAGTACTGTCTTTCTCATTTAACCAGTTATTTCTAAGATTTTTCAGCAAATGAACTGTATCAAATAACAGAAAGCATTTCTTTTGGTCATCACATGGATTGACTATATAAGGGTGAATTACACTGTCATTACAGAGGAGTAAGACATTTTACATTTACCCTAGCATTGTCTGAAATAATAGCAACAACCTCATACCCTGTCTCATGAAGTACATTTAAAATTTTCAGAGTCAATTGGTGGAGAAAATTAGCATCTAAATTTTTTACTGGTATTAATGCCACTACATCCTTCTGTTTTGACAGAAGTGATTTCATCATGAATGTCTGAACAGTAGTAGCTGAAGTCAGATCCACCGAGTTCTTTGCCATACCAACAACTTTGTTGCCTTTATATGTCAGTCTTGGTTTTACATAAACTTCATCTAATAATAGACACACGAGTTTTTCATGAGGTTCAAGACTATCACATTTAATCTGTAGATATTTCTTAAGGGGACCATTAACATCAGAATTAATATTTGATAAATTATATGTTTTGAGATATGAGGGGTGTGGCAAAACAATTATTTCCATATCTCTAAGAAATCTGTTTGCAGCAGGAAAAGAATAGAAAAAACTACAGGCAAAAACCAAGGTATCTACAGAATACCTTAGCTGATTACTTATTAAAAGTTTCAGTTGTTCATTAATGAAATTAAGTCCAACTTTCATCCTGCTTTCATCACAATGTTCACTACATTCTTTGATAATGCCCTGTATGTGATTGATTTTTTTCTTTAATTGAGACATCTTTAGCCTCCAAATTGTTTACTGCTGTTAAGAGATTCTCTAATTTGGAATAAGAATCACATATTAGTTTTGAGCCTAAAATCCAATAAAACTGTCTTGCCTCAATGTTTATGCTATCAGCAATTATGCTAACATGTAAATCTTTATCTATAACCAAGACGCTACTGAGAGAAGGACATTCATTGAAATCTATTTTCATAAAGTACAATTTATCCTTGTTGTTCTTAATCATCCAGTCTGAGTGATTATACATTGACTTATTGTTTAAAATGTGATCTACATTTAAGATTTTATCATCTAACAACCACTGAGAATATTTTTGGTTTTGATACTCAATATGTGCATTTCTTCTGTCTTCAGGATCTTTACGATGAACAGGATTATCTCTAGTGAGATGTTTGGGTACATTTGGAAATATCGATGGCACAGCATCACATTTCAGTTCCAATTTCTTGCGTGGCACCACCAATTCTGTACCTGAATAAAAAAGTTAACCTCTAAATGTTGCCTACTTAAAAGTATGGTAGTTTAATTTACTTCTTGTGGTGTATTATGTTAAAATTCTAAAGGTAGATTAGAATGTTAAAAATACATTGTAATTCAATGCAACATAGTTAAGACTCCTGTTGTCAATTATATCAAATTAATAAAAGTAAAAGGGAATATGACCATCGATTAATAGTACAAATGTAGGCTTAACTTAGTTATTAATTTTCAAGCCTAAGTATAGGCCTACAATGGAAAAATAGCAGTGACAGCCCTACATACATAATACCAGTAATATGAAGATGAATACAGAACTTACCATCTCTACGGGTTCCTCTAATTTCTCTCACAATTTGGTCTTCTGGGAAGTGAATAATACATACTCCAGAATTTTTTGTAACAGTTAAGTTTTCCCTGGGAATTGCTTTCTTCCATAAAGTTAATCTTCCTTCGGCAGAGGGAAATGAAAATATTGGTGTATAGTCACTTTTATAGTTAGATTTGCACCCTGGTACACAACAACTTCTTGGCATTGTGAAAATCGCGTTCTTATTCACAAACCAGATAGGCCTAAGCTAGCATTATTTGGATAAAATACAACCAGGTATCACAGCTCGAAGAGTGAGTTACATAAAAACAATTCTAAAATATAACACTAACAAAAAAAGAAAAACATTTCCTTCAGGAAAATCAAAATAGACCACCACGTGAGATAGTCGGATTTAACCTGTACTACACACCGGTATATATTTATCACTATATTTTCTTAAATGCACTGGTAATATTTATGCCGTAAACAACATGCACACAAATATAACCACACGTATTGAAAATGAAGTTTAAACGGTTCTAACATTAAACACTATTACCGAAAACATCACATTATTCTCACTAGTCTCGACTACGATTTCTTCGCCACGACCGCCTGAACTGAACAGCTGATCGCCTTGGCTAGGCTTGTACAGTATGGCCTGGAGATCACGATGGCGGTGACGATACCCAATAAAATAAATAAATAAATAAACAATTTTTAAACCTAATTCGGCGGCAATTACATTGCATAGATATAAAGATGTATCGAAGATCAACGTCGAAGGAGCGAGCGGCAGAAGCCGAAAAAGAAGCTAGAATGGAGGAGAAAGAAGCGACGTCGGCAGAAGACATGTTACTTGCGATAGAAGACAGACAACCTGAACCGGCGGAGGAGGTTCAGCAACCCGAAGGTGAACCGGAGATTACACAACAGGAAACGCAACCAGAAGTAAGCCAACCTGAAAAACCGATATTACCAGGGGGCATAGACTTCATGGAAATGATGAAGGCGACAATGGAAGAAGTTCTAAAGGAGACCAACAAGAAAATAGAAGATAGCCGGAAGAAAATGGAAGAAGGCCAGAAGGACAGCCAGAAGAACATAGAATCATTAAATAAGAAAATAGAAGACGGACAGAAGAAGACGGAAGACCTATTGGTGAAAAATATGGAAATAATGAAAGAAAATCTATCTGCAGAATTGGGAGTCAAAATTGGTGAAACAAATAAAAAGATAGATGATCTGAACGAGAAAATTAATAAGGAAATTGAAGCAATGAAGAGTGATAACGAGAAGATATGGCAACAGATGGCCGACAATAGCTGCAGAACTGAAGAGATCGAAAGAAATACTATAGAAACAATTGATAAGAAGTTTGAAGAAAACCTAGAAGCGACGGAGGAGAGGATGGCAGTGATGGCAACATAAATCCAGGAAGAGATGTCTGACATACGACGAGAAAGTGAAGTTAACAAACGGGAGATTGTACAAACTAAAACAGATATCAACAATCGTATCGACATTCTCGAAGAAACCCGCAACAAACAAATCGAGGTAATAGAACGCAGACAAACGAAATGGTAGTCGCACACGCCACATTAGGGGAGAAGTGTGAAGAGATCAAAACGACAGTAAACGCGGTCAAGAATCAAATAGATAACGACCGAGAACAATTAACTGAGCGGCAACAACGAGAGTTCAACGACCTCAGGGACGAAATGAACCGTCTGAGAGCATATCCAAGTGTAATAGCAGGGTTACCACACCTGGATGGACGGGAAAACATAGACTTCCGAGCATATAAGAAAAATCCGCTCGAATTCCTGGAGAGAGTGGACGAGGTACTTAACCGCAATAAAGAGAACAGGTGGTCGATAATCAAAGGAATGCTAGACGAGTACTTCCGAAATGTGTTTGACAATTGGTGGACGGCAACCAGACATGATGTAAATAGCTACGCAGCGTTCAAGGTGGCATTCAAATTGAAATAATGGTCGGAGTCCACCCAGAACATAATAAGAGATAACATAAGTAATGGCAGATACGACCCCAACGGCGGACAATCAATGACGACATATTTTCTAGGGAAAATCTGCCTAGCGAGGAATTTGGAGCCAGCAATACCGGAGGAGTGCCTGGTGACTAAACTGGCATACCATTTCAACCAAGGGGTATCCCAGGGAAGGTTAAATGCGCAAATAAAAACGGTGCAAGGAATGTCCGCGCTCCTAGAAAACCACGAGAGGGAGCGGTACTACCAAAGGAACCGTCAGGGACAAGGACAACAATATGACCGGGGTGGACCAGGCAACAATAATCCTCATCACAGCGATGATAGGCCCAACAATAGAGGGAACTTTAATAACCCGACACGGTTCAATCATAATCAGAGTCCCAGACAGAATAACGGTGGTAATCAATTCAGAAGGGTGCACTACGCTAATGCCAGTAGAGGTGGCAGTAGAAGACCATACTACCAGGGTCACCGGAGTTTCCACGATAATAACAGTCGTAGTAACAGCGAGGGAGAAAACCAAGAATCGGGGTATCGCTCTAATAGAAGTCGCAGTAGCGAAGATAATCGGCGAGTGCCAGGAAATACAGAAGTTTATCATAACGGGAATGGGCTAGGATCCCAAGAACAAAATGCATCCACTTCATCAGACAGGCACCCGGACAATGGTGACCTGCCTTTAAATGGGCACCGGCAGTGAAAACCACGACGTCACCCTCACTGAACCGGTCTATTGGGTCTAACGTATCAGGAGACACCACGGAATCAATTGTAATTCTCCAAAATAACTACCTGAAAAATATTCGACAAGATTTAATGGAAGAGAAAGAAAATAACGTCAATGACACCGTCAATAGCGAAATTGCCTATATATCAGTCAATGTCAACGGAATCAAAGCAACGGCCATGATAGATACAGGGGCAAATGTATCATTAATTGATAGAGTTGAGTTAAACCGGATACACATAGGGAATAAAACAATAATACCGACGTTGCCAATAAATAATATTATCCTGATTGGAGCAACGGGTCGGCAGAACAAAACTATCCGAAACCAGGTGCAATTAGAAATATCAAGCAAAGGCGAAACCATCCCAATGATTTTCTTAGTAGCGAGTGGGCTACCCTTTACCTTGTTAATCGGCTGCGACATATTATGGAAATATGCAGCCATTATCGATATGGACAGAGCCAAGGTATCACTAAAATCAGGTGATATTAAATGGACAGCAGAGTTGATTGAAAACAGGAAGGCACCTCCTGAACACATCATATACTACATCCGGGAAGGCCATAACCAGAGAGAGAAAATGTCAATCAACGGAGAGATTCGCCATAGTCAAGGAGACACATTATGGATGGAAAAGCTAGAAGAAATTAAGAAATTCCAAACAACTAACGTTGAAAATATTTTAACTGATGGACAGATAGAAAAACTAATTCAAATTTATAACAGATACAGGCATGTATTTTCGGATACGCCAGGTAAAGTGAAAAATTTTTAGTGTGAAATAAAGTTCAAAGAGCAAACTGAATTCAAAAGAAAATCGTACCCTATAGCTTTTTCACTAAAAGAAGCAGTCCGCTTATAAATACAGAGATTGATAGAAAACGACATCATTGAACTAAGTAACTCCCCGTACACCAATCCAATTGTAGCCGTACCAAAGAAAAATGGCGCAGTAAGGATTTGTTTAGACACCAGGGAGACAAACAAAGCGATAATAAATGACAGGACGTCGCCTGGAGAAATCGACGAGATCCTTAAGAAATCCCATGGCATAAGGTACATCAGTATATGGGACACAGTGTGTGGATATTGGCAGGTGGAGTTACACCCCAACAGCAGAAAGTATACGGCCTTTATTTTTGAAGGGCGTAACTACCAATTTAAAAGGTTACCCTTCGGCCTGGTAAATTCCGTAGCAGTCTTCGTAAAGTGTATGGATGAGATCTTAGGCCAGAATACACTACAATTCACTACAGTGTATGTGGATGATTTGCTAATTACCTCCAATAACTGGGAGGAACACTGCAACAGGGTGGCACAAGTATTACAAAAATTGGATGAGAACAATATATAATTAAAATTGGAGAAATCCAAACTCATAGCAAATGAAGTGCAATTTCTGGGCTTTAATTTGTCTGAAACTGGCATAACCCCAGCACAAGAAAAGATGGAGGCGATACAGCGCTTTCCTGTACCCAAAAACAAGAAACAGTTGCAATCGTTTCTTGGAATTTTCAATTATTATAGAAAATTTCAAAATAACTATTCAGAGTTGACAGCTAAGTTTTCCCAACAATTGTCATCAAAAGATAAGTGGAGATGGGGACCTGAACAGGACACAACATTTGAAATGATAAAAAAGAAATTCCTCAAAACTGTAATGTTACATCACCCAAAATTTAACAAAAGTTTTTACATGAATTGCGATGCAAGTGATGTAAGTCTTGGATCCATCTTATATCAAGAAGACCAGGAAGGCAACCATCAAGTGATCAGTTTTGCTAGCAGGACACTCAACAAGTGTGAGCGCAACTATCACACTACTGAGAAGGAACTCCTTAGTATAGTGTTCGCTTGCGAAAAATTCAGAACGTATATTTTGGGATACCCAATCACAGTGCGCACGGATCACAAATCAATATCATTCTTGAAAAACCGTAGATTAAAGCATGGCAGACTGACGAGATGGACACTAACGCTCCAAGAGTACAACATACATTGGGAATACGTCCCTGGTAAAAACAACATAGCTGCAGACGTGTTGTCCAGAGTAAACATACAGGCCCAAACCTTTGAAGGAGAAAAGGAGACCATCGCTAAGGTTTACCATATTTTGAAAAGCAGATCCGAATTAGCAGACATACTAACCAATATACAAATCAACCAGCAAAACGATCCTAAAATTAGCCATATAATACAAAGAGTGATAGAACAAGATGAAGGAGTTGTTCAATATTATTGTGTCCATGATAATTTATTGTTTACTAAAACCAAACAATCCAATGACCAATGGAAAATTTTAATACCTAAGATTATTGAAAAAGAAATTGCAATTGACTACCATATAAGATATGGACATATGGGAGCCATAAAAGTGGTCCAAGCATTAAAAGAGCATGTCTACTTCAAGGATATGAATCGTAGAGTGAGAAAGTACATACAACATTGTCATCTGTGTCAGCTAGTTAAATGCAACAATGAAAAGAAAGAAGGAGTGATGATACCCATTACATCTACAAGAAAACTAGAGAAGGTGTTTGTGGATATTTGTGGACCATTTCCACGCAGTGGCGGCAGACACCAGTACAAATACATAGTGATAATCTTCGATCACTACACAAAATTCACTAAACTATACGCCATAAACAGGGCAACGACAAGCAAGATTTTAGAAATTATCACATCAAAATACATCCCAGAGATCGGAAAACCCCAGTCCGTAATCACGGACCACGGAACGCAATTTCGAGGCCGAAAATGGCGGGATACTTTAATAAACCAAGGTGTGAAACCGTATAAGACATCAGTATATCACCCTAACAGCAAACCTGCCGAAAGAGTTTTGAGAGAAGTAGGCAGAATCTTGAGGACGTACTGCCACACAC
The DNA here is from genome assembly GCA_034769895.1 of Magicicada septendecula. Classification (NCBI taxonomy): domain Eukaryota; kingdom Metazoa; phylum Arthropoda; class Insecta; order Hemiptera; family Cicadidae; genus Magicicada; species Magicicada septendecula. The sequence goes on along the minus strand of CM068374.1, from coordinate 117,525,877 downwards.
AACAGCGAAGATGGGAAGAATATTTGTCCCCAGCTGAAGATTTCATAAACTTAGCTTGTCACCAGTCAACTAATGAAACACCCTATACTGCTATGTTTGAACAAAGACCACCCCGAGAAATAACAGAAATAATCAATTTTCCACCAGAAAGCAAATTTGAATTTAACAAAGCAAAATTCTATCACAATGCAGTTGAACGAGCTGACAAACTCAGGCTCAAGTATAAAAAATCACAGGCTAAGATCATAACATACGAAGTGGGAGACAAAGTGCTACTAAAAAACCGAGAACTCCCAAGTGCTATAGAAGGAATTGCTAAAAAATTATTACTGCTATACACAGGCCCATATACTGTTACCAGAAATAATATGAACAACACATACGAAATACAAGATCCTGTGACAAAGAACATTAAAGGTAATTATAACCAGACTTCCATGAAACGATATATTGAGAATTGAATAATGCAAAAAGATGGAATATTATGATGGAAATTATTTATTGTTGATACTAAGTACGAAATGGAAATTATAAATGTAAGAATAAATGTTGACAAGATATTAATTTTATGATATAAAAGTGTAATCGAAAGAAATAATGTAAAATGTGAAGACAATTGTAATTACCCGTACTACAAATAAGAAGATATACGAGGACGACAAATAACACCTTTGGCACATATTATAATTTCCAAATAGCCAAGTCAACAGTAATTTACCATCTTACCCGTACAAGAAAAAAAAAAAAAAAAAAAAAATATATATATATATATATATAGACTTAGCGCCGCATAATTTCTTTATCACACCCCAATTTTTACCCAGGGTATCTAAAACAAATTTGAGGAACTTGTATAAGTACATTTTTAGGTGATGAAGTTATTTTGCCCAAGTTATGGTGTGTCAGCGTACGAAAAACATACAAATTTTTATACATCGTATTTTTGCTGTACGCTGAAGCCAGACAACCTGTTCGATATATACAAATGTATATAATGAAATATGGGTAGTTAGTCGGCCATATTGGCATTCGTAATAATTATTCTATAAAATTTGTAACATGTGTAAAAAAGACAGACACTACAGACGGAAGTGTGTTTTTATTCTGTTTAGTTGGTACAACGAAATATTGCGACCTGCCATATTTTTCCGTTTTGTCGTCGCTGTGTGGTAATTCGTTTCGTTTGTTAACGTGTGTGGGACAGAATTTTGTTATTCGTATGAAGTGTTTGTGACTGCAAGTCGAAGTAAAAATATGTTGGAGGCGCTAGGAATAATAATGAAAGGTAAGATGATCATTTATTTAGTGTATGTTGTCCGTTGTTTGTTGTAGGAAATTAGCTGTGTTAGGTTAAGTATGAATGTCTCGATTACTTTGCGTCTGTAACACGGCCTACCGGTTGTTATAGACCCAACTATACAGAATATCACTGTGTTCTGTCCAAAATTTAATAATGGAGCAAATTAGCATTCTAATTTAATTAATACAATATACCTAGGCTAACACCGTGCGTTCTTATGGGAGTAAAAATTTAATTTTTTGTCTCCGTAAATAGGTTCGACCGCCGTTTAAAATTATTTTTCTCGTGTTTATATAACATAGAAGAATATAATAAAAATATATCAGCGCAATATCAGCATTGATGAGAATCTTCATAATTACCCAAGGGGTAATTAACTCATTTAAAAAAAAAGTCCCTGTAAGGCACTGACTGCAATTTAATTAAATAATTTTTTCTTTAATATAGATACTCCTGTAAGTCTGACAATTACTACTCTAGCCTACCTATATTTGTGTAATGTATCCAATTTGTAAGTCATTTTATTCGTAAAATGTCGTCCTACCTAACACAAAATGATAGGCCTTACCATAATATATTTAATTTGAACTCTGCTCGTATTTAACTAGTTACATATTTTATTTAATTCTTCAGTCCAGCTATATTACTCTAAATATAGTTTCAAATTCAGCATTTTTCAGAGAAACGTAATTACTTGATAAGATATGACTTAAGAAAGTTAAGGTTAATTTTAAGACCTAATATAACAAAATTTACAATATAGGCCTATGTGTACTATATCCTCACTGAAGCAAACTGTTGTAATTGTTTGTACACATACTTACTTTCATACCATTGAGTCCATTAAATTGTAATATATTTGTCATAAAAATTTTGTTTTAACACAGCTCTGCTTTAAAAATTAAGGGCTAACATTTGTCAGGTAAAAGAAAAATTGAAAAGAGAATTTGACCTGTGACTTCTTTAATTTTTGACTTAAACATGCATTTTAATCTCGATTAAATTTTTTAATAAAATTGTGCTGTTTTTAAATTTTATAATATTAACTTGCAGACAGAAAAGATTTTGCTGGTGACTAAAGAAAGCATCGTTCTTTTATCTTATGTAAAATTTATTATTGCATGCAAGTCTGATTAAAGCTCACTAAACTAAAATTATCACTGCTTACAGCAGCAGGTTCTTAAACCCGATAATTGATGTAGGCCTATAGTGTTATTTTTATTTAATTTCTTATTATCTGTATTTATAATCTGTAACTTAATGTGTAGAATTGTATTTATATTGTTTAACCTCCTAAATGGTACTCAACTAATATCACATGAAATTTTAAAAAATTAGTATCTTAATATCCTAAAATATTTTATGGGGTGTGTTATACTTAATACTAGATTTAAATGATATAGAGTATGGATGAATTATCCGTAATGTATTTGCTAGTTATAATACCGTTACAATCAGGATTATATTATTCAATGTTAATCACTTGAACAGTTTTTGTTTTTCGAGTTTGTATGATTATATTAGAAATCTTTTTCAGGAATCTTCAGTGCAGGGATGTAACCAAGCAATAGTGACTTGAGTTCATTTAAATTAAAATAGATTACTATAAAATAACTACTAGATTATGCTGTAAATTTAATTTTTTTTAGAAATTTACACAAAATCCATTAACTTTTTGTAAATTCATAGTGCTAACCTACAAATATTGTGCTAGGTTAAGAAAATAAATTATTCTCTTAATTATTAGCTTAATATTATTATAATTATTAACTTAGTGAAAAATTATGTATGAGTTTTGTAATGATCTTTCAGGTTTCTCCTGAACTTTCTAGAATTGACTGGGGAAAAATGACTATTATTGCACCATCAGTAGTATCGACATCAGATGATATTGATGTGGAAAACATATGAAGTGGAGAAGGTAATATAATCAAAGCAATTTAGCCTATAGATAATTTAAAATTTTTTTTTTCTGTTTGTGAATTTTGTAACATTAGCATATTTGATTTAATGTTTGTTTCATATTTAGTGTTAGGTTTACCTAAATTATCTTTACTTGACAAACTAGACTTGTATAGGTACTTTAAATCAATTAAGAAAATCAGCTTTGAATGTAGCACAATTAATTCATACCATATTTCATTAATGTTTTGTTATCAAAGCATTTTTTTGTTTGGGTGTTAGCCTATTTAATTTGTGTTATGGCAAAGTTAATTTTCTGCATCAGGAATGTCCTATTTCATTGAGCAAGCTTTATAGGAGATTTTGAAGTTTGTGATAAAATAGCCATTAATGATTGTTTTGTCTTGTTAATGACAACAATATAAAGTTATTAACAGTCCCATTTACATTTTAAATGAGAAAATTTAGTAACATAGTAGTTGGAATCATTTTTAATTAGTAGTATTATGTGTCAATGCTTTCAAATCAGGGGCTTCCTTTGGAAAGTATAATCATATGATAATTTTAAGATAAGTATTGTTAGAAGCTCTAAATAAGTTTGTTTATATTATTTTTTATATAAAGAGTTTTGGAAGCTGCTGGAAAACAAAAGTTCTTAATAAAGTACATAATTAGTTTAATAACATTATTTCCCATAAAATTGCAATTATTTCATTTAGTAATTTGCACTTTTGTTGATACTGGCAATGATAATTATTTTTCTCTGGTAGCTAAAATTCTTTCTTTGTTACAGAGTCCATTGTTGTAGAAGCTCTTATATCGCCAGATGATTGTGCAAAATTTATAAGTTTGGAGGTAAATTTCTCCTTATAGAACTGCTGTATTCTTACATAGTTATCTCTCTCTGACCTCTATTTTGCACTATGAGGTGTACACTTATTTCCATTCTTATTTGGTATTCTTTTATCTCTTTCTACTATTATTTAGTTACAATAGTTTAATCATAGTAGTCTCTTTATAATTGGTTTAGTGTTTTTTGTACACTGGTCTGTCCCTTAGTGTATATCATTGACTAACATTACTTACACCTAGTGTCACATGACAGGTGTTCTTAATTACGATTATAATACATTATGTCCTTTCTTATAATATTCTTATACTATTACAATAGTGGCATTACACCTTACTTGTGGTATAGACATTAACCTTTTACTTCTATTTGGTATTATAAAGTGGTTTTGTTCACGTTTTACTTAGTGAATCCCCTTTTGGTCGGTTTTGGTTCACTTTATTTACTTAAATTCTTATTTAAAATCCATTTTGGGTATCTTATATTGGTACCTGTAGAAAGCTTATCAGTTCTTCTTGGTTTAAGGCACAAAACATTTTGGTTTAGGTAGGCTTTTCCTACTGATAGATGTGAATATAGGTGAAATTTGTACCAACAATGTGTATGTTAGGTTGATACAAATTTACATTCTTTTAACCTTATTTTCTCAAGTTTGGTTTTATTAATGATAACTAATAACTCTTTAGTTATTGCCTTTTCTTATCTTACATGATTGTTTGACTATTTGAGTAATATTTGTTATTATTATGAGACAATTTTAATACTTCTTTATGTTACATGGGTGCTATGCATAACATGTTACTATGCTTTTATTCACAGCTTTTATTCAGTTAACAGTATAGTTACTTTCATTCTTTTATAACATATCTTGTCCTATACATTTATAATATTATCTGTTGTATATTGTACAGGAATGGGTTTCCTCTCCTTAAAACCCCACTGTTGTGTTTGTCAATTTGTACATACACCTATGCCAATGTGTTTTGAATTATTTTAATTATGTAAATCTCGGAGATATTTGGAGTTGTGGGATGTATTGATGTAAGTAATTAATTATTAACTTAGCTCTCTAAAAACTATCAGTGTTTGTGTACCTGTAACTTAAATAATTAATGAGTTATTTTATAATTCCGTTCAACCCTATTATACCTTGAAGAGAATTCTGTCTAATTTTGTATTTTTACGCTCTCTCTTTGGTGTCAGATAATTCCGCTATAAGCGCTGTAGTATCGGCTCAACGAAACTTATAGGTTATTTCAATGTTTATGTTAACCAATTATATACTTATTCAGTTACTTTTTTTTTCCTAGCTCATTAAACCATACTCCAAATAACAAGATTTTGCCAATATATAAAGGTTCTTTATTTGTTTACTTCTTTAACATTGAATAATATATGTTCTAATTAACATATGCTTGGGCTATAGATTGTATGAATCGATTGTTGATTATTCTGATACTTTATTTAAATTTAGTTATATAGTGTGTTTTAATTTGTAATTAATTTAATTCAGGGTGTGAAGGTTCTTGTAACTGTGGGGAAGATTAAAAATACATAGATAAGAATGCAAGATTTACAAATTTAAAGTGTTGTGTAGTTAGTATGATTAATATAATAATAATTTACCAGACTAGAACGAAGCCAATCGTGTAGGCGGTTGATTGATAAATTTACTGTTCTGGACAATTATGCCGTACGATTTTCTTTCTTCGATTTAATAGAATGGAATTCTTCTCCTGTCCACTTCGGAATTACAGCTTCCTGGATTGGTTTACAGCCCGATTGATGCTTCTTCTGCAACGCCAGGATCCAAACACGTTCTTCTCTTGGTTGAAGCAATTAGTGTTGTTCCGTGTTTTTGAAAGGTTATAACTTCTGGTGTAGTGAATATTATTAATTGTGGTACTGTTAATTCTTTCTATTTGGTTTAATATATCATCAATTCCCTTCGGATATGGGACAGTTCAAGTTCTTCCTTGTATAATCCAGTTATTTATTCTCTATTGTGATTTCATACTGTAGTGTTATTTGGATTAAACTGTACTGGTGATAGTCATAAATATTGTCATTAGGATTTTGTGTTTTATAATCGTGTCTGATGATTTAAAATATTCCGATTAAATAGATAATTCTTGGGTTTTTTAATCTCATCACATTCAGATCATCAAAGCAATTATTTTCAAATTAACAAATTCCTCTTCTTCTGTCGTCCCTAGCAACACATGACTTCTTCCTTCCACATGTTTTGAATATAGTGTTTATTTCATATATTTTTTGTCTATTCCTTATCAATTTGCTATCCTATCGGAATGTAACTTTACCGATAGTTGGTTTATTATTTTCTACACATATTCTGCTGGTTTTTTGATATAAGCCGGTTTTTTTCCTTTTTTTATATTTAATCCACTTTCGATATTAAATGTTATTAATCGATATCATGGCATTATGGTATTATCATAATTTGTATAAATTTTATTATATATCATTATTAATTTAATGTTTTTTCTAGCTCTTCAAATCGTATTCATTAATTATTATTAATTGATGTACCTAACCTTTATGTTATGAGTGGTTATATAGTGGTTTTGGCTGTTAGGCCTTTTATTGTAAACAGATCTACCTGTGTTTATAACTGGTACATATCTATAGCCCCTTTTACATAAATTCATACATATAATTAAATCTTAACTATTAACATTTATATAAACAATTATTTTTTCCATATCTAATAACAATTTTATCTTGACCTATGGATCACATATAAGAAAATTCAAATCTATTAACGTTAATTAGCTGCTTCACACTTCATTCTACAACAGTCATTGAATAATACATCTTGTTTCATTATCTTTCATTAACTCAACACATATTTGGTATAACATAACATAAACTTTATCATAACATTTGTTGTCACAAAATAATACCTCTTAACTCAAAATTCGTATTTGCTATTAGTAAATTATTGTTTCATTTTTTGTTTGTTTTTCATTAAACATATATCATCAACTATTGTCTAACTTACAGGTTCGGTTATTCTTGTTAATATTACCTTGCATCCTTATTTACCTTTATCTATGATTATAAATATAATTATTAGATCTTTGTTCTATCATGGGGTTAAATATTGACTTGTTTATTATTCTGTGAACCTTGTTTTTATGTAACTTGAATGCTAGCATTTCTGTTGCGTTACAATATTGGTCATCTCAGTTAGTCAGTTCTTGTCCATCTCTTCAATCTGTAAGTTGTTCAGTCATTGCATATACGGGTAAGATGTTCTATAGTTGACTGGCTCTTGGAATCTATATTTTATGCCATGGTTGTTAGGTGTCTTTCTCGTAGTATGTTTCTTCCTTGTCTTCATTGGTTCCTTACTGACCGAAAACTATTGGGTTGTTGGTTCCTGTGGTACAATCATTGTTCGGTGCATCTTCTTTTTCTTATAATGTTATTTCACTTGTTAGTTACCATTAGTTTTATTAACTCTTATTGTTGTGAGTTTATCCTTGGTGATGAGTAGCTCATGTAGTTTCATGCTTGGCCTTTTAGAAGAAACACTTGGTTTCTTTCTTTCACTCAATTATTGACATGTGTTAATATTTTGGGTTATTGAAATATTTGGGCTCATATGTCTCGTTACAATATTAACTGGTTGTAGGCATATAAACTTATACACTGTTGTGAGAATTGTACAAAAGTACCTTTAAGCTAATTTCAAAACACAACATTTCAGAATTAATCACATTTTTTTCACTTTATAGGCTATGTCACACCAAAAGAAAATGTACAGGTCACTTTCAACAACAGTTGACAACAGCTGACTGAATATTATCCGATGACAAAATACTAAACAGATGGGAGATAGTCACACCAACCAACCATTTTGTATATAGTCTTTAAAATGAGATTTTTTTGCTTGTACACGGAAAACCTGGATCACTGTATTAAGATATATATTTTAGATATGTAGGTCAATTTATTAATTTTGAGCTATTAATTTAGCTAGTGCTAAGCTTTAAAACACAGTTATTTGTATGAAAGAAAAGTACAATTTTGTAGGCCAAGTAATAAATCCAACTATGATTCTGAAAAATTGTCACGGGTAGGAAAATAAAAATAATAATAATTCACCGATCTGAATGACGTTTTACAGAATCGTGATAAACATAAAATTACTTTTGATAGTGATCCCATGCTCATCCCAAGTTGAAACTTTCAGAATATGTAGAGGAAAACAATATCTTTCACATATATTTTTTTGAGAATTTTAAAAATACAGTTTTTCAAAATTCAGTAAATGCAATAATGATGTGTTTATAAAAAATATATATATTTTCAACTAATTATGTTTTATATCATATGAAAGCCCTTTAAAAGAGCTTTCAAATGAACTCGATGTCATTGTTCTAGCTTAATTAGAACACAAGTTGTGAACAAATCAATATTGTTGCGCAAGTCAAAAATTTTATTTTTTTTTCATTTTTGAGCACCCATTACTCAGTAACCTTTCGTCAGAAAAATGTGAAAAAATTGATTTGTGTTACTATTTATGAATACTACATGCATACTTAATTTCAAATAAATCTAAGAGGGTCAGGTTGTAGCACTTGTTGATTTGACACGGAATATCTCTTAAATGTAACTTGAAGTTTTCATTTTGTTGTAAACATACCAGTCTAGTTTTTCTATTTATAGTTTATGCTATTTTTTTTTAATAATTTGAACTAATTGAACCCCTAATCAATCCTACACTCCCTCGCAGAAAAACCTGTATTTAGTTCATTTATATTGTCATCTGAGTTTAGTTATGTTTGATGTAATAAATAAAACGTTTATTTCATCAAAGGTGTTTTCACTTTTTGTAATTATGTTCTTGTAAATAAATATTCTATGTACTTTATTAATGTAATCTTATAGTTACTGATAAAGTAACAAAGCCCAAATGTCTGTGTGGTATTTTTGTTGTAATAATATTTGTCTGATATGTATTATTTTTGCAATGTTTTTATGTATCTTCTCTGAAGAAATAATTTGTTCATTATCCTTAATATTTATTAATTATTGATACCTTAGAATTGAAACTGTTTTGTATAAATTTTGTAATAAAAATCAATGTACTTGTAAGTCATTTTTTATCAATAACCTATTGAAAATAACACATTCCTTGTGCAATGCAAGTAGGCCTACCAGATACCTACCAAAAATGTATATCCCCAATTTTTGATAGAATATTTGATTTTTGTTCCCATCAGAATTTTACTTTGATTTTACTTTCATGTTCCATAAGGAAATGGAAGTATGGTGATGGCAAAAAAAATCGTGTTAGAGATTTTTGCAGATTCTGATTATACTACAAACATGAAAAAAAGTAATTTTTCGAAAAGTGTCTGTGTGTCTGTCTAGATTTTTTATGGCAAACGATAAGAGCCGCAAATTCAAACAGAATCAAATAATTTTTTGCATACAGCCCTGAATTGTAGAGTATTCAAGACCTATTGTTTTTTGTGAAGATCGGTTACGGGGAAAGGGTAGTTTACCTGAAACATTTTTTTGTTGTAACGTAATAGTTTACCTGATAATTTTTTGTATATATGTACTACGTTATTGACAACAAAGAAGCAGTTTGTTTTTAAAATTCCTTCCCGGCCTGTTTGGCCGTAGACCAATGTTTTCTGCAAAACCAGACGTTTCGCCAGTGCCATCGACTTCCATCATCACTGAAAATCAAGTGCGATAACGTGAGGTGGTATACGTTAGTGCCCACAGTAAGTGGCTGAAGCAGTAAGTAGAAAGAAGTAGTTTTAATGGAAATATTTCATTTCGAAAATGATTTTAAATATAAATCTTAGAACATGGAAGTCGTGTATGATTCTCCATACCAATATTTTGTTCTTAAGTGTGCTATTAAGTATTAGGAATCTTCTCCATGTCAAGGTATAGGATTACAGCCTGTTTTGCCTTCACTGAAGGCATCTCTTTTCCTTGCCCTACCTATATCTCGTCTTCCCTGAGGTCTGTATCTTATTACTTGTTTAGGTAGTCCCATGTTTTCCATTCTCTTGATATCCTGCCTCTATTTTATTTGTCCTTCCCTTATTCTGCCGGCTATAGAATATACATTTTACTTGGTTCTTATATTTTCATTTCATATTTGATATCTAAGGGTTTGTATTATGAATACTCAACACAATATTTTTCTTGTTAGATTCGAAGTTTTAAGTAATTTTCTCTTTAAAAGTGTGTATCAACATTTTAGCATGACGAGATGCTCGGTACTTTCCTGTATAGACACTAACATAAACACAACATGTACATGATACTTACTATTATACTAACATTAATAGTTAATAACATTTTATTATGGCCTATGCATACTGCAGTCGTCATTGTCACTTCTGATAGTGTCCTTTTTCTTCATCTTATGGTTTTATTACCTTAACTATAGTTTGTTAAGTGAGTTTACTATACTTTAGGAAGTTACCTTTTTATATGGGTTGTAATCCTATCAAATTATTCTCATTATTGCTTGAATATCTCTTATCATTGTTTTGATAACACTGTTATTATTGTGCAGTAGTTCATTCAGCATTTATACTGATAATTGCTTTGGTTTAAAGTAACCAAGATTACTTGCATCTAGCTGTCAACATGGTTTATTTATTTTTATTGTTATTATTAGTATTTGGGTGGCTATAATCCTTGAATTTACTTATTCGAATAGTATTCTGCCTCATTCAATGTTGTTGGTTTAGTTCCTACTCTTTTATGATAAGTTTACAAGATAATTTTGTTCATCATGCATCCATTCTATGGCAAGCATATAGCCTAGTTATAATAAACAACAATGAATTATTGTCGGTTTTGTGTTTCTGTATTACATTTGATTTATTTGACTTTATGTAGTACTGGTATATCTATTGGTTATTATTAGATTACATTTTGTTTATCTTTTACAGTCTTTACTATTGGTAATTAGTGGTTATTTCTAATATCAATTCCACTTTACAATTGGTCATTGGTGTTTTGGACATAGCCCTCTTTTCATGTCTGCACATAATTTAGCTAAGAACTTATTATTATTCATTCTCTTTGTTACTTTTTATGTTCAATAATTCATTCTTATTGATTATTGTTTGTATTACATTGTCAAGGAAGGTATTCACATAATAAGTTTTGGTCAGTGTCAATTTGTTTTGCAGCTTAGGGGTTTAAATCATGTTGTTTATTCCATTTATTCTTTCTTCTTTTATAATAATTCTTTTATTGCCATATGTTAGTTCATTATAATTCATGTTATCTCCCTTTTTTGTGTTTGATCTGGATATTTTCTTCTTCTCTTCACCGATTCCTTCCTCTCTCTTAATAAGTTTCTTCATGGCGTTGTTTTCACTGGTTTCCTTCTCACGGTTAATAGGTTTCTTCTTGATTTTGTCTTTAATGGGTTTCCTTCTCACTGTTTGATCTATTGGGTAATTATGTATGTCGTCTCGTCGTTAGTCTTGCTTTATCTTCTTTAGTTGCACATTTACTGGTAATTCCTTCTTCATTTTAATTCACTTGGTTTTGGCTTATGATACTTCCTTTTTTATCCATGATCGTATGCTTGACCTTGTAGGTATTCTTAATTGTAGTGGCTTTCAACTTATTTGTGGTACGCTGGTGTTGGTAGTGTTATATGTACCATTACAACATACAAAAATTTGACAGATATTTTTGTCACAAAAAACTTTTATGATATATTGTGTATAAATACACATATAAAGGTATTTTTGCCACAAAAAACGTTTATGATATATTGTGTATAAATACACATATAAAGGTATACAATACATTTGATTTGTTTAACAGTCGTTATAAGACAGTATTACCATATAGGGGAGAGCAGAGAGACATAAGTTGATACTTTGTACTTCTTCAAGTGTCCCTTAGTCGCAGCACCTCTGCAACTGTATAACGTTTTTGTTATAGCTTGTAGTACATGCTCCTCCAGTCTGATTATAGCAGTGTACAGTAAAATGAGTCTTTGTTCCCTTTTGTATTTTAGAACGTGTAAAGCAACCTTTTTGTCACTAATTTGCTATGGGTGTTTACAGCTACGTACTTTGTTGGATCCATGGTAAGTGTACAATTGATTCATACTAATACAAAAGCAATGTGGCAACATGAGGGCAAGTTATGTTTCTCTATAACTTTTAAAAGAAAATTAATTCATAACCTAACAGATCTCAGAATTAATTATGTGTCAGTTACTTGTGATCCTATAATGAAGATTACGTGTTTATTAAATCCTAAAAAACTAAAATTTTTAAAATGATAATAGTAATAATGGCTCCTTTTTATGCCGCCTAGGAAATTTAGGAGGTAGAATAGGTTGCCTAAAGTGAGTGTTCGACACACGCACTAAAGGTAGAGTGGCCAGCAGCACTACACTTCAGCCACTAATTTTAAAATTAAAGGTGTACCTTCAATTTCACCAGAAGGAAAGTGGTATGTTGGTACAATGTAAGTAAAACATTTTGTTCTGTTTTCTTTTTTTCATATTTGGTTCAAACGTACAAGTGAAAAACGTTCAGGGGCGATGTAGCTCACAAACCCTACAAAGACTCAGCGTTTTCCACAACTTGTATTTAGGAAAGAACAAAAAGAAAAATCAGATTTCTGTGTTATGATCTGCACTATTCTGTTAGTTAATATGGTTTGTACCCTAAGAATATTCGTATGTTAGCCTCCGAATACGTGTTTGCAAATAATGTCGATTTTCTGGTGAACTGGGCCGGTAAAAGATTGTTTTACTGGCTTCATGCAGCGACATTCAAGGTTGTCTTTTAGAGAGGCTGAAGCAACAAGTTTTGCAATAGCATTTAGTTTTAATAAACATAACATAAAACTTTCTTCAATATTGGAATTCTGTGATAAGTCGCCTTCATTTTTATTGTCACAATATTTGGAATGTGAAGGAAACCAGGCAGCATAACGACAGTGCACTGTCCTAACAAAGTTGTCAGTTTGAAGGGAAATAAACAAGTCAGCAGGGTTACCCCTTTGGAAAAGGGTGAAACCAGTGGTATTTTCATAGATGGCAGCTGGAAACCACCACTTATCGTTATATCCACAGAGTGTTTTGTAGATATCACTTTGATTATTTATGGACCAGCAGGTTGTATTGGAGTAGCACATCCATCAAGATAAATTACAGCCTCTCTTTTTTTACTATTTATGAAACAGTTTATACCTCATACCCGTTACAATCTGACTTCAGCCATTAGACAAGTGTTTATATGGCCTGTTTGGGTGCAGCCGCTGAGAGCTGGATGACAATAAACCCAGGTAAAACCATGACATACCTGGGCTAGCAAAAGATACTCTTTCAAAGGCAGCTACACCATCTAACTGACAGCAGGTTTTAGTTCAACTGGAATTTGGCCATTAAATGAAAATATATTCAGTATCGAAGAGTTTCTGTGTTCACCTGTAATTGACAGAGAGATAGGAGACAAAAGTAATTATGAAGGAAGATTAACACCAACAAAAGGTTGTCAAGAGACCACAGTAGACGGACCTCCCACGTCGGGAATAAACGAGACATCTGCTAATACCTTATCACAGTTGACACCAGAATAAATTCGCCCTTATCCGAAAGCGACTGCAAAAATAAAATAAAAATGCGCCAAGAAGAAAAAGTCAAGTATTCTCACTGACTCCTATTAAAAAAGCAATTCGTATTGAAGAGGAAACATGACAAAAGAAAGAGCGATCAAAACGGAAACTAATCATGAACGGTAAAACGAAGGCGATTTGTGGACTGTATAGAAACGGTCAATCAAACTCTCCAAGACTTAAGAAATTGTAACAAATTAGTGGGTAGCGTAACATTTGTTATTTCAGAGGATTCTCGCTAGAGATTACCGGTAACTGCAAGAGGAACCCGCGCTGATATTGTCTCAGTGTGTTTAAAGTCCTCGGCGATGTGGAATGCTATTCAGACTAAATTTGCAAAGCAATATGAGAGCCCATTTAGGAGGAGGAGGAGATGGTGATTTTTCTACAAACTTACTGCACCTCGGTGACGGTAGTGTTCCTAATGACGATAGCTTCACAGAAATTGACGAAAAATTGGGACATAGTAAATAGTACAACACTGTATTAATTGCTAAATTCTGTGCAAAACGTCAAGTGTTTACTTGATAAAAATTACAAGTGGTTATTCCCAAAGAATCGAATCTGTGAAGGAAAATAATGATACAAGTTTGGAAAAATTTTCTGGGGATAATAAAAAGTCCGAAGAATCTATTAACACCGTATTTAATATTGAAAATATAGTGTACTATCTCCAAGAATTTTTGAATTCTTTAAATCAATCTTGCATTCCGCCACAACGGTTCATTGTAAAGGTTGGCACTCCAACAATGTTGTTGAAAAATTTACATCCTCCGAACGTTTGCATAATACAAAATGCAGGTGACACGGGAATTTCTGTGTCAAGTAGGTAATAGCGTTATTATCGACTCAAAAGCCCTCTTCACACACACATTCGAATCAGTAGGCTACTGGTTGTTAGCATTACCTGTTTAAGCCTACCTGGTGTAATTACCAACTTATAAATTGTAACATTCTTTACTTTAGTACACACTTGAAGGAAATTAACAGTTTCGAAATTACATCCGTTCCATTTACATAATTTTTATTAAACCTACTTAATATGTAGTAGTGGACGATAAGCTTTTCCAGGTTTTACTAGTACTTGACCTACAACGGTCTGATCTCCTACACTCAGTGCCTCTGTCTTTTTTTTACATAATAATTTTCCCATTGCTGCATAGAATTTACCCGCTCGTACAGAAGGCAACAGAATTTAGTGAATCCAAGCTGCAATCGAAGTAAAACTACGTTACTTTCACATCTCCGTAGGTATGCCACGAATATCCGTCATACTGAATTCTGCTCAATAAAAGTTTCATACTATCACATGACTCCGACATGTAAGCAGTAAGTTATAAACTGAAGGGATTGGTGAATTATTAAAAATGGAGTAAAATCAATAGGTTAAAAAAAGTTCGTAGAAGTCTTGAGAGGAGGGAACGTTAGAAAACTGTTTATGTTATGAATGCTTAAGCCTACAAATCGTGATAGTTGTTATTAGGGATGTGTCGGTTCTCGGTACAGATTCTCGGTACCACCGGTTCTTGGGGTTAGGTACCGGTATCGAGAACCGGTGCTACAAAGTCGGTACCAGTACTTTTACATGTTTTATCCTTCGTTTTTGCATTAGACCATTTTCATAGTCATTAGATTGTCGGTACTTTTAAAACTTTCACACTGTACACGGAAAGCGGTTTGGTGATTCGGAAGTACCACAGTGGCGTTATTTAAACACCACAGGTCGTGGTCGGATTCAGCCCAGTCGATGTAAATTTCAAGGAAATCGCAACGCGATGGCTGGAAACACGAAAAAAATGCAAAAAACCGAAGCCAAGATTCGTAGGTCAGAGCGTCGCCAACGGAGCACGAGGTGCGTGTCTGACACGGACAGGCAGTTATACAGTGTTTGTATAATGTATGCGTGTGAAAGCAAACAAAGTCAGGTAGGCAAAAGCGTTGCCACAAATAGCACTGCCACAACAAATCTAATCCCCTATTCTGCGAATCGGCAAGGCAATGCTACAATAGCCTCGTGTCTAGACTTCGTGGTAGGAGCAGCAGTTCAGTTGCTTATCTGCTTTGTGAGAAGTACACGTTATTAGTTTGTCTTGTGCGAAAAATATTTTACCAGGGACTTTTCAACTCTGTCTAACTTTAAGTTATATATCCATCTTAGTTACTGTATTCTGTTAAGTATCTGTAAGGCTATATTCCGCTGTACTACAACATATCGCATAATACAAATAAGGAATTTACGCGAAAAAAACTACTTAAATTAACCAACAACTTACATAGTTAAAACTGTAGACCAAATATCGGCGAAAACAATATAAATATAAGCTTATTTTAACCGAAAATATCTGTAAATTTTAAAAATGATTTTCTTTTCTTTTGACCTTTTGACATGTAATGGTTATGTTTGTATACAAATGGTAGATTTAGGAATATCAAATTAGTAAATTCTAGTCACCGCTTGCAGATTTTAGTTCCTACTACTAGATTTAAGGAATGTCTATAGTAAACTTTGGTTTTGCTAGTATCTACAGAATTAAGGAGTCAAAATTCACTAATTTAAGCAGAAATTTTGTAGAATTAAGTAGTTTTATTTTTCCGTATAGGTTATGATGAAAACTCGTGACGTGTCCTAAATTGGGGAGGTCTCGGGTTCTCAAATTGTGGAGCAAACTTTGCCCTATTAGTGGTTTCAGTTTATATCAGTTTAATATTTATAATTATTTCAAATTTTAGAATACTTTTAAGAGATGTCATCCCAGGTTTGGAAGTATTTTAAAATTGACGCTGCCGATAATCGGTTTGCCAAATGCAATATCTGCAGTAAATTAATTTCGAGAGGAGGTGGAAGTAAGAGTACTTCAAATTTAATGAAACATTTTAAAACGCATTCTAAAAGTAGGCCGAATGCTCCCACTAATAGAGAGCCAGCCAAAACTCTGAGTATACCCAGTGGATCCACTTTAAGCAATTATTTTAGTAAAAATACAAATTTAGGCCGTAAAACTTCCAGCCCAGATATGGGCTTAAATGTAGAAGAAATAAGTGATGATAATTTAAGCCTAAGTGTTGATGTTTCGGATACAGATGATCCAAACCCTCTGATGACTTCTCCAAATTTATCTGCTGTGTCACCAGCATCAACAACAGACCTAGGTGATAGTTCTGAGATTCACACTTCACCTAGATTCAGCCCTTACCCCAAAGCCATTCACTTAAGGAATCAAATGACCTTGCAACAACAAACCTTGCCAAGTATGTATGACAAAATTAAGAAATTTAAGTCAGATGACATTAGGTCAAAAAATATTGACAAATTGATTGCTGAAATGGTTTGTTTGGATTTTCAGCCTTTCTCTGTAGTAGAGAATAAAGGTTTTCGTATGCTGATAAATAATCTAGAGCCTAGATATACAATACCGTCAAGAAAAACCTTGACCAACAAAATTATCTCTGACATGTATCAAAATCTGATCAGGGAAGTCAAAGATTTTGTGCATCCACTGTGTTCAGCGAGAGACTTTTCAGCATTTCAGGGAATATTTGTGACACCAAACGCAACAGATTAGACCCTCTAAGAGTTAAAATGTTGGTGTTTTTGAACAAAAATTTGAAATGTAAATAAGTTTTTTACTTTAACGTCATTTTATTGGTCTACTCCACAATTAAACGCATTTTAGAATTAATTTTGTTGATGTTTTTCTTTTCCCTCTAGCCCTAAAATAAATTTTTAATTTTTGTTTTTAGGTACCGGTACCGAGAATCGGGAATCGATTCTTATGGAATCGATACTGGTACCGGGATCGGAAAAATTTGGTACCGACACATCCCTAGTTGTTATTATTATTATTATTATATTATTACTATAAAACAACATTTGTATTATTTTAATACAGACAGGGGTGAATACAGCCTTCGAATGAATTAGTAGTACGAACGCGTCAGCCTGCCAACACACATTAGATCTGTATATTTGTGTCGTGCAACGGTAGTAATTTTTGTAAACAAAGACTGTTGTGTCATTACGACATTAAGAGTGTTGTTGGCGTGAATTTATTGCGACAGATTTTTTTTACCTCTGCCCATGTTGCTCTCTTTCAGTCCTCTCACTCACTCACTCACTCACTCTCTCTCTCTCTCTCTCTCTCTCGCGCGCGCCAACTCGTACAGTTTTTCTTTTTCTTGTCAACAATTTCAGTGTTACACACAATCCTTCACTGTTTGTTTGTGCGTGTTTGTTTAATCATTCATTGTGTTCGTATAGACTACACATTCAAACTTGAGTAATCTGTTTGTAGCAGTGTAACATTTCTACAAACACTTAAAGAGGCGCGCTTTGGGTGCAGTCGCAGAAGGACCTGCCGTGCTAACTTAATGAAAATAAAAGGAAATTAATAGTGAGGTAGTCATGTTTAATTAAAGGTAGTAGTGAGGTTTGTCCCTATTAGTGAGGTAGATGGGGAAAATTGACAGAGAAAGAGTGAGGGGGAGAAGAGAGACGGGGGAGAGAGAATTACGAATTTTTAATTATTCTCATTCATACCGAATATCATTTGTAAGAATATAGTTATGCAGTTATTGGTATACAGTAGTACCGAAGCAACATGTTTCAAGTTGACTCCCATCCGTTGGAAATTTATTCACCATTCTGATTAATAAAAATTTCTACAAGTACCAATAATATAAATAACAACCTGCAGAAGCAGAAGAGTTTATATCTTACAGAGTTGAAGAGTTGTAATGTTACATTAATTATATTTTTGCTTTTCGTATATCACAGTGAGCAGTAATCTAATTTTTTTGAAATAATACGTGAAGGCTTATATATTAAGAATTAATTTTTTTTTATAGTTTCCGTAACTTGCTTGTAAAATAATTAGGTATCCAAAAGGTAAGTTACATATTTTAATAGCAACTTGTAAGTTCCTCATCCTCGGTTTTTTCCTTTCTTCAAAATGTACCACTTCTTAATTGCGAATAAATTATTTAACGTAATAATCGTTTCACCAAAGGCTGTTTGGATCCTGTTAATAAAACTCTTGAGTCTGCTGCACATAATCCTCGCTTTTGGTTCATGTTTCGTTAACTTTCTACATTACAATAAGTTTAATTATTTTCAAGTTCCTTATAAGTAGCCAACTGTAGTAAACATCATGTACTTTGACCTCTCTCTCACTCTCTCTCTCTTTCTTTCTGTTACTCTTGTTCTTCTCAATAACTGTATCTCAGGAAGTCTGAACGTAACAGGTTCTTAAGTAAACTTCATATGACTTAACGTGCAAAATCTTAAACATCATTTGGGCTTCAGTTATGTTATAATTTTGTAAGAAAGCTTTACAAAATACTTTTTACACTGCTTCTGTATACGAAACTAGGTGCAGGTATGTAATCAAATTTTTAAGTAGGCCTATTTATTCTAACACTGTTACAGTTTCTTGAAAACGCCGTATGTAAACAAACATTAAAACTTAGTAATAAGGTTTATCAAACTACTATTTTTCGCAAATCAAAAACGCATTAACGCAAATCAGTAATCTAGAGACCAATTTTATATTGAAAAATCGATGTCTAATAAACGGAATTTGATATGCAAAAATCCATCGGTTAAGAAAATAAAGTAAACTTGGTTAGTAACAAATAATCTTGGCCAAAATTTTTAATTTGATATAGGCTATAATTGATTCCAATTTTATTACAATCTGAGAAATGAAGACAAATAGATTTTCATAAACGTTGGTCTAGTAACAAAAAAAGTTTCATTCTTAAGCGCACAATATTATAATTTCCCTTTCATCCCGGAAAAAAGACTGTATTAAGCTACTATCATACTTGTCTAGTCTACACTATTTAATGGGTATATTATAGGTTTCACAAAAATTGATTATCTTACACATGGTTTTAATATATCACTAAACTTTGTGAAAAGTCTGAGTGAAAAGAATTATATACACAACGGTTGATGTTAATACAGGTCTTAATTCGTTTCAAAATTTATAGATAAATAAAAAATTAAAATTATCACATATATTGTGTGGTGTATAAAATAAATTGTAATAATCCTTTCTAATATTACTTAAGCCATAATATCCGAAGTTGGACCGTTCCTTTATTCTTCTGTAGCCTCCTACATTCTTGCATATCTGCTGTCATATTCGCGTCTCACAGTCATAGTAGACAGTAGGCTATAATATTATACCTTTTTTTGCGTTGTCTGAGACTTGTCTCAGAGGATAAGACTCAGGCTGATCTGGGGCAAGCACCCTTCCGCCGATTGGAGATTTAGAGGAGTCGCACGCCAGCGCAGCGCGGACCGGTGGCGAAGTAGGTGGAGGCATTCAGGATAGAGTGTAGTGTATGGATGTGTATTTGTGTGTTTACGTAGTGTGCAGAGCCAAACGGGTGATGGTAGAGCCATAATAAAAGTATAAGTCAAACGACAGCCAAGACGAAGTCGAGTAACGCAGGACGCCAAAGCTGGAGGGAGGTGTCAGAGAGGCGTCAAGGTAAGGCGGGGAGGCACAAAGGAGAGGGATAAAGACCGGATAGGTAGATAGGAAAATTTAAGATGTTAAGTTATCAAGAAGGAAACCAGGTGTAGTAAGTATGACGAAGAGACTTAATTATTTCTATTTCTCCGTTGGCGGGGGTTTCTGGGAGGAGGTCCATCGGGAATGGTGAGGAGACGGTTTATGACAAAGGAAGGTCTGCGGTAGTTACAGGTAGTATTAATATTATACAATACCTCCTTCACATTTAAGTTGAGGAATTCCAATCAGCCTTCCGTTGCGTTACTTCTCTCTTGAGCCCTTGATATAATTCGTTGCCTGCTCTTTATTGCAGCTGTAATATCTCCTTCGTTTTATAATTCGTAACGTTAAATATTCTTCCTCACCCTGGAATTTTCCATTCTCTTTTACTAATTTCTTTTCACTTCATAAGACTTTTCTATACAAAAGCAAGTATATAAAAAAGTTATAAGGTCGGGGATTAGCAACCAAACGGCATTGTTTAAAAACATTTATCTACAAGTTTCTTTTCTATAGTTCATCGTACACACCCTTGCGAGATAAAAATAACTACACGGTAGTTTCTTTCGCAATTTTTCGCATTATTTTGAGACAATCGACTGGTGATTTAGAGATAAATACTTAATATTAATGGGGTCTCATACATTTTATATTATATCTGTTTTCTATCCTACTGATAGAATTAGAAAAACGGTAGCTATCTCTCTTTTCCTTTTAAAAGCACAATACATATTAATTTACCAAGTAGCAGTTTCCTTCTTCATTTAAAATTTCTATCAAATCTACTGTATATTGGACAAAACAGAAGGGGAAACATACGTGCTTACAAGGTAGTGTAAACATCCTGTAATGCTGTCAAATCAAAATACAAAGGAAGGGGAAGTGAATACTGTAATGAGTAGCCCCTACATTCATATTTATGCAGGTGTAGGTGATGATTAAGGCCCGGATTTTTATGTAATTACATATTTGAATGCTGAGTGCACATTTACACGGAAAAGCCAGATATCGGCGAATCATACCAATAGGTGTCTTATCCGCGAGTTTAATTTTACATATTTTTACATATTTTGTTCATATTACATATTTCACTCCATCTTACAGATTTCTACATATTTTAGCTATTTTACTATACTTTACTTCAATTTGAAAATTAAAATGGCAAAAAATAGTTAGGCCTATAACAACATTACTCAGATGCGCAAATGTGCAATTAATCAGAATCAGGTCCAATTAAATTTATTACAAGGAAAGGCAAAATATTGCATCTGTTGCAATTGCACACATAGATTCTACTTTCAAGAAGTAAAATTTTTTACGAGCTCAAGCGACAAGTAAGGCATTTTGCACGGGATGTTAGATGAGAATGGTATGCGCGGCCGCACTCCTTATTTACGTTTCGTTCGCACGTTCAGCAGGCTCGGTGGGGAAAGAACGTGCTGTCCGCGGTAAATAAATACTCTTCGCAACGGATTCCATCTACCTAAACAAACAAATATCTATATAACTCTATGCTATTGTAGGGCACAATGTGATTTTTGACGCCAGTATTATCGACGCTCTCGGAGTGTAAGCCTACACGTAAATAACAATCTGGTGTGCAGTGTGGTGTGTTGAAGTTATTGTCAAGTCAGTGTTTTGTCTTTCGCCTACACTTCTGCGCTTGCTTGTTTCTTGCCTTGGCGGATTCTCGTTGTTGGACAAAAGACGTCTTAAAAAATATATTGTGCGGTATTGTTCAACGCAAGTTCTTAAGAGTTTTAAATACAAATATCCTTGTTTTATCATGGCACCGACCGCATCATCTTTGTCATCTAAGTTAAAATCATGGGTACAGATTGACAGTGCTTTTACAACTGACGATAAAGCTGTATTTTGCCAAGTTTGTTATGGCCAAATGGTGTTAAAGAAGAGAAGTTACTGCTGTTGTATACAGATGCAGCAGCATACATGTTAAAAGCAGGTAATTCTCTAAATGTGTTTTACCCCAACCTACTACATGTTACATGCCTGGCTCATGGATTGCATCGAGTAGCTGAAACTGTAAGAGACCTTTTCCCCGAAGTAAATACATTAATATCAGCAACAAAAAAGGTGTTCTTGAAAGCTCCTTACCGTATCCAGTGCTACAAACAAAGGCTACCTGACACACCTCTGCCTCCAGAACCCGTAATTACAAGATGGGGAACCTGGATCGAAGCCGTAAATTTCTACAGTGACAACTTTGAAGCTGTGAAGTATGTGGTGGAAACATTATCTCCCGATTCTGCAGTGTCAGCGAGCGAATCCTTGTCTGCATTCAACAACTCTAAGGTGATATGTTCAGTTTCGTACATCAAAACGCATTTCAGTTGTATCAAGAAACTGGAGACTGCAGGTCTGACTCTCCAAGAGGCCATAGGAATAGTTGAAGAAGCAGTTAACAAGTTAAATGCTGTGCAGGGTGAAGTCGGTGACAAAGTTTCTACTAAATTAAATGCTGTGCTGAATAGAAACCCTGGTTACTCAACTTTACATACCATTTATCGCATATGTAACGGCGAAACTGTAGAATCGATTGAGAATATTCTTCCAAGTACGATTCCTCTATATAAACATGCGCCGGTGACGACATGTGATGTCGAGAGATCCTTTTCTATATATAAAAACATACTCTCAGACCGAAGACAGTCCATGTCAACAGACAATATAGAAAAGTATTTAATAATTAATTGTGCAACTAAACAGTGGAAAAAAAACTTACATGGACACTTTATTCTTATGCAGAGTTATAGTAGAGTTATATATATATATATATACAATATAGATTTTCAAGTCAAAAATCTACCTTTAATTTTATAGTAATTTCAACTCTCCTAGTAAAATACTTTGTTAAATAGTTAATAATTCTCAATTTTTTACTTTATACTCATGTCCTATACTACAGAAATCCATAGGTAAAATACTTTGTTGTAGTTAATTTTATAATATCAAGGTTTCTTTTTTAATACTGTTTTCTAAAACATGTTTTCATAAATTTTCTAAAGTACAATAAGCAATTGAAAAGTAATTCATTTCTTATGCATGCTGTCTTATTGTAAACTCTTCAACAAAGAGTTGAACTTTCAGATACTGTGTATTCTGAGGGTTAACTTATTTTCTGTAACAGAAGTGGTAATCTAACTGGTGATTAGTGTCAGCCCCGAACTTGATTAGTATTTTATGGATTACATTGACTTTGCTCAAAATATATTTGCATGTTTTGAAAGTGATTTTAAAAAGTTTAAAATGAAGCACCTATTATTTTCAAAACCTTTCAAAGAGGGCACTGTTATGTTCTCGTAAAATGTAAATATATTGTTGATGTGAAAGTATTTTAATACTACATATTTCTTAAATATTACATATTTAGCTACATATTTTCCTTATTTTTCTTACATATTTATGTACATAAAGGGAGACTGTGCGCTGCGCCGTACGCTAGACAGAGAGGGTATAATAAGCAGCTATCTCGCTCTAACTTCGTCAGTGAACTGGCGGGCGGATGAGTAAATTTTATTCAATTCATTTTTGCAGTTCAACCTGCGATAACTTCAAAACCAATAAATATACAGCAATTCCGAAAACTGCATTGTGTTCAGTAATTAAATCTCTATAACTAGCCAAAATCTCAATTAATATAATTAACAATTACAGAAGATACACAGAAGAAGAACGTGTTTTTTTTTAGACGTTTCTATTGGTTTAGCATTTGCATTTGTACACTGTACTCTTTAAAATACAAAAAGTAAAATTGGTTAAAAAGTTTTACTTACAGTACGCCTACATCAGTTTTTGAAAAAGTTTGTGATTCGGCTGCTTCATACAATGCACACGTTTTTTGGAAGCCATGAAGCCAAAGTGAGTCGACCTAACGCCGCTGCCCCAGACTCAGTTGCCCCAAATAAAGTATTTCAATTATAAAAACTTAAATATTCAAAAATAGTGAACCATATCGCAGAATGACGTAAGTGTAGTGAAGAATAAGTCGTGATCAGCCAAATCATCAAGAGTAGTATCTTTACATCCCTAACCATTTCGCTAACCAAAATTGCAAAAATTAGTTTGGAGATACGTCCGGATATGGGAGGTTCCGGATATCACAGGTCAAGATGTGACAGGTTGTACTGTACTTTTTAACTACATATTATACTAATGTACAATAAAGATATACTTATTATATCTTTATTTAGTATATAGTTATTTACGTGTCAAGAAAAGAACGTGTGAATAAAGTGATCACAACATTTTATACCTTATATGTTTTCTGTCATTGAATGATTAACCCACTTTTTAATAACAGCGTTGAAAAATAGTTGATTACGTCTTTCAAAGATTATTTTTACTACGGTACTGAAATTAAAAATAACTAAGATCGTATACAGGAATTAAACGTAGGCGACTGGAAGCAGTAATTGTATAAACAGCCGAGACACACCAGCTGCTAATATTGTAGGAATTGCTTACGTTCAGTAGACTTGGCAACGTTGTGACCTTCGTGACTTTATATACATTTTGTGGCAACACTGTGCATATTTTTCATCACTAAAAGCTAAACCGATATCCGTGATAAAATAGTAATGCATTTTTTTTAACGTGTGAGTCGTTTGTAACGATTAAGTTAACAGGATAATTATTATTCAACTTTTTTCAACAAACTATCTTGAAACGGATATATATTTTTACGGTTTTCTATGCTGATTACGAATATGTAAGAATAAAATGTCTAAGCTTACTCGTAACTTTTATATATGGGGTCTCAAAAAGATGAACTTCTCTGGTCAGAACTTGCATGTTTAGCTAATGATGGATAAACGTGATTATATATATATATATATATATATACGAGGCCGACAAACAACACCTATGGCACGTAAATATTTCCAATAGCCAAGTCAACTAGTAAACAACAGCTTACCCGTACTAATAAAGAAAAGATTACATACGAGGCGGACAAATAACATCCATGGCAAAATGAAATTTCCAACAGCCACGTCAACAGTAAGTGAACATCTTACCCGTACTAAAAAAAAAAGAAATTATACGAGAAAGACACCTAAGAACTATGGCATAAAATATATGAAATGTGTATATAAATTCCTAGAGCCAGTCAACTAGTAATTTACCATCTTACCCGTACTACTAATGATTAGAAAGAAATATACAAGATGATATACAGAACAAGCAACATAAGAAGTTGGAGAAATGGAAGCAAGTAAATATTATTGATATAAACAATATATGATACCCAAACACGAGGCAAAAAACCCAGAAGAGAGCCTATACTAAATGAAATGTAACACAAAGACGTGAATCATGAAGATGAAGATTATGAAGTGACGTTTAATGTAATACCAAGAGAAAAGATTAATTGATGACAAAGAAGAATGAAAAATAATATACTAACGAAGGAGATCATGTGAAAATACCAGTGATGAAATGCAAATAAACTATCCCAGTAAAATGTGAAGAATTAAGTTAAGATGAATCAAGAAGAAGAGAATATAATAATGTATAAACCGCAGATGCGTGAGATACTCCCAAGGATATTTATTATTTGTCGAAAAAACGACCATTTTATATTTTGAAATGATTTGAGATGAATGATTCAGGCGATCATTTATATTATTGACAGAGATGATGTACCTCTGAATTTATTGATGTTAGTATGGACAGCAGGGATGTATGCCACAGTGAGCCACTCTGAACTGCCCCAGCTAAAATTATGTTAGGGAATTAGGGAATTAAATAAACAAGGGAGATAATTACATGGAAAGAAAAATAATTATGATTCAAATAGAAGAGAATGAAGGGATATAAGAAGAACATAAGAGTCAACTTGGAAATGTACAACAATTGATGAATTCTTCAGAAAAATAAGTATACGAATTCAGAATTAATCAATTCTTATAGGAAGGCATATGTAACATACCAAAATAACGGTTACATAAAAAATGTATAATACGTCAAATGGAAGAGTAACATAAGCATATTTCATCAAGCATGGAAGAAGGAACAGAAATATGAAAATCAAAAGAGTATCTACAAATAAATAACATTAAAACAATCCAACGAAGAAGGAAGAAGAGTCATAAGGATATATCATCTAGTATAAAGAAGAAAGAGAAAATACAATAAATCGATATAATACGTTAGCGCATCCAGGCCCAATAGATCAAAATAGTGAGGGGATATGCCGAAAGTGATTATCATCACAAGAAAGAGACATGTCAAATACAATCACCATAGTGAGAAAGCAGACTGATTTGTCATAATAATGGGATAAATATAGGACAATGATTATCATAATAGTGAGTGAAAATGTGGAAGAATATAACTATATTCAGTGAACAGGAATTATTACAAATAGTGAGTAACCAAGAAAAGCACCAAAAGTTACAAACAATTGACATGAAAAAGAAACAGTTGAAGAACCAGAAGAAGAAGAAGAAGAAGAGGAAGAAATGTACCATGAAGAATAAAGATTATGTATAACCAGAACGAGACATCAACATTCCCAATATATGGAAAGCACCATAATCAATATAATACCCAGAATAAGAATAATGATTATTGGACTATTAATAATAAAAAACCAAATGTTGAACCTCAATAAGTGATCACAAAGAATGACAGTGAATACTTTGTATAAGTGCAACAAAAATGATATAATAACATTAACCCCAAGTAAACAGCACAGACAATATTAGTGAAGTGTTTATAACTGAGGGAAGTGAATAACAATTTATAAGTGAAAGAATCAACGATTAACAAGTGAAATACACAAACAATTAGTGTACCAAGTTTAATCCAAGATTGTAAAACCCCAAATATAACCAGTAAGACCACCAATTTTATAATACAGAAAAGTGAAATAATTGCTCAAAGAGACCAATAATAAAAGCTTCATAATCCTTGATATGAAATGTGCCTGAATGTCATAGCAATACAGGACAAAATGTAGATAAATGTTAAAACAAATAAGTAGTGAATAAACTAATTTGTTGAATAGAAACAAGTCAATGTACCAAAGCCTAGATACAACCCACCAAAATGTGTAACATAATTAGATTAAAAAACCAAGTATTATTGTATAAACATATAGTGTAAAATGTGTACAAAATATGCAAAACATAGTAACGAACAATTGTAGTAACATGCCATAATGACATGACAGTATTTAAGATAAATACTGTACAAAGTATGAAGCATATTGTTGTCAAACAAATGACACATAACCTCACATGAACTGGACCTACAACATAAAATCATACACAATAATTATATAAGGTAATTATCAATAATTGTTTCAAACAGAGACCAAACAAGAATAAAAGTACAAGACAATGAATACCATATGAACTGAAGGACACAACTAAATGAGTCAAATTATGTATAATAACAATAAACCAATTAGACAGAATAGTATGTGACAATAGTGTTAGTCAAAAAACATTAACAAAACTTGTAAAGAGAGAGTAAGAAATGTTACCAGTAGTTAGAGGAATGTTCAATACAACTATGAGAATACCTCACAAGTATTATACAAGTAACTTAATGACTGGAATTTAATAAACTAACTAACTGCAATGATAGGACCAGGTATAAACAACCACCATACAATAACTTAAAAGGATTTCAGCTAACAAAAAGTTAGTGAATCCACTAAACTAACCATGTACAAAATTTGTACACAATTTAATTAACAACAATGCATCTAATATGTGGTAAAATAACTAAATAAGAGTGACAGAATGGCGAGATGAGAGCATAATGTATTTTGAACAATACTATATATGTAAACAAAATAACATTTGCCAAAATGAAGTATTAGTAAATGTATATATGTGTATCTAGTAATGTTATACTACCAAAAATATGTAGTAGAATAAGGGATAATAGTGATGTAAGCAAATATAAACAATCGGACATAGATGGCTTGTACGCCATTAGTACATTTTGTGTAAATTACAAATATATTAATATTATGTATTAGAATAGATGAGAAATGGACTCCAGACGTTTAATCATAAGTATTATGATATAATTACAACAAAATATAGTGGAAAGAACTTATTTTTATTAAGAACCACTATATGAATTTTGAAGAAAATGAAGTGAGTTATTAATGGACGGAATTATTACTTGTTTGGACTTAAATTAAAGACACAAGTGTCCGCAATATAATGCCACTATCCAAACGACAATCTGACTAATAATAAGAAACTTATAAACATTATAAGATTTTCGGTCATTTTCGAATGGCAATGAATACGTCATAGATAATCTCAAACCCAAAGTAGTGACGCTAAAAATTAAAATATTTGTTTAACTAAGTCTTTTGGGGTAGAGAGTATTGCATTCTAAACCAATAGAATGACCCGATTTCACCAGACGAAAAGAGACGCTTTGGTGAGATGAATTAATTGTCTTCCTGACTTCGTTGCGTGCGGAGCCTGCGTCAGTCATCAAAAGATATTTTTTTTTAATGTGCGCGTACCTAAGTATATACCCAGTAACTAACCTATACTGAACATCCATCTTATCGTGTGACAGTGTTGTGAGTGAATAGTGAAACAAAAGACATGACCAGTGTATAATAAAGGTCATGTTATGTGAAGGAAACAGGGAGTATTATACATTAACAATTTTAAAACATAATGATAAAATAGTTCTCGTTAGTTTAACGAAAATTATTGTCGACTGCGTTAGTCAAGTAAACACGTTTGAGTGTTTAACCAATAACGATGAATAATTATCAGAATAAAATGAATAAAGTTCTCGTCCAACTTAACGACGACTTTTAATTAAAATACGTTATATTCATTTTCAAAGAATAATAAATAGAAGCGGAATCAATATTTTATACCGCACACCATTACTCGTAAATATAGTCGTTTGTTTGACTATGATTTCAGCAGTCTTGAAAAATTTATAACTTATTATACGAGAACTATCATTACTGTTTTTCTTTTATAAAATTGCTAAACTGCTATAATTGTTTTTATTATTTAGACAAAGCTTTTCGTCATTACTGACATCTTCAGGTCTTAAACAACCACGTTGTTTAAGACCTGAAGATGTCAGTAATGACGAAAAGCTTTGTCTAAATAATAAAAACAATTATAGCAGTTTAGCAATTTTATAAAAGAAAAGTAAGGATGGCTGCTAATTTAAACAATACGAAGAATATCATTACTGTTAATTTTACATCTTGTTATGAATAAATAATGTGTTTATAAAGATAGTATTAAGATTTTATTACGATATTAACTATTCTATTTTGTAACTTACTCTCATCTAGGTAAACTAACCTATAACCAGAACGCATTTGTGTGCCACACAGAGAGTCACTTCTGTCATAAATAATTCTTATAAACAGACTCAATAATAAGAGTTCTTTCATTTTTTAATCAATTCCAGTTCATAATGATAATAAGTAAACCAGTAATATTGTTTTAATAGTGGAACGTTGAAAGCACGTGTTTACAGTTTTTAGCTTCAGACCGTTTTCAGGCAACAAGCCGACCGTACGATAGTACGATAGTTTGACTATCGTATTGAGGTTAATAATTTTTGAATTTTGTCTTTTTAATTATAATAAATAAGTAAATATTGTTATTTATTAAAACATCTTTATATCTTGTATTATGTATATTCAAAGGATTCACGAAAATTGGTAATACTAATAACCAAAGTGGACATAACCTAAATTACCATATTATCGTACATTGTAACAGTGTTACCAGCCTTGAGCTGAAGAAGTCTCATCATTTAATTTTCTTGTTGAAGAAAGTGAAAGTGAAGAAATCATTTAACTTTGTTGTTGTTTAAAAAAAAAATCATTATTCATTGTTTTAAAGGAGTTTTCACTAAATTTCACTAATGTTAATAAATACCTCAATTTGTTACCAGTGAATAGAGAGTCTTTATTTCTATAAAATAGATATAAATAACTTACCCTTTTAGAAACAATTATTTCACAAGTTGGCGGCAATATTCAAGCAGTCAATATTTGAATATTTAAATTACAATTGAGTATCAGTGTTATTTTATTTAGTGTGCATATGTCCATATCCAGACAAAATATTTGTGTGTATTTAATGTATTTCCAGTGAGGTAGAACCGCCCATCAAGAAGATTGAAGACATTCACGGATGGTAAGTGGGGAGGTGAATACAACAAAATATTAGTGATCGTATTCCTTTTTAAACATAAACATTAATTTCAATTTACCCATTATTAATTCTATCAAATACTAAACAACAACCACATTACAACGTGAGAGGAGTGAGAAGAGTCTACAACAACAAAAACATTTTAAACCAAACCATTTTTTAAACCAAAAAATAAAAACTAATTACACCCAATAATAACGTTTAGTTACAATATCAGTACTAAAACGACGTTCAGTTTCAGTTATAGTGGCGATATATTCCAGTGCGGTTCGAGTTTATTGTCGGGCGATACTGTGGCTTATTTAACGTCATGCCATTTGGACTCTGTAATGCACCGGCAACATTTGAAAGATTGATGGACCTGGTACTCCGAGGCCTGACATGGAAAATTTTCATTGTTTATTTAGACAATGACATAGTCATCGGGAAGACTTTCAAAGACCATTTGGAAAACATTAAGGACTTACTTACTAGAATTCACTGTCCCCAACTGAAGCTGAGCTCGAAGAAGTGTTCTCTATTCTAAAACGAATTACAGTATCTGGGCCATCTTGTTTCGGCAGCGGGTGTTAGCATGGATCCTAATAAAGTAGTCACCGTAAGGGACCGACCAATGCCGAAGAGTAAACACGAAGTTTGGAGGTTCCTGGGTTTATGCTCACATTACAAACGTTTTCTGAAAGGCTTCGCTACTATTGCTAAACCATTACATGAGCTAACGGAAAATAAACGAAACTTCCAGTGGTCGAGAGAGTGTGATCAAGCCTTTAGGACTTTGAAAATTGCATTATGTTCGCAGCCAATTATCGCTTTCCGAGCTTCCGAAGGGAAGTACATTGTGGACACAAACTGGTCTAGGAGCAGTTTTGTCACAAGTGAAAAACGGTGAAGAACGAGTAATAGCGTATTACAGCAAGAAGCTTTATAAACTGGAGACAAATTATTGCATTACAAGGAAAGAGTTGCTGGAAATCGTCCGAGCGTTGGAGCACTTCCATAAATACCTCTATGGGAGATAGTTTTCACTTCGTACCGACCATGCCGCGCTTGCATGGCTCTTAAGATTTAAAAATCCGGAATGACAGTTGGCAAGGTGGCTTGAACGGCTGCAAGAGTACAACGTCAAGGTACAACATCGACGGGGGCGCATGCATGGTAATGCAGATGGCTTATCACGAAGACCGTGCCCAGAAAACTGCCGACATTGCCACAGAAAGGAAGAACAAAACTCAAGCGAACATGTTTAAGCCATCACTGTAGATTTGCTGGCAGACGGCTGGACAGCACAAGACTGTCGACAAGAACAGATGACTGATGAAGACATTGGACCGATCTTGACAGCAAAAGTGGAAGGTCGCCGCTCGGATTGGCAAGATATCTCCCATGGTTCAGAAGTGCTAAAGGCCTACTGGGCACATGGGAATCTCTTACCTTAGAAAACGGATTGCTGGAAAGGGCTTGGGAAAGTGCAGATGGACGAGTGGTCATGCAATGCAGTTGATAGTTCCCCGAAGTAAAGTACAGTCTGTTTTGAAGGAAATGCATGATGGAACATCTGGAGACCCTCTTGGCATTAACAAAACCCTTGACAAAATGCGGAAGCGATTCTATTGGGTTTATCTTCGCCACGACATAGAGGAATGGTTTCGTACGTGTGAAATATGTGCTGGAAGCAAGGGCCCACAAACCAGAAGCAGGGGAAAAATGAGACAGTATAACGTTGGACTGCCTTACGAGAGAATTGCCATAGACATTGCTGGACCGTTCCCAGTTACTGACGATGGAAACCGGTAACCAGTAGGTTGTAGTTGACAACTTTACTAAGTGGATAGTAGCCTACTTAGGAAGAATTCCAAATCAGGAAGTTACCACTGTGGCAAAGGAGTTAGTTCACAATTTCTGTTGCCATTATGCCCTATGGAAATTCATACGGATCAAGGAAGAAATTTCGAAGTAGGAGTCCTTAAAGAATGCCGTCTACTCGGAATTCGAAAGACAAGGACAACTCCTCTGCATCCTTAATCGGACGGGATGGTTCAGAGATTCAATAGGACACTTGAGCAGCATCTTTCGAAGGTTGTTGACGAGAACCAAACAGACTGGACCAACGTATACCACTATTCCTCGTGGCCTATAGATCATCAGTACACGACACAACCGGCATGAATCCAGCAAAATTGGTGTTTGGGGGGGGGAGGAGATTCGTCTTCCTGGGGACCTAATGTTCAGATCACCTGAGACTCAGTCCCAAGAGCCAATGAACTATTCCTCACAATTAGAAAACCAACTGCCAGAAATGAATCGCTTGGTAAGAGGACAGCTGAAGATTGCCCGTGATAAAATGAAAACTCGGTATGACATTCGCAGCAATGATGTACGTTTCCAAGAAGGAGATCAGGTCTGATTGTTCAAACCAAAGCGCCGTTGTGGTCGCTCACCTAAGCTTCAGTCTAACTGGGAAGGACCCTACACTGTGTTGTTTATCGGATTCAACAGGAAGGACAGCGAGTATTGAAGGTCGTCTACCTAGATCGCCTGGCTAAGTATTACTTCAGAGACGGTTTGCCAGTTCGGGACGAACAGGCTTAAAGAGGGGGCAGTGTTACAATATTACAGAACAATCTACGTGTTTATCGAACGTTCCAGATGGATCAGGAATGTAATGCGTGTGGGGTACGTGACTCTCGACGCATTTGCTAGACTCTGCCAGAATTCGGGCGGCCTCTCGCTGACTGTGTCAAGGCCGCAATAAATTACTTCGTAATGTAGAGCATCTTATATAATATGTGGAATAATCTAGTATTTCGAGGGGGTATAAATTCTCAACGGCGACGTTCAGTTTCAGTTATAGACGCGATATATTGCAGTGCGGTTCGAGTTTATTGTCGGGCGATACTGTGTGCGTTATTAGTAAAGTGTTGTGTTTAATAATCGGGTGGGACAATTGTAATACAAATTGTGTGTTATATTAGTTGACATTGTATTGCCTGTGAACAATTTTTATTTGATATTTTGCCAGAGACTGTGTCGTTAATTACGAACTGTTTAACTGTGAAAATTAAAGCTAATGATTAGTGACTTAATTGGTGTCTTGTATTTTGTTTTCCACTGTACCTACGACGATCAAGTAGACCGTCGTAACAAAAATAATAATAATCAGGTTATTATTATCATAATTATTACTGTTTTTGTAGTAGTGTTTATTATTATTATGTTATAATATAAAATTATTTGTATATTATAATGTTTAATAAAATGTTTATCTGGTCGAATTATCTTAAAATAATCTTAGATAATTTCTTTGTCACGACTTTTAAAGGTACTTGTCTTAGTAGCATAAGAAGGAGGCATAATTTCTGGTATGAATTAGATCGAAAGTTTTCAGTAACTACACCGACCCAAAGCAAACATTTCACAGACTTTAGTAGGCGCTACCAGCACGGTCACCACACAATAGGCGCTCAGAGCATGGAGCTCAGAACCTGGGTTCTCGGAGCACTGAGCCCGCGGCAAAAATATTGTGCGTGGTATCATCTCACAGCTCTGAACTAGTTAGGTCCACATGAACGAAGAGCATACTGCAGTTCCTTAAACTAGAATTCTTAAAGTTATTTCCTAATGAATGTTTGGACAAATTTACAATAGCAACTAAATCGTATGCAGGGCCGGATTAAGGTATCTTGGCGCCCTAGGCTAATTACATTTTAGCGCCCCTCACCACCTATAGGCTACTCTTACGTTTATTTCCAATGGGCTGAATGAAGCTTTAAACACCCTACAGTATATTTCTTAGTTAGGAATATTTCAAATATCTTACTGTTTCTGGAAATAGTCTCAAGGACTGAAAACTGAGGCTATTTTTCAGAGATTGTTTTAAAGTTACACCTTCAACCATTTGTAGTTTGCATGGTTTTATAACGAAAAAATTAACTAAGTAGTTACACAATTATAAGAGTTTTATTAAGGGTACATTTAACATCATTTACACAAACAAGACAATTAGTTAAATATCTTGTGGATTTGTTAAGACTCATGTAAAGTTCGAGCTAGATTCTTTTTTCCGGGCTCGGTCAATTCCGTCCGCCGCTACCTGACTCCCTTTTTCAAACTGGTCAATTGCGTCCCCGTTACTGCTAACAATAAGAACGGTTCAACTCCCCCACCCCACCTATTTATACCTTTTTCGGGATTTATTCCTCATTTAGTTGTCGTTACTAAGAGTTGTCAAATTGTGTGTAGGAAATTGTGTGTAGTGTGTAGCAAGTGTAGCGCATCGATAATAAAAGTTATGAAAAGTGAGAAGGGTAAATCAATCTTGGTAGTTCGTGGTTACAAATTCAGATTCCACAAACATCTGTTGGACGGAATTCAGTGATGGGCATGCACCAAAAAGACTTGTAAGAATTACTTAAAAATTTTGGAAAATAAAATTACAGAAAGTTTTCAAGAACGCACTCATGCACTTTTGGAAGAAAATATAATTAACAGACAAAAAGTAGCGAATTCTGTGAAAAGAAAAGCAGCTGAAGATATTACATGTAGGCCGTCAAAATTCTTACAGAGAGAATTGACAAATAATGGACACGTAGAAACATTATCAACTGGAGGCGCTGAGTTAATCAAGCGAGTAATTAGGCGGTCCAGAGAATCGATTCATCCAAGTCTTCCAAAAAGCCGTTGTGCAACTCATTGCGCTCTGCAAGAAATGGAAATTGTCACCAATACTGGGGAAGACTTCCTCATGATGAACGACACAGAAAAAGGACTTGTTTGTTTTTCAACAATAACAAAATTTAAAAATTCTGTGTGAAACGCCAAAACTCTATGCTGATGGTACATTTAAAAGTTGCCCAAAATTTTTCAAACAAATATTCACAATACAGGGATATGTAAAGGATATGTATGTGCCACTAGTTTTTTTTTTTATTACCGCACAAAGACTCTTGCACTTATACCGAAATGTTCAAGTTAATTGTCGCGAAGTGCGAATCGCATAATTTGTTCCTTGATCCTGAGGAAATGTTTATGGACTTCCAATCTGCAATACATGGTGCTGCAAAAGTTGTTTGGCCTTCAATGAAGATCAAGGGTTGTCGTTTTCATCTGGGGCAAAACTGGTGGAAAAAAATTGAAGCTCTTGGGTTGTCTTCTGAATATAAATCAAACACGGAAAACAGCCGTTTTTTGAAATTATTTTTTGGCTTACATTTTCCTAAGTCCCGACGACATAGACGACTGTTTCACAGACGACCTAATGGCATTACAACCAGACGGAAAAGAAAACATAAGAATATTCACAGATTACGTATTCGACAATTACATTTCTCCTGATGCTACGTTTCCTCCAAGAATATGGGCGGATTTCATCGTTTCAACGAATCGTACAACGAACAACTCCGAATCGTTTCACGCTCGATTAAATGCGCACTTCTACACTTCTCATCCCAACATATTTGTCTGTTGTTGATGTTTTGAGAAATTTCCAGGCCGATACATACATCAAATTAAGAAGCAAAGAAAATGTAAGGGAATATAAACGGATAGAAGAAAAGGAAATATATCTTCGGGGACAAATGAATAAATTCACCAGAAAAAATGTTCTCGAATACAGTATGTAGAGGCTGTCTGCATGAAATTTTTACCAATAAAGTAAAATAACATAGAAGATTGACAAAATTATTATTGTCAAACTAGACAAACAGCAGCAAAAAAAATAAAATACATAGAAATAAATAAAAATGAAAGTTGCATAGAAAATTGACAAAACTATTTTAAGTGGCTAGCCAAACAGCATCAAAAAAATAAAATAAAAAAATGTAATATAGAGAAATGACAAAACTATTATAAGTGGCTAGACAAAACATATACTGTAGTTCCTTTCAAAGGATATCTACAGCTGATGATCACTAATAACTGTGAAATATGTTTTTGCTTTTTACTGGGATATTAAAAACACAAATGATTAGAGGAAGATACACTAGTATCTATACTTATTATTATGATCAATTTTTCGGAAGAGCAAGCTACAATTTCCTACGAGGGACGGAGTTGACTGCGTAAAATTTCCTATGAGGGACG
Source organism: Magicicada septendecula (assembly GCA_034769895.1). NCBI lineage: Eukaryota > Metazoa > Arthropoda > Insecta > Hemiptera > Cicadidae > Magicicada > Magicicada septendecula. Next base: position 117,489,373 of record CM068374.1, on the reverse strand, counting down.
CAATTGATCGGGTTATTTTTCAGGCGGGCGCAACTGACCGACGTCCCTTTTTCTAGCTTTAGATTGAGCAAACGTTTTAATGACCTCACTGAAATCAAGTCCTTGCACGAAGTCACTTTCAATGAACAAGAGGGCTACACTGGTCAGTTTATCCTGGCGCAAATTTAAGCGTAAATAATTCACTCTTCAAAGATGAGAAAGATTTCCGCCACTGCAGTTAGTGACGGGTATTATAAGGAAAATGGGAAAACAAAGCTATCTCAACATTAGGAAACATTGATTCTAAGTTAAGCGTTTACAAAAAATTCAACAGTGGTTTTTCTTCAAGTCGCTTTTACTTCTTTACTTCTCCTTCTTGTTCTGGGTTGTCAGGTACATAGTCTTTTAAAAACTGAGCTAAATCCACACACTCATCAGGAAATGTCTGGTCCAAGTCAACAACATAATTTTCTAGAAGGTGGTTAGCTTTATGTCTTATTATGTCATTATTTAGTTCAGAAATTTGAGGTAATTTCCATAAGGACCAAAACTTGTCATGCATATCAATGTAAATTGATTTTCTTCTGTTCAAATTAAGCAGAAGCGAATCTAAGGCAACGTAGTAGTTTTCAACAATGAAAGATTGCCTCCCATCGTTCCCTTCTAAAGCGTCAGCAGCAGTATCTTCAGAAGTTTTATCTAAGTGCGCTTTTCGTTTGTTTTCTTGTTAATTTTTATCCTTATTAAACTCAAATTTTTATCCTTGTAATTTAATACCAATTTTACATTTAGCTGTAAAATTGTATTATTTTTTAGCTAAACTTTTGCGCCCCCTAAAGTGCCGCACCCTAGGCTACAGCCTAATCAGCCTATGGTTAATCCGCCCCTGACCGTATGACGAGCCCAAGTAAAACTGGATACAATGTAAACGAGAGAGAAGACCCATTGATGAGTTACGTCAAAAACCTAAGAAAACTGCAATTTAACAGAACACAACGTTCGAGAGCACTTGAAAGCAGGCGATACAAAATAAAGGTTTATCACACAAAGCCAATTCTTCACCAGTCCATGTCAAACAAGTGAAAATAAACATAAACGAGAGAAAAGGTTTCACAGCAAGAGTAACTAACGGCAAAGAATCAAAGTATACCACCGTACTAGTCAGACAATAAAAACAATAAATGAAAAATGAATGTTCTACTTTTATAATACGTATCATGTATTCTATTTTAAAAAATTTTAATTACTTTGGTTACGGAAATTACATTTAGAATGTCTTAGAACACTATTTAATTATAAGGGGTTGTGTCTCATAAGTATTTATTACTGTCAACAAAAATGAAAATTGAAAATTTGGTAAGAATAAAATATATACCTTACACATAAGTACGTAAAATCGTTGGATTTGTTATTACTTTTACAACCAGGAACAAAAAACTTAAGTGGCAGTATCACTGACAAATCTATACTAAATGAATTATGTACAATTTATTATTTGCGTCGACTAACGTTTCGTTATACATTTATTTCCGTAGGTTACTGTAAGTTAAAATTTCTAAGCACATATCCTAGTTGAGCTTTATAAATATGTCCAAATTGTAGTTTAGGTTATGTTTCAATAAGTACGTGGGTTGATCAACATATGTTTGAAACCTATTTATTAAAAAAAACACACAACAAACACTAATAACACTGTACTGTTATAAACTATAACATTAATCATCATTATTGCACTACAAAAATCGTTACGAACAACAAACTGTAACAAGACCTTCGTAAATTATACTAGAAAGCTAACCGCTAACACGATACAGATCACGCTCCACTCAACTGCCGCTTCGGCCTTAGATGCAATGTTGCCACATTTCTACATTCCGGCCTGACACTAGAGACGGCCATCGCCCGGCCATGTAATTCGACGTCGATTATAATGATCGACACATAATGCATTTGTTCATCGCCTGCTGCAAAGAGAGAATTAAAGCGTTCCTTCATCCATCTAGATTTATTCATTTTTTAGTAACTGATGTGACCGTTTTGATTCAGTTACGATTTCCACGTTACTGGCAAGAACATATTCATTCTTTCCATATTGCATTTCCTCATGAACAGGTTTCGTTTTCCTAGGCCTACCCGATGTGTTACATAATGCGGAACGTTCTCGTGCGTTTAATGGTGACGTTTTACGAGCTTCTCGACTAGCCCTGTGGGTGTGTATTTCTGCCGAGGCCGCCCTGAAGCATTCTCTAGAATTTTCGAGTCCTTGTTAAGGACGGATATTATGCAACCCTGCAAACTATAAATAGCGTACACCTGCCGCTTACTTAAGTTTACTTCGGGCGATTACTCAGTGCGTTTCGAGTGGCTATTAGTGAAAAGTGATTATTGTGCGTGACTTTATTAGTTGATACAATTATTGCGTGTGGACAAATTTAATTTAAATTATTGTACGAGTATAATCTTGCTGAAAACTTGTGCATTACAATCTGTTAATTGTGATAATTAAAGCTGGATTTTAGTGACTTCATTGGTGTGTTGTATTTTGTTTTCCAGTGTACCATACGACGAGCAGTTAGACCGTCGTAACAGTATCACTCATGAAAAAATGCAACAGAGTAAAATATCCTAATTTCCACTGTTCAAAATTATAAACAAATGATTTATCAACCCGCATTTGACATTCATACATATTCGTAGTTTGCACAATATTCCAAAGATGATTTTTTTAAAACCATGGTTGCTACCTTTATTTCACAAACATGTGCTTGCTGCAAAATATTAACGAAACGCAATAAGAGCTAAGCCTACCCCAACTTTTTATTTATGAATCCTTTTACATAAGTCACAATTTCGTAGTAAACACTGTGATAAAACTTTGTATTAACAATAATTGTATGCATTTATTTAAGCCTTTACTCTTGCTTTCTGCTGTTTTTAATGAAAAATTGACTATAAATTTTTAATCAACATTTATTACACACCGTTTTATATACATGGTTAATTACAACGTACTCTTCGCTAATCACTATGAAAACAAGCTATACGGATTACTTCAATTTAGTTCCATATTTTAAATATTTTAGAATCAAATATATCGCTTTTATATAAATAGGCATTGTCATTATTGTTAATCATAAGAAACAAAGTGATTCAAACAACAGTTTGGTCAAGATACCTAGAAAATCTATATGATTATTTTAGATAAATCTATGGAAACACATCACTAAACAAAAACGTTAAAAGGGTAGCAGTTCCGCGGAAGTAATTCTGGTTATGTCAACGTCATACTTAACTAAGCAAAACAATTACATTGTTACTAACATCCAGCTAAATAAAATTTAAAACGTGAATACTCATACTCATACTCATCTACAACTGTATAATTTACTACAAATTATTTCAGGCGTTCTCCTTTTCTTTCCTCCTTATCTATTTGAAACCGAAATAAATCATTATTAATTCCTCTAAAAACACATGCGTAATTGTGTTAACGCCACACGTAAATCTCAATTTAAATAGCAGTCAGCTACTGATATTTTTAAAATATTTATCATTTTATTCACATTATATGGTGAAATTAAATTGTGCTATTTGCTTAAAAAGAAAACTTATGAAATGCTTAAGCTTTAGAATATTGCAAGTGTTAATAATTTACTTCATGAATAATATTCAGTGGTTGAAGGGAAATATTAGAGTACAGAAAGCCAACGCTGACAGTAGCGGAAAATGTGAGTATGTTGAAAACCATAGTGATAGGCCTACATATGCATATACATTTTAATACGAATAATGTGAGCATAGTGTTTATTATGAGCATAGTGTGTGCTATCATTAGCAGACTTCATTCGCATTGTCAGCTACTTTTGAGTAGATCTATGTAGTAGATGTATTTTCTCATAAATTTTCTATTCAAATACTTAGTCAATTCAGTTTCTTTGTAACCTTTTTAAAGTCGTTAAACCATTTTCAAAATTAAATATAAATAAATTTGTAAAACTAATTTAACACTAAGCGTTATTTTTCATAGATTTTTCCATACACTTGAATCCCGATAAATGTAAAGAGTATTTCTTTAAAATCAGTCCGCTTTAAAATTGCAATAAAAAAGAAGTTAATTTGCACCTAACTAGCCCTGTTTATCAACAAATACGATTTGTCGATCATTTGCAAATAATTTCAATAAAACATCAAATGTTATTGCTTCTTATTTCAGTGATACTTCATTATGAAAATTTCAAAACGTTTTTGGTTTTAACACATCACATAACTATAACTATAACATATCACTAATTGTATATAATATTTCAAAACTGTATACAGCATTTTCTTGATGCTTCTTGATATTATCATAATGTACATATTAGATGTATATCAAATGTCAGAAAAATATTCTAAAAATTAATGTTACAAAATCTATATTCTATTAAGCACTTGCTATAACCTATTTGTACTCTACGGTCTTTCCTGTATTCCACATTTTGTTTACATGACATACTTGGTCTAATGTGCTTATGAATACACCAAAATATTTTAACATTTCGATTGTCTCACTGCCACCATAATCCCTAGAGTAGCCATAATAGAGTCATATACAATAAGGACTCGAACACATGACTGGTAGTGCTTCATGTTAAAAGGTAAACAGTTTATCTCCATACTATTACGTACGGACGGTACTATTTTATGGGTAATTTATACCATACTATTTTTGACGGTAATTTAAATCAATAGCGATATCTTCAGTTATGGCAAATGTATTGTAGACATTCTAACGAAATATTGTAAATATTAAAAATATATTAAATTTTCCCTACCTAACTATTGCTTAAAAAAAATATTTTAAAACTTTTATCAGAGATCGACATATATATTGTTATACCTATAAGCTTTAACTAAACCGAAATCAAATAGTGACTGTGTTTTTGCATTTAAATTATTTGCTGAAGAAAGTATGAACACCTATAGGTTTGAAAGTTTATTTCTTTAAAATCTTAAGGACTCAAAAAATCCAACAAAGCGCCTTTATTTCCTACATCCTGACCAGTCTTTTCTAGGTAGTAAATAAGGTAACATAAAATAGATAATACATAAATAACAGTAATTTTTTTTTATTAACAGTCTCTCTAATTTATTGTTCCTACCGTAAAAATTCTTGTAAAATGTAAAAGCGTGCAGGAAATTCTTCGGAGGAGATTGCTCATAATCATACCTCCTGCTCACTACCTTACCCACTATTCTGATTGGAAAACACGAGGATTCTGAGATCAGTGTCTGGACTCACGAAAAGTTCTCTACATACGTAGCCCGACATTCGGCACCCAGGTCGGAATTTAAGTTGACGCATATGTAAATAGCGGGGTCACGGGCCGAGTAGAATATAATTTGTCATTTAGGTATAATATAATAGAGCAGAGCGGGCCCCAGAGATTAGGCAGTGTGTTGAGTATTCCATATAGCGCTGACCCTGCTTAAACCGATTAACTAGTGTTTTATTCACCTTTACCACACCAGCCCGCCGGGCGGGACGATTTCAATGCAGCTGCCGTTATTAATACTCAGTTTAAATCCTCTCTGTGGCACAGTAGACGATATTATTCAAAAAGATAAATGACCTGTCTGCGTGATCCCTTAGTACTTTATGCACATATTTTATATAAGAATAATTTACCACATAAGGAGATTTACGCTTTAAAGATTAGTCTATTAAGTTGAAGACTGAAACAGACAACAATAAAATTATGGCAGACATAAGTAATATACTTGTCGAAGTTAAGGTATCAGTCTATTGCTTCTGGTAAATTTCAATCAAATTTTGTTTTTAATAACGTACATTTTTAACAGTTTCAATCAGAATATACACTATTTTATGAATCTATTATTAGGAACAAACATTTTCATTTTGCGTTTATTATTGAGTAAAACTATTAACCGTTTTGTTCGATGCGTACACTTACCGGAAATATTGCGTAAAATTATATTTATATATTTTACAGTAATATGTGGTAAGGCCTGTCTCTTAAGCCGTAGTAAGAAAAGAACTTTTAACCTTTTTCTAATTATTATTATATCCAGTACCTTTTCTTCTTCTTATTCTTCTTCTTCAACTTTTTATTATGATTGTTATTATTACTTCTGCAGCTACTACTACTACTGTTACTACAAATTCGATGAGGTTCAGAGTTTTTTAAATTTGTCCAAATTTCCATCTGTTTTTTTAGACTAGGTTTCCACAAATTTTGAAATTTCTAAAATTTGAGACAATTTTCAGATTTTAGTTAAATTCTATCAAACTTGATATTCCACATAAATTTGTTTTCTAATTCTGGACTCTTACCCCTTATTTTATGGGGGGATCAATATTAAAACAATAGAGGTCTATAGATCAAGGGAAATATTGAACAAGTATAAATATGCATGCTAAGTTTTCCAGCAATCGATTGGTATGTCCAAACTTCTCTTGAGACATACTCCAAACGTACTGTTGGAAAGACAAATAGCAAACAATCAAGTTAAAAATAAAATCTTGCATCATTCGTCCAAAAATAGTTTCAGGTTTATCAAAAACAATTTTTTGTAACTTCCAAGACATTTACCCTCATCTGAAACGGTGGTTCATAAAATTGAATGTTGTTTACGAAAAATGTTTGTAAACTATTTAAATAATTTTTTCTTTGGTAATATCTGTAACTCTGTAAATTTATCTTTATACTATCTGATTAATTTGTCAGACGGGTTGATAAGTTTTAAATATACCGTATGCAACAGAAAGGCTATGTGGCCAGTCGCCAGATAGCAGTTAATTAATTTATAGCAGTCACCAGAATAATTTATTTCATATTTAATTATTTAATGTTGCTGTGCTGTGTTTATCTAGATAGTAAACTATTTCCCTACCAACACCGACAGCGATACTGTTGAATACTTTGTAATGGACGACATAGTGCGTGTGCTTTACTTTTATAAAACAAACATGGATTTCAGGCTTAACAAATAACCGCTTTGTTATTTAACGATCGGTTTATTATGTTAAACACGGTACTGAATAGCTTACTGTTAGCGTTGACAGTTAACTCTAATGTGTTGCGTATTGTATGCGTTCCTTTTGGTTTTGCAGACTGGTTCGGAATTAAGGAAGGTTCGCTGCAAATAGAGGATGGCGAAATTCTCTGCTTACCCACAGGCTACAAGGTGAGTGACTCATAAAATTATTTACTCGTAAATACTACAAATGCATTATATTATAATTTAGTTTTCAAAACAAAATTAACAGAGGTTTTGTAACATATATAAAACACTTGGTAAGTTTCACAAATTTTTTAATTAACTCTGGCAGCTGTTTCGACTAACTTAAGCCATTGTCAAAGAGCGAGTGAATGAAATTACTGAACACAGGATGTTAGTGGAGTGTAGGTGGTGAACATCTGTTTAGGGCGTATCTGGAACATCTGTGTTGTGATGTGGATGGGGGGGGGGAGTGTGTGCATGAGACAAGGGAAGGTCAGGTGTCTTTAAAAACTAAATACACCTAAATACACCTGACTAAAATCTAAAAACTAAATACACCTGACCTTCCCTTGTCTCATGCACACACTCCTCCCCTCGCCATCACAAAACAGATGTTCCAGATGCGCCCTAAACAGATGTTCACCACCTACACTCCACTAACATCCTGTGTTCAGTAATTTCATTCACTCGCTCTTTGACAATGGCTTAAGTTAGTCAAAACAGCTGTCAGAGTTAATTAAAAAATTTGTGAAACTTACCAAGTGTTTTTATATATTTTACAAAACATTTGTATTCATATGTTTCACCAAGTGCCCAACGAGTCATCAATTAATATCGTGAAAATTAACAGAGTTTACATTTTTAGGATGATGGCCATTGTAATTAACGTAAATTATCCAGAAACACCTTATACGATCAGAAATTACACTGTTCCACACCACTATCGAAAAAGTTCCCAATTAGTGCTTCTAAGATTCACAGCCCATCACCAGATTGGAAATACACAATAAACATTGTTTTTTGTTTGATTACTGTATGTTTCCTATCTGTGTACAACTGTGTAGACCTAATTTTGCTTGTGATTATAAGCACTAACACAAATTTGTTAATTAATTACACTGGTCCACAAAATGTAATTTTTTGTTTGTTAAATGAAAATGAATAACTGATTCTTATAGTAATTTTAGTGCTGATTTCAAATATGTTAACAGTTTCTTTCCTATCGAGCACATTGTTTTAGTAATTAACATTTTTCGTTTGCAAACAGAAAATTATGTGACGGTAATATAACAATATGTTACATGCACTTTGTGCTTACCTAAAATCTACTTTTTGGATTTTGTGCTGTAATTTTCTAAAGGTATATCCCTCTTTAGATTCCAGCAGTAGTCAGCTAGCATTTTTGGGTTTCATTTTCCTTGGTAGCGTGTTTCCATGGTGGATATTTCCTGGTGAAAGCGTTCACCATGTTCATCACTCACGGCGCCAAAATTGTTAGGGAAAAAATCCAAATTTGAATCTAAGAAATGAGTTTTGAGTGACATATTACATACAAGTTCTTTGTAGTTTTGAAGAAGCTCAGTTACAAGTTTTCTGTAGTTATCCATCTTATGGCTTCCCAGGAAGTTGTTAACCACATTTTGAAATGATTTCCATGGAGCAACCTCAAATTCATTCAAATTTTCTTCAAATGCAGGATCATTCATTAGTTTTTTTATTTGTGGTCTAACAAATATACCTCCCTTAATCTTAGCATCACTTATATTAGGGAACTTGTTTTTTATAAACTGAAATCCTGCACCATTACGATCCATTGCTTTAACAAAATTTTTCATTAAACCGAGTAGCGGCGGAAGATAAACATTTTCAGGGTTTACTAGTGCTTGACTTACAACATTCTTCTCTCCTACAGTCAGTGGTCTCTCTCTTTGGCCACTGCTTTTTTATGTAATGATTCTTCCTATCCATGCTGTCCCATTCACACAAGAACCAACAGAATGTAGTGTACCCAAGTTGCAATCCATGTAAAAGTGCTTTCACTTTCAGATCTCTACAAATATGCCTTGAATATTTCTCATACTGAATCCTGCTCAATGCAAGTTTCATGTTATTGTATGACTCCTTCATGAGACCAGCATAACTAAAGTGATTGATGGGTATTTATTTCCAGTGTGAAGTAGGACTGCTTTAAAACTAAGCTTTGAAGAGTCTATAAGTAGACGCCATTCTTCAGGATGGTGCATATGTCCCAAAGCTTGCAGTAAAGAATTCACGTCATTGCAGCACACTAAGTCCTCGTACTGGAAGAAGAAATGTTCAAATTCAGACTGCCTGTCACGGAAAATACTTATTTTAGTATTCTACTGTAAAAGTTTCTATCCTTTCAATCTCGATGCCAGTATTTCTGCTTGACTCTTCGATAAATTTGGGTCACGAACGAGGTCATTTAATTCTGACTGATTAATTAAGTGAGTTTCAGTATATGTATTTTCCAAAACATGTGGGTCTCTTCTTCTTCATCACCTGATAAGTCTGCACAAGATTCAACATCATTAACAACTTCATCTTCGTCTAAGTTCCGTGTTTCTGGTGGTACTGGAATTGGAAGCTCTGGACTGTGTGCCACTGGCCTTATAGCGGAGGGAAAGTTTTGGGGCGAATTATCAATACATTTATTGGTAGTTCAGTTCTTTATTCCCATATAACATAACACTACTACTTTTATAAATTGTAAGTATGTGATTTATTTTTATCATTATAATTAGAATTAAAAAATTTTTTTTCATTACACGTAACATTACAAAGTTTAATGTCTTTAGTTCATGAACTCGATTAACACCTAAATTTGATTTGTAACCTTCTTTACAAATGCATTACTAAACCTTACTTTGAAGTGAGCATCAGCGTTTATTGAATTTATATGGGTGAGTACGGAATATATGTTACATATTAAATTGTCCTTAAAAGTTTAAAGTGTCGTTAAATGTATTATATTTGTATGATATCAAAGGAAATAGTTAATTTCTCATTTCACTGTTGTCGAAGATTCGCATAAAGCCGGATTATACGTTTGAAAATTTTTATTCGTCGTACTCCGCCCTCCGGCGTTCCTTTGTTTCTGCGGGGTTTCATTGGGATGTCATACATCGATACCCGACTCCTCGATCGATTAAGGCAACTACGGCAGTAGAAAATCTCTTATAGTTGTGACTCTCCTGTATAACCTAGTAAAGTGTCTAGAGAAGTTCAGTCACTACTTACTTGATCTAGGTCTCAATCGTAACTGGTCTTGACACTCGTCCAGTCTGGTTGACAGAGTATAGACCTAATAACATTATACTGTATTAAGCGGTACGCCTTTCTGTAATATGATTAGACCAAAATACACTGGACTTACAATCTTCAATCCAAATTTTTCATACGCCTTCTTATTTGCAGACAGCTTGCTAAGACCGATGGTAGGCCTACAGGCCTACAGAGTGCTACTTCCGCTTTCCAGTACATTCAACACCACGTGAATTGAATGACGAATAAGTTTATATCCACTTTGTCCCTGATTATGATTGTTTTATTTCATTAAAGAGGAAATTGCACATCTGCAATTCTTCTTACTACTCTGCTCTCTACCTTAAATGTCCATGAATATATGTAATGTTCTTGAACACGTGCTTTTAACGATACTCCCACACATTTCACTTTCACAATTTTACCAAACGCTACACTTCAGTTCGTGTTGTAAATGTGTTAGTAATACATTAAAATTATATCTTTAAGCTACTAAAAACATGCTCTTCATCATTCCCGTCTACGTCTCGGATAACTATTATTTTTGGTCCAAAATTAATCATCATTCTTTTTATTACACATTTCGTAGAATTATTGTCACATTGCAATACACACACGTTTATGCGCGTACTTTTGTGTCCGAAAATTGATGGATGTATAATAATAATTGTAATTATAGTAACAGTAAATATAATAATATCTATATGAAAATTTGTAATTAATTTCGAAACATTTTTTTCTTGTGTAGGTTGTATTTAGAATACTTTTAAATATGCTTCTTGGTATTTGTGAATGCGATATCTATGCAGATTCCAACCTCATAACAATGCAAGATTTAAATCTACAATTTAAACTGCAGCAAAATTATTGCTTCTGTGTAGTCACAGTTGACTGCAGGGTCCTCCGTGAACTTTGATCTAATCCGATATTTATTATCTGGATCTCAGTATTTTCACAAAGTAACTCCCTCTAATTTACTGTTCTTCCCGTAAACATTCTTGTAAATATAGTGTTGGCAAAAATGCAAAAGGTATACAGGAAATTCTTTGAAGAAGGACGATCATAATAATACAATCTGCTCACTACCTTACCCACTATTCTGATTGGAAAACACGAGGATTCTGAGATCAGTGTCTGGACTCACGAAACATTCTCTACATACGTAGCCCGACATTCAGCACCCAGGTCGGCATTTAAGTTGACGCATATGTAAATAGCGGGGTCACGGACAGAATAGAATATAATTTACATTTAGGTATAATATAATAGAGCAGAGCGGACCCCAGAGATTAGGCAGTGTGTTGAGTATTCCATACAGCGCTGACCCTGCTTAAACCGATTAACTAGTGTTTTATTCACCTTTACCACACCAGCCCGCCGGGCGGGACTGTTCCAATGCAGCTGCCGTTATTAATACTCAGTTTAAATCCTCTCTGCGACACAGCAGAGGATATTATTCAAAAAGATAAATGATCTGTCTGCGTCATCCCTTAGTACTTTATGCACATAATTTATATAAGAATAATTTACCACATAAGGAGATTTACGCTTTAAAGATTAGTCTATTAAGTTGAATACTGAAATAAACAATAAAATTATGGCAGACATAAATATATTGTTGAAGTTAAGGCATGAGTCTATTATTAAGAAGAAAACTTTTTTTTTGCGTTTTGTATTGCATAAAATTAATAACCGTTTTGTTAGATGCGTACATTTGCCGATAATGCTGCGGCATTATATTACAAAATTATATTCATATATGTTACAGTAATATATGATAATACCCTCTTAAATTGGAGCAGAAAAAGAACCATTATTCTTCCATCTTATTCCATTATTATTATTATTATTGTTATTAACTTTCTTCTTCTTCTTTTCTTCTACTTCATCTTCCTAATTTTTTTATTGTTTTTGTTACTACTACTAACTATTCGTACTACTACTACTACTACTACTACTACTACTACTACTACTACTACTACTACTACTACTACTACTACTACTATTACTACTAGTACTACTACTACTACTACTACTACTACTACTACTACTACTACTACTACTATTACTACTAGTACTACTACTACTACTACTACTACTACTACTACTACTACTGCTGCTGCTGCTGCTGCTGCTACGACAATAATGCTCGTATTATTATTATTAATTTTATTATTTGCGGTAGTAAGAGTAGCAGTAGTAGTAGTAGTAGTAGTAGTAGTAGTAGTAGTAGTAGTAGTAGTAGTAGTAGTAGTAGTAGTAGTAGTAGTAGTAGTAGTAGTAGTAGTAGTAGTAGTAGTAGTAGTAGTACGAATATTTAGTAGTAGTAGTAGTAGTTGTAGTAACAAAAACGATGAAAAATGAGGAAGAAGAAGTAGGAGAAAAGAAGAAGAAGAAAATAAATGGAAATACTAATAATAATGGAATAAGATGGAAGAATAATGGTAGTAGTAGTATTAATATTTCTGTAGTTGATCTAATTTTTCAGTTTTGTGTCACAACTAACTCATTTCCTCGTGTTTACAGAGTTACAGAGAAATAAACTAAATTTGCTCAAGCTTGAACTATGACATGGGCGCCCCGATGCACGCGCGCGCGCGCACTGCCGTTGATACGTAGTTCTACATATACTAATTATTACAAATTATAACGTTTTACACAAACTTTCGTATGGGATTCCTCAATCTTTCGTAACAAAAGTAGCATAAACTATCCAGATTCTTCCCAGTAGTCTTTCAATTTTGTGTTTGTCTTTAATTAGTTTATCATTCTTTACTGAGTTGAATAATGCGTCACTGAGTGGATTATAAGCTCTCTTGAATTCTCATTTTCCGCCTGAAGGTACTTGTAATGGTTTTAAGTCTAACTTATTTGCTACTCACTATTCTAAACCATGCAAATTTTAAGCGTAAGTATATTACATTGTGCATTCTGACTTACTCCTGAATTATTTTCATGTTCTGGACACCGTGCCATACATATCTAATGTTATTTTAATAATGATAAGAATGAGAAGAGTGGTTGCATGAATAACAATAAATAAAATAAAATATAAATAATAGTAGTAGTAGAAGTAGTAGTGGTAGTAGTAGTAGCCGTAGTAGTAGTAGTAGTAGTAGTAGTAGTAGTAGTAGTAGTAGTAGTAGTAGTAGTAGTAGTAGTAGTATAGTAGTAGTATAGTAGTAGTAGTAGTAACGATAACAGACAATTGTAGAATACTTGTAGGTGGAAGAAAATGAGAGTAGTTAAAATACAAAATTAAAATAGGCGCAAAATTATCCTTCTAAAGCTACTATTCACACAACACGTACACAGATCTGCTACTAAACATCACACCTTTACTTTCAGGCATATAAGTTATAAACGTGTTTATTAAAACCCTCAAATTGGTAACCGGCTTAAAACCCTTTTAAATTAAAAGTTATAATTCAGACAATAGTGTCTACACTATTAGATTAGTGTCATAACGTAACGAAGCTAATTATTAAACTTCATTATATTCGAAGTGAAAATGATACCCATATATGAGTTTACTATTAATTTAAAACGGTTACATGTTAGTTACTTAGCCGTAGACTACAACTCAGATCAGGAAAACACTAATTAACCACTTTTAAGTAGCTCTCGCTTATTAATTAAAAATCATTGCCTCTTTTTTTCACATACGTTAGTACTGCTTGTGTCTAGTCTGTTCGTGTAGCATAATAGTTGCAAACGACATACAGCAATTATTTTGAAAGAAACTTTGGCTTTAAATTTGACACAAACGACTATTATAACTGGCAGAGAGATCAGTATGAATAGTTAAAATGCGTTATTGTTAATCAGTTTCCTAAGAAAGTTTGCATGTTTATCCTTGATGTTTATTGACAGTTATAACAGAAGTAATATTAATCAAGAATTACAGCGTAAGGCAGGATAAATGTTAGCATGACTTTGAAGACTTTAGTTATGACTTACGATTTAGTTTTGGTTAGTCATGACTAATCGTATTATACAACGAATCATATCATATAACTAATATAATATTTGTTATGACGTAATTATTACTCTGACTATTCTTGGTATAGGCCTATTACAAATTTTCTGGATTCTATTAATTTTGCAATAAATTAAATGATGACTACGACTGTTCATCTACCAACTGCTCTTCACAGTTGAAGTTTAGTCTTAGCATTATAATTCTACTTTCAACCGGACAAATATCATGAGCGGTATTTGACATAAATTGTTTTTCAAAATTTGATGTTAATTATAGCACGTTGCTTATGGAAATTCTTAGATCGCGGTTCGAAAACTTTTGAAAAATTTGAATTATTTAGAGCATTCTGGTTCTTAAAGTGTCTACAGAAATAAAAACATTTGAACATATGTGTATGTAAGAAGTACCATAATGTCAACTACACTATCCATTTGAAATAAATAATATACACTCATATATACTACCTGTACAGAGTAGGCACTGTGGATGCTTTTCTAGCGTTAGTATGTTTACCATATTTTCCTTTGTGGATATATCAAAAAAATGTCCCTACACAACTGAAATAACATAACGACAAGGGTGGCAAACCGAACGACACATGGTAATTGGACGTAATTTCCACTTAAGCGTATAAAATACTTATCTCTTAACTCTAGCACCTAATTGTTGGAAAGAGAATAGTTTCCAAGACTGAAACCAACTGGAGTGATTATTAGTTTTGTATAAGCTATTAGTTTCCAATAACTTTGGTATTATAATTAAAAGATAATAAATTTCGCCTAAAGACATCAAATTTATAAAGATCTATTACTAATTCTGGATTTCACCCGCCAACCCTGTTAATTGGGCCGATACTAAAATTGTATTTATGCATTTTTTTATAGATCGTTTCTACTGTTGTGTTCCACTTTTGACCCACTGTTATGACGGTCTCACAGATCGTCGTATGGTACAGTGAAAAAAAAAACAGACACCAATAAAGTCACTATTCACCAGCTTTAATTGAACACAAATAGCAGTTTGTAATCAACAAGTTATGCAACACGATTATAACGATTATACTCGGACAATAAGTTAAATTAAATTTGTCCAAATGTAATAGTAATATCAACTAATAGAGTCTTACGCAATAATCACTTTTCATTAATAGCCACTTAAAACGCGTGAGTAATCGCCCGAAGTAAGCTGAACACTAAGCAGCAGGTTTGGGCTATTTAATGTAATATTCATGTTTAGGTACCCAAATTACTTGTACGAATTAATAAATTATTTACCTTCAATTATCCGCCGTATGATTTCTTGTAACTTCGTCTATGACGCGTTTCAGAGCTTATGCTCCATCATCAGATATTAAATAAAGATAAAACTATCACTTTTGCGAGATCGTTATGTAGTAAATAATGTCAAAATTTACATGTGAACCGTACGCGGATTTGGGTGCGCACCCGTCCAAGTTCATTCTGCCACTCAATGAATGTGGCAGAATGAACTTGAACGGGTGCGCACCCAAATCCACGTACGGTTCACATGCAAATTTTGACATTTTTTACTACATAACGATCTCGCAAGGGTGACAGTTTTATCTTTATTTAATATCTGATGATGGAGCATAAGCTCTGAAACGCGTCATAGACGAAGTTACAAGAAATCACACGGCGGATAATTGAAGGTAAATAATATATTAACTATTTAATGTCTTCAGTGTTCTATAATATGCGTCCTTAACACGCACTGGAAAATCCTAGAGGATGCTTCACCACGGCTTTGGCGGGAGCACACACCGGTTGCGCTAGTTGGAAAGCTTGTAAAACGACCCAATCGAATGTATTAGAATGTTCTGTATTACGGAAGAATATTACTGAAGCCAAAGTTAATAAAGTTGAGCTGTGAATTTTTTCTGTGCGAAATCGCACTTTTAAAAATAATTATTTTTAAACATAAGTAATATTATGGCGCCATAACGATTACAATTTTATGACTGTGTGTCCTCTCTTATGTTGTACAATATTGTAAATAGTATAAGAATGAAAACCGGTATATGTAATTTAAACAAATTCGTTGTAAGACTGTTACACACAAATTTTTATGAAAATATTTGGGAAGTAGGCAGGAGTCAGTTCTTTTTAGTTTCTCATTTTTCAAATTGTAACGCAATTACCAAATATACCGAGTGCACTAATAGACCTATCTGTTAGGTCGAAACAGATATAAGTTTAAATTAATTGTGTGTGTGTAAGTGCGTGGCACGATTGTATACGCATGCACTGTGTTTATGTATGATCTTACACCGTAAAATATGCAATTCGATTACATATAATCTACCGAAACCTGAAAATCACTGGAAAATCTGCATTTTGGATTTAGCCACATTAAATTCATGGGTACTCCGAAACTAATCTTTATAAAGATTTTATTATCACAATTGGTTTCCAGGAAACCGCTTGCATGCTTCATGGTAATTGCAGTATTCGCGTGACTCGGAAAACGTAACTTTTATGAGCGTTTAAAGTCACGAGAAGTGCACTTATTTCTAGTAATAATTTATTTCGAAAGGTGGAAACAGATGTTATTGGCGGAATTGATGTTCTTAGTGTTTAGCGCCCGACAGTCTTGAAGAATACAGACCGTTTGCGACATATAGAAATTAAAAGTATATCCAGTAATATTGACAGACTGAACGTGAAATAAGTTTCAATAAAACTGACGTTACATAAAACAAACGTACCGTGAATAAAAATATATTTTCATAAAACCATTAGAATAAAAATGTATACAACTTTTATTTAAAGAATTTATAATAACAAATAATAATCTCTAGTCCTGAAAAATTGTTTAATTAGAAGAAGTACCCCATAGTAGTCATACACAAGCGTTCCATACACCGAGCACACATTGTACAATTGTACTATTCCTGTGAATATAGAATACAATGTTTGTTACTGGTTTCCACATTTCAGCATCACAATATGGTACACTAAGGTATTTTGTTTAATACCAAACAAACACGCATGGTATACACTCATGCCACGCAATTTCACACACACACACACACACACACACACACACACACACACAATTAATGTACATTTATATCTGTTTAGACCTAACAGATACTGTAGTAGATTAATGTGTTCAGTATATTTAGTAATTGCGTTACAAGCTGAAAAATATGAAACTGAGAAGAAATTGGAATTCTCTCAAGTAGCCTATTTCACAAATATTCTCACAGAAATTTGTATGAAGAAGTCTTACAAAAATTTCTTTAAATTACATGTACCGGCTTCCGTGCTGTGTGAGAAACACACAGCCACAAATTTGTAATTGTTACAATTTTAGAAGAAGGAAGACAAAACAGATTGTAATAATAAAAGGGAACTAAAGTCAGATCAAGTCTGTTATTAATATAAAATTAGTCTGATTTTACGTGTATTAATTCATGGAAAAGGCAGGAAAATATTGAATATTACGTTTCGTTAACTGGATTTGCTTAACTGGAAAGTGCTAAGCGTAATATTTGCAACGTTAAAATTAAACCTAAGAATTATGTGTTTGAGACACGGCCAATATTACCCATTAATCGTTAAAGTAATAAAAATCTCATTTTTTTTTACATACGTTGTAGCTTACTCTTGAAAAGACTATAGGCCCTATTACTGTTACTTAAAATTACCAAACATTATAAATAACGATGTCCATCTGTTCTCTTTTGTTACAGTGTGATCTTAACGAGGAATGCTGTGACGGAATGTGTGTACATTCGAAATTGAGCAAACACAAGCTCTGCCTTGTGGTCGGATGGAAAGATGAACTGAAACTCCGCGAGATATACAGCCATGATCCGCTCAGGCCGGAAGACGTGGAATATCTGCGCCGCACTTACAACATATCACTGGAACTCACGACCACAACAAAGTCGCCCAAGAGACAGATACACGTGGTCTACGACGAAGATATATACGACATACCACCTCTGCCGGACGAGACCAAACTCTTTCCGATCACCGACAGTCCGTTAGTGTTCGATATTATCACCACTGAACAGTCCACAACTATTAAAACAACTAGACATTCTCCTTTGAACAAACGCCGTAAATTGAAAAGTAATATCAAAAAGATAGCTACTTCGACTGATCAAAATTATCTTCTTAGAAATACCGAAACAGTTACAAAACTTTTACCAAGCCCGCAATCAACTAATGTCAGTATAGTCAATATAGGAAACAAACAAACCTATCAAATCCTTCTTCTTAAGAATAATAATGATCTTGGTTCTGTAAACAACGAGACAGAAGATTTGTCGGAGCAAGAAATTGAATTTATTAACGAAAATATTACAGGAAAGTTTACAACGCAAGGCGACTTTGTCAACTTTGATCATGATTACGATCTCAAGTCGAAATCTGTAAACTTCACTACGGTATCCAGTGATACTTTGGGCGTACCGACAGAAAGGTATTACGAAAACAGTACAACAGAAGGTATGGCAACTACGAACAATATAACTAGTGCCCTTAACGTAACAAATCTGTCGTCTACCCAGACTGTAGTACCTTCAACTATTGAAGATCTTTCTAACTTTCTTGATGAAAAAACAATGTTCAAGATAGAAAAAACAACAAATATACCAACCGATAGTCCCAAATTTTCAGCAGATTTGACGACGCTCCAAAATGTCAATGAAAATCTTTCTGTGTACAATATAAGTACAAATTTAACGCCATCCAAAATTTCAGTAGAGCGTAATACACTTACCTTCGTAAACGTCACAACAACACAAGCGATAACAAGCTATAATACTTCTAAAGATTCCCGAGATAATCAAACAACAACAAGAGTCAGGTCTTCTACTGTCAATTCTACACGTGACAATTACAATCCTCACAACAAAATAGTTGACCTACATTCTACTTTGATACCTGAAATATTTTTATCAGGGAAACATCCAACACCGTTAACTCATAATCCGGAAAATATTAGTGAACCACTACCGGTTATAAATCGAAACACTAGTATTAAAGCCAACAAAACTGACATTGGCTCTAGTTTTGAAAATATGACTGTGAGCAACGCCGAACAAACAAATGAAAAAGTAACAGTTGATTATTCTGAAAAATACCACAATACTCTTTCATCCAAAATACCGTCACTGTCAGAACCTAATTTAGACAATTCAGTTGGAACCTCTGCTGAAGTAAACAGAAGCGACAACTACACTAATTTTAGTGACACTGCAGAAAACATAACATATTTAAATTTACAACCAACTGACAACTGTAACAGTGAATACGCTAATACTCTTTCAACAATAAATCCCTCACTTTTATTTTTTGAACTCACCTATAGCACCCCAAACTATACAGAAACGACTGGGTATATTACTTCTCGAGCCAAAGGTGTTGATTATTATTTGGCTAGTAACATCAACGTTAATAGCACTAAATACGAAAATGAGGAAGCAACCGGTAACTATTCTAAACAGTATGGTAATACTTCCATGGCAGATACATATTCTACAGATCAAACTCCAGCAGTCCACGCAGGAAAGAAACCTAAAAGATGGCTATGGAAAAAGATGAAAAAGGGAGTGGGTAAAATGTTACATCGCAAGAAGGGAAAACATCACGATGAAGTAACAACAGAAGATTATGATGAAGATATAGAGCGACGGAAGTCATTGACCTTCAACATATTCAAACCAAACAAAAAAACGACAAAAAAGAAATCAAAAACTAAGAAATTGTGGAATGGTTTTAAAAAGATATTTCGCAAAAAAGATGAAAAAAGTGAACTAGTTACTGCTTCAGAACCGAGTTTGTTAGAACTGGATGCCAGTTTTGACGAGAAGAGTCAGTCGGATTTTATCAGAGGTAAAAGTAAACATTTGGTAGAAGACATAGGGAAGAGGTATGAAAATTCGTTTGTACTGCCGCTAAACAAGACAAAACGACAGAGTATTTTGTCAAAAGTAAAAGGATGGTTTAAACCCAGACGGAACGGGCCAAAAGCAAATGTTTTGGTTACTGAAAAGTCCAGGCAATCCACAAATTTTATTAAACGAGCGCGTAGAGGATTTCAGAATATAATAAGTAAACGTACAAAAACGAACCAAATTTCCAAAACAGATAACAACATACATTTCCAAGACGAAGCAACAACCGTCGTACCTTCTGCTAAGTACGTTGAAATAATTACGCAGTCTACGGTATCAACAAAAAAGCTAAGAAATTTTAAATTATGGGGCAGAATTAAGAGCTTGTTTGCAGCAAACAATAAAAACAATAAAAGAATCTCTGATGACAGTGTGGAAGATCCGGCAGTCATAAGTGATTTCAGTATACGAGAGTTACCTAGGAATTTAAACAATTCTATAAAACAACAGTAAATTTGCAATGAAAAAATATGAGATGTTTTTACAGGAAGTATTTACATTTCTGTGACTTTATTTTATTAATGATCCGACAGAAATGATATATTCATTTATGTCGTCCTTTACTTACAATATCTTTCCCATTGTTTTCACTCTGCATTTACAACACCTTATTAAGTCTATCAGACAATCTGAAAATTAGATTATTTTAATTTTATCATGGTAGCGAAAAAAATAGTTGTAATATTAATATTCGTGTTTTCAACTAAATAATCATAATGATATTAATAGTAAAATGTAAATAATAATTTTTTTATGTGTTTAAAAGTCTTAATTTTGTAAAATAAATATAATATTAAAAAAAATTGGCTTTTATTGTTCCCCTGCCTTAATGTATATTAACTTTCATTACAGTGAGCGCCATATTGAGAATAAGTTATAATATCATTCAGTATTCTAAAGTGTTTCATCGTATCGCAAGAATAATAACTAGGAAAACGAGAGTTATTAAATATAAAGTAACTAAATCTTCTTTTGACAAATTTAAGCAAACCAATAATTATAATAATTTAAGGCATATATAATAATTACTAACAATTATACAATATATGACTAATTGTATACAATTATATACAATTAGTAATGACTCACATAGCCATTACTAATGTCACTTTTATGGTAATTGAAAACCACTTGATGAACAAAGCAGGCGATGCATTATGAATTCAGGACACTTCCACTACCCGTCTTGTACACTGTTTACAAGCCATAACATATTGTTTCGTTTTCTGATTCATGGTATTTACAGATCTTAAAACTTCTAATGTCTACATTTATTTTTAATTTTATGTACTTTGAAATTATTCTATTTAAAAATCTGTTCAGTGACTGATCCCAGAACGCTGTAAACAAGCGAAACGCTTGCAGTCTACCAAATTTATTTATCAATATTATTAAATTACGAAGTTAAATTTCAAATTGAAGATGATAAAACATTGTGACCAAATGTACCAGACGTTCGGCGTTTATCGTGGATTGATGATGCTTGTACCAGTTTTCACTGAAACAATGATTTTTCCTATTTTTAAGTATAGTACGGCGTGATTTGTTGTTCGGAATAACAATGTTTTCTTTAAAAACAATTAATTGTCTAAAAACTTTCGGATTTGGCACTGACAATTTGTTTCATCTAGTTGAAAAGAAAACGAATTATTCAACTATTTCAAATCTGGCAAACGCTTAAACGTTTCGTAGAATAACAACAATCTGCCATTAGATTGGTGCAAGCTGCCAACAGTGGAAACGTGGTAGTACTGCACAACGCGGTAGCAGTGGACTGTCACTACTCGAACTGTCAGTTTGGAAGTTACATTAAACAACATAATATAATGGTTAGTTGGTACCCGGAGCAAACGTGAGCACTGGCGTTGCGGTAACTTATCGCCTGTCACTCAAAGACTGCAATGCTTCCTGCCTTCACAGTGCATTGTAATTTGATTTTAAACTTTGTTGAGGAATATCTTAGACTTCGAAGAAGTGCAGTTTTGGTGATCACTGGCTACACTTGGAGAGCTTTCTCCGAAGTCAACCTTGTACTGGTGTGATCCATATCATAGTCATCCCCACACATCATTACCTCATGTTGCCTAATTTGAGGAAACGTATTCCACTTATTCCTTAATTATTTCTTCCTGAGAAATGCCCGTTTGCTTTACTGTGCCCTACCAAGTAAACAGATTATTCTTTTATCTCGCAAATGGGCGTGTCAGAAACTAATTTATGCTTCCAATAAACCAGCAAACTCTGTGTTAATCTACTACCTCCTCACAGCACATGTCGAATCTTTTTGTTTTGTTGAATCACAGAAATAATATATATTAATTTTTATTTCGGTCGCTAATCTATTCAATGTTTGGTTATACAAATTGTTAAACTGACTAAAAGTAGGGCTGTCCTATTCGGGAAAAATAAAATTAGGCCTAATAGGCCCATTGTTATTTTAACTTCTTTATTCGTAACTACACGTTTGGCATTCTCTAATAACGGGTCATTTGTTGTTTTGACCAGAAGATATAAAAAAAATTTGTCAACATTCAGCAAGCATTGATCTTTAGCAAGGATTAAGATAATAATAGTAGGTTCTGGGTCCCAAGTAGATAGATTAGAGTTTGGTCATTGAAAAGCTTCTTCGGACGTCCCACACCTCTCCGTCCTTTAGGCTTATAATTCCAAGGTTGTTTAAGGATGCGGTTAAAATGTTGCAACAATTTTAGCCGATATTGGGCAATCATCTCGAGATACTCATAACATTCAGTTCCTGCCGTACATCTATATTTATTTTGCAATTTTGTAAAATATATCCTGCCCTGTGCCTGAGAAATGTCATTTCGGGTGCATGAATACGACGGGTCTGGGATCTGATTCCCAAGTCCAATGCTCAGACCCGTAAAGAAATGTAGTGTGGGCCCATAACCTAATAGAACATCAGGCGTGTTTCATTACTTGTTGATTATAAATTCTTCTGCTAGCCGTACACATATGATTGAACTTATGTTGTTTCATTATCACATTATTGTTTTAATGTAAGACGCATTATGGCTGAGCTATTCAAAATACTGGCCTGCTCCAAAAAATTGCCAACTACAATTTTTCGTTATATGGGATAAACTTCATAAAAGCCATCACCTTGGAATTTAATGTAGGGATCTGTAATTCGAAATCATTACAGATTCGACTAAATGGAAAATTTTGAACATAATATAGTCTATTACGTGAGGAATTTTCTGCCGATTTTGACTTAGTGTCAATGGATCATTCTGATTTTTTTGCAAAATCTGCATAAAGGGCTATAAAATAAAGTTAAGGAAATTTTTTGGCCCGCTCTTAAATTTAGGGGTTGTTTCACCCCTTTTTCGGGGGTAATAAAACAAAATTTAATTAACCGCGGGACCCGATAGAGAATTAAATTCAAAGTAAAAAAGGTGGCATATACGTTTTCGAAAAAATGCGTTGTTTGCGAGTTACAAGGGTTCAAAGTTTTACAAAAAAACGCGTTCTTTTTTTTAAACTAAACTGCAAATAACTAAAAAACGACGCCATTTTGCGAAACATTTGTATAACTCAAACTTAAAGCTTATTACTAGGTGAACATTTTCCACATTGTTTGGTTTCCTTGTGTCAAATGGTTCTTGAGACACAGCCAAAAAAAATGGCGATTCACCGGTTTTTGATCAAATTACGTGTTTAAAACTGTATATCTCGGTGAAAAATTGTTCGATCGTAACCAAATTAGCCAAATTAGTATCAAATGAAAGCTCTGTTAATTTCCTAAAACTTCTGGTTTAATTACTTGTGTAGCTTAAAACATTACGAAGTTATGTAGGAAAATATAAATTCTGCAAATTTTTTCCAAGAAATTTAAAAAGGGACGTCCGCCATTTTGTCAAATATGCATATTAAGCCAAGATACTGTAGTTTTCGGTTGTCTATTATATTAGCAACGTCCTCAATTTTTTTTAAACAATGTATGTATTGCTGTACAACACGTAACGTTTTAAGAAAATTCAAGTTTCAAGGCTTTTTCATTAAATATCTCAGTAACGATGCGTTTTATCGAAAAACTGTTATGCATCAAAAATAAAGCTTATAAAAAATAAAACTTTTAAATTTTGTTTCCATCCTTTACGACTGAAACTCGATGAGTTAAAGCAGTTTAAAGTTTTATTTTGCCGACATCGTGTAAAACATTTTTTAGTTCTACGCAAAATATCTAGTGTACAGTAGGTTTTTTACTATAGTGCATAGGACAATAGTTGTAACTCTTTAAATTTCCTTCAAAATGCATTTTGATTGAACATTTTTATTAAATATTGACCGTGTTATGACCAAAAATGTAAACGCACTCCAACAGTTAGATTTTGTTATCGTACGTTGTATGTTCGGGTGCGATCCTGAGAGCCTGTTAATTTATACTAAACTAAACTTTTTTCAAATTATCTATACAATTAAGTATTATTTTTATTTTTTAACGTCTATTGTAAACAAAACAATATCTGTTGCAATTTGTCACTGTCTATACTGCTGGTTCGTTATGTCAATAGAATATATAATTTAATAAAATAATATAATGTTTATGGTTCTACTTTTCTTTGATTACATTTCATAAATATGTACTAAATGTATATTTTTTCGACTGAATTTTGAATTCTGAATTTTGAATGTACCCAATTTTAGAACTTCAAAATACATCCTCGTGTTGTTTCACGTTTTCAACCCTTTAAGGGTGGTTTTCAACCCTTTCAAGTCTAACCCTTGCGTCGGATGTATTACTTGACGTCAAAATCGTAATCAGCACCCCCCTCCAAAAAACCTATAGGTACTAACTTTCGAGGATGTGACCGGTATTCTCGCGAAGTTTAATACTTAGCTTCAACCCTTTAAAAACTACGCTTTGCGTCGAACATAATTTTGGACGTCAGAATCGTAATCACAGGAAAAATTTTCCTAACTTTGTTCTAGAACTTTTAGGAAGCGATAGCAAAAGGAATCAAAAAATTACATGGACACTAACTCAAAATCGGCAGATAGGCCCTTTGTCATGCCTC
Source organism: Magicicada septendecula (assembly GCA_034769895.1). Lineage (NCBI taxonomy): Eukaryota > Metazoa > Arthropoda > Insecta > Hemiptera > Cicadidae > Magicicada > Magicicada septendecula. Next base: position 117,464,151 of record CM068374.1, on the reverse strand, counting down.
ACGTAATAGACTAATAATTGATTCTGAATAGGCCTAAAGAACATCCGGCAGTCACAGTGTTTGAAGTCGAACTAATACATTACAGTTTTGACGAACAGACGTGTACGTTGGTGTACGGAGAAATTATTGCGAGTTTATAAATTCCGTGTAGCAATATGCATACCAATATTTTTATAAGTTTGTTTACATAATTACCGTTATTATACTGTAATATGCATACCTATACGACAGTATATAACTGTACAATGTATTTGCCATAATTGTTTTTAAAGACGTTTTCCTTTAAACTTTTGTCAAAGAGTAAGACTGAAAAACGTTTATGGTTATAAAACAGATATTTTTCTCTGTATTTAGAAATTGAAGTTGTCTAAAAGAATTATTAGATTTAATAATTCATTATAGCTTTTGTAAATTGTTAGATTTTACGTTTCCAATGAAATGTCTAATAGAACTGTGACAAAAAGTTTTTACAAATTACAATGGATACTAATCAACAATTTATTAATAAAACACAAATAAAAATTTGTATATAAAATTTATACACAAATAAATAATTTTATTACATTAATAGAAAAACGTATTTATCAATATTAAATTTCCTATGATTACAAACGGAATTTTGTCACTATTTTATTTTTTTGTTTATTTCACACGAGAATTAACCTGTACCCATTAACACTAAGCGAGTGGTCCCACATTTGTTACTGCCTTGCTTACATCATTACTCTCGTTATCAGAATTGTCGGTAGGCTTTTTCTCGTCATGGGACTCAGAGTCATCAGAATCTAAATTTATTTTAAGATATTGAACTCTTTTTTCTCCATTTGCCCGATTTTTTATTACTTTATTGTCTTCGCTACTGTAATCGTTAGAAGGGAATTCTTCAACATACGTTACTTCGGCAGAAATATTAGAAAGGTCGTTACGGTATACCGTTCTTCCCAGGTTGTTGTATTTATCTTTCTTTGACGTTTCTTGATACTGTTCGGTTGAAACTGTTAAAGTCTGAAAACCATAGCCGACACTTTTTACGGTTGTATCGATTACGTCGCCACGTATACTTTCAACATTCGGAGCAGCTGTTCGCATGGGAGTCACATACTCTAATCCACTGGTGGAGGAGTCGATTGCAGAACATAGTGTATATTTGCTTATATTAAACTCCTTGAGGTATGCTTTGCCGCATACGTCAGGGTAACAACAGCTTTCTTGGTACTCTGACTCACACTGCAAAAAAATGTAATAATTTAAAGTTTATATTTCTAATTTACTTGGTAATTTCCAATTTCTAATTACATTTATAATTTATGGGGATAAAATTCGTAATAATAAGGCGGAGGAGATATATTTACTGAGGCCATATTGGCCTAACAATTAATAATATCAATAACAACAACCACTATAATAATAATAATAATAATAATAATAATAATTTATATTACTATTATTATTATTATTATCTTTTTAATTTTATATTTCTTTTATATCCACAACCTTATTTCACTGGTAGTAATCTATACTGACTTAAACTGACCTTGTAAAAAAATTTGTGCTTGTCAAAAACTCGTAACGTACCGTGTCAATCAGAAAAGGTAATGGTATTGGAAAGCGCACCAAATGTGTTTGTTAGCTTGAGGGTGCTTTAAGCGCAATATTCAAAATTAGTTTGCAACGTCTGAAAATTATTTGTGTCATTATGAATGTCATTTTAATGTTTCATTTGTAACAGAAACAATTATCAGACCTTTTTAACTAGTAATAGGATTTTCAATTTGCAGTAAACTTTATAGCTTTATTGTAATTTTTAAATCTTTAAAGACTTAATTTATTCTCCTAGATATACTTATCGATTTCGTTCTTGCTCTCTCAGTCTCTGTCTCTCTCTCTCTCTCTGTCAGCCTGTCTGTCTGTCTGTCTGTCTGTCTCTCTCTCTCTCTCTCTCTCTCTCTCTCTCTCTCTCTCTCTCTCTCTCTCTCTCTCTCTCTCTCTCTCTCTCGTACACTCTACCTTCCTCTCTCCCCACCAATGTCTCTACTTCTATGACCGCACACATAAAAATTTACATGTGTACATACATATGTATTTATTAATTACGTATATATTTCTTTAAAAATGTATCATAAATATAAGAAATTTCTATAACAGTATGGTTACGATAAGTATATAGTAAATTATGTTCATAATACACATGGTAACATTTCACATAAGAATAATCCACATAAAATTAAAAATATGCCATCACCGGAAGCTCTGATAATGTTAAGTCATTAATTCTTTAATGAAATTTACACAGATTATATTATATAATAATATTCATATATGCCTAGATTTTCCTTGTATATATATTTTTATACTTTTATTAATAAAAACAAATCTTTTTACAAGAATATATTTTTATTATTGTGTGAGTTACAATTAATTAATATTCACCCTATTTAAATTAGTTGAATTTCACAAAAAATAAAAATTAAAAAGTTTTATTATTACAAATAATAGTCTATATATATATATATGTGTGTGTGTGTGTGTGTGTGTGTGTGTGTGCGTGTGTGTGTGCGTGATTTAATTTTGACAATAAATTTCTGTTAAAATAATTAAATAAATAGAAGTTCATACTACGGGAAATACATACACGCGTATACACACACAAAACACTTCTCGTAAGTACATCCTACTTATAGTCCGATACAAATATGTCCTTACTACGTATAAAGAAAACTAATACAGTGAAAGACAATACCAAATATATGCAAAAATCACTCTGTCTCTCTCTATTTTTCTCACTCACTCATGCGTGCCTTTATATATTGTCACCGGACAAAAGGCTTGCCGCATGACAAATGGCGCCAATCGTACACTCTAGTGTTTTTGGTGGCCCTAAAATGGACCTGGTGGCGAGAAAGCTGATGTTGGTCGTGCCGCGCTGAGATGTTCGGCGGCTACGCCCGCTGATCGTGGCGTACTGCAGTCCTCCTCTTCTTCCGGCACCGGTTGTAGAGTCGGCTGCCGGCCCAGCGAATTCCATCGCTTGCGCGGAACTGGAGGGCGAAGACGCAAGAACGCCGGTTCTATTCTTCGGCCGTTCCTTCCGCGCCGATGTCGTCCGAGAGAGGAGAGGAGATGAAGTGCGTCCGATGGCGTGGCGATGAAGAGTGCTCAAAATTTTCAGCCAGGCCGAGTTTTATTAACTATGAGGTAATATTAATCTTGAGGTAATATAATTATAAATTTTAAATACTTTATATATATCAAGAAACGAACTGTAGCAGAAAGTGATTGAAAAAAAAAGTATATATATATATATAGGCCTAGCATAACTGCCTTCAAAATAATTGTGATGTAGATGCTTATGTAAGTGCGCGCGCGCGTAAAGGTAGTATAACGAGAAATTGTGTGTGTGTGTGAGACAGAGAGAGAGAGAGAGAGAGAGAGAGAGAGAGAGAGAGAGAGAGAGAGAGAGAGAGAGAGAGAGAGAGAGAGAGAGAGTTTATATGGTAGTCCTTTTAAAGTTATTAATTGACGATTACCTGGCTTGACTTGTACTGCACAACCCAATTTAGGCACATAGTATATCTCCATAAATCCGTTAACGGACTTCCTTCCAGCCCCTGAAAACATACGAAATCTTTTAGCAACTATTACGCTTTGCTGAAAAGCAAGTTGCGGAATACTTCGCAATATGTTAAGGCCTGCATAAACAATGAAACCCACTCACATTTGCAAATTAGGCATGTAAGGCAATGTTAAGATAGCTGACAGACCACTGAGCAAGAAAAGTGCTGGGAGCCTACATGTAAAATATTATACCGTCTGTTGACTCAAAACTTCATACCTACATGTTCGATGCACGGAAGTACAAGCCGTGTTAAAAGTTTAGATGGATGTGTCAGCTGTTCCACTCCTCTAGAAAGGTATGCATACCATAGATGCATACCATAGGAAGATCTAAAAACCATCTTTTTATACCATCTACGATACGAAACATCTTTAAGAAAGTCATTGTTACGTACATGAATTTAAAAAGTTTTATATAGACTGATCATGATCTATATATATGGTAGGATCAATGTGATAATAATAATGAAAAATAAAATTATTGATACAACGTTTTTTTAATAGCCAAATGCCTGAAATTTGTGCCTTTCATTTTCATTTTCTCTTTCAAATATTAAACGTTTATATTTTTAAATTGTTTGGCACTTTTTTAACGTTACGTGTTTATAAAATACGAATACCTAGAGCAACTACATATACTGTGTATTTTTACAGTAGACTAACGGACCTGTTTAAAGTAAGGAACTTGGAGTCAGAGCGGGAAGTAAGTATTATAATATACGCGTACAAATTCTTGTTAGTGACTAACAGCGTGTGAATCTATTACGTTAATGGAGGTGTACCCGTATGTCGGGTATATATTGGCCAGAGTGTAGAGTGTGTGTGTTGTCTTGTGTGTTCATAAAAGTGTTTCTTTCTTTGTAAACTACATAATCCTGACACTGTACTGATTTAATATTTATAATAAATATATTTACAATTTAAAGGTGAATTTAATTTTTTTAATTGAAACAGTGGCACTTTTGGGTATACCAGCAATATAAGACAATTTTATTTGTTAATAATTCCTACGTAATAATTATTGATGTTATCAGATATTATGTTACAATCACCACCCAGTAGTATTTGGAAAAAATTTAAAATAAATTTGGAGCGTTTCAAGTTTGCCTAGATTAGAACATTATAAGTCCTCGGCAGTGACCATGGTTCTCAAATTAATGGGAACACAGATGGAGAACTTATAAACGTGGACACACACACACACACACACACAGACACAACCACACAAACTGATATCTAATGTACGTTCTGATAAGACATACCTATGCTTACTAGTCTTACCAAAATAACGGACTAGGTGTGCTTGATATATAATAACGCACAAAAGTGGTAGTCATATCAGTATCTTATTTAAAGGACGTTGTCTATAGGTACTGGATGCTGTTCAAAGAACACCCTGAATTAATGTTTTGAAATAAATGTAAAAATATTGAAATTGTAGACAATGCTTTTTAGTGAAATACTACGTTAATAGCAGCAAGAAATAGATGATAATGCTTTCTCAAGTTTTCGCATAAAATTGTGTCACACGGAAACTGTAAGAAATACTTACATTATAAGTTAAGAGTACGGGCAACCCACTCCTGTAACCTCTTTCTAGTTGCTGCAGAAGGTCTGCATCGTAGTTGTTGTTGTCTGTTAATACATTTTGAGAAAATAGCGATAGGATTCCACATAGAGTAGTGTATATCAATAAACTAAACATATCCAATAACGCACGAGTTACTTTTTATATCGATAACAGTAGATGTCACTATTAGATAGCATTTACGCTAATCACAAATGTAATCAGAAACACAGTATGTGCTGTCAGTGTGACATAGAACAAAATTAGTTGATGTTCCCGAGAGAACGAATTTATAAAGCAGATTTTCTAAAGGAGTCCATGACAATCTTCTTTAATACGGTAAAAATTGTAACATGCATATGTTTTTATATTTAACAGAAACAGTCTATATTTTGGAAGGTTTTGAAAGTGTGTTTCGGGCTAATACGTACGTCTCATTTTTCTTCAATATGTTCTAAAATGTACACACATTTTTAACACAACTTATTGTTTCCTTATTTATATTTTTCTTTATTGCAACGTACCTAGTTTTCTCTTAATACACAGGTTTTTGTGTACTAAATACGCTTCCACGATTTGTCTGCTTGGTCTCTTCCATAAATTATAAAGGCTCAATATGCTTGATTTAATTAGATAACTAATTTTAACTCAACGTCAAGAAAATATGTAGTGACAAGGACTTTAGATTCATTAGTAAAATGGAATAAAAATAGGGCACTCGATTAAGAATTAATAAGACTATTTCTGCCATCAAACGTTGCTATATATTTAGCTGCCACCATTCGACCTTGATAGAAATATATCTATCGATGTAAACAAGGGTAAAGAACGGAATAGAATATATGTAATAGAGTATTTGTGTACAACTGGTATAGAAATAAAAGCTCCAATATCTTTAGGTCAGTAAATTCATAATACACCTATTGAAAGTTAGCCTGTAATATATGCAAACTTCTTGCGCAACTTAAAACTCCTGTATATTTCAATTACACTTTTAATATCTTTTTTGATGTCCAATCCAATTCAAACTATATTAATGAACAAAAAAATTAATAAAAATGTATTTTCCAAATGTATTTAATGTACGAGATAATACCAAGGTAACCTGTTTATTTTATAATAAATTCATTAAACTATGCAGTTTATTATATTGTACCAGGCTTCAGCCTAATATTTTTTTTTTTACATTTACTAAGTACAAGAGAGAGGTTACACTTATTGTGGAGAAAAATCTGATGATTATTTTATATAGATTGGAATTCTACATGTGCTGAGTCTATTGCATGTCACAAAAAGTGTAATATAGCATTCTGCACAATAGTGTAAAAACACAAAAATAAAAAAATGAGATGAATACAATACAAAAATAATAATAAAAATATGAAAATTCAAAGCGATTTACACGCCTTTATATCTGTTAATAACACGTCAGAGTTGTTATTATAATCATCATTAAATGTTCTACCCGATGTCAGGTCGCCTGATTTGATCCGCTAATTTTCTTTCCATCTAGCTCTATCGCTGGCTTTCTCATTTATTTTCCTGTATTTGCTTCTATCCTTTACATCTTCCACCCGTTGGACTGTTCTCCTTTCAAGACCTGCAGTTTCTTTCAAATAATTTTCCCTTTATACATTTATGGAGCTGGTAGTTTCTTTTTATGATGTGTCCGATCGTATCTGCTTTCGTATAACAAATTGTATTCAAAAGTTATCTCTTTTAGTCCACCTTTTCAGCATTTTTTGAACCTTTTTATTTGTTACCTTTTCTCACCAATTTACTTCTTCCATTCTTCTACAGCAATATATTTCAAAGCTTTAATATATTTTTTCAATTTCATTATTGTCCATGTTTGTAATCTGCATAAAGCGCAATGCTCCACATGTAAAGTTTTATTAGTTTCTTCAGCAAATCCAAGCGTAAATTACTTATTACCATTCGTATTCGAATCTCTCCTTCGTAAACGCAGTCCTGGCCATGAAAATTAGTGGTCTAACTCCCTGGTGTCGTAGGCACTCTTTGTTAGCAGAGGTCATGAGTACATACACTGATAATTGTTTTATACTTCTTGATTTTCTACAACGATCTGCGGAAGTTATTCCTTCTCAAAACTCTTACACTTCAACTTGTCATGCTGATTCCCACTCCATAGTGCCTACCTGCTTCCACCACGCTATCTATCATGTCTTGAAGAGTTTCTTCGTTTTCCGTCAGCAGCACCGGGTCATCCTCATACTTCACAATGTTAATGACTCTCCCTCCTATCGTGAAGTAAACAACTCCTTTTAAGATTTCCTTTACGAACCAGCTCTGTAAAAATTAAATAGCCCGCGGTGATATGCACTATCCTTGTCGCACACATCTTCATCTCTCTATTGTCCAAGTCCTCCTTCACTTTAGTCTTCTGTCCTTCCAACCAACGCCGCTATTATTCAGTATTTCCATCGTCTATATCCACTTTATCTAGACAGTTCCAGTTAACAGAGTTTATATTAAAAAAATAATAAACATTATGCATTAGGATAGACCTATATAATAGAAATGGTTTCCAGTAGACCTATAGTAAAATTCAGGAAATCCATTTTGCAGGATACGTTTTGTTTAATCTTATATTTTTTTATTTTCATACTGCTTTATTTGGCGGAATGAGTCGCACACAAGTGTTAAATCTTTCTAATCATATTTTAATTAGTTTGGATTCATTTTTTTTAATTGGCAACTGACTTATGTGTCAGGTTAAGTATACAACTGAATTTATGTGTTACACGGGTTGTAGAGAATGGAGGCTTCATTATTACAGAGCTTATGTTATTATACAGTACAATACTGCAATTAAAATAAGGAAAATACGTCTTTATAAAGTGTACAGAAAGCATTGAAAAAACGTATACAATGTCACTATTCATGTTACTGCCATTACTTCAATTACAGGGACTTTAATGATGCTGTATAGTGTCAGTGTTAAATAAACTATTCAGCGCGTGACCCATTTAGTATGTGGCATTTATCACTACCAACTGTAAAGCTGAGTGCACATGTTACCTATCAATAACGAAATACATAACATTAAATTGTTTCCGCTGTTTACATTCATTCACGTCGTGCAGCTGAAATGGTAAAGCTCGCTGCTGTTTTTTCCTATACGTCTTATATTATTTCCACATTCGGTTGTACACTGTTGTATTATGCAATGTGTTTTATATCATTAATGGCATCGGCACTTCTGTTGTTCAACGCCGGTGCCACTCATGTGAACCGTAAATGTAAAAACAAAGATAATTAATGTAAACTCGTGTCGGTTTAAATTTTTTACGGTCTCGATTTAATTACTTTATGCACTACGTTGCTTTTATTTACTTTGAAAACGACCCACGTTTTGAATACGTCGCTGCACATTACTTTACTCATGCATGCGCCGCGCCGCTGAATTCGTACAACTACAAATTTAACCGTGCAGAAAGCGTTGTTTAAGCAAAACTAAATGTTAGTTGTTCGTGGAACCCAATAGTTATACGTGAAATAACACTGTCATATGGTGCATAAGGCTTTAAGGGCATTTAATATTGCAATAATGTTAATTTTTTTCACTCATTCTTTACAGTCAACTAGCAGACTTCACCAGTAGGTAAAAAGATGCAATGTGTTCTCTTTGTTTCTACTTTTTCAGCGTTAATCACAAAGAGACATTATAAATTAAATTGATGCTATTTTAAAAACATTGTAATATTTTTTAGACTCAAGGAAAAATACAAAGAGGTAAAGGGAATCAAGTGGGAAGGCGAGCACCGAAGGGAAGCAGAGAAAGAGCAAGGGGGGGAGATAATACATAGATAGAAAACAGAAAAAATGATTGTACTTGTTTTCATTAGATTTTCAAAATATATATTCACCAAACTAAATCTCATTACAGTTGAAATTTAAACTAACAACAAAAGTACAAGATTAACAGAAATAAACATGAACAAGGCAACAAGTATAAGGCGACATCGAGAAACACACAATATAGTATAGTAAACTTTAAAAACTTTAACGACGTAATAAAATAATCTTTACAAAGCAGCTTGTAACGTAAATAACGTGACTGCTTGAATTCATTAAGTTTTAATTTCTTGCGTTTTAATGAAGTTTAATGTAGTTTTTGAGTAGCAAATTATTATTATTATATTAACATTTGCGTAAACGGTTTGTTTTCACTCGGAATACTTAGTTTCCTGATTTATTAGTCTGAAGAATGATAGTGCATACTCGGTGACCACAGACAACTGTCATACTCGTTATTCTGACGACTGAGACTCTGCTATTCTACTATTAGTTTCACTCCATTCACTACAATAGTGCTACTATTTGGACAACACTAGTAACTGATTTGGAGTATTCTTTGATACGCTACACCAACGTCGGTGACTAGTATTAATATTGTGATAAAAGTGGACACGGCGTTTAGAAATTAAAAATTGTCATGCCTGATGTGTAGTAGAATTATCCTTTTCTTCTTCAATTGCAAGTAAACTTTAACTGTAAGTTCTTATGCAGAAGGGAATTTCTGTCTTCCTTACTATTGGCGTAACAAAGCTTTTATAAAAGGATATAAACTAGCGATTGTAGAGAAGGAAAATTAAACAGACAACCTTACTAACGTCTTCCGCTTGTTAAAAAAAATCGTGTGTCGTAAACTAACACACATAAAACCTGATATTAAAATGTTCTATTAGTTTATGAGTAAAAGCTGCTGATGCGATATAAAGTAAAACTCCTGCAGTGTCATCAACCTGTTCCTTGCAGTTTACACCGTTACAACCTTGGGTACAAAATATAGGCCATCGACCATTTCTTGATACACGAGTATGCTAGTTTAGCAGGCATATCTCATGGAATAATGATGACATCTTCTCATAAGCACCTCTCCTAAAACAAATACATTTGGTTAATGGGGTTGGTTAATAGTCTCATTAACAACCCACACAAAAGTAGAATTGAATTAAATTTTAAATCTATCTACCAATTTATTCACTGTGTAAAAGCTGTTTAAATTGACGTGTCATGCGTGTTTTAAAAAAACGGACAAAAGCAGACATCGTGGTGGATTCATGGTTAAAAATTGTTTAGCGCCAATAGAAATTCACAACGAAATTGTAAATGTGTCAGAAGATGGTGCGACTTCAAAACTAACGGTTTGTAAGTAGGCACTTGAGTAGAAACGAAGTCGTACGAGCATTAAAGATGATGCCCCACCCCCTGCTGGACGCCCATAAAATGCAACATCTTCAAATGCGGCAGCCATCTTTCACAACGCTTTTTCACACCAAGTTCTTGAGTTAAAGCATGATGCACACGCTCATATGAGATACCTATAATTTCAGCAACGTCATCCACTCCTCTATCTGCTTTATCCAACACCCTATGACATTTTTTCAATAATGTAATTTTTGTTGCACTTTTTGGACGTCGAGTGCTGGGATCATCTTCAGTGCTTGTACGACCACGTTCAAACTCGAGTGTGCCCCACTTACCATTGTTTCTAAACTCGCAGCATCTACTGACACATTTACATTTTCTTTTTGATTTTCTATTGGTTCTAAAAAGTTTTTATCAGAGAATTCATCGCAACACGATGTTTGATTTTGTGCGTTTTAAGAACACGCATGACAGGAAAATTTTAAACAGCTGGTAAAAAGTGAATAAATTGACAGATATATCTGGAAATTAACAGGTGTTCACGCGAAATATACGTCTTACAGCACACGAAAGATCATAATTCTACCACTGAGCTATAGATGTTGCTCCGCGAACTTTTCAACTGACCCTCGTATTAATACAGGGATTCTTTTATGTTTAAGAGTAGAAATTTAAGACTAACACAAACACCCGTGCGTGGTTTACTTCTCATCTATGATACACGTTATCAAACGTACCAATTTTTCGTTACAGCAATAAAATGAAAAAAGATGTTTTTTAGCCACATCGAATGAAAGTCTATTCGAACTATTTGATTTATTTGGTATTAAAGAAGCATTCTAAAAATTGAATTTTACACACACATTTGCTTATAAACTGTATAAAACATTTCTCCTCACTATAAATCCAACTTGATAATTAAAACAGCACTATGATTCCAACTGGTTTCCAAAATTTCATTACGTAAATGAAACCAAATTTTTTATTACCGATAAAGAAGCATTATGAATACAGAAATGCTGGTGTGCAAATTAATTAACTCCATAATTTTGTGTATGACAGCGTGTATGTGTGTAATTTGCTAATTTCGGTTTAATTAAATAGGAATGTCCAATACCAGTGTTAGTACAGTATCGATTACTGGCACATGAATGGTTTAAATTCCACATCACTGCACTGTAATGGATATACGAGCGCGCGCACACACATACAAACATGCAGGTCTCATCGGTTTCCGTATAGCAGCAGTATGCGTCGCTTACGGTAATGTCAGACAAAATAATAACCTTAATTATAATTAATTCATTAGTTGTATCGAAACTGTTTATTAAATTGGTTAGTTTCTTGCTGAGACCTAAACAAATTTTAATTTTTACCTTAAAGAGTATGCACTCTCATTGTTTATTTCACATTGAACGATTTATCTATTTTAATGGGACTATTGACTGTCATGTCTGACAGTATCTTTCACCTCACAGCGACTTTGTGTCTGACTGCACGGACTGTATAGTTGTGTTTGTTGTTTGTGTGTATTGCATACGAAGATGTAGGCCTATGTTGTAGTAATTACGCTTTTTAGCGAAGTCAAATTAGTTAATATAGAAAATAATTTTTGTTAAAAGGCTAACTCTTTGACCAACCTAATACAATTTGGTTACACATTTTGTTCCATAAAAAAAATTGCATTTCCTAAACGAAATCTACTTAATACCTTACCCGTACGCAAACGTTGACTGAAATCTAACACTATAGCCTAACACTTTGTTACAGTAAAAACAAGAATTTTTTGTAAAAATCGCCTGTTTGATGGTGCAATATGAATACACTCTGTACTGATATTTACACAAATTGTAATTGTAATTATTTTCTGAAACAAGCAACGTCATTATAGCACCAGAAATAAATGAGATCGCTCTGTGCCAGTAGACGTCCAAACTTGTCTAGTTATCCTTATTATTATTACGGCAAGAGGCAGTCAGTATGGAGGATAGACTTGTAACGATGGTCACAGTTATCCAGCACTGTGAATGATCCAGAAGATCAATTGAATGACGTAATCCTGAAAGGGTAGAGCTCTCTCGTAATAATTATTAAGTTGCGAAACTGCTCCTGCAGGCTATAAATAGGCAACGTCACACCACCAGAATCAGTTATTATTTCTACATCCAGCTTCTGATCAGGAAACATTTCTTTCGGGAAAAAGTAACCGTCGACTGTCTGTGTACTTCCGATTATCATAGACGAGAAGCTGCCTCTATGCTAGGGAGTCTCAGGCAGGCTCCTCAACGCAGAAGAGGAGAAGATGATACTACATCTGCCCAGAAATTCCTGCCTGTCTTCCTCTTAGCCATCCAGGGGCCATTCAAGAAAATGTAAGATTATGAAACGTCGAAACAACTCGGGCCACGCTGAGTGCTCAGCTTCTGTTCAAGCTGTCTGCTGTCCACGCCACAAATGCTTCTCTCTTCCGCACATCTACGGAACACAATACCATACGTTTACTCCTTGTCTCGTTGTGCCCCTACCCCTGATCCAGTCTTTTGTGCTCAAGGGTTCTAACGTTTAGAGCGATCACCAGGAACTGGAGATCTGAACTGTGAGACCTCGGTTACCCGGTACAAGCAATCTTCCACCTGTACACTCCGTCCATCCCATAGTAATCCCATGCCACTAGCCTGTCTCATTGTTCAGAAAGCAAACGCCATCTCTCTCTGTACAAGCTATTTGAGTTCCGCATTGCTATGGTCGCAATCTAGCCCTGGACAATCTTCTTCGGTGCCACCAGTACCAGAGCATCGGCTAACAGTGGTTAGGCCCGCTAGGAAACGAAAATTAGGCAAAATGATCATCGACACCTGTCTGCTGTCGGTCATTACTTATACACCCCTAGTCTGGAGATATCTGACCCTATACATAAAAGGAAATTCAAAAGCATCCTCGTCAGGGAGCATACACTAGCGCCCAAACTCGTCAGTCAATTCTGTTCTTTCCTGTTGAGAAACGGACTCGATATTCGACCTAGGACGACACTGTACAACGATTTGCACATAAGTTCTACGTACAAGCGGCAAGAACCTCAAACAATACTTTTGTAGTCAGCCAGTCGGCCAGTAGTATACACGGCCATGTACAAGCAAGCCTTTGTAATAATATGCACCAAGTAATAACATATTAAGTTTAAAGTTAGGATTTTTGTTATATACGGACCAAAATTTCTTGTAAAATATACGTCGGCATTGATTATATCAGCCAGGAAAAGCGTGATCGACACAAAAATGTTTAACCATTTTTATATGAAAAAATATTTTTGTATTGCGGAGACGTTATTTTAAAGGCTTTGCAAAAAACATATTTCTTCTCCATTTACAGTAATATGTATTATAAGTTTTAAGAAAAATGAACTAAAACTATACATTTTTCTATGACATTATCTATTAGGGGTTATACAGTATGTGTTCGTAGTGTATGTAACTGTACAGGATTTTTGTCCTAGAAAGGAAATTTAAACCTAGGGGAAGTAAATTAGTGAGGCATAATTAAGGTGAAAACTAATTTACGGACTTTGTATTCTTTGTATACTGTTAGGAACAAAATAAGCAACCACAACCTAAAATATATTTGTAATTATGAAGGTATATCATAAGTGTTCTCTTGCTTATAGGCAGCAATTACCATGAATTAATTCATACGTGCTATATAGTTGTCTTCAGAGATTTTCATTTTATGACGAGAATTTTTTCGTAATGAAATACAAAAAATATAACATCATATACATTGCAAAAGCGAATAATAGTGATAAATTATTTATTATGGTGATCGTAAAATTATATTAAACTTTTCTAAGAATATGACACAATTCTGGAGTAAAGTGCATTGGTTTCAGAATATATGAAATGACTAAACAGTCGTTTATCCTTTTACGGCCTATGTGACAAGTAAATTCTACAAACCGGAAACCACTTAGAAGACTACACTAGGAGATGCAACAATCTGAAAATTGTTACACGTACAGCAACACGCTCTGAAAAAGTTTAAGTATTTTAAATTAAGTATTTAGTTGTATCGCTAAAGCTGCTGAGGATGTTAATGTATTATAAGCTACAAAATATTTTATTTTGAAATGTATAATAAATCTAATAATCGCTCAAGGGAATTTGAAAACCTTATGTAGAATACACAAAGAATCTGTTTCTATAATAAAATACATAGTTCTGAGTAACGGTGAAAAAATTCCCGCGTTAAGGACTGTTGTATACGGTGAGACTGCCTCACAGGAGACTAAATATTAATAATTCATTAGAGTCTACTGCTTGCACTACATTTCCTGGCCTGATGGCTGATTTGATTACTGCATTCGTCTTCAATCATCTAACCGTCTGCGGAGACGGCTTCTCACTAACGAGCATTCTCACCAAGCTTTCTCCCCATTATTAGTCTCTTCCACACATCAAATCTATAAAATTATACGGTTTATCGGGCTCTTAAGAATAGTCTCGGATTACTTACTTGCTCTCAAAAGTACATTAAAATATACATTATGGTTAGGTATTTTAAGTACATTATTGTACTACAAAATCACTTTTTACACTATGTTTCTAAAATTGGTTTTAAAATAGTTAGACCATTTACCCAAATTTAAAAAATCTCTTGCCTTCTTTATCTGCGGTTCGTTAAGGCTAATTAAAACTAATCAATCACGGACGTGGTCGTACTATACGCCTCATAATTTGTAACTCCTTATCTTCCACTTTGCGTGCTTGAAGTAATCGCTCCTGAGCGCCGGAACCTACATGGATCAGTAATCGCACAATGTGAGTATCTATGAGATACTGTTGTGTTACTTAAGTATGGTTTACATGTATTCAAATGTCAATAAAGAAGTATATATTTCAAACAATTGCAAACAGATGTATGTGTCACGTTTAACAAATTTACAATACACTTACAAATATTAATGTAAATTAAGATCAAACCAGTTTTGTCTTAAGACCTGCTGCTGTTAGTTAACATTCGCAATATTCAGGCCTACGTCCCACGCTTATTACTTTTTATGTTGCTAAACAACAATTGCTAAATTACACACGTATAAAGATAGGTGTATATTAATATTGGTATTTAAATTAATAAATAAGTAATATGTTTGATTAGTATTCCTATGTTATTTTGCAATTAATAAATAGGCATATAATTGTAACAGTCTCGATTAAATAATAAACAGAACACGTAATAAAAAACGAGTTACGTAACTATTGTCTTTTAAACGAATTCAACGGAATAGTAAATCTGATATTTTCCCACCCAAATTGACTTCAAGAAATCTGGTAACTCACATGACTAGATTGCTTGAAAGACCCATTGGCATAACCATTCATACTTTAGTGATTTGCTACAGCTATATAAAAGCTGAGAAGCATTTCCATGAGAGCGCAGTACATTTTAGTCAGTAATGAGTTTGTTGCAATTTTCTACAATATAACCAGAAACCGTGCATTGATAAACCTTGCATTATATAAATGACCTGCTTCCTGATGATATTTGGCACATTTGAAACATGTACTGGGCACAATCTGTTTAAATGGAAGGTTCATTTGAATAAGGGCGACGACGAGCCCTTTTACCACCTATAGGCTATTTCTTTTTTTATATAAAGTGTAAAGAAACGGAATTCCGTACTGTACCAATAAAACTGGTGTCTCAGATGAGATTTATTCTATATTTTTGCTAGAGACGTGAGAAGCTTTTGTGGTTTATGGAAGACCTTGATACTATTCACACCAAAACACAATTTACCGTAAAGAATAAAGTGAATAACTACTATTCTTAACCCGCTAGTTTTGATGAACACTGACGACATATTTTACAAGGGCTGATGGAATTTAGAAAACACTTGAAAGTGATACCAACATATATTTAAACAGGGATTCCGATCGTTATCCGAGGCAGAGGCGTACCGATGACGATAGTCACTCACTTACCGCCGTCTACCTGCTGACTATTACCAATTGGATCACGGACACTGAGACCTTGTCTTCAGAGCTACTGGAGATGACTTCCGAGGGTTTAGTCGAGATATCTGGAAGCATTAACTGTGTTGGACCACGCTTCTATCGCACGGACAATTTTAATTCGATGATTTAGTTTAATAACTCTGAGAAGTAATAGAAAATTTTTAACTTTCGTTCAAGTGTAGGCCTAATTATAGTGCTTACGCACTGTTAATATAATTTTGTCTATATTTAAAACGGTAATTAATTTGTTTACGTTAAATTCGTTCTTTCTTAAAATTTCAATGAGAAAATCAAAGACAAAATTGTAACATGTGTACAAAAGTATAAGTACTGTATATTTTTAAATCATCCCACTTCCCTTGCACACAACCATACTCACAGAGAAACCTCTATCCTCTCTGTTTCACAAAACAAATTATAATGTGGGGAACCCGCAATCGTTCCTTTACATCCACGGATTTTGCAAGACTTTCTAAATCTTAATAAATTAAAATGCGGTTAATTTCGACATAAAATACACAGAACGATAGGACACTATCGCTACAACAAAATTAAAATTCTCAATGAAGCAAAGTACTTAATCCTTAAGTTGTTAGGGGGACCCAGACGCCTAATTTACCTATTCTAATAATCTTACATGCAAAGGAATCTCATTTATTTTATCTCTGTTCTATTATGTATTGAAAATAAGTGCGATGTAATTTTTTATATTAATACAACTTTCGTTGAAATGCCATTTCGATACAACAAATAGTAGACGTTAGTAAACAATTAGGCCCATTACGTATATCAGTTACAAAAAGTAGGCGTTGTAGAAGATAGTTAATCATTGGCAGCCAGCTCGTTTAACAAACATAATTAATCAATTGTTTCAAGGCGCAATATAACATTCTTGTAGATAGAACGAAATAAAGAGCATATTTAAATTAATTTGACATTGGATAATATGTTGGCTTGAAGAGATATAGAAAAATGCATACCTATGGGAACGGCAAATAATAGTTTGATTTATTGATTTCCTTAACAGGAAAACGGGTGTCACAACTGTAGTGCTATAGTGTGTTAGTAAACGAATCCCAGCAAAGAACTGTAGCCCTAGACGTCATCAGACTAAACAAGTGCCGCATATTGTTACTCTTGTGTTCCTTCTGAAGAGCAGTGCAATTATCATGGTTTGCATGAAGAACATATGTATACGCCTTGACAATTTAGTTCAATACACACACGCGCGCGCGCGCGCGCGTGTGTGGTGTACGTATTGCAATCTTATGGATAAATATAAATAAATGTTTGTTACCGAAACAAAATATGGAGTGATTAATTAATTATTGATAGAGTGGTAAATATTCTAAATTACATATTTTAACTGGTGAAAAATTAAAAGTTGTTACTGTTGAGGTACTTTGGAAATTATCCTCTTGACCGACACGAATTAGCTAAATTTGATTGTCTTTTAATAGTTACTTTATAAGTTATACACTTTTAGGCTTTAAAAGTCCTTTTAAAGTTTGTGTTATGAATGTTAATATTAAAATTGCGACTTTCCTTTCAAGTAGACTAAAGAATGATGTCGGTAACGGAAAACTGGTGACCCGACGGTCTACGTATAATTGACACTATACGTAGACGTATAAAGTATAAGTATAGGTATACGTATAAAGTATAAGTAGATGTATGAAGTGCCCAAAATACTGTAGACGTTACATTCCGTCAAGGTCGTTTAAAGTTTATTACTACGTACGAATAGATAAAAGTCGATACGACCGTCGGGCATTGGACTTACACAAAATGCAATCGCTTCACTTTTCTTTTTAAAACTATGCCGATAACTTTCCACTACACAAGAGCACTTGAGATTAACTGCTATCAAAACTACACTTCTTTATTATAAGTATTAATGTAATCCAGTAGTTATTTCTCTGAAATCGGCAACGTTCTGTGAGGTCAATCCGCTGACTTGTGATCAATTCCTCCAAATTTATTGTTTTAAGAGAGGATCCAGAACATCACGGTTAATAACCGATATGAAGTGCACTTACATCTGTATTAAATCGTGATTGAAATCTTAATTTTTCGGTTAGTCAATTGCTCATATCTTCTCTGCAAACATTTAATATAAGTAAGGGAATTAACGTCAGATCATATAAATGTAGGCTTATTCTTGCTTGTTCTATTACTGCAGAGAAAGAATTAACGATTTATGGCTTTTTGAGTATGAATCATAAACAGAATTATTAAAAGACATATTTCTACACAGTAAACACCTACATTTAATTATGCAAAATTGTTTTATTATAATATCAACCATATTCTTGTACAAGCTTCATCTCGAAATTAAAAGAGCATTTTATAGGATTTTTTCTAATTAGCGTCTATGAGACAATGCAGACGCCTACTTGACTATTGCAGCCCAACATTACGACAATTACGCACAATTATGTATCAGACTACATACTTGTTGTTACAATAACAAAGTTCTAAAAGCCTAAATTACAAAGTTCCTTAGAACTTAAAATGCAAAACCCCTCTCAATTCTACATATTTCATTCTCATATGATCATCATATTGTTTTTTATGAGTATGTGCGCATCCTAAAAATACTATGCAATCGCATTTTATATATATAATGTAATGTAACATTACATTTGGAACAACTTAATATCGTACCAGATTTAATGAAGACTATGGATAAGAAATTAAACAAGAAGAAAAATATCTTTCAAGATGATAGTGAAGAGGAACGAATAACTATTTTAGACTGACTTGTACTACAACTGACCGTACCCAAATTAATGATTAGGCAAAGTGATGCAAAATACCCCAATTATGACATGAACTTCAAATAATGACAAAATAATAATTATAAAGGCAGACAGCTTATGTACCAATACTATAAGGAAACAAATGGCTTCATTCAATGTATGAAATTATAAAGATAATCAAAATACAAATTGAGGGATAATAGGCCCAAACATACAATACTATGTAAAAAGAAATATTAGTAAGTTATTAATTTGAATGATATAATGAAATAATATAACAAACTTTATTATAGATACATGAAACATACAACTAATAGTAATGAATAGTGGACATAAGGTTGTCCAGAGAATAACAAATAATAACTTATTCAAATTAATATTTTATAACAAGAGTGAAGTGATGGAGGAAAAGTTAGCAATAATTAATCAAACAGAACAGACTGTACAGATTAATTAGTTCTTTTAATGACAATAAAAATGTAAACCCAAACACAAAAACAATGAATGTGACAAGTAGAAATACAATACAATGTATTATAGTATTAAATGTATTTTAATGAATAAGAAAGTAGCTGAATATTATGTGTCAGTGAAACCAAAACAATAAGTAACAAAAGTGTCTAAAGGTAGAATTAAAAGTGAACCAGTGGAAATTATTTATATAATGGAAAAAACAAATCTTAATAATCCTATATAAATAAGATTATTAATCTTATAAGACTATAAAACTGATTAGAGATAAGATCAAAGAATACCAGTGCAAGCTATTTTATTATGTTAAATAGACTTCAAGTGTCAATGTGTAAATTCATAAACTAAGTGAATTAGTGCCTTTATACAAGGTTAAAGTTTTGTATTGAATACAGAAATAATATTTGGTAGAATATTATTATGAAAACAGAGTATAAAAATGTTTCTAAGTGAGGGCCACTCTTTATCTAATAACATTTATTAAAATGAAAATAAGAGCAGGCAATAAATCAGTGAAGTGACAAAGGGTACATCCCCAAAATAAAATAGAAACAGCCAAGACTGCATAAATTTAATGTTAAGAAATACTTTAAATAATGAAGGGACAGATGTGTTGTTTTATATTAAGGTCAATGAACTCTATACTTAAATGTTGGAAATAGAGTATTGTGTTTTTTGTTATTCTTAAATATTTATTATGTTTAATAATATCAACCAAGGCTAAATGTCTGAGATGGAATACAATTCTTTTATTATAAGATATTCATTATATGTTTACTAGTATTAATCAAGACTGAAATGTCTGAGTTAGAGTACAACTCTTTTGTTTTCAAATATTTGTTATGTATTAATAGTAAGGATTAATTAGCCATCAAAGCAAAATGGATTGAAAGGAGATGTTCTTACTAGGTGTTAAACAGTTGTTTAGGTTTAATGAAAGTTTAACTTATTTATTCAATGTCCATAAGAGTCATAGCCATGTGGGCATGACAGTAAATTGATTTGATTGTATATTGTTTTGTTATTGTTAATCTAATGATGTTATCAGAATAGCCAGTAAAGCAACCAACCATTCTAAATTAATGAGAAATAGAAAAAATAACAAAGCAGACAGTAGTTCCATAAGGGTGATCACATTTTTTGAACAAATAAATGGAGTAGCAAATGTTTTTGTGAATGGCTAACTGTATGAAGCCATGTAAAACCAACTTTTGTAAATATTAGATAATACTGTTAGAATTTTGTAAAACAAATGTTGAAGGATGAATAGATTTATAATTAATAGTATACACAACAAATCTAGAAGCAAAATAATCCGTTTTAAGTTATTTAAGAAAAATTCAAATAACAAAAATGTAACATCAACATCTGTATTTCTTAAGTAAAGGTAGGCATGTTTAGTGTCTAAATGTCACAAATGTAAAGACCAAAATAATGAGGCTAGTGGTTTTAAATTCCCAATCAGTACAGAAAAGTTATACTAATTTAAAAGTTTTGAACAAATTCAGACATTGAAATAATGAATTTGTATGACAATGTAGATCTGAATCAACCAACCAGATTTCAAGTTTTACCTTAGCAACCAGAAATTTCAGATAAATAAAATGAGACTTCTTTAACAACGGTCGTAGAGTACAGACGCGTTAGTAAAACGTCTTATATAATTAAACTATAAACTGTGAAAACACGTTCCAGACTTATTAAGACCAATAGATGTACATAATACGAAATATTACAACCAAGAGAGGAACATCCAGCATTTGAAATAGAAGAACTGAGATCGAAGGGAAAAGAACCGAAGCAGACGTGGACCCTATCTTCGTCCTAGAACCATTTAAAGAAGAGGATCTGGTGACTTTGAACATTTTATTATATTATGTATCAACACCAACATTTGTATACACGACTTTCTAAGAATTAATCAACTAAAATTACAGACACCATATCACACCAACACTAAGAACACTCACGAATAACACGAATTGAACTTTACACCTTTTTAAACACCATAAGAACCTTTAATAATAACTAATAAACACATAAACTGGACATAACCTATAATACCTATAATAACCTATAATATACCTATAATAACAAGCAACCACTACTCGACTGCCTGCGTGCACTTTACACACTAAAATTTTGTAATATCCTTGAACTGTAAAATTTGTATTTTGATTGATAGAACAGGATTATTTGTTTAAACGTAATCCCCGAACCAGATACGCCCTGAGATAATTCATTTTAATAGAAATAATAACCAATGCATTATTTTGGTCTGCCTGAATACTGAATAATATTACAACTACTGTACCAACTGCCATAATTTTGCCACAATTGTGATTACCATAAAAAGAAACGAGAAACAATTAACCAATGCTTTACTGAATAAATAGTTTCTATAAAGATATATGTTTGGTGTTATATTTGCGTCATTATTATTGCTGTTTCATTTAAAAAATAAGTTCACAGAGCACAGCGGACACAACAACGGTTGGCAACTGTGGGTGACGTAATTGAAACTGCACGTATAGTAGGAGCGAGCGGCAGGATACAAAATCATTCGCCGTTCAACATATCATATTAATAGTAACATAATTACAACAACAACAGTGTGGTTGAATAAGTTTAATACATGTATATTGAATTTGCTAAAATTGACGCATGCTTGTCGGAGCACAATAGCTCGTATATCATCACGAATTGTTATATCGTTTACTCGCGAGACCTCATCTCATTTATTTATTACGTGTAACAAATTGACAACACCAGTGTGAGGCGAAATAATTTACGTTCACACACCTCTTATTAAATATTCGTAACTATACATATAATTCCTTTGTAACTCGTTGAGTTTCCTGCAGTTCTCCCATGTAATATCTTTAAATAGATACATTGCAATTAGGTATATTTTCGCCTGACGCACGTTTCACAGAAATTATTCTGTATCTTTAGAAATTTGTTTGAATTGTAATTGAATGTTTCGTTTGCATTATAATTAACGGATGTTTATGTAGTCTTTATTATATATTTTATGTTTTAATTTATTACTTTAATAAATGTATGATTTTAAA
This sequence comes from Magicicada septendecula, assembly GCA_034769895.1. Classification (NCBI taxonomy): domain Eukaryota; kingdom Metazoa; phylum Arthropoda; class Insecta; order Hemiptera; family Cicadidae; genus Magicicada; species Magicicada septendecula. The sequence goes on along the minus strand of CM068374.1, from coordinate 117,441,479 downwards.
TAAATCCTCTTGTTTTGTTTTTATTTGAATTTGTTCTTTAATTAGTAGATTATTATTATTGTGATTTTAAATATTAAGATTTTGCCAGTTATTTATTTTGTTACTTTTTTGACGTTTTTTTTAATTTGACATTTTGAATGTATGAAAATTTGTGTTTATTTTTTGAACAGTGTGTGGCTAAATTATATTTGTAAATATTAGGTTTCAAAAATGCATTCCGATGTTGAATGAATCTCTCAGACAATTTTTTCTTCATCTGGCCTACGTAAAATTTATTGCAATCCGGACATTCTATTTTGTAAATTCTGTTTAATTACAATTCAAACAAACCTCCGAAGAAACAGAATAATTTTTATGAAACGAGGGTCAGGTGAAAATATACCTACTTGCAGTGTATTTATTTGAAGATGTTATACACACACACACACACACACACACACACACACACACACACACACACACATTTACTATTATATAAAGTACAATAATTTTTCCAATTTAGCATGCTGCAAGGTTTCCAGTACAGACTATCGCAATTTCCTCTATAAGTTTTATGTACAGGAAATTGCATTCTTTCAGAAAAATTTTAGGTTATCAGAAAAAAATTGTTTTTTACTTCCATATTTCCTTAAGGAATGGAAGTATGGTGATGGCAAAAAAATCGTGTTCGAGATTATTGCAGATTCTGATTCTACTACACTCAAAACATGAAAAAAAGTCGTTTTCCGAAAAGTGTGTGTGTGTGTGTGTGTGTGTGTGTCTGTGTGTCTGTAGATTTTTTTTCTATGGCAAACGATAACTGCCGCAAATTCAAACAGAATCAAATAATTTTTTGCATACAGCCCTGATTTGTAGAGGACTCACGACCTATTGTTTTTGGTGAAGATCGGTTGAAGGAAAGGGGTAGTTTACCGGCAACGGTTTTTTTTATCAAGGGAAATTTTTTTTTTTGGCAAACGATAACAGCCGCAAATTCAAACATATTCAAATAATGTTTCGTATACAGCCCTTAATTGTAGAGTTCTCAAGACCTTTTGTTTTTGGTGAAGATCGGTTAAGGGAAAGGGGTAGTTTACTTGTAACGTTTTATGTTTTAACAAGGGTATTTCCTATGGCAAACGATAACAGCCGCAAATTCAAACAGAATCAAAAGATTATTTGCATACAGCCCTAAATTGTAGAGTACTCGAGACCTATTGTTTTTGGTGAAGATCGGTTAAGGGAAAGGGGTAGTTTACTTGTAACGTTTTATGTTTTAACAAGGGTATTTCCTATGGCAAACGATAACGGCCGCAAATTCAAACAGAATCAAAAGATTATTTGCATACAGCCCTAAATTGTAGAGTTCTCAAGACCTATTGTCTTTGGTGAAGATCGGTTAAGGGAAAGGGGTAGTTTACCTACAACGTTTTTTTAACAAGGGTATTTCCTATGGCAAACGATAACAGCCGCAAATTTAAACAGAATCAAAAGATTATTTGCATACAGCACTAAATTGTAGAGTTCTCAAGACCTATTGTTTTTGGTGAAGATCGGTTAAGGGAAAGGGGTAGTTTACCTACAACGTTTTTTTAACAAGGGTATTTTCTATGGCAAACGATAACAGCCGCAAATTCAAACAGAATAAAATAATTTTCTGCATACAGCCCTGATTTGTAGAGTACTCAAGACCTTTTGTTTTTGGTGAAGATCGGTTGAGGGGAAGGGGTAGTTTACCAGCAACGTTTTTTATCAAGCGTATTTTCTATGGCAAACGATAACTGCCGCAAATTCAAACAGAATCAAATAATTTTTTGCATACAGCCCTGATTTGTAGAGTACTCGCGACCTATTGTTTTTGGTGAAGATCGGTTGAGGGAAAGGGGTAGTTTACCTGCAACGGTTTTTTTTATCAAGGGAAATTTTTTTTTTTTGGCAAACGATAACAGCCGCAAATTCAAACAGAATCAAATAATGTTTCGTATACAGCCCTGAATTGTAGAGTTCTCAAGACCGTTTGTTTTTGGTGAAGATCGGTTAAGGGAAAGGGGTAGTTTACCTGTAACGTTTTATGTTTTAACAAGGGTATTTCCGATGGCAAACGATAACAGCCGCAAATTCAAACAGAATCAAACGATTATTTGCATACAGCCCTAAATTGTAGATTTCTCAAGGCCTATTGTTTTTGGTGACGATCGGTTGAGGGAAGGGGTAGTTTACCTGTAACGTTTTATGTTTTAACAAGGGTATTTCCTATGGCAAACGATAACAGCCGCAAATTCAAACAGAATCAAATAATGTTTTGCATACAGCCCTGATTTGTAGAGTACTCAAGATCTATTGTTTTTGGTGAAGATCGGTTAAGGGGAAGGGGTAGTTTACCTGCACCGTTTTCTTATCAAGCGTATTTTCTATGGCAAACGATAACACCCGCAAATTCAAACAGAATCAAATAAGTTTTTGCATACATCCCTGAATTGTAGAGGTCTCAAGGACTTTCGATTTTGGTGAAGATCGGTTAAGGGGAAGGGGTAGTTTACCTGCAACCTTTTACGTTTTAACAAGAGTAAAGTACTTGCAAATTTATTTAACCTTTTTGAAACAATGGTAATTGTTAAAAATAAAATAATTTTGTTGCCAGGCAATAAAATTAAAATTTTTTAATTTTAATGTAATATAATATTTTTCATTTAATACGGCAATAAAAAGGCAGGTAAGACACAAACACACAATTCACGTTATTTCTGGCCTCACTCATGTTTATTTTCTTACGTTTGCACGCTTTTTAAATGGAAAGTGCCGAAACCCACACCAACATAACGCGTGCAAGCCGAAAAAATGGACATCAATTTGCTTACTGGCGAAGCTAGTAGTTAATGAATGGGTAGGCAAAAATCTTATCTTAAATTTTTTTTAAGGAATCACTAAAAGGACGGTGGGTCAAATCGGACGCTGAGGTAGAGTTTGCTGTAACCGAATGGTTCCACAAACAGCCGTAAGAATTTTACTAGCAGGGAATCTACAGGTTAGCGCAACAGTGGAACTCATGTCTTAATGTTATTGGAGACTTCTTTTAAAATCGTTGAATAAAAAATGCTTTACAGCTCTATACGTGTGTCTATTGAACAATCCTTGTATTAGTCATACACAATAATACAACTGATTGAACTTCAAATTTTTAAACTTGGTTAGTTTCTATATATATGTTTAATGTTACAAATAATTCAAATAACAATCTTGATCATCTGTTAGTTCAGCGGAATAACAGTGACACTTTTAATAACCGCATAAAATAAACACTTAGTAACAACACAGGCGCTTTAACTTAACTGTTTGGACCACAGAAGTGAGGCATGCCTCAACGCTCTATGTGTACAGCACGGGACAATCCCCCCTCCCTACACTTCCCTATCACACCACTACATTGCTTACATACGATGTATACAAAAAACGCTGAGGCAAGTTCAGGTTGCCTCATTCGATTTAAACGAACTATGCCGAATCTCACCTGTCACCATCTAGCGGTCGCTCAATAAAGCACGTTTCGGTTTAATAAATTTGACAGTCACAGTAACAATGTATAATCTTTACGTTATGTAGTTCATACGTATTTATAATTTTTATTCTACAGAATTTGTTAGGGTAGGCATTGCCTCCATGTAACTTCGCCACTGATATATATGTGTACAACGTTATCGGCAACAAAGAAGTAGTTTTTGTTAAAATTCCTTCCCGGGATATTTGGCCGTAGTCCAATGTTTTCTACAAAACCAGACATTTCGGCAATGCCATCGACTTCCATCATCAGTGAAAATCGAGTGCGATAACGTGAGGTGGTATACGTTAGTGACCACAGTACTGTGGTTAAGGCTGAAGCAGTAAGTAGAAAGAAGTAGTTTCTATGGTAATATTTCATTTCGAAAATGATTTTAAATATAAATCTTAGAATATGGAAGTCATGTATGGTTCTCCATACCGATATTTTAATAAAGGTAGAAGGATAATACGGAAAATTTTGTATCTCAATTGAATAACTACACAGTTCTGTGTTCATTTGTGTAAGGTTTAATAGTATAACGTTATGTTAATTAACTTTTATGACTTTCAATTGTTTGTCAGCAGCTTCTGTTAGTGTAGATGAAGTAGGTGTCTCTACACTATATGGATATTCCTGTAACACGTTGCTTGCGCTCGGGTTCGAAGTTGGAAATCGTGTGTCCGCGCGGTTAATAGCTGTCGGTAACGACGCGGGCTCATTAAAACTAATGTGCTCAACATCTGATTTTATCGCAACCATTTATCTAATTGCCTGATTGCTGGACATAGCCTCTCATTATATTTAATTGTTATTGTTGGGAGAAATTGACAGAATGATTGTTTCACAATCAGCGTTTTATCTACTTTCAATGTGAGTCGACAATCAGCGTTTTATCTACTTTCAATGTGAGTCGACAATCAGCGTTTTATCTACTTTCAATGTGAGTCGATTGTCAAAGTAGAGGCCTATACCTACAAACGTTCTTCACGGCAAATTTATAGACATTTTGTTTATGTTCCACACGCGGGAAGAGCAGTTCACAACTTTGCTGTAGTCACTTAAAATATTATGTTATTATTTTACTAAAAAATGTATCAGTTTCTTTTTAACAGACTAACGTATTTTAATATTATGTTGTTTGAAGTCGTCTTACGGTATGGACCAAAAATGTCTGGTATGACAACGTTTCACTCATATTACAGTGACTATCCTCAGGTCTAAGTGACAATTACCGGAAGAAGATTTTAAAAACATAATTGACACCGCCCGTGGAAGCCTACGTGACATTGTGGTTTCATATTACTTTTTAGATCTAGCACGAAAGAATTTCAGTTTTATGTAAAGTCTGTCACAAAGAAAGGAAACGTAAGGTAGAGAGAGAGAGAGAGAGAGAGAGAGTGAGAGATAAAGAAAGAGAGAGAGGGAGAGAGAGAGAGAGAGAGGGAGAGATAGACATAAAGAAAGGGAGAGAAAAGAGAGAGAGAGTGTGTTTTGCAAACAGTCTATTACAATTCTGTGTATAACAGTAATATATACATATACACATACACAAAATAGTAATAGGCCTATAATAGGAATCTATTTTAAATAGTAATTACCATTTACCTAAACTAAGTTTAGTCACATACTAACTTGATAGGCCTACCTAATATAATTCGAGGTTTTCGTTAACGTCTTTTGTTCCATTCCTAAATATAAATTTTGTGTATTAGACATCGACTCTTTGATTTAGCATTACACACCAAACACTTTACATCAACTCTGAAGAGAAATTTTCTTCTTTTAAACTTTTGCATATTTCTTCTGACAGCTGGATGATTTCATGGTGATTTCAGTTATTATAGGTAAAGATTGTTGCTCCTGTGTAGGAAATTGGATACGAAATGTAATCAAATGTAAAGAAACTAAACATAGTTTGAAACCAACAACTAGTAACCAACATAAATCGAAATGAACATAGGCTATTAATTGAATGACATCAGAAATGAAGAAAAATCACAACGTCCATTACTGCTTGGTTAGTGACCGTAGTTGCAAGCAATTTTATTCAAAAAGTATGAAACCCTTGCGTTTTATACAGTACGTTGTCAGTGTTAGTTTCCAAGTTACTTTCGCTGGTCACACGTGTCTATTAATTTTTCAAAAAGTGTGGCGGAATTATGAAAAGATCTGCGCCAGGGCGCGTTGAAAATTGTCACTCTGTCTTTCTGATTCAGTATAGGTGCAACACATTAATAATTCATGAATCTACTCCTTGCCTTACCTAGTCTAATTGTGGATTTGATTACTGCATTCTCCTACAATCAACTCAACCCCTTGCGGCTGATGACTGAGTTCTAACAAGCATTCCTGTCTAGATCTCCTCCCTAAAACGCCCCTTCTTCTAACACGTCAATTTATTCACTTTCTTAATATTATTAATCGTAATCTAGAAATGTGCACTTTTGTCCGGTGACTTTAACACAGCCATCGAATACGAAGACTTCAAACGACCATATTTTTAAGTAGATTGTATATAGACCCACTCAAATTTCATAGCTTACAGCAAATTACTACAATGCGACATGAACCACCATTTCTTTATTTTTAACGCTTCGTCTTATATCTTATATTGAACATGAAGTAAGTACTTGTAAACAACGTCGTGCAGATACAAATGTTGCCGATCATTAGAGTATGTACTCCAGTCAAGAAGCAGAAGAAAGACGTGTATTCAAGAGAGTACGAATCAACACGTAACTTGAATCTCACCACCTGGTGGTACAAATTGTGAATATATACATAATTTCATTAAAGTCATCATGTTAGTAAGGAAAATTATACGATTTTGAAGTCCACAAAAGTTGATTCAGTAGATTTTGGAGTTAGCCATAGACAGAATAGTCTATTGTGTCATAAAAGATAACTATATACTTAATTTATGTATAAGCCTAATAAATTCAAACTCCCTAATTCTGTTTGGTTTCCATTCGCCAAAGAATCTCAAATCTTAAATATTGAATAACCCTATAGTATTCCTTGTAACTCGGATTCGTGTGCTTACGGAGTGAGACGTGAATAGGTGATGCATTCTGCAAACTGGTGGCTACGTCACACACCTCCGTCTTTCTACACACATTTTAGGCTGAGATATAGTATCGGAAACTCAGAAGAAGGTAGTACATGCTTGTAATTGTGAGAAAACTTGCTGTACCCCTACCGTTTTCTCAACTTCCAGCCACACGGTGGTGGGACACAAGCAATATCAAAGTACAAATGATAGAACAAATAAAATTAAGCAAGCTATATACAGCTGTATAGAAAAACTAGCATTAGAAGACTTGTTAAGCGTTCCAGAAGTGTGTGCTGGGGAGTCCCGCTGATCGGAGTGTGTTGCTGCCGCTCGCTCTGTGTGCTGTGACGCGCGCCCGCGATCCGAATTCGTACGCATCACGATCTCTTTGTAAAACACCAAATATATTGTTAATGTGTTTACGTTTTGTTAGTAACAAAATAAATAAACGTAAGTTTTTATATAGTACTATTTTAAAGTGAAGACGGATTATAAACAGTTAAACGCCTTTTCTTTAACAGTTAAACGAATTCTTAAGCATTGTAAACACTTCGTTGTAAACAAGCATAAACGTGTAACACGTTCTTTAATAAACAAAGCTTTTATTCAATTGCGTGAATCTAATTTCACCTGCCTTATTAAACATAATTTTGGTGACCCCGAAGTGATCTGGACTAAACGTATTATTAAACGGACAGTTTTCACGTGATTCGATACGAAACCGGTATATTAAAATCTTGGTGAACTACGAAAACGTGTTGCGGAACATATTTCTGGAAATAGTGTTATCAGTGAAAGGCCAAATGAAAGTTAAATTCCCAAACACCAGTGAAAGTGAAAGTGTAGAGGAGTTACGATTATTTAAGTGTTCAGTGTAAACGGAAAAACGTAACAATTGTAAAGATACATATTAATACACACACATTAACGTAAAAATATAAATTATGAACAGAATAAATACTTTGTGTAACGTTGTGTAACCACAAGGTCACACATAATTGAAGCACGCAGTTTTGTGCCGCAACAACGTTAGTAATTGTTGATAACAACACGAACAAGTCATTCATTTCTTAGAACAATTTCAGAAACATTAGTAAATTACTCAATAACACTCTTGTACTGTACTCAACAATAGCGTAATCTGTTGATGAATTTGTATTTTCGGTTATTATTACTGTAGTCGTTAAGTGTTTTCAATTTGTAATCTCAATAATCGTTTATTAGATACAATGGGTTCAGATAATGAAAGTCACGATACAAAACACGATTACAAAATTTTAATTCGTAAACGTGCCCAAATAAAGGGCAGAGTCACTACATTTAAGAATTTTCTCGACTCGTTTGATGCAGACGTCCACTCATTTTCAAACTTAAAATCTAGACTACAGAAATTAGACGAATGCTGGTCAGAAATTAACTCTGTCCAGACGGATATTCAAGGTTATGATGAAGATGCTGTCACTTCAGACGAAGAATATTCTATATTTGAAGTCAGTTATTTTAAAATCTATGCGAAAATTGAAGCTCTATTATCTACTCAAGCCAATAAACAAACTGTCTTAGAACAAAAACAGTCTTCACAACAATCAAACATATCCGATAACATAAAACGTCCAGATATTCCCCACATTTTCTGGTAAATACGAAGAGTGGACAGATTTCTGTGATATTTTTGAGGCTTTAATAAGTAATTCATCTGAACTAACAAATATTCAAAAATTCTATTATTTACATTCGTGCTTAACTGATGGAGCATTGCATACTATAAAGGAAATTAAAATAGCAGCTAACAATTACGATTCGGCTTGGACACTACTTAAGCAGCGTTACAAAAATAATAGACTCATAATCAAAGCACATGTACAAGGAATTTTAAATTATAAACTTATGGAAAAGTCTTCCAAAGTAGGATTAAGAAACCTACATGACACAATTACTAATCACCTAACGGCACTAAAAATGTCGGAGAACCAACCGAACAGTGGAGCACACTGTTAGTGTTCTTAGTTACGAGAAAACTCGATCCAGAAACGCGAGATCGATGGGAGACGTATCAGGCAAAACATAATCTAAACGATGACGAAGATGAAGTTGGCGAATCCGCCAGCAGACATTCAAACTTATCACACTATCCCCGTCGTTATTCATTTCCAATGTTAATGACACTTATTCATAAACAATCTTTGATTCAGGAAATCAGGGAAGAAAATCTTATCCAAAACACTAAAAAATCACCCTTCCGAGATAACCAAAGGAGTTCTAAATTTCTCCAGCCGGTACACAAAACTGTATGTCATGCAGCAGATACACCCAATCGGCGATGTGCCATATGTAATGAAGATTATGCTACATTCTTGTGCAAACAGCTTTCAAGTCTTAGTTCCTCACAGCGTTATACAAAAGTTAAAAAACTAAATGTGTGCTTAAACTGTTTCAGATCCGGCCATAAAAATATACAGTGTAAAAGTCCATATTCTTGCAAACAGTGTAATAAACGTCATCATTCTTCGATCCATATGGATAATTCAAACTCGGTGTCAAAAGAGGAATCAAAGCAGCCAGCTGCTGAAAAGTCACTACTTCGGCCTGTTTGAACCGTAATGAAGAAGTGATTCTTGCTACAGCTCTCATTTTAATAACAGACTCTCATGGAGTAACTTATCCTTGTCGTGCCCTCTTGGACAGCGGAAATCAATCAGATTTTATACGTCAGTCTCTTGCATCGTCCTTAGATCTCAAGCATAATAAAGCACACACTTTAGTGTCTGGAATTGGCAGTTCCGGAGTATCAGCTAAATTTTCTGTACACACAAAAATTAAATCGAAGTTCAACAATTATGAAGAATACTTAGACTTTCTAGTTTTAAGTAAAATCAAAAATGACTTACCAACTTCTTCTATAACGGGAGCTTAGACATTCAAAATGACATCGAATTAGCAGACGACACATTCGTTCAATCCAGGAGTATTGACTTACTACTTGGTGCCAGTATCTTTTACAACATGTTAAAGGAAGGACATGTTAAGCTAGGTGATAATTTACCCGTCCTACAAAATAAAGTATTTGTATGGATTGTCAGCGGGAAGATCTTATTGAATCACTCGATAAACATTAAAAAGAAAGTGAGGAACTGAATCTCAAATTTAAAAAAATGTAATGTAATAGCTTGGTGCAAACTCGGAGCTTGCAATACATAATAAAATTATGCTGTACAAGCAGGTGCCCAAACCAGTTTGGACCTATGGAATCCAGCTGTGGGGGTGTGCCAGTGCGAGTAACGTCGAAATCATACAACGATTTCAAAATAAAGTACTGAGAAATATTGTTAATGCCCCTTGGTACATAAGGAATAGTGACCTGCACAAAGACCTGGGTGTGGAAAAGTCAACTTGCTCGTTAATCTATCTAACAATTTCAAATAAAAGTGGTAGCTTATGATATTCTGCGTATTTTGGTGTTTTGGATGACTTTTTACGGCGAAAAGTGAGGAAGATATGAATTTTTAAGAAGTAGGTATTTTTCGAGGTTTTGAAATAGCGCAAATTTGCGAGTGCGCTGTTTGCGTGTCAATTAAAAAATAATTCGTTTATCGATAAAACAAAAATACGCATTCTTAAATTTCTAATTCTCTACAGTTTAAGCCTTTATTTATCCCGATACGAGGAAAACTGATAAATATATGAAATAAAATAAAAATATATATAAAGCTCGAAAGTTTAAAAGAAGTGCATCGCCGTTTCAGCAATTTGAAAAGTCTGATGACATGATTAACGAGTAATTACATAAATTAATTGTTAAAAAATGGGCTTTCAAATTACATTATTTCATTATTATAAATGAAAATATTATTTTTATAGTATTGTATTTTTAATAAACAAACAAATTTTAAATAGGGTTCAAGACATTCTTTCGTATTAAATCCTTTTTGACTCCTTTTTTTATATTTTTTCTTGATTTTAAAATAATTGTTTATTAATTCTTATAAATTAATTAATTAATTGATAATAAATATTATATTTTAAAAGTATATTTAATAACCTGTAAAATAAGTCATAAGGACGTTTGATTTGAGCAAAAGTCTCGGTGCTATGACGGTTTCACTATTAGTAAAAACTAGGTAAAACTACCCCTCCCAACTCTTATAAAAATAACCTTATTTGCGATTTCGCTCTGGACTCTTAGATTCATAAAATATAAGCTATTAAGCCTACCTTTTTCAGTCACAAAAGTACCGGGGCAATTTTATTCCGCAAACACATTTTTTTCGTCTATTTTTCCTGTACTAGAATAAATATGCGGTTGCAATGGTAAATTCAAGCAAGCCGAACAGGCGAGTCGTATCGTTGATTGAGCTGTGAACCAATCAAAGACAGCTAGTAACAATGAAATAAATATTAAAATAGACTGTTTATCGCCGAGAGAAGATACGACACTTCCATGCCGCTGAAGATGACTTTTGCAGCCGATTCTAAACGTCTAGAACTTTTTATGACAGAACATTGTTTTAATGCTTTAGTTTTACTGTAAACATGTGTGGTCATATTTATTATTGTCTAAGAATTAAATTGCACACCTTAAATCTTTTAACACAATCTGATGAAATACATATAACTTAGGAGAAAGATGTTTTTATAAATATTAATTTAACAAGTATACAATTTTTTTATAGTTGTTTTTCGTTGTAAAAATATTGGGGTTAATAGTGAAATATAAAATACAAATAATTTTGCAAAATAAGCCGTCTTACATTAAAAACTGAATTGGCTTTTGGTACTGAATTTACGAAGTCGTTAATATGTATCTCTTATGTTACCAGAATCCCTAATTACAAGTTATATCAGTAATATTTTCTGTGGTAGAAGTTGTCGCTATTTACAGTGCGAGTGAATCGTTTGAGACTTAATATTAATAATTCATAAGCATCTTCTGCTTGCAGTACGTTTCCTTGTCTGGTGGGTGATTTGATTACTGCATTCATCTTTAATCAACCCAAACCCTTAGGGGCGATGCCTAGTCACTAACGAGCGTTCCCATCAAATTTTCTCTCTCTACTATTAGTCTCTATAAATTGCTCTCTACCCAGCAAATTCAACAAACTTCTGAACTATGTCGTCTTTCATAAAAAGGCTCCAATGTTATAATACATAATAATAATACAACGCACGATCACAGTTTTCTCAAAGCAATACACTGTTACAATGATCACATGAAATACGATCTCGAAACAGTGAAATAAATTATTAAAGGCTAGAAAATATAATACAATTTACATTCACATTTCTATAGAACAATAAAACTTGGATAACAATAGTTTTCTCACAATACAGTTTTCCAATACTCATTGTACACAACGAAAAATAAAAGCTACCAAGTATAATAATTTCTACAGTGTGTAATACAAATATACCAATAAATACTTCTACGTCTACCACTCTAAGGTCAACTCACAACCCATGTCTGTCGAACTCCTGTCTAACGCATTGGAATTGCTGGTGTAATTTGTAAAATTTATCTATCCGGTAGCTGTTCACATCAAGGATCAGACAAGCTTGCTTGTAACGTGTACGATTACCTGGAAGCGTACAGATAACCGAAGACTAATCGGGCGACCTCGAGATATTGTAATCGTTAGCTAGGTTTGTCAGACGCCTCTGTAGACCTTTGGATTTTTGTGTCTAATAGGATTTTTATTTGTGAGATAAGTACGTAATAAGCGTCGCATTGATTTGCATATGTTACGTATTAATGACGCAATGCGGAAACAATATATACTTACTAGCATCAAAATGTCAATTGGTTTCTTAAATAATTATAGATTTAAAAGGCTTTTTGAAGTAAATTATTTACGGAATTTAGAAGATAGCTGTTTAAAATTATCAGCTAGTATGTCTAGAACCAATTTCAACAGTTTTCGAAACAAATGTGTGTAAACACAGTAAAATATCTTATTTACGAAGATGTATTCTACCAAGAACAGTAAATTTTAAGAACAGAGCGCACAGATTAGAATAATGCTATCTGTGGTTGCAACACTGTCTGAAATCTACTCGTATGTGACCAAAGAGTACGAAAAAGTGGAATGAAGTGGGTGTATTTTTTTGACTTTAACAGTTCTAAAAGTAGTCAAACACAAGTGATAAGCGTCGTTCTGGAGATGCAGCAGAGGAACAAACTTTTGAGGCACTAAAGGTGTAATTTTTTGCGATTATTTTTTAAAGGCAACAAAATGTAAGTAATTAATAATACCTCAAAATTCTTAGGACACAGTAAAGCCTGCAGTATTGAATAAGTGACCTGGTTTATACTCGGGAAGTACGTGAGACATACAATTTTATTAACTTTCCATGTTCATGGAATATCAGACACGAATACATTCAGTAGCAAACACTAGGCGGCGATCAGTAATTCTATTATGAAAATAAAAAATACAGCAACTTAAAAATTATGTCAAGCTCAAAATGTCTAACAAGTTGTTCAAATAGAAAGAATAAGAAGTAGAAAAACTCCAGATTAGTCAAGAAGACATTGAAGAAAACTTCTTGACTAAAACAAAATATTTTTTCTTTATTTTTAAAATAATTGTTTATTAATTGTTATAAATAAATTAATTAATTGATAATAAATATTATATTTTGAAAGCATATTTAATAACCTCTAAAATAATTTATAAGGACGTTTCATTTGAGCAAAAATTCTCGATGCTATGACGGTTTCACTATTAGCAAAAACTAGGTGAAACTACCTCTATTTGCGATTTCGCTTTGGATTCTTTACAGTCATAAAATATAAGCTATTAAGGCTACCTTTTTCAGTCACAAAAGTACCGAGGCAATTTTATTCCGGAAAACACCTTTTTTTCGTATATTTTTCCTAGAATAAATATGCGGTTGCAATGGTTAATTTGCAGCAAGCCGAACAGGCGAGCCGTATCGTTGATTGAGCTGTGAACCAATCAAAGACAGTCAGTAACGGTGAAATATGCCTAAGGGTTTCAGGAAAACCCAAGAAGACAACAGGTGCCATCTGGACTGACAAAAGGAGGGAGAGACATCAATCAAGAATGAAGGAGGTATGGGAGGGGAGAAAGAGAGGGAAGAAGAAGGGAAAAACCAATTGAACCAAGTGTAGTCCACGGTTGCTCATACGATTAAAAAAATAGATGTCATTCTCCGACACGCCAATGCTTGTCCACGATTGATGCTTGAGATCACTGAAAAATTTGACTAGATTCCATTCCAACTTCCTTACAGCCACATATTGTGTCGCTAGACTTTTTTTCTTCTTTGATGTCCTCAAAATAGTGTTGCGTGATGTCAGTTTGCAGATTAACAGTGATGTAACCGAGAATGTTGTAAACTGGCTTCGATACTGAGTTCTTTGCGGCAGAGGTAAGAATGTGTACAAACGGGAGATAAATATGTAAATGTACCTGGTTCTTCACGTTGAACATAAAGAAATTTTTTGCATTCAATAAATAAACTCTTTTCCTTCGCAGCTCTTAAAAATAAACGTTGTCCCCAATTCAATAATTCATAAGTAACAAAAATATAATAGTATAATCTACAATGTTATAGGAATCTACCGCACTATAATTTGGCGTTTTTTCTATTTTGAAGGTACACTTGCGCTTCCTTCGTTAAACCTATTTCCCTTCTTTATTTCTTCTGGCTGAAACTACTACTACAAAAACATTTTTACGTTAGAATGATAAGGATCGTTTAATTAATGTTTTGAGATTTGAACTGCTATAAGATTTGCGTAAAATCGCTTACTTAAAGGCACTTTATCAGGCCCTGTGTTATTTCACAAACTTGGGGTGCATATGAGATTTAGAATTTTATTTGCTTCCTATGTTCATGGTGTATCAGACATAGATGAATTCAGAAGAAAACTCAGCCAGTCGTGTCAGACGATAAACGGCAAATTACATTATGATAATATAAATTATAGCGACGTCAACACATACGGATTGTAACGTTTGATCGATTTACATGTTAATACATTATCAACGTTATCCGTAAGTGGCAAATGAAGTGGTTGCAGTTTAGTAGAAGGTAAGAGCATTTAAGTTTTACCTACCCGTGTTAAAAGTTTTGTCATAACACTTTGAATGAAAAAAAGAAATGTTTACTCTTTTGCATAAATATATGATTTATCCTGACCCACGATTAATTAGATAAAGGTGATTTAGTCATTGAATGTAACAATAGTGATAATTAAGCGGTGTTTATAATTACAGTTATGTAGGTTTCTTTATAAATATTAGCTTTGATCTATCCAAACATTTATTATTACAAATCATTTTTTTTTCGAAACAAGTAAACCAAGTAACGAAAGCAATTTCTTAAACTATAAATGAGTAAGTAAATTTGGAGAAGAGGATTTCCGGTAAAGTATACGCCCACTGCCGGGAGTATGAAATATACTATAAATTAAGCTTTTAAGCACCAAGCTTTGTTCCAGTTAATATGCAACCGCTCCCACAGTGTTGTTAAACGGTTTAAGGGTAGGGAATTACCATATATTGTAGTGCATATAAAGTACAAATTTGTTTAAGGTGAATGGGGAACAAGATGTGTATATATTGTTCCCACGGTCTACTCGATCGTCGTAGGTACAGTGGAAACAAAAATACAAGACACCAATTAAGTCACTAATCACACCTTTAATTGTTATAGTAAAACAGTTCGTAATTAACAACACAGTGTCTACAACAAATCAAATGAAAATTGTTCATACGCAATAAAATGTCCACTAATATTAAGACTCAACTGTATTACAATTATACCGTCCGAATATAAAACGCAACACTTCACTAATAACTACTTGAACGTACACCGTAATAACTCGAACCGCTCTGTAAATATATCGCACTAATGCTCTCGAACCGCACAGTCAAAAATCTCGCGTTGAACTGAAAACTAAGGCCGTTAACCGATGTATTTATAGTCACGCTCACACACCAGAAGCTTCCAAACTGCGTCTTATATCTCGTGAACTACGTAATTACTACGGCCTTGACACAGTCCGAGCGCCCGAGCGAAGCCCGGCAGAGTCGAGAAAATTCTCGCAAAATGCGTCTAGTAGCACGTATACCACACGCTTACGTCGAGATCTTTCTGGCACATTCAATAAACGCGTAGATTGTTCTGTGCTGTCGTAGCATTTCCCCCTCCTTAAGCCTGTTCGTCCCGAACTGGCAAAGCATCTCCGAAGTAATACTCGACCAGGCGATCTAGGTGGACGTCCTTGCGAAGGATAATTTTCCCGTTCTTCGAATTTAGTCTCGTGTGATCCGAACGTCACGTTCCCAGGAATGCGAATCTTTCGCGCAACCACTAGCTTCGCTGGAATCACTCTCGATGCGTCATGTACTAATGACCTAAATACCACTGGCTGATCCAAGCTTGTTTGGTTCTCGTCAACAACCTCCTCTTGCGTAACCTCATCTTCAGCCACTTTACCCTCGGGCGCTTCTATCAGCTCAGGAACAAGCAAGAGTTTTGTCTCGACACCCATAGTTGGCTTTCCAATCACTTCTTTTGTCGTTATACTTATTTGTACTTCCTCTGCTAGTTCTTCCTCCATTTCCGCTTGCAACAGGGAGGTTTCCTCTTGACCAGACTTGTTGACTTTTTCTTCGACTAATGCCACTCGCTTAATCGAATTGTTGGTAGACCCTGTCATTTTAGCCATGCAAAGCTTTATCTTCTCTTGGCCAACATTCAGGACATTCTCTCTTAAGTCCACAACGAATCCGTAGGCATTCATAATGTCCGTGCCAAGAATCACTTCATCGACAATGTCTGCAACGAGCATTTGGTGGCTAAACTCAAGAAGACCCATGCGTACACGTGCGTCTACCTTTCCTAGCACCTTGACGGGGCTTCCAGTCACAGTCTGTATTGCACAAGAGCTAATTAGAGGATGGCGGTTACAGACTAAGTCAGGGCGCACAATGGACACTGTTGCGCCCGTGTCAACTGTAAATGATGTTGGTTTACCATCCGCAAATCCACTAACAATCAAGTTTCCACTGATCTTATGTAGCGTGGAAACTGTGTGCTGTTCTGGGCCTTTACTTCTCCAATTGGTGCGATCAGTCTCTTCTCTCTGTATCTTCTTCTCCCAACAGTCTACCTGTAGATGACCACGTTTTCCACAGTTGTAACATTTCGGTCTTCTGTCTTTTTCAAATCGTTGCGACTCTCTTGAACTTTTGAATTGTTTGTCCGACAACACTGTTTTTCTGCACCCATCGTAACGGTAATGTGATACAGGGATCTTCTGACTGCAACGTGATGGCACAAACCCATTAATGTAGCGGGTCGCTGACTTGGCAGCTTCAAACTCTAGGGCGTGAACAAGAGCTTCTGAGCTATCTCGATGTCTTGCCATTCGTAACACTTGCTGAAGTTCACAATCTCCGATGCCATCAATAAATGTCTGCACCGTAAAACGCGTTCGAAAATCTTCTGGCGCTTCAGGATAGGCCAGTCTAATTAGTCTGTCGATACTTGCTTCAAACTCTTGAAGACATTCCCCGGAATGCTGTCGCCTTGCTCTCAACTGGGTGCAGTACACATCTCGCAAATGTTTATCACCGTAGCGTAATTCTAGAGCTTTTATCAACTCGGCATAGGTGTTCTGCTGTCAGGTGGCACTTTCTGTAGTAGTTCTGCCGCGGGTCCTTTTAATGCAAGAACAAGTGAAACAGCCTTGTCTTTTTCTGTCCAATTATTTGCGCATGCAGCAGCTTCAAATTGGCGGAGGTACGTTGCCCAGTGAGTGCTTCCGTCAAAGGTTGGAGCTTTGACATGAACTGTCCCTACTGCAGGCAAAGTGACTTTCTCTGTTAACTTATTTTCTGTGTCTTTTTCTGTCTTGATCACTGGTACAGTCTGTTCAGAAATTTGTTTTGGTTGAAACTTCATGCACTGTTCAACTTCACTTTTAATTTGTTCTCTTATGTTTGCCATTGAGTTTCCTACTGCAGATATTTTATTTGAAACAGATTCTTCTATAACAGATATTTTTGTAGACATCGATTCTTCAACAGTCAAGACAGATTTTTCTACTTCAGCTATTTTTAATGTCATTGATTCTTGTACCTCCGATATTTTAGTAACTTGTTTATTAAGCTCACCTCGTAGGATACCCAATTCTGCGGTACTGTGTTCTTGCAACTGTTTCTGCATAACTTCAAAGAGAGCTTCCGTTTTATCTGCTTCTTGCTTACGTTTTTCATCCTGTCGTTCTTCTGTTTCTAGCATTAGTGCTTTCTGACGTTCCTCAGCTTCTTCCCTTTCTTG
The DNA here is from genome assembly GCA_034769895.1 of Magicicada septendecula. Classification (NCBI taxonomy): domain Eukaryota; kingdom Metazoa; phylum Arthropoda; class Insecta; order Hemiptera; family Cicadidae; genus Magicicada; species Magicicada septendecula. Next base: position 117,423,597 of record CM068374.1, on the reverse strand, counting down.
TCTTCGTTCTTCTTTTTGTCGTCTTTCTGCTTGCAACAGCAGCGCCTGTAAATTTTCCATCATCTGACTGGCATCCATTGTTTATCGATTAATTAAGAATCACACTCGTCTTGTACAAAGTGTCCGCTGTTTCCACTGTTAACCGTTCTATCCCACTTCTGACACCACTGTTACGACGGTCTACTCGATCGTCGTAGGTACAGTGGAAACAAAAATACAAGACACCAATTAAGTCACTAATCACACCTTTAATTGTTATAGTAAAACAGTTCGTAATTAACAACACAGTGTCTACAACAAATCAAATGAAAATTGTTCATACGCAATAAAATGTCCACTAATATTAAGACTCAACTGTATTACAATTATACCGTCCGAATATAAAACGCAACACTTCACTAATAACTACTTGAACGTACACCGTAATAACTCGAACCGCTCTGTAAATATATCGCACTAATACTCTCGAACCGCACAGTCAAAAATCTCGCATTGAACTGAAAACTAAGGCCGTTAACCGATGTATTTATAGTCACGCTTACACACCAGAAGCTTCCAAACTGCGTCTTATATCTCGTGAACTACGTAATTACTACGGCCTTGACACAGTCCGAGCGCCCGAGCGAAGCCCGGCAGAGTCGAGAAAATTCTCGCAAAATGCGTCTAGTAGCACGTACACCACACGCTTACGTAGAGATCTTTCTGGCACATTCGATAAACGCGTAGATTGTTCTGTGCTGTCGTAGCAATATATATATAGGATTGCTACAGCTAGTGTCGTCTCCCTTCCTTCAACCTGGATTTCCAATTCTCCCGATGTTCCCATTGTCCTTCCTCAAGTCCTATACGTTGCATAGATTCATCCACTTCGTCACTCCAAGATCTTCTGTCTTCACCTTTTCCTCCTTCCTAATGGACTCCATTCCGTCACTTTGTTGATCCACCTATTTTGGGCTCTCCAGACATGACCGTACCACACCAATCTTTTTTCTTCGATGTAGTCAATTACACTTCTTTCCGGTTCAATTCTTCTTTTGATCTCCTCGTTTGTTATTGGAACGAGATGTTTATTCCGTAATAGGAGATCAGCATTTGCCGTACGAATGGAACTGATTTTACAGTTCTATTTCATTGAAATCCGGTTCGCAGCATGAAAAGTAGAAGAGCTTCATTCATTTGTTCCCAAACCGATTTCATATAACTTTTCTTCGTGTACGTTCTAGGCTTTGTGTGGTACTTACGGTTTGAGCTTAATTACGGTTTTGTGAAGATTTTATGCAGTTCAGACGTTTTCGTTGTTGACCCATAATGGAATTATTACAACCTGAACATACAAACTTGTAAACAAATCATTCTGTTTACTTAAAATTTTTATTCTTATTTTAATTGTCTTATACATAGGTTACATGAATTTTAGGAATTTTTAATTCGGATTCAGTTTTATTCTCAGAATTTTTCTCATAATTGTCGTAACGTGAATACAAAATGTACTCTAAAGACCTTGGTTTATTACTTTATACTGCAGATAATTTACACACCAATTAAAAGACCTTATCCATTACTTATCCAAAACGACTTTTAAACTCCCACACAACATTCATATTTCTTTCACAAACCTAATTTTGTCTGTAACGAACGATGAAAGGAACCATTATTCGTACTGAGTTAAGATTACCAAATAGTAAGCTTATAATTTTTTGTACAGGTTATATGCAGCGTTTCGCTGCTCCTTCGGCAGCAAGCGCTATTTATATATCTGTCCAGGACATCGTCCATTTCTACTCCGCGTGCCTCCATGTTCTATGACATTTTGTTTGCCTCCCTCTCCCCTATTTTTCGAACAGTGTCTACATGAATATCCACTTCGACCACTGCTAGTCCCTATTTCTCATCGGGTACCTAAACCACTTAGCCCCCTAAGCTAAGCCGTCTTTCTTTTTTAGGAATACGTAATACAGTGGCCTTTGCTTTTGGCCGCTTGCACCTGTCTTTTGATTTTCTCATCACAAAGCCTGCAATACCGCCTTTGCAGTCTCGATACTCCTGCACTGCGTCTCAAATAGTCCATCTTAACAGCGTTTATTCCAATTTTAGTTCCAGTACCCAAGCTCCATACTTACATTTTATAGGTGACCCTACCAGAGATTTGTAATCGCTGTGAAAATATTTTTGCCCAGTTTACGACATTCAACTTTCCTGTAACCTCACAACTTGGAATTAGTACAACCTGAACATACAAACTTGTAAACAAATCATTCTTTTTATTTAAAATTTGTATTCTTATTTTAATTGTCTTATATATAGATTATATGAATTCTGGGCATTTTTAATTTGGATTCAGTTTCACTCTCAGAATTATTTTCATAATTGTCCGCTCGTCTTTATATTTTAGCATTTATTACTATTCGTTCCTCTGTTATAGCTTTCTCTAATCACCTACCTTCATAAACGACAATTCATGGTCTTAACCTTATATCCAGGTAAAGATTAAACAGTATTGCTGAGATTCTGCACTCCTGTGTCAGCCCTTTTTTTACAGATGTTAATGAAGGGATGTTCTAACTAATTCGATTAGACTGATTCTATATAATTCCCACTGAACATCTCCCATTAATCATGTTAATCCAATTGTCATGTAAGTTCCGTATCAAATTGTTTATTAGCAGTGTTTTGTTGTCATTGTTAGTTTTACGTTATTTGCAAAAAAGAACGATTAAATCAATTATCGGTTCCTATTTAAAAGACAAAAACTTCTATATTTTAAAAAGCTATGGGCTACTTATTTTTTGTGTTAAGCTTCAAGAAAACAGCAGAAATAATTATAGTTGTATAATATAAAAACCACTTGATAAATGATTTGCTAGAATTCATGCTCATTTTGAAAAATGTTTAATAAAAGTGATAATGTTATTTGCAAAAAGGGGTTAATTGCTGGTCTTTCAACATTCGCAAATATTTTATTTTTCTCAACAGTAGACGCGTGAAGATTTAAGAACATATATGTGACATAACTATTTTGGCTGATGATTTCATTGTTCTTTATTGTCGCCTGGTTTTCTGGTACTTCGGTTAATATACTTTAATTATTTTACAAATGCGGCGTTCCTTTCAGCTTACATCGCCTTATTGTACAACTTCAAATATGAGTGCAATAATTTGCTACCATATAAAAACATTAACAAAATTAGTGGTCGTTACTGAATTTTTGTTTTAACTAATAACTCTCAATGTAAAATCTATAAATAAATAAAAATTTCCTACTTTGCCTTAAACTGTACCGCCTATCGTATTAGACTTTATGTAATAACTACACGTGCTAAAATGTTATGAGATTGCTTAAAATGTAACGTGCAATTATATATATGCAATTGTGTATATGCAAAATTATATAACTGATGGAAGGTATCTTAATCTATTATGCAATATAAATTGGTTTCTTATTGGCGTGGATGTTAAGAACGACAACAGAATATGCAGTAAAGAATAATGTTTTCAGCAAGGTAATAATAAATAGCATATTTCGCTCTACTGACTTGGGAACTTACTTTAAAACTTACTATCTATAAATCAGTAACGGAAGACTTTAACAGAATCCGTAATCGCGAACAATTAGGAAAACCTTTCCGTGTTAGGAACTGTCGCTGTTTACGCTGTGTCTGGCTTGCTGCATACTAAACATTAATAATTCATAAGCAGCCCCGCTGGCAGTACATTTTCTTGTCTGATCTTGGTTGATTTGATTACTTCATTCGTCCTCAATCAACGTAATCCCTCGGAGCGACGGCTAACAACTAACAAACATTATCAACTAGGTGTCTCCCTATTATTCCGGTTAGTCTAGAAATTATTCCAAACACCGAATAGAGTTAATACGCGACTATCAGTAACTCTTATAACCGCGATAATCTAGAAATCGCAAAGCTCTGGAAAATGAATCTGCCCATTCAAATATTACGGACCATCAACTATATAAAATTAGAGGCCGTGTGAATATAATAAAATATGATGGCCGTTGCATGACTTAGCGACTGAGACAAACAAGGAAAATTTTTTACAGTAAAAGTAATTCAACACAAGAGGACGGATTCAATGCGCAAGAAGAGGTGAAGGAAAAACGGCTTAGTTAACAAAAACAATAGCAAAAAAAAGACTCCGGAATATTAAAAATTATGAGACTCCTTAAATATTATATATTTTATTCTAAAACTATAAAAGTTGTAAAAGTTATGAAGTTGTTTTCTCTTTTGTGCTATTGCCATTATCAACTTAGGTAATTTATGCAAGCCTAATTCCTCTTTATTCACTGTACAGTTTTTCGTGTGAAATTTTCTTTTACTTCAGTACCTTGTAAATTATTGTAGACATATGTGGGCGCGCGTCTCTTTAAAACAACCTTCGGCTTTTTCCGATTCCCAACCTGAAGCATTTTTAATGGAGCCTTCGTTCTCTTCCAATCGTCATTCTACTAATTCTGCGACAAATCCAACTCTCAATTTCTCTTAAAACTTCGTCATCCCCTTCACATAGGTGTGCAGAGCAGGATCTGTTTTGCTAAAGGTTCCTCGACCATCCTTCGCACGTTGCATCAGAGAAATTGTCTAGACTTTAATCGAACTTCAACTTCAAGTCTCCATTACCTCTCTGAGACTCCGATTCGTCACCCTATCACGTCTTGATATTCTGACGGCTCGCCCCTAAAAGTATATATTTGTAATGTTTCATGTTACAATTAGGTTTAAAAATATATTATAAATTCGGTAAATGTTTACAAAAAATAACAGGATAAAAGTAAACAAAAAACATTCTCCTTTGTCACTACGTGCCAGATAAGTTATTGGCACGCGGGCCGCGGATTGGCCACCACTTTTACATCGAATTTAACACAATAATAAATGCCTTCTATAGTAAATTTTATATTACTATATGCGTCACGTACGTTTTCGAAATACACTCTGCATTGTCAGAGGCTTAAACATATAGTCCTATTACCTAAATGTATCATTCAATGCATAATTAAACTTTGGATGGTGCAAATTATTTTTGCGAAACGTTAGTAAGGAATACAGTAATATAAAAGTTACTTCCAGAATACAAAGAAGACATCGTAGTGCATATTACCTTAATTTTGTACTAGGATTCTTTCACCAGATAGTCGTACTGCCGGTCATGAGTTGTGCATTCAGAAAAATCGTGAACTGGACATCAAATAATGTATAAAAGTACTCGGTATGTCTCTGGTCTCTCTCTCTCTCTCTTTCTCTCTCTCTCTTTCTCTCTCTCTCTCTTTCTCTCTCTCTCTCTCTCTCTCTTACACACACGCGCACGCGCGCGCAAACGCACAGTGTAAATCTTGTTTAGAATTCATATATAGTCAGTGTTGTTTACAAACTAATTTAACATGAACACTCCTATAATAAATGTGCCTATTCATGAATTAATATGTATAGGCCACCTCCTTCATGGTGTGTGTGCAGTTTACGGTTTTTGACTGAGCATAAAGCTGATAGTTTTTAATTTAGGGAATAGGTCTACCATGGGTCATTTCTCATAATTTTATAAATTACTTTTCCGTTTATTATTCGATTTGTTCCTTCGTGACTTCCGAGCAGCACAAATGTCTACGGACGTTACCAGCGTCCTGTAGAATAAGACCAGTCGTAGGGATGATACCTTTGAGCCCCTGGTCTTGCTCTGGGGTTTTTCAGAAGCACACCTCCTATGTTGTCCGGTCTTTGTGTTGTTGGGAAACCTTCTTCCTCCGCCCCTATGATCGTTTACCATTTGACAACTTTAACCTTAGCCGGACCCGTACTGGGTTGTGTAAAATGAAAATAAGAGAACAAGAATTGCATAGTAAAACTGAAGTATGAAAATAATGTAAGACTCCCTAGGCCTCCACAACCTAATAGCGTCGGGGTCTAGAAGGCCAAAAGTTGGTCAAGAGAGACCAAACAGGAAAGATTAAAGATTCCACCACAAGATAGGTTGTAGCAAGGTTGGTGAAACGTATATATTCTTTCAGGACCAGAACAGGTGATTCGCTTAGTACCTAATGGAAGAATTTTTTTATTATAGTTTTAATAATTATTATATGCACAATAGGTTTTCTGTCCGCAGGTAGATCTTCCTACTTAATCTGCAACTCTTGATTTCGTCCTGCCATATCTTTGGCTCCCTTTGTTAACTCCAAGTATTTCTTTTCGGTTTTGAATCAAGCAGTAGCTGGAATCCTTTTTTTATAAAAATTATGGTTCTAATCTTTGCATGACGCCAAGCAGGAGCAGGGACTTTCTTGCCAGGATGTGTCTGATCCCGTTTGCTTTCCAATGGTGAATATTCAGGATCCAACTCTTCTCGTCCAATCGCCGTAATGCGTTTTGCTGTATGCCTAGTGTTTCAACTTATTTTAGTTCAATTTAATATTTAATCGTTTTAGGAAGTTTTATTATGTTTACTAAAATAACAGTGTAATCAGAAATAGTTAAAAAATTAGTTTTTCTACCTTAGTAAATTAAATTTTATTGTTAATTGTTTGCTTGTGTTTTTCATACTTTATTATTATAAATTATTGTTTACACAAACGCAAAGTGCCGGGATTCATATTGTAGCAAATTGAGCCTTTTACATTACGTAATACTTGGCTTAACCGTCTTACTTCTAATTTTCGTGTGCAATAAATAAACTAGAAACTTGTCAACAAGAAGGATTTATAATAAATTTTAAACCCTTTAAAAACCTTACAATACTCTTACTAATAATCATGCAGGCTTACAATTAATTACGTAGGTGCTATTTACGTAGCCGAATTGTAGTCTATATTTTGTGGAATGCTGTTTGTAGTAACTGCAGAATCTGTAATGGTTTACTCTGCGAGCATTTAAAGTACTCCTCAATGACCTTTTAGGAAACAGTAAGTATTAAATATTGGATTTATTTTTTTCAGTATAGGAAAGATTTATAACAAACAATTATATTCTTTATAATGTAAATCATTAATTTTTATTATTCCAACAAAATAAGCTGATAATCAAGCATTTAAATTTTGGGGAATTAATTTCATTCTTACATTACGACTGTACAGTTTATGTCAGTTGGTTATGACTAAACAAATTGAATATAATTATGCGCTATCACTCTATAGATAAGTATCTTTACTGCCTAATATTTTTTTAAAACAATTCTCCAGCAAATAGGTTTGATAATTTCACGCTTAATAACATTTGAAGTTATTCTTCATCAAATTCGTTCATGAACAATTTTGAGTAATGAATGCAGTCATCCAAGCTGTCTACCTCGGAGGTTTACTGGTATTCCTAATTACAAGAATTCTTCCGTATAGTCTTACAGTTCATCACGCACGAAAGAAAGAAACAAACTGCGCGAATCCCTTTGAAAGGGTAAGTAGGATATCCATCTTATTGTTTGGACGAATATTCTTTGCAAATAAGTACATTACTTTTATACATTGTTGTGATAAGCCAATATTTGAAACAGTTTTTAATAAAACGTAATATTTGGTTGAACCTTAACGACCTGGTAGCAGAACTGTTGATAAAACAGCCTGTAAGTTATTCAGATACGCATGTGCGACTGTATGTACACATACATTCAACCTTCACTAGTCTAAAGTATGAAGGTTACAAACACCTTACACGTTGACACAGTTAATTTGAGTGCAATACATTAAATTCTGGAAGTCCAAAATTAATTTATTGTCAGTACTGTAGTAGTTAAGTTATTACTCTGAATAAAATAAAGTCACAATAGAAACGATGTGTGTATGTGCTTAATGAATGCCACCATCGTTTACCTGTCAGTGAGGCTTGTAAGACAGCACTTCCCGACTAGGCCTCATTAATTTATCCACCTTGTTTTTAAACACATATTTGTTGTCACTATTTTCCAATCATAATCAATACTAAATTAATGTATACAATCCAAACTGAACATTAAAAATCAATTATACTAATTTGCACAGTCAGAATCATCGCTTGTCAAATGATTATCATATTAACCATACATCAAAACATTATTTTTCACCCGGTCAAATAAAGATGCAGTAAAAAAATTAATTATTTAATTGTTTACTAGTGAAAAGAGATCAAAGCAGACTCAATAAGTATATTCCACGTAGGAAATGTTAATTATTTTAAGATCTGTGCTGTCAGTATGGTGTTGGTAATTAATTTATAACTTTTTCTAATATTTATAACTTCTACTTCCATATGTCGAAAATAATCGTAATTTGTAGCGTTGTGGTCATATAGTTTATTGGCCATAATTTGCATCGAGTGTGACAAGTGTAGTGATAGTGGCATTTATATTAACATAAACTTATTTTCATTCGTATTTCATTAATATTGAAAACCGGTAATCTTTGTAAAATACAATGACAATAAGCAAATATGAATTATGTTTACTACCTGTACATTTCACTGGGACAAAATTAAATATTATTATTATATTTATTCTAAAATATTTTCTCAGAAAATCATGTATATGACGATTCACTGTAACTTATTAAACATTTGAGATTTTACAACCACTGTTAGGTAAATATGTCAAAGCTCATGAGGTTACATAAAATAACTGTTTGAGGTTCGCAGACCTCTATATAGTTTGATAGGCTCATACCATAACAAATGTGTTCTTACTTAATTCCTAACTTATTAACAGTTTATATTTCTATTTACATTAACAATTACTTACATTTTTTATTATCATTTGATCTTCATGCCTGGGTATAGTAGTTATAGTCATGTTGTCTGATCGTCTTGTCATTGTAATTAAAATAATTAATTAATAGATTTTCATTTCCTATTTCCATTGTATGTACTTGTTATAAGATTTCGTTTTTTATTACTTTTTACTCATTGAAATTATTATTTACTTTCTAATAGTTACATCTTATTTTCATTCCTTAATTTGTTTTTATACTTCTCTGCGTATTATCTATAAGAAAGATTGCGTTTAGGCATAATTCACAACGAATTTTGATGATTAATTTATATTAATTCTAGGCCATAATCTTGTTATGTTACAATATTAGTATAGTAATCAAATTTCATTATTAAAACGCCGTCTCTATACACAAATTACGTACATGATATACAACTGCAAATTGGAAAGTGTGTTGTAATAACGTTACAATTAATATCCGGAAAATAATTAATTTAAATAAAATAAAATTTATAAATACGGTATAACTATATATAATTAGCATATTTATTGTAGAATATACACAATGTTTTATATACAAACACTTTTTTATTACCTATTTTATATTGTTACACTGTCTTATTTTATGTTACATATAAACGTTGTTTTATGTTTTATGACTTATATTCAGACACTTTTCCTGCATTAAATTTCTTGATGCACATATTATTTACTTAATATTTATAACTATTTTACCTAAAAATTTTATTTATTTATTTGGAACATGTTTTTGGATCATATTTTCCCATCCTATTTTATATATCCATTTTTTATATATCTATCTAATATACAAATATTAAATAATTCGTTAATATCTATATATACATATATAATTACAAAATCAATACTACTTTATACTAACGTTGTGTATTAGTATAATCATAACGCGCGAGGACGCGGACACACACACACGCACACACACACACACACACACACACACACACACACACAGTACTTTCAAATTCTACACAAATAATTAGTTTTTTTGAATAAAAAGTGGATTTGTAGAATTTCTTTAAAGATAATTGTACACAAAATGTTAAAACTCTTAGAAATATGTTTAAATCTTCTTTACTCTTTACAATGTTAAAGAAATCTAATCTCTTTAAAGAAATATTGTAACTTATCTCTTTAATGTACTTCTAAACAAAAATAAATAAGGACAAATTTTACATATACATATATTTTAACCAAAATATTTGGATTATATATTTTATCTAAACACACCAAAGTAATGGCAATACGGAACCTGCGCTTCTACATTTTCACTCTCCTGATCCAGTTATGATTTTATAAAAAGTGTAGTAGACTAAATCATTTATATCTGCATAAGAAATTAAGTTTTTTTTGTAATACTGTTAATTTTGTGACATATCTGTATATCAATTTTCTATTGTAATGTATTTATTGTTCATAGCCTGAAGGTACCATACATACGATTTGCAATAAAATTTTTATTACTCACATTCTTAAAAACGATCTATTTCGGTCGCAGACCATCGTCAGGTCATATACAGCACACTTGCGGTCACAATGTCGTAAACAGCTAATATTTACACAAACGAATTCGTAGACGTTGATTAATGAATGTGATACGCACGTCGTTGCCCAAAGTTTCCCGAGAATAAAAGTTTGTGAATAATCAAAATTTTATTGCAAATCGTATGTATGGTACCTTTAGGCTATGAACAATAAATACACTACAATAGAAAATTGAGATTATAGGTACCATTAGTAAACAATAAGTGTGTGTATATTATAAATACATCATATTATCATTAATATCTGTATATGTAATAAATCAGATAAAACTTTACCATCACACATTCACATCTTTAGAAGTTTATATGTTAGTTTTTACATTTGTAAAATTGTTTCAAACCTCATGCTGGGTAAAGCTTAATGAACTGTAGACGACAAACGGTCTTCCGGCCGCATTAGTGAGTAGAAAATATAGAACAAGCAGTACACAGTATTTATACTGTTATAAATTCACCAATATGTTGGTTGTTACAGTGCATCAGCGACCTGGATTGCTGTTTAGATTTACGGTGTGTGGAAGTTGTAATGTTTAGAAAACGGATATGTTACAATCTGACTGGAGACAAAGAGCACGACATTCTTACTAAATAGACTTGGATGTCCAAGTAGAAACTTATTTTAATAATGTAAAGAATTAGAGGGACCCGTAATTTTTTCAAGTATACGTATGTAGTAGGTTGACAACATACGTTTAAGCAAATTAATATAATATGGATATCTGAAATGATTACTTAATCAAACACTAATTAATCTAAAACAAACTTAATTTCTTTATAATGTTTAAATTAAGCACCGAATGAATTTACTTTAATTACTAATATATACATTGGTTTAATGTTTGATTTTTGTATGTGAATTACAAGTTGGTAATACCTGTACATAGTTTTAAATACTATTATTCCAGTGATTTTTAAATCACTCCATATTATTACTCCATGTTTTCATTAACTGCATTTTAAGAAAAAAATAACAAACAATGTAATTTTAATGTATACAGCAATAGTTACCAGAAACTTAAATGTCTAAACCTACTGAAAAATACGCAAAAAAATAATTGCCTAATAAGTCTTAGTTGCCTTCCATCGTATACAAGAAACTGTTACTCCCTATGCATAGAGTCTATGCGTTTTTCTTTTCTACACGTTCCAAATTTGAAATCGTTTTAAAGTGTGTATACTTAACTATGAGTAAATACCTCTACTTGCTGTTTGTATATAGGCCTACCAAACGTACATATTTAAATAAATAATTTAGAATCGTAAAAATTAAATTTTTTTCTGATTCACTTGTTAACCAACTAAGGAACTGTACAAACAACGTATACATTTGTGTATGTTGTTCACTCAAAAAAGTACTTCCTATTGAGTGGAATTTGTATTTAGAATACTGTATTGTGGAACATAATTTAATTGACTTTAGTGATTAATCTTTATATGTACAGAAATATTTAGTCCATAATATTTATATACTATTTTTTATAAAGGATATGTAAACAATAAATATGACGATTAGGTAATTTTCTAAATATACTTTCTTTTAACAATTACTGTAAGTTTATTGTACTAATGTATGTATTGAAAACCTCGTAGTTTCGTATATATAATTTAGAAAATAAACATATTTATCCAATTGTGTCTTGTGAAAGCCTATGTACATAACGCGTCACAAAAACTGATAAAACGTAATGCATTTCATAAATATGTTAGCTTTTGATAAATTGCTTTTTAAAATTATTAGAAGATAAAAGCGTAAGCAATAATACACTCTGTATGTATTACTTATGTACTCTGAATATGCAACTATGTTATACTGTATCTAAGAAAAATAGATGTTTCTGAAGTAGACATAAAGGACGTTTGACAGTGATGAATGATGTGAGGAAGGTCATATACAATTATAAAATATTAGAATACTTATGTTATATATCAGTGTTATGTGTTATAATTATCCCGATTGATCTTAACATAATGGAAAAAGTACACAATTTTTCCATCCGTTACGAGTGTACGCTAATACGATTACTGGATTACTATTATCTTCATTTTTTCAAACCATATTGTTAGACGTTTATTCTGGTGTAAAAATGCAGGAAAATATACATAATTTCGAGCTGTCTTTGGAGAATCTCATAGATCTAACCTAAAGAAGATAGTCCTTACCTTATGCAAAAAAGAAACCAAAAAACTGACATATGTTGAAAGAAATCTCACTACAGAAGAATACTACAAAAGGTGAAACACTAAAAATAATCTAATGTCAGTTGCTCAATATGGGTTAAAATATATTTGGAAATAGTGTTAATACTTTCAGCACAACCTTTTTTCGTTTGTAGGAAGTTTGTAAGGTTATGCAGGACACAAATCGTTATCCGATGTGTGTGTGTGTGTGCGCGCGCGTGCGCGTGTTTTGGTGTGCGTGCAGATAACAGTATGTTTCAATGATTCTGATTTTTTTATAAGAAATCACAGCGGCTCCATCGTAAGTACTCTTAACAATCAGTCGGTTAAGCATTCCTGCTTAATCATATTATTAAAAATAAATATATAAATATGTCTATATAATTCTGAGTTAAAATATTGGCAGTTACAAACGAATTTAAAATTTTTAAGCAAACCATTTTTGACACTAGTTACATTGCCATGACTTTTTTTTGAAAGAAAAATAAAAAGCGGAATCTTGATTTTTTATGTAGATTGAAAAATGTTAATTGAAGAAAGTACGCACAGAACTAGCAACGTACATGGTAGTACATGTGTATAAAATAATGTGTGTCAAGGTTATACAGCGCGTTTAACACACCGCATGATGAGTATTCTTTGTCTGTCCTAAATATAAGCCTCACCTGATTGACGATGGTTAAAAATCAAGTCTCATGCCTCTGTACACCAGATATCTTTTAACATATACTTAGAATATGTGTATATATAAAATCTCAAAAAATTCAGCAGTACATTTTACAAGTTCCTCATATATAATTAAATTTGTATCATAACGAGGAGGCAAATCAAAACTTTGGATATGGAGGTTCTTATGATAGTGGCAGCTTATATTTGTCTTGATTTCTAGCAACTTTACCACATACCAATATGGGCTAGATTCAATATGGGGCATATCAATTCTCAAAGTTCATTATCAATAAACATATAGGCGAATAACAGAAGGTCCCACCTATGCAAGTACTTTGTTAGTTAAGTAAGTCAATTTATGCAGTAACGATGGATTCTGTGAAGGCTATATTTCTCACGTTCCTGTAATAACGTATCCAGTGCTCATAGTATAAGGACACTGCTAACATACGCCAATATAAACAGAAGTTAGTTGCAGCACTTCAAGCAAAGAATAAATAGAGAGCAAGAGAGTAGATAGAAATATTTTTGAAGAAAATTTAAAATAAATTGGGCATAATAATTTCTATATCTATGCTCATAGAATTTGTTTACTGACTTAATCTGCTAATGTCTGAAGACTGCCTCTTAAAAGTAACAACACACAACATTTAACAACATCGTGTTATTGACATTGTTGTATAACAGCGAACGCTGACACCCAATTTGTAGACTAAATAAGACGTTCTTAATGCTAAAGTTGAGAACAAAAGTAGTTCGATAAACCTCGCTATTTATACACTCCCTTTAGGGGGCAGATACATTTTACTACATTCGCAATTCGTTAAAAAGGTTAGACAACCAACAATAATACACAATAATGCTACCAACAATAAAATAAAAATTATATAATATTATTAATAAATTTTTTAGTGGATGGTTAGTGAGGATCGGTCAAAAATAACACAATTTTTAACTATTTTGCGTCGACGTTTCGACAATGTTTATTATCATCTTCAGGACCTGTGTATGAAATAAAAAAAAAATTTCAAACACAACGGAACAATTAAATATTTGGGTGAACGTGTTCGTACGTATATGTGAGTGTGTGTGTGTGTGTATGTATGTATCATTGTATATGTGAAGACTTGAGATAGTTTGTTTACATCTTCCAATTATCTTTAAGAAAACGAGCAAATTATAGTATGACATAACTTAATTTATACAATATTACAATTTAAATTACTAAATGTAATGATATTTTAATTAATTAAACAAACAGTAATCAACAATTGGATATTAGATTGGTACATAAATTGTTTATGCCTACAGCAGTCAACAAATAGCAAAGTAAAATATATTACCTATAACTAAAACAGATTAGGGGATGTTCACTACGTAGTTGAATGTTGAACAACAAGAAGATAAACAAGTTTTTACGAGGCAAACTTTAGAATCTATTGTTCGCTGCAGGAGGATCAGCGCTCTTAAGGTACGTGAGACAGTCATCCACCAAACCCTTGGACTTTTGCTTTTTGATGTCAGTCTACCCCGGAACCGCATTACTTTCGCATTACGTCAGCGTGGTGTCGGTCATACTTTGCCTAGTGAAGCACCGTCATCTTTGTTCCTCATGTATAAGCAGCTCATTGATAGTTTGTGTTGTCTGCGTTGATTTCATTTTCTTCTTATTTATTGAACCGTAGAACTCCATCTACGTAGGCAATCATCTTATCCCATCGTTCCTCGCTACTGAACATTTCCTCAGTAATGTTATGAGGTGTGATGTGCCTTACTTCAGTTTTAAGATGTGCACGTCGTATCAACCATGAGTAGCATTCAGCAATGTGAGAAACGCTTCATACCGATGCGAATCACAGTATACGTTCTGGAACTTCCTTTCTCCGCATTTTGATGAGGTAGGCACAATAAAGTATGCCCTGAGAGTAACTATATTAGGTAGTAATTGACCTCATAATGTCCTCGATTGATCCATCTGCCTATACGTCTATCTTTTCTGGCGATCCACCTTCCTCTAAACTCTTGTTTCCATGTAAATAAAATTTTACTGCACTGCTCTAAATGAGTGAATCCGGAAAGAATTTGTTGAATAATTTATAGAATTATAAAACCTAATCTTACAAAATGTTGTGCAAAATACTTTGTCTGAAGTGACGTTAAATAAGCTAAGAAAAATGAGTAACAACGAAAAAATATTTAAAATGTTTTTAAATGTAATTGTGGGGAAAAGTGGGAAAAACTGTATAAATTTACACAGTGACAGATGACGTAATAACGAGATTATACAAGAAGACATCTCCTCAGCACGCTACAAGAAACAATGTATCTGGAGAGGCCAATTTTTAAGAAAGAACATATTAAATGGAAAGTGAAAGGCAAAAATTATAAAAACAGAGTGTGGAAACCTGACGAATCAGAATGCTATCGAAAATTTCAGAGAACTGCTGTTTCCGATGTTACTTAAAATGATAATATACATAATCGGTTCCAATGTTCTGTAGACAACAATTTCTTCTGTTCTAAAGAAATTAAAAAACCTACATTCGTATCTGTGATATTCTTGTTAAAATAAAAATTTAATTGATTTTAAACATACATCTTGAGTGTTTAATAAAAATTAAATACTAATGTATTTTAAGGATTACACACTGACACACACATTATGATATACGATAATTATTTCCTTTTTCAATAATTAATGTTTATATTGAAGATTCTGTTCAGCTGAAACTTAGTGGACAGTTTATTCTTAGGTGATACAAATTTTATGTTTAATGTACAAATTTACGAAATACACTGATAAACATTCTCACCCGATTGTACGAAATGTTACAGTAGAATATTTATTCCTTAGAGAACAAAAAAAATATATATAGTTTTCATAAAAAGCAAGTAATAAAGCATTTTACATAGAAAAGTGTATAGACGTATGTTGGGGTGTTGCACATGTGTAGTCTTCATTGTGTGAGAAAACTGCTTTGCAGTTGAATAAACACGATAACAAAGTTAACATAAAAGACAATTTATGACTATGTTTAAATACTGTTAGCTAACAAATGATTTATAACTAATGAAGTTCGTGCTATACATTAGGTTACGCGCTAGTCATAAAAGCACATAGTGCCCCCTAATTAGTTTATGAACGTCATTTAGCTAAATTATTTTTCTTGTATTTTTCTAAAATATCGTTTTAAAAGTAAAGTACGTTCAATCAGACCAAATGACGAAATGACGTCTTATGTTAATTGATTTTTTTTGTATATATAACTACTTGAGGTAGAGAATTCATCATTGGCAACGAGTTTTGAGGTGGAATTTGTAGGCAGACGCCAACGCTAATCAGTATGTCGACACTGCTTTACATAGTTCTCCTGCTTTCAGGCTGTTTGTTGCCGTCAAACGGACAGATTACATTACCCGGCTTATCAGGCGGTCTCTCTATAGGAGGCAGTTTAGGTGGAGGCGGAGGTGCAGGTACTGGAGGCGGTTTAGGCGGTACTTTAGGCGGTGCTTTAGGAACTGCGCTTGGCGGCCCCCTTGGTGGTATGTTAGGGACTGCGGTGGGAAATGGTCTCCAGTCCTCACTTGGAGGTTCCCAAGGAAGCAGTCCTCTAGATCTTTCCAGAATCGGGACCGCCGCTCAGAATCTGATGGGTAATCTGGGAGCTATGATGGGTAACGTTTCAGCTGCCGACATAGCAAACGCTCTAGAGTCTGCAATTAACGGTACCACAGAACTGCTTACTGCTCTGTTCCAAATGAAGATAGCTCTAATCCAAGCTAAGCAAAATGGTTACAACGATACTAACTTTAACTTTACTGGCAATTCCGACATGAGCTCTATCTCGAATAACGAGGCTTCAGGTACAGGACAAACTGGAGGCGGAGGAGGTCTCCTAAGTGCTCTAGCTGGCGCTCTAGGAGGTGGTGGGTCAAGAGGAGGATCAGGTGGAGGAAGTACAGGAGGTGGTTTCGCAGGTGGTCTAACTCTAGGTGGTGGACTAGGAGGTAGAATAGGTTGAGGTATCTAACTACGTCTAGGCTAAACGATTGTTACAAAGGACTGCGGACCTTGGCTGTACTAGACTCATTTCTTGTGTAAGTAACCAATTGACAAACAATTAGTTTTATTTCTCTGTAGTCTTATTAAAAATAATAGTAATTTTGCAATACGCAAATAATATGCACATCTTCTGATATTTCCTATCCGTTTCGGATGTTAGATATCATACAGACTGTTTTAACTTTCTGCACTGCTCTACGTAATAAAGCAGATGTATTCATGCCAAACCAGGTCCTTAACTTTCTCAGCCATGATATTCTCGGTCGCCCAACTCCTCTCTTTCCAAGTACTTTAATAAATATCCACATAGTAACTATTATTTTCAAATATGTTTTTATAATAATGATTTTAATTTCATTTTAACGTTTTTCTCTTCTAGAGACTATTAGGTCCTTTATTAAATTATAACTTTTCTGATTGTACAATTTAAAAATACCTAATCTTTAAGTTTGTAAACATTAGGGCCTATATTTTTAAGTTTACGATATAATTAAGTTTTACGTTATTTAACACTACAATTTATTTATATCTATTCAGACTAGCTATATTTTATTTCTAAAATAATAATAAAATTAATAATATTAATTATCATTATTATTATTATTAATATTGTTGTTGTTGTTGTTGTTGTTGTTGTTGTTGTTGTTGTCGTCATTTCCATTATTAAGCTGGAAATTTATCTATCAATTCTATTTTCCTATAAAATTCATTTGTATACAACCAGACGTAAGCTTTAAAAATTCTTCTTGTAAGCCATACGATTCTGAATGTATTGTTTCTCGCTGAAGGACTGTTTAACTATTTAGAATGAATTTTATCTGTCCAAACAAAATTTAATTCTTGCAGAAAGAAATAATTAATGGCTATTTTATGTATGTAGTAGTATTTGTGTGTGGGTGTGTAAAATTATTATTATAAAGGTAGGGATCTAGGTATTAGGCAGATAGTGTATACTTATATATTAATTAAACTTTTCGTGAGAATGTAAAAGTTGTGACAAATGTGTTCCACTGTGGATAGGAATCAATTTTGGTTGTTCTTTGTAGATAGCTTTTAACATTTAATAGCATTTCGTATACTATATAATTATAATCTTTTTTAGCAGTAATAATATTAAATTTACCATTTTATAAAAGTTTCTGTTACTTAGCCGGATTAAAATATCATCTGCAATCACCTTATCAAATAATCACAGGAGGCTAACGGACATGCCGTCATACTTTTAAGACCAAGTAACTACTAAAGAAAGAATTTTTTTTTAATATATTACGAAATACCTTGCACTGTTATTTCAATAATGTATTTTAAATTTTATAAAGTTTATTATATTTTTAATACATATTCTACATAGAATTACTTACTGAAATCAATTCTTACCAGGAACTTTATTTATAATTTGTGTTTGTGTTTTTTACAGTGATCACATCTGTGCCCATTATACTAAACCTTCGCAACACTCCGTAACTGTGGCTGTTATACATTGTACTTGATAAGCAAATTAGTAAAGCAAATGCATTTCAAGCAACAATTTGTTTAACTCATTGAAAGTTACCTTAATCCATTTGCTACTGCAATATGATCTTTATTGTTTGCCTCATTCAAAGATGATTACAAGCATGCACTTTAGCACAGTAATAAAAAGAACGAATTCAAAAACATATTATAGTTGTAGGTCATAATAGTCTGGTTAGCCATATCGACAGAAAATAACACATTATAATAAGTCGTCTCTCTCAGACGTGTGTAAGTAAAGACATTAGAACGAATGTTGAGACTTTTCCGTGGAAACCGTTCATAACTTACTTCAAAAGGAAGATCACCGACAAACCACTGACATGAAAAAGTAGATACGGGTTCAGGAATCGACAAAATGTGTAATATTTAATTGGCAGTCGTTTAATAATTGAAACCTCTTTTATAAGCAACTGTTTCTAAATGAACAAAATAAATTTTAGTAACAGGTGTATACAATCCAGAAACATATTTAAAAGTATGTACATTTTGAAAGTTATGCTACACGGTAATACCATATACTAATAATCTTAAAAATTCATCAACGTATATTTACTAGTGTAAATATAGCAGAAATATGGAAACCGCAATACTCTCTTCTGGAAGAAGAAACATACTATACCATGGAACTAATTAACGATTGCTCTTCTGAGACAAGAAACAAATGAAGTACCCGTTCTAATACCCTTCTTCAATATTTGACGCTATGGTTTGTAACAAATTTAAAAAATGAATCAGCTTTACAACAAACTAAAACAGATATAAATTACATTTGACAAATGAGGGGTAATGACCTAAATATTTTCTAGAACAAAGGTAAAATTTGAAATGTGAATCGTACGTGTGGGGAAGTGCGCGCGCCTGGGAGTGGTCAATATTTAATACTACCATAATTTTTGCAAATCGTTTCATGAAAATGGGCATATTAAGTCAAAAATAGAAACAGGAGCTATTTAAATATTTTACTTGAAGTTTCATGCTGTACATATTTATACTTTAAATATTCAAATCTATAACCTATTTCAACTTACAGATTATGTTCCAGCATCGACACATTAGGCGTTCTAATTCAGTATATAAATGAAATATAACACAATATAAGTTTACGTATTTAATCACAAAATTGTTTGCAAAATATCAAAATTTTGTTTTCAAATGTCAAGAATATACTCCAAACATATAGGCTAATCGGTTTCTTCTAGTAAAAATAAATCAAATTAGATAATGTAGAAATACATTTCTGTGGGGTATGGTATTCTTAGCCTAAAGGACACTGACAACTTTTGTTCTTCACAGAAAAAGTGTACATACATAATTAAGTATAAAATAAAATACCTGATTAACTGGCCTAAACAATTACTGCTAAATGAATTGACAAACTATTGTTCTAACACACTGAACAGCGAGCCTACAGACAAAAGTAACAACTGAAACTAATAAGTTCTGATGAGACAGGGAAACAACAACACACTACTAAGCTTCCTCAGTTGCATAACTCGCTCGTTGTTTGAAAAAAATACATTTGGTATTATATAAAATCAAAATAAATAATAATTCTTAAAAATTTGTTAACAATTTTTTGTCTCGTATGTATGATCTCGTCAAGTTTTATGGTGAGACTTAACTGGAATTGCTTACCAGCCAATCAATAAAACCTTTCTAATCTTCAGATCAAGTCGTTTTTTGCTAAATGTTATGCGTTTCTTCTACGTTCGTCTACCGTCTAGACGACGACCTGGACATACTTTCTACTTACAAGTTATTTAACACTTTCAATTCGAGGCGCCGTTGGACGGTGAGCTCTTCGTTATAGTAAACGAAATGGCATTATGGTCTACTGACTTTCTTGAATTGATTTTAAACTAACACGTCAGCCACAAGTAACGTTCGGAACGCTACTAAGGGGTCAGAATAAGTCGTCAATATTGCTGTGTCAAATATAGGTAGCAAATATTATGTCAATTTCTGACAGCAAGACTGAGATAAACAAGGGTAGTAGTAGATGGATAGTAGAAGAGATGGGTGGTAGTAGTAGTAGGCCTACTAGTAGTACTAGTAGTAGTTGTAGTACCAGTTTTTCCGTGGAGGGCGGGAAATGCACCATCAGGAATCATCGCCTCGTACAACCCTACGTTCTTTGCTCTACCAAGAATCAACGTGGTACTAAGTTTCCATAAAGCTTCACTGTGTTGTATTTCTTTGTCTGTTTAGGCCTCACGTTTCATAAATATCGTTACTATCGAAGGCCTGGAGCGGTCTTAATTTGTTTCTCCTTTCGTAAGGCTTTGTCGATGTAAAATGCCACTTCAGTCCAGTTTCTGCTTAATTAGGATCATTTCAATGATGTTTTCTAGGGCAATGGGTTCCCCCATGCCTTTTAGGTGATATGTCTCATTTGCCCATTTGTTGAATACAAATAATCTAGGGTATGCATATTTATTCTCATATTCACAGTGTGGACAACTTGGTCTAGCAGCCCCACCCTATATTGTGAAGGTAAGATTGGAATTGTCCGTGTACTGTTGGGTAGAATTTAATAGGCCAACTAAAACAATAACATGTTGTTATCTACATGTGTGGCCTCATAAAGCACGTGCTGTTTGGTAACATCAGACTCGCGAAGATATACAACCGGTTTTGTACGCTACTCGACCAGCCGGCATCCGTACGCTCGAAATAGTCGGGCGCTACAACACACGGGAGCCGATGGCCCAAGTGTATATTACATTCGAGATGCCTCTCTGGCTGCTTCGCAAACCAAATTGCCACCTGGTTGTCTCCAGTAAAGCAAGCAAGAATTTTGCCACCCAAATAAAATCAAACTCCTTTTGATTACCGTGTAATACAATGTACTGTGTATACATTGAAGCCGGGGAACGGAAAGGGGAGTCGATTTGCCATCGAGGGCGCCAAGGCGACAAAAGTATACACCGCCGAACTGTATGCGGTGTGGTAAGCTCTTCGTTTTTGTGCACTGAGTTTTCTAACTGCCTTGGAGAATCCGGGAACAGTGGATCCGGCATTACAACGCTATGCCAAGCGTTGAACGATCTCGGTTCATCTTTAGTTTTTTTTTGTATCCTAATCATTTAGGCACTGAAGGTAATAAAAATGCGGATGCTGCAGCGAGTTACTGCAGATAGCACAAAGTCGATGCAATTGCCTTACGAACTGACGACGCGAAACTAGCTGCCACAGCCACAATTATTAAAGTGTGGCAGAATAAATACGATTCTCGACAGAGCAAACTTTACAGAGAGTTGGTTTACAGCGTTCGCAAGCGGCAAATGGGAGGTGATTACAGTCGTCGTGAACAAGTTCGCATCACCAGATTGCGAATTAGGCACACTACCTTACCGCCTTCTTACCTCCCACAAGGACAAGAAAGACCCGTCTTGCACTTGTGGCGGAGCATTTACAGTGAAACGTGTGTGTATTACTTATACTTACGTCTAAGTATAAACGTGCGTGCTCTTTATGAATTCAGAAAAAGACAGTGAATAAAAGGTAATCTGAAAGAAGACCTTGGAAATGAAAGGTTAGCGATAGACAGAACTCTGTCTCTTCTAAAACCAGCAGGGTTACTGTATCGGCTCGGACAAGATTGTTGTGCATCTAAGCGTGTACAAATTTCCATTGTCATTGATAATATAGGTTATAATCGGAACATATACTAGTAGTTGTTGGACAACACTCCTGGACGACGTCGTTGGCTGAGGATCATATTTGGATAAGGAATTTCTCTTACGGATTTCTTACACGTTTGGTTGAATTAAATTAATATAGTTTTTGTAATTATTGTTATGAACCTGCATCATGTATATTTCCTGTATTTGAAAGTAAATTTTCTTTATTGAATACAACGCACGCATGCAGAATATTTGAACTACGGTATGTAGTTTCTAACGGACAACTCACCATACTGGGACTGCCTAATACACCTGGAGCTTTAGTGCTTCGCGTTTCCTGTTATGTAATGTATAAAGTGCCTATGAAACCGTGGCAACGGCGACCCGTTATCAGGATTAATTGGAAGTAGTCCATCATTAGGAGTGACTACTGGCAATCCTTTATAACATTGAAAACTTCACAATATTGGAATCTCGTTAGCTAGTAATCTTAAAAATAACTAAACATGCAGCATATAGGCAAAATAGGCAATATTAAAGACAATGAAACAACTAGTGGAAGAGAAGCCTACTATTTATATGTCGGCTAGTACAAGTGGGAATCCCATAAGAGATACATTATATCCTTATCCGCCGTGATCTCAGATGAGGGTACAAGTATCTATAGCAAAATTCAATATGCTTTTAAGAACAGCTCATTGTTTACAAACACTGCCCAAGTTTATTATCCATAGTTCTGTTCTATAAGCCTAAGCAATTTCAGAAAAAAACACATTGGCTAACATAATTCTTTTAAAAAGGAACAGCGATTTGTTATTCTACTTTTACTTCATTTCAAACATTTACAATATTTAAAAACCCTATCCCAAATAATAATAATTACATAATAAGTGCACTTTAAAAATATACTTAAATAACTGCTTGATAAATATTTGTATGTTGAAATATTTTATACATTTAAACGTTTTGGGCACTTTATATTATATTAACGTATATGTCAGGTAATTTTAGATAAAACTATATCTTTTCTATCAAAAATAATTGTTTATTTAGCATATCTACTGAATTTCAATACAGTTCTATTATACTGTATCTATACAGTTTCAAAATTTTAAGGTACGTAACGAAACAAATGTATCTACCATCGAATGCGAAATTCCATAGGATGGAAAACATACCCAGATTTGAGTAAGCGGAACCGTGATATAAAAATATATTAACATATCTCAACACAACATAAGTATTTATATGACTTACACGTGTCACAGTAAACAATTTAGTGGTAATAATGAAAGTTTTTTAATTATTTTAATTCACATTTTGACAACATACCATGGTGTTATCCACATCATATTTCGACGACAAGATAAGAAGGTGGTATTCTTAACAAACGCGTGTTTGCATTTCGCATTCATATATTGTCGACCGCATCACAAAAATCTCACAAGAGTTTTACACAACTTAACAACTGTTTACCAAGCATAAAATGTCTATATTCTGACAGTAAATAAACTAAATATACTAATTCGAGATTTTTTTAACTGACTTCAATTTTCTGTACGTACGTTCATTGCCTCAGAGGTTCGTCTTCTCTGAAAACATAAAGGAGGTCAGAAAATTTATGAATTTCAGAAAGTTCAAAGTGTTTTGATATGACAATAACGAAAAAAAACGAAAAACAAAAACAAAGTTAGGTAAATAACTCATACTAGTCTCATTATACTACATCAGTATAATAACAATTACGCTATCAAATTATTTTATTTAACAATACAATGTATAGTATTTTAAAAATTAAAAATATCAGAGAAAACGAATTCTGTCCCTTTCCATAACTATAAGTGGAAGATCGACCGACTTCATAAAAGTCTATAAGACTCTTTCGTATATGCCTACAATAAAATAAATATAGAACTAAATTAACTTGATACATTTTGTATTTAACAAACTGTTAGACGACGAAAAGAACTAAACATTTGTATTCTGTAAGAACTTCAAACCATGAGAGGATTGCTCTAAAACATACAATGGAAAACTTTATTGTAGAAAGCATTATGGAAAGCATTTTTATTTAAGAAAATTCGATGTATTCAACCGTATGCCGTTTACTGTTTTTGTTTCAGTAACAGTTTCAGTGTTGTGTTTCACATGATTCAAACTCCCAAATTTATAATGACCAAATAAGGAATTATATAAAACATTTGCTATTTTAAAATGAGTTGGAATGTAACGAGGTTTCTTTTCTAAACGACATCCAAATTCCTAACGACGAAAGTTTTGGACGTTTTGACACAAACAGATTTAAAAGTAGGCGGGGTGGAGCTAGGGACGGATGTGGCAGTTACGATCTGATGATGAACGGGTACGTTCGAAAGCGCTAATCGGTGTCACAGTGACTAGTGGTGTGTGCAACAAGTGAGTGTAGCATAGATTTAAAAGCAATCAGTAAGTTCAAACTAAACCTTTGGAAAACATGATATTAAAAAGACATACGACATTACCATAGCGGATTGCATTTCAAAGACCGCAAATCTAAAACACAAATAATACTATAGGCAGTGGTTACAGCTTCAAACATCACGGCATTGTGAATAGTGACAGCAAGTTCTTTTACGCACGTGCCAATAAGCAATAGAAAAGTAATGACTACATAAATTTGATACTACCTTCTTATCAACTGACCTTCGTAATAACTGACTTTTCGAGTTAAAAGGAAATAATTTACCTTGTACTGTGAACAATGATAGCTATTTTACCGTGAGAACAATGATACTTGTAATTTATGGATGAATCATAGGTTTCATTATCTTAAACTAATTTGTGTTTCATAATTACTGTTAAGGTCGAACGTCATACGACACACATGTAACAGGCTTTGGCGTTTGAAAATTAATTATGTTTATAATACGATAAATATCGTTAATGGATTTAACACATATATACAGTTTGTTTTAAGTGACATTCACCACTCCCAGCAGGTGCTTCATAAGCGTAGTGTACTAACAGGCGCCAAGCTGCGACAGTGTACAATGTTGCGACAATTTTGTGTTTTTCTGACGCTCTCAATTTTTGTTGTAGTTTCAAACGGACAACTTACCATACCTGGATTGCCTAACCTATCTGGAGGTCTTGGTGCTTTGAGTTCCTTGGGAACTAACTTACAAAACGCTCTTGGAAACGCGGCATCGAACAACCCATTGTCGGCATTAACGGGAAGTAATCCTTCAACAGCAGCGACTACCAGCAATCCTTTGAGTAATCTTGGAAACGCCGCACAAAATCTCATGGGTAATATAATGGGAAATGGAACGACTGGCGGCCTTGCAGGCTCCTTACAGTCAGCAATGAATAACACAAGGGAATTACTAAATAGACTGTTTCAATATAAATTGGCTTTGATTCAGGCGAAACTGAACGGTATGAACAACAGTTCAACTACACCGAGTATGACCAGCGATGCGCCGATCACTACGCCTTCTAGTAATCAAGGGAATTCGAATTCCTCACCAGGAAGTGCCCTTACCAGCGCTCTTAGTGGTTCCCTCAATGACGGTGCAAATCCTTTTGCAAACCTAGGAAGCGCGCTCACTGGTGCGACAAACGCCCTTGGAGGCTTGCTGGGATAAAGAAAAAAGAGAATTATCATTTCTATAGAAACATCTGTGATACTGTAAGTAATATAACGTATTAAAAATATTGGTTAAAGTGTGTCCAATGTGCAAATTTCCAATTTCAAAATTTTAAAAGCAAGTAAGACATCATATTTACTTAAAAAGTATATAAATGTATAAAACGCATTCATTTGTTTTCTTTTAATTTTAGGTTTCTGTTTTATAAATATCCTGACATATTTTAATTTTAGTACTTAGTGTATTCTTTTTAAAATTTATTTAAACATCTTAATTGTATTCTAAAGCGTCAGTAGTAACTGTGAGATTAATGTTTGGTAAATTGTTTAAAAACAGTTCTAAAATATTTTCGGCAATACTTTGATGACAAAACATTGTACACTGTACAGAATAGGATCAAATGATATCATGTTTTAAATCTTTTATTCCTTTAATGGAATTGGTTTTGTAAAACAATCATTCTGTACTGATTTTACGTAACTTTAAAACTATATTTAAAGACTCATTAATAAAACAACATTTGCAGAAAGGAAACAATCAGTCAGTCAGTAACCATAATAATGTTGCGTTTAGCTGGCGGCCGAAAGACATTATCATGCTCTTTAGCTTTTGCCACTAGGCAGACGGTACTTGAATTTTTTTAATGAATAGATCGTTAGCTGAATCACATACGAAGACAACCATTAACTAGAGACAATAACCCCAATAACCTATCTACAGCTATGCAGTGTTGTTTGCTTGTTAGGTCTTTAATCTGCGACGACGTTAGCATGTTAGCGGTCGCGGTTTTAGTTAACGATTCCCGGCTGGTAAATTGTGCTAACACTTGATTTTAAACTTTCAGGACGCTTTATAAATCTGGTTTAATTGTTTGCAGTGATATTATTTTTAACACATTATATATATTGCGACGTATCAAAACAAACGTTTATTTACAACAATCCCAATGACGTCACGCAAGAATGACGTCATGCAGCGTGATGCGTTACAGTTTACAGCGTTACAGAAATTTTCAAATGATGGCCAGCCAAAAGACATTATCATGTCAAAAAGTACAAATAAATACTAAAATGCAGAATATACAACTTTCTCACAACAACTGTGCCAAACCGAAACATCGAAAGCATGATAATGTTTTTAGGCTTTAAAAATAAGATTTCTAGACTGTGGGGAATCGAAAGTGTGGAAAAAATATAGTGTTAACAACACCTGGAGCGTTACATTTTTCGATGACGTTACACATTTTGCATCACGCATTTCGTGGAATGACCCCCAGCATAAAAACATTATCATGTTAAAAATTCTTTTTATAATTATAATTTAAGTCAATTATAACATGCCTTTAGTTAGCTATTCCCCTCATTTCGGACGGTTAGATTTGTATGCTATCTTAGTCGTTTTTAGCATGTATTTTTACAACGGTATTCAATTCTTTTGTATGAATAGACACAGACGGACTAATCTTTTTTAATAATACAAGAATGCGTATATACAGACGACGTTTATCAAAGTATATGCTTTATTATAAGACTAAATACGACAGTTATTTTATGATCTAATTATGAAGCATATGCTTTGAAACACGTCATGGGTAGGCTATATATATATATAAAAAGGCAGTCACAAGGCGGATTGAGAAAGGTTAGTTTGCCTATCTTACTCGTATTCTTAATTCATAATAATTCTTGTTAAATTTGAATTTCCTTTATAACTGGTGTTGTAAATAAGGGAACTATTTGGTTGATGTAAACGGAAATTTTGTTTCAGAATTTGTATTTCCAAGTATTTAAGTGGAGATTGGGGAGCAAAATTCCAAGTATCTTAAAATTTACCAAAAAAAATCTATATTCGACCGCCTGTTGACATTTTAAATTTATATTACAGCATAATTTAATGTTTCAATAATAATATATTTTCATTAAATAATCCAGTAAATTTTTACACTGTAAAATTTGAAAATTTAACAGCAAGTGATTTGAAAGCAACTAAGAATATTAATAAATTAGTTTTGATTAATATTTTTCATTAATATTACATTTTCCTTATTACGAAACAGGCCAAACTGAGGCTCCCAGTATGATATTCTATGTGTTCTTTCTAGTTCACTGTTCAGTGAGTATAAACAATTAAAAACCTAAGACAATTCGTGAAGTCAAACTAATTGGTAATATTTCGATCCGAAACCATGCTGACCAATAGTCTCCTTGACTGAGATAAAATTAACATTAGTTTATTACAAATATTACAAATAAATTAGTTTACCGTCGTTTTCAACAACACTACACGGTGAATCTGAAATAATAAAATGTATAAATAATTCTTGAGCTTCAATAGTAATATTAATGCAATGAGAGACATAGCACTTACATATATGAGACTAGATTATACGAGGGTCATTCAATAAGTAACAGATAAACAGCTGTGGAGCAAAAACTTTTTATTCAATCAATACAATTTTTTTTCAACGTAATCTTCAACAGCGTCTATGCACTTGTCCCATCTCTTTACAAGCTTTTTATTCCCTCAGCAAAGAATTTACCTTGATGTCGAAGCCAGTTTTGGACTTTTACCTTCACTTCTTCATTGCTGTTGAACTTGACACCACGCAAAGTCTCCTTGAGTGGGCCAAGCAAAAAAAAAAATCAGATGGGGTAAGGTCAGAGTTATAAGGGTTATGAGGCAGGATCTCCCAACTTACTTTTTTATTGTTTCGAGCGTCAGTTTTGCGGTGTGTGGCCGGCATTATCGTGAAGAAGAATCACACCTTTCCTCTCCCATCCCGGACATTTCTTCTTCAATGCAGGCTTAACTTTGTTCACAATCATGTCAGAATAGTACTGACTATTGACGGTACGCTGGTCTTTTAGGTAATCACAGAAAATTGGGTCTTGGGAGCTTCAAAAGGTGGCTAACATCACCTTACCAGCCGGTGGCTGGGTTTTGAATTTCTTTTTGGCGGGTGAACTGGGATGCTTCCACTCCATGCTTTGTCGCTTTGACTCAGGTTCAAAATAGTGAATCCAAGTTTCATCACACGTTAAAATTCTTTTCAAAAATGCAAAAATCCGATAACAGAACGCTGTTCTTCGAAAGTACTGTCCTCAAGAGGACACGCCATCGTAAATGAAACTGTATTGGTTATGTTTATGCAATATATTATTGAACAGCTGATCAAAACTCACAACAACGTTGCCAGGTAACACTCCTGAAAGTTTCAATCAGCTGCTACAATTAATTTCTTTTCTACAGCTGTTTGTCTGTTTACTTATTGAATGACCCTCGTATTTAGTACGTATATCATGCAAATTTGTATGTATATATATCTGGGTAATCAAATTATCTTTCCAATACACTTAGATGGATAAATTGTTACCGTAACACTAGTTAATGTTACACTACAATTCAGTTAGTAATCTACAATTACTAGACTACATTAAAGTTTGGCTACATTTCTAGCATCTATTTGATACTTAGTATCAACATATTATGTAACGATAAGTTTAAATGAAACATATTATTTAAATTATTCAAAATATTAAAAAAACATTCAACCGTTACAAGAGGTTATTTTGGCTTTAAGGATAATGTCTTGTCTTGGAATTGTTATTAGCCGGGCTTTTAGACCGTGGTCTACTGAACTGCAGACGTTTTGGCCTTACCATCAGAGGCCATCTTCAGTGTCAGAAACTAATGAAGCGATTGAAACCGTATCCGCCAATTCACCCCAGTCCTGAAATAGAGACTATGATAGGCGGACACTATGATAGGGGGGTGAATAGGCGTGGCGGACACCTTATCAATTGTTTCTCACACTAAAGATAGCCTCCGATGGTGGGGCCAAAAAGTATGTCTTGAACAGTAGAAGGCCACGACGCGACAGCCCGGCTAATAACAATGTTGACGCCAGCGTGAAAGCGTAAGGAGTTGCGTAACTTCTTTTATTATAAGTCTTTTTAAACAAACACGGTCGCGCGCTTTTGTGTGACTGTTTGTGAGGGTGAGTACATTATCGTATTATATATGTACTCTTCATGTATTTTCCATTAAATACTTTCATTAGTTATTCTGTAAACTTGTTTACTGTTATCGTTAGCACTGTCTTCAATTATAGGCATGTAATTAACGAATGCTATTTTTATTAGCCTTGTAAAAAAATTAAACATAAGAATATATTTTTGTTTGCTTTTTATAGACGTTTGAGCACCACACGCATCGACAACCATACATCGTCAAACCAGGAAATATCAAGTTTTACATCAAGATATCTGTAACAACAATACTAAAATAAAGTAATTATCAAGGCAGTATTTTGTGCAAATTATTAACCTATAACACTCTGTTTTCAGCAGTCTGTAATCTGTTGTTTTTTTAATACATTAACGTTTAGTTAGTCTTTATAAAACAGCTACCAAAAAACGTTTTGTTAACAAGCTTGTGTAAAGTAAGATGTTTTTATCTGAATAAATACTATTGCATCAGTGTCATTTATAAAATGGAACCACTACTTCAACTCAGCGGCGCAGCTGGATATTTGGCGG
This sequence comes from Magicicada septendecula, assembly GCA_034769895.1. Taxonomy (NCBI): domain Eukaryota; kingdom Metazoa; phylum Arthropoda; class Insecta; order Hemiptera; family Cicadidae; genus Magicicada; species Magicicada septendecula. Next base: position 117,393,120 of record CM068374.1, on the reverse strand, counting down.
GTTGGTTATACATTAGATTTGGTCTCATGGAAACGTTGCTCAACAACATTAATCAGTTAACCAAAATTGCGGAAGAAAACTGTAAAGAAATAAAAGTTGTATAAAATTACATTGCACTAAAATTTCCAATTCTTTTCAACATCCAGCATGCATAGCCTTTGTGAATAATAATAACACAACTTTTTGGTCTTTACATTAAACACTCTCTTATAGGTCTCTTATTTTTTTGATTGCAAATTTCGGTAAAATCTTTAAATTGGCATTAACATACACTCCTCCTACATTATTTTTTTACTTACACATTTTAAGCATAGATCTAAAAATAAAACTAAGGCAATATAGCGTTTTTCACGTAATCAAAATAGAACTAAGAAAATGGTTAGATTAAAACCGGGTATTATTATTTGGAAACCTATTGTTAATACACTACTGTTATCAGAAAAACTTTCTGGAAATTTGTTTCTAATTTAAATTTTATAATTATTTATATGAATCTAAATTATAAATAGTTCGTTATTTTCTAAGAATCTGACATTACGGAATACGACAGGTTAGTTTATATTAAAAACCTCTAAATGCGCAAGATTTATAAAGAAATGAGTTTTGTCATTCGTCGAAACGAATTCTACAAACTGATTGTAAACTACTTTCGTTCAATATTCAAAATTATTTGTTAATAGATATTTTTGTTTTATTTTATTGTACTGTATGATTGTTACTCATATTGCGTAGCAGTGAAAATAAATTTCACATAAATGTTTAAAGAACGAGGAATAATTTTTAATCGGCAGTCATTTCTATATTACTGATGAATTAATAACTGGTAAATGTTTTATTTTAATAAAGTGCAATAAGAAGGTAAAAATAATTACTTGAAATCTGTTTCGTACGTGAAAAACTGGATGGGACAAACTTAGTAGACTGAAAGTTTATGACATTATATTCATTTTAAATTATTATAAAATCCGTACAGATATAAAGAGTCTGTAAAACGGATTAAAATATACACAATTTGAGCAGTAAATTACGTGGTGAAAAATGTAGACAGAGATAGTTTGATCACGTAGAAAATAGGAACCCGTCAATAATACGACACCTAAGTACAAAATATGTGCCTGAAAGTAGAAGATGCCTGGGACCACCGATGAAAAGATGGAGATGTCAGCAGCAGCAACGGACGAGGAAATAGGCTTTAGGCATTATACTTGCAAAGAAATAGAAGAAGAAGTACACCAGTAAAAATTGTTGCTTACACTTTTATTTTACTAGTGCATAATTATTCTTTTATTCCCATAAAGTTTTACCTTTATACCGTAAAGAACGTGCTGTATTAATTGTCTCCATTTCTTTGAAAAATTTTCTAACAACGTTAAGGGATCTTGGGTTACACTGCCTTACACTCGACTAAACACTAATATAAAGAATATTGTTGTTCTAGATCAAGTAACTAATAGGCCATAATATTATTAAGTTAATAATTGTGTCAACGGGAAATCTGTTCTATAAACTATTTAGAAGACAATCAATAGCTTACTTCCACATAAAGCTTCGTAAAGTGTCACTTCCTGGAAGAGCTGCCTTTGTGCTCCTGGTTTTGTAGTACACCATAAATACAGTTTATTAAGTTACTAATTACTAATAAATAGTAATTTATTGTTTTAACTATTAAATGTATAATTCTAGTAGTTATGAACTGAATTCCAAAATTGGAATTCCCGATTTTCTTCTTTAGTATTATCTGCTTAAAATTAAAGTCTTAACATACTAACTTCATAAGGATAATAATAGAGAAAAGCTGACTAAGAAACAGTTCACTGGTTTGAGGAGTTTGTAACATTTGTTTTAGGGTTTTAACGGAAAACTGTATGTAAATTTGACCTCAGTGTTGTGATGGTAAAGTCATTCTACACATTACCAGTATGGTAAAAGTATAGTCCCATAAACGAAACATATTCAGGTCTACAAAAATTAAATAATTACTGATTCGACAGATAATTATATTCAATATATATGATATTCAAGATTGAATATTCAATAATTATATTGGACATATTCAGGTAGGTCGTTTAATATTTAAAAGACCGAGGAGGTGGACTGGCAACGTAAACAGTGAATTAGGGGTAAAAGATTGAGAGGAACAAGTATAAGATAAGAACGGCTTATAAATAACAGAGATAACACCTAATTACATGTAATTACTAAACCAGCACCCTTAAAGATACGATGTGGTCGCCACTATGCCCACCAAAATACGCTCAAAGTAATTAACTACCCTCACGGAGTAATTAAATTTAACAGTATATCTACTACACGCATAGTACCTTCTTACAATGTGCTAACTCATCTACTTGAATACTGTGTATCAGTAACATGATAGTGATTATAATGTAATATTAACTATAGTACAATACTATAGTACAGTACTATAGTACAATACTAGAGTTCTATAGTACTGGCATAAACATTTGCATACAGAGTGTACCATAGACCATCCATTTTCCATGGTCTCATAGGGGATACTTCAGGAATGCATTCTACAGGTTGAAAAAAAAAAAGAAATTTCATATAAACGTATAAATTATTTCTTGGTTTTTTATTTATGGTTTGCAAAAACTTCTTTTTTTCTGCTCCAAATCCACAGTTAAGCCCTACTGAAATCTTTAAAACTTAAATTAAAGGGTAAATTTGATGGTTTCATATGGTTTTTCACCTGAACGATTGAAAAAAGGGGGTCCCAGAACTGTATGTACGGAATATTTTAGAAACATTTAATAAATATCGGTGTCGAAAAACACATTTTAAGTATGATGTAAATTTTTTTGTTTAAATTTGTAACGTATTGCCACGTTACAAATCCAGGGAACCCATCTTAACTGACACTTGCCAATTACATGGGCTGCCTACGTTGTAACGAACTGTTATTAAACTCAAATTAACTGAACAAATTACATAAGATAATTATAAGGAAACAAGGGAAGGTATTTCACTGATTTATGCACTCATTTTCATGTGTAACAAGATGACTTCTCTTTATTAACAACTGTTACTCAAAGATCCCATGACATCATTAATTAGATTAAAATATTTAAATGCTTTTCATGAAAACTTAGGGATCAAACTGATTATGTATTCTTTTACCTCGGATCCGAGTTTACTTTAAGTATATTTATAGCAAAGACTTCTAAGTATTTTGAGTTCATCTAGACGCTTGCAAGACTTCTTTTACCATTTGAAGAATGGTATTATTACTTAAAGTGATTATAAATTATATTTACATTTAAGGCGTTACAACGTACGATATTGAATCTTACAGTAAACTCTTAGCTTGTCTCATTTTAATTTTAAACAAAATTTATAGTCGTCTTTGAAAAGTCTCTTTTTAATGTGAGTTGTGTATCAAATATAATTAACTCTCGATAGGCAAGCTATCGAGTCACCTTTGCAATTGGTCGTAGTAACCTCGTCCTGGGGTGTCTCTCTTTGGAATTCTTGAAGTCGGCATCATCATCTGGACTAATTAAAATTGGGGCCTTGGAGTATGCTTGGTGTCAATGTGTGAAAGTTTAATTTAATTTAGGTTTGTTTTCTCTATCTCTCTTTAAATGATCTTGTTCTCATTCGTGAAATTCCCTTTATCTCACTTCTTAACACGCTAACTTACATTTTAATTCTTAATACTAATTTCCCTACTTATCCGTAACTCACAATATCGTGGCCCGACTGACACCGGCTTACTCTAACTACACCAGTTAGCTTTCAGCACTCTTTAATGATCTTTTGGCACCTTTCTGCCCTATCATTACCCTTTTCAGTCGGCGCCGTTGTGACCTGTTAAGTTACACATATATAATTCTTAATTATATATCATAAAATTACCTCTAATATAATCTAAAGAGGATCCCATACTCCACTTTAGATTATCCCTAATCCTAACATCTTACGTTAATGAGAGAAGCGGAATTTCACGAAGATAACAACTGTTATCTCTTTAACAAACAACTGTTATACTAAAACAAACTATGCGGGAGGGGAGACACTTTACACAATTTAGTTTAACTTAAGATTTATTCAGCTTTATTATTTAAAGCAATTATTATTATTATTATTCTTTTTGTCTCTTTCTAAGAAGCTTAACTTTTTCTTTATTTATTTATTATTTACTTAGGGGAGATTTAAGAAACTTACTTAGAATTATTTCCCATTTAATTACCATACTTATTTAGCACACTTTATTTACTTTGTTTTCAGTTTTGCTTAGTTTAAAGTTTACTGTTTTGGGGCACGGGGTTTAACACTTTATCTAACAATGAAGGGTTAACTAGGTCATTTGTTTATTTGAAATTTAAGTCACTATATTATTTAATTGTCGTCACGGTGAAAATAATTGCTCTACTATACTATACACTAACTACATCGATAAGATGAATTCTTGGGTAAATGATTTGCATAATTCAGAAGAGAACAATTTCTCTTCTAAGGGAGAGACAGAAATTCCACACACACATATTTCAAAGTTAAATCGCCGATCAGCTGTTTGCTGGAATGTAGGCCACCCTCTTTTATTTAGCAAACAAAGGCAGGGTAAGTGTGTGAGTGAGAATGCGGGGTTTACGTTCACGTATTGTTCTCTACACAATGCCACAGACTAACTTCCTTGACAGGTCTTAACTGGAGAAGCCAGCTCGGACGCATGGGGTGAATCTCATTCAACAAAGCACGCCTTCAACTTACACGTGTATTATGGTTATAACAGTCTGACATTATTAATTCTCGTACTTTCCCCAATTAAATTAATTATTTATATTGGTAACAAATTTAAGTTACGAAATTCTTTCCACGTAATTAACCGGGTCTACTTTACACAGGAGCATTATTATTATTTCTCTCTTTTATTTCTTTTACCGTGACGACATACATTCACTAACATATACTATGCAGGCATATTCAAGAAACAACAGGTCTTGGATTGTCATAATATAAACCTGTTAAAGATTGAGCAGATCACCAAGCACTACAATTCATGTACATACTTGCATTTGCCTTCATACAATGATATTTCAAGTTATACTGACTATAATTTGCGTATCTTAAAACAAATTCATTTTATGAAAATTAAAGTTACATCAAATACATTCCCTGAGTGCATAGATCAGATAACTGAGTGCCAAAAGTTATCTACTTTACTACTTAACAATTACTTTAATTAGCAGGGTGACGTATATCAGTTAATATCACGATGCTTACAACCTTTTTACTAATTTAGCAGAGTGGCGCAATTTTGTGACACTCTGTACACAATTACTCTTACAAGACAGCAACAACACAATACACAATTAATTATTATGTACACAAAGCAAAGCATAGCAGAGTGGCGCAATTTTGTAACGTATTGCCACGTTACAAATCCAGGGAACCCATCTTAACTGACACTTGCCAATTACATGGGCTGCCTACGTTGTAACGAACTGTTATTAAACTCAAATTAACTGAACTAATTACATAAGATAATTATAAGGAAACAAGGGAAGGTATTTCACTGATTTATGCACTCATTTTCATGTGTAACAAGATGACTTCTCTTTATTAACAACTGTTACTCAAAGATCCCATGACATCATTAATTAGATTAAAATATTTAAATGCTTTTCATGAAAACTTAGGGATCAAACTGATTATGTATTCTTTTACCTCGGATCCGAGTTTACTTTAAGTATATTTATAGCAAAGGCTTCTAAGTATTTTGAGTTCATCTAGACACTTGCAAGATTTCTTTTACCATTTGAAGAATGGTATTATTACTTAAAGTGATTATAAATTACATTTACATTTAAGGCGTTACAACGTACGATATTGCATCTTACAGTAAACTCTTAGCTTGTCTCATTTTAATTTTAAACAAAATTTATAGTCATCTTTGAAAAGTCTCTTTTTAATGTGAGTTGTGTATCAAATATGATTAACTCTCGATAGGCAAGCTTTCGAGTCACCTTTGCAATTGGTCGTAGTAACCTCGTCCTGGGGTGTCTCTCTTTGGAATTCTTGAAGTCGGCATTATCATCTGGGTCGTGTCTTCGGCAAGTACTAGATAGGATGTTCACTGCGGAGATTGGAGTTTCTTTTGTGAAAGTAGGTGTAGATCCACGGAGGTCCTCGTCAGCGTCTTATGCATCGTATACGTGTATTTATGAAGTTTATGCAGATCACATCTTCATGTATAAGGTTGTACTTGTATTTACCTCTTGAGGGGAGACGTCATCTTGTTTACTACTAGTTAAGTTTTTGTTTTACTTATTACATTTTTCTTCTTAACACATCTTTATATCATTCATACATTACACAACGCTCGCCACGTTTAGCAGTGGTAGCTAACATTTTAAAATTAAATTAAAAAAACAAATGCATTTTCGTGGAGCTCTCGCTCATATGTCTGTACGGTCTGACGGCAGCATAGTGAATCTCTACTAGATTCGACTGGCACATAACAACGAAGAGGGGCAAGTACTCCGCGACAATATAGTTCCTATTTTTATTTAAATTGACATTCTTATTACCAAAAGCAATACATTAATTATACATATATATTTTAAGTGAATTATTTTAACTACTACTCGTGCCTTCAAATTTCTAATTACAAACATTATGATTTTTATATCTTCCTAAATTACAGACGACTCGATAAACACGTTGAGTCCGGAACTAACAGGTCACCGCATGATGACTAGCAAAGGGTTAATTGTGATATTAATACGTTTTTTACAATTCGACTTTTTATTAGTGCATCTGTTGATTTTCATTCACTTCTCATTCTCATTCTGATTAAGTAAAGGGGCTTTAGGTTTAATAGTGCGATTTAAAAAAACTTAATCGCTCGCAAATTTAATTTTTATTTATTTAAGATTACAGTTTCAATTAAATCGTCACAAATTGTCAATGAATAAATGTAAATTTTAAATAAATTTTGTAAAGAATTTAATCTTGAGAAACATAACGTATGTAAAGTTAATAAAGATCAACTGAACGTTATAAAAGTCAAATTACATTTAAGACTTGCCTAGCTTTTTGTGAATTTGTGAATACGGGGAGGTGGTACACAATTATGTTGAAAGAATATTTGCAGCCTTTTTTTAAGATGAATGTTTTCTAACGGGGATTGGGAACACGTATTGTAAAACGTCTTTGTACGAAATACCAGTAAGGCGATCTTGAAAAGAATATTAAATGGTACAATTAACTGGTTCCCAATTATATCACACCATACATTTAACGATAACCGTTTTTGAAAGTTGTGACTCTATTATATTGAATTTCGATTGTCTGTTGTCCAGCTGTAACTGTTTTTTTTTAATTCTGTGATTTTAACAAACATTGAGTAATCACTGAATAAACAAAGTTAACAATATTTCATTTGTTGTACACATTAGCGAAAATTAATCTTAATTCACAGTTACCTTTTTGAAGATGTATAACAGTATTCAAATGATAATGATAAAAATTCCCTTTCCTTAGTGTTCTCCAGACTTTATTACAAGGTATTCCTCTTCGATGTAAAATCTTTCTGGTGGTTTGTTGAGGACTGCGCTCAATTATTTTATAATATATTCTTACTCATCTGCAGAGTTTTCTACAGGGCGTTCAATAGAACGAGCATCGTTGAAAATGACACGTTAGTTCATATATTATGAAAGAACAGGCACAATGTTTTGTGGTGAGGTACTCTTCTATTTGGAAATCTTTGTTTGTATTGACATTTTTCAGACCGGAAATTTCCATTCGTAAAAACGTACTGGAAAACAATATTTGCGCACTTATGATTTTTAAATTGCAATTGTATCACAAAATTATGTTTCAAACAAAAATCCTCTACAAATCGCATTTTCCAGGTTAATTATCATAAATAATTAATTTACTGTATTATAAATAAATTATTGTTAAACAGCCGTTCCTGATTTGATTTTAATTTTTAATCTGAACAGTACAAGTACAGTATTGTCAAATGTAGCTTTTTTTATAAACTTTGTTAAAGCATTTTAGTTAGTGTTGTTTAAATTATTATCGCTTTTAAAATTTGTCTATCAATATTAATTAAAATTAATATCTTTTGCCAAATGGATAAATTTTTGCTATTAACAAATAAACAAATTATTTGCAGAATATTACCATAAGAAGAAATTTCTTATATTTTTGTTGTGTTTCTACTTCATTAAAATTTACGTTTATTTATTGGTAATTTAAACAATTACATTTACAAGCAGAATTATCACTGTTGCACACCACTGTATAAAAATTATTCCGATTAGCGCTTTCAAGCTTCACAGCTCATCGGCAGATAGGAAATGAACAACCAGACATAAAAACAAACCCTACACCCCAAACCCTACAAATCATTACTTTAGTAATGATTATACTAAAGTATGATTATACAAGTAAGTACCAGTCAAGGATAAAACAAATGAAGAAACAGATAACATTTATAGAAGAAAATAAGAAAAAGTATTTATTGGAAAGTAATCCAAAAGCACCAACTTTTAAAAATCAGGTTAAGATACATAAAGAAGGAAAACCAATTAGACCGATTGTTTCTTTTATTAATGCATCTATTTATAAATTATCAAAGGAAGTTAGCAGAGTACTGAAAGAGAAATATGAATTTGGGACAAAATACAACATAGAGAATAATGTAAAATTGATAGAAAAATTAGAAAATATTAGAATTAATGAAAATACAAAAATGATATCACTGGGTGTTAAGGACATGTTTATAAATTATTAACTCCTAAAGGCAATGCCTTGTCGCTGTAGCCACGTCACTCTATCCCTTGCGATATTCTTCATTTCTTCATAGGACCCACTTTTCACGACACTCATTGTGCTGCGGAAGTATGCAGTTCTTGGTCTTCCTTTGGGCTTCTTCCCCACTACTTTGCCCTCAAAGATGTTAGTTAAAAAAGCACTATGTCTGATCACATGCCCTATCAACTTAATCTTCCTCACCTCTATACCCCCAAGCAGTGTTCTATTCTCATTTATTTCCTCTAAGATCTGTTCATTTGTCTTCCTATCTGTCCAACTAGTTTTTGTCATTCTCCGCCAAATCCACATCTCCATTGCCTTAAGTCTGTCACTCTCCACCTTCCCTAAAGTCCACGACTCACACTCGTAAGTTAAAACACTCCATACAAATACCTTACCTTGTTTCAATACTAATATGGTTGCTTGTTAATAAGTTCCTTTTGCTCTGGAATGCTTGTTTTGCCAGAGCTACTCTCCTCTTAATCTCTGCCAGACACATATTCCCACTTGTAACTATGCTACCCAGGTAACAAAATTCAGTAACGTGCTCCAATATTGTGTTGTTCAATATAATGGTTGATTTAATGTCTTCTCTTTTTTACTTACAACCATTATTTTAGTTTTCTTAACATTTATCCTCAATCTCCAAGCGTAAAGAATTTTGTTAAACGTACCTAACATTCTGGTCATATCCTTTTCTGAGTCAACCATCAGTACAATATCAACTGCGAAGCGAATACTGTGTATCTGTTCCCCATTTATTTTAATTCCCCTAGAACTCCTTTTCATCTGAGTTACAACATCTTCTATAAACAAATTAAACAAGTACGGTGACAGTATACCAAACAAACAAACAAGTAGTATGTTTACCAATATCACAGTAAATAAAGTTATTAAATTAATAAACGATAATAATATGGGAGAATACAGGTATAAAAGCAATTGATTAAAGTAATTAAAGAATGTGTAAATCAGAACTATTTTAGGTTTAATAACAAGTTTTATACACAGAAAAAGGATACCAATGGGATCCTCATTATCCCCTATTCTTGCAGAAATATACATGAATGATTTTGAAAAGCAATTAATAAGTTCCACTAAGTATAAAAACAATATAAAATTATGGACTAGATACGTTGACGATGTATTAGTAATATGGGAAGGAAGCATAGAAGAAGTGCAGGAGTTTATAAATGAGGTAAATAATAAGGGTGAAAACTTACAATTTAAAGAAGAGATAGGAGGTAAGAAAATAAATTACTTAGATTTAAACATAGAAATTGAAGATAATGAGAAACTACAGTTTGGGATATTTAGGAAAGAATCGTATTCTGATATAATTATACTAATAGAGTCTTACCACCCTTATAGATATAAAAAGGCGGCAATCAATTCATTTTGTTATAGAGCTCAGAAGTGTTTAAAAGTTACCGAATCAAAAGATAGGGAGTTAAAAACGATAAAGAGAATTGTAAGGAATAATAACTATAACACCAACTTAGTGGATAAAGTTATGAAAAGTGTTAACATACAAAAAGCTAAAATAGAACCAGAACAAAAGAAGTATGCAGGGTCATTGACATACATAGGTTCACATATTAGAAAAATTATAAAATGTTTTAATAAATACGGAGTAAATATAGCTATTAAAAAATGTGAAACGGTATTTGATAAGATAAGGAATAAAAATATATAAAAAATCCCAGTATTACAGAAAAGCGGAATTTATAAATTAAAATGTAAAGACTGCAACAAAGTGTACCTAGGTGAGACAGGACGAAAATTCGTATGCAGGTTGTCTGACCACAAACGTGGAGAAAGTAATAGAACAACGAATTCGTTATATGCAAGACATTTCATAGAAGACAACCATAAGTTTGTTAATCCTTTGGAAGACTACGAAATTGTAAAAGTAGTAAATAACACAGTTGAAAGGAAGCTTAGGGAGGATTTAGAAATATTGAAAGAAAGAGAAAAAGGGTTAGAAAATTTAGTTAATACTAAAATTAAATTTGATAATGAAGAAATATTTTATAACATAATTAAGAAGTAAATGATAGAGGACAGATAGATAAGATTAAGAATTAAATTGCATAGGAGTAATTGGATGTTTTTAAAATAAGGGTGTGTGACTGGCCCACAAGTGTGAATGAGAAAGACGGTTAGGTTTAAAAGGAATGTACACACACACACACACACACACACACACACACACACACACACACACACACACACACACATACACACACTGAAACAGAAGGAATTTGCTAGAAAAATATGTAACTGTCCAGATGGAGGGACAAGGCACAGAGGGTGGGGAAGGGACATTTGAATTATAGCTAGTTATGTGTGATAAGGGTGGGGTGGGGTGGGGGTGAAGGATTTGATTTCATGTCTGGTTGTTCATTTCCGATCTGACGATGAGCTGTGAAGCTTGAAAGCGCTAATCGGAATAATTGTTATATAGTGGTGTGCAACAGTGATATTCTGCTTGAGATTTTAACCACTAACATAACTTTCTTCATTGAAAATTACATTTACATCAAACTTAAATTGTGTTTTTAACACCAATTTATGAATTTACGAAACATTTCTACAAACTACCCAAGATGCAGTTCTAGAATCCTTTTTTTTTTTAAATCTCAAGTCAAAACCCACATGAAATCATTAAATTTACCTTTTAATTTAAGTTTTAAAGATTTTAGTAGGGCTTAACGTAGCCTTGGAGCAGAAAACAAGTTGAATTTACTCGAAAGCCATAAATTGGAAACGAAGCGTTTTTGGATGTATGTTTATACGAAATTTATTTTTTTATTTCAGCCTGTAAAGTAAATTCTTGAAGTACGTCTCATTTCTCATGGGACATTTTGTATACCGTTCTTGCCAATTCAGAAGATAATAAAAGTTACAGAGAACTTGACCCAAATACAACAATTTTTGTGTGTAGTTAATTTCCATACGTCGTCAGACTACCTTCACTTTGACCATTTAACACACACGCGCGCGTGCACATACACACATCCGTACAGAGCAGGTTGGTTACAGCAATTGTCGGCTCCTGCATCAATACGCTAAATTTTTCTCCTTTGTGTATCGTATTCTGTAAGCTGTTTGTCCATCATCGGCTTATGTACATTTTTTTTCTATATCCGTCTCGGTCTTCCTCGTCTTCTTCTACCTGTAAGCATTTCGTCCGATATCTTTGGAGGCCGAGATATTATCCATTCCGCTTAAGTGACTGTACCATACTAACCTTCTGTCCAGTATTCTGTCTATGAATGTCTTCTATCTATGAAACGGTCCAGGAAACAAAAGATACAGTTTTTCATTGCCAGTTTATGCAGCCTAAGCAAGCATTCTCACTCGGTAAGTTTTGACTGGGACGTTTCTCCGTATAGCACTGTGCGTCCTTCCAACTGTAGTTTGAAAATCCATATTTTATGGTCAAATTTTCTAAAAGTTATAAATTTCATTGAAAATTGATTCTTTATCATTACATAAATTACTGTTACTGAGTTAATTTGTAAAAGAAAGAGTAACAAATTTAAACAAAGTTTTTCCTACACTGGGTCAATCAAAGTTCAGGAGAAAAAATCAAGTAGTCAGAATTACCTATATTTTCTAGCATGACTCGCTTACGTGTAATCAGGTTTAAACAAACAATATTCGTGTTTACCATGAGACGCTTAAAATTTTATGTAATAAACGATAATTTGATAAAATCTAATTTACAGAGCTATTATTGATTAACAAATTTAATAACAAATATTTTGCAATGTAAGATTACAAAATATCGCAATTTTTTCCATTTATTAAGGGATATTAATATAAAAACTTGCGCCAAACTTCATTAGGTTATCTCAGTTTCTTCTTGAGATATTAGGGCAAAGTTTACCTTAGAACAGCGATTCTCAACCTTCTTAGCTCCGCGACCCCCCAAATAGTAAATATAAATATAATTAATATTTCGCGACCCCCCCCAACCAAAGGAATAATAACAGTAAGCCTTACTATTACTAATTGAATTTTGACTCTAATTATAAATGTAAAAAATTATTTAATATTATAAATCACATTGCACTAATTTTATACATTAAGTAAGAAAATACCGACAGTATAAAAAATATAATACGAATATTCCTATTATTTTATGTCGCTGCGTTTATAGCGACGGGTATGAACATGCATGTATGACGTGTACATACATGAGCAATTTACAAGTTCCAACTTGATGTGTACGTGCTCTTTGTACACATCAAGTTGGAACCAGTATAAAAGAGGCGCTTGCGATTGCACAACTTCAGTTAAGTTTCGAATACGAAGCGTGTGTCTGGTGCTTTTATTTTAGTGTGCGGTCAACCGTCAAACTGAATTGTTATTTTTTAATTTCTTATGCGAAATGGATAAATTTGTGAAAAAACGAAGTGAGCCATCTACGTCCAGTGAATCGGTTGGTAAAAAGACAAGGTTGTACAATGACAGTTATTTAAATTATGGTTTTACTTCATTGGATGGAAAGCCACAGTGCGTTGTTTGCTTTCAAGTTCTTTCCGATGAAAGCATGAAGCCATCAAAATTAGTTCGACATTTGGAAAGTAAACATCCGGCTCATAAAAACAAACCGTTGGAATTTTTCGAAAGAAAATTACATACCTTGAGAAATCAACAAACTTCTATTTGTAAGTCAAGCCATACTGATAAAAGTGTACTTGAAGCATCTTATCTCGTAGCACTAAGAGTAGCTAAGATGTCCAAACCCCATACAATCGCCAAAAACCTCATATTGCCTGCTGCAATTGATATGGTCAGTGTTTTAATAGGCGTGGAAGAAGCAAAAAATTGAAAAAATTTCCGCTTTCTAACGATACAATATCAAGGCGAATCGATGACATGGCTGCCGATGTTCGCGATCAGATAATTCTGCAAGTGAGTTCAAGTGAATTTTTTAGTATTCAATTTGATGAATCAACAGATGTAGCAAACATGTCTCAGTTCTTATGTTTTGTGAGGTATAAATGTGATAGGGACACATCAATCAAAGAAAATATGTTGTTTTGCAAAACAGTACCGGGTCATGCAACAGGACAATGTCTTTTTGATGTTTTTTATGAAGCTACTAGAAACTATACTAACATAGATTGAAGAAAATGTATTGCAGTATGTAGTGATGGTGCAAAGGCGATAACAGGAAAGAACAGTGGATTAATGAAAATATTAAAAGATCGTCTTATACCAAGGGCGGAATTGACGCACTGCTTCCTTCACAGACATGCTTCTGTCGCAAAAAACATGCCGGAAAATCTGAATCAAATTCTTTGTAAAGCTGTAAAAATGGTTAATTTTATTAAAAGCCGACCGTTACAGAACAGGCAGTTTGCTGAACTATGCGATGAAATGGGCGAAAATAAAAAATCTCTTCTTTTCCATACAGAAGTTAGATGGTTATCGCAAGGGAAAGTGTTAACCCGGGTATTGGAATTGCGAGATGAATTAATAATATTTTTCCAGGATAAACAACCACCATCCTCATTGTTTTTACAGAATAATGAGTGTATGTTGTTGTTGGCTTACTCAGCTGATGTATTTTCGCATTTAAACGACTTGAATGTGAATTTACAAGAACGTGATAAAAACATTTTATTAATGACAGACAAAGTTCATGCTTTCATTAAGAAGCTTGATATCTGGATTATTCGCCTTCAAAGCAAAAATTTTGATATGTTCCCACTCACTGCGGATTATATTGAGAAAAATTTGAATGAATAAGACACTATTATTCACCACAGTTTGGATTGCATGAAGATGCATTTGCGTGAGCTAAAAACTCAGTTGACGGAGTATTTCCCGGAAGATACAAATGATTTCTCGAAGAGATGGGTACTGGATCCGTTTAGTGAAAACGTTGTTGCCGCTGCTAAGTTACCAGTTGAGATTCACGACCAGCTCATCGAAATGTCTGCCGACAAAACGCTACAACTGCAATTTACATCTGAAGATTTAAATACGTTTTCGCTTGCTCGTCGAAATGAATATGGAAATTTAGTCACAGAAGCATTGAAAATATTAATCCCTTTCGCCACGTCTTATCTCTGTGAAAAGGGTTTTCCGTCTATGGTTGCGCTAAAAACTAAATACAGGAATCGTCTTTTATCACTCGAAAACAATTTGCTTTTGTGTGTTTCTAACACGTATGGAGAAACTTTTAAATGAAAAACAAATGCAACCATCACATTAATTTTTTTTTATTTACATGTGTACTTATTGTAAGTAAAATGTTTATAATAAATGATTTTTTCTCATAAAATGATTTCATTATTGTTTAGGCTATTTCGCGACCCCCCTTTAATATCACCGCGACCCCTTGGGGGTCGCGACCCCCAGGTTGAGAAACGATGCCTTAGAAAACACAAAATGGCAACCAGACCCACAATGAGACTTTTCCCAACTTATGTATGTGTGTGTGTGTGTGTGTGTGTGTTCTTATATTGATACATGGCATCCGAATTTGTATAGTTAAGACACCTTTTACGTTACACTGTGTATTATACGTGTGTGCGCGTGCGTCCGTGCGTGCGTGTAGAGAGAAGGAGGCAGTGAGAGTGAGAGAGAGACAAAGAGAGAGCTGTTAAGTATAAGCGTAGACAAATTAATACTGCCGATACAAACGAATGAAATGGTGGTTTATTATAATTATTATTTAAGAGGGAAATAGTTGAAATATAATTCTTTTTACTATTAATTACCTGACAAATAATTTTGTTTGTGATAACGAATTTAACAGTTATTTATAGCCTTTGAACATTTTGTTTTATACAATTTTAAGACTTTAGCGTTCTTGATTTGAATGATAATATTAAAATTTGGACTTCCTTAGTGCTAGCCTACAGAATGGTGTCAGTAGCTGTAGCCTAGTGACCTGATGATTTACAGTTGACCTCCGATAGTCTTGTGGTACGCCCTTCAGAATGTAGATGGTATAGTCTCTCACAGTCGCTTTCGAGGCTGTTACCGGATTGCACATCGCCAACACGTTACAAACTGTAAATCGCTTTCACTGTATTTCCTTATAATTAAGTAATATCAGTTCAATAAGTGCTTTTAAGTTAGACTGACGTAGACGGAAATTTATAAGTGAACTTAACACATTAGGTGGGCCTGGATTAATACTCTTTGTTTATGTAACCGCCCTGACGTTATGTAATACAATTTTATATTTTGTATATAATATAAAATTTTGATGCTTTACTTTTTGGGACTATGTGTTTGTTGTATAGTTTTGATGGCTCTAATCCTTTTTGTTGGTATTGATATAGTATTGGAATTTTCTCTTCTTTCTAGTTCTTTCTTTTAAACCGTTTCTACATTGGTTCTTTGTTGGATTACATTTTTCTTTTTACGACTGTACCTTATTTTTCTGTACTTTCACAGACAGTGCTACCAGATACATGATGTGTGTCTTCGGCTTGTAAATTTGAGAATTTGTACATAAGACAAACAAAAATTCCCAAAAAATACAGTGTAAACTGTTATCAATTAATACAAATTGTGTAGTCTATATTGTAAAATTATAAAATTAGTTGCATTCTAAACTGTAACTATCATCCAGATTGAACTCAGTAGCGACACAACATCAGTACAAAGAGAAGCTTCTGAAACTCCCCGATCTCATAGACGATAATTGAATTGAACCGATAAATAAAGATCGTTTGAAACCCTGAACCATATGTATCACGTAAGTATATGAGAAGACTAGTTCTAAAGTTTTTATCTTGTAGTATACAAATGTAAATAAATAAAATTTCAATTAAGTCTTAGATTTCACACAAACAGTGTCTGTTCGCGCGAGGATACGGGAATATTCTTTGTACACGAGTGACATACGTACTCCACGTATGACAGCAACCATTAAGAAAGAAGTTTTGTAATGTATTGCTAAAGCAATGAACTATTAATATAAAAATTTCACGTTCATTATTTTCAATGTCGTAAAAGCATAAAGCTAATGTGTTACCAGTTATTAACGTTGTACCACTTATGTATGAGTAAGCGATTACAAAATTCATTAAAACGTGTAAATGACACTGACGTGCACATTATAATTAATGACAATAAACAAACATCAAGACATATTACAAGCGAATTTAGTAGTATGGTAGAAGACGATAATGGATGAAACGTATATATATGCAGACGCTAGAAGCTACAGTTCATCATTGCCACCAGTGGTTTTATTGGCGTGTTGTGTTGTACAAACAAACGTCTTAGCTAATCACCATGATGCGGATGTCTTTTTGTGTTCTGTTTTCAGTTTTAGTTGCGATTTCAAACGGCCAGCTAAGCATACCCGGCTTGTCTGGTGACTTGGGAAGCACTCTGTCGTCATTAGGGAATACTTTACAAAGTGCTCTCGGCAATACGGCAGGAACCAATCCGTTGGCCGCCTTGTCTTCTGGAAGCAATCCGTTAGCAGCACTTTCCGGAAGCAGCAACCCTCTTGGCGATCTTGGTAACGCAGCACAGAATCTGCTGGGCAATATGATGGGTAACGCATCAACCGACGGTTTACAGTCAGCACTGAGCAACACGATCAGTTTACTAAATACACTCATTCAACTCAAAATGAGCTTAATACAAGCGAAAATTAATGCTATGAATAATAATTCTACTGGATTCAGCCTACCGAACATTCCAACTACAACGCCTGCAAGCAGCTCAGATAATCCCATTTCAGGGTTAGGGAGTGCGCTTACTAATGCGCTTGGAAGCGGTACAAATCCACTTGGAAATTTAGGTGGAGCTCTCAATGGCAATACTAATCCTCTAGGAGCCCTGACTGGAGCTGCGAACGCTCTTGGAGGTTTACTAGGTTAAACGGACTCCATAAGATATTCGACTAACACTAAATCAAGTAAGAATATTATATCAATTTCAGCACGCATTTAGTAATTATGTTTGCAACTGAGCCTTTATTAATTTAGCAGCACTCATAGCCAAATTTTCATTACTAAATGTGATATTATGTATTTTCATGAGTATAACCTACAAAAGCAATAATTTCTAACAACGTATTGATCATTTTTCCTTTTAATAAATACCCACTTTTAATTTAGCATAAAAATAACATCTTGTATTATAAACTGTAAATTACTAAACGCCTTAAGGTTATGAAATGTTACTTTTTCTGTCAAAGATGGATCATCTTCGAATGTTCTTAATAATATGTGTATGTACATTAGATCTCTTTGCTTGCGCAGTATATCTGAGTAAACGCAAATTAGGCAAAAAAATAAAATAAAATAGGCCTGCTAGTCAATTTCTGACGTGACAATACTTAGCTAGATTATATAAAAAAAAACATTGTCTTAACGTTGTTAAGCAAATTTGATGAAAAGAAACATTTTTTTCAATTTAAAAATGTTCGAATAACTTTTTATTTACTTTGTTGTTGATTTTATTCAGTTAATACGTAAGGTGGTTCTAGCAGTACTGACTATTACTTAGTAATTTTATTCTTAGGTTTGCAATTCTTTAAACGATGTTATTTTAGCGTTGCGATATTAGCATACTGTCAAATAATTTACGAGGGAAAATTCTGCACCAAATATTTATTGAGATTCGTAAAATATTATTAAGTTTAATATAGGCCTAATTAGTTTTTTGTAAACATTATTGAAAAACAGATCAAATGAAAGAAAAGTTATCTAACATTTTTATTATTCGCGTTAAATAATTGCTGAAATTATGCATGACCTAATCTACATTTACCTTTTAAATACGTGAGTTGAGAGTATTCTACTCGAACATTTATACAACTGAATAACTGTTAGATATCAGTACATAAAGTGCATATTTTATAAAAGCACATTTTATAAAAAACACCATAGAAGGATATATCGTCGTTAATATGATCCGGAATTGCAATTCAAAATGGATTTCCCGTGTTCCGATGACACATCTGTTTTTCTTTAATCAGTTTTCACTTAACCGTATTGTCATTTCCGCTTTTCCATTATACTGTTAACGTCACCATTCTCATACGTACAATAATCGTCTTTTCTCTATTTACGTTAGTCAAAACAGTTTAATAACATTTGTGTATTTATATTCATAAATGTAAATAAAAGTTAATATAATATTAATTTTTCAGTGATTACCTGAGTTCAACTTTCGGAGATGGTGAGCTTCAACTTCAGTATTTTAATTTTATATAATGGAACTGTTATACAAAACGCCAATAAAGTGATTAGCAAGACTCAATTATTTGTCATGCTTTCTTTTAATCTGTTTAAAATATCCGCTTTAGTGTTACTGTACCTGCTAAATAATACGAGTCCTTTACTTGACAAAATAAAAGCTTGTAACTGCAGGTTGAACAAAAATACAAATTAGGATACAGCCTACTAACCAATCACAGGTTTTATTAATAATTGTTGGTAAGCTAGACGTATTTTATGAATTCCTTTTTACACCACATATACAGTGTCTAATTATTTTATATTTTCACACCTTACAATCAATTACGATGAAAAAATAAAAATCTCAGTAAAATCAATAATTGAACTTATACCACAGACTAATTAAATAGCAGCAAGTAGTAAACAAATACTCGTATCGGACTAGGCTGTAGTTGCCGTTACCATGTTCGCATAATCCGTAACATTTGGAGTGCAGCTAGAACGTGTTGGTTATAAAGTCGCTCAAATTTCACGAATAATTAACAATAGAATATCCACGTTCATTTGGAGCTATCTGACATTATAACTTATTATGTATAACAATTTTTTAGAAGTTTCTAGTTTCTTCTCAGTTCATCTTTTCAAAAAATGTTGTTCAACTGGCTCATTGCATTTCATTCGTTGTCGCAGAAAATGGAAGGTAACATCAAGGCAGTTAGTATTACTAATACTGGTTGCGCACCACGACCACGTCCAGATGTGCTCGACTTTGGATGACGGCCGAACAGCGACTACGATTTGTGTCATACGGGGTGAATATATGTTTCCCGCCCCCACAAATTCGTGTGCAATGTGTCAGCAATTTTTATTATTTTGTTATAGTGAATAGAAATCCGTTTATAAGCTTCATCAAATTTGCACATAATACAATATGAAAAAATCCAATACAAAAAGTAAGGTAATGGCACTTCGAGGCACAATAATAAAGAATGACCAAATTGTAGAGCAGGTGAGCCATTTTAAATATTTGGGAAATGATATTCCCTATGATATGAATTTTGAAATTGATGTTGACCTAGGTAAGTTCCAAACGGACTGTGGGACAACAATACACCGCATTTCAGGCACAGGGTGCGTCGAGACACAGAATTAAAGTTTCACAAAGTTATGGCGGTCCCTGTACTGTTCAATGGGTGAGAAGTTTGGACAACAACCAATAAACCACCAATAAACAAAAAAGAAAAATACAGGCCTCGGAAATTGTGTTTTTAAGAGGAGTTAAAAGGTGTTCTAATCTTTATCGTGTAAAGAATGAGGGCATAAGAGAGAGTTACAAGTTTTTAACTTCAATGAAACACTAAAAGATTATAAACAACGGTGGAAAAAACACTTAGAAAGAATGTAAGATTCTAGACTGTCCAAACAAGTATGGAAATACAAACGTGTAGGACACAGGTAAGTGAGTAGACCCAGGAAGAGATGAGTGGAGGATCTTTAAAGGCGGAAAAGGCAGTACCTTGCTTATGCTGGGTTGTGAAGACGATAGTAATTAATATAACTGATTTTAATCAGTCTGTAATTTTGATAGGTTTACCTGTGTAAGTTACAGAAGTGTATTACAATCATGGTTTATAATTGTAAACCATACATTGGCTATAGCCAAGCTTAAAAATTTGTAATCTGCAATGTTTAACCTTTGTTAAAATTTACTTAATTTCGTTTTCGATGTGACTGATTTTTACATAAAGAAGCAAACTGTTACAATAAAATACACGATTTATTTATACATTATTTACTTCTGGCTACGTAATTCCATTGAAGGTGTTACAGTTTATCACTTATCATCATTGTCAGCTTAGAATTATGAGATCAATGCCTTGAAAATTAGACTAATTAATAAATATACAAGTCCGTCAAAATTTCAATTTGCGAGCTATTTACAAGAATAATCGTAACAAAAAACCAATGTTCTTATGTGTTAAAATAAAGTAATACTAAAATCTAAAAGTTGATCAGTCCGATGTTGCTTCATAATTAATCTTACTAACTTTCCGTAAACCAAACTTCTTTTGCCAGAAGCAGTAGTCAAAGGAAAATTTATGAATATATTTAAGCCCTTCGTTGTCTGCTGTAGATATCCTTTGAATCTGTATTCGTAAAGTTGAAAGCGTGTTGCTAGCGTCACCGTTTATAAACTCTTCAACGCCTAAGGAATGGTGTTTCAAAAGGCTACGCTTCACCAGGATCATTCGTCTTCATTCATATTACTGTCATTCCATTTACGCCTTTACATTTATACATTTATATATCTCCCACTTAGGATTTTACATTAAAAAGACACATTACTATATTATTTGATACCAGTTTTTAGAAGTACTGAAAGCGTTAGGAAACATTTAGTATACAAGTAATACTTTGTGGCTTTGGCGCCCCCCAGCCATTGCGGCCGGGGACATGCAAACATTGCCAAGCATTTGTTCCACTCTTGACGACAAGTGAGCTTATAGCAGAGCCAAGAACGTTAACAGCTAGATAGAAAATATTCTAAACAATGAGATTCTAGTAAGTGAGTCTACAATGGCTCGCAGCTTGTTATCTCCTCACAGTTTTCAACACTTCTTAACACAAATATACAGCGAAAAGAAATAAATATAAAATAAAGATACGTAAAAAAATATTAATTTTATCCAGTCTGGAAATTAATCAAGTACTTTTGTAAAAACATAACATTACAATAAAAATCACCAGAATAAACCAAAGACAATACGAGTGAAAAGAATGGAAGAAAACTCGTAAAAGAATAAGTTAGTGAGAGTGCATTAATTGTCTTCTAAAATATATGTGTTAGTGCTTTTAAAAATATCGGTATGGAGAACCGTACATGACTTCCATGTTCTAAGATTTATATTTAAAATCATTTTCGAAAAGAAATATTACCACAGAAACTACTTCTTTCTACTTACTGCATCAGCCTTAACCACAGTACTGTGGTCACTAACGTATACCACCTCACGTTATCGCACTCGATTTTCACTGATGGTGGAAGTCGATGGCATTGCCGAAACGTCTGGTTTTGTACAAAACATTTGACTACGGCCAAACAGCCCGGGAAGGAATTTATACAAAAAACTACTTCTTTGTTGCCGATAATGTTGTACACATATATATATTATAATATATAGATATGTGGTGTATGCCTTCTTCAAAGCCTCACTTTGGAGTCGTCAATTTATAATAAACAGAAATGAGTCGTATGTGTATTGTGTTGTCGTGTTGTTATTTGTCGGGCGTTACACTCCGCGCACTTTCAATACTTACTGATGACTGGATCCTCTGCGATGATGTCGTCCTGCAAAACAACTTAAGCTACTATGTGTTTGTGGGCGCCACTTGGAATCTTTTGTTCCAAGAAATTGTTATTAAAATAAAATTTTTAATTTCTTAGCAGTTAATTTAATTCTATGAAAAAATGTGAACAAGACAGTTTTGATTTTGAAAAAATAACGTATGTTTTAATGAATCTTAAAAATCGTCTGAAGGACTAACATTCGTATTAAATAAAATTGCAGAGTTACAAAAAATTATTATTGACAAGTTTTTTCCCCAATCAAGTATCGGCTAACAAATATTTTATTTTTACTCATTTGAAAAGCATGAGTTTAGTGTATGAAAAATCTTTATACTCAGGACGTGACTCCTTTGAACTACCAAGACAGATCAATAAGATGCTTTACAAAAATTAAGTGATTTGAAGGTGTCTGGCATGTGTAGTACAACTGTGTGACAAATGTTACCAGGTAAAAATGACTTTAACTTTGAACAACTCGCGTTCCGATGGGTAATTATTTCTCGCACTGGACACTTCTCTCGGGTACGTTTTCAATCTCGCCTCTTCGTGTTGACGTTCCTTGTGCACTGATATTATTTAAAAGTCAAAATACGGGATTTTTAAAACTCCGTACTTTTTGGAAAAAAGTTTCGCAGTGAATTTACGCTTTGAATAGTGCCGGCGGCAATCAGCTGTCCGCGTGGTTTCTCTATTAGCCGCCACAGCGCTGATCTCTTCTCACAGTTGATGAATAGGCTTTGTGTACGTAACGTTATTGGGATTTTTGTCAAAGTCAGTTTGTCTTAGCGAATACTAATTTTAATTGATTCTCTATTAAAATTTTGGTCCTTTCCAGGGCCGCTGATATTCTGGCTGCGTGCGTTCTATTAAATGTGTCGTGTTGCTGCTCTATTTCAGCAACACATTGGCGTATACTCTTGTAGAGGTTAAGTCAGTCTTTTGTCAATGTACGGGAAAAGCCTTTCTGCGTTCTCACGTCGACTTCTCGTTTTTCGGTTTCGCCTCGGGTGTGATGATCAGTTTCGTGAGGGATGTGCCTCTTCTGGATTCAAAGCATAAAGTGTTTTTCGGTCGAATTTCGTCTTCTTTTTATACTCTGTAAGGCTCATTGTTTTAACTTATTGACATGAACTTCCGGTGTATTTGTGTAAACATTCCTTCTAGAACGTTCAAGAATAATCAAATGGAACATCATGGAACAAATTTGACTTCCGTAGAAGCTTTAAAACAAAAATTTCTTATTCTCCACACTAAGGATATTACAAAAATTATTCTGGTATTTGTCAAACAATTTTACATAACTACTGACAATCTGCATGCCATTACTATTTTTGGATTCTCTGCTTTCAACTGAATCTAATGATACTCATTACGATTGGTTTTGAATAAATTAACTCTAATAAAATAACACAAAATTCAAAACTTACCTTAGAATGTTTCCATAAAAAATTCAACTTTTTAACTAAAAAATTGTTGTGAAGTTGTTTGGTTCCTTCTACAACATTAGTACATAATATTATCATCTTTTTATAACAAAATAAATAAAGTTTAACACATATAATATATAAATAAGTTCAGTTTTACATGGTCCATGCCTATAGCCTAAGTTAATGTCACTGTTTCTTTACAATAATTAGTCTTTTTTCCTTATTATATATGGGATTTTTCGAGCATACACTGAGAGTTTATTATATTCTCTATCTTTTGTGATACCTGGTTTATCCTGATACATATTATTTTCACTGTAGGATTACTTAGCATCATATTGGTTTGCATAATTGATTCATTTTCTTGGTGTGACAAATTTCACTCTCATAAGTCAAATTATTTAATAATTGAGCTTGTTTTCAACTGAGTATGTTTGTTTTCCTAGTACACTATAGTATTGTACCTTTTTACTTTATTTTTGCTAATATTCTGCAATTATTAAGTCAAAAATGACTGTTTTTTGTGATGGGTCCTTGGCTTCAGCCAGATATGGTATAGGTAAATATTTTCCTAACTCGACTATGAAAGTGTTTAAGTTAGTCAAATATAACAACATTTTTTAGGACTACTTGGGTTCGATACTGTTCACCCCACTTTCCTCTTATGATAAATTGCTATGCAAATAATTTCCTTTATGGAACGTTCTGTGACGTTACATATGCCTCTCCGTTAAAATTGATAATTTGGGAAAAACATTTCTTTAGTTTTGATGAAATTATCATTTCTATATTAACCTTTTGTTAGCCTCTTTATATTTTATTCTTTTATCTTATAATTAAATTCCTGTACTCTTCCTTTAATATATTAATCCATCTCGTTATTCCTGTTTCGTTCTTTGTCGTATGCCCTATTCCTTTCTTTTTTACCTCGATGTTAATTATTTAATCTTTGATATAACTCCCTAACAATTCCCTAACTTTTATAGCGGGTTGGAAGTCAGAGTGGCTCGCTATGGCATACATCCTCCGCCCTTCCCTAACTATATTTACTGAAATCAGAGGCAACACATCTCTGTCCAGAAAAATAATAATTGCACTTTCGCAACAAATAATAATAATAAAAAAATATAATATTCAAAGATCATAGGCTCCTACACATAAATTCCCTTTCTTAAACTCTTTTGATTATTTCTCAATTATATTAATATATCGTTCTCCGCAGGTAAAATTATCTTTTAAAATCATTCAATGTTAATAGCTATATTTATAGATTCATCATTATCTTCTTATGTAACACACTGTTTCCCTCTTTTTTCTTTTTTTTTCATTTATCATTTCCATGTAGTATCAATTATATGACAGTATTTCTCCTCCTTTTCTCCCCCTTAGTAATATCAATTGTTATTTGATTGCTTAATAATTCATTTAACTAATTATGTCCTTTCCTTCTTTCCTTTTTCTCCTCCTCTAAGTACGGGTAAGCTGGTAAATATACGTTGACTTGGCTATTGAAAATAAATCTATATCTTATATATATATTTTTGCCTTTGGTGTAAGGTGTCCTTCTCGTAATTTTATTTATATTATTAATAATCTCTCCTTCTATAAGTACGGGTAAGTTGGTAAATATACGTTGACATGTTTTTATTCATGGTACCTTCTCAATGACGCTGGATTTGGCTTGTGTTTTTAATCATGGTACCTTTTCAATGACGTTTGGTTATAAGTACCCTTTACTTTATTACTAACAGTGTCTGTTACCTCGTATGTATTGTTTTCGTTGTCTTTTGTGATTGTAAAAGGTCCTGTATATAAAAGTAACAATTTTTTCGTTATGCCTTGTATAGCACTGGGCAATTCTCTATTTCTGACTAACACCTTTTCTCCTACCTTATACTTAATTGCCTTGGGCTGGGATTGGATATATTTCTTCCGTTGCTGTTCCGTTTTTTCTAACACCTTGTTATAAAATTTGGTTCCTTCAACTTGGTATTCGGGTTCGTCGGGAAAATTAATAATCTCTTTTATCTCTCGTGGTGGGTGTCTTTCGAACATAACTGTGTATGGCGACACCTCTATGGTGTTGTGATATGAGAAATTGAGAAAAACCTCGGTTGACGCTACGTATTCATGCCATCTCGTCTGTTCGTTATGGCAGTATGTTCTCAACAATCGTCCTACTTCCCTCAACACTCTCTCGGCTGGGTTACTATCCGGGTGATATACGGATGTCTTATATGTTTTTATCCCGTGTTCTCTAAGGTTTTCTTTCCATAATTTTCCCCTAAACTGGGTACCGTGGTCTGTAATTATAGAATACGGTCTGCCTACCTCCATTATATACCGTTCTATTATGATGTTTATAATTTTCCTGGTCGTAGCCCTAGTTATTGGATAAAGCTTAGTATATTTGCTGAAATGGTCAAAGATAATTATGATGAATTTATATCTGTGTCTTCCACCGCTGCGTGGAAATGGTCCACAGATATCGAGAAATACTTTTTCTCATTTTCCGGTGGATGTTATGGGTATATAACCACCCCTTCCTTTCTCTCGTTATTACATTTTACCTTCTGACAAATATCGCATGACTGTATCGCCTGTTGCACTTTTTTATTCATCCCTTTGATGTATGTTTGCTCTTCCAATGCTTTCCTTACCTTGAGAGCACCCATATGTCCGTACCTATCGTGATAGTCGATGATTAGTGGCCTCTCCATCCCTGGTGGAATTACTACCTTCCAATTCTCCTGGTGTGGGGTATTCCTTATAAACAAAGTGTCGTTGTGTATACAATAATATTTATTTATAACCTCATCGCCTTCCAGTACCCTTTTTCTAATATTTCCTAATTTTGGGTCGGCCTCTTGTTGTGCCTTTATATCGTTTAAGATATTTTTTAAATCTTCCCTGCTCTTAATAATATGGTATACCTTCGCTATTTGTTCCTTTTCACCGTCAAAGGTTTGGTCTTGTAAGTTGATGCGGGATAGGACGTCGGCTGCTATGTTTTGTTTGCCTGGTATATATTCCCACGTGATATTATATTCTTGTAGGGCCAACACCCATCTCGTCAGCCTTCCGTGGTTTAGCTTACAATGCTTTAAAAATGATATTGATTTGTGGTCACTCCTAACCGTGATGGGGTACCCTAATATATACGTTCGAAACTTACCGCATGCGAAAACTACACTCAACAATTCTTTTTCAGTGGTATTGTAGTTTCGTTCGCAACTGTTCAGCACGCGGCTGGCGAAGCTAATTACTAAATGGTTTCCATCCTGATCTTCCTGATATAGGGCTGCACCTAAACTTACGTTACTGGCATCGCAATTTAGATAAAATGGTTTTGTAAAGTCGGGGTGATGTAACATAACTGCTTCTAAAAATTTTTCCTTTCCTAGATTGAGCACTCCATCTTGCTCTGGTCCCCAAGTCCATTTGTCTTTAGCTGATAACTGCTTTTGGAACCTGGCAGTTAGTTTTGAATAATTGGACCGAAACTTCCTGTAATAATTGCAGATTCCTAAAAATGATTGAAGCTGTTTCCTGTTTTTTTTGGGGTGGGGAACTTCTGTATAGCCTCTACTTTTTCTTTGGATGGAGTAATCCCTTGCTCGGTTAGATTAAAACCTAAAAATTTCACCTCATTTGCAATAAATTGGGACTTGTCTAATTTGAGGGTGATATTATTCTCTGATAGCTTCTCTAACACCTGTTCAACCCTATTACAATGGTCATCCCAATTCGCTGAAGTTACCAGTAAATCGTCGACATATACTGTCGTAAATTTCAGCACTTCCTGCCCCAATATTCTGTCCATTATCTTTAAAATCACCGCCACAGAATTTATCAAACCAAAGGGTAATCGCTTAAACTGATAGTTTCTGCCTTCGAATATGAATGCCATATATTTCCTACTATCAGGGTGGAGTTATACCTTCCAGTAGCCGCATACTGTATCCCATGAACTCATATAACTTGTCCCGTGAAACGTTTTCAATATTTCTTCTATCTCCCCAGGGGATGTGCGGTCGTTAACAATCATCTTGTTAATCTCCCTAGCATCGAGACATATACGCACCTGTCCATTCTTTTTCGGCACAGCTATGATTGGGCTAGTAAAGGGCGAATGACTATACTCAATTATGTCGTCCTCTATCATCCTGTTCAATTTCTCCCTAATTTCGTTCTTTAGCGAATAGGCGATCGGATATGATTTTCTGTTAAATTCTACCGGTGTTTTAAATTTTATGGTGCATTGATAATCTCTGTCTTTACCTGGAGCGTTTGAGAATATACATTTGTAATTATTATATACCGTAATCAATTGTTCCGCCTGTGCTTCGCTGATCTGACCCTTTGCTTTCGTCCTTTGGAAATCCCTTATTTCTTCTAATTTTTCTAACCACAACTCTGGGTTTTCCTCCTGATATAAGGGCATGTTTAGTGGTCGGTCGGGACAATAATAATGGTTCACTATCGCTTGATAAGGTGCGTTATTTGTATTATCTCTTTGGGCATCAATTAAATTATTGGTCCAAATTCCCTCATTTGTTTTTAACGTTATAATCTTACCTTCTAAATCTATTATTGCATTATATGGTCTAAGTATATCGCAGCCTATTAGGATACTCATGGGTAAATTATTCGCCACTAATAACCCTATTGGTAACGTTACACCATTACTAGTCATCTCTAATGACACCTGTTTCTTTATCGATTTATTCTGCCTCCCCGTTGCTCCGACTAGAATAATGTTATTTATAGGCAGAGTGGGTATGGGTAAATTACCGTTTTGTTTAATTCTCTCTAACTCTACACTGTCTATAAGCGATACGTTGGATCCTGTATCAATGGGTAATGTTGCAGCTATACCATTGATATTTGCCTTTATTTGTACTACGCCATTATCCCCTTTATTTTGATTTTTAACTATATTGTCACTCTCTTCTAATAATTCCTCCCTAATATCTCTAAGATAATTATTTGTTCTTAGTGTCATTGTCCTGTCTTTGTCCTGTCTATTGTTGTACTCAGTTACCCCATAATATTGGTTCAGTGAAGGGCTGTTTTCCTTTTTCACTGCCGCGTTTAGTTTAAATGAGCCCCTGTCTCATTTGCCCGGTCTCCCGGAACATTGGGTTGCTGACTTGTTTGTGGTTCCTGCCTAACCTCGGGGTTACCACTAATGGGTTGGCTATTCGTTGTATTACTCTGGTTACCTTGCGTCTGTTGTGGGTAATATGTGTAAGTCGGTAAATTGGGTGGATATGGCCGTTGACTATTGGCCATTGTATAGTTTACCTGAGGTCTATACTCCTGATTCCTCCTATCACCTCTTCCTTGATTACCTCCGTTTCGATAATTATTTCGCTGATTATAATTATTCCCCCTATAGTTAGGCCTATTGCCGCGATAACTATTTCCCTGATTATAGTTCCTACTGTAATTATTTTCGGGGTAATTATTTCGGTTTGGTCCCGGATAGTTGCGGTTATTTGGACCTTGATTGTTACTATTTCGGCTATTTGGTGGGGTGCTATTGTTCTGGCTATTCGGGTTAAAGTTATTACCGTTTCCACCTCCATTCCGGTTTGTTCCGTTATTACTGTTATTATAGTCTAATTTACGACTGGGGGGTTGGTAATCCTGGAACCTTCCAGCGGATTCACAGTTTTCTAATAATTTAGCTATATCGGTTATTTTACTGAGCTGTTGGTACAATTGGGCACCTTTAATACCGTAGCTGTAATGTCCAGCTAACTGTCTCACCAAACATTCTTCCGGGATTGGCGGTATTAACTTCCGTGCCAAACATATCTTTCCCAGGAAATAAGACGTTGGGGATTGTTCATTGGACGCGTCGTATTTCCTGTAGAATATGTCCATTCGTACTTTGTTTTGCGCTGTTTCCGACCAATACTTCTCTTTGAATTGGCGTTTAAATTCGACTAAGTTGGTAATTTCGGGTCGTACCGCTATCCACCAAGTTATCCCTCGTGTTTCGAATCGTTTCGTCTAACATCTCCCTTATTCTGTCCCACCTTGTTTCTCTATTTCTTTCAATAAACTCTTCCATCCTCTCTAAGAATTCCATCGGGTTTCGGCGATAGTTTTGGAAGTTGATTACTTCCCTGTTCTCGCTATGACATGTATGGGTATTCAATATAGGTGTGTCCCTCAGCGCTTCTAATCTTCCCTGCAGGTTTTTCTCTCTCTGATCTATTTCCTGTATGTTATTTCTATTAGTTTTTATTTGCTCGTCCAGCCTGTTAGCTATGTCATACGTTCTCTGTATCCTCTCGCTAACGTCTTTCCGGACTTCTCCCACCTCCTGCATGATTTCGTTTTGGTTTTGCCTTACCTTGTTTTCGAGAGTTCTAACATCTTGTTTGGTCTCTACGGTTCGCTCCCCTATATTTTCAAAACGGGTATTATTTCCCTCCTGTAATCTTTCTAACTGTTTCTCCATAGTCTCGACCTTCCTGTCACTGTCGATTTTACTATCATCGATCCTTTTGTTTACTGTTTCGTAATTTGTGCTAATTTCTTTTTTCAGGGACTATAGAGTCATTTTTTATTCTCCTCCTGAAATAGCTCCAGCTTTTTCCCATTGTCATTTATTTTCTCGGTTATATACTCCCTTAACGATTCTATCTTTTTGTCTAATTCCTCCTTACCTTCCTGTCTGTCTCTTCTCAGGGATTCTATACATCCTTTTATTTCCGCCTTGTCTTCCTGTCTGTTTTCATTATTCTCCTCCTTCAGGGATTGTATTAATGTCTCCGTTTTCTTATTACTTCCATTAGTATCTTTTTTCATATTTTCGTTTATCGTTTGGAACATCATCATTATTATTATTCACGTCAACGCTCCCTGTTATTTTTTCTGGTTTGTGTTTCTCTGTTTGGTCTACCATTTGTAGGGTTCTTCCCCCGTTTGTTCCTCTAATTCATCTCCCGTTTGTATTGGTCTTTCAATTTCTAGTGTGGGCGGTTCTAATTCTATTTCCTCGACCTGGACTGCCTCTCCGTCTTCCACACTTAATTCGGGTTCTACATTTTTCTTCACCTTTTTTCCTTTTGGTTGCGGCATCTTGATTTGTTGGTAGTTGCCGGGCTTGTTCCTTTCCTTTCAAGCCCCATGTTGGGCGCCAATTTATAATATATAGATATGTGGTGTATGCCTTCTTCAAGGCCTCACTTTGGAGTCGTCAATTTATAATAAACAGAAATGAGTCGTGTGTGTGTATTGTGTTGTCGTGTTGTTATTTGTCGGGCGTTACACTCCGCGCACTTTCAATACTTACTGATGACTGGATCCTCTGCGATGATGTCGTCCTGCAAAACAACTTAAGCTACTATGTGTTTGTGGGCGCCACTTGGAATCTTTTGTTCCAAGAAATTGTTATTAAAATAAAATTTTTAATTTCTTAGCAGTTAATTTAATTCTATGAAAAAATGTGAACAAGACAGTTTGATTTTGAAAAAATAACGTATGTTTTAATGAATCTTAAAAATCGTCTGAAGGACTAACATTCGTATTAAATAAAATTGCAGAGTTACAAAAAATTATTATTGACAAGTTTTTTCTCCAATCAAGTATCGGCTAACAAATATTTTATTTTTACTCATTTGAAAAGCATGAGTGTAGTGTATGAAAAATCTTTATACTCAGGACGTGACTCCTTTGAACTACCAAGACAGATCAATAAGATGCTTTACAAAAATTAAGTGATTTGAAGGTGTCTGGCATGTGTAGTACAACTGTGTGACAAATGTTACCAGGTAAAAATGACTTTAACTTTGAACAACTCGCGTTCCGATGGGTAATTATTTCTCGCACTGGACACTTCTCTCGGGTACGTTTTCAATCTCGCCTCTTCGTGTTGACGTTCCTTGTGCACTGATATTATTTAAAAGTCAAAATACGGGTTTTTTTAAAACTCCGTACTTTTTGGAAAAAAGTTTCGCAGTGAATTTACGCTTTGAATAGTGCCGGCGGCAATCAGCTGTCCGCGTGGTTTCTCTATTAGCCGCCACAGCGCTGATCTCCTCTCACAGTTGATGAATAAGCTTTGTGTACGTAACGTTATTGGAACTTTTGTCAAAGTCAGTTTGTCTTAGCGAATACTAATTTTAATTGATTCACTATTAAAATTTGGTCCTTTCCAGGGCCGCTGATATTCTGGCTGCGTGCGTTCTATTAAATGTGTCGTGTTGCTGCTCTATTTCAGCAACACATTGGCGTATACTCTTGTAGAGGTTAAGTCAGTCTTTTGTCAATGTACGGGAAAAGCCTTTCTGCGTTCTCACGTCGACTTCTCGTTCTTCGGTTTCGCCTCGGGTGTGATGATCAGTTTCGTGGGTGATGTGTCTCTTCTGGATTCAAAGCATAAAGTGTTTTCGGTCTAATTTCGTCCTCCTTTTATACTCTGTAAGGCTCATTGTTTTAGCTTTTTGACATGAACGTCCGGTGTATTTGTGTAAAAATTCTTTCTAGAACGTTCGAGAATAATCAAATGGAACATCATGGAACAAATTTGACTTCCGTAGAAGTTTTAGAACAAAAATTTCTTATTCTTCACACTAAGGATATTACAAAAATTATTCTGGTATTTGTCAAACAATTTTACATAACTACTGACAATCTGCATAACATTACTATTTTTGGATTCTCTGCTTTAAACTGAATCTAATGATACTCATTACGATTGGTTTTGAATAAATTAACTCTAATAAAATAACACAAAATACAACTCTTACCTTGGAATATTTCCATAAAAAATTCAATTTTTTAACTAAAAATTTGTTGTGAAGTTGTTTGGTTCCTTCTACAACATTAGTACATAATATTATCATCTTTTTATAACAAAATAAATAAAGTTTAACACATATAATAAATAAATAAGTTCAGTTTTACATGGTCCATACCTACGGCCTAAGTTAATGTCACTGTTTCTTTACAATAATTAGTCTTTTTTCCTTATTATATATGGGATTTTTCGAGCATACACTGAGAGTTTATTATATTGTCTATCTTTTGTGATACCTGGTTTATCCTGATACATATTATTTTCACTGTAGGATTACTTAGCATCATATTGGTTTGCATAAGTGATTCATTTTCTTGGTGTGACAAATTTCACTCTCATAAGTCAAATTCTTTAATAATTGAGCTTGTTTTCAACTGAGTATGTTTGCTTTCCTAGTACACTATAGTATTGTACCTTTTTACTTTATTTTTGCTAATATTCTGCAATTATTAAGTCAAAAATGACTGTTTTTTGTGATGGGTCCTTGGCTGCAGCCAGATATGGTATAGGTAAATAGTTTCCTAACTCGACTATTAAAGTGTTTAAGTTAGTCAAATATATTAGTATAGTCACACTATATTGTATTTCAACTTTTTAATGCAATTTGGTTGCATTTTGTCAACATTAAAGTCATAAATATTACAATATTATAGGTCTACTACATGTTTTCAGTTAATACAGTTTTTGGCTATTTTAACTGATTTTATTCACTTTACAGCTTTCTTTATTTAAGATAAGTTGTTCAGCTTTGTCTACTGGACAATTACATATAGTTTTTATCTCAATTCTGTAATAATTAATTTTTTCATAAAATCTGAGTGGTTGGACTCAGCTCCTAAACATATATTTTTTGTCGTAACATTTATATATTTTTTATTTTAACTTAGATCCTTTCTAATAATGTATTCAAATCTTTTAATACATTTATTTTATTTACATTACATAGTATATTAATGGATCTTGTCCATTAATTCACAATAAATATTTTTTTATACCCTATTCAGAGTTACATTACTTAATAATTAATGACCTCATTTTGGTTGTTTCTGATATTATTTGTCTCTATTATAGTATATTATTGGTTTTACACTGTTCTTCACTTAAATAATATATATGGGGTTTTAGTCTTAGTCATAGTCTTGTCGTATTTTCATGTTAATGATATTAATTATTAGACAATATTACAAAATTTTTAGGATTACTTGGGTTGCTTAGAGTAAAGTTGCGAATCTACAGTGTACGTTTCACAGAACAAATACGCGGAAAAGAAGGAGCGCTCCGAAGTCACTCATGGACCCTCACTTTCCTCTTATGATAAATTGCTATGCAAATAATTTTCTTTATGGAACGTTCTGTGACGTTACAATATAAAATATGCATAAAAATAATGTCTTGTATAAGTTTATGTTTGATCTCCATTAAGTAGTGCTCAAGTTTCCAAAGTTTTAATATTATGATGTCCGTAATTAAAACATCAGAGCAGGTTTAGTGTGTATGAGGGTACACCGTGGAGAAATATTTTCAACATTTCCTATTGAGCGTTGCTTAGAGTAAAGTTGCGAATCTACAGTGTACGTTTCACAGAACAAATACGCGGAAAAGAAGGAGCGCTCCGAAGTCACTCATGGACCCTCAGCATCTTGCAGAGTGTTCATTCCCTAAAGACGAAAATTCTGTCTATGAATCGTTCCTCTGTAAACACGTGCAGTTACACTGCCCAGCGATCAACAGGAAGCAAATCGCTATCCACGCCGGAAACGTAAAAGGTTGCAGGTAAACTACCCCTTCCCCTTAACCGATCTTCACCAAAATCTAAAGTCCTTGCGACCTCTAGAATTCAGGGAAGTATGCAAAAAATTATTTGATTCTGTTATAATTTGCGGCTGTTATCGTTTGCCATAGAAAATTACACTTGATAAAAAAACGTTGCCGGTAAACTACCCCTTCCCCTTAACCGATCTTCACCAAAAACAATAGGTCTTGAGTACTCTACAAATCAGGGCTGTATGCAAAAAGTTATTTGATTCTGTTTGAAGTTGCGGCTGTTATCGTTTGCCATAAAAAATACCCTTGTTAAAACATAAAACGTTGCTGGTAAACTACCCCTTTCCCTTAACCGATCTTCACCAAAAACAAAAGGTCCTGAGAATCTACAATTTAGGGCTGTATGCAAATAATCTTTTGATTCTGTTTGAATTTGTGGCTGTTATCGTTTGCCATAAAAAATACCCTGTTATAACATAAGACGTATCCGGTAAACTACCCCTTTTCCTTAACCGATCTTTACCAAAAACGATAGGTCTTGGGAACTCTTCAATTCAGGGCTGTATACGAAAAATTATTTGATTCTGTTTGAATTTGCTGCTGTTATCGTTTGCAAAATAAAAAATTACCCTTGATAAAAAAAACCGTTGCAGGTAAACTACCCCTTTCCCTCAACCGATCTTCACCAAAAACAAAACAATAGGTCGTTAGTACTCTACAAATCAGGGCTGTATGCAAACAATTATTTGATTCTGTTTGAATTTGCGGCAGTTATCGTTTGCCATAGAAAAAAAATCTACAGACACACACACAGACAGACACACACACAGACACTTTTCGAAAAACGACTTTTTTCATGTTTTGAGTGTAGTACAATCAGAATCTGCAATAATCTCGAACACGATATTTTTGCCATCACCATACATACTTCCATTTCCATGGAAGGAACATGGAAGTAAAAATTATTGTAATCTTAGAGATCTTTATGGCAGGAGACACAGTTAGTATTATTACATTGCTTGGAATAAGAAAATTAATTTTTAATCCGAAGATGATTCAAACAACATTTTATTATTCATAGTATAAAATAATTTATATACAGATCAAATAATAAAACATATATAACATATAGTATAATAATTATATAATATATAATTATTGTCCACACTGCCTTCCTTGTATGCCGTACGGCTCACATAAGACAGTCTACCCTGCCTTCTTCTACACTACTTCAGGTGCTATACATGGGAGCCATTATTATTATTATTATTATTATTATTATTATAGTCAACATCTTTTAGCATTTTATTAATTATTATGAAATACTGAATGTAATTATATAAGAGTAATAACATACGTCTACTTCGATACTATTTGTTACTTGTGTAACATCTACACGCATTTGAAACAAAAAAAAACACTGACAATATGGTAATATAATTTTTTTATTGCGCTTATAACGAGAGTAAATTTTACGATAACGTCGGAACATTTGTAAGAAAGTCTCATACAATCTTCAGTTGTTCATTGAAAGTAGTGAGTACTTATTTAAATATTGACAGCATTGATTATTAACAATTCTGTATACCACACACTCATCACTTCGGTGGAAGAAAATTTGTTTAATGTAACTGTCACACTAAGAGACCATTCTACAGATGTAAAACCGACTGCACACAACACGCACAATTGTAGAAACCTTCGCAATTATCTTTACGAGTATTATAAACATTTAGGTCCATTTCGTTGCCAACGCCTAATGAAAGAAAGATAGTATAGTGATTCTACCGCGAGTCTTGGCGAATTTGTTTGTCGTTAGTGTTTCGGTTCAAAACGTTTAGTGCTGTAAGTAACATGGTTACTTGTCACATGCAATATATTTATTTAATATAAACGTAACAATGAAAACATGTACGTTTTGTAAGGAATTAAGTATCAACTGTATAGAAAAATTTGTATTTGTGTTACTGGAGACCAGTCATTGTGAGTGTGTATGTGTACGCGCGCGCTCGAACGCAAGTGAGCGTGCTTGATTACCTCTCATCGTATTTATCATTATTTGGATAGTTCTCACTCTACTTATTATTGAATTTTTCCACGCTCACAGTGATCCTTCAATAGTTTTTCTCTCCCTGGCTCATTCATTTTTCGTCTCTCCCTCTGTCTATTTCTAAGTTTGTGTGCGCGCGAGCCTGCGCATGTATGTGTGAGCGCACCCGAATCTAAATAGCCATGTAATAAGGAGAAATGACAACGTACATGCTAACATAAATTTACGAAACCATTTCGGTGTAATTAGGAATAAAATATTAATTGTCAATTAATATAGAGAATGTAATTTGATTTATATTTTACTCGCTACTTGTGGATTAATTTGATGAGCTAAATTTCCAAATTTATTTTAAATTGCAGCTTATACGTTTCACATACGTCATCATACGCATCGTTGGAACACTAAGTCAAATTACCTTTTAATGATGTCATACAAATGTCATAGAAAATGCATTTTGTTATTACATCCAATGAATTATAAATTAATTTAGTGTTGCAACACTGAAAAACAGAATATTAAAGAATGTGACAATTCTCTGTTAGTCAGCAACAATTCGTTCCCATTGCTGCACATTTCCCGATAAATATGATGTTTAATGTTCAGGTTTCTTTGTTAACGTTTTTTGTCAAATATTCAGAACAGCAACTATAAAAAGTAGTAACAATGTAATTTATAGTTACGATTTGATACGCTTACGGCTACATTTAGTTATTCAAATAATTAAATATTAGTTGAGTAAAAACATTAGAACCTTTTGTTTTTGTTAACATTTCACTTTTTCTTCCAACACCTGTTACAATATTTTTAGTTGATTTAATAATATATTTAAACAATAAAATTGAAAGTAGTTGGGTTAAAGGAATAAATAAAACTATAAAAAAGCTGTTATAACTTGAATAATTTAATTTATTTTACACATAAACATCATTTAATTATTGTTTTACAACTCAGATAGACATAAAACGAAAGATCGACAAATTTGGTAAGCTGCTTTTGTACTTCTTAGTTTATAGTTGAATTAGTATAATACGATCTTAGTAGCGCCATTTGCCGGAGGTACAAACATGCAGCCTTGATTATTTTCCAAATTACCGTAATTCGTCTAAACCCTGAAATACATATATATATATATATATACAGTATATACTATAATATTATTCATTGGTAACGATAATATGGAATCAAATAAATCATTACAAATAATTAAATTAATTATCACAATTTAAAAATTATGTTTTTTACTAGATATGATAACTGTGTTGCTAACTACTCATCGTGTATGAATGACTTACGAGTAAAGAAACACGTTCGATGAATGAATACTTATATTTGTTACGATAACACTTGTTCTAGTAAACTGTTTAGATTTATGTTATATTATTCAAAATATGTTATGTAATAAACAATAAATAGTTATGTGTGTGTGTGTGTGTGTGTGTGTGTGCGTGTGTACATATATTTAAATATTTATGTGTCAATAGGTGTACAGTATATTACAAAACCCTAGGTATTAACCTTAAATTCTATATTCTAATCTAATTATTTACCAAAATTCTTAGATAAAGGCTAATTGTTGTAGTCAAAATTTGTCTAAATACATAAAAATGCCTTACTCTGATATCACATTATACATACAGATTTATTCAATTTAAAAATGGTTTAAATCTTTTTACTAATTAATGTTATCATCATTTGCGTTCATTTTAAATTAAAAGTTATACTGATTTACGAAATTCATGTTTAAATCAATTTATAAAGAGAACCTAGGAATCTCTCTATTCAAATATTAAACAGATGGTGACATTTATATATTTAATTATTTCCAAACATTCCGGCGGGCAACTATGTAACAATAATAAGTCCCTATATAATAAAGTGTCTTCGGAAATAAAAACATCGTGTCAGCGTTAATCATGTGTATCAAAAATCAACATATTTTCTCCATTTATAAACAAAAAAAAATAGGAAAACATAGTAGAAGTAAACAAAATGAGTTACTAGGTGAACAAATCTAATAGACATAAGGTCTAAACACGACTCCCCCCCCCACACACACACACATCAAGATCATATATTCAACACAGTACTAGTAACTCTACGAGAAAATAATAATTTTGTGAGCTATTAACATCAAATTTTAAATTTTTTGTAAAGCTGCATAATATGTAACAGCTTACGATTTTTAAAGAAGTTTCAGTTTTGCACAAATTGCACATTTACGTTGGCGGACTTCCTGCAGTACTAGCGCTACTAGGAGGGTTGCCCGAACCAGCTGTAGTTGGACTCTGTTGGCTATTAAACCTGTTGTAATTGAAATAACTGTTGAAGTATTCCATCTTGGCTTGGTAATACAATGAGCTCTGTAAATCGTACAAGGCGTTCATCAAGTCTCCGGCGCTGTTGAGCGCAGATTGTACGGCGCTCGTGAGGTCGCTGGTCGTGCCATTTGCTGCCCCGCTTCCCAAAGCACTTAAAACACTTCGGGCTGCAGTAGTGGCCTGGTTCATAAGTGTGCCGAGGTAGTTGTTAGCTGACGAGTCCGGCTGACTGCTACCTGCAGCGTTCCCGGTAGCTCCTGAAAGTGCACCTCCTAACGACCCGCCTATAGAAGCACCAGGTAAACTGGGTAATGTAAGTTGCCCGTTCCCGCACAGGAAGGAGACCGAAAATATAACGAAAGAAAGAATTTGCTTAGGCATAATGAATGTTTCTTCAGTACGTTAAGAAATATTACCTTAATAACTATTGACGACTTCTTATATATACAAGGAAGTCATTAACGTGCCCATTGTCTACATGAAACAAATGAATATTACCTTGACAGTGACATGTTCTCGTCGAGTCATTTGCAAATTGCCTTTAAGCAACTTCAATTACCTGGTCTCATTGCATGATATAGTACTTAAACGTTAACCTAGTAATTACTCAAATACGTAATTACTAGTAAATTAGCTAAATATACTTCACTATCATTAGAAGTGTTAAGCAACATCTTTGGACTTTCAGATGCTTCAAAAGTACACAGTATTCTTTTAAACATATTAAATGGCAATTTTTAATTTGTAAAATGTTGTACTACGAGTATCTTATAAAGGTGCGCACTTGTGGGAGGTACTTTTCGTGTTCAATGGACGTTTAGTGCACAATCATTACTCTCTTTTCCGTGGATCTGAATAGAGAATTAAATGTAAAGTAACATACACTTTAAGTGATATTTGTTTCGTAAACTTAACGTACAACTTTCCTATTGAACTGTCATAAAACAACGTTATTCAATTTTTAAAAAATCGTCTGTCACAAATTTTTACAATGTACTCAGTAAATTGACACATTTTGTCTAAGCCGAATTAAAGAAATTCGGACCACTAAATCCTTGAAAGTGGCCAAATCAAAATATACTAAAGTACCAAATGCAAAGGGTTTAATACACTAAATTAGCAAGATAGTAACATAGGTGTTGTTTAGATTAAAATGCTATAGCTTTTAAGGTCACGGTAATTCAAACTTGAAATTACCGAGTAATTTATAAATTTTACGTTTCTGCATAATCCGTGAATTGGAAAACTAATGACAAATTATTGTCTTACAATATAATGATAGTAGCTTTAAGTATAAAGCATAGACAACAATAATATAAATTCAATTCAATATTCCTGTAATACAAAGTGCGTTCGTTAATTTCCCGTAATTTTACTAGACGTGAGTACGTTCGCCGTATTTTATTTGCAATCAGCACAAAAATACATATAAAATTTTTACATAACAAAAATTACATATTAAATTGAAGACAAAAGAACATAACTTGTCAGCAAACGTTAACAAACACAACGAACGAGATAATTCAGTACACGTGATACAGACAGAAAACGTAAACATAATTTCACTGTTATAAAACGTTAAAGTCCAATTCTCAGACCCATAAAGAAGTGTGGGAAGAGCCATCACTTTGCAGAATTTTAGGCGTGTTCTTTACTTGCTGGCTTAAGGGTTCGCCTGATGGTCCCGCACATAAGGCTGAACTTATGCAACTTGTTCACCACGTCGTTGCTTGTATTATAATGCCCAGGTATTCGAAACTGCTAACTTGTTGCAGGACAGTACCGTCTATAACAATTTTTGCCCGTTCGGAATCAGTTCCACAGAAAGCCATCACCTTGGTTTTAATTGTGGACATCTGCAATCTTTGCAAATTCAATTTAACAAATGTATGCCAATCTGCAATCTGTTTTCAGAGTTCGATAGAATAGCCTGATCGTCCCCAAACAACAAAGTGTCAATTGTAGGGTGACCAATTATAAAATGGTCTGGAAGACACATCTGCCAGTTTGTATGACATCGTCAATATATATATATTAAAAAGAGAATGTGATAACGGACACCCTTATGGTACTCCGCAATTGATCAGGTCAACTCTAGGAGCTGTTCTCGGTCTCCCTGCGTCTATTGAGATTTTATTCTCCATATACAGACTCCGTATTGCTCCAATTAGATGTTGTGGGATCCCTTTCCTTGCCATTAAACTGCAAATGGTTTGCTCCGATTCACTCTGTCAAAAGCCTTCTCGAAGTCGATGAAAGCTATGTATGTGGGCAGCTGATACTCACTACACTTTTCAATGAGCTGGGCTATTGTAAATATACAATCTATATATGATTTGCCCTTCCTGAAACCGTTTTGGGCCCCTGAAATTATTGTCTCC
The DNA here is from genome assembly GCA_034769895.1 of Magicicada septendecula. Classification (NCBI taxonomy): domain Eukaryota; kingdom Metazoa; phylum Arthropoda; class Insecta; order Hemiptera; family Cicadidae; genus Magicicada; species Magicicada septendecula. The sequence continues at coordinate 117,352,045 of CM068374.1, read as the reverse complement.
GTTATCGCATTCAGCCGTGTTCTTAATATAGATACATTAAGAAGGCTTAATGAAGTAATAAGAAGGCTGACCCCTCTGTAGTTCCTGCAGTCATTACGATCACCTTTTCTAAATATGGGAATTACCTTTGTAATCCGCCAATCGTCAGGAACATGACCAGTGGTCCAGCATAGATTAATGAACTGCAGCAAACGATCATGCAGCAAGGCTGGTGCACACTTTATAAGCTCCACGTTCAGCCCGTCAGTATCTGGTGCTTTTATATTCTTACAGCGTTGTAGAGCAGTAAACAGTTTATCCATTGTTATTGGGTCCACACAATCACTGATATCACCAAAGGTGTTTCCCCCAGTTGATCCTGGGTCCATAGTTGCTCATAGTATTCAATTCATTGTTGTTCTGAGATATTACTTACCTTCAGGTTATCCCTTTCCGTTCGATTTAAATGCTTTAATATTTTGTAATTTTTGTCCTGCCTACCATGTACATTGTGTTTTATATCACTTATATATTTATCCCATGAACTTCGCTTGATTTTCCTGACTGCTCTTCAGGCAATGGCACAGTAGCGGTTATATTCACACCTTGTTTAAGGTTAGATGTTTCAGGTATGCCTGCGTTTTAGCATCTATTATTTGTCTAATATCGTCATCCCGAACCTGTAGGCCTCGGTTTCCATACATTTATCGTCTCGTCCCCAATGCTTCAAATGCTGCTTTTGATATGACGTCTCTTATGTTACCCTATTCTTGATTTATATTGCTACTGATAAGTTTTTGTTGTGCAAACTGACACAACCGGGTCTGATACAGGTACCTTATACTTTCATCTTGGAGCAGGTGTACTGTAAAAGGTTGTTTGGAACACTGGGGCTCAGTAGATCGAGCCTTTCCCCACCTACCTGGTATACTAATTTTTTATATGAGCAGAAAATGGTCAAACTCAACGTCACATCCTCTAAAAACCCTAGTATCCACCACTAAATTTCATAATTTCCCATTAACTAAAAGATAATCAATTATTGAACAAGATCCTCTTGCTTGCCAAGTATATTTATGTGCCTCTTTATGCGGAAAAAATGTGTTGGTTATCCTAAAATTGTTGAATGTGGTAAAATCGATGAGGTATCGTCCTTTTCCATTTTCCATTCTTTCGGGACATCCCAACCATCCAAACATTCCATCGTGACATCCCATGATATTTCTTATGGGGGAGTTTCCAACACGTGCATTGAAATCACCTGCTATTATCACATAACCATTCATGTGTATATTATTGACAACTTTCTGTAAGATCCTGTAGAATTCTTCTGAGTCTTCTCTACAACCATTTTCTGGGCTATATACAGCTACCAATGTTGTGTACCTCCTTATGGTTTTGTACCTTACTGTTAATATACTCTCATTTATAAACTGGTAACTATGAATTCTGTTGTTCAACCGCTTCTTTATCATTACTGCTACTCCTGCAGCTGCCCGCTTCGCAGCAACTACACCACTGTATATTAGTTCATAGTCCGCTAATTCTGTCAAACCTTTAAGTTTGTTCTTAGTCAGGAGACCAGGAGAGATCTTATCAGAAATGATCTTATTAGAATGAAGGTAGACATAGCTGAAAGCTTAAAGAAGAAAATGTTCCCGTACAAAACGGCGTGGTGGTTACGCATAAAGAGAATGGTTCGAACTAGATTTTTAATAAGAGCGCTTGACTATCATCCAAGGGGGAAAGATGTGTGGGAAGATCCCGTAAACGATGGTTGGATAAATTCCCTGGAGACTTGAACAGGCTACTAGTCTAAGCACTAAAGGATGACGACGACGACTTTTTAAGAAGCGAATGCAACAACAGATACTTCAGTTACTAGAAAAAAAACAAGATTAAGAGAAACAGTTATTTTCATTACAATCCATGTAGGCCTATTAAAAATTTTAATTTTACTATTGTACAAAGATAGAAAGTTAAGAGGCGGTATACGTTTGAAACATGAGAGTTCAAGTTAAGGTTTAGAAATTACCTTAATTTTAAGATCTTAACGCTACGCTTCAGATTTTATTGTATAACACATTGGTCAAAAATATCTGTAAAATCGTATCGTTTCTATGTTCCACTAATGATTCCTTATTAAGAAACAGAATTAGAAATGCTGCCGTTTTATACATGGAAGTTGTAGAGTAAAGATTTTATTGAAAAATCTAAAGATTAAAATGAGTATAGTGACGTATGTATTCCATTTCATACCAAATAATAAAATTACAAACATATAAAGTAAAAATAGAATACGGATTTCAATACATATAACACGGTAAAAAGTTAGACCTTTTACAAAAAAAAATTCAGCAGTTCGTCCATTTTCTAAAATAAGCGTGTCACGTAAATTTTCAAAAGTTTGTAAACAATGAATAACCCGATAGATATATTTTAAAATCAACAGATGTTTACAAGAACGATGAATTGTAGACAGGAAAAATTTGAGTTGTACCGTTAAACTATAAGTGCCGCTCCACGAACGTTTCACCTCACATTTGTAATCATAAGCATGATTTAATAATGGGTAATTACGGAACCTCAAGAAATATATTGGTTATAAGTACATGATATACTCTGAATGTGAATTCACGACCCGCTTTTCAAATGACCTCTTACTATCTTGTCACGCACGTTACAGTCGCATGCACCGCTACAGTAAATAATAATGAATTTCCCAACCACAACCTGAAATCATAACTAATACATTAGAATACTGATGCAGAGACATCAGAACCTATTAGCGCCGACGCCGGCAGTAGCAACCTGTTGTGATCGGCCCCAACACGTGGAAGCTCGGCTTTGATCACAGTCCAAGTAACTGAAATTTACATTTAGTTACTACTGTGGGAAGACAAAAGTCAATAACCGGCATTTATTCGGAAGATGGAAATCCAAATATTGAATTATAATTCCTCTTCATTGCTACATTTTTATTATTCGTAATACTACGGTTTCTTAATTTTATTTAGTTATAAACAAAAATATGCAGACGGCGGGGTGTCTTGGCGGTAGAGAGCTAGTTAATTCGTTACGTTTCACTGTGGGTCAGATTAAGGTTGAGTCCTTGTCGCGATAGTACAGTGGTGTGTCTAATGTAGTCCAACCTCGGTCAGTAACAACACGACGTCAACAAGTGCACATACACAACACCGCTCCCCACAGTGTAGCTGTCACTGCAGGTAGCTAAATGTTGACTGACTATGGTACTGTACTTGAGAATGTGGTGCCGTGTAAGATGTACCACGGTTGGGGGACGCCTTGTGAAGACGTATTCTTGACCACAGACGATGCGAAGGAAACAAAAATTCAGTAAAATCTAGCTAAATATATTTAACAAGCTGAAATATTAGAAAGATGAGAAAGTTATGGAACTTTCACACAAAAATTTACTACGTGATGTACAATCATTGTTTACATACACCACAATGTTCACCAAAAGATACGACTTAGTTATGAAGGGCAAAATAATGTCCCTTTTGTACAAGCTCTAATACAGTCTAAACTTTTAAATTTAATAAATAAGTACCTAAAAGTGTATAGTTTTACAGATATAGATTTTCCTGACAATTGTTTCGCCAGTTACAGCAGTTTATCAGGTTTTGAACTAAGACATTTAAAATGTATGTTATCTGTGACCTTATGTTATCCATAATATTATGACATAATACATAGTTTAGTCTTACTTTATTTTATTTTTTTGAAATAATTATATCGTGTAAAAAGTGGCTTTAAAATTACATGATAACAGACACTAAATAGCGTGATAAAACAGACGTAGAATTTCTCCATCCTGATATTTCGTTTTATAAAATAAGTTTGAAACATACAATATACTAAAAACTTTAAGAAAATAACGAGCAGACTGGTGGCGGTATAAAGAATAGTTTAGTCAATAAAACAAAAAGAGAAAGGAGTATTAGTACAGGAACAGAGGGTGTAAATCAGCGTGAAAATCAAATATTCGACTAAGCAAACAGCATATACAGAGTGCGGAGGATATTACTACTCAACTATATGTTGGATTTCAAATAATCTCAGCGCTGCAATTATGCGAACACAATAAACTTAATACGTAGCTGACTGACGTAGGATGTCAGTGGCAATAGCTTCACAAGCATGCACGTACCATTGTTGTTAGTAATCATAGACGTATAGCTGCCAGCACAATTCAAACAATTCGTCATACCGTGTTCTATGTAAAGTCAATACCGTGTTTATTACATAGTTCAAACGATGAAATTAATATATGAACGTTGTCTGAGACATGAAGACATGAGTTGTCTGATGAAATGCAATTAGTCTCAACTGCCTAAACAGAAGCCACTTAAATTATACAGTGCATGTTGTAATTCAATGACATTGTATGAGACACTATCAACTAATAAATTACAAAGGTGTTAACGGTGCGTTTGATACCAGTTACACTCGAAATGACAAGATTATTTTTTACGACAGTCTGTTGTGGCGCATGTGTTTCCGTGGGTTCTGACCCAGTCTCATGTACTTATAACACAACAATTTTATAAATCGTAGCTATATCATTGAAAACTCTGTTTGAACTTGGTGTTTAAATCAGTTATGATTATAATATGTACACATTCAAATAATTATTCCTGAGTTTGTTAGACACCACAGAACTTGTTCATGAAGTGGAGACAGAAGTGGCTGTCAAGCAAAGAAAATCAAATCTGTAAGTGCACGAAACATCCAACACACTTTACTGGTTAATAAACATTTTTAACTATAGTGCGTTCAAATAATTTCATTATTCAGTGTTTTACAAAATAGGTAAATAAATTTAAATAATTTTCAAGCACTCTTTCTCTTTTAATATTTTTCATTGATGTACGTATTCATATATAACTAAAAAAATCCTCGGTTAATATTACTAGCAGTAAAAAATTTAGGATTCGCGTTAAAAAAAATCAAAGTCTGTCTATGTTTATTTGTAAGCGTAATTACATTTTGACCGTTAATGAAGAGAAGTTGTTCTACGTAATTTTCTTGTTTACGGTAACACTCGAGTTACAGACTATTATATAGCACTGCAAAAGTTAATTAATTATTCAATTCTGTTAGTTACAAACATAATATTTACTGTTTATTGCCGTCGGAAATACGTTTTACTTGCATAGTATAAGAATGTATAGTATGGCAGATTTTTATTACTCGAAAAGTATTGCATAAGAGGTGCGTAATAGGAGAAATGGGTACAATAAGCATAATAAGCATACTGGCCATGAACGACTGCTATCAAATATGCTAGATATTTTATTGATGAACACCAAGTAACTGAGTCTAAAATATGTAACCAGTCTTTTAGTCTGTAAATATGTAAAATAAGCGTTCAGTCTGTATTATCGCGCTGTTGATGAGGGCAGCAGTAATAGCTACAAATACGGAGTTAATCAGAATTAGCTGATAAAAGAAAATAGTCATTACCATTAGTGAATAGTAAACTAGGTAAAATTATACCATTATGCTTTAATTATCATATAATAATGGATAATGAAACGCTATGCTTATTATTCAATTAAAGCTCGCGAGTAAGTACAATACGAAATACTTCTTTACCTAAACGTTTTTGGATGTAGCGTAGCTTTTACCTTCTGACATTCGGTGGGGACAACAGGAAAAAAGGCAACCTCATTCTCTTTGGTAGAAGATACGTGAGAGGAATTAATTTAGAATTGTTTAAGATAAAGGGTGGATAAGTTGTTACAAGAGTTTACTCTTATCGACTGTGACTATTGAAGTATCAAATCCGTTAATATAAAGCTTTACCTACAGAGTCCCAAATCGCTAGAACTCCATAAAAGGCACAATTCAAAACTTGAAGCTTTTGAAATGTGGTGCCGGCGTAGCGCTTGATTAATAACATGGACCAACAGAATAACAAACGCTGGGTTTAGAGATAAATGAACGAATAGAGTATCTTCGTGGAAAAGGTTAGTAGAAGAAATAATAGCACATTGTATAACCAGCCTACTCAACTAGCCACGAACAAAAAGAGAAAGGCTGTTTATTTAAGAAGCGCGCCCAAACATAGAACTAAAGAGGTGATATTGCAGAGGAAACCCATAATATACCCATAGAATATCATCATGCTACCCACAGACATAAGTGTTGAGAGTAAAATAAGAATACTTTCATAATACAATCATTGCAACAGTGGTTTAAACGGACTCTATATTCCCCTTGTAATACATACACTGATAATTAAAATTAGATTTGTGAGACATTTTACGTTATTCTATATGCTACAATGTAATTTTTGTTTACAAAATGTTTGGCAATTATTGTTAGCTTATACAAATAAAAGTCAATATTTGTATTGTTATTAGTGTATCTCTCATGTCTAAATAATTTCTTAAAAAAGCAGCCTTACCAAAATTATTCTTTGTGAATATATCGTATAAAATATAATAAACGATTCAACTTGAAATATGGGATCCTTTTCTCAAATTACATAATTTGTTCATACGTATAAATTATTACCTTTCATTATATGTTGGCCTTTAATTAAACTTTCCACAGTAAACTTTCAAATAGCGTTGCGTACCTCTACCGTACAGCAAGATAGATAATTTCATTTTCTGTTCCTCAGTTCGAATTACACACCACTTCTATGTTTTTTTTTTTTAGATCATCTTTGTTGTTCATTAGATACTGGTGGGTAATTAGATTTTATATATTTCATATATATCATAGTTAACTAAACGTTCCTGTTTACTAAATTCTAATAAGTCGTTTTCAACATATTACAGTATATAGTAATTTTATAATTTTAGACTCGGTTAAGCAAATAGTTTCTGTTCATGCGTTATAAGCAATCTATGATTTTAGTTTACGTCGGTAAATGCTGCGATAACCCATCTTAAGTCTCAGTTCAACTTAAGAATTTAGAAATATTTTGCTATTCTTTTAGATTGATAATTAACATTGTATCCAAATATTTGATTTAATAGTTTAGAGTGTTTAAGGTAAATTCCATAGGAGTAAAATTTTTAAGGTAAATGAAGAAACTTTATTCTTCTTGTAAGTTATAAATAGTCATATTTAGTTTATTTTTGCTTATGCATTGTGTTCACGAGAACAGTCAAAACTTTGTAAAACTTTAGTTGTTAATAATGTTAAAAACATTATTTTTAAGGAACGTTTTTATGATAACTCACCTGGTTTATACTGTTAAATTGAAAGCCTACCATTATTTAAAAACCAGTACTTATTAGAAAACTGCAAAATAAATCTTTGTTTTTACAGTACGGTGCAAGTAAAATTTTCTTGGTACTAACGTAGCATCACATTAGCAAAATACGTGGTATCGCAACTGGACACCGGTAAGCATTTTTATGTACAAATCTATGTAAAGTACGCATTAAATGCCAGCAGATCTGGACATATATTGTAACTATTTTATATACTCCAATAAAGTGATAACGCTATAAAAATTGTTCAAGTATAAAGGCTTTTAAAACATAAGACTAACATATCGTTGCCAAAATAATATTTTACATGCTACATGTAATTTTTGGAAATTAAATTTTAACACAATGAATAAAAATTAAGAATTGGGAAAAATAGAGTATTAATGACGTTATTTAGGACAGTAAGTCATTTCTGTGTGCGAAACATTGCCCTCGAGTTTTCGCGTCACATAGTCGCCGCCATTACCTGTTGGTAAAGAGTATTTGCAATGCCACTCATATTTTACAGACATCTCTGCAATCTCAAGGAAAAAATATTAACTGCAGTCCTGTCTGCAGTATATCTTGGTTTGTCAACATCCGTACACATAAGTATTCCTTGGGGACGACCGCAAACAAAATTGTGGCAAATACAGAAAGCCAAGGATTGGTACAATTAACACAATAAATTCTTATTAAAGTGTCATTTCGTGAATTAAAGGAATTTTATATTGTAAAGTTTCAAAGGTCAGGGTGTACTGAACATTACATGTTCTTGTATAATGTGGGGTTTCCCTGAATGAAAACCTTGTTCTGCAGTAGGTATATTGATAAATGATAAATAGAAATATCGTTTACTGTTGTTGATAATAGGATTATGGTGGTTAGATTTAAAATTAATAGGGGAATATCTTGTGCCATTGTTATATGCTCCAGAGGATGGTAAGGAGACAGAATGAGATTTATTTTGCGAGGTGTTGCAGAAGTAATTAGGTATGTACAATAACACGGATCATTTACTTATAGCTTGGCCTATTAATATAAGCCAATCAACATGCCGGAAATACTATTGGTTTTCCTATATTAACGGAATTCAGGTACGATTGTGAGAATTGCAACACATAAAACTTAAAGTATCGAACACTTTTACAGGCAGAAAAGACATTAACAAATATACTCGGTCAGCTAGAGGATTTCGGTCGTTAATTTATTATATGATTGTTGATTAAAAGATGGCTTTGCAAGTCAGAGATACGCATGTTTTTAGAGGTCCAGAGAAGAGACTTATCATTATATGCCGATCTCAAAGATTGGTCCAAGATGGAGGAAATTTAAGAACATATTACTACAGTTATCTACAATGTAACCATGTAAATAAATTTATATACCTATAGTGACAAGTAAATAGCACTATCTCGTTAAAAATTATAAGAAAATCATATCTACAAATAGGACGTATTGTGGATCAATAAAATATTAAAAGCCAGATGTAATTTTAAGAGACTCTAAATGAAGAATATATAAAACACATATTAGACCGGTATTCACGTAGGTTCAAAATCACGTGAATCGCAATATAGTAGTAAATATTTATTTGGGGTGGCGGTTTGGGAGAAGAGTGTTAAGAGACATCTATCAGAGTGGTTGGGGAAGACGTTTAACGCATACTAAGCTGTTCTATCTCTACGGACGCCTTGATGTTGTAAGTTAATATTAAAATAGACAGATTCAAATAAGTTGGTTATGGAGAAAATACGACTGACGGAAATTTACACTATGTGTAATGCGGGCAAGATAAATGAATTAGTTATTGAAACCAAAACAATACAAAATAGAAGAAAATTTACCAAAGATATGGGAATAAATTAATAGTAGAAGACTCAAATTTATAAAAGAGGATAAGAAATGCTGAAGCTTACATCGAAGAAAGATTACGACAACTTAAAATTAAGGTTCAAGATAATGTAAAAAATTGTTGAAATTAGCATTGCAATATGTAAAATCAAATTAACAGAAACTTCATTCAGAAGAAGGAATATATTATGTACCAAGTTTATGTTAGTACCACAGAAATTGAGTAAAACATGTTAACGTGCTACAAAGTGCTAATCTGAGTAAAGGTTTCTTTGTGTTCAGTAATTATTAACCAAATATCGATTATTTATCTCATTCATAAAATTTTATTAGACGTTATATAAGATTATTTTTAGTCAAAGCTTTAATAAATGGAAGACAACTGACTTTGAAAAATTAATACATATTGGGAAACGTCAAAATTAAATACTATAATGTTATGTCTAGAAAGAGTTTTCTTGACCCTATTATAGCAACAGGTAAATTGCTATGCTAAATCTGCTATCACTTTGTTAATTACAATAGCAAGAGAACAAATTATGCACAAATTATTTTAGTACATCAAACCAACATATCGTTTATCGAAATTTAAATACAATTTTGTGAATTAGAATTTAACTAAATTTTACATTTGTGTAAACATATAATTTACAATAAATAGTCCATACATAATGAAGTTCAAAACAAAAGATTATTTAAGTCTTGGGATTGTTGCCCACTAGTTATGCGTCACACTGGTATAATTTTGGTCACGTTATTTTAGTCACGGCTTAGTTTCAGTAGACATGCAGTGTTTGTCAAGTGTGGTGTGTTTTACAAATTCAGTCTACATTTGGAATATCAAATTTTCAGTTTAGAACTCAATAAATTTTGATATGATTGCACATCGCCTATTTTAAAGTCGCAATGTAGGGATTTAATAAAGAAGTGAAACAAAACCTATTCTCTTTATTATGTTTACAAAACTGGGTATCGGGGTAAAAAAGTGGGCTCATGTGAGTTCAATCGGTTGCAATATGACTTCTGTTAATTAGATGGAAGACAACAAAAATTCTGTGCCATCTGCACAGAAAATGTGTATTTGAAAATGTTTCTGTTTTTATGTTTTGAGAGAATTAAGAAACAGAGCAGCATTGTATAAAGAAAATTTTCGAAACAGATTTTATTTTAAGCCATCTGTTTGTAATGTTAATGTGCAAAGTAGATATTCCTTTACATCAAATTAGGACTGACAAAATATTCCGTAAAGATCACAGACAAAAAATATTAATAATTTAGTCATTTGAGAGGACGTTTTTATATTTACTAAAGGAAAACATAAAGAAAGTAATTTAAATAATTTCCAAAGTTTAAAGAGATTTGGTTCACCGTTCAGGAAGAAAAAATTAATGGAAACGAATTAGGAGTATGTAAAACTTTGCGATGATGATAAAGGACATTATAGACAATAATAAGACGGAATTACAAACTCCTAGTTGAGCGGCTTTTTATGTCTTTCCACGTCACGGGCTGTTGGCTACTGCTGAAAATACATTTTCTACATGCGCATACTGATTTCTTTTTATACATCTCGGTACAGCTGGAAATGGAAAGTACAAAAAGGATTCGTCAATTTCTTATTGTTACGCAAGAATGTTTAAATACATGTGTAAGCAAAAAGTAATATACTTTTATTGAGTTTCATATGTATAATTCTCGTTTTAGACTTGCTACATGCGACTCCGCCAAGAGAAATCTGTAACTAACAATTATTAGTTTTCGCAAACACACTTTTGGCAGACTATTTTGAAACAACTGAATACGGAATTCAGCTGCATCGTAATTTTCAGAGAATTATGAACCACTGTAGTCAAAAGATCTCACGGTACCAATACACCACAGACGCAGCACATGAAACTAAGTACACGTATGTGTTATTGTTGTTATTATTCATACTGTTGCCAAACACAATACATACTCGAAGTTCTACAACTGCATCGTGTTCAGTGCAAACTGCTAAGAGTTAGCGGTGCGCTGTTGTTCTGCTAAACACGAGCGTAGACCAAATACACAGCTGTTGGAAACCATTAAATTATTGGTGTACTGCCGTTATACTCCTTTAGTTTATACAGTGTAGGTTCGGTGCATTAATAAAGTGAAAAATAATATTCTACGTAAACTATATGTTACTACAGTATTTGAAACCAAATTTGAATAATAAAGAATAAACTATGTGTTAGCGGATCAAATTCTATAAGACAATGGCAGTACCAGCACTGCTGTGTAGATGCGGAATTTGGACTACAAGGAGGAAGGACTTCCTACAAGAAAGGTGCCAATTACAGGCTGCATAAATGAGGTATTTGAGATCGGTAAAGAGACATACGCGATTCGATCATATAAGAATCAAGTATATTAGTCGAGAACTTGATATAGTTTCCTCTAAGTAAACTTATTCATAATTATAAAAATTTCTGGAAACAACATTTAGAAAGAATGGACAATACGCGCTTTCCGAAGTTGGCTTATGATTATGAGCCAGTTGGAAGAAGATCTGTAGGCAGCCCATTCATAAGACGGCGGGAGACTTGAGGCCATAAAAGAAAAAATCCTATCCGTGAAGCGATCACTATCCACAGATGATGACTATCTGTTAGTATAAGTTGAGGAAGAGAATACAGTATTGACATTTATGAGTGGAACTATAAAAGGAAACTGCGTCAGTCATAAAATTTCCTAACCTTACAAAAGCTTAGAAACTTGTAGTAACAAATATTAACAATGCCTGACTAAACACGTGCGTTATTTGACTGTTTTAGACATATAACTTGATTAATATTTTTTGTGAAAAATTAAATCATGTGTATAGTATATTTCTGTTGTTTGATTTACGTGCAAATCTAATATGATAAATGTTTACCCACACTACTTCCTTTCTACGAACGTCTCACAGTACGCGTACAATGCTTTTTAGCATTAATTCTTTTGTACGTGAAAGTCTTCTTTTCTGAGTAATTTAAGGTTACGGATATAGCCTAAGTAAATGTATCCTATGTTACTGTTCCACGAATTACATGTACGCCTTTTTCCACTTTTGCAATTTGCATTACACTTCTTTCCCTGTGTCTTTCTTTGTATTCGTAGAATTATGTTTAACGGAATTAAATTTGAATCTATTTTTAATTGAATTTTATCTTATCTGTATTTTGAAAACAAATGGAATTAAAAAGACCCACAGCCGTTAAAAAATATTTGTAACATACAAAATGGAATTAAAATTGCATACTAAGGATTCGCAACATAAATATTGATTAAAAATCTGAGAGTTGTGTAAGATTTGTTTGGAAGTTATACTTTGTTTTAAATTGGAATGGAATTAGAGTTCAGGAACATTGTTGCCAGACTGTGTCGTGTCTCACATCCATACAAAACGTACAATTTAACTGTTATTACACTCATTCCTTTTTCTTGTAACTTTATATTTTCTGATAGTATATATCTAAATGTACATAAAATATATATAGTTCAAAAGATGACAGTTCAGGAAATACTAGAGTATAAATATTAAGCTAATTTGGAATAAATGTAATATCTTTTATTCCTATTACAACAAAAAAATACTTTCAATTGTTCAAAAACCAAACATATAAAACGTGGAAAGTGTTTTATTTTTTGGCCAGTTTAAAACTTCCAGCTGGAAGGCTATAGTAAAGTGTTCATATTTTATTTTGACTTCGGACCTTATAATTTTAGTACTACTTGTTAACAAGTAGTGGTTTTTCTGACCATTAACTCCCTACAGGACGTGCACTATATGCAGTCGTCATAATAACATACCATAGAAAATCAGTGTTACTATTGTATCAAACTAATTATAAATCTAACGCAATATTATTAGATTATTTCATTGTTGTTAATGCTAATTTAATTTATGAATTGCTTTCTAAACTAAAATGATTTATCTTTCTTTACATTTACAGATATCGTTAAATTCAGTATTTTTGTCTACGTGCTAATGTAAATGTAATGTAAATGTCACAATTCCAATAAGTAGTCTTTAAATTTTCGTATAGGTCCTGGTTTCGTATAGGATAATATCGTTACTTCCTTAGATTCTTTTAAAATAAATTTAATGGAAGTTTTAATATTACGATAGTTAACTAAGTTCTTAGTTGGAAACACGGCTTACACAATACATACAGACATGTTGAATGCTTAATGTTATTTGTTAAAATTTTCCTATCTTTTATAGAAAGCCAAAACAAAACACTGTACTCAGGTTGAAGCTAAACTTCTCTTTAATTTGATAGACCATATAGATTTTTTCGTCTTCATAAAATTGTTTACCAGCCAAATGTTTAGCTCCTGCCTAAATTCTTTTGGGAGGATCAGTCTCAAAAAATGTAGATTGCTACAGTGAGGTAAAACTGTAGGCTAAAACAGCCGTTCTACGTTTTTCAAAAATCGTTCGGAACGTTCAAACCCAAAACAGATAGGTAGTGAGATGTACAGACTGAAAAGTACGGAACAGTCAAGTTAAAAATCAATTTGATTGTTCCAAGTAAAAACTTCTTTTAAAATTTAATATTTTTCTTGATAAGAAAACATGAAACTTTTTTCGTCTGCAAAACAATGTTCAAATAGTGTTTGGCTAAAAAACTCTTTTAAATATTACAATTTTTCAAATTCATGGTTGTGTATCATACATTAATTAAAAAGTAAACAATAAATGTCATCCAATGCATTGTTACATTGACGAAATAATTATTTCCTAATTCATGTAAACAAACTTGTGTTGTATGTATGTGTGTATGTGTGTGTGTGCGCGCGCGTGCGTGTGTGTGTTTATCTACCTATAAACGTGTGTACCCTATGTGTGTGTTTGTATATGTTACACTGAAACTGAGAAATATTCCAAGTACCAGCAGTAAAATTGTATGACGTTGGATTTCCTCAACAATAATACAAACATGACTGTAAAAACTTTTCGTATTTTACGATACGACAGTCAACGCTGTAGAAAGCAATTGAGCTCTCGTTGACTATCCGCTTTATAGTCTCAGTAAATATTACGGTTTGCACCGCGTGCTGTATTCAACAAAATTATGGTTTCGTAGTTCGCACTTTTACTGCAGTATTTTCAGTGCTTGCAAATTACATTTCTTTTTACTGTTTAAAGATATAGCCAATGCATAAACAAAGCACAAAATATTAGTATTTTGTTTGTAATCTTATTATAGAAGGCAAAAATAAAGTATTGCGTTATACAATGAAATTGTCATGCAGCTACATATCCAGTTACATCTACATATCTCAATATGTGAGGTGTAAATTTAAAAAATAAATCGTATGTGTACAATGCTATGCATCTATAAAAGGCTGTATTTACATATACTACAAATACTTGCATAGTATATGTGCGTCATAGGACTCCGGAGACACTTACGTCAGGTGGCTTTGTAGGTTGAAAGATTAAACCATTTTAAGCGCCTTCAACTGTACGGATATTCTTTATGTACTGAAAATTTGGAAACGTTACCTCACAAGTTTGCCGGAATATAAATAACAGTGATTTGAAAGCGGACTAGCTTGTTGATGTTGGGACTTATTTCAAAGTTGTTTAGTGTCAAGTGTTAATGTTCAATATTGTAGACAGACTTTTATAAATGCAACTCCTATGAATTCTTGGAATACTGTGGACCATTTTACTTCCATATTCCTTAAGGAAATGGAAGTATGGTGATGGCAAAAAAAATCGTGTTCGAGATTATTGCAGATTCTGATTGTACTACACTCAAAACATGAAAAAAAGTCGTTTTCCGAAAAGTGTCTGTGTGTGTGTCTGTCTGTCTATGTGTCTATGTGTAGATTTTTTCTATGGCAAACGATAACGCCGCAAATTCAAACAGAATCAAATAATTTTTTGCATACAGCCCTAATTTGTAGAGTACTCAGGACCTATTGTTTTTGGTGAAGATCGGTTGAGGGAAAGGGGTAGTTTACCAGCAACGGTTCCTTTTTATCAAGGGAAATTTTTTTTTTTTGGCAAACGATAACAGCCGCAAATTCAAACAGAATTAAATAATGTTTCGCATATAGCCCTGAATTGTAGAGTTCTCAAGACCTATTGCTTTTGGTGAAGATCGGTTAAGGGAAAGGGGTAGTTTACCTGTAACGTTTTATGTTTTAACAATGGTATTGCCTATGGCAAACGATAACAGCCGCAAATTCAAACAGAATTAAAAGATTATTTGCATACAGCCCTAAATTGTACAGTTCTCAAGACCTATTGTTTTTGGTAAAGATCGGTTAAGGAGAAGGGGTAGTTTACCAGCAACGTTTTTTTATCAAGCGTATTTTCTATGGCAAACGATAACAGCCGCAAATTCAAACAGAATCAAATAATTTTTTGCATACGTTCCTGAATTGTAGAGGTCTCAAGGACTTTCGATTTTGGTGAAGGGGAAAGGGTAGTTTACCGGCAACTTTTACGTTTTAACAACAGTAAAGTACTTGAAAATTCATTTAAACTTTTTGAAACAATGGTAATTGTTAAAAATAAAATAATTTTGTTGCCAGGCAATAAAATTATAATTTTTTCATTTTAATGTAAATTATGTATGAGTTAATATCTTTATATATATAATTCTTCTGTACGTGTGTATGTCACTGAACTCCTCCATGTATAAAATAATATATCGTTCGTGGCAGGTAAGCATATCTCAGTTATGTAATGTTTACGTTTCCATTTTATTATATTGCCTACAGCAATAAAAAGGCAGGTAAGACACACACACACACACACACACACACACACACACACACACACACACACACACACACACACACAATTCACGTTATTTCTGGCCTCACTCATGTTTATTTTCTTACATTTCCATTACATTTAAATGGAAAGTGCCCAATCCCACACCAACATAACGCGTGCAAGCCGAAAAAATGGACATCAATTTGCTTCCTGTGGATCGCTGGGCAATGTAACTGCACGTGTTTACAGAGGAACGATTCATAGACAGACTTTTCGTCTTTAGGGAATGAACCCTGTGCAAGATGCTGAGGGTCCATGAGTGACTTCGGAGCGCTCCTTCTTTTTCGCGTATTTGTTCTGTGAAACATACACTGTAGATTCGCAGCTTTACTCTAAGCAACGCTCAATAGGAAATGTTGAAAATGTTTGTCCACAGTGTACCCTCATTCACACTAAACCTGCTCTGATGTTTTAATTACGGACGTCATAATATTAAAATTTTGGAAACTTGAGCACTACTTAATGGAGATCAATCATTAACTTATACAAGCCATTAATTTTATGCTTATATTTTATATATATGTGTAAAACGTTATCGGCAACAAAGAAGTAGTTTTTGTTAAAATTCCTTCCCGGGATATTTGGCCGTAGTCCAATGTTTTCTACAAAACCAGACGTTTCGGCAATGCCATCGACTTCCATCATCAGTGAAAATCGAGTGCGATAACGTAAGGTGGTATACGTTAGTGACCACAGTACTGTGGTTAAGGCTGAAGCAGTAAGTAAGTAGAAAGAAGTAGTTTCTATGGTAATATTTCATTTCGAAAATGATTTTAAATATAAATCTTAGAATATGGAAGTCATGTATGGTTCTCCATACCGATATTAATCTTATGACATTGTTGCAGACAAATGGTTTTGAATAATAACCTGGTTTAAAAAAAAAACATTATAATGCTGTCAAATGATTTAGATCACTTTTTAGAAACAAACAAACGTGCGATCGTTGTGTATATTGTTTTAGAAGTACGGGTTGGACATTTAGCAGTAGGAACCGGAGTACAGTAAAGTCGTAATGGGGTGATATAAAAAATGGATACCGATTACATGTCTATAGTGAATGCTATCCAACCGCAATTACTAGATGAAAAAGACAAAATAGGTTAAGAAAAATCAACGGGAAAGATAAAAAATGGAGTAACACCATAACGTGCTGTTGATTGAAACGGAAAAAAGAAAAAACATTGTCTTTCAAGAGAAAAAAGGCAGAATGAGATCTGGCTGGAAACAGCAAGTGGCAGACAGGTTGTTGTAAACCACCAAAAATAATAACGCAAAAGTGAAGCACAAAAAAAAAAGAAAAATAATGTGTCTTTCAAGAATTAAGTGAATACCAAAATAAGCGGCATAATCAAGCGGTAAAATTGTTGAAGTAGAAAAATCTGCCTCAAATCGGAAAGAATCTGTGTTGATAGAAACAGCTGCAGTAGAAGTGTCAATTGCTAACGTTATAAGAAACGTCCATACCGAAGGTAAAAAAATAAGGAAAGTGCTGCCATGTTATTCAAAACAAATATTTAAACAGGCAGTGCCAATAATGTAACCAGAGAAAGACGCACAAAATAATGGAACATTTGATGGAAGGGCAAATAATACGACACTGCGAGACTGAATGACGTGTCGCCTGCCAGTTTAAAACTTCTGCATATGGAAACTAATGATCCTCAGAGCAGTCATTATTGGCGCCTCCATCTGCCTCTTCCTTCATGCACTTGGCTACCAACTACATAGACACACAAATACTCCTACATGCCGTACTCATCCTTCTACGTGTCTCCACCTTCTAAACGACCGGCCTGCACTGGCGTACGTCTCCCAAACATCTGGTTCCCATATGGCTTAAGGGGGCTTGCCCCAGATCAGCCCGAGCCTGGCCCTAACAAGAACCAGTCTCGTACAACTCTAAAAAAAAAATTAATGGTCAAAATAAGAGAAAGCAGTATCACTCGTTTTTGTTTTAAAATATACTGCCACGGAATTACTTCTGACGGCGTTACCTGTCAGTTAGAAAATCTTCGCCGAATCAATAAACGTTCTAAAATTACGATACGGTAACTAGTATGTGCGCGGAATTTATCTCAATTGAAGGCAAGAAGTCAGCGTTCCGCGAAGACTTTCAAAAGGTTAAAGCAAGTATTGACAGACCCAATAGATTGGCTTGTCCTGAGCCATCGGAGGATTCCTGGTTCTCAGTACAAACATTTATTGTCGGGGGTCATTGCTGGTGAACACAAGAAAGTGTTACGAATGAGAAGATAGCGACGGGTGCATACGCTTCTGTACACGTAATACAGTTTCAGGCTGCCAAGTAAGCGTCTGAATGGACCCGATCGTAAGGTGCGCTTTCATAATATGCAATTTCTCTTGTGTCCAAATAATTTCTCACAGTTTGAAAGCGACAATCAATGCAACTGTCGTATCGTAAGGCTATTACAAACTTGCATATTACTGTCAGTTAATTATCTGTTTCTTCAATATTTGGCACTATGAAACTGTCTGTAATCATTTTAAATAACTACTATTATAAAACCTGTTAAACAAGTTAGGCATTGTAAACGTTTAGCCGGAGTTAAAAAGTTATAGTTAACGGTACTCAGATGCATGTAGTGTCTCAGCTGCTTGTAATCGGTAATCTATATTACACTCGATATCTTTGAAAAAGTTAGTTGTGCAGATGATAAAGTGATACAGTTATAATTGATTTATATTCTTGAATAAATGCAAGGCTACTGGGAAACCGAACAGTGATTGCAATCATTTTTTCCATATTCCTTATTAAAGAGTCTTGATATTTAATTTCAAAACGTATCCCCCAGGAATACCTTATTCAAAAATGTATATATTTTGCATGTACGAGGGCTATCCAGACAGTAAGTTACGACAGGATATTAATTGAAACTAAGTTTATATTTACAAAACATTTTTGTTGCTATTTGACGTACACACTTTAAACTACTTTTTTTATAATTTAAGTTATTTTTGAAACCCTTTCCATAGCGAGACACCAGGCGTTGAATACCTTCGTCGTAGAAATTTCCCTCCAGTGATTTGAACCACGTATTAAAGGCTTGTTCCTAATTGTCGTTATGGGACCGCTGACCACCAAGGAAGGATTTATAGTGGATGGAAAGGTGAGATTCCTTTGGTGTGAGGTCCGGGTCGTACGTTGGATGATCAAATCGTTCCCAGCCGAAGGTGTGTGAGATGTTGCAGTGCCAGTTTGTAGGCGGGAAATGTCATGAATCAATACAGTGGCCCGGGTAAGCTTCTTAGGTCGCTTATTCTGGATCACACGATGCAATTTCATACCCGGTTGAATGGTCTTCCGACTTGATTGTCGAGCCTTGACCCAAGGCGGCCAGAAGCAAAATACCTTTCCTTTTCCAAAAGACTGTGCACATGACTTTCCGTGAGGAAACCGTTGACTTGAACTTTTTCGTTGCGAGCGACAAAAAGTTCTTCCTCCGTAGTCCTCTGAATTGTCTTGCCCCCCGGTGACTATTCGGCTCAGGAACCCAGGTACTCTCTGCTGTCTGAATTGTGTCAAATAAGGTCAATGCACTGTCCAACCGTTTCATTTTCGGTTGTTTCGTAAGCATGTTTTTGGACCCAGATACACACCGTTTACAGTGTTTTTCAGACATAGTTTTATAAAGAACTGGACGTGAAACTTCTGTAACATGCAGAGAGGGTGACGTCACAGTGAATCGTCTCTTCAACTGCTCGCATCGTGTCGCCATTCGCTAAACACGGACGCCCGTGAACATTTTTGCTCCTCTGTTGAAAACCCGTAACCGTGTTCATATCCCCAAATTACTGCTTCTTCTCCATAAAAATAGCAAAACTTGGCGGTGACCTTGAGTTGTTTTAATGCCCTTTGCATTCAAGGAACGAATCGTACACCTGCTTTCACACGCCGCGTGTGTTTCTATTTTCTTCAAAACTATAAACACGTCCAACGAAGCTTACTCAGTGCATAGTTGTTTAAAAATTGCGTTTTTTTTGCTAACGAATCAACAAACTTGCCGCGCACGCGCAACAGCATGACGGCACCGACACCGCGGCAATATTTACAAAGGAATATTACTTTCTGGATATCCTACATATAAAGTTTTATAAAAAAATATTGTTAAAAACATGTTGCACCAGATTTTCTACAGTGATACAGTCGTTATTGCTACATACAGCAGTAGGCCTATGTCTCAATTAATGAGTGACAGCTGTATCCATATTAACATTTATTAAACTGAAATATACAATGAAATAGTATTCACTACAAAGTGACGTTACATAAAACAAAAAGTTTTGCAGGAAAATTTAAAGTGTTTACTTGTTTTTGAGCCAACACTCATAAAGCCACACACACACACACACACACACATTTCTGGATAATTTAGTGAATGAAGTTTGGTGATTTGTACATGCAAGTTAAAATATTTAAGTTAATACATTTATTCATATTAATGAGACAGTGTAATATATGTTCCAATCAGGAGTATACAGGATATGCACTTATTCAAGCAAATAATCATACACAGAAGTAGTTTTACTATTTACATAATAATTTAGTTAATAATATAAAACATTAGGAATTTACGTTCACATATTTGAAATACAAATACGTAATCCATTCGTGGAAATTACTGTGTCCTCGTATGAGATAATAACATGCTCTCTCATTTTCATGTATTGAAAGCAGATTACGTGTATGAGTTTTCTCGAATGATAAATGGTGAGAGAATTCGTATTTTATGTTAACTGTAATTAACATCAGTAGTGTATAAACGGTTGTGTTAGTTTGTGTGTGATACAGTACTACTAGACCCACATTTTGATTTAATGAAACCAAAATTTTTCGGCATAGAATATATCAACAACCAATTCTGAAGTAATTATAACACGTTTTCGTGTAAGGTAGCAAACTGCGTAAAAACAAAATATAATCTAAATTTGTCGATATTTGTGTAATATAGGCTAACCGACCATCAGGCAGAGAATGAAATGAATGGATCACAAGCCGTAGTACAGCAAAAGCTGTGAAGATCTTGTGAAGAGGCAGGAAAGTTGAAGTTGAGATCACTACTTCCTGACGGAAAAGATTTCCTCAAGACGGTGGCGAATCCAGGAGAATAAGGAGTCGAACAGCACTTTGTTGTACATCAGTGAAGGATTGGTTCAAATTAAAACACATAGTGAGTGTCACAGGTTTCCTTGTTCTGTAATATTTCCCGAGATGTCAACTAAGTGAACTGTATAAGTATTATCAAGTACGTGATTGTAGTGCCGCAGATCTGCAACAAAATCATTTGAACACGTACAAAATGTGATTTGTGTCAACTTACAAGACACGTGTAAAAACACAAAGCAGACCAGTACACATACAACACACACGGGCGCGCGCGCGCACACACGCACAAACGCACACACACAATATGTGGTCACAGAGAGATAAAAAGCGAATTGAATCGTTATTACTTAATTAATTAAAAGAAAACCATTCTGGAACTAACTACTTATTCGTAAGTAACGTGATTCAAATTAACTAGCATTAGAATATCCCAAAATTTGTGCAATGGCTATTATGGCTTAGCAACACATTATTTCTGTGATAAAACCTACGAACTTTACAAAACAAATTAATAGTGCAAAATCTGGCAACAAATTTCTCAGACTCTCAGCAATTAATTAAGGAGAGAGTTTATTGTTAAAAATCAGCATCCTTGTGTATCCTTCCAAGTTTTCTCGTGGAAATTATCTTGTGTTCCTTCATGGGTGCTAAAGGTATGAAACGAGAGGATATCGATGGTCTTAAACTTACTAATGTTATCCACATGAGTAGCACGGTATTAAAAAAGACATTGAAAAATCTATCCCTCAAAACTCCTTGTTCTGCCTAATATTACACTGCACACACACACACACACACACACACACACACACACATTAAACTGTACGAATATACTCGTTACGAAATATAGAATTGTATAGATTTGGCCTGAATAAATTTATATATAGGTTTCCCAGGGAGGCGTCAAAAATGTTATTTTTGAAGAACGGCGTTGAGCCAGATATTATGAAAACACTTGTGTACAGAGCAATGCGTTATCCACTCTTTAAAGAGGGCTTAAAAACAATAACTTGTGCCGCTTTTAAAGTTATCATCGACTAAGGAAATCCTTGAAAAACCCAGATAAACAGTTGGAGAACGAAGATAGAAACTACCGTTCTCTTACAATGTTCAACTAAACAAAATACAGTTATTGGATATTTACAAATCATTTACAGTAATTTTTAATGTCTAGAAATTTACAAGTTGAAGTGTAAATATATGTAATGAAAAATACATATAAATAATGTATAGAACGTAACGATGTACAAACAACAAAACACTGTTTAAATTACGGATTTGATTAACTTTTAAAGAATCTTAAAAATAGCCATCAACAGTAAGTACCAAACAACCCTAGTACATAAATTAACATACAAAAGCAGAAGAAAATTCCTATTATCATAAATAAGGTCAGTAATGGAATACAAAATACAGAATAATCATAATCATTGTGGACAAAAAACATACTTAGGCACTTTTAATGAACGGAAGGAGCAAATGTCTGAGACAATAGAGGACTTTATGAGATCCATTCTAACAACTCATGGGACTATCTCGGTCAAACTGGTCGTTCGCTTAAAAAAAAGCCCGATTGTACCCATAAATTAATAAATGAAAACTGCGACACCGTTTTTTTGGAAAAATGTATACAATGAGAAACACCATACTAACCTAAACAATATAGAAAAGTAGGTGTGAAGTCGTGGAACAAATGCCAGAAGTGAGAACTGATTCACTTGAACTGACGAGTTAACTGATTTAACGCAGAAAATATTGCTCGTATCTATTTGGAGTAAGAAAGATTTTGTTATAAATAATTAAGATTGAAATGAGAGTGTACGGATAATTAAATAGAGAGGTCATAGTTTTATTATTTGTATTTTATTATATGATATGGTAAATATTATAAATTAAGATAAGTTGAACCATATCACATCTCGTTTATTTTTAGTATACATACACTAAATAATATTTAACAAATAATTTGGTCAATGTAACAATATGATTTACGCAATATTCAGTTGAAAAGTAGAATGAGATATGCGCGGTATAATAATTCTATTTTTACAAATTATAAAATATTTAAATTATTAAATCCAATTTTGAAACATGAACAACTTCAAGCCAAATACAATAGATAACCAGAATCGAAGTCATGGATCATCTATAAAACGTACAGAATAAACGAAGATAAAATTTTTACTCTTTTCATATTTCAAACATGTGCCCAACCATTCTTATTGACAATACTATACAAATTAAAAAAAAAAACTGGGTGTCACTGAATTTAAAATTGTTTCTTTGAATTAAGAAATTTAAGTTAGCTGAGTACAAACATGGGGCCTGAAAATTACTGAACTCGATCTCTTAGCATGTGAGTACATTTTATTTTATCAGAAATAAAATTATTTAATGTTTACGTTATTCTTGTATTATTATTTAAATATTTAGAGTATGCAGCATTATAATATTTAAATATTCTTTAAAATATTCTTTAAGAATTCCTTAAAATATTATGCTTTGTTTAAAGCACACATACATATTTGTGACAGTGAGGACATTTTGTTTCATTGATTTGGCAACACTGCATTTTCGTTTCAGCAGTTTCGTAACGCGACGAAGAGATTACTGTCTTAGGAGTCCTAGGAGTGAGCTTGGCAGGGTAGTGCTGTATATGAACTTCTCACTTAAAAAATGAATACATTTTACTAATAAAGGTAGAAGTTATAAATGTCGTAGAAGTAAATAAGGTTATGGAAGAAGAAAAGATAATGAAAAACGTTGCTAATAAAAATGTACGTTTTCAAATACTAGCATTAATTAAATTAATAATTTAAAGAGTGGTTTGTTGTTTGTACGTTGGTTATCCATTAGACTTTTTTATATGTTATTTGCAATATATTTTACTCCCTAAATTCTACATAGTTTTACTTGTACATCTATAGACATAAAATTTTAATATATATTATTTGAAAATATTCATTGCCTGTAACTTGTGTAGTTGCAAATTCCAAAATAAAAGTTTCAACCTTTTTTAGCAAACATTTCATCTAGGTTTCTTCATTGCTCCCTTCAGTCATATATTTATTCCAAACTACCTCTTCACACGTATCATTATATTGTTCCGTACCTCCCTCAGTTTAAGTGAAACATTTTAAGCTATCTTAGCTGGTGAAACAATTGCCAGGACTAATAAAATATTCGTAGAACTAAACCAAATGTTTGTTTGTAACATGTCACAGTTTTATTTCCTTACCGATGTAATCAAACGTTTGTTTAATTTTAACATTCCCAGTGGAAACGGTTCCGCACTTGTTAGTTGCATTTCTATTAGCAGTAAGCTTAGCTGAAACAAGCATAGAAACATAGATAAAAAAATTGTTATAATTAAAACAAAAAGTTTCTGCTCAGAAAATAGTGACGGTGTTACTAACTATACTCATAAATATAAATTGTAAAACTAAATGAAGAAGAAATCAGAAAAAAACACTTAAAGCAAGTAGTAACATCGACGCAGATATTATATAAAGGTTACGTAACAAGGGGTCATGACGGATTGACCGACATATTTTCTTATTCAAGATGGTATACACAGAATATATATAACATCGTGTACAAACATGAAGCGGATGCAGGTGATACTATTATTCTTTCATATGATGTTGGTAACTTTTACTTGAACCTATATTAATTCCAGTGGTATAAAATCAACCACTTGCATTACGGCTCTTTGTTTGTCTGTTTTTATAATTGAGAAATGACATTTAACTGAATCGCTGATTTCACAAAAGGCATAAGTCACAATTTTTACGAAGTAGAGTCAACAGTGTCTTTTCACATATTAAGGGTCCGATACATCGTTTATGTTAGAAAAGGCATGAGTCTCATGCACGTAAGCTCAGCATTGTTGTAGTAATTTGTGACTGTGAGTATAGAAAGGGCACGATTCATTGACTTTGTGCACTCAACAGCTGATAAGCAAATCAGGTGATCGATTCAGAAGAATGGTAAATTGTATGCTTCTTCTTCACTTCATGTTTTAGGCATTCTGCCTGTTACGGTTCCCACCTTTTGCTTGGTCTACCTTAATTTCTTTTTCCTCTGGCTTTGTATTTTCTAGGTGATACTATGATTGTATGCTACTAACAAAATTTCATCAGTTATGACTGAAATAATTTCAAGATTTACCATACAATCTGTTAAAACCGAAGACATTTTAAACTTTAATGGATGGTGGCCTTTACGCTTTAAAATGTCTTTCGAACGAAGGCCTTGGAAATAAAGTTTCACGCTGTGAGAAAGTGACTTTTCAGCCCTTAGTGTACATGATATTTACATATTCCAATGAACGTTTAGAAAGAGTTAAGGCACGTCAATTTACTAATGCTATACAGGAACATTCTTTTGTTTTGTCAAGAAACCTTTTACTGAGCATGCCTACCAGTTCCTGCATTCAAATTTGAAGGAATGGTCCCGCTCTCAAAAGACAAAGTAAAAGACATTAAGAAGACCACGCAATACATTGAATGAAGTTTTACAATGAAGTGATCGCATAGCTAGTGGTGATAGAGAAGGTGGTCTTGGGAACAGAAGCTTTGTTTCTAGAGATAAAATGGATAATGAAAAATAATATATTCTTCGACTTGAATTATTGTTAACAGTGCTTTTAGTACTTAAAGTGTGCAAATAAAGAGATTTACTACAAAAAGTATATCTGTTTAGTATAAGCTATGAGAGGAAACCATTGCTTGCAAAAAGGGTGTAAGTCATAATTATTGTTCACAATCAAGTAGGCCAATCGTACATAGATAGATAGATAAATTACATAGATTCAATCATGTTTGAATAGATAGTAGGTTAGCTACTTTACAAGCAAAAAATATTCTTCAAAATGTTCAGCTTTTACATACAAAAAAGAGTATGCATTTAATTTTTTCATTTTCAGCTGTATCATTAACTTAAAAAGACGGTCTTTAACAATTTTTTGAACAATTTTAGCTTTAATTTTAGAATTGAAGACATTGTGGTGTTTTAAAGCAAAAATCAGAATCATAAGTGAGTATAATTCTACTATTTCTATTTAAGTATTTATATAATTATATTTTCGTGAAAATATCAAGTTGTATCTATTTTAAGTACCATGTTATTAACTGTACTGAAGTGTAGAGATGATCTCGTTAACTAAATATTAAAATTTACTCGTGCAAATATGGGATGCAAACTTAGAAAATGAAATAGGATTTTTATCAAATTATCCTTTATGAAGAACATTTAACTTGTTATATGATGACTGAAAATAAAGTTTGCACATCATACATTACAAAACAAACATACAAACAAAGATATAAGGGGAACAATAAACGTGATATAGAATGAAAGGGCCGTAGCTGTTTCAACACATAATGAGAGAAATCGTCATAAAATTAAGTACATAATAGAAAGGACGGAGGATATAGTGAGAAATAAATACCGTATGAGGATTAGTAAAGAAAAAATTAATGTAATTGTTTGTAACAAAGACGCAGACTCTCGTGGTAACATGGTGGTGCATAGACTCTATTGTGCATGGATAATAAATAATGGTAACACTCTGAAGGATGTAAAAAAAATAGTTTAAGTACCTTGGAAGTACAGGATTCAGGCAGTTGAAATGAAATTTCTAAGAGAGACTCAAGGTTGTTCTCCCCTCGTAAAAGTAACAAGGAAATTAGACTCAATTTAAATACTGTATCATTGCACTAGAAGACTGAAGACCACAGAAGGAGATAGTGTGAACACTTGAACCGCCTGGCTGATATCCGTCTACCTGTGGCTGTCTTGAATTATCACTCTACTGGGAAGAGAGTTGTCGGTAGACCAAGGAGGAGATGGGTTCCGGAACAGGTCTAGGGCCTAATATTAGAGTGGTGATGATGATGATGATGACTTTGGAATTAGACTCACCAAATTAAATGGAATTAGACGTCTACCTGTGGCTGCCTTGGGGTATCACCCTACTGGGAAGAGAGTTGTCGGTAGACCGAGGAGGAGATGGGTTCCGGAACAGGTCTAGGGTCTAATCTTGGAGTGGTGTTGATGATGATGACTTTGGAATTAGACTCACCAAAGTTTGAAGAAATAAGAGAAAAATTAATGCAGGATCATTCAAGCAGAAATTCAATACTATAATTAAAAATAATTTGTTCACTAATAATATCTGCAGGATAAGCAGGAAAAGAAATTCGTTTAAAGTTTTTCTTTGTACAAATGTGAAAACTGGACGACAGGAAAAGAAGACAAAAGCAGAATACTGTCATTAGAACAAAAGTGTAAATTTTCCATGGTACCAAAACTATCATATTACAACGTACATTTTGTGGTATTTTGTTCCGTATTACTCTTGGTACCTTCAGATTTGTTTAGACATTCTTGTAAAACGAAAACGTCTACACATTAATTTTTGTAATTACATTATTTTTTTGATAGGAACTTGTAAAAACTTTTAAGATATATCAAAAAAATGTTTTAGTTAATAACAAACAAATTAATAACAGTAAATGTTTTTTGAATTTTAACAAATATATTATCTATTTCTTTAGTTTGTTTGAACAATGCAAAAATAAAAGCAGAAACGTTTTTTTAACTGTGGACAAATAAAGAATAGCCGTGTTGAAAAAAATTACATTTTTATCAGCACTAATCAAACTCAAATGAAGTGAGGATTAATAGAAATTTTAGGTATATAATAGTAATACATTATATTAAAAGCAAATTGCGAGAACTTTTTTAAATATTTATTTTTGCATAGTCATTTCAACGGAACATTTTTAATCATTCAGATTTTTCATTCTTTTATCGCACTAAAGTTGTATTATCTTCTGTAGAAGGCTACACTTAATACACATGTATATTAATAATACTTTATATGATAATGCTTTATGTTAGTATGACGTTTGTAGTCATGCACTGTGAACATTTATTTCATTGCGTTGACTTACATGTTCTCTATCATTGTCCTTTGCGTGAAAACATAACGCCTTGTCTATACGCTCTTGTATGTCCTTTACCTGAACATAACAGAAAATTAATGTCTTGTTTGTATAAAGGCAATCATTGTGTCCCATAGTCTGAGAAATTGTTTCTTGACTCAGTAATATTTACATTCATAATGCGTTACAACAGTCAAAGTTAATACATTATTTACTAACATTAACAGAACACAATGTGTTTGTTTCGGATTTAAAACTTCAACTTCGCTTCGCACTCTCTCGCTCACACACACACACACACACACACACACACACACACACACACACACACACACACACACACACACACACACACACACACACTCACACACAACACCTCGACTACACTCTAATTCCCTACCACAAAATAATATTATACATAATCGTATATACTGTCACAAAACCAATTGTCTATATGCTTAACGCAGAAACAAACTCCCGTTTATTTCCCAACCACAACTTTCTGACCGTCCAGATCAGAATGCACATCTGCCCCTACCGCTTCTTCAGTTTTATCACCTCACA
Organism: Magicicada septendecula; assembly: GCA_034769895.1. Lineage (NCBI taxonomy): Eukaryota > Metazoa > Arthropoda > Insecta > Hemiptera > Cicadidae > Magicicada > Magicicada septendecula. Next base: position 117,323,530 of record CM068374.1, on the reverse strand, counting down.
CGTCAGGCCCAAACACTAGACATAGAAAAAGGCAAGCTTCTCCTCAAACTCCAGCGCTTACAGTTCAAAACCCACCTTTACCCCTTCCTACTACATCTTCAGAAACCAATGAGCAATCTCAGAATCAAACTACTAATGCCTACAACCAAACCACTTCTCAAATTCTCATAATTAAAAAACACACCAAAAACCCAAATACTCCTATCGTCATATTCAACTAAACTAAAACTAAATGTCAAAGCTTTGACTTACTAGAAGCTTCCTTTCATTTAAAAACGCCACAACCACCCTTTTTTCCCCTCCTTACAGGAGCTACAATTATTCTGCAGCGCCATCCCTGCCTATACTTTCGGACCCTCCGCAGCACGCAGAGCGTTCCGATTCTCCAAAACAACCCAGAAAACCTAGAGACCCCCAGTAAACTACTTAAAACCCTAGTCATTCGTGGTGTTGATCCTTGCATAGATATTCGAGACTTCCAGGAGGTTCTGGAAGAGGACAAGCCCCTAGAAATTGCCTTTTGTAAGCGGATCATGTCTGAACAAGGACCGACAGGCCTCAACTGCATCTTTTCCCACGACGTAGAAACCATTACCCTTGTCGTGACTGAAAGTGTCATTGTTACGGTAGATATTACAAGTCTGAGGAATGAAGACAGACAGAAAAAAATATACCCTGCCTATGCCACCTCTACATACTGCCACAACTTGCTCTTATCAACCCCGCTGCCGTGTATGCAGCCACAAATTTTTAACCGCCCTCTGTCCACGTACAAATCACAACTTCAAGTCGCCGTTCTGCTCCACACGTAAAAAAAATCTGACCACTACACCAGACAAACCAAATGCCCTAATTACCACGAACAAACCACCAGTCCCAGCCGCCCAAGCGCCCATAGGACCCATAATCTCGCCCGTCCACGAAAAACTAACCCATTGAAACCCAAATCCTCCGATTCCCTATCACTAACCTCGCCATTTGCCACTGCTGAATCCTCAAACCAGACTTCAACTGACACCCATGACCTCTCAGAAGAACCTACATAGAACTCTAAATGCCAAACAGAACTACAGACTGTTCATAAAACCTCTGTCCTTATTGATTCATCCACCATATTATCCCTATTTACCCGTCAGCTAACCACCCCGGCTCAACTACCCTTCTATTCCGGTAAGCTGAAAACTTCAGCAGACATCTCCCGAAAAATATACCGGATCCGCCAAGGCCCAGATGTTGGCTTAGACCACATCCCGCTTCTCTCAACTATAGCATACCTCCACGTCCCATATCCCATCCTTGAGCCCCGTAACGTGGCCGTAACATATTACTGCGCTGCCAACTGGCCACTATTCTCCCATGCCGTAGCGTCCATTCTTTCCACGCTCCCGCACCCTTCCCGCTACTACTACTACTGAACCGACGCCTACAATGACTTGCTTACTACTGCCATACAGACAACGATGACTATAGCCATTCCTCACAAACAAGTCCACTACTCCCACCAGAGATCCCCCCCCCCGGACCTCGTACTGACCCGCCGGAAACGTTGGGTTCATCGCCTCTTGAACAGAGACCGGCATATTCTCTGCTCGCAATACACATGGCTCTCGAACAAACTTATGGTAAACTTATTTTGTTCTAGAAACGTTTACTTTTTTATATATAGATGTATGTATATTTACACTATTACATAACTTATGCAGGAATCCTGTCATAATAAGAATGCAGTTTATTAATCTTCATGAGTTTTCTTCAGTTTTATTCGTACTTTTAACTGTTCACACATTACTTATATGGAATAATGCACTTTATATTTATTTACAGAAAAAAGAATACTTGTACAAAATGTGAAGTAAATGAGTACATTATTGCTTTTGTCACTGACTTTTCACACTTACAGATTGTCGTTTTTGCTTTTGATTATTTATTATTTGTATAATTATATTAAGATATAATTTTTTTGCTACAGTTTATGCTGTACACTGACACTTCATCGCTAGACTGCAACTCATCATGACAAATGTCTAACTTACCGTCCGAGTCACTGTCACTGTCATAAAGTGAATCATCGCCACCCAAAAGAATTCAGGATCATCTAAAATTTCTTCTATTTGTGTACCAGTAAGGGGTTAAACGTGCCATTGTAAAAAATATTAAGAAATTATAACTAAAACTGTACTTTTGAAAACCAAGAAGTTTTCAAATGGTCACTGTAATATTAACAAATTCGAAACTACACTTATTCGTAATATGAAACACCGCACCGTGTGTACTTATGCAACGCAAATTTCGTCCCTATATAATATACGGTAACTAACAACAAATATGCACAATACAAATAGATTAATCAAAATAAACAAACCAAACCAGCTGTAAACAAACACATGCGTCTATGAAAACAACTGGGCCAAAAGTCAGTTGTCAGACCCCGTAGTTTCATAGCCATCACAAGAGAGCAGTACCATTAAATAAAGTGAAACTATTGTTTGCTTTTTTTCTGGTCGGCTGATGTGTCAGACAACAACTTTGTGCAGACTCCAAACGTTTATAAATATAGGTGTCCTACTCACAGCCACTAGCCTTAACCACAGTTTAATGATCACTAACTACGATACATTTGTCACTGTTTTGCAGCCTTCTGCACTGAAGATGGCCATCGAAGGCACCGCCGAAACGTTTGCACCAAACAAGCTTGGACCACAGCCTTACAGCCCAGCAAGCAAAAGTTCTCATAACAAAAGTGGAACTGTTTTTATGCATTATGGGACGGTAATCGAATAAAGCAGCCAACGGAAACAAAAATTAGCTGTAGCGGGCTACAGTCGAATTAAGCACGTAAGAGTTTGATATATCAATTCGACTACAGTCGAATAAAGCTCCGAAAGAGAAACGATCAAAACTCATGTGTGCAATATTCAGGTGCTAGAGTACTCCCGAAAATATGTCGTGTTTGGTAACAATCCCCTTTATGTACATCGCATTGCACTTACCAATTCCATGCAAAATTTATTACCACATAATTACTATATTATAACGTGTATAAATATAAGGATAAATACCACTTGCTTACCTTGCTGATAATAGAGTCGGTGAATGCAAGTTCAATATTGACTCTAACAAAATCACATACCGCTAGCGCTATAAAAAAGAAGAATACTCTCGGATCACGTATACTTTCAGCAAAGTCGTCTGTGTGTGTACAAATATACCATATTAAGTAAGGGAGCCTGACTAACCGGAATATTGTTACAAACATTTTATATGCCAAATGAACGCCGTAGTGATCATTGATAAGGCCATAAGTTCCTGCAACAATTCTGTACGCACCAATTACCACGTCTACGTCGTTACTATTTGTCGAAGTTCGTTTCAGCACAGTCTTTAGTAAGCTACTGACTTTAACCAGATCTCTGTCTACATACTGCATATGAAGTAACCATTGGTTTGAAATTGTTAGCACCATCAGATAGCGGAAAAAACCTATAAACGAGTATGAGATTAAAAAATAAAATGGTAGAAGAATTCTAAGAATTAACGTAATTGCAGTTATCGCAATAATGACAAAGACGTTCAAGTAGTTTACAAGGATTCCTTCAATGGCAAAATTTTGAAAAATATCCATCAGTTGTTGGTCATTTGCACGAGTAGATTCAAAAAAGTTTTGAATATTTTTATTGCAAAAAATGTAAAAGTAAAAACTCAAGAATATTTCAGATACGTATAAGAAAGCATTAAAGCTAAAGAGAGTGTAGTTGAAGTTACCTGAAAACTTAATAAGACTTACTGAACAAAAGAAAAGCATTATTGCGGAAATAAAATAGAGAACATAGATGCATGATCTGTAAACGACAGAATTATGTGTTCTGCTATTCCACGGCGAGTTGATTGCTAGAATTTTGCACAGGAAGTTGTCCATTTGTAATGCCAAATGTACAGGAGTCATAGTAAAACAGTCTCCGTCTTTACTAGCAGAACTAGCAACACAAAGAATAGACAGGTTATAACCAATACGTCCTAATCAATATTGTTTTCTCGTTGCTAAAGGTAACGGTTTTAAGTGAATAAACAAATGCTTTTTAAGAAGGAGAGACAAATTGTTCTCACTGTCAAACGTGTCCGAAAAGTGTCTAACGTTTTAACTCTTCAAATGTGACGAGTAACGATTATATGTTCTCTAATAAAATGGAAAATTAAATAAGTTATGAAATTGTCGGACACGGCACAGCATGCTACGAGATGTTCTATTTCAATTAAGGCGAGACATACAGTAGCAACACAGATTAACACCTTGTAGACACAAACTTGGATGTACGTAATAGCTTTATTAAGCACGAATATTGTATTGAAATTAAATGAATTACGTGAAACGCGGACTTGCATAATAGTAAGCTTTTAATAACTCGATTTGCAGTTATTCTGGTAAATTTGCAACAATCTTAAGACCTGCCTTCAACAAGTGAATATCTGACGATACTTCAGATTGCTAACATAACATATCCAAATATAATTATTTCACTGCGACTCGGAACACAAAACTTTTTATGGGTAAAAACGTAAAAGTGTTACCTTATAACCTGAACCGGTTTTCACTTTTAAAAAGCTTCTTCAGAGGTTGCCGCTGGTAGCACTGTCCGTCTTGTTGTTGGCGACGAAATCGATTTTCGAAAGATCGATGTTGTGTGTGTGGGGTGTGATATGTTCGAATAGTGCGTGTGATTTGAATTGCGTCTGTTCGTTTAGGATGTCGTTTTCATTTGTTTTCGTGTGTTTGTATTTTCTAATTGTTCTAGAGTGTCTAGTTTTCGGCCTTTTGTTTTCAACAAACAAACGTGTAGAATGTTCATGTTATTGTCGACGTTTTTGTATGTGTGGTTTGCTTCAACAAGGTTGATTTAAAAGGTGGATTCTGTAGTGCAGTGCCTTTGCGTGTTCAATGTATCTTTGTTTGAAGCTACGTTCTGTTTAATCAACAAACAACCTGAAAAAATAGCCCACAAATGCAAAAAAGCAGGATACAGAATCGCTTACAAAACTACTAAAATAACAGAACACACACTATCAAAAACACACACACAAAGCACAAAATAATTTCGATCTACCTGGTGTTTACAAACTAAATTGCTCAGATTCCAACGAATTCTACATAGGCAAGACAGGACGTAGCTTCAAACAAAGATACATTTGTACCACGATTTTATAATGCTACCACTTATGTAGCACGCTTATGCAATGCTGGGCCCCAAAAACGTGAACATACAATATACACAAGAAATATCTTAATATACCCCAATAATCTTAATACTTGCTACCACCTATAGTTCATTATGAATACAAAGTACCTCTAAAATACTCATGATAATTAACTTAAATATGAGGAGAATGGAGCGTAAAAAGAAGGTACTACCAGCTAGTGAGCAGAGTTCAAAAATGAGTTATTGACTTTAAAACAAAATTAGCCTCTTGATCTTGTTCAATTACGAGTCAGCCAGCAATTAAGGATTATTCTTCGTATTGTTTAAATTAGCAGCCATCCATACTATTTCTTTTATGAATTTGCTAACTGCTATAATTTTTATTGTTCGACTAAGCTTTTCGTCATCACTGACATCATCAGGTCTTAAACAACGTCTATCAACTGTACGTTGTAGGCTTTTATACTTTAGGCCCCTCCCATTATGTCATCGCCCCTCCTATTGGTTCTAGCTGCTGCCGCTCTTCACGAAAACTTTGTCTACATTTTTCCGTTCGGCATTTTTCTAACGTCCGTCAAATTGTTTTAAGAATCTCCCGTTAATATCTTCATTCTTGACTTATAATTTTTTTTGTAACCTTTTACATTTCGTCATTTTTATTGTGTTATTCTTATTATTTTAATTTACTTTTGTTTATTATTTAATATATAATAAAATATTTCTTCATTTGTAAAATCCACTTTTATATTCATTAATTTATTTTTATCTTCTTTTTTAACTTTAAATATTTCTAGTTCTTCTATTAGCTTTGTTTATTGCGGATTGTTTTCTATTTTGATTATTTTGATTATTTCCATATTTTCATTTGGATTTATGAATTTATGGCCTGATTCATTGAAATGTCTTACATATAGTGAGTTCGTTACTCTAACCCCTTCTCCTTTTGCGTGTTCATTCATTCGAATTATAAATTTTCTTCCAGTTTCGCCCAGATATATATTATTACATTCCCCACATTTTAAATTGTATACGCCGCTTTTTCTGTTAATGGAATTTCTTCTGTTTTAGCATTTTTTATATATTCGAATACATTTTTCGTTTTCTTTATTCCTATCTGTATTTCATATTTTTCGAAGCATTTTTGTAACATTTTTGTTTGATATCCTATGTATGTTATTGCTCCTTTATATTTCTTTTCTACATTTGTTTTTTCTTTTTTGTTCTTTTCTATTTCTTTATTTTCCTCTATTTTCTTAACTATTGTATTAATTATTTTAGGGTTATAATTATTAGTTTTTGCTATTTGTTGTATTTTCTTTAATTCTTTTTGTATGAGTTCTTCATTTTCTAGATAATTTATAGCTCTATAGCAAAATGATTTTAATGCTGCTATAGAGCTATATTCATTTTGCTATAGAGCTATAAATTATCTAGAAAATGAAGAACTCAAACAAAAAGAATTAAAGAAAATACAACAGATAGCAAAAACTAATAATTATAACCCTAAAATAATTAATACAATAGTTAAGAAAATAGAGGAAAATAAAGAAATAGAAAAGAACAAAAAAGAAAAAACAAATGTAGAAAAGAAATATAAAGGAGCAATAACATACATAGGATATCAAACAAAAATGTTACAAAAATGCTTCGAAAAATATGAAATACAGATAGGAATAAAGAAAACGAAAAATGTATTCGAATATATAAAAAATGCTAAAACAGAAGAAATTCCATTAACAGAAAAAGCGGCGTATACAATTTAAAATGTGGGGAATGTAATAATATATATCTGGGCGAAACTGGAAGAAAATTTATAATTCGAATGAATGAACACGCAAAAGAAGAAGGGGTTAGAGTAACGAACTCACTATATGTAAGACATTTCAATGAATCAGGCCATAAATTCATAAATCCAAATGAAAATATGGAAATAATCAAAATAATCAAAATAGAAAACAATCCGCAATAAAGAAAGCTAATAGAAGAACTAGAAATATTTAAAGTTAAAAAAGAAGATAAAAATAAATTAATGAATATAAAAGTGGATTTTACAAATGAAGAAATATTTTATTATATATTAAATAATAAACAAAAGTAAATTAAAATAATAAGAATAACACACTAAAATGACGAAATGTAAAAGGTTACAAAAAAAAATTATAAGTCAAGAATGAAGACATTAACGGGAGATTCTTAAAACAATTTGGCGGACGTTAGAAAAATGCCTAACGGAAAATGTAGACAAAGTTCCCGTGAAGAGCGGCAGCAGCTAGAACCAATAGGAGGGGCGATGACATAAGGGGAGGGGCCTAAGGTATAAAAGCCTACAACGTACAGTTGATAGACGTTGTTTAAGACCTGATGATGTCAGTGGTGACGAAAAGCTTAGTCGAACAATAAAAATTATAGCAGTTAGCAAATTCATAAAAGAAATAATTAAGGATTAGTAAGTGATTAATTAGACATTGAATAAGTTAAGTTATGAATAACATGAATACTGAATAAATTGGTTACTAAGAGTCGATTTACGGAGTAAATTAAACGCTGATTCAAATTAATTAGAATAAATCAGCCACATGAATCAATATCAGTTTACAGCTTAAATTCTGCGCAACAGGCATGTTACGATCTGATAATGTTTTTTTTTTTTTTTAACAGTTCTTTATACTACAAAGTCTCTGTAAAAGACGTACGTTCATGTCGCTCTAAGGGAGCAAATTAATTTACGTTTCCTTTTTACTAGTGTTCTGTATGTAATTACTAAAGAAACATTGTTACTTGAAACTTCACAAGGTGTTTAGCGGCGTCGAGTTCGTCGCTGCTCCGGCATGCGTACGTCCGTTATAGATTCGTGTTCCTGCGCTGTCTGCAGAATGTGTCCTCGTAAGTGGAGTGAACAATTCAGGTCCTGGAGTTTCTGGCCCCGTTCGTGGAACCAAGTTTAAACTGCAAATTCCAGAACTTTTAGTACCGGTTAACAGCTACTGTACTCGCACATTCAGTTACATAATACCTGATCGCCATTTATAAAATTTCAGTAATTATAATTACAAATTACGGCTCATATTCTATAACAACATTGAAATTAACATTAAAAAAATTATATATCTTTCTTTTTCTATAAACTGACTGGCTGGAATTGGTTTCAGTTAAGAGGCTTACAGTTACGAACATGTTACATCATGGTCTGTTACAAATTGCAATTTTTCACATAAAATACACATGATTCTGTTTACAAAAATGACAAACAAATATAATTTGTTACTAGTCCATAGTGACTGAAATAATTTTAAATACCTTGGTAAAAGAGGTTTCAAACTAAGGTGTCGACCGGGAGACGAACGGAGAACTCTGCTGACAGCGGTTTCTGCTAGTCGACTGACCGAACTTCTCTATCAAAAACGTTACTAGAAAAGGGACGGGGAGGGGCGTGACGTCGGCCAAAGTACGGGTACAATTCCGTAGCGCGACTGTTTAATTTATTTTACTCAAATCGGTATTAACGCTTGTTGTTGCATTCGGCGAAGGGAGCCAAATAACTGCAACACATTGAACACACAAAGGCACTCCAATCCACTACAGAATCTACCTTTGCAAACCACCTCTTTGAAGCAACACACACAAAAACATCGACAATATCATGAACATTCTACACGTACACACAAAATGCCGAAAACTAGACACTCTAGTACAATTGGAAATATACAAACACACGAAAACAAGTGAAAACGACATCCTAAACGAACACACGCATTTCAAATCACACGCATTTTTCAACATATCACACCCCACACACACAACATCGATCTTTCGAAAATCGATTTCGTCGCCAACAACAAGATGGACATTACTATCATCGGCAACCTCTGGAGAAGCTTTTTAAAAGTGAAAACCGGTTCAGGTTATAAGGGAAACTTTTAGGGTTTTACCCGTAAAACGTTTTGTGTTCCGAGTCGTAGTGAAATAATTATATTTAGTTAAGTAACGGACACGTCATGGACAACGAAATCCAAGAATATAAAATATCCATTCCGATTGTCTACTAAACACAAAAAACTATTTTTTTGTTTACAAGATAAAATTTGTATTTAAAACTAGAACTTTTTTTATTCAGTTTTTTATCGTAATTTATTACATTATCAGTCCCCTACGTACAAGAAATCACAAAATCTTTCAAAGGGGTTTTAATAGACTAAACGAGTCTGTTAAACCTTGTTATAATTTATATAAATTGTGTAATTTATAATTATAATTTATAATAAATTATATAAATAATTAAATAAATAATTAAATATTATTTTTCCCTTATTTTTATCAATAAAAATACGTTTACAAAAGAAACATTTTGCTTAATCTGTCTAAATTTTTCAAATAATTTATTTCCCACAAAAAATTTACTTTTAATTATTCAAAAAAATAATTTAAATGTTCGTATTCATTAGCACGTTTATACAATAATTACTCGGTAAATAAGTCACAAAGAAACTTACGGGAGGGATAGAAAACTAATCGCCACGAGCAGATCTTACTTCATTCGTAAGTGTAAATATCTGCCTTCAAACGGATCACTGACTTTAAACTTTTACGTATTGGAATGGCAACACAGAATTAGTTCTTACAAAATAAATTAGTTGAGAATAGCACTGACAACATCAACAAACGTGGAACGCAAAACACCATTGAGCTGAAAGGGGTTTTTAGAGATTAACCACCTCCTCAATGTAAAGAAACAAGTAAATCCAAAAACAATGTCTTTGTAAAGAAGTCGTTACATAAGCAAAATTAAATGACTAAGCCAATTAGTTATATGAGTACAAACGTTTTTATTTACGATTCGCTATATGAGAATGCCAGTATGTAATGGCTTGTGTAAACATTCCTAGTTGTCTGACGGTACACGGATAGTTCGATTTGTATGATCGTTTTCGAGCTATGTCCTTCAAACTAGTAGGAAAGAGACAGCTTCCTAGCGTTTATTTAAGCCGCACTGTATCCAACTCGGTTGACGATAGCTTTAGTGCCATAATCTATGTCACAACAACTTATACATTTTCTACATTCAACAGTGTTTTGAATCTTAGACGTATTGTGAATTGCTGATGACGGTTTCTGATTTGTACTTAACAATATTATGTACTTTACAATTTAGCTATGTATAACCTAGTCAAAAACAAAATAAGAATTACAATCTCAAAATGTCCCGACCGTTATTTGTAAACGCTCCAGCGCCTCTACCGGCGAATTGACTTGTATTGTAACTTTAATAAAACATGTGACGAAAACCAGTAGTGTGATTTTGAGTACAAAAATTATGCTCAATATTTTAAGATATTTATTTAATTTCTGGTAACGACTAGACCGATTTAATTTTATTTGCTGCAAAGTTGAACAGTCTCAATTCTTACAGAACCATGGACGAATCAGCATGGGCCACACACACACACACACACACACAGAATGGAGGAACACCGAACACACACCCACCATGGTAAAAAGGGATTACATGCATGAAAAGGTGTCTCGTAATAAAATAAATAACCGGTATTTACTGGAAAGACACAGTAGGATTCAAAATTTGGAATTAAAATTCCTCTTAAAAGGTTCGTTACAATGGTTCACTGCACTAAAATTCTTTAATTCTGTTTGGTTAATATATATACATATTTTTTTATTATAATGCAGTTTTACAATTTACTCATTTAACAGAGTAATAAGTAAAAGTGATGTATAAGTCGTCACTTGAGGTGGGAACCATCCAGCGATGATTACCACGTTCACCGGGTCAGGTCATCTGGCCACTGTCTCTTCAGCCTTCTTATATCCAGTGATGGATTGAGGAGCTCGTTGATCAGGTTATTGCTGTGTCCTATGTTGCGGTTCCTGTACTTAGCGGCGTGTATCTTGATAACATCAGAAATGTATGGAATGTTGAGGTCTTTGTGAAGAGTATAATTAGAGATGAACCAGGGAGCATTCGTTATGCAACGCAAGATTTTTTACTGAACTGTCTGCAGAATCTTTGTGTTGGAAGGTTTAGAGCAGCCCCACAATTCTATACTGTAAGTCCAGATTGGTCTGAGCACAGCTGTATATATGATGACTTTGTTTGCGAAAGATAGTTGAGATTTTCTACCTATGAGCCAGTACATTTGCCTAGCTTTTAAGTCGAGTTGTTGTTTCTTAGCCTGAATGTGGGCTTTACATGTTAATTTGTCGTCCAAATGCAGCCCCAGGTATTTAACTTCTGATTTTATAGGTATGGGGGCATCGTTTATGGTGACTTGTGGACAAGAGCTACGTTTCATGGTGAAGGTTATTTGAGTGGATTTTGCAGAATTAACTCGGATCATCCACCGCTGGAACCAATCTTGCAGGAGGTGAAGATGGCTTTGCAGTTTCTCAGAGGCTCGTTCCGGGTTGGTATCTACTGCGAGGATAGCGGTATCATCAGCGAAGGTGGCGGTGGTAGTGTAGTCTGTCACAGGTAGGTCGGCAGTAAATATAACATATAAGTATGACCCCAGAACGCTGCCCTGAGGCACTCCCGACTTTATAGGAGAGATTACTGACACAGTGTCTTCGATTTTGATTTGGAAGTGTCTATCTTGCACATATGATTTCAACAGTAAATATAGTTGATCAGGAAGTTGTTGGTTAATATATGAAGTCGGATGTATTTCTCAGTGTTAGAGAACTCTCTTTGGATAACGTTTATTTGTCACGCTGCGCTGTTGGGGCTAGACAGCACTCTGTCTGTAGCAGTCTAGCGATGGAATGTAACGTGACGTTTACATCTAACCACAAGCGCGCGCTCACGCACGCACACACACAAAACGACTTTGCTCACCACTGTGCTTTACGCCTCTTCAGTTAGTTATATGAAGACTGGACTCCCTCTGGCGGTGGTGCGGTGTAAGCTGTACCAAGTATGACTTTGGGACTCAGTAGGCCACACTTGAGGAAACAAGAAGATAGTTAACAATTGTACATAATCTAACTAAATATGTCTGACAGTCTGAAGTGAACGAAACATTGAGAGTTATTGAGAGTTAATACAAAAACTGGCTACAAGGCAATTTTAAATTACATACGTGACGTCATTCACTAAATTACAAGACGTATTGGTAAAATGTACAATAAAATATGAAGTGCAGAATCTAACGCTATGTCAGTTTTAAGCTAAGTAAGCAATTTATTTCCTAGTTGACTTTTACTCTGAATATGAACATTTCTAAGGACTTTTTTTTACCGACAACGTAGTTCCGTAATGTTATGGATTATGGTATATGAATATAGTAAAATTTTAATTACCTCTCTCAAGAACTTGTGAACTAACAAAGACTACTTATTATTTACGCTATGGGAAATTCGTTTCCAATATTTCAGCTCTGTAGTGCAATATACAGTGCACTCATTGTAGATACTACAAGATAGAGTATAAGTAAAGTTGATACTGTACGTTTGAAGTATAATTACAGAAATAACGAATTATAAAAAAATTACTTTCGATAGATTGTTACTTCCAAAATTAAAACAAAAAAAGGAAAACTTTCTTCACCAGACGATGTTAATTTTTATATCTCTAAAAATTTTCAACTATTATGAGAAAGTCCTCAATATACAAGCTAATCTTAATGATGCGTTCATCAAACTTACACATTTAAAACGTCAGACGCAATAATATTTTCAAAAAAACTTTAACGTGTCTATTCACTAATGACTCGAATAATTTAGAGTCATCTTGACGTTTAGAGTTTATATACTGTAGTAGCAAGCGTTGATTACGAGAAACACATTAGTCAACATATTAAACAAATAGAATATAATTAGGAAAATAGTTTTACCTTTTTCTTGTCCGTCTGGTGGCCTTTTCTCTATATTTAATTCTACGCGTTTCGGGACATATGCCCTATCATCAGGAATATCCCTTGGTGAAGTTCGTCGATCATTAAAATATTAAAAACACTTTATATACAATTTTACACACATAACAATAAATATAATATAAAAATAAAAAATATACATAAAATCCCCAAACTTGAGACACACGCGATATCGGTGGTGCACACCACGACATGCTATAGTCGACTGCAGTGTTACATGTCGTGGTGCGCACAACCGATATCGCGTGTCTCAAGTTTGGGGATTTTATGTATATTTTTTATGTTTATATTATATTTATTGTTATGTGTGTAAAATTGTATATAAAGTGTTTTTAATATTTTAATGATTGACGAACTTCACCAAGGAATATTCCTGATGATGGGGAATATGTCCCGAAACGCGTAGAATTAAATATAGAGAAAAGGCAACCAGACGGACAAGAAAAAGGTAAAACTATTTTACTAATTATATACTATAAGTGGCCTGGATACCAAAAAAACATGGATCTAAAAAAAATAGAAGTAGAAAATGAAAAGAAATAAATAATACTATTTAAACAAATATTTTAATTGACCTGGTATGTTTTCTGAATTAAGTTTGAATAAACGGGCATTGCAGAATAAAATATTTGTACGAGGATTGAGATGTAAGAGTATATACATTTGCGATACTGTACAATTTATAGCAACAAACGTACAATACTAATATTGATTTTAGGAAACAAATGGCAAACATGTAGATGTATGTATTGCAACTGTACAATCATTAACGTTATTGTGCATTGCCAAAATAAATGAAATAAATAATAAAAATAAATAAATACGAATTAATAAACATGATTCAGATTGCATAAGCCGTATCGTAGTTAAAAATAGGGAGCGCAGAATTCATGCATGGACACGCATTCCCGACGCACCTGTCGCTAGCGTTGTATACACGCGTATTTTGTTTGCGTGTGTGAAGCCTGTCCGTTCCTGAAATGTAACCTACCCTTTTCAAGTAGAATAGTTTTATATTTTATTTTAATTATAAGGAAAATATGTACGATAGGGTAAAACAAAAGACACCAAAGTGTATAGAAATTAAAGTTGAATAAAGGGTTAAAAGGCCATGCCGAAATGACGAAAAGTGCAATTACTATATATAATTTATAACAATTACTTTATAATTACAATGAAGAAGTGTAATTTACGTATAGTAAACATATAAAAATTAGTGATCGATTGAGCATCGAGTGATGTGAAACAAACTTCGTAATTCGCGAAGATAGGCGAAAATAGTGAATTGAACCAGAGTGGGGGAAGTGACGCTGTGACAAAATCTGACAAGTTGAAAATTGTTCAGACATGAGTTTTTGCACGTCCTGAATATAAATACCAGGTCGCGCTAGTAAATCTCTTCTTCTCGATTCAACCGTTGCCACAGGAGGCTATGTCAGTCGACGACGCTAATTTAAATTTACAGTAAGAGGCACAGGACAAACTGAAGTCCAACCAGAGCAGCAGAGCACATACGAGAAGGTCTTTGGACACACCCGCAGCATATGATGTGAGGCGTGACGACTAGTAAACCGTACATGCAGTAGAATCCGACCAGAGGACCAAGTGGACACGGAGAACACAGACTGAGGACCAAAGGAGGACGTACGGATGATTAACCACGTCAAACGAGGTGATGAAAAACCATTGTAATTACAGACATTTGAAAGACACTAATTAAAGTTAGAATGAAAGACATTCGACCGTTACTAAAATAACTAATTGTACATAAATATGAAATCAGAGTAAAAATTTAGAATAATACCTCTTGTACAAAATATAGTAATTGAGAGTAACAAATTATAAGAGAAATATTTGATTTTTAAGTTAACGTAATTAATAAAGTCTTGGTTGATAAAGGAGAATACGTATGCAGTAGAAAGTTTTAAAACTAATTAATATTAAAGAAATTCGTATACAAGTAACTTCATTCTGAAAGTAAATTAATCAGAAATTGCAAAAACATGATCACACAATGAGTAAGCCGAGAGCAAAATAAATATTCAATTAATTAAAATTAGATAATAAGATTTATGTATAACCTGTGTATGTAAATTGTTAGCTATAAGTTGTGTACGAAGGAGTCGTACAAACGATATAATAATGAGTAGTATTTCTATATGCGAAATGAAAAATTTTCTTTAATGAAAAAATAAATAATGGAACAATTTCAAACTTAAATAACGTATCATCTTCTTATTACGATTACTCCCATGAATTCAATACATTATATAATTTGTTATGTTATATAAATTGGCCCTGAACTTGGGGCTACACAAATTAAATTATATATAAATGTTTGTGTTGTTATATAAACTATCGCCAAAAACGTGTGGCACGATCCCAAACATTTGACTACTTACATTTTTTTTGTAGCTAAATGGTTGCTCTAAAAGTAAATGTGTGTTAAATGAAAAATATATTATATGTGATAATAATTATTTATATTAAACATTAATTGTTTGTTATGTTAATTATTGTGTATTAAGACACAACTGGCGCTCAACGAAATAATATTTTTGTAAGGGTGTAATTGTAATAAAAAAATAATAATAATAAATAATAAATAAATAAATAAATAAAATTAGTAATTCGGTTCCATAAGAATAATATTCTAAAACATAATAAATAAATACAAAATATTCAACATGGCGGAACCAGAAGGGTTGAATCTAGAAGCATTTAAAAATTCGATACTGGCCATGATGGACGAATTAGTCATAAAACAAGCCGAAAAATTTAAAGAAGAGTTGAAAGAGGAGAATGTCAAACAAATAAGAAAAATAAATGATAAACTAAATAAGCAAACAGAAAAACTAACTGAAAATTTAAATGAGCTAAGACAAGACAATGTCATCTTTGTGGGTTAAGCAAACCTGCCCAAAACACTAAGTTAGGTTTCTTGTCATCGGACGTGGCGAGCAGACCAATGGAGAAGTTATTCATCGACTACGTGGGACCTCTCCCACGAAGCAAGTCATAATAATTCTTTTCTGCTTGTTTGTGTGGATGCTTTCTCTAAGTTTGTCTGGCTATTGCCCTTATGGCAGGCAAACGCTTTGGTAACGATTCTAGCACTCCAGACTATTATCTTTCAGCATTTCGGACTTCCGGTCATCATTGCCTCTGACAATGGTCCACAATTCATTTCGGGCGAATTCCGGCTTCGCAATGATTGTGCTTCGCAATCGGTATCCAACATGTAACCACTTTCCCTTACTACCTTCAGCCATCCCACACGAAAAGATTCAACAGGAATCTTAGGTCTGCTCTGATTGCTTACCACGCAGAGCAAAAGAGAATTGTTGGGACCAGAATCTCAAGTGGTTACAGTTAGCCTTCAATACGGCCCTCCATGAGAGTCATAAAGCCGTTCCCTTTGAGGTCTTGTTTGGATTCTCGCCCACACTTCCATTGGCCAACTTGTGGAAAATTGAAGATCTACTGCCTAATACTCCTCACATTAGGACAGCAGACCGGTGGAAAGAGGCCCGGAAGAATCTGCTTCGGGCGCACAAGCGTGTCCGTGTTCGTTACAATCAGTGACAAACTCCTAATCCCTTTAAGGTTTGAGATTTAGTCTATTGCCAGAGCCACCCGATCAGCTCAGCCGTGGACACAAGAGCCGCCAAGTTGTGTTATCGTTGGTCCGGTCCATACCGCATTCTGAGGTTTGTGTCACCAGTGACGGTGAGGTTGGGAGATCTCAACAGTGATACAGAGAAGTTGACCACTCACATATCGAAGTTAAAATTTTGCCATGTGGCATAGGTAGGTGAGTAGTGGTAGAAAGGTTGTTCTTGGTAAAGTATTGATTTGGCTTTGGGGTTCTCAGTTTGTGAGTTTGGGAGGCCTTAGGAGGTCAGAGCCCTAGTGGTCACGATTTCTTGCCTTTCTTCTTCTTCTGTCTCTCGTTTCTGCTTGATGACCTTGATCAAGTCAGCATGTAGTTAACGCACACTTTCACACATACACGCTCAGGTACACATGCACTCCCACTGTACATTTCTTCCTTTGTCTTGTTTCGTTTTCCCCTTCGAGTCTCTGTCTTCCTGAGAGCGATCTATTTTCCTGAGACTCTCAAAGCAGCCAAGAGGACTGTGATTGTCATGGTGATGTAGCCCGGAGGCTGTGGATTGAATTGGTTTTTTGGGGGGGGCAACCATGTTGCCCTTTTGGGGTGCGGGTGTGCCGGTTTTGAATATTTATGATAAATATTTTATGATAATTTAAATTGATGTTCTTAAAGAAAATGATATTCGAATCCAAATGTTTAAAAGACTTGTAACTAAAAATGTTGTGGTAACTTAAATTGATGTTCTCAAAGAAAATGGCACTAATAAAAAATTGTTACTGGTTACAAGAGTATTTTATTGCGAGTCCTGTCACTTTGGCTCCAGCGCACTTTTCGCTTCCGCTAGGCCAAGTAGTCTAGTTACTAAATTTTGCGTAACGGTCTAAGTAGCCGTTACACCACGTAAATTATAAAGTGTAGATTGTGCTTCAATATTTTTGTAAAAAACATGATAAAGTAAAATTTGATATTATAATAATCTGTGTAATACCAATCAGTTACACTCAACATGACAAGGTTATTTTCTTTACCACAGTTTGTTGCAGAGCAGGAATTAGCGTCGCTTCTCATCCCGTCTCAGGTAGTTTACAAAACAAAATTTTCGATATCAAAGCTATATTATTGTGTCTAATCGATAATTTCAAATGAGTTGGTTAGTTAAATTTCATATTAGTTACAATATTTAGGCTCTCCTATCATTATTTATAACTTTGCTAAACATGATAGAAAGTGTGTAAACTCAAATAGAGACGTGTTAAGATGTTGAGTTATCTTGAACGTGTACCAACAAAAGTTTTGTACACGGAACGTCTAACACATTTAAATGCAAGTAGTACAAGTTAGATAAAAATTAGTATTTAAACCAGTCGTTTAAATACTATAATTTAGCATGTTTTTTATATTAAAATTTCCCACAATACATAAACAAAATTAAATAATATTCAAGCATTTTGTATACGTCAGCCCGTAATAAATGCAGTTTTACTTAATTTTGTTTTTGAGACAACTCTAAATCCGGAAAAATATAAATATTAAGATATTTTCCTTTCATAATTACGTTCATACTAACCTATAAATCTTTAATTATTTAAATTGTGTTTTGGTCATTATTAAAGAATACTGTTCTTCAAAATTTGTTTGTTAAAAGGAACAGTCGTGTTATTTACTGACTGTTATGATGCGGCCCGAGTGGACCGAATGTGTTGATGTCGGCACGTGTGTACTAAGAATTTTCTATCAGGTAGAATGATGATTGGGGTGCTATTGCCAGGATGCAGAATGATAACGATAGTGGACTGTATTAATACATTTATTAGGTTTCTGTTTTACAATTGGATCATAGTGTTGAGATTGGCTAATTCTGAAGATCTTAATGTTGAAGAAACGGATTCGTAAATGAAGCTACATTTTAGATGAGGCGCAAATGTGTGCCACTCAGCTTACATTGAAAAAACGTTGAGGCCTAAGGCCTAAATAATTGTTGCGACAACAAGAAGTGAAAAGACAGAACAGGCAGCAAACGTAATGCCGTCCGCTGCCAGCCAAGGCTCGTAGAACTGTGTCGTTGTAAAAACATGATAAGCACGATTTGAAAGCGTACAGATTACCCAACCTATGAATGCGAAAATTACCACACTACTGCCCATAACTGCCCGCAAAAAATCAAAAGATTTTTTAATACATTTTAATAACTTATTGTAGAAAAATACAGAGTTCTTAATAATAAAGGTCAATCTCAGTAAGTTGTATTGAACCTTGAGTTGAAATCTTATATAACAGTTATGACATTAACTGCTTAGCGATAAGCTTGAGTGATGATAAGAGTTGAGCAGGCCAAGGTCGGCGCGCAACTTGATTTGTGCATGAGTAAAAATGCAAAAGTTAGCAATGTATTGCTAATATATATTGTATGTATACAATATTAAACGATATAAGACATGAAAATACATAATTTGACAATGTTTAATAATGAATAATCGGTGACTCATCACATGATGGTCCCGATAAATTGTAACATTTATGCAAGTCATAGTGGTTAGCTTGAACCAGTTAAGGCCAGTAGACCTATACAATAGTATTGAATGTAAAGTGAACATACAAAGTATTATAAGATTATACATGTAAAGACATAAATTTAGCATGACGCCATATAGTTTGAACGATGCATGCTATACCTGAAGTTTCAGGAATTTACAATAAATTATTATGTGAAAACAAGCTATACATAGTTGAATGATTGCAAGCACAAAGTGTAATGACATGTATGTCATGATTAAAGCATGAATAATAATTGTGCAATGCGTGATCACAAAATACAAATTCAAAATGCAATATAAAATACAATATAAAAATAAAAATATAGGCGTGGCGCATGGTTATAGACAGTAGATGTGAAAAAAAACAATGTATTTTACATAGATACAAGTTATACATAATAAATACAATAGAAATCGGTTTAGATAATTACAAATATGAATACAAGGCACAATAGCATAAGTGACGAGTACAACAATGTGGTTATACAAATGTAATACATGTGTTGAACAATTGCGAGAAATAAATTTATAGAATAATAAATATCACACATATTGACAAATGTGCAAGAAAATGCATACATGGTTTGTATAACTGCAGACCATGCGAATATTATGTAACAAAATTTTTATATAAAAACAATACCACCAATGACATGACACATAACCCAATACCAATATCAACATGTAAATGTGTAGGACATAGTATGTCTCACAAATTATAAACATATAAATACAAAAATAGCAAAGTATACCACCATGAAAATATGATAAGTATAGATATAATAGCACAGTGCATGGTTGTAAAATTACAAGTCACATGCAAATTTAGTATAAAAACACGCAATGATGCAAGTTAACATAAAAATGTTGTGATGATACTTATCACAATTAAGTTGACCAAATTGTCAGACAATAAGGTAACGAAAGCCAGTGGCCAAGTGAAATAGCATTGTGCTAAATAATTAGAGTAACCTTGTGTCTAAGCCTCGTCCCGCGCTGGCAACAAAAATAGCTTATGAACTGGTCTTCGTAAAATACCAGTAGGGGTGCGAATGTCTACTACTCTAATTAAGTTGTCTAGGCCGGGAAATGTGGCGGTAATTACACCAAATTTCCACGCTAATGGAGGTAAGTTATCCTCAATCAGTAAAACCAGGTCACCAATGGAAACGTTATCCTTGGCGAATTTCCATTTGTGACGTTGTTGTAATTGATGTAAGTAGTCGCGAGACCAAGCCTTCCAAATGACTTGGACAAACTTCTGTAGAAGTTGCCAACGTCCAAGACGAGAGATGGGAACGTGAGATAAGTCTGGATCAGGTATCGCCGTTAATGGTGCGCAAATCAAAAAATGGCCAGGTGTAAGTGGCACCGGATCATTTACATCCGATGAAATGGCAAATAATAGACGTGAGTTTAGACATGCCTCTATCTGAGACAAAACTGTCGTAAACTCCTCGAAGGTGAGTATAGACTTGCCTACCACGCGGCGTAAATGATATTTTAAACTCTTTATACCGCTCTCCTAAAGACCACCAAAATGAAGTGATAAGGGCGGAATAGAAGACCATGAAATACCCTGAGAGGTCGTAAAGGATTTGATTGATGAGGTGGCATCCTTATTATGCCAAAGATTCTAAAGGTCATGTAAAACATTGCGGGCCTTCCTATAATTCGTGCCATTATCAGAATATAACTGGCTGGGTATGCCCCGACGGGACATAAAACGACGTAAGGCAGCTATAAACGAGTTGGCTGTAAGGTCGGAAACCAATTCCAAATGAATGGCCCTGGTTGCTAAGCAGATGAACAGAGACACGTATGATTTTGACAGAGTCCTAGATTTCTGCCCGCCATGACGAATCATGAAGGGACCACCATAATCAACTGCGCAGAATAGAAACGGCCGCGAAGGAGTGACTCTAGGAGATGGTAAAATACCAAGCCTCTGAACCTGATGTTTGGCACTAAACCTAAGGCACTTGACGCATCTACGAATGATGGAGCGAATGACTATCTTGGCGTTAATAATCCACCAATGTTGACGAAGTGTGTGATGCACGAGTTGAGCACCAGCGTGGAGTAGGCGAATGTGTTCGCGTTCAATAATAAGGCGAGTAATATGAGCAGATGGATGCAAGACAATAGAATGCTTATTGTCATAAGGTAGTTGCGACTGCTGTAAGCGCCCTCTGACGCGTATTACGCCAGACTCATCAAGAAACGGGTCCAGAGAAGACAACTTACTCCTAATAGAGACAGAAGACCCATTACGAAGACAATTAATCTCGGCAGCGAAGTGGATCGACTGAGATTGTTTTATGAAAAAGTTAAGAGTGGAATGAATTTCAACGGGGGTAAGAGCGCCCGATATTTTCTCAGCACTGGAGAGTCTAATATTTTTGATGAATCGAAAGCAGTAAGCGTATACGCGAGTCAGACGGTGCAACGAAAAAAAGTCCTTTGAAAGATCAATAGCCAGGGTAGACATTACAGAAAGTTTGGGGGTTTGTTTTTCCTCCGCAGTGAATTCAGAAGACGACAGACTAGAAGGTAAAAAGGGTGGAAACGATTGGACTCGGAAGATTGAGACAAACAGGCGGGACCATGCCACTAAAGCGAACAATCGCGCAAAACGTCGGGGTGACATCCCCTAGAAATAATATCAGCAGGATTATGTCGAGAATTGATGTGATGCCATGTGTAGGCTTCCGTAAGACGCTGAATCTCAGCAACACGATTAGCGACGTAGGTTTTCCACCTCGAAGACTGGGCATGAATCCAGTAAAGGGACACCGTAGAGTCAGAATACAGATGAACACTATTAATAAAAGAATGAAGAGCAGGGACGACCTTGAATACGAGTCGCGATAACAACAAGCAAGCGCAGAGTTCTATGCGAGGTAATGACACCTGTCGTAAGGGGGCCACGCGAGATTTAGAACACAGAAGATGAAAAGAGGCCGATGAATCTTGATAAATGACTCTAATGTAAACACAACACCCATATCCCCTTTCAGAATCATCCGAAAACCTATATAATTCAACTGTCTTTGCTTTAGACTTGCAGCGAATAGAACGTGGAACAATAATTTTACTGATCACACATAATTTATCGCACAATGAATGCCAATGCAAGCGTAATTGCCCGGAGATTGGCTCATCCCAACCAAGATTGCACAGCCAGAGCTGCTGCATAAACAGTTTGTACAGGAAAACAATGGGACCGAACAGTCCGAGTGGATCGTATATGCCTGCGATAATCGATAGGATTTTCCTCTTGGAGATGCTTGATTCAACGGGGAATGCTTTGAGGTCAAACAAAAATTAATCGGTAGTGTTATTCCAGAGAATGCCCAAGGTACGCACATTACCCTGTTTGTTTAAAGGGAGTGGTAAATTGTCATGATCTGCGACCATATTGGGTTCATTTGATGCCCATTTATGCAGAGTGAGACCGTATTGACTCAACAACGTACCTAAGTCAGATTGCAACTTGGTCAGATCAGAAATGGTGTCTGCACAGGTTAGCAAATCGTCGACATAGAAATCATTGGTTATAGCTGACGCTGCGTCAGGAAAAGAAGCTTCATGATCCTTACAAATCTGATTAAGACAGCGAGTAGCCAAAAACGAAGCACTAGCAGTGCCGCATGTTACAGTTCGCAATACAAAGTGTTTAAACTGTTCGAGGGGAGAGTCACGCCACAGAATACGTTGATAATGACAATCCTTCTCAGCTACCAGAATTTGTCGATACATCTTCTCGATGTCGGCGATGGGAACATAGTTATGCATACGAAATCTCAAAAGAATAGAAAAAAGGTCTTGTTGGACGTTTGGGCCTACCAACAAAATGTCATTGAGAGAAAGGCCATTGGTAGTTTTGGACGAGCCGTCAAAAACGACGCGAAGTTTTGTAGTAGAACTAGAATGTTTAAAGACGGCATGGTGAGGCAGATAGTAGGTATTTTAAACCCCGGAATTGATAGAGCAATCGTCGACAAGGGTCATGTGGCCAAGATCCTTATACTCCTGAATAAAGTTTGCGTATTCGCGCGCAAGCTTAGAATGACGCATGAACCGGCGTTCTAAACTCAAAAATCTTGCTTCAGCGCTAGCATAAAACTCACCCAACTGGGGATTGTCAGACTTAAATGGTAGCGAAACAACGAACCTACCCCCTTGATTGCGATGAGTAGACTTAACGAAATGCTCCTCACAAGCTGAGTCGTTATTAATAGGTGCATTATCAGGGACAGTTTCGGTCTCCCAAAATTTCTCGAGAGACTCCAGAATTTGACTGTCGTTGTTCCTAGCCAGGAACGAAACAGCAGGACCCTTATAACGGCAGTGTTTGGGCAGATTGCCTGCTAAAATGTAGCCTAACTTTGTTTCCTGTATAATAGGAAAATGAGAACCGCGTACGTATTTGTTAGCTAAAATTAAATCTAGGTAACATTGCGCTCCTAAAAGTATGTCGATGTCAGCTGATACGTTGAAATGTGGATCAGCGAGGAAAACGTTATCTGGAATGTTAAATTGATTTATGTCAAAAGATTGTGCTGGCAGTTTATGGGTTAATGCAGATAAGACCGCACATTTTGCCTCGAAGCTAAATCTTTGATAGCGGGAAATAATGCGTATAGACGCTAGATTAGTGGCACAACACGCGGTATTATTTATACCTGTAATCGGTATGTTAGACTTAGTCAAGTTAAGCGGTAGTTTCTTAGCAAATTATTCCGTACAAAAATTTATTTGTGAACCTGCATCCAATAGAACCCTTGCGAGTTGTCTATTGCCAGCCCGGTCGATGACAAACACAATTGCTGTTGATAAAAGAACATTATTTGTAGATTGTAATTTAAGTGAACAATAGTTACTGCTGCTGGCAGAAACTGGGTTTGACACATTGTTTGTGTGCAACAATGTATGGTGTCGTTTTCAGCAGATTTTACATGATTGTTTAATCTTACAATTAGATGAGAAATGATCTGGTCTTAAACAATTGGTACAGCATTTATGATTTAATATAAATTGTCCTCGTTCTGATGTGCTTAGTGCACGAAATTTATCACAAATGTAAATTGGATGATTAGATTTACAGCATAAGCATGAATAATTATTTGACGCTGAGTGATAACTTTTAAATGCAGTGCTGCCAGCAGCGTTTCGTGATTTATGTTTGTCATATTTATTATTGAATCTTAAACATAGCTTGTTGAGCTGCTGTCCGGCATCGATAGGCAGTGTATTTTCTAACAACTGTCTACGTGCGTTTCAAACTGAGTAAAACCTTGAAAGTTAGGAAGATTATCGGGGTCTATAGACTCCTTCCATAATTTAAACGTGGTATGGTCCAGTTTTGCTGGCAATAATTGTACAGTGATAAGCTCGAATGAATCCACTGACAGTTGCATGGCCGCCAGTGAATTAACGGAAGACGTTATCGTATTTATGAATTCTGCCAAATTTTGGACAGAGTCCTTAATTGTTGACTTTACTTCAAGTAAATTTTGAATATAATACTTAGCTTGTATAAATTTGTTGTCATATCTAGCGGAGAGCAAACTCAACGCTATCGAATAGTTTTCGTTACAAATAGGTAATTAAATCTAGCGGCTTATTTTTCAGAGACGAATACAAATAGTGTAATTTCTGCACTGACGTGAGATATGATCTGGCATGCACCAAGTCCAGAAATACTGAGTAGAAATGCTGCCATTCTAAGATATTGCCTGTGAAGCAGGGCAAACTTATGGGTTTTAGTTGCATATTGCTTGTTAATACGGGAGATACAGTCTGAACGTTAAAGGTTTCTATCAATTGTAAAATATTGGCTTCTGTTGAATATAACAGCTCTTCGACCTCAACTCGGTCTTCTTGAGCAGCGTTTATGTCTTTAGAAATGAGTTCAATTTCGGACTGTACCTCATCGTATTTTGTTGCCAAGCTTTTTAGACTTTCAAGTCTAACTGTTAAAAAATGTTTGGTGTTAGTGTTTTTGTCAAAGTTAATGATAGCCGAATTAATACGCACTATGGCAGACTTTAAGCCGCCTCTCTTTCTGACCAACACTTTGAGGCCTTCTTCAGCCATTGTACGCACCTGTTAATGATGTTAATGATGTGGTACCTGGTATGCGATGTCCTGAAGCGTCGAGGCCGTGGAGAAGATGGCAAACACACCGGCCGGAGAGATGACTGCATAAACTGAAGTGTTGACGCTAGCACATTGATGATCTTGCAGTGATGTCGTCACGAGGCTCAATGGCGACGAAAGAATGCTGGTTAAGTCCCGACACGGTCGGATCAGCGAACATGCTGAGTCGCCCGTGATGGCCAGAAATTGGGGCAGAAAAATAATGAAATGGTGAATGACGAATCCAGGCACGGAGCGACCAAAAAAATGTTATAATGCGGCCCGAGTGGACCGAATGTGTTGATGTCGGCACGTGTGTACTAAGAATTTTCTATCAGGTAGAATGATGATTGGGGTGCTATTGCCAGGATGCAGAATGATAACGATAGTGGACTGTATTAATACATTTATTAGGTTTCTGTTTTACAATTGAATCATAGTGTTGAGATTGGCTAATTCTGAAGATTTTAATGTTGAAGAAACGGATTCGTAAATGAAGCTACATTTTAGATGAGGCGCAAATGTGTGCCACTCAGCTTACATTGAAAAAACGTTGAGGCCTAAGGCCTAAATAATTGTCGCGACAACAAGAAGTGAAAAGACAGAACAGGCAGCAAACATAATGACGTCCGCTGCCAGACAAGGCTCGTAGAACTGTGTCGTTGTAAAAACATGATAAGCACGATTTGAAAGCGTACAGATTAGCCCACCTATGAATGCAAAAATTACCACACTACTGTCCACTGACTGTTACACTAGACGATAATTAATTAATTCTCTTGAAAGACGAACACAACATTACTGTCGCTGTAAAGAATAACGTGCAAAATACAAACCTAACTGACAACCTAACCTCCACGTGATGCAGTCAGCTAGACAACTAACGGTAGCAGTATAGTCAGCTAAAATCTACCTTGTTACAGACGCAGCAACTACACGTTTTTTTTCCAGCCTATAAAGTCGATACATAATTCATTTAAGTTTACTATGGAAGTGGAAGTGAATGCTGAAATTCCTTTCTAAGATGTACATATATCACGGCAACCGGAGGGATCTGTAAATCATCGGGCCTACATAAGCCTACCTACACTAATAGACACCTTCATGCAACTTTTCATCATCACCCTGTACAAAAGGAAGCCGATCCCAACCACAGAAGGAAGAGGGTCTCTGATGTCGATCACTTGTTGGAGGAGAAATCTCACCTAACGGGAGCTGTTGAAAGAAACGGATATAACTCGAATTCTATAAGTAAAATATTTAAGAAGCCTGAAAAACCTTTAGAAACCCTTAAAGCAAAATATAGTAACCATAAAGCATTCTTGGCGTACGTAAAAGGTAGCACAGAAAAAATTAGCAATGTGTTGAGGAAATATGAGAAGCGTTTCAACCACATTTAAAGCTGGAAAACCAATCAAAGTCAGAATCCTGTTTAACACTGAAGGTATTAACAACATTCCGTGTACCTCCGAAATGATCTTTCTTTGCCAGACGAGCCGCCTGATATTTATATGGATTCGAGTACATGTCAGCTACACGATGAGCTTACCAGCTGAAAAGTCGTAGTAGTTGAGCATTCAGACATAGCTAATCACATAATAAACTTTAAAGACGCCTCTGTTATAAGGTCGTACACTATTTATTATGCCAGAATGGTCTTACAAACTATAGAAATTAATAAACACAAACATAACATCAACAGAGAAGCAGTAACGCTAGAAACGAATTGGTACACTTTACTTTCTGGCTTGACTGTACGGGAGTTGACTGACCTCACAAATAATGCACACGCCGTAACACCTACAGTGCAGGGTCCACTTATCGGACTACCCACCGCCACTTGTACACTATATAAATTAATATGCTTGTTATGCGACAAGCCTTTTGCCCGGTGACAAGTGGCGCCCAACGTGGGGCCCCGATCATCGGGCGGATGCCCGATCCGGCCACGCCAGCGAGCTACCAGCCGGCACACAAACCAACATGGCGCCCAACAGACACCTCTACAACATCCGGAGAAGAGCAGTAGGCTGGCTACAGTAGAGCATTCAAGGCCCGGGGGAGCTTTGACAGCAGCGAGGCGAACGTTTCCGGTACCAGCGGCGCGAACACCTGGCGGCGCGTGACACCTGACGAACACACAGCGAGTCAATCAGGAATCAGCAGCCGAGACGTGACACCTGACGTGTTCGGAGCGAGTCAATCAGCGATCCCGGACAGGGCGTCAAAAGAGCGCCGCTAGAATATTTTGGCTCACTTCATCGCCACGCCATCGGACGCATTTCACCTCCTCTCCTGTCTCGGAAGATATCGACGTGGAGTCGGCGTGAAGGAACAGCCGAAGAGTAGAACCGACGTTCATTGTGTTCATTGCTCTGTATCGCGCCAGCGACGGACTTCGCTGGGCCGGCAGCAGACTCGACGCAACTGATGCCGAAAGAAGAGGAGGATTGTAGTACACCACGAACAGCAGGCGGAGCCGCCGAACATCTCAGCGTGAGTCGGGCGTAACTAACATCTCACCGTTTTTGCCAACGGAACTTTTTAGGGTCACCAAAATAAAGAAGAGTTGTACGATTGGAGCCATTTGTCATGCGCCAAGACTTTTGTCCGGTGACAAGTGGCGCCCAACTTTGGGCAGCGATAATTGGGCGTATGCCCGATCCAGACACACCAGCGAGCTACCACCCGGCACGCAAAACAACATGGCGCCCAACAGACACCTCTACATGATACGGAGAAGAGCAATAGGCTGGCTACAGGAGAGCATTCAAGACCCGGGGGAGTTGTGACGTCACGGAGGCAAACTTCTGCTCCCCGTTACCAGCCGAGAGAGCGCCACGAACACCTGGCGGCACGTGATACCTGACACAGCGAGCCAATCAGGGATCAGGAGCCGAGACGTGCGCCAGATGTGACGTGTTAGGAGCGAGCTAATCAGCGATCCCAGTCAGGGCATGAAAACAGCGCCGGTAGAATGTTTTGCGCACTCCATCGCCACGCAATCGGACGCACTTCATCTCCTCTCCTCTATCGGACGACATCGACGCGAAGTCAGCCGAAGAGTAGAACCGACGTTCTTGCATTCTTCGCCGTGTACCACGCTAGCGACGGGCTTCGCTGGGCCGGCAGCGGACTCGACGCAACCGATGCCGAAAAAAGAGGAGGACTACAGTACGCCACGAATAGCGGGCGCAGCCGTCGAACATCTCAGCGCGGCTCGGGCGGAACTAACATCACAGCGTTTTCGCCACACGGCCCTTTTTAGGGTCACCAAAATAACTAAGAGTTGTACGACTGGCGCCATTTGTCCGGTGACAATGTACACAGGTAACAAAGTATTGGGTTACTTTATTGTAAAGGTTTTAAAAATATACACTCACTTGGTTACGTTTCACAGTTTATTATTTACTTCTTACAGGTGTTTCAGGTTATAAGCTATTCTCAAAGAGATCTACGGACAACTGTAAAACTAACCAAGTGTTTGTATATTTTTGAAACGTATGTAATAATATGTTTTACCAATTTTCCAAAGAGTCATCAATCAATATCGTTAATTCATTGTGTACTTCACATAAAATGGATGGAACCTTCAACAGCTGTTAAAATTGAAAACTGTGTGTCCTTCCTACATAATTCAAGAAACGTTTGCCAAAGTCGTCATCCGTTTCGTTTACACACTCTAGCTTTAAATACCTGGTTTAGCAGAAGTAACATGTAGCAGACAGGAAGCAATTAAACATGCTATTTTCTTTTTGACACGTTCTTTTGATTGACATAAATACATACGTAATCAACTTTTGCTGTTTGATCACCATCAGCATAGCGAGAATGTACGCCCGTACTCCACACACGGGGTACAGATTAATGTTTTATTCTCCCACCTTCTTTCTTTTATTCTGGCATTTCACGTTGCATTATACGCCACACCGTCGGTCATCTTTGGCGTTTCTGCGCATTCTTTCCCTGTGGATTTTCTGTATTTTCTGCAATAGTCCTGTCTAGTGTTCCTTCATTTCTAGTGATAGGAATTAAAACGCTTTCATGTTCTGACTTGTATCCATTCTTTAATACATTTGAAACACACACTAATCTGTTCTACGATATAATTGTCTCCAGTTCAGTTGTTACAACTCCTATACGCTGCTTCTGATCACCAATTTGCTATGATCTCACTAGCACTGTTCAACACACACTATTGTAAACACCAATAAATATTATCCAATCAACATTATTCCTGTAAGTAATACAAGTCACCATTTATATAGAGGTCCGCACACAATATCACAGCTACCACTACACTGCTACTAAACAGTTGTCACGGCACACGCAGTGAATCATAAGTCATAACAAATCTGTAACTTTCTGGCCGTTTACAAAACACTGCAGTATATAACCTGTCGAGTTTTGCGAGAGCATTCCTCGATATAAGTTGCGTAGAGAAACTCTGGAGGCGTAGAAAGCCCTAGACCATTTGAGAATGCTAGGTTAGCCAACCTTGTAAACACCGTTGTTATCTACGCAAGTAACAATGTAATCTCATAGGCGATATAATATTCCCCGAAACAAGTATCAACATTTATGGGTCTCTTTTTAATTTATACTTTTTCCTCTGTTCAGTAAACTGGCAACATTGACCTGGTATATTTCTTTCCCAAAGCATGAAAGCGCCCTTCAACTCCTTGTGTGTACCTATATACGTTTGTAAATATCTAGACTATGTATGTATGTATGTAAATATATTTTGTACAGAAAATAAGAAACATTCAGAAAATTATAGGAAGTAGAATTTTATCACGTTAGTTTCTTTTATAATAATACAAATATGGTTATACAAACGTTTCATATTTTATGACCCCACACTCAAACGTTGTACAAAGAAATTGAGCTTATATTATCGTTGACTCTCTGCTTTATAGTTCCAGTGAGTATTACGGTTTTCACAGCATGGTTTATTCAACAAAATTATGGTTTTATATTTCATAATTGTCATCATCATCTCTCTAAGGACTAGGCTGTCTACCTCTTCCGGAACTCATCTCCTTCTCAGTTTACCGACATCTCTCTTCCCAGTAGGGTGATAACCCAAGGCAGCTACAAGTAGACGGATATTAGGCATGCGATTCAAGTGTTTACACCATCTCCTTCTGTGGTCTTAAATTGTCTGGTGTAATGATAGAATGTTTAAATCGCGTCTAATATCGTTAGATCCAAGAGAGAACAACCTTGCGTCTATCTTAGAAATTTCATTTTGGTTGCCTGAATACTCTGCACGACACTTTTACCAAGACTCCATGTCTCACTAGCATACAGGAATGTGGAGACAGCCGCAGTTTTATAAAATTTTATTTCGGTATTCTTCCGTATTTTATTTTTCAGTTAACTTTTTATAAATTAGGTTCATTTTTATTGTTTAAATTTTTTTTTTTTTTAAGTATAGCCAGCCTATTTATTTGTGTCATTTGATAAATACATGAATAGTGTGAAAACAAAAGTTTTTTATTATTCATATTACATATTAAACAAAGTTTTAAAGTTCAGTTTCCAAACATAACCTTTCCTTAACATCTGTAGGTAACCAACAATAATACGCCATTCAGACATGTGTAACAACAATTTTAAAACATGTTACACCAAATTTAATGCGATCGTTGTTGCTTAGGTGTGAAAGTATGTGTAAATAAACTAAAGATATCCGTATTGATATTTATAAATATAATTTATTAAACTGAAGTATACAACACAATGATAATCATACCATTACTAGGTAGCGTTATATAAACTAGCACGAGTCCAATGAAAGTAAAAAATGTTTACTTGCTTTGAGCTAACATCATAAACACACGCACGCTTCTGGGTGAAACACATGCACAAAGGGTGAAAGAGTGGGTGAAATTGGGTAATTAAAGCGAGTGGGCGTACATAAAAATTAAAATATTTTAAATTAATTACTTCACACTTTTAAGGTATTATATGTTGAAAGTAGAAATGTATAGAACACACACCACATGGGTTCCCCAAATCATAATTAGACATAAAAATAGTTTTATTATTTCATAATATTTAAGTAAATAATTAAAGTTTCGCAAACGGTAAGTTAAATCCAATACTAATAATTGATTCAGGGAAAGCAAATATTGAAAATGTTGGGAATAATTTGTATTTTATGTTACCTGTAATCAAATATATAGTGTGTAGATGTTTGTGTGTGTGCGCGCGCGCGAGCGTAGCATATACCTTTACTTGACTAATATTTCAGGTCAGTAAAAGCAATATTTTGCTGAATAAAATATCTTAATAACCGATTCTGACGTCAATAAATAATGGCAAGATTTTTCGTGTAGGGCAGCAAACACTTAGGAAGCAGAATATTATTTAAACGGAACGGAAGCAGGAATAGGTTGAAGGAAGTTAGTGGAAATTCGATACGATTGAAGTTGAGGTTTTGGTAGGAGGTTCTAAGCTGTCAGTAGTAGACAACTCGAACAAAAGTGGGAAATAAATGTACCTACGTAAAGTGATCTGAAGGCAAATCATGCACATCCTAGATGAATGAAGAACGGAATTTGAGAGGAAAGAATTAGAGCAAATAGACAAGGCCTGTGCCAAATAATGGAAGTCTTTGATCTAAGTCGTAGAAAAGGAGAGCAAGAAGATCCATGGAAACATAATGTGCATAATGTGCTGCACGTGTACTTGTGCTGTAGGCCTATATTTCCAGAGGCCAATTAAGTGAACTGTATGAGTATTATCATGTAGGAGATTACAGTGGCGCAGATCTGAAACAAAATCATTTCCATACATAAAAAAACGTTATTTATATAGTCCTATAAGACAAACTATCGATAATCCTATAAACACACATCGATACACACGCAATTAAATCTACTAGACACAAACAGACGCGCGCACACATACAATTT
This sequence comes from Magicicada septendecula, assembly GCA_034769895.1. Lineage (NCBI taxonomy): Eukaryota > Metazoa > Arthropoda > Insecta > Hemiptera > Cicadidae > Magicicada > Magicicada septendecula. The sequence goes on along the minus strand of CM068374.1, from coordinate 117,291,238 downwards.
GTTGTCACGGTAAGGTAAAAAGCGATGTGAAACAATACTATATAATTGATTAAAAAGAAAATTATTCTAGAACTAACTAGTCACATTAATATTAACAGGCTGCAAAATTGATAGCTCATTCTAAAACTTTCACAATGTTTAGTATAGTTTAGTAACTCATTATTCGTTTGATGAAACTTACAAAGCTTAACAAATCTACATCATATTCATGAGTATGCACTGCACTTCAAAGAATTTACTTTTTGTTGTGATGTGTGATGCTGCGTACTTCGCGCCACGTAGTTTTATGCGAGAATGCCACTGAACGACACAAACCGCGAAACGTAGCTGCGGTAGCTAGTTGGCCGATATTACTTGTTATACGTAATGGTAAAGAATGTACTTTAAAATTAATAAATATTTTTAAAATTTATCAAACACAAAAGTTTGAGCATTCTTAATGCAAAACTCTTTAGTAGCGAACAGGGATTCGACATTCTAGCAAACAATACGGAAGCAAGATACACGAAACTCAGAGTTCTGTCAAGTCTGCCTATTGCTTTAGATGTAATTCTTAAATGGTAAGGATAATTTTTTACGGAGTATTCAGTTGGGTAAAATAAATTCATAACGGAGGCATTAAGAAAATTTATTTTTATAAGAGAGAGGTAAGTCGGAAATTTGGAAAACACTGATGTAAATTGACTGCTTGTCCACTCTCTTTAAAGTACAATTTTGTGGTGCGGCAATTGAAGTTACCATAGAATTGCTTCCAATATGAATGAGCGTCTTTAAAATGCGCCCCTTTTAATGTATCTTTAGTTTAGGGGAAAACCACACAGGCTCTGATCAGATTGCATGTTGGAATCCTTTTATTTTCCCGGCTGAAACTCTTAACGTAGACAGTACCGCTTAAAAAACTGATAAATTTTTGAAGTTTCGGATAAACAAACTCGAGATTTTGTCATTTTAATTAGTTGCACTATCTTTTCCGTATTTTTACACAGTAGGCATAATTGCTGTATACTGCACTGCATTTCCGTATGAACACCACATGCACTTTAGCGAGTTTGGTAACTTTGTTGTGAGGATTCTTGGCTATAACAAAATATTTCGTAGACACTTCACAGTACATATTAACACTAAACATCTCTATGTATTGCTAGGTTGAGTATTCTTATTATAATATCCGATATTATTAAATGTATTAAAACTTGCCACCCATTTTTGTTTATACTCAAATGTGTTAAAAGTTCATTTGCTTACCGACGTAATCAATCGCATATTTACTTTGAACATTCCCAGTGGAAACACTTCCGCACCTCTTAATTGCATTTCTATTAGCAGCAAGCTTAGCTAAAACAAGCACAAAAAAGCATATATATTGGACATACTAACATTATAACGTAAAGATTGTTAAAAGTAATTGTTGCTGGTATTAAGTATGATACTACAATAAAATATTTGAATTGTAATCAGTAAAAGAGAACAAGGACGGGAAAAGAATTAAAGCAGCTAGTAACTTTGATCCTGATATTATGTAATCATTAAGTAACATCAGGACGATTACCATTGAAAGGTATTGAGGGATGGGTTAAAATATTTATTTGTTTAACAAGGTAAAAATTACATATAATCACATAATAGTTGTCGTAGTAATAAGAAACGTATTCCGCTCACACTGAGATTCCTTCTTAATTTATTAGCTTTATTTTCTCCAACCTATTTTAATTTAGATAAACCAAAGTTCTAAACACTTGTTTTCAGCGATTTCTTTGAGCGTTTTTACTTTTGCGAAATTACAATTAACTTTGATTTAGTAAAATTAATCCTTTTTTTGACTGTCGTAGAAAAACACGTTATTTCTCTCATAATTTCCTTTATTATAAAGGCGTTATTTATTAAAGAACGTCTATAACAGAATGCTCGACCAATTTATTATCAGAATCTAATGTTCATTCATCGACAGTAACCGACTGCCACTTGAGAAATGTTAGTGTTGTTTCTGTGGTTTTATATACGCGATGTTAGTAAATAGTTGACAGATCATTAGTGATGCCTTCGTAAATGAAAGCTGAATTTTCCTCAAAGTGTAATCGGTCTTACCATGCTAGTTTAAGTAACATATTGGAAAGCTGACAAATATTACCATAGTGTAATAGGAAAATATATTTGGTTTCGTCTTACTCTAGGTATCTTTGGACTGTTTTACGTATAGTTTACGAATCTATTCATTTCTCGAACAAATGGAACAAAGTAAATCTATCACTGGCACAAATTTTAAATTGATTATCATCTACAAAAACAAACATTTATATATAAACGTTGTTGCTATTGTGATTTAACCATTTGTAAGAGACAACAAGCAAGTGAACATTATTATACATTAAGAAATATATCAGTAACACCTAAGTGTTATTTGCGTTGTAAAACATATCCTGCCTTCTTATTTTCCATACGCTTGAACAGTGCTTAGGTAAGGAAATGCAGTATTTTTTATGCCTGAAAAGATGTGGCGAGTACCAGTGTTGAACAAAAATTATATGGTTTCCAGCAACAAGCTAACATACATGAAGTATCAAAAAATATAAAATTATAAGATAGTATTATAACAATAACAGGTAGTGAGAATATGTACAATTTATAGACGGTCCGGCAGAAAAACCTGACGGTTTCTGAAGTAGTTCTGTGGAGTGTAGAATGAAGCGCTGTGGTCGACCTTGCGCTCGTGTATTTGACAGCTCAAAACATTTCAGTCGACATGGAACTTTGGTCGGGAAAACATCGCTCGTTCCTAGTGGAAACGTTTTTTAAAAGCAATGATTTAGTGATTGTTACGCAGCGCGCTTTTCGCCGTCAAATCAACATTCATCGAGATGACCGTGTTCCAGTCCGCAATACCATACCGTTGTGGGTAGTGACTTTTCGGGAAATGGCTTGTGCCATAAAGAACAGACCACCAGGGAAACAACATACTGTTCGAATGTAGAATGTTCCGTAGCGTGATAAGTAGAATGTTGAACGCTGTCCTTAGCAGTCTTCGGCGATAGGCATTAAAACACCCAAGTGCCTAGGGATTTTTGACCGCTCCGTACACAGAATTTTACATTTGAAACTCGACTTTGATCGCTACGAACTAATTATAATCCAAAAAATGAGTGCCCAGGATAATATAATTTGCATGCGTTATTGTCATGAACTTCTGAATATTGAAAATGGCCAAGTGCTGAACAAATTGCTCATGAACGATGAGGCCAATTTCCATCTGTGTTGTTATGTCAATTCGCAGAACTACCATTACCGGGATTTTCAGAATCCTCAAGAGCCGTTTGAACGACCGTTATACAATGCAAGGTTGTTTTGTGGTGTGGCTCAACGTCTTCCGGGACAATTGACCCCTACATTTTGAAGATGAAGTGACTGTAAATTCACAAGGTAACGTTCACATGCTTACAACATTTCTTGCACCTGAGTTATGGCAACATGGTATTGAATTGGAAACTACGTGGTTCCAGCAGGATGGGGCAACTCCTCAAACTGCAAGGGCTTCCATGAATAAATGTGAGTGATGTTTGTAGCCCGAGTGATCTCACACTGAAGGGACATTCAGAGGCATCCAAGATCGCCCGACTTCAAAGCCTGCGATTACTGTCTGTGGGGTATGTCAAGAGTAGGGTATACCACGACCGGTCGAGAACAATAATGGATTTGAAGCGGAATATTCGGACAGAAGTGGCGGCAATCTCTCCGGAAGTTCCGATGCGCGTAATTCGCGGTTTACCGTTACGGCTCCAAGAATGTGTTGAAATGAGGGACCCCGTCTAACGAATGTGATTTTTAAAAACTAACTGATGTAAGTAAAATGTTTTGAGATGTACTTGAATTCTGAAATAAAATATTGTTTATAAACAGTTTATTCTTGTTATAATTTAATTTAAAAAACCGTCAGGTTTCTCTGCCGGACCTGTAGTTTCAAAATAGTTATTAGAGAGCAATATACTTGTTTCCTTCAAATGTTTTATTCTCGTACACCACCTGACGTACAAAATATCGTCTGTACCTTGGGTAACAGAAGATAAACTTATACACATATATGGTACTAATGTAGGGATATTCGAAAGGTTTACTTCAATATAACATCTCTATGTCACTCATTGTAAACATTCATTTACAACAGCATTAACTTACTTGAATTCTCTCTTCGTCCTCTGCGCGGAAACATAACATCTTGTCTACGTACTCTTGCAGTTTCTTTGCCTAAACAGAAGAGCAAATTAAATGGTTTGTTGTTTGAATAATTGTTTCTTACAATCTGATAAATGGTTTTATACCTGTATTCATTACAATATTTAGACTTAATACATTAATTACAATTGTTCGGGAAACAACAATTTTGTTTTCAATTCAAATTCTTAACTTTCATACACAAATTTCAAAACATGTTTTCCTACGTTAAGATAATTTACGTCAGTACCGTCCCTTCAGCACTACTCAACACAGCGCTGGCAAAAAATATCAACCGTGGAGAAACAAGCTCAAGTTTAGCAAAAAAGGAATACGATTATATACCTATATATTTCTATTTCCTCATGATAAGTTCTTACTAGATGTATCAATACAGTGATTAGACAATAAATAAGTAACAGTAAAGTGTTTTTATTATACATTACGTAAAGCAAATTTGGATTATAAACACCCGTCTTATGGGAAAAGGGCCTCAGAAAGAAAGCTGCCCCGGGCTCCCAGTGACCTTGCTACGCCACTGACTGCATAAAAGTCAGTATCTTTAATTTTCTAACAACAGATTTGCATATTTCAATACGACATTATATGCATATGAAATCTTACGAACCGGAATGACATTACGAAAATATTTATTGCCAAGTGAACAATACTGTTTTTATTATTTAGTTTTATAATTTGTGTACCTCTTTAATCTATTATCAAAAACAAGAAGAACTGTCAATGGTCAGCTCTTCATAATCCTGTGTGTTGTCAGCCAATTTGTTAAATGTTCGCTTTGTCAAACAGATTACAGATCTCAAAAAAAAAAAAAAAAAAAAAAAAAAAAAAAAAAAAAAAAAAAAAAAAAAAGTGCCACAGATAAGTCGATACTTTTCTGGAACACTACTGTAAACGCGTCTGGTCGATTGTACGTCGATGGATTAAGAGGCCAAGATCAATAGTCTTCAATTATCTTATGACATTCAAGGTATCCAAGTTTACGTACTGCATACGCATTGTAGGGACACTGCAAATACTACTCTGTAGCTAAGTATGGATATAACAATTGGGCAAGTTTCAACGTAAAAAAATAACAATATCGTTCATATTATTGCAGGAGATATTGTTAGGCAAATAGAAATAATTTTAAAAATTGTGCATCACGACGTCTGTCAATAATGAATTAAAAATGTGTTTCAAAAAAGAGTGTAAAACATTATGAAACTTTCAATACCAAGTAAAATACTCTTTACAGATTCAGTAAGTTTAACCGTTGCTTGCGTAAAAAACGTAATGATTATGGATTTTCTACTTAGCTTGCGAGCGCGTGTGTGTGTGTGCGTGCAAGCTAGATCCTGCGTCTATGCAGGTTTCAAATGAAGTGCAACAGACTTTCACCTAAGGTACACGCTCACAATCGTTTTTTAAGACAAATTATTAGATTCATAAAATTAATCTCCACACAAACCTATACGCGTATCTGACAATTAATCTATTACGTGAGGCATGACAAAGCGGCTGTATGCCGATTTTGAGTTAGTGTCCATGTAATTTTTTGATTACTTTTGCTATCGCTTCCTAAAAGGTTCTAGAACAAAGTTAAGGAACAATTTTGGCCCGCTCTCACACCTAAAGGGTTGAAAACTACCCCTAAACGGTGGAAAATATGAAACGAAAAGAGGATGCATTTCGAAGACCTAAAATTAAGTACTTATAGGTTTTTGGGGGTGCTGAGGGTGCTGACTACGATTCTGATGTCAAAGATTTTATTCGACGCAAAGCGTAGTTTTTAAAGGGCTGAAGCTGACTATAATCAGGCGGTGTAAGTATTAAACTTCGCGAGAATGCCGGTCAGAGCCTCGAAAGTGAGTACCTATAAGTTTTTTGGGGGTGCTGATTACGACTTTGACGTCAAGGAATACATCCGACGCAAGTGTTTGACTTGAAAGGGCTGAAAACTACCCCTAAAGGGTTTTAAATATGAAACAACGCGAGGATGTACTTTGAAGTCCTGAAATTGGGTACATTCAAAATTCAAAAGTTCAAAATTAAGTACGAAAAAATATATATTTTATCCATACTTATAAAATTTAATCAAAGCATATTATTTTATTAAATTTAATATTCGATTGATATAACGAACCAGCAGATATTGTTTTGTTTACAATAGAAGTTAAAAAATAATAATAATACGTAATTATATTGTCAATTTGAAAAAATTTAGTTTAGTATAAATTAATAGGCTCTCAGGACCGCACCCGAACATATAACATACGATAACAAAATCTAACGTTGGAGCGCGTTTACATTTTCGGTCATAACAGGGTCAATATTTAAGGAAAAAATTTCAATAAAAATGCATTTTGTAGGACATTGAAAGAGCTACAACTATTGTCATATCCACTACAGTATAAAAACCTACTGTACACTAAATATTTCGCCTAGAATTCAAAAATATTTTACACGATGTCGGCAAAATAGACATTTAAACTGCTTTAACTTATCGCGTTTTAGTCATAAAGGAATGAAACGAAAGTTAAAAGTTTTGTTTTACTATAAGCTTTATTTTTGATTCATAATAATTTTTTTATAAAACGCATCGTTACTGAGATAATAAAACACGCGAATTTTTTTTCGAAAATCCTAAAACTTGAATTTTCTTAAAACGTTACGTGTTACTGTACAGCAATACATATATAGTTCAAAAAATTGAGGACGTTGCTAATATAATAGACAACCGAACACTACAGTATCTCGGCTTAATATGCATATTTGACAAAATGGCGGACGTCCTTTTTCACATTTGTTGGAAAAAATTTGCAGAAATGATGATATTTTCCTGCATAACTTAGTAATCTTTTAAGCTGCACAAATAATTAACCCAGAGTTTTTAGAAAATTAACAAAGCTTCATTTGATACTAATTTAGTTACGATCGAACAATTTTTCACCGTGTTATATCAGTTTTAAACTAGTAATTTAATCAAAAACTGGTTAATCGCCATCTTGTTTTGGCTGTGTCTCGAGAACCATTTGACATAACGAAACCAAACAATGTCGAAAATGTTCACCTGGTAATAAGCTTTCAGTTAGGGTTGTACAAATTTTTAAAAAATGGCGTTGTTTTTTAGTTATTTGCAGATTAATTTAAAAAAAACGCGTTTTTTTGCAGAAATTTGAACCCTTGTAACTCGCAAAGAATGCATTGTTTTCGGAAAAATGTATACCACCTTCTTGTTTAGAATTTAATTATCTATCGGATACCGGGGTTAATTAATTTTTGTTTTTTTCACCCTCGAAAAAAGGGTGAAAATAACCCCTAAATTTGAGAGCGGGCCAAACAATTTCCTTAACATTATTTTATAACCGTTTATAAACATTTTGCAAAAAAAATCAGAAGGATCCATGGACACTAACTCAAAATCGGCAGAAAATTCCTCACGTATTAGACTAAATTGCCAGTTAAAATACTTCCACAACCGTCCGCGATCGTATTTACTTACAGTCACGTTACAATAATAATCATTTCTACAACAAGTTATTAACACAATGCAGTGCATAAACTTAATGTTAACTTACCTTTCTACTAACAGACTCGGTGAACGCAACTACAACAATCATGATAACAAACTCCCACACCGTTATCACTATTAACATGAAATACGCAGAATCAAATGGTGTTTCAGGTAAGAAGACATCTGTGTGTCCAAAAACGTACCACACTATGTAAGGGGGTCTCGTTAACCGGAATATTGTTATAAAAATTTCAAGTGCCAAATGTACGCCTAAAAAGCGATAAGCGATAAAGCGATAATTTTCTGCAACTGATCTGTAGGCACAGATGGCTGCGTATATGCTGAGTCTATGCTCGAGTCTGTACAGTCTTTAGTAGTCTCCTGACTTTAACCAGATCTGTGTCTACACAGTGCATATGAAGCGACCTTTGGTTTGAAACTGCAAGCACAAATAGATAGCGGAATGTTGTTAGTAGTACATAGGAATAAAAAAAAAAACTGGTACAAGAATTCGAAGTATTAACATAACTAAATTTGTTGTAATGGTGACAAAGACGTTCAAGGACCTGACACTGATTTCTTCAATACAAATTGTTTAAAAAATATCCATCAGTTGTTGATAATTTACACGAGTAGATTCTAAAAATGATTTAAAATTTTCATTACTAAAGGTGTAAAAGTAGACAGTTAAGAATATTTCATAAACATGGATGAAAGCATTAAGGCTAAGAAACGTGGCATTAATTTTACCAAAAAAGATAAAAGAATTTACTGAAGTAAAGTAAAACAGCACTGCCGCAATGAAATACAGAATATACGTGTATGACCTGTAAACGACAGAATGTTTTGTACTGCTATTCCACGGCGAGTTGATTGTTAGTAATTTGCATAGTACTTTGTCTAGTTGAATTGCTAAGTGTACAGGCGTCATAGTAAAATATTTTTCGCCCCCACTAACACAACTAAGAAGAGAAAGAACAGGCAGGTGGTAGCCGATACATCCTAGCTAAAGTGGGTTGTCTTGTTCCTAAAGAAATTTGTCACTAAAGGTTTGTAAATATGAAAGGCTATTTGCACTTGCTGTCAAACATATTCAAGACTGTGTCAGATTGTTGACATGTGTTTTACCTTGGATATAATGTTCACATATTTTATAATTGAATGCAAAATTAATGAAATTTATGAGTGTGTGGAACATAGTATAAAATTCTTTCAGTTGGTATATTTAACAACAACAGACGCATTAACAACAAGGATTAAATTTGTAAATGCAAAATAGAAGATGCCTTTATTATGCATGGATATTAAATTGGTTGGGATATACGAAACTCTTTACTCACAAAGTTAGAACTTTCACAATTGGATCTGAAATTATTTTTGCTAAGCTTGCAACAACGTTAACATCTGTTTTCGCCCAGTGAATATGTGAAATACTTCAAATGAGTAATACAATATTTCCACTAGATCCAAATGTTAGTTAACATACGATGCAACTCTTTCATTTACAATGCAAAATTTGTATTAAAACGAGTATAAACGAGTCTTCATATCTAGTTATCAACAATTATGCTATAGTCATTTTGCCCCTGTATAAACACTGCTGTTTTTTATGGTACGGGGTGTTTTAAAATTGTATTATACTTTTTGAGGTTATATCCTTTCAGAGAGTTATAAGGAGGCAGTTTTCCAATGTTAATCCAACGCTAATTCAGGTCGTATTCCATTCAAACTCAGTTTCCGATTGTTTAGTGCAACAAATTCCTTCACAAATTAGTCAGTTTCCATTTTAAACAGTTTTATGCTTGCTATTTGGATCTTATTTCCCTACGGTTTTTACATCACATTACATCATCATCATCACCAGTCTAAGTATTGTACCCTAGACCTGTTTAGGAATCCATCTTCTCCTCGGTGAACTGAGTTTTCTCTTCCCAGTATGGTGACAACCCAAGGCAGCCACGGATAGACAGATATCAGGGAAGGGGTTGGTTGAAGTGTTCACACCGTCTCCTTCAGTGGTTTTCATATTCCATCGACGAAATTACAGTTTTAGATACATAAATTATAGTTTTATATACTTTGCAATTTAGTAATATATTACCATTTGGAAATAAATTTAAATAAGTCTCTCTTTATAAAGTGTCACAAACGTTGCACGGATCGTCCTGTTATACACTGGATAGAAAATAACTGACACCAGATAAGGCCGCTAATTTCAACTTAATCACAGTTGAAGGCAAACAGGAGATCTTATACAAATCTGATCGTTAAATATTGTCAAATTTTTAAACAAAAAATATCACATGATTATAATTTTGTACTAAGTAACATAATGATCGCTTTGAACTAAACAGCGAGTCATAACAACAATCAGAACGCCCTCTAATATCGACTAACGAGTCGTCAATAATGTCGTAGTTCAGTCGCTCTGAAACTCGATCTGATTCGAAGACCAACCATGTACATATCGCGCATACCGAATGCCAGTATAATAGCCACAAACGTCTGGAATATTCTCGAGCGCTGCCACGTGTGAAGTGTCACATAGCCACTTTGTTATCTATCATATCAACGTAGCTTCGCCTCCTCCTTATCCTGTTCGTCCCGATATGCCACACTGTCTCTGCAGTAATACTTTGGTAGGCGGTCTAGGGAGACGATCTTAAATTTCCGCTGTCCTTCTTTTTGTATTCGATAAACAATATCAACGGTTCTCTTTCTGACAGTGTAAAGGCCTTCCCACTTAGCTGGTTTTGGGGGGCTTTAGGTTATACAACCAACCTGGATACTTTCTTCAAAACCCACAATATTATTGGGAATATTGTACTGCGTTTGTATTTTATCGCTAGCTATCTCAGCCGTCCTTAACGACCTTGCAGTGTAGAATGGTCTGTACGTAATGAAAACTCCCTTCCATACAGAAATATGTATGGAATTTATATAAATGATGCAATGCTTGGATGATAGCCAGAAGTTCTCTTCTCGAATCGCAGTAATTTCTCTCTGCGTTAGAAAGCTTTCTTCTGTAATACGCTATTACTCGTTGTTCATCGTCTTGAACTTGAGACAGATCTGCCCTTAACCAGTACTAATACTAACCGTAATAGTATAAGAAAAATATTTGATGCCAAATTAACGTTATAGTAGCTACTGATAATGGAATAATTATCTGAAACGTTTCTGTACTCACGGATGGCTGACTCAACACGGTTACACAGTGCAGCTTCCAATAAGCTTCCGAGTTGCGCAGGTCTATTTCTGTGTATTCTACGTATAGTAACCAATGAAGCGACACTGCAAACTGTATCAATTGCCGGATTGCTGGTACAAGAATATCAAGAGTACATTCATGAGATAGTGAAATAAAATAGTGTTGTGCACAATATTATAATAGCTATGAATTTGTCAAAAGAGCAACACTTATACTGAAGTAATGAACTATCATACGATTAAGAATAATGCTTTCCAATTTTTTACTTAGGCTATATAAACTTGATTGTCACCCACAGATTTACTGATTATGCCAACATACGTAGTGAAATATAAAAAAAAATCATTTACGTATATTTCCACAAAAAAGAACAAATATTTACATAATTGCGTATAAATGTAGTATCTTCTTATTTCTTATTTTTGACATCAATAAAGAATATATTACTACAGGAGAAATATATAAAATCCACATGCTGCTTTGGTAAACGGCAGAATACTGTGTAGTAACATTCCACGGGTACATATATTTCTAAACTTTTGCTCAAGGTATCATTTAATTTTAATGATAACTGGTAAAAATTCATAGAAAAGTTGTATTAACATGCGCAGTACTCCAACAGAAGAAAGAACAATTTAATAATGCTCTTTTTTAGCCGTAATGTTTTTAATTCATGTTGTCATAGGCAAATTGAGAGGTCAAGCAATAAATTGAAGTCTAATCTTTTGTTATACTCAAGTCAACTGTTTATCACGTACTACACATATGACAGCCCGTTCACATGCTTCAAACTGCAATAATAATTATTTCACAACAATCTACATATGTTACTCACTACCTCTTAATATCACATACGGAGAAACAATATTAGTAAAGTATAATATTAACACAATTTTGTACTATACTGTTTTTTGTTAAAATACTAAAAAATGTATTCTAATTATTATAATGTAATAGAATTAATAAAGCGTTAAACTTAATGATTTTATACCACAAAATTTTATTGTACAAACAAATATTGTCTGGGACTAGGGATAGTTGTGAAACATCTAATTAAGGTCTAAGTGATCTAACTCTACACTACATAATCCTTACAATAAGCCCCTGATAGCTCACCTGTTAGAAGGAGATAGGGCAAGCTTATTTCTTTTCTATAACAAACTTAACTAAAAATTCCCAACAATAAGTTGAGCTGATTTACTTTCCCTGATCCTAAATAAGGATACTATTTTCATAATCGTAAGATCGTCATCTCAATAAAAGTAAATAGTTTAATTTCCCTTGGTTATTTCAAACACTTTTTGGCTTTGTTTTCATTATATAAAATTTAGGATCCTATCAGTATAACGATTGGATAATAAGTGAATCAGATTGACAACAATTACTACATAACAGTAATAATAACAGTTGATCGGCAACAATTACTACGTTTTGATTGTCAGTAAGGTACAGATGATGAGATATGATTAAATACTTTGGCCACTAGGAGGTATCACTTTCCTAAAAGATTTTTTAGAAGACGGCCTGCTACATGAAAAGCAATCCAACATTATATTGTCTCATTTCTTCTCTAAGTCGACTCGTCTGACCATAACTAACAACACACACATTACAGGTTACACAGAAAATTTCCAAATTTTTCGGGACATTGACCCTGAGAAAAACATATGCCTTATTTTCTTCAGAGTCTTCTTGCTATATATCTGAACAGGAAGATGCTGGATTATTCGACCAGGAAAGGAATAACATGACTATCTACTATGCAACGTCTCTGGGATCACCGCCACTTTCTCGTCTGCAGCACTTTTCGTAGTTCCTTCGAAAAACCACTTCTGACTTCCAGGCTCTACACAGCACATTACTACGGGTCATAGGGAGCTCTATTGAGGACAAAATCTTGTAAGCAGCTTGCGTAACCAAAATATTACTTTAAATTTGTATCAATTTATATCTCTTTGATTTTTTCTTGCCAACAATTACACCTTTGCTAATTTAACAGTAGGATGTAATTGGCTTACCTTCAGTACATGATAGTTTTTTTTTATCAATCCATCCTCTCCGGTGAGGTGACTATTATTTGTAGATATTTGAACCTGTTGATCTGCTCTAACTACTTTTCTTTCTAGGAAATCAAGGCTTCTACATTAATCGGTTAGGTTATGATCATCACTTTCATTTTATTTTTTCTTGGTGTTCACATTGATGGCATTTTCCCACTGTTACTGCTTTCTGCATTTCTGTATACAATTTGCAATAGACCGTCTAAACTGTGTAGATAAAAGATTGAACATTCACCCGTTTTATTACAAATTTTCGCAACTTTCATCTTGTTGTTCTTCTCTTAAATTCCTTGAGGATCTTAAATTATTTTTATATAGTGTGTTTACGCAATTCTATAATGCAAAAAATATTGGCTCAGGCATTTTATTTTATTTATTTTATTGTACATAGAGATACCATTTTTTTTTTAATTTGAAAATGTTCGTAAGATATACTGGCAGTGGTACGTTGAATATGACGAAAATTATAACAATGCTTTCGTACAGTGTTAACAAAATTTTTTAAATATATAAAACTCTGAAATGTAATGCATTTTATTGATTTTAATGAAGAGTTTGGCAAAAAAAGAAAAGTAATAAATTACCTACTACCAATTCAGGGTGTCGCAGGGAAACGGGAAAATTTGAAGTTGATGTTGGCAGCCCTGTAGATGTAGCAGAAGTTAAACTGTCTAGTAACGGACATTCAGTTACCATGGAGCAGTGGAGCTGTGCAGAGCGTGCGGTCGCCGTAAGGGCGTTTTACCGACATGGTGACAGTTTGACAGCTGCACAACGAGAGTTTCGGCGCCACTATCAGATCCCGGCTCGCGGTCAAGTCCCTTCGTTACACGCAATCGAAACGTGGGTTCGTAATTTTGAAGAGACTGGTTCAGCTTTGAAGAAAAAGCCTAGTGGGGGTGTACGGTCTGTACGTACCCCAGAAAACATTGATGCCGTGCGAGCTGCCATCTTAAGGAGTCCTCGTCGTTCGGTGTGAAAAATTGCCTCGTCATTGCAGCTCGGACGTCGGAGAGTTCAAAGAATACTCCATGAACTTCAATTTCATCCGTACAAACTTCAGATTGTGCAACAACTGAATCCTAACGATTGTGTATTGCGCCTACAAATTTGTGAACAATTGTTGGCTAAAACTAATGAGGATGCTAACTTCATTCAAAATCTTTGAATGTCCGATGAAGCCCATTTTCACTTAAGTGGATACGTGCATAAGCAGAACTTCCGTTACTGGGCTCAAGGAAACCCTGCTCAGCTTCACCAGCGTCCATTACACAGTACCAAAGTTACCGTATGGTGTGCAGTGTCGTGTTGTGGGGTGATAGGCCCTTACATTTTAAAGATGAAAGAGGCACTGCTGTCACTGTGACGTCTGAAAGTTATGTTAACATGCTAGAGATATTTTTGGCTCCAAGACTCCATACTTTTCGAAATCTTGACATTCAGCACACCTGGTTTCAACAGGATGGAGCCACCTCACACACTGCCAGACAGTCTATGGCAGCAGTGAAACGTCTGTTTGGGGATCGCATAATTTCAAGGAATGCTAACATAGCTTGGCCGCCCCGATCTCCAGACCTTTCAGTCTGTGACTTCTTTTTATGAAGACATCTGAAGAGCATTGTGTACCAGACTCGACCAAGGACCCTTGCTCAGCTCAAGACACAGATTGAAGAGGAAATCGCCAAAATCCCAGGTGACACATTCCGCCGCGCTATGCCAAACCTTACTGAATGTGTACGGCAAAATGGGCAGCATTTAACTGATGTAATTTTTAAAAAGTGATGCCTAATATAATTTTCAGTCTTGTAAAACCTATTTTGAGCTTCAAATAAAGTTTTGTAACGTTCCTTCATTTTTTCTAATTATTTCAAATTTTCCCGTTTCCCTGCGCCACCCTGTTCTGGAATGATAACTCAACGCCACGGCCAGACTGTGAAATTTCTAATATAGGACGCGTATCCTGGTACCTATATCCTTGAATATCAAATTAATTCTATGCAAGAATACAACATGAAAATTATAGGAAGTCTGATAGCTTATCTCTCAATTCTGTTTAATTCCTATTTATTTTAAAAATTAAACCTACAATACTTGTACGACAAGGGTATATTTTGATAATTCTTAAGTATCATAACCGAACGCAGTAATGCAATATAAACGAATTGAGTTAAGAAAATCGTAAATGATAACCGTAAAATTTCAGTTTTTAATACGAAAAGGGAAAAACATTATTAAACAAATCTTTTGGGATACAAAAACACTACGTAACCCATACTCCACTTGTTGAGAGTCTCACAACTGACACATTTCCTATATTAATGCGAGATGATTGAGTTTTTAAAGACCATGTGCCTCAAGTGCGTTGCAAGTTGATTTTACAACACTGATTTGAATGATTTATTAAATCACATTAGTGTATAAACGTCAAGGTATCTTTCCAATTTAATGACGGAATATTATCTTTTGGAAGATTAAACTGTTATTCACTGTAAATTACAGTAAATAAAAGGGGAAGATTTTTTGCTTTTGTTTCCAAAATTATAAATCGAAATTCTCATATTTACTTTTAAATTTCAATTTTAAATTGCTTGATAATAATATAAAAAGACAATTAGGTAATAAAAAATATTCGTCTTAGCTTTACAATATGCTTGCTTTCTTTAAACAACTCAAAACCCCGTTATTGATGAACTCAGTGAAACCAGGTTTTTAAATATTTGGTGCTGGTTTTTCCGTATTCCTAAATTACTACACTAAGTACTGAACAATTCAGCCTGTCAGTTATAGGGTTTTAAAAACTGTTTGTCATTACACACAGTTTTATTTATATTCAATGATTACTTTCCATTACTTTATATATTTTTATTTTTAATCTTAGTAATACTACATTGTTTGAATAAAATCCTATGCCACTCTTATAAAATTTCTAGGTTGATGCAAAGCAAGTTCTTAATAATTATTAATAATTTGAATTAACAGTTTATGACATTTAAGATATACTCTGTAATAAGTAATACAAGACGAGTTAAAGGACGACTATAAGTGTCACGGTACAGAAGATGTTCAAACTCCTTAAATTTTGAATCGATTTGTAATGTGTTCAGTGCACAGTGTCACCAATGATATCAGTTTTATGAGGACAATTTGTATAGTAGTTTACAATAGAATTTTTGTATAAATTTGGCAGAAATAAGAATTAATTAAACATTAGTAAACAATGTACAACATTTGATTACATCCGTTAAATTGATTACAATTTACTACTTAGCGTATACACAAGTGTGTGTGTGTGTGTGTGTGTGTGTGTGTGTGTGTTGGTGCGTATCACGCTCACATGCATTCAGGTTTTAAAAATAACAGACACGACACGAGCAATAGACGTTCAACAATACACACGATCTCTTTTTAACAAGAGATTACGAGAATCGTCAGAATTAAACGTATAGTTAAAAACGTCTAGGCGACAGTTACCAGTTAGAATTCTTCCGCACCCTCCGCGATCGTATTTACTTATAGTCACGTTACACTGTTCAGTTCCACAAAAACATATTAACACAATGCCGTGTAGAAACTAAATGTTAACTTACCTTGCTACTAACAGACTCGGTGAGCGCAATTAGAACAATCATTCTAACAAATTCCCATATCGTTACCGCTATTAGTATGAAAAACGCAGGATGAAATGATGTTTCACCTAAGACATCTGTGTGCGCAAAAACGTACCATATTATGTAAGGGAGTCTCATTAACCGGAATAGTGTTACAAAAATTTCAAGTGCCAAATGTACGCTGTAGTAATCATTGATAAGGCGATAATTTTCTGCAACTGATCTGTACGCACAGACGGCCTCGTCTATGCCGATGGCATCTGTTGCAGCTCGAGTCTGCACAGTCTTTAGTAGTCTCCCGACTTTAACCAGATCTGTGTCTACACGGTGCATATGAAGCGACCATTGGTTTGAAACTGTAAGCACAATTATATAGCGGATTGTTGATATATATACATATAAATTAAAAACATTAAATGGTGCAAGTATTCGAAGGATTAACATAACTAAATTTGTTGTAATGATGACCAAGACGTTCAAGGAGTTCACACTGATTTCTTCAATAGCAAATCTATCAAAAATTTCCATCAGCTGTTGATCATTTACACGAAAAGATTCAATGAATGCTTGAAAATTGTCTTTGCTAAATGTGTAAAAGTAAACATTGAAGAATATTTCACATACATGGATGATACCATTAAGACTAAAGAGTGTGGCATTAATGTTACCTACAAAAGTTATAAAATTGAGTAAAGCAAAGTACAACAATACCGCGGGAATAAAATAAAGAATACATGTAGCATGGTAAACGAAGACAAAATTTCGACAAATCTGTGCAAAAATTTCGATCAGGATGAAAATTTGGATTTAGGTAGCTAAAGATGTATACTTCAAAATAAGAAAACCTTACCATCGCGGCGGGACCCCGTTTCCGGGAAAATCGATCGGAAAAGTCGTGATTGTCGGTTTTCTTCACGTAATTGTTTAAATAATGAAAATAAAGCAAAATGTTACAATTAAATGTTGTAGCTTATGATTTTATCTACACATTTTGTCTAAACAATTTTTCGATATCTGAATTAGTTTACGAGATATAGACGATTTTCCACGACCTTCCACCGCTCGTCCGCTTTTTTAGCGTTGGTTTTCTGTTATAGTCATTTAAAAAATGGAAATAGCGAAAAATGTTACAAATGAATGTTGTAGCTCGTGATTTTCTCTACAAATCTGGTTCAAAATATGTTTTGATATATTAATGCGTTACAGAGATAACGCCGATTTTCCACTTACACCTCTCGTCATTTTTTCTTTTTTGATATATAGCTTCTAAAAAATGAAAATTTGTAAAAAACAAGAATGTTACTGTGGTACCTCATACTTTTACCTACAAAACTTGTCTATACAATTTTTCGATCCATTAATTTTTTCCAAGATATAAACGATTTTCCACGACCTTCCGCCGCGCGTCGGCCTTTTTAGCGTTCACTTTCCGTCCTACTCATTTAAAATATGGAAATAGCGAAATTGTATATGAATCTTGTAGCTCGTGATTTTCTCAGCAAGATTGGTTAAAAAAGTTTTTTAAAATATTAATGCGTTACGGAGATAACGCCGATTTTCCACTCACACCTCTCATTTTTTCCTTTTTTGGTATATAGCTTCTAAAAAATGACAATTTGTAAAAAACAAGAATGTTACTGTATACCTCATAGTTTTACCTACACAATTTATGTAGTAAAATGTACGATAGATGTGGGGGAATTTCGGCACCTTAAGGGTTTGTAGCTACTTTTATGTTTATTTCTTAAATTCTGTAAGGAAAATGATCAATGTAATTGTTTGTATAAACTATTCCGAATATTATAATGCTGAAAATTCATCAGTTACCGCCACCACTTTGTATAAAAATATAAAAGGGGAGTACGTTCATAATTATGATTAATTTGAAGTTCATTTTTTATTGAACACGCCGAAAATATATTTACTACTATAGCACTGCTTATTTCAGTACATTTCAATATTTCGTTTCTTTCAATACCGACAGCTTTTAATGTTTCTAAACCACGTGTCACAAGAACAACGTGTTCTTCACTGTCATTTTCTAAATCTTTTTCACAAATGAAACAAGTGATATTATCAACTTTTTCACAATTCTTACTCATTGTTAACGCAAACTGTTTATTATCAAAAAATAATAACCTTAAAATGTCAGCTATGTAACAATCATGCAACAACAAGACTGACTAACTTCCCGGCTGTTTAAGGTCCTGCACCTGCGTGGTCCCTGAGTGCGCACGTCACTCCGCCTGGCGCGCTCAGATACCAAGGTCGCTTTTTTCCCTGACACCTGCATTTTCACCTCACTTAGTAGGCCCTCTCATTTCTACCTTTACAATAGGTGTATTCTCTGTATAGGTGCAATCTCTCTTGTGTGCATTCTTTAATATGCTCTAAAATTTTCAAACAAAAATATTCATTTTGGAAAAAGTTGTATTTATTTTACTAAAATATGGCCAGTTTTGGTACCTATGCATAATAATTTAGCATAATTTAAAAAATATTACGTGTACCGAAAAAATATTTAATCCTTTCGAAAGAGTATACTTTTAAGTACTTATAAGCACATTTTTATTGATTTTGATTAATTCACATTGAAAATATTGATAAATGAATTCCGGAAAAAACACTTAAAAATAAGAATGGAAAACAACCCAAACTTCGACGCAAGATCATTTTCCCCCTTAACAGTAATCCTTTTCTCGTTTTAATATTATTATTATACAAACATTAATGAAAGTAAATCCAGAAGGAATTTTCATTCTGATGATTTTCAAAAAAGTTGTGACAAAATACGAAATTTCTGTTCATAAGATGTAGTTGCCCATTTTTAAACACATTTTTGTATATGATAAATTCTTTAATGAAATATGTAAATATATTCACGTGAAAGCTGAGGTTTTTCTCTATGTCCTATGTCATTTTCAAAATTTTCCGACTTCGATAAATATCCCAAGTTATCGATTAATTAATCACATGTTTGAAAATTTTCCTATTTTGGAGATGCGCGCGCATCCACGAGTAGTATAGCGAGAGTACGTGGAAAATCGTTTATATCACGTAAACTAATTCAGATATCGAAAAATTGTTTAGACAAAATTTGTAGATAAAATCATAAGCTACAACATTTATTTGTAACGTTTTGCTTTATTTTCATTATTTAAACAATTACGTGAATAAAACCAACAATCACGACTTTTCCGATCGATTTTCCCGGAAACGGGGTCCCGCCGCGATGGTAAGGTTTTCTTATTTTAAAGTATACATCTTTAGCTACATAAATCCAAATTTTCATCTTGATCGAAATTTTTGTTCAGGCAAATGTCTTCGTTTACCATGCTAATGTGTATGATCTGTAAACGACAGAATGTTTTGTTGCACCATTCCACGGCGAGTTGATTGGTATAATTTGGCACAGTAATTTGTCCAGTTGCATTCCTAAATGTACAGGCGTCATAGCAATATCTTCTTCGCCTCTACTAACACAATCAATAACAGAAAGAATAAACAGGTGGTAGTCAATACCTCCTAGCCAATACACTATTCTTGTTGTCACAGAAATCGTCACGAAAATAAACATAAGCTTTGTAAATACGAGAGGCGATTTGCACTTGCTGTCAAACGTGTTCAACACAATGACAGATTGTTGACATATGTTTTACATTCGATGTCTACATGTTTTGTAATCTAATAAAAAGTTAATGAATATTTGTGTGTGTGTTGGACATAGACAAAATAATACTTGTAGTTGTTACAATTGTTATAATCGATATTTAAAATACGAACTAATTATCAGCAGCGATTAATCTTGTAAATAGAAACCGCGAATTTGGAATACGTCCATTATGTATGAAATTTATATTTAAATTGCATGAGGTTATATGAAACTTGGTCTTACATAATAGTCTGCAATTATTTTTGGTAGGCTTGTAACAATTTTAAAATATCTAACAATACTCTCAATATTTGTATTGCAATATTTCCACTAACTTCAATTGTTAGTTAACACAACATGCAATTCTTTCATTAGCAATATAAAATTTGTGTTTAAAATTATCATTTCTTTATACCACTGTGTAATCAGTTTACTAGGGATAAGTCGTATAATGTAGCTACAAATGACAGTATGCTATAGCCGTCTCTGTGAACGTTGCTGGTTGTTTGGCGGTACGGGGTGTCTCAAGTGTTTATTATAATTTTTGAGATTATATCGTTTTATCAAGTTTCAACGAGGTAGCTTTCACAAACTCATTTAGACCTCGCGGTATCCAACTCGGTTTACGATAGTTTAGTGCAATAACGTATTTCTCAACAACATAACAAGTTTATACACCAAACAATGGTTTCCTTGCTTTTCTCATCTTATTCAGATTTGTCTATCTTTATAAAAATTTGTTTGACCCATATTTAATAATTTTACGTATTTTGTAATTTAATGATATATTACTATTTTAAAAACAAGTCAAAGTATGTTCTTTATTATAATCTTTAACGATGGTCGCACGGATTATCCTGTTTGACACTGGATACAGAATAACTGACACCAGATAAAGCCGCTAAGTGCAACTTTAATTACGATTAAATATAAACAAGGCACTATTACGTATACACTTTTTCAAGTTAAAGATTATTGAACACAAAAACAATAATTGTCACCTTTTACAGTTTTGCACTAAAGCGAGTGTCACAACATCAACCACTTCGAAACGCACTCTAATGTCCCCTCACAAACTGAATTGGGCCGTCCGCTTGATGCTTATTTATACCCCGCTGGGATTCGAGAAACATCGGTCACGTTCCGGACAAAGCGACGAGACAATTGCGTAATTCAATCACTCAGGGATTTTCTAGAAGCTACGTCAAAGACTAAACTTGTACTGAAACGTCCCCCTGAATTTTTATAAATTTTTTGATGTTTTTTTTTTAATCAGGGGTCGTTACTTAATTCTTAAAACTAGACACGTGGTCTAGATGGAAAAGATCCGCTGAGCCCACCGTGACAGGACTTGCAATAAAACACTTGCATAACGATAACAGCTTTTATTAGTGTTCTTTCCTTTTATGATGATAACATTTTAATACAATATGCACGTTTAAATTCTCATTATTCATAATAATGGCCATTGGCATGAGTAAGATAAATTAATTTTGAACCATTACATAATTAACAACAACAAATTTTTCAAACACCTTTTCGTGCATGGTTTCGATATAAACCAACATTGCTATGCATTGACATTTACTCAAATAACATTTATAGATCACAGTCTCAATAACAATTATTATATTAGAATTTAGATACATTATGAATTAAATTTACACTGGAATAATGATCACTGACAAGAGACAGGTAATGTTTAATATTGGCCAACTAATAAAAAAATTTCTTTTTTGAAATTGTGCATTACAGGAGTAAGATAAATACTTATAGATACATCTTGACACTATTGCCATATTCTTATAAACACCAGTTGCCCATAAAAATTTAGTACTAATTCTTGATAATTATTCTGGCACCATGCTGTATAACAGCCCATGGTAATGAACCTGTTCACACAAGAACGTTCAGAAAGAACTACCCCCATAGTTATTTGTCAATGCATTGAGTATAAGCTTGTCCATGAGATATGATCTTCATAAGAAAGTTAATAAAACTGGCCAAATAACAGTTTTAAATTTTCCTTGCTAATTACTCACAGCTAGAAGGCAAGTGGCGTCCTATAAAATACAGCACAGTAATGGACATATTTAAACAGGCAGATTCTTTAACTCAGTCAATTGCACAATTCACTGTATGTCCACAGGACATGTTACAGCAGACCGTTGCTCATAGAATATGTGAAGTTACTGTTTATGAAAATGTCTTTAAGTTCATGCCTTAAATCCCGTACGTTGCTGTGTTCGTGTATTAAAATACAAGGAATAGTCCCACCTGTGTATAGAAGATTACTTTACTCAGAATGCACGATGATACAGCACATGGTGACGCAACTGGTGAGTCCGAAATTCCAGGAATTCATTTCCTCCTCCGGGCAGTGGTTCAGGCTGGCAGTATGGGGCTCTCTAGAGGTCTGACGGCGTTGGGGTGTTGCTTAGATCTTCGGCCGATGAAGACTGCTGGTCTGTCTCCATCCTCGTCTCCCCTTTCACCTCCCGGCTATCCGGGAACCCTGGAAAAATTTTTATCTGTAGACTGCCGTCAGGAAAATACCCTCACACAAATCTTTCTCGCCCCAGTAACACCGATCACAGACACACACTCTCACCATTCTATTCCGCGAACTAAATGCGAATAGAAATATTACTCCTCACAATTCTCAAAATAATCTTTTTCTAGAATTCAATTTACGTTTACTTTCAACTTTATTTTTTAGTTAATTATTATTTCTACATTTGGATTTGATTGCAACACCATCTTCGATTAATTTTTTATACAGGAAAAGGCCAGTCGTCAACATGCTCTCAACTATCCAAGACGCAACACACAAAAAGATCACACACACAAAAAAATACATACATATAATATAAAACCCGCATAGTCCCTGAATTAATCAACATTAATACCACACTTTTCCTCACCTGAAGCTCTCTAGTAACTCATCAACTCATTTCAAAGATGATAAAACAATAGGTGACGCCGCCAGACCAGTGTTTCCCTCGAGTGCAGAACCAGAAATGAGAACGAATGTCGATGCCTGCTGACCCACGGGAACAGAAATTTGAACAAATCAGCTGATCGGAACGGCAGACTAAATTACAAACACAAACACACACACACACACACACACACAATTATCGCCACGTCACGGTCAAGGTTAAGCGATATAGCCAAGCAGTGGCACTGGCCGCTCACGCAAACTTTGAACCCGCTATACAGACGGCCCTGTGGCCGCGACGCACGCCGAATAATTTAATGCTTAAATTACATCGGTACAGTACATATAGCGCAGACAGAATACCGTTCTGAACTAGCAGACACAGTAGCGATCCAGTCGCTGAACCGTGCGGATGTATGGTCCGTTCTCTGTTATTGTTATTGTTGTTATTGTTACCATTAAAATATAGTTTAACATAGACATTTATAAAGTGTGTTATTATCGCTGGTGAGTAATGACTTACTTATTTTCAATATAGTCGTTATCAAGACCACATTGAACAAACCGCAGACTATCTTCAGTGGCTACGCGTGCGTACGCTCGTTCCTGCGAGTAAGTGTGCTTGTATTCTCGGAGACGTGAAGCCGCCTGTCGGCTCGCGTACTCCTTAAACATGGCAAATCCACAAAATACACAGGGCTACTCTGTTCAACAAACAAACATGTTGCCAGCTGGAAATGGACCCGGTACAAGCGATATGTCTAATCAACTCAATCAAGCAGCAATACAACCATCAAATCCGCCATATTTTTCAATGCCTAATACACAAATGTTCCAAATGTATAGCAAACAAATAGGTCAGTCACTTCCAACAAGTAATCAAACCCAGTTTATCCCAATAATAAATCAAACCATACCGACCAGCAATAGTTCTTATACACCATCGACCCAGCAACAAGCAAACTGTCAATGTACTGATGGCCTAAAATATCCATTCTCAAATATGCCGGCACCTAATGTCTGCAATCAACTCCCGAACCAAATGTCATCGCAAATATTGTAACATGACATAAGGTAGCAAGAATTCAATGGTATTTAATTACAAAATAAACAGCTGAAAATAAGAGTAAAAGGCAAAAAATTATGAACTTAAAGATCAATAACCCAGTAAACCATAAATGACAAATGACTATTAACCTGACAGACTTAACACAATAGATCGGATAGGAAGCAGAATTATTCAGAACTGACTACTAGACTAGCACCACAGCTATCATCCAAAAACAAGTGGATGTGGGGCTCAGAACAGGATGCCATCTTCAACACTATCAAAACACACTTCCTCGACACTATCATGTTAAACCATCCCGATTTCAATAGACCCTTTTTCATGAACTGCGACGCAAGCGACATTAGCTTGGGATCGGTGCTTTACCAAGAAGACAAAGATGGAAACCACCAAGTGATAAGCTTCGCCAGCCGTACCTTAAACCAATGTGAGCGCAATTATCATGTAACTGAAAAAGAACTGTTGAGTGTGGTCTTTTCATGTGCAAAATTTCGGACTTACATACTTGGGTATCCCATCACCGTGGGCACCGACCATAAATCCATTTCATTTTTGAAAAACTGCAAACTCAGCCATGGTAGACTAGCCAGATGGATTCTTGCTCTCCAAGAATATCACATCAACTGGGAGTATATCCCTGGTAGCAAAAATACAGCAGCTGATGTGCTATCACGAATCAAAACTGAACAACAAACCTTTGATGGAGAAAAGGAGACCATTGTGAAGGTATTTAACATCATAAAAAATAACTCTGACCTAGAAGTGATAGTGAACAAGGTGATACGACACCAGAAAGAGGATGCAAAATTAAACCAAATCCGACAGAGACTAGATCGACAGGAAGAAAAAGCAACTCAGTACTATTGCATTCATGAAGATATTTTGTTTGTTAAAACTAAACCTAACCAGAATACGTGGAAGCTGTTGATACCTAAAGAAACCGCAACTGAGATGATAATGGAGTACCACCTCAGGTACGGACACATGGGAGCACTGAAGGTGACAAAAGCGTTAGAAGAACACACATACCTGAAAGATATTAACCGAAGGGTGAGAAAAACCATAAAACACTGTCACATATGTCAGCTTGTCAAATGCAACAACGACAGAAAGGAAGGAATCATGCAAGCAATAACCTCTACAAATAAAATGGAACGAGTTTTCCTAGACATATGTAGACCTATGCCACGAAGTGGAGGTAGAAAGCAGCACAAATTCATCATCATTATTATGGACCATTACTCAAAATTTATTAAATTATACCCAATCAACCGTGCTACTACAAACAAGGTATTGAACATTGTCACACAAAGATACATTACTGAGGTGGGTAGTCCCATGAATATTATCACTGACCATGGTACTCAATTCCGAGGAAGACGATGGAAGGATACGTTAATGGATCTGGGTATCCGAACATACAAGACTTCAATTTACCACCCGAACAGCAACCCAGCGGAAAGAGTGCTCCGTGAAGTTGGGAGAATTCTCCGTACCTACTGCCACGACCAGCAACGCAAGTGGAGCGAATACCTCGAAGCCACTGAATATTTCATAAATCTCGCATACCATGAATCCATTAAGGATACCCCGTACACCATCATGTACGGAAAACCACCACCTCGAGCCATAGAAGAACTTGTCAATTTCCCCACCAATCCAATATACCAATTTGATAATGCCAAATTCTATAGTAAAATAGCGGAGCAAACAGAAAAGAAAAAGGCTAAATATCATAAAATGCAACCAAAGGCAATCCGGTACAGTGAAGGAGAAAAGGTATTAATACGAAACCGAGAATTACCAAGTTCCAGAGAGGGAATTACGAAGAAATTACTGTTGTTATATAATGGACCCTATCTCATATTAAAAGATAATAAAAATAATACCTATGTCATAAGTGAAATCACAACTAAAAAGATAAAAGGGACTTATAACCAGTCTTCTTTAAAAAAGTATTATGAACCAGTGTCAGAAAATTAAAAAGAATTTTGTGAGTAACTATTATCAAAATTCAAAAGTAATGTAAGCACAACTTACAGTAAGTATTTGATTGGAACCATTATTATTATAAATGAGAGGGAATTTAGAAGAAAGATAAGCTAAGTTCAAAACAAAGTAAGGCTAAACTTACGACCAAGTGTGAAACGAAATGTGTAAACACCTGTAATTTTGAAAATGTATAATGAAATATCATAAAAATTGAGATATAAAATAATTAAATATTACACAAATAATGATGACGCTACATAACATCATTAACAAACCCTATCACAAAAAGGGGATAAATAGAAATTAATGTTTCACAAAAGAAGAAACCAAAACAATCAAATAAAAAAGAACACTGGCAGATTAGCTGAGCTATCAATGAAAAAATATAAATGAGTCAAAACCAGCTACAATGTTAATTAAATATCAATGAGCATTAAAGTGATAACAAATAGAATCACTACCATATAGAATAAGCTCTTTAAACAATACTAAATGCCTATTAAATATCGCCACAAGCTTAAAACAAAGGAATCCAAGTAAGTTATTGAGATGAAAAGTCATGAGTTGTATGAAAGAAAGAATAATTAATCCCAAAAGTGTTTTATTGTATTAATATTATGTGAGTCGGAAATGAACGACTATTATTATAATTATTATGAATATTATTATGTGATGATTTTATGTTGAGATACGTCCAACATATGTTATTGAGCAGATAGGCAAGGCCTCTGAACTCAAAATGTGTATAAATGGATAGCAGAGTAATAGAGCCACTCGTGCCCTCTGACTATTACCAATTTATATGAAAGAGAGAGAAGAAAAATTTTAGGGAAATAGAACATAAAGGGGAATAATAAAGAAAGAAAATAATACCAATTATTATATTATGAACCATGACTTAATAAAGAATGAATACAGAGGAAGTAGCGATGGAGGAATTCCTGAATCATAACAACTTGATAAAATGAACTATATTGATGATTTCAGAAAAAATCTAATAATCTTTGTTTCGAAATTATCAATTTTGGTGGCGATGCATTATGTAACATGACATAAGGTAGCAAGAATTCAATGGTATTTAATTATAAAATAAACAGCTGAAAATAAGAGTAAAAGGCAAAAAACTTATGAACTTAAAGATCAATAACCCAGTAAACCATAAATGACAAATGACTATTAACCTGACAGACTTGACACAATAGATCGGATAGGAACCAAAGAAACCAAGAGACAGTGAAGAAGAAGTTTAAGTACAATCAAGTCATCCCAAAAAAGTGAACAGAATATTGTAAATTTAGTAATGAATTGATGTCTGTAGCATATGAGATGTAGCTAGAACAATAAGATTAATGAAGGGTAATAGTATCACATTTATCTTGTTATTTAAAGAATGTACTTGTACAATATAATGTAGGGGGGTTAGAAGCTAACCATACCCCAAACTAATTGTAGTAGTAATGGCCAAAGGCTATAAACAATACTTTGAGCCCAAAACAAAAGCAATATTAGAATGATGACCAAAAGTGATCAGTGTGATTTGGAGGTAAATAGTTATACATGACCATAATCACACAGTGATTTAAAGTAATCAGACAACCCATGAATAAACAAGTGAATAAGCCCAAAAGTGTGTAAAACTAAATAAGTAGTGAAGTGATAGGTATAGAATAATGAAACAAAGTGAGCAGGGTAGTAATTATAGTAACTTTCTAATGATAGGAAAAGTGTAGTGAGAGTGTAGAACTAAATATTATATAAGCCAACTATGTTAAAACAGATAAACAATTTGTGATAAACTGTGCATTAGTAGGTAAGATTGAACTAATTGTAATATTGTTAATTTAGAAAATAAGATATCAAGATTATATATTAAGGTAAGAGTTAAGGTATCAGAATGTATAGCAAATTAAGAAGGACTAACACTGTATTTGAGTGAAGGGAATAGTAGATAGGACATATCATGCAAGGAACAGTTTGTCAATAGTATTATAAGAGTTTCTTTAAGTTTCTTTAAGGAAGTATTAAGAGTTTTGTTTGCGTTCAGAAAATAATAGCATAGAGTAAATTGTAGGGTAAGCAGATAACAGCAATTAAAAGTTATTTCAGGGTAGAACCTGAAAAGAAATGTTTAATAGTAAGAATTAGAATTAGGGATACTGATGTTTATTGTTTGTTTTGTTTGTAAATTGTATTAGTTACCAGGAATGTTAGTAAGAAATGTCAGATGGAAGTAGAATGGAATTTAGGCTCTAGGCCAAACTGTTGAACATAAATTTATTAATTTGAGAACAAATAATAATCCAAGGGTAAGGCAGAACGTGCCAAATGATTAAACCATGTAAGTGGGTATTCATAGTACCAAGATATGTGATTAACAACTAATTTTGAATAAAATATATGTAAGATATAAAATTGGGAAAATAGTAAAAATGTAATTAGCTATCCAAAAGTAGGCATGAGGGGTATCAAAATGTTCATCATAAAAAATTAGGAAGAATGGTACTAATGTGATGACCATAGATATTAGAATAAAGTAGTAATCTTCAGTTGAAGATATTTTGGTAGAAATAGACGAAAAAGACGATAAATCTTAACAATAACCTGAGTTAATAACCAATGAAAAATTAGCATAATTTATGAAGTAACCATAGCAACAAGAAAAATAACGCCAAAAAACCGTTAGATTTTCAGTATGTCATTATTAACCAACGCCAGAGGGTGGACCGAGTAGCTCTCGTATTAAAATTAAATTATTATTCTTCAAGTAATTTCAAAACTATTTAAAACTAAGGGAAGACAATTACAACAGTACAGGGAATCCTGAACGTAAATTTTTATTTATAAAAAATTAAATTAACAAACCGTAGTGATCCAAAGAAGACGAAGCGACGCCGTGACGAAGAAAGACGACCACGGACACTATATGAAGATCAGTGGAACCTCCTAAAAGAAGAAGACGACACCAACTGAAGAATTACGAGGCCTGAAGTAGCAAAGAAAAGTGCCGAGACGAGGGAAACAGCCGACAGGAATTATCCATAGAAGAAGACGACAGCCCAGGAGTTATCTATCGAAGAAGACGACATCAGGATCTTCAGCAACGAGTAACTGTTGAGTATAAACATTATCCCTTAAAGCGTATTCACAAATTTTGGTCTGAATTAAATAAAACTATTTCAAAATCACTGATCACTATTCCCGAGTCAAAATAAATACTTATTTAAATTCACTATTTAACTCCAACCAATTAATAATTATTAAGAAAGTAAATTATGATAAATAATTAACGAATCTTCTAATAACGAACTTCTGGCAAATGAGACATAACCCTAAATTGCTTCACAAGTTTTCATTGGTGATTACTTAGTCAAATGTAATGAGATATCGATTTATTTATGTAATTAGTTGTAAGAATTATTATAACTTTGTGTGTGTTAGCCGTAAGTATATATTTCTGTAGCCAAAAGGACTTTACACCCCTGAGAAAAACGATAATTTTTACTGTAAACTAACATTACTGACTGATTGTATACAACTGAGCTGAGCAAGTACCAACTACACAATTGTAATAGCCGGTGCAGAAAACGGATTTTGATGTATAATAAACCAAGATAAATATTCTAAAGGATTAATAAATGTTCTCTATCTGCAATGCTGTATGTTTGATTCAGTTAATTTAGAATTACGACTAATAATTATTGAAGTGAAGGCGTTAAAGCGAGACGCAAGCTGGGTAATATAGCAGAGAGCTGTACGCCAATCAGGTGGCGAGGCGGCAACGTTTGAATGCAGCAGAGCAGAATACGGTTTACCCGTACACGACTGAGGGCATACATTTTGACACGTTTAACACCAAACAGACATATTAAACTTTAATTAAATTTTTACAAACACATCTTATTACATCTAGTTACAATATTAACGAACACTAATATCAATATGGCCCAAGCAATACCTCCATTCAGCTGTCCTACCAACATGCCACTGAACCCCCAAGAGGACATAGATTATGATTCATTAAGTGAAGGCTTATCCGACTCTGAACCTAATAAAACTGAAACTGCAAATGTATCTTGCGTACCTAACGTGCCTTGGCAGCAAGTTAAACGCCACTATAAAAAAAGGAAACGATCTGCTACAGCATTTACGAAACTCAAACAGCAAATAGATTCGATCCCTTGTCCAACATAGATGCGTCTCTTAATCATGACGATTTTGGCAAACTCAAATAACGTTAATAAAAACATTCAACCGAAAACACCAAAGCCTCCGCCAATCTATATATACGGTGTTACGAACTATAAAGCAATGACAGACTTTCTGGCATCGGCTGCAGAAGACGAAACATACCACAGCAAAGCTCTCTCAAACAACGCAGTTAAAATTCACCCCCACACCGTTGACACTTACAGAAAATTAATTAGACTACTCTGTGAAAAAAATATAGTCCATCACACATACCAGCTGAAACATGAGAGAGCCTACCGTGTTGTCATAAGAGATCTTCACTATTCAGTGCCACTAGAAGAAATTAAAGACGAGTTAGCTAAATATGGCCACAAAATTCGGAATATCATAAACGCGAGACACAGGAAATCCAAGGACCCATTACCTCTATTTTTTGTAGACCTTGATCCCCAAGATAACAATAAGGAAATATATAAATTGGAATATCTACAAAATACAAAAATTAAAGTTGAACCTCCAAGAGTCAAAAACACAATAATATAATGCACACGATGCCAGGAATATGGTCACTCCAAAACTTACTGCAGAAAATCATTTATCTGCGTAAAGTGTGGAAAATCTCATGACACCAAAACGTGCAAGAAACCTAGGGATACCCCTGCTACCTGTGCACTATGCGATGGCAGTCACCCAGCCAATTATAAAGCGTGTTCTGTCTACCAAGACCTGATAAGATCTAAACATAGGGGCAATCCACAACTGCTAAGTAGTGCTACTCCACAGACACAATCTAATGTGATTCAGAATTCTCCATCCCCTCTACCACCACCGCGAAATACAACTTCTACATATGCTCAAATCACGGGCGGAAGTAGAAGGACACAAATGACTAGCAACAGCCACGCAAATCCCACTAACAGAGAAGTAATGGACCAACTGGCAATTTTCCTACGTGAGTTCAAAATTATGTTCGCTCAACTCATTAATCAAAATAGCATTATCCTCAACATGTTATCTACAGTCATAAATAGAATACTTCAGCAATTTCCACGGCACTAAGAATAGCTGTCTGGAATTCGAATGGGCTTTCCAGCCACATACAAGTAATTATCCTATTCCTGAATATCAATAAAATTGACATCCTCCTAATTTCAGAAACCCACCCAACGGATCGAACAGTCTTCAAAATACCTTATTATAACATATTCTATGCTAACCACCCTGACGGTTCAGCTCACGCAGTTCCAGCTGTCATCATACGAAACACTCTTCATCATTATGTAATGGAGCCACATGTCACTGCAAAAATCCAAAGTGCAATCATTAAAGTTCTCGCCCTTCCATGGCCCTTGACCTTACCAGCTACATACAGCCCACCACGCCATTCCATATCAACAGACGAATATCTAGAGTTTTTCGCCACTCTGGGACCACACTTTCTTGTAGCGGGGGACTGGATTGCAAAGCATACTGCCTGGGGCTCAAGGCTTATCACACAAAAGGGTCGAAATCTACTGGAAGCTATACACTATCTTCATCTCAGCTACTTATCAACAGGAGAACCTACGTATTGGCCCACAGACTTAAATAAATTTCCAGATCTTCTTGATTTTGCGATAACAAAAGGAATCTCGCACTTATACACCAAAATCGAACCAAATCTCGACTTAAGCTCTGATCATAACACCATTATAATTACCTTAAGCACTAATGTAATCTGGAGGGCACCTCCACCTGTTTTATGCTAAGCAGACTAACTGGGATTTATTTGAACATATTATCAATGAGAATATCAACTCTCACTTTCGCATTACGGACTCCAGAGACATTGAAGTAGCCGTTCAATTCTTTACTAAACTACTACAGGATGCTGCATGGCAAGCTACACCAGAAAGAAGAAAAGTTTTACCTGATTATCATAATATACCTCTGCACATGAAACAACTTATTCAAGAAAAACGACAAGCTCGCGGTAAGTGGCCACGAATGAGAAACCCCCAGTATAAAACAATTCTCAATAGGCTCACCCATAGAATTCGCGCAGCTATGCAAGAGGCCCAAAACGCATCGTTTGAACACTACGTAACATGTTTAACACCCCACGATCATTCAATATGGAAGGCGACAAAAAAATCAAACGACCGGTAATCCCAGTATCCCCCATTCGTAAACCTGACGGCAGTTGGGTTCGAGCAAATGAAGATAAGGTGAATGTGTTAGCAGATCACCTTTCCCAGGTTTTCACCCCAGCCTCATCAGCAATTAATAACTCAGAAACTCTAACTTACCTTGA
Source organism: Magicicada septendecula (assembly GCA_034769895.1). Classification (NCBI taxonomy): domain Eukaryota; kingdom Metazoa; phylum Arthropoda; class Insecta; order Hemiptera; family Cicadidae; genus Magicicada; species Magicicada septendecula. Next base: position 117,258,507 of record CM068374.1, on the reverse strand, counting down.
TGCTCCCTACCAAATGTCTCCTCCAATCAAAGCGTTTGCATTCTCTGAATTTCTCAGGGAGATAAAACTTTCCAAGACACATAAAGCCCCCGGTTACGATTTAATAGTTGGAGAAGTTCTGAAATATCTTCCTAAGAAAGCATCAGTACTACTTACAACTATTTACAACAGTATGCTCAGACTGTGCTACTTTCCAATCCAATGGAAATTTTCCCAAATTATCATGGCCGCAAAATCTGGCAAACCCCCTACTGACCCTACATCTTAAAGGCCAATAAGCCTTCTTCCACTCTTGTGAAAAATATTTGAACGACTTCTCCTGACCAGACTAAAACAAATAGTGCCCTTTACGTTCATACCAATTTGGGTTCAGAGAAAAACATTCTACAGTGCAGCAATGCCACAGAATAGTGAACAAAATTAGGGATAGGCTGAAAATGAAGACGATGTGCGCAGCTGTCTTCCTGGATATTCAGCATGCTTTTGATAAAGTCTGGCATGAGGGCCTTCTGTACAAGCTGAAGAAACAACTTCCTGATCAACTATATTTACTGTTGAAATCATATGTGCAAGATAGACCCTTCCAAATTAAAATCGAAGACACTGTCAGTAATCTCTCCTATAAAGTCGGGAGTGCCTCAGGGCAGCGTTCTGGGGCCATACGTATATCTTATATTTACTGCTGACCTACCTGAGACAGACTACACTACCACCGCCACCTTCGCTGATGATACCGCTACCCTCGCAGTAGATACCAACCCGGAACGAGCCTCTGAGAAACTGCAAAGCCACCTTTACCTCGTGCAAGATTGGTTCCAGCGGTGGAGGATCCGAGTTAATTCTGCAAAATCCACTCAAATAATCTTCACCATGAAACGTAGCTCTTGTCCACAAGTCACCATAAACGATGCCCCCTACCTATATAAAATCAGAAGCTAAATACCTGGGGCTCCATTTGGACGACAAATTAACATGGAAAGCCCACATTCAGGCTAAGAAACAACAACTCAACTTAAAAGCTAGGCAAATGTACTGGCTCATAGGTATAAAATCTCAACTATCTCTCGCAAACAAAGTCATCATATATAAAGCTGTGCTCAGACCAATCTGGACTTACAGTATAGAATTGTGGGGCTGCTCTAAACCTTCCAACACAAAGATTCTGCAGACAGTTCAGTCAAAAATCTTGCGCTGCATAACGAATGCTCCCTGGTTCATTTCTAATTATACTCTTCACAAAGACCTCAACATTCCATACATTTCTGATGTCATCAAGATGCACGCCGCTAAGTACAGGAACCGCAACATAGGACACAGCAACAACCTGATCAACGAGCTCCTCAATCCATCACTGGATGTAAGAAGGCTGAAGAGACAGTGGCCAGATGACCTGACCCGGTAAACGTGGTAATCATCGCTGGATGGTTCCCACCTTAAGTGACGACTTATACATCACTTTTACTTATTACTCTGTGAAATGAATAGATTGTAAAACTGCATTATAATAAATAAAAAGAAACTAGCAGACTGTCTCTACAATAATAATTTCCCAGGCATTCCGCTGTACTTCTTCTGCTATCCGATACACAATATCAATTATTCTCCTTCCCAGAGTGTAAGAACTTTCCCAGTTACCTAGATTTGGGGAGCGACTACGCCGGCGCTTTGGGTTCTTCAATCAAAAACCTGTTCTTCTTTGAAACCCACACTATTAATGTAATTATCTTACCAAGTTTTAATTTTGTAAGCCTTTTTCAGTCGTCCTCTTATCAAACTATTCATTTATTGCAGTTGGTTTACTAGTTTCTAAGAATAATTCTTCGCCTCTTGGAGATGAGTCTTGAGTGACCCGATCAAGCCCCAGAAAGACGAAGCTCTCGCCCAAATACTGCTGGTTGTATTGTGTACTGATAACCTACACGCTATCTGCCTGGTCTCTCAGTCTGTTTGGCTTTCGTCAACAACGAGAATGATAGTTACTGCTCAATTGTTCTATTACACCTCTCATCTACTCCGATTGACTGAGAATGGAGGGGTATTGTCCGGGTATTTCGAATTTCGGGTAGCCAACATAAGTCGAGACTCAAAATTTCTCCCTTGATAGGTATGGATAGGGACCCCATAAAAGCACGACTAGTTTGTGAACTAACCCAGTGGAATTTTTGCTTTCGAATTCTCTCGAATGGAAATCCAACATTATACTGACTGATTTCTTCTTGATCCTGGTTTGTGGGATCTCCCTTGAAGCACAAACTATACATGTCCGACACATTAGGGCAAAAATGAAGCCAATATAATAATTTCCGTATTATGTCAGTTGTTTTTACTGACACGAAGTGCTAATCGCTCGAAAGTCTCCAAGTGCTCCATCATGCGTTTTTGCGAAATAGAATGCACTTTACTTGAAGGAACTGTGACGTCTCATCCATCGACAATTGCTCAGGTCCTTTTCAGCAATCCGTTCTACAAGGCTAAAGGTTCCAATTGTTACATTAGCAATTCAGCACTTGCAACCATGGCAGTTTTGTTGACAATTAGAGCGACAACCCTACTTTTTGCCATTAAGACCAGTATATCTTCGCCAGGCATCTCTTCTTGTTGGAAATTTTATGTCTTCCAACCGTCTGCCAAGACGTCTATAATGGTGGCTTAAGCTAGTGCATTTACGTTCTGTTCTTTTTTATGTGCCTCAGTGTCGGCAATCATCCAAACACAGTCTTCAAGATAAGACATCTGTATTATCGTGCAGCCCCCTTAGCAGACGTTGTATCTTGAAGTTGTATATTAAAAACGTTGAAATCACTTTGACGACTGCCTTTCCGTATTTTTAAGCCTCAGGAACCAAGAAAGCGCAATTAATGGAATTAATCCCATTAATTACCATGGTCGGTACTTAGTGGAAACTCGGTCCTAAAAGACATTTATGAAAGTGCTCAAACAACAACTCTCTCGTTTGACGCAATAATTTCCTCCTGCATTGGAAAGCCTGTTGCCGTAATATACTATTACTTGTTCTTCGTCATTTTGCACTTCAAGTAAAACTGATCCAAACCAATATTGTTTGCGTCTGTGTGCAAAAAGTACTTTACTTCAGAAACAGGGTATAGAAGAATTAGCTCGGAATATAATGTAATTTTGAAAGTCTTAAAAACTTTATTGCACTCTCTTCAACACTAGAGTGTTCCTTTAATTCTCATTATGTCATGTAGTGGTTTAGTAATAGTAGTAAGCTCTTTTACAGAACGTCTGTATTCTAAACATAACCCCAAGGATCTCCAAGCATCGTGTTTAGTCCCCTCAGAACAGACCTGTTACTAAGACTTCAGCACTGTAATACAAAATACATCACTTATTGCAGATACCTCAAGGCAGAGTATAATTAAGGCTGATACTGCAACATATCAAGTATAATTCAATAGCTCAAAGTTAAATGGCATATTTGACATTTTGTCAAGTTTCATGTTTTGACAGAAATTAATAAGCCGTAGGTAGGTACATTATTCTATGTTAAATTCTGCGTTAAAAATTTCAGTGTACACAAATATATGGTGTTAATCACGTAAACTAAAACGTTATACGTTTTTTTAAATTTACAAAACATTTAACACAATGTAAATACGCCCTTTCAACATCAAACGATTCAATTACAGAAGCGACGAATTAGGAAAACTTAGTCTTCCTTAATTTTTAGACTCATAAATTTAATAAAATCTAAAAGTTTTTTTTTTAATTACAGAAATTAGGATACTTTTACTGTAAAATTCCTGAACTATTCTTCGATGAGGCCACAGAATAGAAACTAATCTTATTGATAAGTTAAATGAGACTGAAACTTAGTGTAAAACTTCACTGTTGAAACGTTAGACAAAATAAAATTCCCACTTTAGAGAATTTAATGTTGATTAGCATGAGTTGTTCAGAAGAAATACTTTGGTTAACACAATACATAACATACTAGTAGAAAATGAACGGAAATAAGTAATGAATAGCAAAGTAGATATTTGTAACTTCCTGGTTGTTTTTCCGTACAAACTTTAAACTAACGCGCATTGACAGAAGACGTTATTGTTATGTAAATTTAAATGGAACAGTATATAAAAGAGAGAGATTGTAGAATTTAGGCAACAAACATAAAATAATTAAAGCGATTCAAGGAAATTGATAAAGAAAGTATATAGACAATGCTATTGTTTTGTTATACTAGATTGAATTAATTCCAGTCCGGTACAATAATATTATTAAGAATGCTATATAGATAGCATTGAAAGGATATTATAAATAAACGTATATTGTCAAAAATCAAAATTTGTTTGTTATTTTAGAATAAAAATACAAATGTTCAAATAATCTCAATAACACTAATAGTTATAAAATTATGAAATAAATAAAAAAAATTACATTATTACAATTTTATTACAGTCACACATGTTAGGTTATATTATAATATGAATTAAAATTATTTTGTTTATAAAACTTATAATATAGTTTAAAAGTTATGTGGTAACCGACGTTAGATAAGAAGATAAAACGTGCACATTTTCATAAATAAACGTCAGTGATGGGTTTACGACGTTTGTCCTAGTAGTAAGGCGAACTTTTTTTTGCCAATGTTTTTGTATTAAAAAGCAACGTTTCGGTTAGACAAGTCAAGCCAAGTCGTTGTTGTGTAGTCGAAACGTCGCTTTTTAATAAAATAGCAGTTATGAAGAAAGTCCGTCTCACTAGTAGGTGTAAAAATACACACAATTTTCCTATAATTTCACTTTATTATATAAAATAAAGAGGGAAATATAGAATACAAAAATAACAGAGAAAATGATGAGTAAGGGAATGGTTCCTTCAATAAAACAAAGGGAGTAAGAATACAGAATTAGAGGGTGTAAAACAGCGTATGAATTAAATATTTCACTAAGAAAACAGCGTGTACGGAGTGCAGAGAGTATTATTACTCAACTATGTGTAGAATTTCAAATAATCTCAGCGCTGCAATTACGCGAACACAATATACGTAATACGTAGCTGGCTGACGTAGCATGTCAGTGGCAATATCATCAGAAGCATGCACGTACCATTGTTGTTAGTAATCATAGACGTAGCTGCCAGCACAATTCAAACACTTCGTCATAACGTGTTCTGTGTAAAGTCAATACCGTGTTTATTACATCGTACGTACAAGAGAGAACTGTTTAATATATAAGCTTTGTCTGAAATGGGAAGCATGATTTGTCTGCTGAAATGCAATTAGTCTCAACTCTCCTCACAGAAACCACTTTTACTGTATACAGTACAGTATATTTCAATACAATTATCCTAAACATGGTCACTGGTAAGAATTAAAAACATGAAGATGATCTTTTTGATACGAATACATTACGTTAGAAATTTAGTTTAATAGAGTTTAATGTTCACATCAGTTTGTTGTGGCGCCGATACATGCGTTACCCCGTCTCAGGTACTTTATGAAACAAAAATTATCTAAAAACAACTCTATTATTGAAACGTTCCTTAAATAATGACTTTAAATGAGTTATAAATTGTAAAATTTCCTCTCATCATTCTTACACTTATTAGACATACAACTTGTTATAACTCTAAAGGATGCTACAAGAAAACAACTAAGTCCGGTAAGTGAGAAAAGCCAGTTTCTTAAGTAGTATTAAATAGCAGAAATATTTGTGTATACTAGGCGTGCAACTCATTTTACTTGTTAATAAGTCTTTTTAGGTTCTATAATTTAACATAACTTTTTTCCTAAGCAACGCTAAGAAAACAAAAAGGCCTCAAAGTCAATATATAGATGTTATTTATTTAATACGGGTGTCTCAATTGCAGGGCTAAAGGGGTATTATCGCAGAGAAACCTACAAGAGACAGATAGAATAGACCCACATTCTACCCATCGGTCTTAGTGTTGAGAGATGTAGAAAATAACTATTTATATTAAACTAATTACAGTAGTAGTTTGAATAGACTAATAAATAGATAAACAGATTGACAGATTCTCCTTTTAATATGTATGTGCAGATATATAATTAATATGTATGAGCAGGTAACAAAAAATAATTCCTTATATATGGTTTAAGTCATTGCTTAAACTAAAACATGAATTTCTGTTTAGAGAATTATTAACACCTGTACAATTCATATAACCAAAGTTAAACATTCATATTTTTGTGCGTGTATGTTTCATGTCTTCTTTTACATCTTTTTACCATTTTTAATGAAAACACGTCGGTTTTAATGTGAGCTACTTGAAATCAATAATCTTTCAGAAGTAAAATATTAGCTCGGAAAGTACATTTATCACCCCAAAATACAGCCTTATGTAACATGTTAAATGTCAGGTAAAGTTGTCAGGATTCAACACCTTTCAGGAAAGACATTTCTAAGCACTCAGTACGTTTCTTTGTATACTTGATTCGATTATTCAAAGTTTTTTAGATTTTCGTTTAATTACATTCTCTGTAACATCTTTACTTTAACGTTTTAAAGTAAATGAAGTAATTACTTTCCTGTTGTGTGCTGTTATTGGTTATAATTAGTTTAAATTCGCTTATACGTTGCATTAGAAAATCCGCCATACCTATCCTATCTCTTCAATTGTAAGGAAATCGTAAGGTTTGTAAAGTTACACTTTATATGAAGTCTCCAAGTTAAAGCAATTAAATTCGACAAAATAAAAGAGAAATGAATTAATGAAGGATATGGAAACAAATGACTAGTACAAAATTAGACGTAAGGCAACATAATAAGAAGTTCTGAAGCAGAAACTACAAAAACATCAAAACAATATGAAAGCCGGCTTTAATCAAATGTAAAATAAAAACTGCTGAAATAGGGCTGCAGGAACATCAGAATATAGCAAAACCGTTTTTGAGAAAATCGGTTAACAATATTACAGTTGTAGTAACTGAAACCAGACTTAGTTGAAACTCTATATTACGAACAGAATCCATGTTGACAGAGAACAAAAGTATATTAGAAAAACTGAATGACAATGATTATTGTTATAACAAAGTAGTTAGCTGTTTGACATTGTTAGTATTTAGGCACAGTGATTACTACTAAAATATCGATTAACCATTTCAATCAAATTAAATTTTCAATGTGTCTAAATAAGATTAGTTTTAGGTAATAATTTTAATATTAACTCAACTGAAATTGTTGTTAAAATAAAAGCCAACCTTCACTCAAAAACTGGTATTCGTTAGACAAATTTGACATAACGTACATTTTTACTATACAATGGAAGGCAAGAAAAAAAAAGGGTTATACTAAAATGTTTAGCGCCCAAAACCAAAATATTATTGCTGAAAATCTAAATACAATTTCCGTGCAAGAAAATTAATTGAATTCGATATTTAAATAATCATAAAATGTGGGAAAATTATTTGCTTAGTTACGTAGTTTAAATCAAGAGGTAATATGCGTTTTGGGGTCGTTGCACTCGGGTTTTCTCGTCAGACAGTCGCCTCTGTTCTTATCTTCTCCGTTGGTAAAGAGCACTTGCATGCCAGTCACAGTACGCAGACTTCCTGATACTCCCAAAGGAAAATATTAACTGCATTTGTTTCTTCAGTATTTCTGATTTTCTCTAGGACCGTACAGATTAAGTATTCCTTAGAGACGATAGAAAATAATACTGTACCAAACCAGAAATCCAAGAAATAATATTATTAACAATGTAAACCCTTATCTAATATTACGACGATCGTATAGAATAAATAATTCAGCATATTTTCTCTCCAACATATTAATGTCCATAGAGCAAGTGCCTTTCGTACGCATATCTTCAGTTTTTCCTTTAATTTTCTTCATGACTACAGTAACATTATTGGCAATATAATAAATACTTTCGGTTATATAATATATATTCGGTTTACTCTCCACACACGATAGTTTTCTTTATCAGTCCTTCTTGTCCTCTGAGATGACTAGTATTTCTAGATATCCAAACTTCTTTCAATTGCTTTCCTTCTTAGTTAATAATCAAGGCCTCCATATTAGTCTGTTTGGTTATGATTATCACTTTGCTTTTATCTGCCTTGATCTTCTGCCCCGATGGCATATACCCAATCTTTTACTGGAATCTATAATTCCTCCGTAAATTTGATCGGTGCAGGTAAAAGCTTTAATTTACAGCAATCTCATCATAACATTTTTCACCTTCCCTCTTGTTCTTCTCTTAAAAAGGTGTAAGATATTTACATGAATTCTTTTTCTTTTACTTAATATATTAAGGTGCATACTTTAAGTAGAGGGGTTTCCAAAATTCTTATTCACCTTCAAGCTATGTAACATTATATGTTAATTTTTCCAAAATTTTAATTTTATTTAAAAAAAATAATAAACATGTAAAAAACGTATTTTAACAAATTCTCTGCTTAAAATGTGTAGAAATACATACACTTCAAATTAAAAAAGTAAATTTCCGTTTTATATAGTTCTGGAGAAAAATGTAGCTACAGTTGATTAATTTAACATGACAAAGATAGGGCCATCCCAGTTCCATTAAATTGTTTGAGGATATGGTCCATGAGCATCACATACACTAACAGACCAAGAAAGTCTCCTTGCTCTATTACATTCGTTGTCAAAAATTTGACAGAATTTTTCGCTCCACAAACAACTATTCTACTATTCATCGGGTCGTTGAACACCACAAAATATATATCCTACATGTACAAATTAATTTCTTGTAGGAAAATCTTCCTTCCACTTACAGGCGAACAATGAGAGAGATTCAGATGTACATTCCTATTATGGGCACTTAAGAGTTTAACTGTGACACATCGATGATGGTGAAGTACACTTGCTTTCCAAAAAAATTGATTTCGTAAAAAGGAAACAAATTTGTTGTAATTTGTGTGTGTTAAAAGTGTTTTAATTTCCATTTTCCGAACCTTGAGCAAAGGTCATTTTACTTCAATGTCATGATAAGTAATAGAGATTACTAAGGAAAGAGTATACAAATGTGTGTTATTAATTTCTAGCGCATATACATAATATAGCTCCCAACAGTACGTATTAAAACTTTTCGGCTACTTTAATTTTAATTGCAAAATTAAAAATAATAGGCCTACTTGTAATTACAGCATTACATTACGTAAATAGAAATTTTATTAGTTATGTGCAGGCACATTTTACGGAAGACGCGACTGTGTGTCGGTTGTCAGGTACATCTTAACTTTCAGAGAACTGTGCAGCACGATAATCAGAAATCCCACATTACAATATACCGCAGACACAGCGAGTCCGACAAGGTACAGGTGAGTGTTATTGTTCTTAGTAATCATGCAGCTGCAAAAACACAATTTTACAACTGCATCGTGTTCAGTGCAAACTACTACAAATTAGCGGTGTGCTGTTCTTCTGCTAATCATGAGAGTGCAGCAAATACATAGCTGCCTTGGAATTATTGGTGTACTGCGTTTACACACCTTTAGTTTATACACCGTAGGTTCACTATATTAATAAATTGCAAAATAAAATTCAGTATAAAATGTATGTTACTATAGTATTTGCAACCTCATTTAAAAGATAACCTTTAAACTAATTATTAATTTACTTTGCAAATGGAAACAATATTGCTTCTTAGAATACGAAATGGAAGGAAAACTGTGTCAATACGAAACGAAAACTGTTACGACGGTGTCACGGTTTGGATGTTAAAAATGTAAGAAAAAACTATCTAGCACTAGAGGAATTGGTAATTAGTGTTTAATGACACTCGTAGACTATACAACAAACAATTATTCCAGTTTACGTTTGTCCGATACACACACTAACGTAACAACTAATAAGCGTCACTAACACTAACTAATACTTTTGCAATGACTAACACAGGTCACCAAATGTTAATAATGTAATTCAGTACCACAAGAAATAAAATTCAACTCATTGCGCAACACTAAAACACAACAGCGAATAATAATTCACCTCTGCTACTCGCTGTAAATACTTTTAAAAAACTAAAATGCGAAAACTCGTATATATCTAATCAGATTTCAAGAACCTTCCACGGTCTCGGAAGCCTAAGAATAATTGATCACTCTCTTGGGGGGGGGGGGATAAAAAATCTAGATTATCCAAGACTACGAGTTTCATAACATAGACATACAAATATTGGCTGTTCAGGTATTTAACATTGTCAGCACCTTCAGAAGATGAGTGAAAATGTTCGTCCGTTTGCTGATATCTAGTCGGTGACTCTCCAAGACGGTAATTAAAACAGACAAATTATCCTATCGCTTTTTTATAGTTTTACTTATTATTCGGAAACGAAATGTACTTATCGTAAACACATAACTCTTGCGGCAATTTTTATTACTTTAGTATGATCCCCTGCCGTGACCGTACAGCCATCGACCGTATATTACCGACATGATTCTATTACTGGCAATTTCCATGTCAGTATGACTGAACGACTAAATGACTGGGGAAGTTTGCATAGTTTCGGCTCTGACAGGACCATGGACCAAGAAAGAACACAGACACGCACAATGATAAAAAGGGATAACATGCACTGCACGTTGACTCATGTTACCATTACTGAGTTTAATTTCTCAAAAAAAAAATTTCTTTCAATGAAATCATGTCCATTACAGTAAGAAAACAGTATGAGTACATTTTTAGGTTAACGATATTTACATAATAATACACCGATCCCGTAAGATTACAAAGTCTTAATTATGCTTGGAGTTACAAAATTTTCTTAATTTTGTGTTACTTATTTCTTATAACTTATTTTTCAAGTGATAAGAAATAATTAATAATGATCATTGTAAAAATGATAATTGAACAAGATTTACTGGTTATTTTATTTGTAATTTGTTTCAGTGGTTTGTATTATCTAGGTACCTGGAGACTTGCAGGGGGCATGTTTTAAAATTAATTTAAAATTGTACGTTTATTTTATCGTCGTTTTAATAAGATGCAATTCTATTACTAAACAAAATTAGTTAGTTATTTTATTACAGGCTACTTAGAATTTATTGTCAATGCTTTTTATGTAGGACAGAGTGCTTTGACATAAATCAAGTAACTTCAAGGTCCACGACCTAGTAGCATATGTAGATTAACCAAATAGTTACGTGTACAAAACGTGTCAAATTCTGAAACTTAAACATGCTCGTGCACCTAGGCACACGTACCTGCAACACGTCACCGCATTTTCCCATGAACTGACGGTCAGGCCGCAATAGGATTGGACAACCGAGTGTGAGTCGGGGAACTTAGGCACTTGCCCTGTTGAAACCTAGGGAATTTGGACCTCCCACAGTTGCTGCCACTGAGGTTAAAGAAGTCTAGCGTGCGGAAAGTTTGGACACACAATAGTGTTACGTATGTATGGATATTTGAGACATTAGCCGATTTAAATTGTAGATTTATTGTCAAAACCGCCCTAAAGCGTTACTCAAAAAGGTAAAATTTCCTAAATAGGCATAGAAATCCCAATACGTCCATCTGTACGAGATTAAAATAGCACGGAAGAAACTTTTTAATAGAAACTTTTTAATATAGGAATACTTAAAGTTGCTGTGACATAAATTGTTGCTCTATAAATATTATAAACACAATTGGATTCACTGATGATTGTATAAAAATTTAAACTTTACTTCTTGCCTACAAACTGAAAAAATGTAACGTCAAAAACTAGATGAAAATATCAATCATTCCTTAATCACCAGAGAAATAGCAACGTTTATTCAAAGCGATTTCATACACATAATACTATTGTAGGTCATCGCAGATATAACCCTTTGTACTCACACAATAAATTATCACATATATTAATTCAAATTTTATGACTATAACTTTACCTGTAAATTTTCAATGTCAAAATTGTTTAAATTTTGCTTTCTTTGCCCTTTCGGTTGGGGGGTGGTGGTGATAACCCCGGAATCTCCTTGCTGTACCACAGGTTACTACTAAATAATATTTTTTGCAGGCAAACTGCAAACAGTAAACGCATGCAATGTGGAATTCACATAATTTATTATCCATGCAAAGCAAAAAATTGACAAAAAATGAAAAGCGCAATATAATTTTGTGATAACCTACCTTGCTTTCAATCATTTCGGCGTTTGCAACTATTAAAATTATCCACATAATGTCGCAAAATAATAATGCTATTGCAACAATGAAAAATGGAGGACAGCGCCCGTCAACACAAATATCTAATTTAACATATAAATGCCAAATCAAATAAGGGTATCTTACTAACCGAAATGTTAGTAAAAACGTACTTGATGCCAAATGAACGCCATAGTAGCTGTCGACATTACGAAAATTTTCTTCAACTTTCCTGTACGCGCGGACGGCTGATTCAAGAGTGTTATTCTCTGACCCATCCTGTATGAGACTAGCTTTCAGCAAATTTCTAAATTTGAGTAGATCGGTGTCTGTACAGTGTATAAAAACTAACCACTGGAGAGACACAGCAAACACTATGAGTTGCCGGAATATTAATATGAGGATATCTGAGATGGGGAAATAAAATAATAATATTGTACGCAATATTATGTTAGCTGAATTGGTCAAAACAGCAACGCTGCTACTGAAGTAGTAAACTTTCATATAATTGACGATAATGTTTTTCGAATTTTTACTTGTGTAAAATTCTTTATCCGCAATAGATTTATGAGATATGGCAACAGACTTAGTGAAGAATATATAAAATATAGCATTTACGTATATATCCACAAAATGAAACCTAATAGTAATATCGTCAAGTATAAACGAAATCTTATTCTCCCTTCTTATTTTTGATGTCGCTAGAAAATATATTAGCGCTGGAAAAATGTATAAAATACACACGCTAAATTTGTAAACTGGAGAATGTTGCGTAATAACAGTCCACGGAATATTAACCCCTAAACTTTTGCACAAGATGTTACAGAATTTTAATGTTAACCGGGAATAGTTCAAAGTAATGGATTTGCAAAATACACGGGAGTTCAAGACTACAAAGAACAATTTATTAATTCCGTCTTCTACAGTAATGTTTAATTCTTGTTGCTATAGAGAACCTGAAAGGTCAATCAATAAATCCACTGCTGAAATATCGTTACACTAAAATTATTTGTCTAATAAATACTGTACAAGTTACAGTCCGTTTATAGTTTTATATTAATTATAGGTCCAGTAATAATATTTTTACAATAGAATATGTTGTTTACTACCATTTATTTTTAGCAACTCGGAGACATTATATCAGTGAAGTGTTAATACTTTTTTCAGCGTTCAACTGTAGTTTGCGTTGTTAAAAACACAAAAATTACATTCTAATTGTTCTAATGTAACAGAATTAGTACGACATCAATCTCACAAAATTCGTAATGATTTTAAAAATAAATAAAAATAATAAGGTAATAGAGACAAGTATGTAACATCTAATTACGATTGGGGAACTCAACACCTGCATACTAATCCATACACCTGTCCCTTGACATGTACGTATATGTCACAAGGATATGGGGGACAAGTATTTTCAGTCTCATAAATAGTCTTAATTAAAATTGTTCAGACAGATGAACTGATTTACTTTTCCAATCTTAAGTAAAAAAGTAATACAGTTTACATATTCATGAAATGATTATTTCAATAATTTCAAACTCTATAAATTTACTTGTTACAATCAAAATCTTCTCCGCTTTATTTTTACTATGTAAAAAATTACATCCTATAGATGTTACATTCTTAACAAATGAATAAAATCGAGCATTTGTAAAGAGTTGTCGGGCAAGCGAGATCATTCTTAATTTGCGATGTAGTGCACTTCCAAAGAGGGTGAAATAGTCTGTAGTTGCTAGGAGATATCAACTGGAGATATCAGCTCCCTAAAGGTGGTTTCTAGAAAAGAGTCTTGTACATTAAAAGCAATTTATTTGAACAAGCCATCAACATTAATTGCCACATCTTATCCTTGAGTCATTTGCTCAGACCTTACCTAACAGGACAAACATCACAGCATAGATATTAAACTTCCACGTATTAACAACACCAAACTTTATTTTCTAATAATTCTAATGTAAAAAAATTAGTACGAAGTCGATCTTAGGAAATTCGTAGTGATGTTATAAATAAGTAAATAAATGTCCGGAATAGGGATAATTATGTAAGATAAAATTACGATTTAGGAACATAGTACATGCATCCTATTCCATACACTTGACAACTGATTCCGCACATCCCAGAAACATACAACAGATATGTATAGTCTTTCTTATAAAAATCTTAATAAAAATTACCTTACCATCTTAGCTGATTGATTTTCTCTAATCCAAAATAATAAAATTCTTCACTTTACATAAACTTAACACTATTTATTATCTCACATATTTCAAATTGTATAATTTTACTTGCTAAACTCAAATACTTCTCTACTTGTTTTTTATGTGCAGAAAAGCATCTTCTTTTAGTATATTGATTTCTTGACTACTGAATCAAATCGAATTTCTCTAAAAAGTTGACCGGCAGCAGTCTCTCCTTCTTGATTTTGTCATATCGTACACTTCCAAACATGGCGAATAGTCTGGGGCTAGTAGAAGATACTGGAGTTTCTGGAAAAGAGCCTCTTAATAACAATTAATTTAAACGGGGCACCAACATTAAGTTGCAGCATATCATTTCTGAGTGCCCTCCTCGGACGTGTCCAACAGTACACATATCACAGCATAGACACAAAATTTCCACGGCTGCCTAGAAATTTACTCAGTAAACCTTTCGCCTTATTTTCGCCTTACGTTATCAGTTTTCACAACACTATGTGTCCTTAATTCTGTACAGTGTATTTTTGCATACGTATCTGCATGTGGGATAGTTATGATAGGTCTTCACATTACGTAAGACAAAATTATGCTAAATAGACATTGTTGGAGCCTGAAAATGGGAATATTCATTACACTGTCTTAGTTTCCCGTGACAAAATCATACTGCCACCATTACATATTGCTGATGAATGCTTTTGTAAAGGAAATGAATCACGAAAGAGAAGATTTCAAGTATTCCATGCAATAATTCTCACATCTGAGTGATGCTAAGATCAATTAGGGAATCGTTTATGGCCGCCAAATTTCTGAACTATTTGAGGACGAAACCTTTAATAAGGTTATTTTTAATAGACAGAAGATATCTTGGAAAACATTCAACTCAGTTGTTTACAATTTGTTGGGCAACCAAAGTGCTTGACACTACGACGCAGCTGTTAATGAACTTCAAAGAACATACTCAGAATTATGTTGCTATATGTACTTTAAAATACACTTTTATGAATCATATCTCCAACAGCGAGCGATGAGAGTCGAGAGTGCTTCCACCAATATATTTCAACGATGTAAGAAAGGTGTTGAGGTTAGGGATATGTGACAAGACATGCCCCAAAATTAAACAACAATTAAAAAAAGAAGGTACAGAAACTCTCGACCTAATAGGTAAGAGTTTTACATATGTATGTTTTTTAACTCCTAAAGGCAATGCCTTGTCGCTGTAGCCACGTCACTCTATCCCTTGCGATATTCTTCATTTCTCCACAGGACCCACTCACTGTGCTGCGGAAGTATGCAGTTCTTGGTCTTCCTTTGGGCTTCTTCCCCACTACATATGTATGTAAAATCTAAAAATAGGAGCAAATTTGTGTATTCCAAAGATACCATGTTTTAATAAGGAGAGTTACTAAATGTGTTCTGACATCACATTCTATTTTCACGGCATATTCTTAGTTTGGATTGACTATTTTGATAAAGTAAAGAGAGAACTTCTTTGTTAACTAAAATTACCATCACCGTAGAGTGAGTAGAGCTCGTAGCCCGGCGTAAAATTGGATATAAGTAATACAAATATTTCATCTAAACAAAATAGGGAATAATGCCACTCCGTACACTAGAAAACCTGTGCTACTTGGATTTCTTGTCCTAAACGTATGTCCGTGTATGAGTGTATGTCCGTTTGTATGTGTGTATATGCACACACACACACACACACACACACACACACACACACACAGAAAACCAACTTCTACTAACATCATTATACCTAACCATTATAACCACCCACCACAACACAAAATGTTAGCATGCTCTTCACGTTTTAACAGAATGTACAAAATACCCCTAAACAAACAAGAAACAGCCAAAGAATGAAATATAATATACCAAATTGCTTATGAAAATGGATACAATAAAAATACTGTAAACAAAATAGAAAATAAAATCCAATACAATATAAAAACTGAACAATTAGGAATTAATAAATATGAACAACTCATAAATAATAACAACAATAAAAAATGGGCCACATTCACATACATAAATAATAAAATGACAAAGCTAACAATACTATTTAAAACACAGACATTAAAATAGCATACAAAACTAAAAATATAATTTATAAAAACTAAATAACCCACACAACAAAGATAATACAACAGCCAATGTTATATACAAAATTAAATGCAAAGATTGCAATAAATATTAAACAGGACAAACAAAAGACAGCTGCAAAAACGTAATTTTGAACACCTAAACGCATACAAAAAGCAGAAACATATAAATCTAATTTGGCCACACATCCAATAAACACTGGACATGAATTCCCAGACATAACCAACATGACACTAATAAAATACATACCACATAAAGGCACCGTACAGAACATTTGGAAAAATTTGTAATTTTCAAACATAAAACAAAACAAACTAATACCTGAACAAATTCAAATCAATACAAAACATGACACAATTTTCAAAGCACTCAACATAAAAAATACACAAAATACTAATATATACACAACAATCACACACAATAATACCAATTTAAAGCACCAGAGGCCAGAAGGAAACCACAGCAAAAACCAACCAACACAAAAGTACCTCACAAGGCTCAAAATCATGAAGGCTGAAGATGGGAACACATGTCTTCCCGAAACATGTTCCAAATAAGGAGAACACATCTTGAGGTAAAGTCTTTATAAATACTAAATATATTTTATACATCAAGAAACAGACTGTAGCAAAAAGTGTTTGAAAAGTTATTTGAATATTGTAACGTAACGGTTTACGGGCTGCTAATGACCGTTTATTTTGTTTTAAATTTCAATAACTTTTAGTTTAGTTTATTATTTTTATTGATTTATTTAATTCAATTCAATCTAACATTGTATCCAATGTAAATAAATCCGATGAATGCAGTGGAAGTTAGTTAGCGAAGTGTTTTCAACTTCGGTTAATTTATTTTAAGTTGTTATTCTTCCGTCGACTAGGCGAAGTGGTGACGTCAATTCCTCACTGAAAGCATAAATATTTGGCAAGAATGATCACTTACTTGTGGTGGGTCTTGCCGGTCTTGCAGCGTCGATGTAGCAGTCTAATCTGTAGATTGACTTACCGTATTCAAATTCGCCGGGCGTGTCGGGCTATCCAATAAGAGTCGTTCACCTATCCTGTAAGCCTAGTCTATTGAAATGAACTAACTGACTCCGTTTGCTCGTATAAAATGATAATTTATTTTTAGCACTCCTTTATAATGATCTGAAGTATCATTAATTATTTTAATTCAAATTTAAATAACATTAGATGTTTGTTTTATACAATTTGTCTCAGGGTGGTAAAACTGATTTACAATATCAGTGTATAATTAGAATGCATTTTGGTTAATATAAGTTAATTCTTATGTGGGTTCTTTTAGCTTGCAGAATACCAAATTATTTAATAGAACTCTTATTCTACCGTTATTAGGCAGTTTGAAGGATTACAATTCAATCTCTCTTAATAATTAACATTCAAAATTATAACCATGCCTGCTTTGGACATTTTAGGTTAACAAAATTATTAGTCAGTCGACAATAAATGATTTAAAGAACGTTTGTTAACGTTAAAATAACTCTTGATAAAACATTTAAAATGTGAACAATAAAATAATATTTTGAAACAGTGTTGTTGAATGGAACATCTGAATCATCATTTGACTCTACAAAAAGGTAATTGTATAGTTGTAATTATTTATATAGCTTGACAACCTTAGTTTCTTATTAATAATAGACATAAACATTTAAATAGTAAGAGTAGTAGACTCTTCCTAAATTACGAAACATAAATAGCATTGGGATTTATCATTAACTTTCGTTAATTGTTTCATACAGTTGACAATTCCCAATCGTTTATGAATGCTTGTTGGTTTGATCTATGTTTAATAAACAACAACTTTAATCAGGTGTGGTTATATCACACTCAGTATTTATACATAATAAATGATTGATCGTTTGCAAAATTCTTAAAAATAGAATATTCAGATTAAGTTGAGGATTGTCATTAGTCCTGTTGATTGAATAATATTAATAATGCACCTTAATCTACCATACTTTATTTACACATATTATTGGAAAGTGGTTCGATTATATCGTCATTCAAATTCTTAATTAGTATTGAAAAAATCACTGTACTCCCTTTTTTTAAAATAAATCCCGGAATTGCTTTGGATTATACACTTATCACTCCTTATTACGCACTGTTTAACTTAAAACACCTTCAATACTAGTGTAGTTATGATGGCACAAATTGAGGTTATGTTGCTTAGTTTACAACGGTGACGCGCACAAATTATATGAACAGCTGTTTCTTAGCGGTGTCGAGTAGCCGTCTGCCTTCCTCTGAAGTTGATGATAAAGTCTCTCGAGAAAGCGTCTCTCTCTGCCGTTCCATCTTGTGATCGTTGTAAATTTGGCTAATTTCTTGGATCTGATTGGTTGACGATCTTTAATTTGATGCACATAACCCCTCCGCACAATATTTTAATTGTTGTTATTAGCGTGGGGTGGCTGGTTTGGAGATTATAAACATTTGCTCGATTTGACACAAATATCTTATAATAGTAATAACTTTCTTATTATGGCATAAGTTTAAAATCTAAGCTTATCACTGTATTGGTAACACTTGGCTCTTTATTTTGAGTCGACATATGGTGTGCTTCTGTTCATTATTAAGGGAGTTTATGTTTCAGATTATCACATTACACTACTCACTATTAATTGTATTTATTCTTAAACTAAAACTATTTAATGGCAATCATACCTCCTTGTGGGCATGCCTTCCAAGTCCTCCCACACTTCTCACTTATTTGTTACTTATATCTAATGACAAAATATAGTGCTTATGCTATCATTGACTTAGCCTATGAGTCTATCAATTGTATTTACAAATTATTTATAATAAAAGGTATTTGGGTAACTTCTGTATTACCCCAGTTGTAAACACTAGATTGTTACAACTACTGTTAGTCTTTGTTTGTCTGGAATGTATTGTTATTCCTTGGTATTTTTGTCATTAACATGACCTCTATATGGCACTATGAGGTGTACATTTATTTTAACTCTTATTTGGGATTCTATTGTCTTTTCAGACTATTATTTAGTTTGGATAGTTTACTAGTAGTAGTATATTGATAGTTAGCCTTGTGTTTTTAACACACTAGTCTTTTCCTTAGCGTATAGCATTGGATAATAGTAATTACACCTGGTGTCACATGACAGGTGTGCTTAATTATTCTTATTACACATTATGTCCTTGCTTATAATACTCTTAAGCTATTATAATAGTGGTATTATATCTTACTTATGACATAGTTATTCGTCTGTTATTTCTATTTAGCATTACAATGTGGTTTTGTCTATGTTTCACTTAGTGAATTTCATTTTGGCTGGTTTTGTTCACTTTCTTTACTTAAATTCTTCTATACAAATTGCTCTTGGTATCTTATATTGGTATTGGCAGAAAGCTTATTACTTCTACTTGATTTGGGGTACAAAATTGTTTAGTTTTGGTGTGTTTTACCTACTACTAAATATGAAGTTAGGTGGAAACTACCCTATTTAGGTTATGTGGTTATTTTATTTGTAGCAACAATGGGTGTATTAAGTTGATGCAAATTTACATTTTTTAACCTTGTTTATTCAAGTCTAATGTTATTAATGGCAACTGGTAATTCATTATTTGTTTCCTTTTTCTATCTTACATGATTTTCGGATTACTTGACGAACGATTATCATAATTATGAGACAATTATAATTCTCCTTAAATTACATTAATGCTGTGCATAACATGCCATTATGCCTTTATTTACAGCTTCTTTTATGTTAACATTATTGTTACTTTCATTCTTTGCCTAATATAGGATGTCCTACTCATTTACAATATTATTAGTTGCATATGGGTCATCTAAGTTAGTCAGTTATTGTCTATCTTTTCAATCTGTAAGTTCTTCAGTTAGTATTTATACAGGTAAGATGTTAATCTATAGTTGACTGGCTCTTGGAATCTATATCTTATGCCATGGTTGTTAGGTGTCTTTCTCGTACTATGTTTCTTCCTTGTTTTCATTGGTTCCTTACTGACCGAAACTATTGGGTTGTTGATTCCTGTGGTACAATCACTGTTTGCTGTATCTTCTTTCTTCTTATAATGTTATTATATTTGTTATTTAGCATTAGTTTTTATTAACTCTTGTGTTTGTGAGTTTATTCTTCTTAATGATTTGCTCATGTAGATTCATTCTTGGCATTTTAGATTAAACACTTCGTGTGTCTCGTTGACTCAATTATTATGACATGTGTTAATATTTTGGTTACTGAAATATTGGGCTCATATGTTTTGTTACAATATATATATATATATATATTGTTATAAATAAATGTCGTGTGTATAAAATGTTATTTGACGTTTGTGTAGTTGTTAGTTTTGTCGAACGTAAATTGTGTCGTTCGGAAGCGTCTGGTAGCCTGCGTGCCTTACCTGTCCCTTCTCGCACTCTTCGTAATTCCGGGTAGGCGCCAAATTGTTTTTCTTGAAACAATTAAAAGTTTTTATTTGTATAGTATGGTGATTTGTTATCGAAAATTCGAATATTTCGCCGTCTGGCTTGTAACTGATTCTCGTGTGAGTGGGGGAACACGTGTTGCCAACTTGAATTAATGTTGGTTGTGTCAACCCACTGCTAGTAAACAAAACATACATAATATTTGCTACAAATAAATACTGGACAGTTTGTTATCAGTACGCACTTTTTCACTAGGCTTTTGCTTGTTAATTATCGTTAACGCTTCATAAAAATAATAACTGTTATAATAAAATTTTAGCCTCGGCAATATAATCTCTCGCTCTGCGGAGCGTTAGGTTGGCAGTGCAATGTTTACAATTGACTCTGGTTATTATTTCACAAAATAACTCTGCCAATTGGGTTCTTTTAAGTACGAAACAGAGGTTTACATAACAAGATAACAAAATTAGAACATAATATTTAAAGTTTGTGATCATTAAAATTACACAAGGTTTGCTATAAATTAAATATTGTGGTGTTGAAGTGTGACAGTGTCGTTGTGTAACATAGGTTATCATGTGTTCATTCAATGTTTACAAAGTTATTCTTTAATTTATCAATCCTTGAAAATATATTCAGTGATAGTGAGAGTTTTATTTGATAGTTAGAATTTTTGAAAAGAATTTGTTTTATTATAATCAAATAAATTCAGCAATACTCAACGTTAGTAGATATGATGGGTATTGTCAGTCGTTCATGTAAAGTAATGGGCCGGTGTAATTCTTCCTGCTTCTAATCTTGGGCTCAAAATTGGGCTGTAATGTTCGTCAAGTCGAACTACAGGTATTTTTCAGTCATCTGGATTAATTCCGAGCTGGTCCTTGGTGTAAGTTAATTGTAATGGCCTCTCGTCTGTTGTACTGCTACTCCTTTTCAAAATTGTGGGCACTGATACTGTTTTTCTGCTGAAAATTTGGGCCCTTCACGGCGTGGCGTCTCTCCAGTTTAGCGTCAAGTATTGTTGCTAACTGAAATTAGTCAATATTCGGCTGTTGTCATGGTTACTCAAAGTTTTTGATTGGCTGAAATTGGCTAAAGAGTATTGTTAGGGTATTTGAATTTTTATTTAAACTGGTTACAGATCTTCTAAATGTAATTAATCTTCAGTACTCCCTTTTTAGTAGTAAATATTATCACCACTGTTCATATTTTGGCTCAAGGATTAATTTGACATCCAATATTATAGTGTTCACTTAGGTATCAACATTTAGACAGTTCTGTTAATTTTATTTAATTATACTGTTTTCTTAATTTACATTATAATCATAATATTTCTGCCTTAACATGATTGTCTATTTGTGTTTCATAGTTTATGTGGTTTAGTCTTCCTAATGTCAGTGTTTAATTCTATAAATTGAAGTTTTTTTGTAGTTGATAGTTGGGAATTTGCATAGGCTTAAACAGCAATTGACTATTTTTCTTTAATTACTGATATTACATTTTATTCTCCTTGTAATGGGTCCTGATTGTTTGAATACAAGATTCTGTTTATTTGTTCAATGTTTAAGTCGGTTCTTGTAGTTGTGTGTAATTTTATTGTTTCCCTATATTAATTTGTCTACTGTCATAACTCATTTTCAGTGTCATTGTATTTGAATGTATGGATTGTTTCTTGTTTACTGGTTCCTGTTGGTTTTAAAATCTTATTTCTTATAACATATAACACAACATCTAATGGTTTTAACAATTCCCATAGCTATAATTCTTATCATTTAAACATAATTATTTGGAACATAACCTTATTCATTAAAACATAATTCTTATTTATTTAACACATACTTATTTGAAACATATTATCCACTCATACTCTTCAGTGAGTAATAATTATTTTATAGTGTCATCATAGGAAAACAAACATATAAACATTGATTATCTTTTAGATTGTAATAGGAAACCCTTACCACTAAACTTATTTGACTTTGTGTCATTAATTATGTAACCTTAGCCTATTTTACTATCTTTTACTAAATCATATACTGATTATTGATTGTTTTTATAATTCAATTTTATAGAAACTCTCTATATGGTGATTTAACACTAATAGTCTATGTTTCTTAACTTTTCTTAACTTTCCTAACACTATGAATTGTCCCTTAGGCCTACAATATTAATTAACACACATAACTTATCACTTATAAACTTGAACACTGCTTTATCAGTGTTTTTATCACTTTTTAATGGGGTTTTATTCTCTATTCACTAACACCTTACACTCAATATTCTTTTAGTGTTACTGGTGGGTTAATATTACTGTATTGCTTACTAACAAATTCTCTTTATTACATCTATTTAAAAAATGTTCACCATCATTACAATTTACTACTCTCATTTTATCGTGTTTTATTGTACCACTAATATGTTAGTATTATGTTAATGTGATTTGTCATAGTTTACTCTATCTAGTTTGGGTTATTGTGCCCTTCTATATATTAAGTACTCAATGATTAGTATCTCTAACTTGTCTGTCCTTACAATTATTAATATTATATAAAATTTTCATTAGTGAGCCTATTTCATTGGTTTAATACAAGTTTTGTATCTCTTCTTAGTTCACTTTCTTTTGTCATACATTATACGTCACTTCCTTAGTGTTGTGGCTGATTGTATCATTACACTTCCATGTTAATTGTCCGTTAGTCACTATTCTTCTTATTTACACTTATGTTGGTGCGGTGGCTATTTCTAGTCTATTTGCAGTTGTCTTAATTCATGTTCTTCTTGGCCCTTTGGGGCTAGTTCTACTCTCTCACTTACCATCTATTGGGCTATTCAGGTTAAATCGTCTTATTTCTGTATTTACCATTTTGGTTTGGTTGTTTGTTATTACTTTATTAATATAAGTTACTGTTCTGATTACCTTGATATGTCTGATCCATAAGCTGGATCGTAGTAAAAATAGAGAGCGCAGAATTCATGCATGTACATGCATTTTCGACACACCTGTCGCTAGCGTTGTGTACTCGCGTATTTTGTTGGTGTGTGTGTGAAACCTGTCCATTCCTGAAATGTAATCAACCCTTTTCAAGTCAAATAGTTGTATGTGTATTTTAATTATAAGAAAACTATGTACGATAGGATAAAAAAAAGACACCAAAGTGTCTATGTAGTGTCTATATAGAAATTATAGGTAAATAAAGTGTTAAAAAAACGTATAGGTGTGACGAAAAGTGCAATTACTATACGTAAAAAATCAATAACTCTTTTTGTGAGTACCATAAAGAAGTACAATTTACGTATAGTAATCACATAAAAATTAGTGATCGATTGAGCATCACAAACTTTGTAATTCGCGAAAACAGGCGAAAATTGTGACTTGAACAAGAGTGTGGAAAGTGACGCTTTAAAGAATCTGACAAGTCAAATATTGTTCAGACAGGAATTTTTGCACGACCTGACTATTGTAGTGTAATTATTTAACTGATATAATATAATATTTGCACCACGTTGGATGCGTCATTTATTGTACTGTAAATTAATTACAGGTATTGTAATTAAGATCGGCCCCACGTTGGATCAGCCATTTATCTGTACTGTTGTTTTTTTACTGATAGAATACAATAGAATACACAGGTATTGTAATTATTTAATATGTAGCATGACAGATATTCCACCACTAATTAATTCATTTAAGATAATAAAAAATAATTAAATTACATATACTAAAAGAATATCGAATGAAATTTAATTACTTCAAAGGAAAAAACCACAATAGAAGAAAAACAATCATTAAAATATAAAAAATACAACCATAAAAGTCAAAGAAAGAATTAAGGAAAACTCATATTAAAAAACCAGGGGGTTACCCAGGAGATTAGGAGCAGTAAATAAACTAGATACCCCAAAATCAAGAAAAAAGAATCAGATTAGGAGTGGTGCTGAACAAAATACCCACCACAAGAAGAAAGAAGAATAAGGTTTATTATCAGGAAATAAACAAAATACTCTGAAACCAAGAAAGAAGAGTAAAGTCAGTATCAAAAAATAAAGAAGATACTCCGAACCAACCATCAGTCAAGATAACACTGAGTACCTTGGTTTACCCAAGAGTGAACACAAGAAGGAAGACGAGAAGAAAGGAAGAAATAGGATGGAAGAAACACCATAAAAAACCTATTATTAACTACCATTGACCCCAAACCAATAGATAAAATTAAAGAAAGTATAACATCCCGAAACCCTATAAAATTGTAATTATTAATAAACAAAAGTGTTGTATAGTATGATAAGAGGTGCAACAACTAAAGTTATTATGTGATGAAATATAAACAAATCTTCACAGTCCATGATGACTAAAGGTGTGGTCTGAGATAATAAGACTCAATATAAGTCAGAACCACCAGTGAAAGTGCATTAGTGTAAGTGTATTTGAAATATAATAAACTTGAAGTTGTAGTGTTACTATAACTTAAACTATTTGCTATAAAACAGCTTTTACATTTGATAATTAACAAATCATGAAATAATAAAATGGAAGGTATTTCCAATATTTTATTATTTCAGGTCACTTTGTTATCTCAAGACATTTGTAGGAATGACAATAACTAAAGTATGGGTGGGAATGTTTACTATATAATGGGATGTTAAATAATAGTAATAAAAACAGAAAGAACTGGTAATAGTTTAAGTGTTAATAGAATTAAAACGTTTAAATGGCTAATATTGTTCAAAGCCATGAACTCCATATTTTTGAAAGAGTTCTTATACAATAAGATTTATATGTTTAGAATATCATATGTTTAGTTAAATAACAGCATACATACCAATTAAAATGTTTCAGTATGTATGCTGTATTAATTAACAAAATGAGTTAAATGTATGTTAAAAACAATTTCAGCAAACATGTCCAACTTTACAGAATGCTGAGTGATGTTAATTATTATTTTTATAACAGTAGCATGAATTAGATGCTACACATCTCAATAAGTTTGTAAACAATTTTATTTTATGTCATGATAACTATTAAGAGTCAGAGGAGGAGTAGAAGTAAATTTATTTGGAAAACCATACATGTAAAATACTAAACTCTAGGCCAAATAATGAATTCACAGAAACTCAATATAAACCAGTTAATTCACCTATGAATCATGTAAACTGGCAAGATTTAGGTAAGGTAGGTCAATTAACAACTACTGTAAATGAACCTATGATTTAAAAGGGTAATATAGAAAAATACCTCAAATTATTGAAAATTTTTGAAATGTATAAATTAACTATTTTTAAAGAGGAATGTTAAATTCAGAAATTATCACTAAAAACAGTTCAAATGTTAAGTGTATATGTAATTAAGGAAAAGAAAGGATTTATGACCATTTGAAATTTATTATAATTATATTAATAACACTTAAAATGGCAGTAAAAGTATAGGAAGGCGGAAACCAAGTTTTGGGCCTAGATTTCAAAAAAGAAATAAATTTGGTAATTTTAACAAAAATCTCAACAAATATGGACTATGTCATATCAAATTAAACAGAATGAGATAAATAAACCAATTATATGGTTAGTAATTCATGAAAGCGAATAATAAACTAAAATTACTCCATATATAATGTATTTTGGAATCATGTATATGGGAAGTAAGAATTATTTTAACAATACTTTTCCAATATTAACTTGGCAAGATTTTTACTAAAGTGGAGGAAGTTAGTTAGTTCTTTGTTAACGTTCAACCTGAACCGTCTATGCGGAATTGCGTTCTTTAAAACCGTATAATGAAGTGCTAAGGTTACAGAGAAAAATTCTGTGAGAAACGAGAGTTACTTAAATAAACACTTTTCCAGTCAAAACATATAAAAACTTCAACGACAACAGTGGAAACGAACACCACACTACATAATACCAGTGAATTAAAACATTAAAACTACATATTAGTAATAATTCAAGATACCACAGAATAACCATTTTTTTTGCGTAATGAACAGACATAAGTGAACACCTCTAATATCAAACAATTAACACCAGTTGACACTGAACACTCATCCAGACTACCCCAAACAACATACTAGACAGTTTACACAAGTTCGGGGATCTTTAAAACAATTATAAAGTTGATTTTATTGTAAGATTTTCTCGCGACGAATATTGCGAATAACCTCTTCATTTTTAGTGAGCGGCCATGATGGAAAAACGATGCACGGCCACCACCTTCGACTGACGTCATAGTCTACGATTGGTTTGCAACTCACCTATATTAAACATTTTCTATATATTATTAAAAAATTGTTAGATACTTATTATTTAACATTATTTATTGTAAATGTTATACTTTATCGTCCTGCCCTTCTCTGACTATTATAAAATAATCGCTTCAAGAACCTTTTACAATAATTATATGAATTTTTTTATCCTGTATTGACATATCGATTTATCCCTGAGACGGAGTCGACAATTGCTCGAAATCGATTTAATATCGATTATTATTTATAAATGTTAATAAATCAATTCTTTTCAATTATATGGATTAGTAAATTATTTCACATTGTAATTTAAGGTTTTCAATTAAGCACGAGATTTCCTGAAAGAAGAAAATATTAACGACAAGTGAGATACTGGAGCAACACGGAAAGTCGTTAATCGATTGCTGACAGGAGTTAATCTGTTTAACTCCGGATTTTGTTAATATCTTCCAGAAGTGCGAGTTAAACAAAATTACCTTTCAGAATTTTAGAAATTTGTTTAAAACAATAAAACAGAATTAATTACAAATTATATACACCATAAAAACACATAAAATTTTTCTTTCTTTTTATTTGTAACGAGAGATTACAGGGTCTTGTTACAAATTGGCGCTCGCAACATTGAGGTTTAAAAGAGTCGAACAGCGGCTAGTTACCAATCGGCATTACCCACAGCGGAGCGAAAAGTTGAAGAGCGTTAAGGTTTTAAACGAACCTCTCATCTTTTATTTGTACTTGTTACAAATAGTATAATACAATTAATAAATGTACCTACTTATTATATTTTTTTGTTTACCAGTACATGTAAAGAAACTCTTTCTCTCAGGGTTAATGCTTATTAAGCTGTTTGATCGTATTTACGATTGTATCTAATATTTTCTTTTCTTTAAACCAAACCAAATGCAGTTAATATATAGTATTTTGAGAATTAACCATGTAAAAATTAAACCTGGTAGTCGTGGGACTACCGGTAGACATGGAATCATGGGCAGACTTGTGCTTTGGGAAGGAATGAAGGGTTGGTTAAATAAACAGCTACATAAGTTTCAATGTATTTTAATGTTTCATGTTATTAATGTTCTCATCGTCTGTTTTCTTGCAAGCTAGCCGTACGCTCGATCTGAGTCGCTTTGGGGGCACGCCGGATGACCCAGGTATCGGAGATGCGGGCCGCTTGGGCGCTGACGGGGTTTCGTCAATCTTCAAATGGTTGCCATTTTCTAAGTTCTCGGCCGATTTCTTTCATTTTAGTCTCAAACGATAGGGCTGTTGACGCTCTGCATAGGATTTGCCGGTTTTCGGTTTGAAAATTTTTGTTCGAGTTTTATCGCGATTTTTAGGTCGAGGCATTTCAAATTTTTGAGTTTAATGTTATTATTTTCTGTGAGGGCTTCTGGTACTCGGAATTGGTGTTATTGAAGAGATTTAGTTCTGAGAATCACAACGCACTTTGTATTTTCGCGATCGGACTTGTAGTTCCCGAGATATTTAAGTCTTAGTGGAGCAATTTAGAAATTTTCGGCGCAAAAACACCCTCACGCAGACAAAGCCTAGAGGCGACTGAAGTCAGTTGTCAAAATTCACAGTACTATTGTTGGAAGGGGGCCGAGTGACTCGATCACCTGACACCTGGTTTGCTGGGATTGGTTGAGCGGTTCGTGAGATAGTGGTATGCCGAAAGTACATTTGAAACATAACGGTCGATTTTCGCGAAACGTGCGAGTAAGACATCAGTATTCATCCAGTAACTGATGGTTCATTTCTTTATTTATTTGTTTTAAGTATTTATTCTCTTTACTCATTATTATCACATTATTATTGTTATTAACCGTCTTTCTCTTCTTAATCGATTCAAAATAATTTCCCTGAAGTATCCTGTAAGATGTTCCTACGTTTTTTGAATTTGGTGGGTTTTTCCTTTCTTTTAATTCATAAAAATAAATTTTTTTTTTGTAACAACTTCAATATTATGTTGTTTGTCTTATTAATTAACCTTATCTTTGTTCTATTAGTTTGCTGTGGTCCATGCCCAAAAAATCAGTCCCTTCTTTCCATATTTTCATCTTTAGTTCATCCATTGTCAAATACATAAGTTATCCTTTTCGCCCGGACTATTATTGTTTTCATTATGAATTCTATCCTTGTCCACTTTATCACTACTACCTTGTATTCTGATTTTTCTGCTGCGAAGTCTTCCTAATGACATATGTTTCGATCACTCTGACTGCACTTTTTCGAACACCAAATTTTCAATGGTATCTTCGCCTACTTTTAACACTTTATTCTCTAGTTCATTAACCAAATATGTCACTGGTATATCAACTATTGATGATATAGCTGATATTTTATTATCCCTTTCTTTTTCTGATGTATTCATTTTAAATATAAATTTCTTTAAGTTTTTATTATGATTTCTTAATTCTGTTCTTTCTCTGTTATTAGCGATTGGGAGATTATGTACATTAACCAGCCCACTCCTAATCATATCTAATTCTTCCTGTGTATTTTTCTGTTTCTTGGGACGCCTTCTACCTATCTTCTTCGTCTTCTTTTCCACATACTTATTATTCTCTTTGTTTCTGCTATGTTTATCCTTATATAATGATATACTTTTATCTTCTTTATTTTCTATTTATTACCTTTTATTTTCTGATTTACTGGTTCCCTGATTTGATCGTTTGGTATGACCTCTATCTTTGTTTCTATGGACTGGTTTTCATCATTCCTTATTTCTTTCATTGTTTCTATATTCAATTTCACCTTTGCGGATTGCCTAACGTTCTTTTCCTCATAACTTTGTAATATTAACTTGATTTCAGCCTTTTGCTGGTCTAATTTATCATTCACCCCATTTATTTGTCGTTGAATGGTCTCCTTTAATTCCTCATTATTTTGTTTTAATAAATTTTCATTATCTAATTTCATTTGTTTAAACTCTTCTTGGTTACTCTCCATTTTCTTGTCCAATTTTTCAATATCCTCCTTCATTTGTTTCTTTAATTCCTTTTTATCTTCCCTCATTTGTTTCAATAATGTTTCTCTGGTTTTGTTATTCTTTTCGTCTGTTTGTTTATTATTTTCTTCTATTCTTCCGAATTGCTCCATCATAATCCTCATCATTTCCTGTAAATTTACATCCATTGGTTGGGTTGGTTCCTTTGGTTGGCCCCTTGGGCATCCCTTACTATTACTTCCAGTTCAGTTTCTTCCTCTTCAGTACTATTACTCCTTAATTCATATCGTTGCTCTGGTTTGTTAGCCATTTTACAATCTTTAACTTAATTTAATTACAAGGAAAAAATTTTGTATGCTAATTAAATTTAACAAAATTGTGTTAATTGGTGCTGGATTAAAGAAAATCTTTGCTTTCACGTATGGGCGCCATTTTTGTACTGTAATTATTTAACTGATATAATATAATATTTGCACCAATACAATATTTTTGATTAAGACTTTTTCTCCTAAATTATATTTAATTACTTTTGTCTCGTTCAGTGAATATTTGGTTTTTTGTTTTTCTACCTTCTCCACGATTCTGTTGTAGTATTTATTTTCTTCACACGGGTCTTCTGTGTTAGTCGGAAAGTCTATCAAATCCTGTATCTCTCGATGTGGCTTTCTTCCAAACATCGTATAATATGGGGTGTTTTCAATGAAATGGTGGTAACTTATGTTTAAAAATTCTTCTGTTGATATTAAATATTTTTGCCATTCTCTCTGTTTATCATGGCAGTATGTTCTCAAAATGCGTCTTACCTCTCTCAATACTCTTTCAGCGCGATTACTGCTTGGGTGGTATACGGACGTTTTGTATGTTTTTATATTTAATTCCAATAGTTTCTCTCTCTACCTTCTTCCCTTAAACTGTGTTCCGTGATTGGTTATTATTTTTGTATTGTTTTCCAACTTCAGGTAAGTATTTTTTTTCCAAGATTTTCTTTGTGGTTGCTCTGTTTATAGCGTATAATTTGGTGTATTTGGTGTAATGGTCAAATAGAATTACAATGAACTTGAATCTATGCCTCCCTCCGCTACGTGGGAATGGTCCACATATGTCAAGAAACACTTTTTCAAGTTTACTATTTGATGTGATGGGTATCATGATTCCATCCTTTCTCTCATTATTGGTTTTAACCATTTTAACTTATTTATTATTTTTTGATAGCTCTTCTCATTCACTTTGTCTTGGTCGTTTAGTCATTTCTTGTCAATTATTCTTAAGTTTTTCCTTAGTTAATAGTTATACATTTATATTTTTTCTTTTGATTATTATTAATTGGTTTAATTAATTTAATGCTCCTTCCTTTCCATTGGTTTGCTTGGTCCTTACTCTGAAACTCAGTCCCATTTTTCAGTGTGCGGTATCTAGTTTACCCATGGTCCATTATTTCATCCTCACTTGTTGTTCGGATCACTCTGGTGTGTAGAACTATTTTCGTCCTTGTCAAATAGGTCTCTTCTACCTGGTACAGCCATTCTTCTAATACCATGTGTTCATTAGTATCAATGCCTACCTAAATCACTTTATTATTTTGTTTATTAAACAAAGAAGTTAATCATACCTCTATCATTGATATTCTCACTGATATTGGTTTATTTTGCATTTCTATTTCTGGTAATTTCTATTTAAATGTAGAGCTGTTCAAGTTTTTATTCACTGGTTTGTTGTGAATCCCTTCTATAATTTCTTTTAAAGTCCTTCTACAATCTTTATAATCTATTAATTCACTATGGTCGGTAATTGGTAAATTAAACACATCACTTAGTCCATTCTTCATCATCTCCCATTCTTCCCGTGATTTTATTAGTTTTTTTTACATATTTTTCCTATATTTTTGTTTTCTTAACCTTCTTAATTATTTGGTTCTTCTTTACTCCTCTACGGTTGGTGTCTATGTGCTTAATTTTCTCTTTGTTTTTATTATTTTTATTTTTAGAAAACAATACACTTTTGTCTTCTTTATTTCTTATTGATACCTTCAGAAGTGGTTTCTAGTGTTTCATTCAATTGTGTGAAACCACTATCAAATGTTTCATTAAGTTGATCTGCTTGGTAATTTGTTTCTTCCAATTTCTTGTTCATCCCCGTTTTTGTCTGCTTGACTTCTTCACGATACCCTATTAGTATGTATCTTAATTCTTCTCTGTTCTTCTCACTGTCTTCCTTCAAATATCGTTGGAGTGTTTCAATATTATAGTCAATTTTCTTATTCAATTTTTTATTGGCTTCTCTCATTTGTTTCTTTAGTTCTTCACGATTTTTCTCATTATCTTTTTCATTTCCTCTTTATTCCTGTCCAATTTTTCATTTATTTTCTCTTTTAAGGATTCTATATTTTTATTTAATTCTTCCTTGTCTTCCTTTCTTTGTTCCTGGATTTTGTTATTTCCTTCCATAAGAATTCTCAACATCTCCTGCATGCTCAGGTCCTCTTTTTGTGTGGGTTTATTAGGTTGGTCCCCGACTAATACTTCTACTTCAGGTTCTGGTTGGATTGGTTCCTCTTGGGCATCTTCTTTGAACAATTCCTCGATCATTTCCATTTCTTCAATCGGTGTTGTTTCCTGTTCTTCTTTGTCGGTGTCTTCAGCCCTTTTCTTAGATTTTCCCCTTGTGATCATGGAGTGTTTCATAATTTCTCGTAACCGCCGCTAGACTTTAATTCTACCCACACTAGTTGGTCGCCAAATTGTAACGAGTAGCATCGTATGTATTCTGTAAAAGTATGTTTTATGTGTGTTCGCCTCACACGTTGTAGTCGTTACTTTACCTTTACTTCCTTACTTTTTGTTATGCTGACGATGTCCGTCGCGATCTCACGAGTTACCAGTACAATATCTCACGAGTGTGAACCTTACCTGTCCTGTAATATGTAATTGTAATTCCCGGGTGGCGCCAAATTGTTTAAACCAAAACAATTAAAAAATATAACAATCGAGCGGTCGTTCTAGACGGTCTGGTTGATTCGAATTACCCTCGCGAGAGGCGGGCTTATGAATCTCGCTAGTAGTTCGCCTTGTTGCCGACGTCTAACGCTTGCCATCAATTTCACTCGTCGCTGAAGTACACAAATCATATAATCCAATTAACCATGAAATAAAGAACGGTGGTTACAACTCTGTACTAGTTTATTAACTTGAAATTATCTGTTATTCAATAAAATACAAAATTATATATCGTTATTAAACAAAGTTGCTCCGGCAATAAAAAGACAATTATTCTCAGGTTGGCGAACGCTGATTTAGAACGATTTTACTTCGACATGGCGCCGACAAATGTTTATTTTCTATCGTTCGTTAAATCTGAGTTCTTTTGGTTACGAAAAAATATTAATATGATTATAATAAAGTACACTACCTTACATTGATGGTACTTATATACTATTAGATTTAATTACAATTCGTTCCTGAAGTGTTAAAATGTGTTTGTTAAAAGTTCGTAATTTATACCCAGGTTATTTTCTGGTTTCATACAAGTTTAGTTTTATATTTTCAATTAATCCTTGAAAGAAAATTTGGTTATCAGTTCGTAGTGAAAGTTAATTGTGTTGTGAGGAAAAGTTAATAAGAATTTATTCCATAAATTCTGGTAATTCAGCAATACTTATCAAATCTGTTGAATTAGGGTGAAGAGTTACTCAGATCGAAAGAGGTTGGGTCCTTTTGATCATCAATCTTCCATCATTTATGAATTTAATTACGCCTGGCTTCTTTTTCGGATATGGTGGTTTAAATAATTAATTTATAATTTAAAAATCTGGTCTGTGGTCTCGGTTGAATGGACTAGTTCTTCATCAGACTTCTTGCGTCTTCATTTTATTCAATTTTGATTGCTTTTTTACTGTTTTAAATTAAAATTGAGTCGACTATAGTTTGGCTTCTATAGGTCTTGAGCGTCAATAATGAACTAACAATTTTTTACGGAATAATAATAAATAACGTTCGGTTATTATGGCAACTGTCTGTCTTCTCTTTGGCTGTATACATTTGTATCTATTGTTATAATATTTGAATTTTAATTCAAAATGACCAAATATCTTCTGATTACCATTATTATTCTGTCTTCTTATCTATGTAGGAGATATTATCACAACTGTTTATATTTTCTTTCAAAGATTATTTTGACATCCCACAAAGCTGGGTTGGTTTATGTATTAAAGTTTTGACAAAAATGTTAATATTATGTAATTACATTTCTTTCTTATTTTATGTTTTTAATTTAACTTTTACATCTTAATATGATTCACTAATTGTATTTAACTAGTTACTTGCCCTGGATTTTCTAATACAATTGTCAATTTCTTACAATTTGTTGATTTTGGATTTATACAGTTAGGCATTTTCTAGGCCTAAGCAGTAATTGGCTATATCTTCTTATTTTACACAAATTAAAAATTATTTTACATTTCCATATGTTTTGCTTGGTGTCGCTTATGACTTGGTTACCTTTTGAATTAATTTGGGCTGTTTCATAATAATTGTGTGTTCTTATTACTTTACAAAATCATGGCCTGTCTATTATTCTCTAACTCCTTTTCCTGTATTATTATGTTTGTAAGAATTTATCTCTTTTCTTATCTATATTGCCATTCTTTATAACTTGTCTATTATTTGCTATTACTTATGAAACATAACACAAAAATTAGGTTTATGATCTGTATACTTTTTTCAGCCATATTCCTTCTCATAAACTTAATTGAACAAATCTTTTAACAGTTACTATGCTAATCTTGTTTATACTTAGTTTATTCTTAACTATTTTGGTGACTAACATTATAACACCATTTATTTTATCTTACTAATTATCCCTTTTATCATATGATGTTTTATTTATTTTGCCCTTATATTCTTTAGTATACTTTTCTTCTAAACTTTAATATATATTTTTTCTCTACCTAACCATTGTAACACTAATATTTTTAATCCTTATGGGATTTTTACCCTGAATACCACTGTATTCCTAATCTACAATCACTTTCAATTCTAATAACAATAATATTCTTATTCTTTGGTAATTTTCACCATTAAACTGTAGTGTTTATCACTGGTTTTAGGTGTCTATACCTATCTGTTGGGTTTTCTATTTATTTTGGGTTTACACTGGCACTTCGCACTTTTTTATGGAACTTGAGTGTTACTAGTGGTTATTCCCTAATATTGATTTTTCTTTTCTCACTTAATCACCTTCACTCCCTACCTATCTCTCACTTCTGGGTTTTTTAATTGTTTTATTCACAATTATTTGTTATACTGTTAACAAGTTTCTTGTTCTGATTCTCTTATCATTATATAGTTATTCATAATATTTAATATCTCTTTCTTTGGTTAGTGTACTTTAGTTAATATTACTTTATTTGATTTTAATATTTATCATTTACATTTATTATTTGTTTGAGTCTTTTTCATTATCATTTGAGTTTAATATTACTCATTTTATTTTCTTTATTATTTGTTTGCGCCTTTTTCATATACCTTCTCATTTTATCTTCTTTTATTGGGTCAATCACTTGGGTTGGGTCATAGTCATTTGTCTCGTCATAGTCGTATTTT
Organism: Magicicada septendecula; assembly: GCA_034769895.1. Taxonomy (NCBI): domain Eukaryota; kingdom Metazoa; phylum Arthropoda; class Insecta; order Hemiptera; family Cicadidae; genus Magicicada; species Magicicada septendecula. The sequence continues at coordinate 117,222,918 of CM068374.1, read as the reverse complement.
CACTCATTTAATATAGTTGATTCATAGATTTTTCGTTGGTATTGGGGTGGCTTTTTGTGTTGTAACATTATATATATATATTACAACAATAAAATTTAAAACCGCATAGATAAGTAATATAGAAATTAGTACAACAGAGTCTACATCTGGAGGTAGGAAAATTTATTAAATTATGTAATTAAAATTTAGTATTGTCTTATTAATTTATACTATAAAATATTGTTTATTTAAAAACTTGTCTTTCAAAATTGAGTCTTTTGGCTTGCTTTGTGTTACTTGATGTGTTGAAATCCACTGTTTGCGTAGCCACTCGACGCTCCGCGCACGTAGTTCGATTGGATAGCTGGAACTCTGCTCGTAGACTGTTCGAAGATCACTAATGCTGACAATTCACGTCGTTGCACCCACTCACACTGCGATACGAACTGTTATTGTTTATAAAATTATCTCAGGGTTTTAAAACTGGGTAAAATAGATCGCGTATTGAGCTTATACAAATCCGGCTTCTTGAAGTGTTCTCGCGTTAACTCAAAATATCTCGGTAGATATTTTGTTCCTAGCTGATATATTATACTATACGCGGGAAAGCACTAGAATGATCTACTTTTTATTATTTTATTTCTGTAAGAGGTAATGGTTTCGAAGACCTCGAACCGTGAACCAACTTCTAAGTGTAAATGAAAACGACCTGTCTTGTCACGAAAAACTCGTGGCAGCGAGTACGTATTTCTATAACGGGTCCTTATAAGAAACTGACCAAAGTGCTCTCGACAGAGGACTAAACTGAATAAATTTTAAACCCTCTGCTTGGTTGAAACTTTAGCAACGTCACAGATGAGAACACAGGTAGACTGAAATCAGGCTTAAACTCTCTCCGGTTCTGCAAAAACCTGTCCTAGACCTGATCTATAAATTTTATTACTTTCTTGAAGATAACGAGAATAAAAAAGATTGAGTTCATTGAAAACCCATATAAAAATTATAGGTGTGGAGAATTGAGTATATGGAAAATGTAGCTTAGAGCCATAAAAATACTCTGTCCAAGTTTCAGAACGAAATGTTAATTTTCTTCAAAGTTATTAAATAAAATGTAAATTACAAGCGCACCCGCGCACTACACACAAATATTTTACATTACATAAAATAGAATAAAGTTGTGAACATTTTGACACAACATACTTTTCTAAACATATCTTGGTTCAAAACTTATGACTACTTTACAAATAAAGAACAAAATCAATTTAAAACATGTCTATGGCCATCAGAATAGCAGTAGCATTCCACTTAAAAAACTTCATATCCTGTGTACTGTTGCAATATACATATATATATACAAACACACACACACACACACACACACTTTTTTACAGAAATTTAGGAAAATCCTGAAAGTCAGGAGAAGCATTTTATGACGTCAGTTTTCCTCTATAATAATACTTATCTGTCTGTACACACGTTTTCATATTTTGCGACACTCAACTCTATACAAAGAAACTAAGCTTGTACTCTCGTTGATTCTGAGCTTTATAGTCTCAATAAATATTACGGCTTGCACAACGTGCTATATTAAAAGAAAATTGTTGTTTCATAGACCGAGCTTTCATTGTAATATATCTATTTCTTGCAAACAACCTTTGTTTTCACTTGCTTAGTTTGCTAAAAAATGTTTCAAATAAGAAGGACGTAAAAGTATTAAGAAGTTATAAGTAACGACTTCTACGGTGTTTATTTATTTACTCCACTGTTCTAAGACAGCAATCTTTGCGATCGTTGTAACTTTTGGTGTAGAAAAGGAATATAAAACTTTAAGAGTGGAAACCATAAAACAGCCATATCGTACAACCTTATAGTTATCGACTACTTATAAAATGAATGCCGATTATAAAATGTCTATTTTGAAATCCTTCTAACAGATAAGAGCTATTAATATAACAAGAAGAATTTCACGATAAAAACGCCGCGGATAAGATAAGAATTGGAAAATTTTAATTTTGGAAACACAAAAAACGGCAGGAAGAACCTTGACCAGCAAGGGATGGCAAGCAGAGAACTAAACTGATTTGTATGCTATCTTCAACGAAACGTACTGCCAGCTACAAATTGCTCATTTCGTAAGAAAATGTTAAAATAAATTATTTACTTTTTGAAATTTTTAAAATTTATTTTGTGAAACATTTTTATGAAATTGTATAGAAAAGTTTCTTTTCATTTACTGAGAACATTTCGACACAAGTATTGACTGACGGGAAGTTTTAACAAAGTGTAGAAAACGTTAATGTTGTCAGCATCTTCAAAAGTTTCATATATATTATTCTATAATTTTCTAGGTTTTAGATTTCTATTAACATAAGTCTATGTTTCTATGTTTCCACATTTAACTACATGATTCCACTAAAGTAAACAGTGAATAGCGAGCTCTTATAATTTATGTAGTTTCATTTATAAGTACAAGAAAAAATCCAGAATCATCTGAGTAGGATATCCTGGCTGCGGTATATAAAACATACAAAATAGCCTATCGCTCTCATAAAGTTTTATTTGCTATCCGTAAACTGAGTATACTTACCGTAAACGCATAATTATTTTGGTAATCTCTTGTTATGTTACGCTGTCATAACTGTACTAGCTGACGGAGCCAAAAACGTCTCTGCATCTATGTTTGGGGTGCCTTCTTCTCTTTACCCGCCTTTTTTTTGGACAAGTTTTTTAAGAAACATTCGACCCACAGTTTTTTAGGTAACATTGCGTACGAGTAGCACGAGGACCGGGAAAGTGACAGACTACCGCGGCAGAGCCCTCGAGTACCACGGCTAGGATTAAATAAAACAGGGTGCGTCTCACCAACGTAGAGCTATCCATCCATAGGTAAGATAAGTTCCACTGTGCGTTTCGGTATGTTTACGAACGGTACACACAACCTTATTAAACTCACTTACCAGTGCCCTGTTACCAAGCTAAAGAAAAACCACTGTTGCCTGCCCACGACGAGGCCAAGATATTGTTGGCCGGGTGTAGAGCTGGATTTCTGAGGGGCTCGTTTAAATATTTGTTTGTCTAGATATGTTAAAATATAGTGTAAATTTCAAAATATAGTGTAAATTATTTGACAATGAAACTATAAAAGTTGTAATGTTTTCAACATTAATTACACGTACATATATATCAAGCACTAGAGTCCAGGGGGGACCATGGCCTCCATAATAGTCTGCCTCCAGTTAGTTCGATCATGTGCCTTGGTCTTCCGCGAGCCGACGGCCATCCCAGTCAGGTCTTCTTCCACGTCGTCTTGCTATCGTTTTTTCGAACTGCCTCGTATTCTGCGCCCATTTATATGTCCATTCATTAACCTTTTGTGGAGTATCTTGTATACTTTATATATTTTGTATAATACATAAAGTATATTATCCTTTTTGTTGTCCATTTTTTCTACATGCTCTACCCAGCTGATTCTTCTGGATTTTATATTTCGGTCGATATCTCCCTGTTTTGGAATAGTGTCTGTTTCTTGATTAGATCTAATTCGCCATTATCCATAACAACATAAAGGTCCAAAGATGCTTCTAACAATTTTCCTTTCAAAAGTCCTCATCGTCTGCTCTGAATGTCCAGGTTTCGGAACTACATGCCTGGTCACTACAGGCCTGATATTTGCTATGCACATTTTCAGTTTAGTCTCCTGGGTGAGAAGACTAGATCTTAATAATTTTATCAGACCAAATTAAGCTCTATTCTCTGCCATTATTCTCTTAGTTTTCTCATCGAATATCTTGTTTTCACTATTAACATAAACTTTAAAGCCATTGTCCTCGACTCACTAATGTAGACCCAACCACTCATTAGTACGATCGGTTCCACTGTGCGTTTCGGTGCGTTTTCGAGCGGTACACACAATCTAGTCAAACTCACGTATCAGTGCCTTGTTACCAACTTAAAGGGAAACAACTGTTGCCTGCCACCACGACGTCAAGATACTGTAGGCCGGATGTAGGGTTGGATTTCAGGGAGGCTCGTTTAAATGTTTGTTTCTGTACGTATATTAAAATAAAGTCTAAATTCCAAAATTATTTGACAACGAAACTATAAAGTTTACAATGTATTTACCACTTTTTTCTGATATTAAGAACATAGTATATGTTTAAAAATATACGTTATAGTCTTCTTGTTTTCTTTTGGTACTGCAGCTTTTCTTTGCTAACTGCTTTGTAAGGGTTTTGCTTTAAACGATTTTTTACTATCTTCGTTATATGTAATATTCAGAGTTAATGCATTATCTATATTTTTAAATTTGATATTACTTTAAATATACGTAATTACAGGCTGCTCAAGACAAAGTATATCATGGGAGACAATGCAACAGACAATTTATTCTCAATTGGGAAAAGGTATTGGAAATAGCGGATTTTTCTACTTACGTGTGTTTGTAATATATATATATTACAACGTTATTTATTGCTGAGCCCTAACTTCTTGTGACCCATTTATTTTGCAACATTACTTACGCTATAAAATTATGACAGGTGAAATCGTATTAATAATAATACAATGTAATATGGTTTAAAATCATTTAAAAATATATTAATAAAAAATTTCTTATTTGGTTGCGATTTAAAATAGCATTATTATTTGCTTGTGTGTAGTCGTAGCACACATCTAATTATTACATATAAGTGATAATCTCGTATTACACATAGACATAATATACAGTCGTATACTATAATAAACATTTATAATTATCTAATATTGCTCTCGGCTTGCTCATTAGTGTGATAATTATTAGATTATCTAATCTCTTTCTAATGATCTAATTTCTTTTGAATATACTGCATATGCATTGCTTTGTTTTCTAATAAAATTTACTAATTACTCTTATATAAATCCAAATATCAATGACTAAGTTATTGATTCAAAATTATAGTTTAATACATTTTTAAAATATTACTCTAATTACTATACAAATAAATATTTACATTTGCAAAATTTATTAATTCATCTTTGAATTAGATTGTCTCTCTTTTTACATCGTTAATTAAATTTTCTATGCCTAATATGCCTAACATAGTTGGGTCAGTGTAACTATTTTCTCTTATTATCACAAAATGGCATAACTTTTATACCTGGTGACAATTGATACCTAAATCTACTATACATTATCATCCTTTGATACACATTTGATGATATAAACTTGTTACATATTTTGTAATCTCTTTACTTGCCTCATAATATATTATTTACTCTCAGATTTTAAAGAATCTGTACCTTCAGTATCTTTTATATTTAAACAATGTTATAGTTACTTGTTATACATTTCCTTCAAGGTTATGTTACTAATTACTAGTTATTCATGGTTAATAATACTTTACATGTTAATTGTCATGGTTTTTCAACTCTTCTATTTAATACATATAATTAATCTCATTAATCTTTAATTTCTTTATTATAATTTTATTCTTAATAACAATTCTTAATGGTTGTACTAGTTACATGGCTGATGTTTTTTATTCTCCAGTATAATTTATTTTATATACTATTCATTTAGAGTTGCATTATTGTAATACTTTATATAATTTTAATCTATTAATCTATAGGGTAAATGTTAATGTCAAAGTTATAGTATGGTCTAGTCTTTGAGATGTCTGTTAGTCAAGTTAATCCGATATTTTGGCTTATTTTGGCTTACTTGAAGTTTTCATTTTGTTCATGACTCTGTTACAATTCTTCTTTATCTATTCATTGCTCATAGATTTATTTAATATCATTCTTCCTGTACATAATTATTTGTTTATTTTAATTCACATTCCTTTAATGAACTTGATACTTCAATTGACTTTGTATGTAGTATCATTCTGTGATGCTACAATACATTATTTATATACATTGCTTGATAATTCTTTAAGAACGGTGAAAGAGCATGTAGAGAAAACGAGTGAAGAAATTTAGGTAATTATGTTAAATAATATAAGTAACGATACAAGTACATCTTACAAGTACAATTTAGCGTAAACTGTAGTTCAATATCTTGCACCAAATCACAGCGCAGGGAAATTTAAGTAAAAGTCGTACGCTTCGCTTCACAATAAGCAATGTGTACGCCAGGCCAGGGTTTTTTTATTTGCAGCTAGCAGAAGCAGTTGTATGTCGCAGTAAACGTATGCGAGTAAATTCCGTGAGGAACAATAGGGATAGTGAAGGTGCTCGGCAGCTCCAGAAGCCCCAAGAGCATTCAAACATTCCACTTTGCGACCCCATGCGTTTGCGTAATCCAAGTAGAACCTGACAGGCTTACTACGTCACTTGCCTAACTAGTCGGCATTAAGAATCATAGGGCATGTTAAAACGAAGTGAATTGTATCCGCTGCGAACCTAGATTTAGTCATTATTTTGAATGGCATAAATCACTTTCGTTTCATTATTTTGGAAAACTCATACATAGATTCGCACATAGATTGAAAAGAAAATACTCAAATCGTTAAAATTTCAGGTTACTATATTTATATTATGTGACAGATTTAAATATCATCGATGTTTAGTTAAAGAGGATATGCGTCGTAGCCAAGAGATGAAATGATGAATTTACCTAGCTAAGGACGTCATAGAAACATAAGATTATTGTGCGGGGCACAGGACAGTGTTTTGTTTAAACCGCTTTTCTATTCGGGGCTGTAACTTGACAATTGGGGAAAGAAAATGAGAGGAAATTACAGGCTTTCAAGGTATCGACATGAAGAAGGATGGAAAAATTTTTCTGTAAGGCTAGAGTGAGGGACCAAGAGGTAGAGAAAAAATGAGAGTGTTGGATATCATGGACAGGAAGAAAAATTGATTGGGACAATGTAGTGCGATCGTAAACACACTGGAGTCTTGGCAATTGGAAAGCGGAATAGGAGACGGATAAGCGACTAGGTGATAGATGATGAACGGATGTGATATTAGGAAATGAAGAGACAGGATAGGAATGCATGGAGAGGGCATGGGCTTGTAGTAGGATCTTGGGCAGAAACAGCATGATATTTGTATTTCTTTGGACATAACAGAAATGATATATATATGCCCTGCTGTCTGCTTGTAGGGGAGAAAATTAGTGGATAACATGTGTTGTACTAATCAACAGTGCACAGGTGCTGAGAACCAATTGAGTTGCATTATTGCTTTGTTGGCGTTGTACAGGCTTATTAGAATTGTCGCTCCTGACAGGTGCAAATTTGTCTTTAATGAAAATAGTCTGTTTGTTAATTATTATTATTTATTTTAGTTTATAAAGAGCTATCTATATTTAGTAAAAGTAAAATTTGAAAACATCTTCTGTATTCGTCAATAAACTTAATAATTTTATAAAAATTAACAGTAATTACAAGATTAAATTAATAATTTGAACAGAATTAGATGCATTATTTACAAATAATATAACTCATGCTGTTACAACTATAAGCCCACATAAAAAATTAAATATACTTGTGTAGGTACATAAGTAATGATGCATATGTAGAGTGTTATTCACAGCTGACATAAGTTGAAATTACGTTGACTACATGTATTACAATTTTCAAGTTCAAAATTCTGTTTCGTGTCTAGTGTCAGAAAACCATTTTGTGTGTAAACCAATCTGTGCTTCTTAGATATACAGAAATATGAAATACTCACGGCCGTTTGTTGTAGTAATTATTGACTTACTAGTCTACCAAAACTTACAAGTGTCTGCCAAAGACATGACCCTCTAGTAGACAGATTATATTAACAGTCACTTTGAAAAAGACTGTAGCCCATAATTATGCACTTCTGAAACGCACTAAACAATATAATATATAACTGTTATGTAGATGTAAATATTTTCCCGGGGCACAGAGATTCACTATGCTTTTCGTGATTACAGTGAATGGGAATATAAAACTTTCCACGCTGGAAACATATTACCTACGAGGTATCACAGTTAAGAATGTTAGGTTTTATCTGTAAATTCCTAAAAAATTCAACTTCTAGTATAATACACTATTCCTGGTAATTACTTAAAATGTAGTAATTACTTAAATTATTTTTATTGAACTTCAATTAACTATTATTAAAGTTTCAATTATTGTTTCATATGAATCTGCTTCCGTTACACTTTACATATTCATGTCATTGATGTTGCCATTCTCAGATTTTTATCTACCAACGGAGTCGTGCGCGCGCCCACACACACTCACAGAAATACGTACACACACATACACGTACACAATAAGCTCATAGTGAACACTTTTCAAAAAAGATCTTTAATATTTTGTTAATGATTTTATTTCAAATAAAATCTTTAAACAACGTCTGTACCAGACAATTACATTCTAAATTTTATCATCTCATGTATTAAAATTAGTTTACTTGTACGTTAAAATTGATTATTAAAGTCTCTAAATTTTTTCAGTGAAAAAGTGTTTGATAATGGCCAGTAACGTTCCACACGTTATTGATAAGAAAAGACATATGTAGTGAGGTCTTCACGGAATACATGAAAATGTACGTATCATTTACAGAATTGTTATATTTACAAAAATACGCAATTTTATAATTTGCAGGAATAGTTTTATCTTTTCTAATACCATATTATAAATGTCCCTTTAAGAGTTCATGAAATATAACAAAAAAATTACCATTCGTTTTTTTGTAGTTTTTAGGGGTAAACATTTTTCGCACTTGACTGAATTAAATGAAACAAAATTGACGCCGAGTTGGACAGAACATCGCTTACGAGTAACGACTTACGTAAGCTGAGGTGCGCGGCGGTCACAGCAATATTGGTCTCTGTCTGACGGCGTAATTCAGTGGTTACTGAAGTGTAACAAATTTCATGTGAGTTCTCTCTTGGTTTTCACTAATTAAATTAAATCTGAACTTTTAAATCTATCTGTCTCATGTTTGCTAACTTGTGTATAATTTACCTGTTAAATGTCTAAAGTTATGCAACATTTTTAGACTTATTTGGATTAAATTCAATTTAAAATAGTTGAGAATTATTTTACTTGTTGCCAGCTGTCATAAGGACAAACATGTCGAAATTCCTGCATATTACAGATATTAAATACTTTTTATTCTAAACACTTGGCAATATATTTGACTTGATTACAATTTCAATAATGTTTAATATTATATGAATAAATGAATAATTTATCTGTACTTATTGCTTAGTGTTAAATGTTCTTCAAATATTAACTACTTCTGCAAGTAATATTATTATTGTGCTTTCTCCTGACGCACGTTTCACTGATTACATCAGTATAGTCAGAGGATTATGAAATTTTATAATACATTTATACTCATTTTATAATAACTTTATAATAATTATTAATTAATTAATTGTTAATTAACTTTATAATCATTGTATCATTACAAAACTGCAACAAATATTTAACAGTTACTTAGAAAAATACTTATTGCTTATATCATTAATTTTAACACGTAATACCTTCCTGTAGTTGTAGTTTAATGAGGAATTATAAAATCTTCGTCTGCAGTTACTACTTACTGAGCTATGTAGTTTAACACATATCTGAATCTTACTTGTAACTGTGACTCAACTTTGGGCAAGAAAATTATATATTTTGTACAAAAAACCCTTATACTACATGGTTTAAAATCAAAATAATTATTAAAGGTTTTATTCAAATGTTGTTTTATTTGGGTTTATAAAAGTAGTTTTTAGGGAAAAATATGAAATTCTTTTGCTTTGTGACTTTGTTTTGTAATAAGAACTCATTGAATTGCACCCGTACTTGAACATTTACTTTACATATAGATATGTTCGCTTGTTATAATTAGTTGCACATTACAATTATTCGTACATAAATAATATAAGGTGATGTTCATTCCGCTCATATGTTAGAATTCAAAATAAAGAAAATATTCTGTAATTTGTAAGATCGGGTTCGGATTGCGGTTCCGGGGGTCGTCACTACTGATTTGGCTTCTTCGATTTTTGTGCTAAGGCTTACTGCAGTTTTGGAATTGGAGCAACGACGGGCTTTTGTCTTTCCACCACCGGGGCAGCGGCCGATAAAAAAGATGGGATCTGCTGTCTCGGCTTCCGTTGAAGCGGGTTATCGAGCTTTTCCAGTCGATCTTTGTAGACGAGACAACGCCTGTTGCTGGGCACATGAGGTCCGTCACAGTTTATTCAATGCCGGTGTTTTGGACGACAGTGCAGGCGTGCTCTGGGTAATGACAACATTTAACGCAGGCCGGTGCGTTACGTCAAGCAAAACTGCTGCGGTCGGATCGCTGACAGCGAAAGCATGGAAACACTCGGGCGGTCTGGGGCAGGTCTACGCTAACGCAGAGTACGAACAGCCGTGTTAGTAACAGAGCCTGCTAGAACTCTAATAACTCTAATATGATCCAAGTCCCAAAAGAAGTGTAAAGCCAGGATGGCGACTCAACCCAACTTACCTTCAGCAAGCAGTTCGTCTAAGACAGCCAGTGGATTTCACTGAATATTCTAGCCCCCGTAATAACAGGACCATGGGCTCGACCAGTAGAATCGAGTATGTGTGGAATTGGAACTGATCTCGTTCCAGCCCCTGGATTACCCCGAGGTGTTCTGACCCGCTTCGCCAAGTCACGCAAACGGTCTCACTTGCAAGCAATGTGATCCAGGCGTCCTATGTCAGCGCGACGCCTTACGAATTCTGTGCGAAAAGCCGATAACGTTCCCCACATTCGTTACGAATGTCGGTGGAATCCAACCTTCGGATGTTCGGCTCCACGCAGCCTCAGGGGTACTGGATGCGGTTCCGACAAATTCGTAACTAATTGGAGCGACTGTGTTGGAGGGGAATTGTACGGGGTACGCATCCAGCAAGGGCCGAGGTCTCCATGCCTACAGAGTGAGGCTCCTGTAAAAGCATGTCTGACCGGCCGGCTAGCGGCCTTGGAGCCGGAAGGTCCGGACCTTGTGGCCGGTGTCTCTTCTGAATAAACCTATCATGTTCATGCGCGAGTTGATCAGGGCTGTCCGCGCAAGTCGCGTAGGACTCATGATTGGCCCAAGTGGCCGACGGAGGGAGGGCACAGTGCTCCTGGAGGGCTAACAGCTTAACCCGATTCAGACTAGCTCTGATCTTTGCCCAGAAGATGTGTGGTATCTTAACGCTGAACTGTGACACCGTCACAGTTGCAATCGCGTCTCTATTGGGAGCACTAAAGTCGGATTCTCCTGATACCGCTGGCAGAGCTACCTATTCGACTTACCTGCATTTATCAACAGATACTATTTGGACCGCCTTCTGCCTTCTTACCTTCTAGCTGCTTTGCAAGGCAAGTCTGTAGTGTCTAAGAGTGTTGAGTAAACATCTTCTAAGGATTGTTCTTCTAAGGGAGAATGAGTACATTCGGTAAAATTCAGTGGCATTATTGGACGGACGAATGGAAGTGCTGGACAAACACTGTCTTCTGAATTGAATATAAACTACAAAAATACAATGGAATGTAAACTACCTCGGTGGCATAATCAGGAATCATTATTATTGTTATTATTGTTCTTCTTCTTCTTCTTCTTCTTCTTCTTCTTCTTCTTCTTCTTCTTCTTCTTATTATTATTATTATTATTATTATTATTATTATTATTATTATTATTATTATTATTATTATTATAATTAGTAGTAGTAGTAGTAGTAGTAGTAGTAGTAGTAGTAGTAGTAGTAGTAGTAGTAGTAGTAGTAGTGACAGTAGTAGTAGTAGTAGTAGTGTCATAACGTCTAATATTATTATGACTTGGTGACCCAAAACCTGGGTGCCCTGAAGTCATCTAACTCCATGAAGGCGTTTATCATAGAGAGCACAGTGTCGGCTCTCTTTCTCATTCTTCTGAAACCAGCTGGGCTTGATCTCGGAGTATGTGGAGTGTCTGGAGAATTCAGTCTGTTCGGAGAAGAAGAACTTGATATGGATGTCTCCCTGCTAGAGAGTGCAGAAACGCCGGATCCAGAGGGGATCACAAATAAAGTACGTACTTGTCTTCTGAACGGTAATGGATGTTTTCGATCTTACCCCCATAAGATGATTATGGCTGCCCGAGTATAGAGAATGATGCGGAGGGAAGACACCTTCTTCAACTGTTATAGATGGGCGACGAAAAGAGCCTTCATGGTCGTAGATACCGGAAATAGCTCCAGATAACACGTCGTCGGTGCCAAGCTGACAGGGATTGATGTCTGGAACCGCGCAAACATTACGCAGATAGCATCTTTCAGGCGACGAAGGCAGACTTAGACCGTCTATGAAGTATAACAATGGAGGTGTGAGTCCATTGGGCTCAGAAAAATTGCGTAGTCTGAAGTAGTGAGACAAAACAGTCCCAGGCTGATGCTTTATCCTTGATCCCTAGTTTTAGTGGTTAGACCACATGAGATGGGAATCCCAGACATCGGGCCTCAATTCGAGACTAACCCCTCCTACTTAAGAAAGTTATTATGAATACCTTCTGCTTCTGCTTCGACAGTGAACCACACTGTCGAAGTCTGATAATTATACGCAGTCATCATTAAACATTTTCATAAAAGAAATTGCATATTGTCTCTGCTCTTAACATTACTATTGATCATAATTTTGTACTCTCCATGTCAACAGTTGAACTGCTTTCATAACCGATATTCCGTCGTTGTAGGTCACTATAGTAAGACTATTCATCAATTGCTGCCTCCGTTATTGTATCAATTAGTCCTATGTGGTTTGCTTGTGGTAAATTTAATACTAAATCAAAACCTAATTAAATATCTGTAATAATAGTAGAGTACATATTTAATCTAAAATTTTGCAAACAATGTAACTTTTGTCATAAAAGTTTACTAACGACTATTAGTTTACAATAACGAATACACATAGAAGATTGTTAAGAAAATTGTAGGCTTTTTACACGGAACGCCGTTTACACGGAACGTGTTTGGCAAAACTCTAAATACTTGATGCCCCATTACTACTGGGCTCAGTTTTTGTCACACGTTTTCCTCTCGACACTATTTTCACACTTGTCATTACGGTTGGTATTAATCCATAAAAGAGAAGAATTTCCTCCAATGGATAATTGAAAACCTGCAAAATTTTATCTTGATTAGAGAATTAAAGGAACAAATCCAAAATCGATTCCATTAATTGATTGGCTCTATAATAATTGTAAGTATATTCTACAATATAATTTCATTGTAAACTACATATGTATCGCTTTGCTGAACAGCCTTACATTTGATGTTACTTAAGTAACGGTTTTCGTTGCATAGGTAACCCGTGCAACGATTTAAATAATTAAATACTTATTACACACAGATCAGAGAAATGAATATGTGGCTTTATTTCTGGTAACTGTATTGCTATTCTCCTTTGACACGTACACATTGCAAATAAACACAGATGTTAACATGTATATTCATTATTCGGAACTCGAAAGACAATATGTGCCCAGTATATTAGTGCGGTTACGAAGTGGCCTTAATGTTTCAGTCAACTGTGGCTGTTGACGTTCTCGCAACCAGATAGGTAATATATATTTCAATAGAACATTTAAAATTTATCTGTGTTGTGAAAATTACTTGTTCTAAACCACAGATCGCAGGATAACCGCAAATGGACGCACCGCCGATATTCTTAAATAATATATTTCCTAAAGCGGTTAAAAGCATTCTGTGTTGAATGCTAAGCAAAGAATATTGCTCACACAAACTAATAATATGCGTAATTGTAGCAAGAATTTTCAAAATTTGTTACGAAATTATGAGGTATCACATTTTAACTGTAAGAGAGACAATACTGGAAAGAGATTTTGAGCGGCTCAAACCGTAACATCTTTGTTACATATTAATGTATCTGATTTGTTACAACGTACAATAAAACGTACGTAGAGATTATAGATGCCTTAATAACAGCCTTCGGTCTAAGGTGATTTCAGGACGACAATTTATTGAGAATATCTAGATTTGTAATGCAATCGCATTTTCAGCCCTCTTTAAGAATACTAAGAATTGTATTTGTGCACCATTCATATTTGTTTTGTTCTCTTCCCACAGTAATTCGCCATAGTGACAAAATACCAGTGTTCAATTGGAATTTATAAAATTGAAATCTATTGTCTCTTTTATTGTTTCCAAAATCGTGAATATTTTCTTTAAATTTCTTAGTATTCTACCTCACATCCGTAGAGATAATTTTTCTATGATACTATAGAAACCTTATTTTGTTATAATTTTTAAATTTAAAATGTTCTGTTTCTGCAATAACACAGTCGTTAATTCTAATTTTCATACCCAATTCAATTAGGCTTACACTTTATATTGAAATTATATTTAAGGATATTATTATCAAATTACCCTTATACCATATTGGTGTCGGGTTACATCAATATATGATAAGTACATCAACTACACTCTATATACAAATTTTTTCCATCTTACTCTATCCATTGACAATGTCTTCGCTTCCCTCCAGCCCAAGCCTCTTTCTCTCAAAATGTTTCCCATCATTCCATCCCAAGTCAGTCGCGGTCTTCCTCTCTTCTTTCTCCCCCTGATTTTGCCTCCCAAACCTGTTTTACCATTATATCACTATCCATTCTCTGCATCTGTCCCCACCAGCATAGTTGTCTCTGTTCAATAAAATCCAGAATCGATATCACTTCTAGAGCCTCTCTTATCTGTGTATTCTTAACTATATTCTTCCTCGTTACTCCTACTACTCTCCTAAGATATTTCATTTCTGCCGCCTGGATTTTACTTTTTTGGCTTTTGGATAGCACCCACATCTCACAGCCGTTTGCTAAAACCGGTCTATGTACTGTTTTATACTGTTTTCATTTTTCTTGATATCTCCTTCTTATTTATAAATCTATTGTTTAATGCATAGTATACTTTTATTGCCTTTCAATTCTTTCATTTAATGCGACTTCTTGTTTCCCATTACTGTCTACTATATCCCCTAGATATTTGAATTGTTTGACTTGTTCTATCTTCATTCCTCCAACCTCTATATTTATTACTTTCTCCCCCATTACCAATACCTTTGTTTTAGTCTTATTTATTTTCTTATCTTTTTCCTGGAGAACTTGATTCCATATATTCAAATTAGCCTGTAACGCCCTTTCACGTGTCGCCATTAGCACTACATCATCCGCAAAAGCCCCTTCTGCTACTTCTATACTTCGCAAGTTTCTGTATCCAACATGCATTTTCTTAACCTTCAGTGAACACTTCTTAATAATGTTGTCCATATACAAGTTGAGAATAATGTCGGACTCAGGCCACCTCCATGTCTTAATCCATAGTTGATATACATATTTAAGGATATACTTACAATATTTCTAGCTCTATTCAAGGAATGCCATCGCCTTAGGATTACTTTCTGACACTTTACACTATAATCAAGTCTAAATTTTGCAGTCTTGAGTTGCCAATGAAGGGATTTTTACTATTTTATGGATTACTTCTGTGTTTGTTTCTTTGAAAGTTTACCTGTAAACATCAGATAAGGCGACATCGTCTCTGAGGTCCAACTGACTCTATGTTAAACTTAACGTTTAAATTATACGTGTTCATCACTAAATACTATATAAAAATTTTAGGAAAGATTTGGAACACTTTTTTTACTTCACTTTTACCATTTATATTATGAACGTTTTTCTAGTGTAATTATCGGGTAGTGTTTTGTAGTGAACAGATTAGGTATTTTTCCAATTAACAAAATGTTCAGCCATAACATAAGACTTTTATAAGCAGCTTTGATTTACATACAACAATTTAAACAAAGCAATAACGAAAATGTAAAACGATTTGAAAACACAGTATGAAAATGAGACTTATGTAAATTAAAAAATGTTATTTCAGTAGAGAAAAATACAACGTTATTGTATTACGTGTTTGAAAAATTCCTCAGACATCGTTAATACCTAAGACAATAAAGCTACTGAAATTTGCCACTTTTAATTATGTTTCTCAATGCAGAATTCTCAGTAAAGTATTCGTTTGTCTCTAATATGTAAATCCTCTGAAGTACTGGATTGTAACACATTCATTTCACTGTAAAATGTAAATCAAGGTACCCATTACAGAGCGACAGAATAAAGCACATAACGTTGTAGAGAACTAATTACAAAACTTCATTGCGGTTGGTATTAAATCCGCTGGTAAACAACTAATAAAATTTCATTAGTCACTCTCCCTGCTGCCAGCAATGTTCATTAGTTTCTTTTTAAACCAATCTGTAGAGAAATTTCAACTCTTCTGTACAGAAAATGAATCTGGTCGCACAGATTTTAATAAAACTTATTATTATTGCTGTTTTTGTTGTATTTGTTTTATGTTTGAATGGCTCGGAAACTAAGGCCCTTCATCCAACGACGTCGCCTGGAGTATTTATCTACTCTATTTTTGGTCTCGCCTACATTGTAGCTTAACAATGACGATTTAAATTCGTACAGGTTTTTCTCACCTCGGTGTTTACAGGATCGAAGAACTTGTCACAATGCATACAGTCCAGTAGTGTATACACTCCCCGCATTGTGCAGTGTCTAAGACTGGGAGGAACCTTTGATGAAAAACGCACTAACCACACCGCACTCCGTCTTCGAACCATGAGTGCATACAATGGTATATTCGTCGACGCATTCCTCCAGAACTGACTAAAAATCAGATTTACTTCACTTGGGCAGCATTATTATACCTTCTGATAAACATGAACCTGTTAACACTTTAATATATTTACGATCGAGTAACTCAAACATACAGTGGAACAAAAATATTTCCTTTTATAGTGAAAAGTTGTAACTTGTATGTTGTATTATTTTTGCTACGTTCTTTTCTACCCAAGGACTTTGAGTTTGGTCACAGCGATTTAACTTATGTTAGGTACTGTGGAGTACCTTGCATTGAAACGTGTTCAGCTGAATATTTTCAAGGTCTGTATATTATGCAGGCAGATTATTGGATACATTAATGTTGATAAACGCTGTTATTTTCCATGTAAAGTTAAAAAAGAAACTGTTATTACAATCTGTTGATAATAATGAAAAATTAACAGAGCTACTTATTAATTTAACTGTAATATTTTTCCAATAAACGATTCACATTAACAAAAAATAAAGTAATAAAATTTAAATTATTGAAGCACTAAAAACAGTAATGTAATGTAATAAAATATAAGTCTAATATTAAAACTAATTTACGACATGTCTCCTTACGTTCACCAAGATAGAGTTCAGTCATATGGCGTCGGTCCAACGCGTAAATGGCTGTTGACTCCGTGGCCTGAATAGAAACGACACCTAAACAAGTGGGCGTGATACTCTGAACAGCGCCACTGATTTATTTTTAATGGTTGCTTTTGGGGGTTATACACTCTAATAACTCTTGGAGATTATAACAGAATTAAAAAAAAATAGTTTTATCGGTTCTATGTGTGGTTTTGTTGCAGAAAGATTAAATACGACGCACGTTGACTGAAAAATAATTGACAGATTAAATGGTCTGTAACAGAAGACAGACTTGAAGCTTCCAACTACTCATATTTGAAGAAAGTCTAAAGTGTAGGTGTTTTATACGTCTTACAGAAGCAACAAAATATTTCGCTTTATAGTGAAAAGTTGTAACGTGTGTGTCACTTAAAATGCCCTCCGACCGTTGTGAGGGCATATATAAAGTCATGATAAAAGGAATGTGGAGAGTAGTAACAGATACGATGTACGGATTGTAAAAAGATAAAGGGAAACAAAAGTTTTACTTAAATTTGTCGATAATAAACATTTTAAATATCACATATTCCGTGGTGAAAAGTACAAATATTTCACACGAATACGATGTTCGGAAATTCGATTTCACTTTTGTAATGTACGCATGGAGATTGAGTGTTTGTAGTGCTTTTGTAAAGGCGATATAATTACCTCAACAATTTTACCAGATAAACAATCATTATATAACTCTTAAAAGTTACACCTATTATTTGTTTTCTAATCAGAAACTTTTAGTGGCATTTAAATAAAATTAGAGAACATTAAATATGCTACACAAAACATAATATAAATATACTGTCAGTATAGTATTACGCGACAATAATAATAATAATAATAATAATAATAATACAATGTGCGATTGCCAGTTCTAAAAACCGGCTTGTGATGTAGTAGGCCTAATACTGATACACGAAATGAGTGTTTATTTACCCGATAACGTTACTGGCAATGTTTGTTATATGGTTGGGTGTTGTGATATTTCGATTATTATAGACAAGGTTCGTTTCAGTGTTCAAACATTTGAGTTAAATTGTGTTTGTGTAAAAAGAGGCTAATGTTTAAGAAAATGTAATCGCTATTTGTTTCACATCGAAACCATCTTGCAGCCTTTGTAGTTGTCTCAGAATTACATTATAAGTAACTCTCCTTGCTGTCTTATTTTCTTCAGTTTTTTCTTGATTACAGTACTTGTGCGTAAATATTTTTTCTTTTTTTAATTTTAATGCTTCTGTTCCGTAATAGTAAACGTTGTAGCAAATTATGAGGTTCCTGAAGCAAAGTTAAACAATAATAACCGTTAGAGTTTTGATATTAAAGTATATATAATTTATTTGTCTGCTGTTTATATTTTATGGACACTTAGACATCACTTACTCGTCACATTTAACTAAATTATTTAGCTTATGATGTTATTTAATGTATTTCGCAAGCGAATATTTTCAGTTGTTTCTAATTATACAGAAGACCAAAGGTTTAAACGAATATTAACTTACGCTGTGAGTTTTTATAACAGCGCTCTTTGACATGTTCACAAAACATTTGAAAATTCAGAAAAAGGAAGACTATAGGGTTCACTTTGAAGTATTAAAATAGTAACGACGCTGTTTCAATTATTGGTTAAAAACGTTCAATTAGAGTTGAACATTTATGCAGCCACAAGACAGTGCACATTACACACTGTCGAATATATATTTTTCTTTGTGTTATGATTACAAATGATAATGTTATTTACAGTTTTAATTATAGTGTAACGATGGAACACTCTCTAATAGCCGAGAGCGTCCTTCTACACGTTTCTCGCTAGTCGAGCAGGTGTAACCTCGGTCAAGGCCGCACTAAAGTACGTTCCAGAATTTTCAGAAGACTACTTGAAATATGCATTACGATGGCACGCCGCAGTAATGATGGAAAGTTATTCTGGAACCTCAGCGTGACCTGTATAAACAAGAAGAGCTGGCATTGTCAGTCAGTTACGTTGGGCGATTTACACAGTGCGCTTCAAGTTGTTGAAAGTGATTATTATGCGGAACTCTATTAGGTGACATTATTATACATTATTATTGCTTGTGAAAATTAACTTGAATTTGTAAGACGGTACTTTGTTGATTTCATATTGTTATTTGTAACTCATTAAAGCTGATAAATAGTGATTTTATTGGTGTATGTATTTTGTTTTCCATTGTACCATACTACGATCAGTGAGACTGTCGTAACAATATTTTTTCAATGTAGTAGAACTGACAACGTTTATCTGCGGGAAGCTATTGGTAACTGAAAGAATGGCTTTATTTTTCCAATAATACATTTATTCATCAAAAGTTGCTAAAAATCAATTACGAGCTGTAATACACCATTACGTTTGTCACTTAAGCTTGAGCAGCACTCTCATGTTACTACAAGCAATAATAACACATAACCTAAACCTACACCGTTACGCCACATGTTAATCACTGTTGGCCACAGGGCACTCACACAAGTTCAAAAACAGTACACTGGAAAGTACAACGTTCAATGTAACAAACTTCACGCAAAGTACTGACAATGTCTTAAACAAAGTGGTTTCGATTCACTAAGCAAAAATTTGAGGACTGTAAGTAACGTTTTAGAATACATATAATCGGTAGTAGTCGGTCGCTACATAACTGTGTCTAATATTTCTAAGCTTTACAATAATGATGAGGAAGACTGTAAGTAACGTTTTAGAATACATATAATCGGTAATAGTCGGTCGCTACATAACGGTGTCTAGTATTTCTAAGCTTTACAATAATGATGAGGAGGACTGTAAGTAACGTTTTAGAATACATATAATCGGTAATAGTCGGTCGCTACATAACGGTGCCTAGTATTTCTAAGCTTCACAATAATGATGAGGAGGACTGTAAGTAACGTTTTAGAATACATATAATCGGTAATAGTCGGTCGCTACATAACTGTGTCTAGTATTTCTAACCTTTACAATAATGATGTGGAGGACTGTAAGTAACGTTTTAGAATACATATAATCGGTAATAGTCGGTCGCTACATAACGGTGTCTAGTATTTCTAAGCTTTACAATAATGATGAGGAGGACTGTAAGTAACGTTTTAGAATACATATAATCGGTAATAGTCGGTCGCTACATAACGGTGTCTAGTATTTCTAAGCTTTACAATAATGATGAGGAGGACTGTAAGTAACGTTTTAGAATACATATAATCGGTAATAGTCGGTCGCTACATAACGGTGTCTAGTATTTCTAAGCTGTACAATAATGATGAGAAATTTTAATACACGGTGTCTTACGTAATAGAATTTAAAAGTTTCAGAAATTACAGGTAATTGATAAAGTTTCAGAAATCAATAAATGAACTTAGTGCCGCTATTGCTAGTTTCGTATAACATTGAATATCAGTGACTAGTGTTTTCAGTGTTTCCAGGAAACTTAATTGCCTTTAACTTGAAATAGTTTTTCAACGCAGCTGTTTTTAGTAAAACAATCACCTTCTAAGTACTTCATAAAGTCTTTTGTTACTATGAAATTAATAGTGTTATCTTGTGTAACGGTTTTTAATTAACTGGTTAACAATGAAGCGTCATAGTAGATTTTATAAATACTTAAGTACGTTTAATTAAATTGAGGTTCAGCCGTGATAAAGGCTTTCGTCTTCTACTCTTGTCGGCAAGTATATTGTTTGTAAACGCAACTGTTGAGTAACAAAATACATTTTATGTTTTATATTATGATACTGTGTAAGATAATTAATATTGTTTGGCGTTTTACAATTTAAATGTTTAGTAAGCAAAGGTTGTTGTGGTATACTGACAAGGAACAGTAAGATAATTATATGTTATTAGTAGATGTTACTCAACTGCATCATTTAGAATAACAAACTGACGGTTATTATAATATATTGCAACAGATCAAATTTTATTATACTAATAAGGATATAGTGAGTGTGTAAAAATTACAAACAAGTCTATTATGGAGGAAATGACAAATTATTTATTATACACAAAAACATAATTTTTAAATAGGTATATTGTATTATAAATTGTCATGTATTGTAATTTCCAATAATAGTTTATAATGTTCGATAACAATCGGTTTTACTTGATTGAGGCTACGACCTCAGTACATGCAATCCTCCGCTTTCTATCGCCGCTTCCGTCCTGGCGTCCTCTTCTTCAGCGTCACTCCTTCCTGGCGTCCTCTTCGTCCGGCGTCCTCTTCGTCTAGTCGTCCTCTTCTCAAATATGTTAAACACACAATGCTTATTATTTTCCCTAGAATAGATTATTATTAATTGATATGTAAATTTTATCAATCTCAGGGTGAATATGGGTATCAATTTAATAAGGTGTATTAGTCGTACACCTTCCACGCAATCTTGAAGTGTCTTTAAATTCCCTAAGCGGATATCTTAACTTACACGAAAAGCACTATACTATATTATAATTCTATCTAAATAATTGTCCCACTCGGCTCTGTACGCAGAACTTTGTACCGAATACCAAGGATTATGTTAAGTTATACTTTTCTATGTTCGCTCGAGAACAACTCTCTCACGCACGAGCACAACTTCACCTTGCAACTTCTACAGAGAGACTGTGTCGATCTTTACTCTACAGAGAATGAATGTTACTGAATTTAGTGTTTTCCGATTGGCTAAACCCAAGTCACATGATTGATGGTTTCAACAGATATAACTTTTTCAGAAAGAGTTTGTATAAATATGCACTAACCTGCATTGAATTATCTACAAATTGTTATGACCCTATTAATGGTAAGTGTTTCAAATTGAGTTTCCTACTTAAAACACCATATTTCTAAAATTGTTATGACCCATAGAGTACATATAAATTGAAGTTATTTACATAAACAATCCATTGTTAAAGTTTCACGTCTATAGGTTATTTACCGCGGAAGATATAGCGATCACACCTTATCACACCCGCACACGCGCACAAATTCACTCAAAAAATACATGACAATAAAGAACATCTTTTTATGAAGAATTGGTATACCCTAAATGCTTATCCATTTCTAAATACAAAGCTTATGGCTAAAAGACAAAGTATTACATAAAACCAATTTAAATATGAAAATGCTCGTCATCCATGTGCTCTGATACAAACAACATAGCTTATCATCCTGTGTTCCGTTTCAATATATATATATATATATATATATATATATATATTGTTACAACACAAATAAGCCACCCCAATACCAGGGATATAAATGATGAATCAACTATATAAAATGTTTAAACTAATGAAAATAAAATGACAATGACGCGACAAACGACGACATGACCTAACCCAAGTGATTGACCAAATAAAAGGAAACCAAAGTAGAAGGGGAAACCAGAAACCAAATGAGAAAGTGATTGAATGAAGTGCTTGAATCAATACAACCAAATAAAATAAAACCAAATGAGAAGGGGAAAACCAAAATAAAAGGAAATTAAGAGGAAATAAAATGAAATCAAATGATAAGGCACCAACAAATAATATAGAATACAAAAAGGGGAAATGGTACACTCAAATATAATAATGGAAACGAAACCAATAACTGACCAATGTAAAAGATAATTATTATTATCGATTAAACGATAAATGTAAATGAGAATTGATAAAACCCAATAAAGTAATGTGAAAAATAAAAGTACACTAACCAATGAAATAGAGTTTAAATGTAATGAAGAACTCTATAAAGACATGAACTTATTAATCGTATAAATAACATTGGTAAAGAGAGAGATAGTGAGATAGTGAGAAAGTAAAAATAACTAAGTGACAAAGAGAATGTAATGTTAGGGATTACCCACTAATAACACTTAAAATAAAATTTAAGAAGTGCAAAAGTGAAAGTGTAAAACCACAAAATAATTAGAAACCCTATTGATAGGTGTAAACACTTAATAATCTGTGATGAACACTAAATGATTAATGGTGTACATTATTATTTAATAAGAATTTTTTTAATGATAGTATTAAGTATAAACACTTAATAATCTCTGATAAACACTAAATGATTATTAGTGAACAATATTATTTAATAAGAATCTTGTTATTGATAGCATTACGTTTAATTGGAAGTAAGGGATACAATAGTATTCAAAGGGGGAATCCCATGGAAGATTAATAGTTAGGGTTACCATGGCTAGAAGGTAAAGTTTGTATAAGAAAAAATTTAGTAAAAAAACAAGAGCAAAATAAAATAAACACCCCATGTTCTAAGACATAATCAATTAAGTCAGTTTAAATGGTGTAATGATGTTTATCACCCAAAAGATAAGTAAGAATGAAACGAATTGTAAGCAAACATTGCATAATAACTGTTAAAGAATTGTTTGATTTACTCTATGAATAGGATATGGCTGAAGGAATTATACAGACCATAGGCCTAGATGTTATGTTTTATGTAATAGAGAATAGTAAGTAATAGCCTAGTTATTAACAATGGCAAAATAAGTAAATAGAAAGAATACAGATCTAATAACACTGAAAAATCAGTTAGGAAATACTTAACAAACTGTAATATAGAAACTAATGGTAACATACAATTATTATAAGATCCAAAACACATCAATAAGTAAACAAATCATTTATAATATCAAAACAAAACATGTATGAGGGTAAATTAAAATGTAATTTGTATAAAATAAGTAAATATAGTCAGTTACTACTTAGGCCTATGAAATGCCTAACTGTAAAAAACCAATAACTACAAATTGTAAACAACTAACAAAATAATAGCAAATCCAAGGCAAGCAACTAGTCAAGGGTAAATTGTGAATCAGGTTAAAAGATAAATGTTAGAATAAGGACTTAAAATAAAAAAGAAATATAATTAACAAATATCAAAATAATTGTACAAACATAATACATTAGAAAACCCAACCTTATGGGATGTCAAAATGATCTTTGAAAGAAAATACGAACAGTAGTGATAATATTTAATACGTTGAGAGGAAGACGGAAGAATAATAGCAATCAGAAGATATACAGTGATTTTGAATAAAAATTCAAATGTGATAACAATGGTCTTAAGTCAAGATCAGCCAATCAGAATTTATTAGTAACCATGACAACGGAACGTTGGTTACGATTTTTCCGTTAAATCTTATTATTCCATAAGTGACGCTCACCCAGAATAGACGCCAGGCCGTGAATGACCAAATTTTAATCTAAAATGTATAAAAAGTAATCAAAATTCAAAAAGATATTTCATTGTAGCAGACGTAAGAAGCAGACGAGGGACGAAAACATTTAACTGATGCCAAGGACCAATTTAAATAAATTTTAAATAAATAAATCTCTACAACTAACATGAAAAAGATGCCAGACGTACTTAAGCCCCAAGATAATTGAAAATTGACGACTATTGAAGCCCCATTCCATTTCGACTGAATGACAGTTCACATCAGGTCGACTGATTTGATAAGTATTATTAAATTACCCAAATTTCTTAAATAAATTCACTTTAAATTTTTCTCACAGTAATCTGAACTCTCACTATAAACTGAATATTATTTCTTTCAAAGATTAATTAAAAAAATAAAACACTGAAATTTTCTTAACTAGAAAAATAACCTGTATGAAAATTACGAACTTTTGAAACACACTTTACCACACTTCAGGAACAAATTATAATTACACATTATATTATTTAAATACAAATAATGTAAGGTAGTGTACTTTAATGTAATCATTATTGATATCTTTTTCGTAATCACAAGAACCCAGATTTTTTGAACGACAAATTGTAAAAAGTAAACATAGTTCTTTAGACGCCATGTCGAATTAACTAACATCGTTCAAAATCGATTTTCGCCAACCTTGAGATATTTGTCTTATAATAATTGTCGGTGCAAATTTGTTGAATAACGAAATATAATTTTGCGTCAAATTGAGTAATTACCAATCACCAATAAATAAACTAGTACAGAGTGTAACCACTGTTTTTTTATTCCATAGGAAAGTATATTATAAATTGTGTATTATTTAGCAAAAAACGGAGATGACGGTAAGCGTTCACGTCGCAAACTCGGCGAAATAACTGCTCGATTAAGAAGGTCGAACGAAGGCGGGAGAATATTTGAATACACCATACCGTCATAGCGAAGCACGCTCAATCATACTATTTGTTAAATTAATTGTTTTAATTAAACAATTTGGCGCCACCCGGGATTTATGAACACCTAACGAAGAACAGGTATGGTTTCCACTCGTGTTGTACTGGTAATTGAAGAATTACTACGGACATCGTTAGCGAAACATATAAGTGACGACGACAGTGTGAGGCGAACACACTATACGTAAACTTTTTCAGAGTACGTAAGAATCTCCGCGTTACAATATATATAAATATATATATATATATATATATATATATATTGCAAAGATACGTTTAGCATAAGTCTCCGTATCAACCCCTGACTGCGGTATGAGAACATACGAACGCACGTAGAGTCGTGTAAAAGATGTAAATAATGAAAATAATGTAATAATTAAGCGTTAGGTATAAGACATAAATAATAGAAACAAACGTAATAATTAATTTTAAATAAGGAAATAATTGTAAGTGAACATGCATATGGAATTGCAAAGCTTTGTTGGTTTTAAACGCAGCGAGGGGAGACGAAACACGCATCGACTGGCAGCGGTGACGTCATTGAGACAGGCAGCCGCGTGTGTATCAGTTTGTGTGTGTGTGTGTGTGTGTGTGTGTGTGTGTTAGTGTTAGTGTTAGTGTGTAAATGAAGAACAAGTTGAATTATGTATATGATTGTGGAAAATTTTACACAGTTTTTTAAGTGCTGAACGAAAACCAGAAGTCACACGAAGCAGAGACATATTTAGAAAAACAGCTGGCGCCTGGCGCTACAATTCATTACTAAGAGGTCTATGATCGTGGGAACCGTTCAGCTACCGTGTGAAATTTTGCCATAACTTCCATAGTTTACACACCTTAATGTTCATAATTTGCATAGGTTAAGTTTATTAATGTACCTAACGATTTGTCAAATAATATTTATAAAAAAGTGTGCGCTTCACAGAAAGACGCGTAGGTTGTAATTAGTTAATAAACCGACGCGCTGATTTGTTCAACTTTGTCCGAACAGTTTTCAGCAGGAATTGAACGCCGGCAGGGGTATCGTCTGAATAATTAATGTCGCTTCCAACTGTGCCCCGATATATATTAAGTCACGTTGTGTCATAATTAATGGCGTGCCCAACGTGTTGTTCGATATATGTTAATTATCATTACAAGTAAATGGCGCCCAGAATATAAATAAAGTCAAATAAATAATTGGCACAAGTATTGTATAAAAAAAATAATAGTAAATGCAAGTAATAAGTAATATTACAAATTGTTAAATTTAAGTATAGAGAGAGAAAAAGATGTGAAATTAATATTAATAAATAAATAAAATAAATTATAAATAAAGAAGTATAAAGTCACGGTGGACCAATAATTAAACACGTAATTAGTATAACGAATCAGTTAGGACACCGTAGTCTACAATGACGAAGCAACCAACAATGGACTTCGAAACGATGTTTCAACGACTGCAAGAGGAGTTGAAAACGAATAGTGAAAAATAAGAAAGTAATAATGATGAGTTAAAAAGTAAATTAGAAACTAGCAATGATGAGTTAAAAATAATTTAGTGAAATTAGAAACTCAAGAAGAAGATAGTCGTAATAGATTAGAAATCACTATTGAAGAATTAAAAACTCAGTTAGAAAGTAAAACAGACAGCAATAATGAAAGGATAGAAACTAAGATTAATAGTAATAATACGAGAATAGAAGCTAAGATAGAACTCGTCAGTAACACTTTGAAAACAGAGCTTACTGCACGCGTTGAAACCGTCGAACAGCGTGTTCAACAGTCACTTAATGAACAAGCTGTAAAGATCGATAGCAAGTTAGGAGAACAGCGTGAATATACAACACGGGAAACAAAAGAACACATTAAACAAGTGGCTGTACAATGGAATAAAAATTTAAATTTACGAAGCAGGAGCAAGATCTCAAAAACAAGGACTTAAATGAGCGCATCCTGGACAACACAAACAGAACAAAGGAGAGACAACCGGCAGCAGCAGCAGCAGTACTCTACGCAAAATCAAATACACAACAAATCGCCGCAGTTCGAGACTAAAGAAGAGGACATACGGAAAGATAAGTGGAAAGAGTGTAAAAACCCTATGAAAAAGGTAACCCGACTCCGAATAAAGGAGCGTACGCCCACCACACATTTTCGTCTAAAAAGCACGTAAAACCGTACAATTCCAATGTACAAAACATTGACACAAATAATAAGCATAATAATAAAAATAATTATGAAAATAAAATTGTCCAACAGCCGACACACCCGTCAACGTCCAAAGAGGAAGGGGGTGATCGTAGAACACCAACCGATAAGAAAACTCTATGACTGCAGAAGGGTAACAAAACGCCAGTACGTACAGGTTTAATAAACGACCTGCACACACATGATTTGCGTGACACCTTAAACAATACAGATACAAAAGAGGAAATAATATTACTAAAACCTGTAACACCTCTATACAATTTTTTTTATACTTTATAAAATTCCATTAAATTTTTTTTTTTTTTTTTAAGAGGGGCCACTAGATTTTTAAAACTAGGCAGAAGGCCTAGAGAAGTAAAAATGCGCTGGGTCCAGTGAGACGGGACTTGAAATTAAACACTCTGGTAATCAAGAATAACAGCCTTTATTATGTGAAGTTACATGCAGCACAATTCCAAAAACCCCGTAATCCCCATAATGTCCAAAATCACATAATTATACATATATATATATCCTGTTTATACACATTAACATAAAACATAAGTTTTACATAACATATCTATTTAGGTATATATATTCTCCTCAATCTGAAATGATCATGATCATAAGGTAACAATTTTTTCTCTTTATATCTCGACATTATGAAAAGGTACCCTTGTATATATAATTATCACTCTACCCCAAACACATAACAACAAATAATATCACAATTAATTTCACCTATCACAGTTACAACCCAACACGCCATACTATTCAAAAGCCTCACGGACCGCCGGTATATTATACTTTCATCACCCCGGATATGTAAATATTAATTAACTGGAACCCGCCATTATCTATCAAACTAAATGGAAACTAATGTCATCAACAAACGCAACCTCTTTTACATTTTTATAATGTCACCAGACAGACTAAGGACAGTAATAATTCTATGTCAGATACAAATATTCATTATAATTGAGAAAACATTTGTAATGGCTGGTAATTAAAGAAAATATAATGATAAGTAAGCATGCTACAATGATGAGTATAATGTGAATCTTGTTGATCTATACAATGCACAGAACACTTCTAAAAATCTGTCATAAGAATGTTAAATGTTTAGCAATTATTCATTCATTTAATTATATACCTAGTCATTATTTAATCATAAGGATTTGATGATATCCAAAATTAACAAAAAAGTTTAGCATATAATGGCCGGAAAATCTAAGTTACAAAAAATGAGTACCGCCTGTATATTTCGTTCCATGTAAAATTTGATAATCTCAAAATATTGAATATATAGACCTTAAAGAAATAGAAAAGTTAATTTCAGCCATCTGTGCATATATAAAATAAAAAAAATGGTGTATACTTGAGGCTGTAGGAGTGTACCAGAACAAGCCTGACCTGACAAAATATGACACGTAGAAAACCTGCATGAAATGGCACCAACAAGTGCCTACCTTATGAACAGAGAACCCATATAGAAAATAACAGCCGGAAACAGAATAAAAAGAAACCCCCATCCCTAGCATACAGAAAAAATAATTAATGTGAAACCCCAGTAGTAAACTAAGAAAGACATCCGAACTAGCCGGTTCGGAATCACGAAAATCATACCCTTATACTTAATTTAGAAAAATTTTTCCTTTACAACTTTTGCACCCATAATACCTACGAAAACAGCTCTGGTACCCTCCCACAGGGCAGCTCACAATTGCAGTGATTGTACTGTATTATCAAGAATAATTTACATAGAAATTGTCTTGCCGACACACCCTCGATTTAACCATCTCGCTGAATAAAGTTAAACTGTTATAGCACAAACACCTCACATGGGATGTTCCGCGGGCCAGGGTAAAATAAAAAAGAGTTTATATCACCTCATATGAAGCGGCGGTTCCACATTTTTGGCGGCTGCTAGCCCCTCCTCGGTCGCAGACGAAGTTTTTAGTGGTTCATAGCTGGTGAAGGTGGCAGTACACCAAGCTGTGGCCAGATCTCCATTCTAGGGCGAGACCCCGGTGAGTGTTAAGCAATTAGCCTGCCATAAAGACGAGGAAGACTACACACAAAAAGGACTGCTACCGAGGAAAACGGCTGAGCGGTTTATTCAGAGAGAGCAAGGCTGGAACTGCGCATTTGGCAAGCGCTCACAACGAAACCTAAACTCCGCCGCTAAATCGCGTTCCCAGTCGAAACAGTGCCACGGAGATCGCGCTTGCCAACTAATACTTCGACACTTATCCGAAACCGAAAACTAGGATTGCATTTCCTCGAACGCCGGATTGTGCAACTCCGGCACACTCCCACCCCAAAAGGGCAACCTAGTTGCCCCACACTTGAACTCAGGGGTACCCTGCAGTGTACCCCCCATAGTCTTATAAAACACAGGTATTCATTGGTGTTCGCAGTAGCCCTCACTCTCAGGAGAACAGAGGCTCAGAAGGAAAATGAAATAGCACAAAGAAGACGTAGTGTGTAAGTGTGCTGGCGCAGCACGCTGACCTGATCAGGGCCAACCCACAGCAAGAAGGGATAGAGAAGAAAAGAAGAAAGAACAGTTCGGGAGCTCCCTGAGTTCTGCCCTCCTGAGGCTTGTCCACTCACGCCTGAGACACCAATGCTACCTTAACAGGGCCACATGCCCTATATTTACACGGGAGGGTCTAACCCAAAAACAAAACCACAACATAATCTCCACGATACAGTCCACATCCCACAGGACTTATGGGGGGGAGAATGGCCTCCATGATTGATGCTCCAAATTCTCGATGGCACGCAAATGCAATGCAACCCATCAATATGTTATTTACCTAATCTACAACCAAATTACATGTGTGCTCCAAGGGCATGCCCAAAACGTACCGAGTAGATGAAGTACCCAACCGACCTCATCCACGCAGCACGTTTCGCTCCACTCTCCAACTCTTTTTTTTATTTTCTTCCTTTTCTAATTTTTTGAAAAATTTTTTTTGAGATTTTATGTTCTTGTAAGGGGAGGATTAGGAGAATCGGGACGACGAAAAGGGCAAGGATCATTGAAAGGTTAAGAGCTAGGACTAAAGGTAAGGACATGGCTCCCTCCGGAATTAGGGATGAATGGAGAAAACCAAGGCTCGCGCAGGCAGGGGCGCATCCCTGAAGTAGACGAAACCCACCGGGACCGTGGGGAACATCTACCCGCTACCTTAACATTCTCGACGACACCCCCGGAGCACACCCCCTCAGAATAACAAGATCCCTACTAACACAGAGACCATCAAATATTCCCCCCGCCATTCCCTACATCAGCCCGTCTACCCTTTTCGACAGAGCTTCAGCTTCGAAATATGTGTTGTGATTTCCCTGGAATCACTTCCCGGTACGCCCATCCGAGCCGTCACCGGCGACGCGAACCCCAGGATACAATATGGCCCCGACCAGCGATAGCATAACTTAGCGGCTCTCCTGTCCACAGCTGAGCTGATCGGATGGCTTTGACAGTAGACCCAGTCGCCGGTCTGAAAGGGGTTAGGAATTCGCCCCTGATTATATCGTCGACGGACCCGCTCGTACGCTCGCAGCAAATTCTTCCGAGCCTCCTTCCACCACTCTGCTGTTCCATTATCTGGCTCCCGTGGTAGAATATCCTCAATGTTCCACAGGTTAGCCAACGGGAGTGCGGGCGAGAATCCAAACATAATTTCAAAGGGAACGGCCTGATGACTATCATGTAGGGCCGTATTAAAGGCTAGCTGTAACCACTTCAGATTCTGGTCCCAGGTGGTCTGTTGCTCAGCATGATAAGCAATGAGTGCGGACCTGAGATTCCTATTGAATCTCTCCGCATGGGACGGCTGTGGGTAATAAGGAGAAGTGGTTACATGCTTGATACCACTGGCGAAACACATTCGCCGGAACTCACCCGAAATGAACTGGGGACCACTGTCAGAGACAATGATGGTCGGAAAACCGAAATGCTGAAAAATGTGATTCTGGTGCGCGCTTATGGTCAAACGAGCCGTTGCCTGCCGTAAGGGCAATAGCCAGGCAAACTTCGGAAAAGCATCCACACAAACAAGCAGGTAAGAATTACCTGACTTGCTACGCGGGAGAGGTCCCACGTAGTCTATGAATAACTTCTCCATCGGTCTGCTCGCCACGTCCGATGACAACAACCCTAACTTAGTGTTCTGGGCAGGCTTGCTCAAGCCACATAGATGACAACTCTTAACCCTCGTTGCGATGTCCCTATCCATACCCTTCCAGATGAAATGTCTCCTAATGCTGGAAATGGTCTTCGAAATTTCCTTGTGGCCTCCTACTGGGGAATTATGATAATAGCTGAAGACCATGGACACTAACTTGCTAGGCAGCACGATCTTAGGGGCACGTCCCTTTCTCTCTCTACAACACAGGACGCCCTTGGACAAGAAGTAAGAGGCCTGTACGTTTCCTTCCTTTATGTTCTGGATGATAGGACCCAACTCTTCGTCGTTCAACTGATGGGGTAACACATCAGTGAAGGCTAACGGAAAGTATAGCAGAACGGAACAGGGTTGCTCAGATTGGACTTTACTGGGCTGGGAAAACATGCGTGACAAAGCATCTGCAACCACATTTTGAGTTCCCCTAATGTGTTGCACCTTGAACTTGAAGGATGAGATCTTGACCACCCATCTACCAATTTTACCCAGGGATGGGCAAAAGCCAAGAGAGAGCCTGATTGTCGGTCTCGAGCAAGAACTCAGCATGTTCCAAGAAACGCCTGAACTTGTCTAGAGCGTACACCACAGCTAAACACTCTAGCTCATACACTGAAGACTTTTGTTCTTGCTAGGTCAACGTTCGGGAAATAAAAGCCACAGGCTGCCTAGCACCATCAACGACCTGGGACAGAACCGCCCCGACCGCCACCGAACTCGCGTCCGTCTGCAAGATAAACGGTTGTGAAAAATCTGGCATCCGTAGCACCGGTGGGGAGATGATAGCTTCCTTCAAAGTCTCTAAGGCCTTCTGCTGCCTCTCACCCCACACAAATTTGGCCCCATTCTTTCTCAATTCATTCAATGGTGCAGCTATCTCTGCTACATTCGGAATAAACCTCCTGTAAAATTTACCATGCCGACGATCCTAGCGATGCCCTTGGCATCCCTAGGAGGTGGAAAGTCCCGGATGCCCTGTGTCCTTCCAGGGTCCACCGTGACACCCCGGTGCGAGACCAGATGCCCCAAAAATGAAATACTCTCTTGTGCGAACCGCATTTTCTCAGGATTAACCGTGAGGCCCGCGCTCCTCCATCTGCACATCACCTCCCTTAGATGACATAGATGTTCTTCATACGCCTTGCTGTACACTAGCAAGTCATCTAAGTAATTGAAAATAAATTTAAATTTAACATCCAGAAATACCCGGTCGAGTAGACGCGCGAGGGTTTGGGCGCCCACTGCCAGACCCATAGGATCTCGAGTATACTGATATAAATGTCACGGCACACAGAACGCCGTGTAAGGTCTGCTTTCCTTGGATAAAGGGATCTGGTGATATGCAGCATTGAGGTCAATCACGGTGAAGTACTTGGCCTCACTAAACCAGTCAAAAGCCGAGTGGAGATCCGGAAGGGGAACCGAATCCACTTCAATGTTTGCATTTAATTTTCTGTAATCTATCACCATGCGGTGCTTACCCCCAGGCTTGGGTACCAGAAACGCTGGACTAGCATAACGTGAATTGGAAGGTTCAATGACCCCTTGCTCTAACAGCTCTTGAACCTTCTCCCTTAGAACAGCCATTTTTGGAGGGACGAATTTATAAGGGTGTGACCTCACTATTTTGGAGTAGTAAGACGAATTTTGTACTCCAACAAATTTGTGAGTCCCAAGGTAGGAGTTAACACCGAGGGAAATTCCTTACACAGTTGGTCTAAGGCCTTCTGCTGGGACGGAGTGAGATGGTCTCGTGCAGAATCGGGACAAGCCACTTCTCGGATACCTCCATTAGCTCCCTGGTATCCAAGGAACGGAATAACGACTCCCCGATTAAACTTAAAATAACATTGGTGCCCATGGATGACCAACACGAGACCACTTTTAGCGATGAAGTCTGCACCAACGATACAATCAACTCCCAGAGCCGGAGAAACCAGAAAAGGCCACACCCAAGAAAAACCGTCGATTTTGAACTTAAAGGAAATCACACGGGAGATGGGCAGGATTTCCCGTGACGCAGTCCAGCATACTACGGACGACCGATCCGACCTCTTTATTAAGCCCTGCTTCTCAAGGTCCGCACACACTCGAGATGAGACAATAGATCGGGCTGAACCGAAGTCAACTAACGCTCTGAGCTGACCCCTTTTTACCTCGAGCGACAGGAAGGGGCATATAGAAGCCTGTTGCGGGACAGTAGCGAGGACATTGATGTCAGAAGAGTCGGGACCTATCCTGGGCCTGGAGGTAATAGGACACAGAAAAGACTTAGTGCGAGGGGAAGACAACCTCCGACCTGTCTTCCCCTGGCTATTTAGTTTTTTGAAGACCGGACCCTCGGGGGAAGCGTCGGACGCACAGCACCCTGCGGAAAACTGCGGGCAACATGCCCCTGTCTTCTACAGCGAAAACAAACTACACCTCTCAAAAGTCCGCCTCGATCGCCGGCGGTTCTTTCCGGTCGGGGTTGGGACTGAACTGCGCGTCGCTCCACCCCTCGAAACTCGCACTCACTAGCCCTTACAGGCTCTCGGGACTCATCATTCGCCTGTATGGCCCGGGATAACACACACAGCTTGTTCAGATCTTCAAAACTGCGCGACCGCTCGGCAACAAGTAAACGTGACATTTCCTGGGGAGTGACCCCTTCGAAAATCATTTGTACGACCTCCTCTTCAGGCAGTCCCAACCCTAAGATTCTTACAGAAGCACGGATGCTGAGCACAAACTCAGCGAAACTCTCCTTGTTTGCTTGTACCCGATAACAAAGTCGATGTCGCATTTGTTCCCACAATCTACCAGGCACGCATGCGTCCAACACCCCTGATGGAAAGACGTCACACTGCCGCCACAGCGTATAGTCTGTGCGACCCGCTCAGCCATGGACCCACGACAGTAGGGATACACGAGCTTAAGGAGAGTGCAGTCTGACATGCCCGGGAAGTCAGACAGCTGGAACAAAATTTTAAAAACAACATCAGCTTATCCACATCCAGGCCATCTACGACCGGTAGCTGCTGGATAATCGTAGAAAGGGGATTCGGTAATTTATTATACGCAACGCCTGACCCGCCCGAGAAAACAGGCAACTGAGCCGGCGGACTCGGCGTCTGCTCCATGTTCAACTGAGGAGGCTGGGGAGAGTCCACGGGAGTGTGAGATTGCTCCGGCTCAAAATTCCGCAATGCCTTCACCACCTGGTCCGTAAGCAACTTCAGTATTGCGCTGACTTCGGCGATCGTCGTCTGGGCAGACAAGTTCTCGAGTCGATGTTGTAGGTGTTCCGCCCGCTGCCGCAATCTCTGCCTCGCCCTCATGGTGGATGGGGCCGACTCCAGATCCTCCATCACCTCCCGCAACTCCCCCTACTTCTCCTGGCATAGTTCCATTTCCGCCGTCACATCGGTAACTTTAACAATGAACGTCGCTCCTCCGGCGGAGAGGGCGTCCCTTAGCTGCTTCCTCAAGGAAGCGACATCCCCTTGGGGCCTCCCACCCCGGGCTTAATCTCGAACTCCAGCTCGTGCTTGAGAAACAGGTCTGGATTAATTCCGCTCATCCCTAAACCGCTCGAATAATATTACACCCACACAACACGCAACAATAATTAACAAGAAATTAAATCGGAAAACTTCGAGTACTGATCCTCCCTTCGAACAGCCCCCCGGGTTCCCTAGCGCTGCGGAGACCTGACCCACTCCTGAACCAACTTCGTTGACATCACCGAAGAGAACAAGCAACAACCAACATGTACACAAAATACACAACACCTAACACCAATCACGACATACAAAGCTTCACCAACACGTAGCTAACAATCATCAATCGGCATTCAACTCCGAAAATTCTCAATATATGAATTAAATCGAAACGTTCGAAACTTGTACTGTATTTCTATATCTGTGTTGTAAGTACCGCATTGCGGCACGAGCGGATGACGTCACGTTGCTTATCTACCGCCGCCAGCCGGCAGCTGGGCGCACGGTGGTCAATTTTTGTTCAGTTATTTTAGATACTCCGAGCTGTGCACTTGTTAACATTACTCTTCCAGCCGCGGCTTCTGGATCTCATTATTCAATTATTCGTCATGTGCAACTTGCACTAATTTAATTCAGGCGACATCCGTCTATTTATTATGGCGACTGACTTATATTAAAACTTAATTAACGGGCGTTATGGCAAGAAAAACATCCGCACGTGTCAGCAATAACATCTAAAATATAAAATTGTCAATAAATGAACATTATATAAATTCAATACAGTCCACTTCGTTATACCTTCAAACCAGCCCTCTTCATTTAGCGTCTCCTGGAACAACTCGAGAAACTTCAAGAGCTTCCAGCACGCAACATTTTTGATCCAACCGAACCGGATTTCATAGTTTTTTTCCACAAGCGACAACATTTTCTGGTCCACTAATCTGGATTTTATTTCCGCCTTATGGGCAACATTGTGGGTCACT
This sequence comes from Magicicada septendecula, assembly GCA_034769895.1. Classification (NCBI taxonomy): domain Eukaryota; kingdom Metazoa; phylum Arthropoda; class Insecta; order Hemiptera; family Cicadidae; genus Magicicada; species Magicicada septendecula. Next base: position 117,186,738 of record CM068374.1, on the reverse strand, counting down.
ACTTCAAAACATTTATTTCATTGGGCAAAGGTCCTAGTTCCCGAAAAATTTCAAAATTCAAAAACTCTCAAATTTAAATTGTTGACCGTGGCATGCCATTTATCACCGAAAAAACGACTTCAAACAAGTGACTACCAAGATACAACAGAACGGGAGAGCTGACACGACAGGAATCGTCAAGGCAGTTATACAGTAGCAGCAATTCAACAACCGTAATGTACGCTGATATACGATGACAGACTTCATCGAACCAGCACGAACAGGCGGGTCACCAACAGCACAGGATTGACGGACGGATACAGATCGGAACGAACAGGACCACAGCAGTTCGTAACACGCTAGGATTCCACGTGACTATGAACCTTTTACTTATTAGTATAATTATTTAAATAATGTATGGACATAATGTTCTAAGCAATATTTCATATTCAACATGTTATTTTTGACACCTTTGTGTAAACATATATCATTATTATTGAACATATTTTCGTAACTATTTAGCAACTCATTGTGAGTTCAAGCATCGAGACAAGACTATATGTATTATTATTATTATTTTTATTATTATTATTATTATTTAAATTCATAATTGCAATAATTCTTAAATTCTAATAGAGGCTGTTTTAATAGAGATAATAAGCATATGTTGTAGCAAGTATTGTGTTAAGCTATATAACGATCGCTAGCTACCGCACCTTATTCAGATTTTATCAAACTTTAAGTCCATTGTTCACCTGCTCTGCGCTCAAATTATTCTAAATTATATTTTAAATTGTAATTATGGCGAATGTAAAAGCTTTAGTAAAGAAGCGAGGCACTATTAAAGCTTCGATATCCCGCGTAAACACCTTCGCTGACAATTTCGATTTGGAATCCAGCGATCATCATGCGCTGAAAATAAAACTTCGGCATTTGATGGTATTATCCACCAAATACGATGAAATACAATCTCAAATCGAATCCGAGGAAGCCGATTTTGCATTAGCAAGTGATAGAGTCCAAACTGAGGACGATCTTTGCAACATAGAATGTAAGTTGCAACACTTGTTGGAGCAAGCAGAGCATGTGAATCAAAAAACCATAATTATTGCTGAAAGTAAACATCTTAAACCCCCCCCATACAGTTGGAACCGATCAAATTACCTCGGTTTGAGGGAAGCATTATTGAGTGGCAGCATTATTATAATATCTTTCTCAAACTAATACACGTCAGAACAGACCTGACGGACATACAAAAACTACACTATTTGCACTCGTCATTATCTGGCGAGGCGCTGAACGTAATAAAATCACTGCCAATTACTCATGAAAACTACGCGGTGGCTATCGATCTGTTAAAAAATAGGTATGACAGTAAATTAATTGTCTCCGCCCATCATGTCCTGGCCGTCCAATCGGTTCAACAAGAATCCCAAATTATCGTTTCCAGATTCATTGATGAAATAAAAGCCAATATCAATGCGTTAAATAACCTCAGCTTACCAGTAAATATATTCGAAATCATTGTTATTCATTATTTTGGTCAAAAACTCGATAGTTACACTCTTCGGTTATGGAAAGAGGGCTTGTCAGAACATAAGTTCCCTGATTTTAATAATTTTATAAAATTCTTAAATACACGCAGACAATTATTACAAAATCTTGATAGCGCAACTACTTCAGCGAGCAAGTTAAATGGTAGTGATAAGACTGCTTATCGCAAAGCAATTAAACCGATAAGCGCTCCTAGTGGGGCATTCCACTCTCATGTCAGAAATAATTTATGTAAATTATGTAACGTGAAACACAGAATTACTGATTGCTCACAATTTACATCGCTTACTATCCCTGAAAGAAAAAACATTATAATAACAAACAAACTTTCTTTAAATTGCCTTCGTCCGGGCCACGGAAGTTCCCACTGCCCATCAAAATTTTCTTGTAGAAAGTGTGTGAAGCGTCACCACACCATGATTCACTTGCCCAACAAAAACGGATCTTCCATCAACAACCAATGTTCACTAAAATTGCAAACGAATAAGTCAATATTGTTATCTACCGCACTCTGTATGACAACTGATCATGCCGGTAGAAACTTCCCAGTTAGAATTTTATTGGATTCCGGCTCGCAAGCGAACTTCTGTACTGTGGATTTCGCACGTCGAATGGGCCTCAAATTGGTTAAATCTCAATTGCCCATAACGAGTATAAACACCACACTGTCCCAGGCTGACTTCAGTACAAGAGTAAGGTTACAGTCTCGCTATAAACCTTTTACTTTGAACGTACATTGCGCCGTGCTTCCCAGCATAACTAAAATTCTACCGGCGGAATCGTTTGATCTCGCCTGTTTAAATTTACGGAAGGACGTATTCTTAGCTGACCCACACCTCAACGTCTCGTCGCAAGTCGATGTATTGCTCGGTGCTCAGTATTATTTGCAATTAATCGAACCTATTAAATTTATCCGCGGCCAGCACTTTCCCATAATTCAGGAGACTAAGCTAGGAGTCATTCTAGCAGGTAATTTACCTTTCAATGTCGACATGACTAAACCGGTCTCATCCTTTATGGTCTGTGAAGATGATATTGAGATTTCCTCGCAACTAAAGGAATTCTGGAAGATGGAGGAGATCTCTAGTCGTGATCCCTCCTCTGAGGACTCAGCATGTGAAAAGCATTTTGTGACAAATACTGTCCGCAACCACGAAGGAAGATTTGTGGTATTCCTGCCCCGCAGGTCAGACAAGTCTCATTTGGGCGATTCTCTTCGCGGAGCAATCCGCAGGTTTTAGTCGCTAGAGTATAAGTTCAAGCAGAACCCTGCCCTTTACAAAGGCTATAGCGAGTTCATGCGTGAATACTTGAAGCTTGGTCATATGTCTTCACTTAATGAGTACGATTTTTCGCTTGACAAATCAGACACTTTTTATTTGCCTCATCACTCAGTCTTTAAGGGTTCCAGCATAACCACTAAGTTACGTGTTGTTTTCGACGGCTCCGCTAAAACGACAAATAATTTGTCCCTCAACGATACTCTGATGGTCGGTCCCACGATCCAGCAGGATCTGTTCTCGATCATGGTTCTTTTCTGTACCCACCGATACGTCCTCATTGCAGACATTGAAAAAATTTATCGACAAATTTTGGTTAACCCAAACGATTCCAATTTGCAGTGTATCGTTTGGCGTGACGCACCGCATAAGGAACTCCAACATTACGCTTTAAGGACAGTCACTTATGGGACTGCAAGTGCCTCTTTTCTTGCAACTAGATGTCTGGCTCAGATAGCCTACGAAAATAAATCCGACCACCCTATGGCTTGGTTAGCCATAGCCAATGATTTTTATGTAGACGATCAGAACGTGCTATCTAAAATGAGGTCCGACATCGTGGATTTGCTAAACAGATATGGTTTTACTTTACATAAATGGTTTTCTAACGATCAGAACATTATGGCCTCTCGCGCCCACCTTTCCCATGACTTTAGCAAAAATCAAAACGTGCGTACATTGGGAATCCAATGGAGCGTTAACGAAGACAGTTTTTTATATACCGTTCGGGGTGATGACAATTCGGCAGTGTTCAACAAAAGAAGTGTGTTGTCGGTCATTGCAGGGATTTACGACCCGTTGGGTCTTATTGGACCCATTACGTTTTGGTGCAAGCATTTTGTACAACAGTTGTGGTTGGCGGGCACGAGTTGGGAAGAACCCTTATCTGGCTCATTATCCAATCAATGGTTGGAACTCTACTCTCAATTATTTTCCGACACTCATTTTAAAATTACAAGGTCGGTTAAGAGTCTAAACACTTATCAAATCATTTCATTACAGCTTCACGGATTCGCCGACGCGTCGGCTAAAGGTTACGCGTGCTGTATTTATGTGCGGGCAGTCTATTCGAACGGCGCCATATCTTCAAACCTGTTATGCGCAAAATCTAGGGTTGCTCCGCTGAAACAGATAACGCTACCCCGGCTTGAACTTTGTGCTTGTTTATTGCTGGCGCAGTTAACTTCTAAAGTTTTAGACGCCGTCAACTACAAATTTGACGAATTATATTTCTATTCGGACTCGATGATAGCTTTACATTGGATACATCAGCAATCTTCCCGCTGGAAGGTATTTGTAGCCAACCGTGTCGCGGAAATGCAGCGTCTTATTAACCGGGGAATTTGGCATCATGTATTATCATCTGACAACCCTGCCGACATTTTATCACGCGGTTGCCTCCCTCGTAGTTTGCACAGCCAACCTCAATGGTGGCATGGTCCGTCCTGGTTAGCCCATGAGTCATCATCATGGCCCATTAGTGCCTTCGATACTCATGCGCCCTGTACTTACCCCGACCTGGAGCAAGAACGTCGTAAGCAGGTCCAAACCTCACTAATTGTCGCCTCTTCCACCCTCAGCTATGTTGAAAATTACTCATCCCTTACAAGACTCATCCGCGTCTTCGCATATTGCCGCAGATTTATTCGTAACTCTAGGCTCCCGGTTGTTGACGGGGGCACTTCCTTTTTGTCTGCTCAAGAGTTGCATGATACACTTTTGTTTTTTGTTCGCCAGTCTCAGCATCTGCACTTCGGCATGGAGGTTAAGGAGCTTGAGGCACATCGCTGCATTCCCAGCAGCAGTAAAATACTCTCACCTAACCCCTTCCTGGATGACAAAGTTATTTTGAGAGTGGGTGGACGCCTGCAGCTCTCCCAAATTAACTACGCGAGCAAACATCAAATAATTTTGCACCCGCATTCTCATCTCACCAAGTTAATCATAGAGTATGAACATCTCCGTTTGTTGCACTCTGGGGTGCAATTGACCCAGTCCTCTCTCAGACAGAAATATTGGATTATTAACGACAAATCTTATATCCGCTGAGTAATACATAAATGTATCATTTGCTTCCGTTACCGTGCTAGAGGCGCGAATCAATTATTGGGTCAGTTACCCCCTTCCGGGGTCACTCCTGCTAAGCCATTTTCCCAATCGGCCGTGGACTACGCCGGTCCCATACCTTTACGCCATGGCGGGCAGCGCTCAAAATCCACGTCAAAGGCATATATTGCGTTATTTATATGCATGTGCACAAAGGCCATTCATTTGGAATTGCATCAGATCTCACCTCCAACGCCTTTATAGCGGCCTTAAAAAGGTTCATCGCGCGCAGAGGTATTCCCGCGCAGATATTTTCGGATAATGGTACGAATTTTCGTCGTGCCAGCCGCACCTTACACGATTTATATAGGTTTTTAAATTCTAAGGGAGTTGAGCAATCTACTCAGGAGTTTTGCGGTCCCCGCGGTATCAAGTGGTCCTTTATTCCTCCCTCAGCCCCTCATTTCGGTGGTTTGTGGGAAAGCGGGGTGAAAAGTGTCAAATATCATTTACGTCGCGTGATTGGCGGTACTATCTTGAATTTTGAGGAGTATTCTACAATTCTCACTTAAATAGAGGCTTGCCTTAACTCACGCCCTTTATTTGCTATGTCCAACGTTTCTAGGGACCCTGAACCCTTAACTCCCGCTCATTTCTTGGTCGGTGCTCCACTGACGGCACTTCCGGAGCCCGACTATACCCAAATCAATACTAGTCGTTTGGGCAGGTGGCAGCTGCACCAAAGATTTACACAATCCATCTGGAAACGATGTCCAAAGATTATCTGCACCAGTTGCAGCAGCGCAACAAATGGCGCACAACTTCAAAGAATTTAACTGTCGGACAGCTGGTCCTCATTCTAGACGATAATTCCCCCCCCTTCAATGGAAATGCGGGGTAATTATTAATGTTTTTGAGGGTCAGGACTCCATAGTGCGCGTTGCCGAAGTTCGCACCGCACAAGCCATCCTACGTCGCCCCATCCATAAGTTATGTCCCCTTCCGGTGGACTCAGACTAATTCGCATTATCATGCATCATTGTTCTGAACAATTTATCATGTTTTTTATTGGTTGTTTGTATTGTATTATTATTAAGTTTTTATTACTGTATTCCTATGTATCGTTATTATGTTATTGAATTTTTTGTGACTATTATTATGCTATTATATACTATTAATTATTATGTCAATCGTTGTATTATGTATACTCATGTTATGCATTTTTACATCCTTTCGGATATGCCTATCTTACGGCTATGTATCATTGAATTTGATATCATTATATCAATACTATGCATGTACATTATCATGTTCTTTCTCTACTGTCTTTACGATAGTTATGTATCTTTAAATTGTTAGTCTACTATTATTGTATCTGCTACTATGTCGTTATTATTGTATTACTATATTGAGTCAGTTTTTGAGGAAGTTTTCTTTATACAAATTAAAGGATGTCGCTTATTTTGTGTCAAAGATTAAATGTATGTATTTACCAACCATATGTTAATGTTTCGAAGAAGATTATGTTAGTTATATAAGCACTTTTACGTTTATCATGAGCTTTAGTTTGTACGTTTTCAGCAAAGAAATTGTTTTGTTTTACTTTAAGTTTGTTCTGACAGCTTAATTAAGTTTGTTATTTATAAATCTCATGTGTCAGAGACTATTTACGTTAATCAAAGGTCAATTTATTTAATGTGTAAAGCTTTCAAGTATTTTACGTATTTTCTTTGTATACAACATTTGATGTAATTGTGATTTATGTTTCACATAATAACTTAAATTCCAAAATCGTCCCGATTTTGAGCGGGCAGTATGTTCGAACCTTGTACTGTATTTCTATATCTGTGTTGTAAGTACCGCTTTGCGGCGCGAGCGGATGACGTCACGTTGCTTATCTACCGCCGACAGCCGGCAGCTGGGCGCACGGTGGTCAATTTTTGTTCAGTTACTTTAGATACTCCGAGCTGTGCACTCGTTAACATTACTCTTCAGCCGCGGCTTCTGGATCTCATTATTCAATTATTCGTCATGTGCAACTTGCACTAATTTAATTCAGGCGACTTCCGTCTATTTATTATGGCGTTTGACTTATATTAAAACTTAATTAACGGGCATTATGGCAAGAAAAACATCCGCACGTGTCAGCAATAACATCTAAAATATAAAGTTGTCAATAAATGAACATTATATAAATTCAATACAGTCCACTTCGTTATACCTTCAAAACAGCCCTCTTCATTTAGCGTCTCCTGGAACAACTCGAGAAACTTCAAGAGCTTCCAGCACGCAACAAAGTCGGTAACGGTAGCGACATCCGATCGGGCCATACCGCATCCCGCTAAACCCACCCGCTATAATTCGACCTCGAATTACTAATACCTTCAATCCCCCTGCAATGCTTAAGACCCCCGGCAGTTCAACTTCTCAAAATTTTCTAACTACTAATGCCTGCCTCGTGGTGCGATCAGACTCCCAAGTCAACAAGCTAACAATTATATATTCACATACACATATAAAACATTAAACGTGATATAACATTGACCTATGTGTTAATCTCTTTTTTTTGAAGTATCACTTTGCCCCAAATGTTTTCTGAGTTTGCAAGCCCCGTCACACCCAAGGACCCAATGGTAGAACCCTAGATATAACCACGCTCTGCTCTCAAATGTAACCCCTCTTTAAAATTTTTTTTATACTTTATAAAATTCCCTTAAAATTTTTTTTTTTTTTTTTAAACAGGGGCCACTAGATTTTCAAAACTAGGCAGAAGGCCTAGAGAAGCAAAAATGCGCTGGGTTCAGTGAGACGGGACTTGCAATTAAACTCTCTGGTAATCAACAATAACAGCCTTTATTATGTGAAGTTACATGCAGCACAATTCCAAAAACCAAGTAATCCCCATAATGTCCAAAATCACATAATTATACATATATATATATATATATATATCTTCTGTTTATACACATTAACATAAAATATAAGTTTTACATAACATATCTATTTAGGTATATATATTCTCCTCAATCTGAAATGATCATGATCATAAGGTAACAATTTTTTCTCTTTGTATTTCGACATTATAAAAAGGTACCCTTGTATATATAATTATCACTCTACACCAAACACATAACAACAAATAATATCACAATTAATTTCACCTATCACAGTTACAACCCAACACGCCATACTATTCAAAAGCCTCACGGACCGCCGGTATATTATACTTTCATCACCCCGGATATGTAAATATTAATTAACTGGAACCCGCCATTATCTATCAAACTAAATGGAAACTAATGTCATCAACAAACGCAACCTCTTTTACATTTTTATAATGTCACCAGACAGACTAAGGACAGTAATAATTCTATGTCAGATACAAATATTCATTATAATTGAGAAAACATTTGTAATGGCTGGTAATTAAAGAAAATATAATGATAAGTAAGCATGCTACAATGATGAGTATAATGTGAATCTTGTTGATCTATACAATGCACAGAACACTTCTAAAAATCTGTCATAAGAATGTTAAATGTTTAGCAATTATTCATTCATTTAATTATATACCTAGTCATTATTTAATCATAAGGATTTGATGATATCCAAAATTAACAAAAAAGTTTAGCATATAATGGCCGGAAAATCTAAGTTACAAAAAATGAGTACCGCCTGTATATTTCGTTCCATGTAAAATTTGATAATCTCAAAATATTGAATATATAGACCTTAAAGAAATAGAAAAGTTAATTTCAGCCATCTGTGCATATATAAAATAAAAAAAATGGTGTATACTTGAGGCTGTAGGAGTGTACCAGAACAAGCCTGACCTGACAAAATATGACACGTAGAAAACCTGCATGAAATGGCACCAACAAGTGCCTACCTTATGAACAGAGAACCCATATAGAAAATAACAGCCGGAAACAGAATAAAAAGAAACCCCCATCCCTAGCATACAGAAAAAATAATTAATGTGAAACCCCAGTAGTAAACTAAGAAAGACATCCGAACTAGCCGGTTCGGAATCACGAAAATCATACCCTTATACTTAATTTAGAAAAATTTTTCCTTTACAACTTTTGCACCCATAATACCTACGAAAACAGCTCTGGTACCCTCCCACAGGGCAGCTCACAATTGCAGTGATTGTACTGTATTATCAAGAATAATTTACATAGAAATTGTCTTGCCGACACACCCTCGATTTAACCATCTCGCTGAATAAAGTTAAACTGTTATAGCACAAACACCTCACATGGGATGTTCCGCGGGCCAGGGTAAAATAAAAAAGAGTTTATATCACCTCATATGAAGCGGCGGTTCCACATTTTTGGCGGCTGCTAGCCCCTCCTCGGTCGCAGACGAAGTTTTTAGTGGTTCATAGCTGGTGAAGGTGGCAGTACACCAAGCTGTGGCCAGATCTCCATTCTAGGGCGAGACCCCGGTGAGTGTTAAGCAATTAGCCTGCCATAAAGACGAGGAAGACTACACACAAAAAGGACTGCTACCGAGGAAAACGGCTGAGCGGTTTATTCAGAGAGAGCAAGGCTGGAACTGCGCATTTGGCAAGCGCTCACAACGAAACCTAAACTCCGCCGCTAAATCGCGTTCCCAGTCGAAACAGTGCCACGGAGATCGCGCTTGCCAACTAATACTTCGACACTTATCCGAAACCGAAAACTAGGATTGCATTTCCTCGAACGCCGGATTGTGCAACTCCGGCACACTCCCACCCCAAAAGGGCAACCTAGTTGCCCCACACTTGAACTCAGGGGTACCCTGCAGTGTACCCCCCATAGTCTTATAAAACACAGGTATTCATTGGTGTTCGCAGTAGCCCTCACTCTCAGGAGAACAGAGGCTCAGAAGGAAAATGAAATAGCACAAAGAAGACGTAGTGTGTAAGTGTGCTGGCGCAGCACGCTGACCTGATCAGGGCCAACCCACAGCAAGAAGGGATAGAGAAGAAAAGAAGAAAGAACAGTTCGGGAGCTCCCTGAGTTCTGCCCTCCTGAGGCTTGTCCACTCACGCCTGAGACACCAATGCTACCTTAACAGGGCCACATGCCCTATATTTACACGGGAGGGTCTAACCCAAAAACAAAACCACAACATAATCTCCACGATACAGTCCACATCCCACAGGACTTATGGGGGGGAGAATGGCCTCCATGATTGATGCTCCAAATTCTCGATGGCACGCAAATGCAATGCAACCCATCAATATGTTATTTACCTAATCTACAACCAAATTACATGTGTGCTCCAAGGGCATGCCCAAAACGTACCGAGTAGATGAAGTACCCAACCGACCTCATCCACGCAGCACGTTTCGCTCCACTCTCCAACTCTTTTTTTTATTTTCTTCCTTTTCTAATTTTTTGAAAAATTTTTTTTGAGATTTTATGTTCTTGTAAGGGGAGGATTAGGAGAATCGGGACGACGAAAAGGGCAAGGATCATTGAAAGGTTAAGAGCTAGGACTAAAGGTAAGGACATGGCTCCCTCCGGAATTAGGGATGAATGGAGAAAACCAAGGCTCGCGCAGGCAGGGGCGCATCCCTGAAGTAGACGAAACCCACCGGGACCGTGGGGAACATCTACCCGCTACCTTAACATTCTCGACGACACCCCCGGAGCACACCCCCTCAGAATAACAAGATCCCTACTAACACAGAGACCATCAAATATTCCCCCCGCCATTCCCTACATCAGCCCGTCTACCCTTTTCGACAGAGCTTCAGCTTCGAAATATGTGTTGTGATTTCCCTGGAATCACTTCCCGGTACGCCCATCCGAGCCGTCACCGGCGACGCGAACCCCAGGATACAATATGGCCCCGACCAGCGATAGCATAACTTAGCGGCTCTCCTGTCCACAGCTGAGCTGATCGGATGGCTTTGACAGTAGACCCAGTCGCCGGTCTGAAAGGGGTTAGGAATTCGCCCCTGATTATATCGTCGACGGACCCGCTCGTACGCTCGCAGCAAATTCTTCCGAGCCTCCTTCCACCACTCTGCTGTTCCATTATCTGGCTCCCGTGGTAGAATATCCTCAATGTTCCACAGGTTAGCCAACGGGAGTGCGGGCGAGAATCCAAACATAATTTCAAAGGGAACGGCCTGATGACTATCATGTAGGGCCGTATTAAAGGCTAGCTGTAACCACTTCAGATTCTGGTCCCAGGTGGTCTGTTGCTCAGCATGATAAGCAATGAGTGCGGACCTGAGATTCCTATTGAATCTCTCCGCATGGGACGGCTGTGGGTAATAAGGAGAAGTGGTTACATGCTTGATACCACTGGCGAAACACATTCGCCGGAACTCACCCGAAATGAACTGGGGACCACTGTCAGAGACAATGATGGTCGGAAAACCGAAATGCTGAAAAATGTGATTCTGGTGCGCGCTTATGGTCAAACGAGCCGTTGCCTGCCGTAAGGGCAATAGCCAGGCAAACTTCGGAAAAGCATCCACACAAACAAGCAGGTAAGAATTACCTGACTTGCTACGCGGGAGAGGTCCCACGTAGTCTATGAATAACTTCTCCATCGGTCTGCTCGCCACGTCCGATGACAACAACCCTAACTTAGTGTTCTGGGCAGGCTTGCTCAAGCCACATAGATGACAACTCTTAACCCTCGTTGCGATGTCCCTATCCATACCCTTCCAGATGAAATGTCTCCTAATGCTGGAAATGGTCTTCGAAATTTCCTTGTGGCCTCCTACTGGGGAATTATGATAATAGCTGAAGACCATGGACACTAACTTGCTAGGCAGCACGATCTTAGGGGCACGTCCCTTTCTCTCTCTACAACACAGGACGCCCTTGGACAAGAAGTAAGAGGCCTGTACGTTTCCTTCCTTTATGTTCTGGATGATAGGACCCAACTCTTCGTCGTTCAACTGATGGGGTAACACATCAGTGAAGGCTAACGGAAAGTATAGCAGAACGGAACAGGGTTGCTCAGATTGGACTTTACTGGGCTGGGAAAACATGCGTGACAAAGCATCTGCAACCACATTTTGAGTTCCCCTAATGTGTTGCACCTTGAACTTGAAGGATGAGATCTTGACCACCCATCTACCAATTTTACCCAGGGATGGGCAAAAGCCAAGAGAGAGCCTGATTGTCGGTCTCGAGCAAGAACTCAGCATGTTCCAAGAAACGCCTGAACTTGTCTAGAGCGTACACCACAGCTAAACACTCTAGCTCATACACTGAAGACTTTTGTTCTTGCTAGGTCAACGTTCGGGAAATAAAAGCCACAGGCTGCCTAGCACCATCAACGACCTGGGACAGAACCGCCCCGACCGCCACCGAACTCGCGTCCGTCTGCAAGATAAACGGTTGTGAAAAATCTGGCATCCGTAGCACCGGTGGGGAGATGATAGCTTCCTTCAAAGTCTCTAAGGCCTTCTGCTGCCTCTCACCCCACACAAATTTGGCCCCATTCTTTCTCAATTCATTCAATGGTGCAGCTATCTCTGCTACATTCGGAATAAACCTCCTGTAAAATTTACCATGCCGACGATCCTAGCGATGCCCTTGGCATCCCTAGGAGGTGGAAAGTCCCGGATGCCCTGTGTCCTTCCAGGGTCCACCGTGACACCCCGGTGCGAGACCAGATGCCCCAAAAATGAAATACTCTCTTGTGCGAACCGCATTTTCTCAGGATTAACCGTGAGGCCCGCGCTCCTCCATCTGCACATCACCTCCCTTAGATGACATAGATGTTCTTCATACGCCTTGCTGTACACTAGCAAGTCATCTAAGTAATTGAAAATAAATTTAAATTTAACATCCAGAAATACCCGGTCGAGTAGACGCGCGAGGGTTTGGGCGCCCACTGCCAGACCCATAGGATCTCGAGTATACTGATATAAATGTCACGGCACACAGAACGCCGTGTAAGGTCTGCTTTCCTTGGATAAAGGGATCTGGTGATATGCAGCATTGAGGTCAATCACGGTGAAGTACTTGGCCTCACTAAACCAGTCAAAAGCCGAGTGGAGATCCGGAAGGGGAACCGAATCCACTTCAATGTTTGCATTTAATTTTCTGTAATCTATCACCATGCGGTGCTTACCCCCAGGCTTGGGTACCAGAAACGCTGGACTAGCATAACGTGAATTGGAAGGTTCAATGACCCCTTGCTCTAACAGCTCTTGAACCTTCTCCCTTAGAACAGCCATTTTTGGAGGGACGAATTTATAAGGGTGTGACCTCACTATTTTGGAGTAGTAAGACGAATTTTGTACTCCAACAAATTTGTGAGTCCCAAGGTAGGAGTTAACACCGAGGGAAATTCCTTACACAGTTGGTCTAAGGCCTTCTGCTGGGACGGAGTGAGATGGTCTCGTGCAGAATCGGGACAAGCCACTTCTCGGATACCTCCATTAGCTCCCTGGTATCCAAGGAACGGAATAACGACTCCCCGATTAAACTTAAAATAACATTGGTGCCCATGGATGACCAACACGAGACCACTTTTAGCGATGAAGTCTGCACCAACGATACAATCAACTCCCAGAGCCGGAGAAACCAGAAAAGGCCACACCCAAGAAAAACCGTCGATTTTGAACTTAAAGGAAATCACACGGGAGATGGGCAGGATTTCCCGTGACGCAGTCCAGCATACTACGGACGACCGATCCGACCTCTTTATTAAGCCCTGCTTCTCAAGGTCCGCACACACTCGAGATGAGACAATAGATCGGGCTGAACCGAAGTCAACTAACGCTCTGAGCTGACCCCTTTTTACCTCGAGCGACAGGAAGGGGCATATAGAAGCCTGTTGCGGGACAGTAGCGAGGACATTGATGTCAGAAGAGTCGGGACCTATCCTGGGCCTGGAGGTAATAGGACACAGAAAAGACTTAGTGCGAGGGGAAGACAACCTCCGACCTGTCTTCCCCTGGCTATTTAGTTTTTTGAAGACCGGACCCTCGGGGGAAGCGTCGGACGCACAGCACCCTGCGGAAAACTGCGGGCAACATGCCCCTGTCTTCTACAGCGAAAACAAACTACACCTCTCAAAAGTCCGCCTCGATCGCCGGCGGTTCTTTCCGGTCGGGGTTGGGACTGAACTGCGCGTCGCTCCACCCCTCGAAACTCGCACTCACTAGCCCTTACAGGCTCTCGGGACTCATCATTCGCCTGTATGGCCCGGGATAACACACACAGCTTGTTCAGATCTTCAAAACTGCGCGACCGCTCGGCAACAAGTAAACGTGACATTTCCTGGGGAGTGACCCCTTCGAAAATCATTTGTACGACCTCCTCTTCAGGCAGTCCCAACCCTAAGATTCTTACAGAAGCACGGATGCTGAGCACAAACTCAGCGAAACTCTCCTTGTTTGCTTGTACCCGATAACAAAGTCGATGTCGCATTTGTTCCCACAATCTACCAGGCACGCATGCGTCCAACACCCCTGATGGAAAGACGTCACACTGCCGCCACAGCGTATAGTCTGTGCGACCCGCTCAGCCATGGACCCACGACAGTAGGGATACACGAGCTTAAGGAGAGTGCAGTCTGACATGCCCGGGAAGTCAGACAGCTGGAACAAAATTTTAAAAACAACATCAGCTTATCCACATCCAGGCCATCTACGACCGGTAGCTGCTGGATAATCGTAGAAAGGGGATTCGGTAATTTATTATACGCAACGCCTGACCCGCCCGAGAAAACAGGCAACTGAGCCGGCGGACTCGGCGTCTGCTCCATGTTCAACTGAGGAGGCTGGGGAGAGTCCACGGGAGTGTGAGATTGCTCCGGCTCAAAATTCCGCAATGCCTTCACCACCTGGTCCGTAAGCAACTTCAGTATTGCGCTGACTTCGGCGATCGTCGTCTGGGCAGACAAGTTCTCGAGTCGATGTTGTAGGTGTTCCGCCCGCTGCCGCAATCTCTGCCTCGCCCTCATGGTGGATGGGGCCGACTCCAGATCCTCCATCACCTCCCGCAACTCCCCCTACTTCTCCTGGCATAGTTCCATTTCCGCCGTCACATCGGTAACTTTAACAATGAACGTCGCTCCTCCGGCGGAGAGGGCGTCCCTTAGCTGCTTCCTCAAGGAAGCGACATCCCCTTGGGGCCTCCCACCCCGGGCTTAATCTCGAACTCCAGCTCGTGCTTGAGAAACAGGTCTGGATTAATTCCGCTCATCCCTAAACCGCTCGAATAATATTACACCCACACAACACGCAACAATAATTAACAAGAAATTAAATCGGAAAACTTCGAGTACTGATCCTCCCTTCGAACAGCCCCCCGGGTTCCCTAGCGCTGCGGAGACCTGACCCACTCCTGAACCAACTTCGTTGACATCACCGAAGAGAACAAGCAACAACCAACATGTACACAAAATACACAACACCTAACACCAATCACGACATACAAAGCTTCACCAACACGTAGCTAACAATCATCAATCGGCATTCAACTCCGAAAATTCTCAATATATGAATTAAATCGAAACGTTCGAAACTTGTACTGTATTTCTATATCTGTGTTGTAAGTACCGCATTGCGGCACGAGCGGATGACGTCACGTTGCTTATCTACCGCCGCCAGCCGGCAGCTGGGCGCACGGTGGTCAATTTTTGTTCAGTTATTTTAGATACTCCGAGCTGTGCACTTGTTAACATTACTCTTCCAGCCGCGGCTTCTGGATCTCATTATTCAATTATTCGTCATGTGCAACTTGCACTAATTTAATTCAGGCGACATCCGTCTATTTATTATGGCGACTGACTTATATTAAAACTTAATTAACGGGCGTTATGGCAAGAAAAACATCCGCACGTGTCAGCAATAACATCTAAAATATAAAATTGTCAATAAATGAACATTATATAAATTCAATACAGTCCACTTCGTTATACCTTCAAACCAGCCCTCTTCATTTAGCGTCTCCTGGAACAACTCGAGAAACTTCAAGAGCTTCCAGCACGCAACATTTTTGATCCAACCGAACCGGATTTCATAGTTTTTTTCCACAAGCGACAACATTTTCTGGTCCACTAATCTGGATTTTATTTCCGCCTTATGGGCAACATTGTGGGTCACTACTTCAAAACATTTATTTCATTGGGCAAAGGTCCTAGTTCCCGAAAAATTTCAAAATTCAAAAACTCTCAAATTTAAATTGTTGACCGTGGCATGCCATTTATCACCGAAAAAACGACTTCAAACAAGTGACTACCAAGATACAACAGAACGGGAGAGCTGACACGACAGGAATCGTCAAGGCAGTTATACAGTAGCAGCAATTCAACAACCGTAATGTACGCTGATATACGATGACAGACTTCATCGAACCAGCACGAACAGGCGGGTCACCAACAGCACAGGATTGACGGACGGATACAGATCGGAACGAACAGGACCACAGCAGTTCGTAACACGCTAGGATTCCACGTGACTATGAACCTTTTACTTATTAGTATAATTATTTAAATAATGTATGGACATAATGTTCTAAGCAATATTTCATATTCAACATGTTATTTTTGACACCTTTGTGTAAACATATATCATTATTATTGAACATATTTTCGTAACTATTTAGCAACTCATTGTGAGTTCAAGCATCGAGACAAGACTATATGTATTATTATTATTATTTTTATTATTATTATTATTATTTAAATTCATAATTGCAATAATTCTTAAATTCTAATAGAGGCTGTTTTAATAGAGATAATAAGCATATGTTGTAGCAAGTATTGTGTTAAGCTATATAACGATCGCTAGCTACCGCACCTTATTCAGATTTTATCAAACTTTAAGTCCATTGTTCACCTGCTCTGCGCTCAAATTATTCTAAATTATATTTTAAATTGTAATTATGGCGAATGTAAAAGCTTTAGTAAAGAAGCGAGGCACTATTAAAGCTTCGATATCCCGCGTAAACACCTTCGCTGACAATTTCGATTTGGAATCCAGCGATCATCATGCGCTGAAAATAAAACTTCGGCATTTGATGGTATTATCCACCAAATACGATGAAATACAATCTCAAATCGAATCCGAGGAAGCCGATTTTGCATTAGCAAGTGATAGAGTCCAAACTGAGGACGATCTTTGCAACATAGAATGTAAGTTGCAACACTTGTTGGAGCAAGCAGAGCATGTGAATCAAAAAACCATAATTATTGCTGAAAGTAAACATCTTAAACCCCCCCCATACAGTTGGAACCGATCAAATTACCTCGGTTTGAGGGAAGCATTATTGAGTGGCAGCATTATTATAATATCTTTCTCAAACTAATACACGTCAGAACAGACCTGACGGACATACAAAAACTACACTATTTGCACTCGTCATTATCTGGCGAGGCGCTGAACGTAATAAAATCACTGCCAATTACTCATGAAAACTACGCGGTGGCTATCGATCTGTTAAAAAATAGGTATGACAGTAAATTAATTGTCTCCGCCCATCATGTCCTGGCCGTCCAATCGGTTCAACAAGAATCCCAAATTATCGTTTCCAGATTCATTGATGAAATAAAAGCCAATATCAATGCGTTAAATAACCTCAGCTTACCAGTAAATATATTCGAAATCATTGTTATTCATTATTTTGGTCAAAAACTCGATAGTTACACTCTTCGGTTATGGAAAGAGGGCTTGTCAGAACATAAGTTCCCTGATTTTAATAATTTTATAAAATTCTTAAATACACGCAGACAATTATTACAAAATCTTGATAGCGCAACTACTTCAGCGAGCAAGTTAAATGGTAGTGATAAGACTGCTTATCGCAAAGCAATTAAACCGATAAGCGCTCCTAGTGGGGCATTCCACTCTCATGTCAGAAATAATTTATGTAAATTATGTAACGTGAAACACAGAATTACTGATTGCTCACAATTTACATCGCTTACTATCCCTGAAAGAAAAAACATTATAATAACAAACAAACTTTCTTTAAATTGCCTTCGTCCGGGCCACGGAAGTTCCCACTGCCCATCAAAATTTTCTTGTAGAAAGTGTGTGAAGCGTCACCACACCATGATTCACTTGCCCAACAAAAACGGATCTTCCATCAACAACCAATGTTCACTAAAATTGCAAACGAATAAGTCAATATTGTTATCTACCGCACTCTGTATGACAACTGATCATGCCGGTAGAAACTTCCCAGTTAGAATTTTATTGGATTCCGGCTCGCAAGCGAACTTCTGTACTGTGGATTTCGCACGTCGAATGGGCCTTAAATTGGTTAAATCTCAATTGCCCATAACGAGTATAAACACCACACTGTCCCAGGCTGACTTCAGTACAAGAGTAAGGTTACAGTCTCGCTATAAACCTTTTACTTTGAACGTACATTGCGCCGTGCTTCCCAGCATAACTAAAATTCTACCGGCGGAATCGTTTGATCTCGCCTGTTTAAATTTACGGAAGGACGTATTCTTAGCTGACCCACACCTCAACGTCTCGTCGCAAGTCGATGTATTGCTCGGTGCTCAGTATTATTTGCAATTAATCGAACCTATTAAATTTATCCGCGGCCAGCACTTTCCCATAATTCAGGAGACTAAGCTAGGAGTCATTCTAGCAGGTAATTTACCTTTCAATGTCGACATGACTAAACCGGTCTCATCCTTTATGGTCTGTGAAGATGATATTGAGATTTCCTCGCAACTAAAGGAATTCTGGAAGATGGAGGAGATCTCTAGTCGTGATCCCTCCTCTGAGGACTCAGCATGTGAAAAGCATTTTGTGACAAATACTGTCCGCAACCACGAAGGAAGATTTGTGGTATTCCTGCCCCGCAGGTCAGACAAGTCTCATTTGGGCGATTCTCTTCGCGGAGCAATCCGCAGGTTTTAGTCGCTAGAGTATAAGTTCAAGCAGAACCCTGCCCTTTACAAAGGCTATAGCGAGTTCATGCGTGAATACTTGAAGCTTGGTCATATGTCTTCACTTAATGAGTACGATTTTTCGCTTGACAAATCAGACACTTTTTATTTGCCTCATCACTCAGTCTTTAAGGGTTCCAGCATAACCACTAAGTTACGTGTTGTTTTCGACGGCTCCGCTAAAACGACAAATAATTTGTCCCTCAACGATACTCTGATGGTCGGTCCCACGATCCAGCAGGATCTGTTCTCGATCATGGTTCTTTTCTGTACCCACCGATACGTCCTCATTGCAGACATTGAAAAAATTTATCGACAAATTTTGGTTAACCCAAACGATTCCAATTTGCAGTGTATCGTTTGGCGTGACGCACCGCATAAGGAACTCCAACATTACGCTTTAAGGACAGTCACTTATGGGACTGCAAGTGCCTCTTTTCTTGCAACTAGATGTCTGGCTCAGATAGCCTACGAAAATAAATCCGACCACCCTATGGCTTGGTTAGCCATAGCCAATGATTTTTATGTAGACGATCAGAACGTGCTATCTAAAATGAGGTCCGACATCGTGGATTTGCTAAACAGATATGGTTTTACTTTACATAAATGGTTTTCTAACGATCAGAACATTATGGCCTCTCGCGCCCACCTTTCCCATGACTTTAGCAAAAATCAAAACGTGCGTACATTGGGAATCCAATGGAGCGTTAACGAAGACAGTTTTTTATATACCGTTCGGGGTGATGACAATTCGGCAGTGTTCAACAAAAGAAGTGTGTTGTCGGTCATTGCAGGGATTTACGACCCGTTGGGTCTTATTGGACCCATTACGTTTTGGTGCAAGCATTTTGTACAACAGTTGTGGTTGGCGGGCACGAGTTGGGAAGAACCCTTATCTGGCTCATTATCCAATCAATGGTTGGAACTCTACTCTCAATTATTTTCCGACACTCATTTTAAAATTACAAGGTCGGTTAAGAGTCTAAACACTTATCAAATCATTTCATTACAGCTTCACGGATTCGCCGACGCGTCGGCTAAAGGTTACGCGTGCTGTATTTATGTGCGGGCAGTCTATTCGAACGGCGCCATATCTTCAAACCTGTTATGCGCAAAATCTAGGGTTGCTCCGCTGAAACAGATAACGCTACCCCGGCTTGAACTTTGTGCTTGTTTATTGCTGGCGCAGTTAACTTCTAAAGTTTTAGACGCCGTCAACTACAAATTTGACGAATTATATTTCTATTCGGACTCGATGATAGCTTTACATTGGATACATCAGCAATCTTCCCGCTGGAAGGTATTTGTAGCCAACCGTGTCGCGGAAATGCAGCGTCTTATTAACCGGGGAATTTGGCATCATGTATTATCATCTGACAACCCTGCCGACATTTTATCACGCGGTTGCCTCCCTCGTAGTTTGCACAGCCAACCTCAATGGTGGCATGGTCCGTCCTGGTTAGCCCATGAGTCATCATCATGGCCCATTAGTGCCTTCGATACTCATGCGCCCTGTACTTACCCCGACCTGGAGCAAGAACGTCGTAAGCAGGTCCAAACCTCACTAATTGTCGCCTCTTCCACCCTCAGCTATGTTGAAAATTACTCATCCCTTACAAGACTCATCCGCGTCTTCGCATATTGCCGCAGATTTATTCGTAACTCTAGGCTCCCGGTTGTTGACGGGGGCACTTCCTTTTTGTCTGCTCAAGAGTTGCATGATACACTTTTGTTTTTTGTTCGCCAGTCTCAGCATCTGCACTTCGGCATGGAGGTTAAGGAGCTTGAGGCACATCGCTGCATTCCCAGCAGCAGTAAAATACTCTCACCTAACCCCTTCCTGGATGACAAAGTTATTTTGAGAGTGGGTGGACGCCTGCAGCTCTCCCAAATTAACTACGCGAGCAAACATCAAATAATTTTGCACCCGCATTCTCATCTCACCAAGTTAATCATAGAGTATGAACATCTCCGTTTGTTGCACTCTGGGGTGCAATTGACCCAGTCCTCTCTCAGACAGAAATATTGGATTATTAACGACAAATCTTATATCCGCTGAGTAATACATAAATGTATCATTTGCTTCCGTTACCGTGCTAGAGGCGCGAATCAATTATTGGGTCAGTTACCCCCTTCCGGGGTCACTCCTGCTAAGCCATTTTCCCAATCGGCCGTGGACTACGCCGGTCCCATACCTTTACGCCATGGCGGGCAGCGCTCAAAATCCACGTCAAAGGCATATATTGCGTTATTTATATGCATGTGCACAAAGGCCATTCATTTGGAATTGCATCAGATCTCACCTCCAACGCCTTTATAGCGGCCTTAAAAAGGTTCATCGCGCGCAGAGGTATTCCCGCGCAGATATTTTCGGATAATGGTACGAATTTTCGTCGTGCCAGCCGCACCTTACACGATTTATATAGGTTTTTAAATTCTAAGGGAGTTGAGCAATCTACTCAGGAGTTTTGCGGTCCCCGCGGTATCAAGTGGTCCTTTATTCCTCCCTCAGCCCCTCATTTCGGTGGTTTGTGGGAAAGCGGGGTGAAAAGTGTCAAATATCATTTACGTCGCGTGATTGGCGGTACTATCTTGAATTTTGAGGAGTATTCTACAATTCTCACTTAAATAGAGGCTTGCCTTAACTCACGCCCTTTATTTGCTATGTCCAACGTTTCTAGGGACCCTGAACCCTTAACTCCCGCTCATTTCTTGGTCGGTGCTCCACTGACGGCACTTCCGGAGCCCGACTATACCCAAATCAATACTAGTCGTTTGGGCAGGTGGCAGCTGCACCAAAGATTTACACAATCCATCTGGAAACGATGTCCAAAGATTATCTGCACCAGTTGCAGCAGCGCAACAAATGGCGCACAACTTCAAAGAATTTAACTGTCGGACAGCTGGTCCTCATTCTAGACGATAATTCCCCCCCCTTCAATGGAAATGCGGGGTAATTATTAATGTTTTTGAGGGTCAGGACTCCATAGTGCGCGTTGCCGAAGTTCGCACCGCACAAGCCATCCTACGTCGCCCCATCCATAAGTTATGTCCCCTTCCGGTGGACTCAGACTAATTCGCATTATCATGCATCATTGTTCTGAACAATTTATCATGTTTTTTATTGGTTGTTTGTATTGTATTATTATTAAGTTTTTATTACTGTATTCCTATGTATCGTTATTATGTTATTGAATTTTTTGTGACTATTATTATGCTATTATATACTATTAATTATTATGTCAATCGTTGTATTATGTATACTCATGTTATGCATTTTTACATCCTTTCGGATATGCCTATCTTACGGCTATGTATCATTGAATTTGATATCATTATATCAATACTATGCATGTACATTATCATGTTCTTTCTCTACTGTCTTTACGATAGTTATGTATCTTTAAATTGTTAGTCTACTATTATTGTATCTGCTACTATGTCGTTATTATTGTATTACTATATTGAGTCAGTTTTTGAGGAAGTTTTCTTTATACAAATTAAAGGATGTCGCTTATTTTGTGTCAAAGATTAAATGTATGTATTTACCAACCATATGTTAATGTTTCGAAGAAGATTATGTTAGTTATATAAGCACTTTTACGTTTATCATGAGCTTTAGTTTGTACGTTTTCAGCAAAGAAATTGTTTTGTTTTACTTTAAGTTTGTTCTGACAGCTTAATTAAGTTTGTTATTTATAAATCTCATGTGTCAGAGACTATTTACGTTAATCAAAGGTCAATTTATTTAATGTGTAAAGCTTTCAAGTATTTTACGTATTTTCTTTGTATACAACATTTGATGTAATTGTGATTTATGTTTCACATAATAACTTAAATTCCAAAATCGTCCCGATTTTGAGCGGGCAGTATGTTCGAACCTTGTACTGTATTTCTATATCTGTGTTGTAAGTACCGCTTTGCGGCGCGAGCGGATGACGTCACGTTGCTTATCTACCGCCGACAGCCGGCAGCTGGGCGCACGGTGGTCAATTTTTGTTCAGTTACTTTAGATACTCCGAGCTGTGCACTCGTTAACATTACTCTTCAGCCGCGGCTTCTGGATCTCATTATTCAATTATTCGTCATGTGCAACTTGCACTAATTTAATTCAGGCGACTTCCGTCTATTTATTATGGCGTTTGACTTATATTAAAACTTAATTAACGGGCATTATGGCAAGAAAAACATCCGCACGTGTCAGCAATAACATCTAAAATATAAAGTTGTCAATAAATGAACATTATATAAATTCAATACAGTCCACTTCGTTATACCTTCAAAACAGCCCTCTTCATTTAGCGTCTCCTGGAACAACTCGAGAAACTTCAAGAGCTTCCAGCACGCAACAAAGTCGGTAACGGTAGCGACATCCGATCGGGCCATACCGCATCCCGCTAAACCCACCCGCTATAATTCGACCTCGAATTACTAATACCTTCAATCCCCCTGCAATGCTTAAGACCCCCGGCAGTTCAACTTCTCAAAATTTTCTAACTACTAATGCCTGCCTCGTGGTGCGATCAGACTCCCAAGTCAACAAGCTAACAATTATATATTCACATACACATATAAAACATTAAACGTGATATAACATTGACCTATGTGTTAATCTCTTTTTTTTGAAGTATCACTTTGCCCCAAATGTTTTCTGAGTTTGCAAGCCCCGTCACACCCAAGGACCCAATGGTAGAACCCTAGATATAACCACGCTCTGCTCTCAAATGTAACCCCTCTTTAAAATTTTTTTTATACTTTATAAAATTCCCTTAAAATTTTTTTTTTTTTTTTAAACAGGGGCCACTAGATTTTCAAAACTAGGCAGAAGGCCTAGAGAAGCAAAAATGCGCTGGGTTCAGTGAGACGGGACTTGCAATTAAACTCTCTGGTAATCAACAATAACAGCCTTTATTATGTGAAGTTACATGCAGCACAATTCCAAAAACCAAGTAATCCCCATAATGTCCAAAATCACATAATTATACATATATATATATATATATATATCTTCTGTTTATACACATTAACATAAAATATAAGTTTTACATAACATATCTATTTAGGTATATATATTCTCCTCAATCTGAAATGATCATGATCATAAGGTAACAATTTTTTCTCTTTGTATTTCGACATTATAAAAAGGTACCCTTGTATATATAATTATCACTCTACACCAAACACATAACAACAAATAATATCACAATTAATTTCACCTATCACAGTTACAACCCAACACGCCATACTATTCAAAAGCCTCACGGACCGCCGGTATATTATACTTTCATCACCCCGGATATGTAAATATTAATTAACTGGAACCCGCCATTATCTATCAAACTAAATGGAAACTAATGTCATCAACAAACGCAACCTCTTTTACATTTTTATAATGTCACCAGACAGACTAAGGACAGTAATAATTCTATGTCAGATACAAATATTCATTATAATTGAGAAAACATTTGTAATGGCTGGTAATTAAAGAAAATATAATGATAAGTAAGCATGCTACAATGATGAGTATAATGTGAATCTTGTTGATCTATACAATGCACAGAACACTTCTAAAAATCTGTCATAAGAATGTTAAATGTTTAGCAATTATTCATTCATTTAATTATATACCTAGTCATTATTTAATCATAAGGATTTGATGATATCCAAAATTAACAAAAAAGTTTAGCATATAATGGCCGGAAAATCTAAGTTACAAAAAATGAGTACCGCCTGTATATTTCGTTCCATGTAAAATTTGATAATCTCAAAATATTGAATATATAGACCTTAAAGAAATAGAAAAGTTAATTTCAGCCATCTGTGCATATATAAAATAAAAAAAATGGTGTATACTTGAGGCTGTAGGAGTGTACCAGAACAAGCCTGACCTGACAAAATATGACACGTAGAAAACCTGCATGAAATGGCACCAACAAGTGCCTACCTTATGAACAGAGAACCCATATAGAAAATAACAGCCGGAAACAGAATAAAAAGAAACCCCCATCCCTAGCATACAGAAAAAATAATTAATGTGAAACCCCAGTAGTAAACTAAGAAAGACATCCGAACTAGCCGGTTCGGAATCACGAAAATCATACCCTTATACTTAATTTAGAAAAATTTTTCCTTTACAACTTTTGCACCCATAATACCTACGAAAACAGCTCTGGTACCCTCCCACAGGGCAGCTCACAATTGCAGTGATTGTACTGTATTATCAAGAACAATTTACATAGAAATTGTCTTGCCGACACACCCTCGATTTAACCATCTCGCTGAATAAAGTTAAACTGTTTAGCACAAACACCTCACATGGGATGTTCCGCGGGCCAGGATAAAATAAAAAAGAGTTTATATCACCTCATATGAAGCGGCGGTTCCACATTGTTGGCGGCTGCTAACCCCTCCTCGGTCGCAGACGAACTTTTTAGTGGTTCATAGCTGGTGAAGGTGGCAGTACACCAAGCTGTGGCCAGATCTCCATTCTAGGGCGAGAACCAGGTGAGTGTTAAGCAATTAGCCTGCCATAAAGACGAGGAAGACTATACACAAAAAGGACTGCTACCGAGGAAAGACGGCTGAGCGGTTTGTTCAGGGAGAGCAAGGCTGGAACTGCGCATTTGGCAAGCGCTCACAACGAAACCTAAACTCCGCCGCTAGATCGCGTTCCCAGTCGAAACAGTGCCACGGAGATCGCGCTTGCCAACTAATACTTCGACACTTATCCGAAACCGAAAACTAGGATCGCATTTCCTCGAACGCCGGATTGTGCAACACCGGCACAAACCTATTGTCCTATGTTAGGGGGAACAATAAATAAGTGGAACGATGTTAGAATATTAAACATAACATATCAAACAGATGATACAGTTAAATATTTATTAAACAATATAGCAAATGAAAAAACAAAGATCTTCAAATTAGTCACATGAAGTTATCACCACTACCTAGTAGATATACGTACAATAAAAAATATTATATTGTACAAACTCGTCAATTATGATTGGAAAATAGTCTTATCACCAGAGATGCAAAAACACTAATTATACCATGACATCAAAGTTTAGCACATGCGCCTGCTTTAAAATGTCATTTAGCTTTAAAGGAAGACTTCATTTTGAATAATATGTTTAGAAGAATAAAAGCAATCTTAAAAGGATGCTACGAATGTCAAACAGCCCGACATCCGAATCTTCACACCTACGTAGATATGCAAAATATCAAGACACAAGAAAAGGGAGAATTGGAAGCAGTAGACTTCCTAGGCCTGTTTCCGAGAGCTATTCGCGGGGGTACAAAACATAATTGTATGTATAGATGTGTTCACCAAGGCAGTTCAATTCTACGCTATTCGAAAACCCACCACTAAAAGTGTACTGAATGTCATACTACGCAAATACGTAACGAAGTATAGTCAAATCAAAAAGATATTGAGTAACCAAGGTAAACAATTCCAAAATAAATCATGGGCAGAAACGCTAACGCAGCACGGCATACAACCAGTGTTAACATCAATACGACACCCACAAGGGAACCTTGCTGAAAGGGTAAACAAAGAGTTAGGAAAACATTTACGCATCTACTGTAATGAACAACATAACCGATGGGCAGAGTACTTATCATTTTTCGGACAAGCCATAAATGCTACATACAGTGAAGCTACGGGATATACACCGGTGGAACTGGAAACGAATAAAAAACCTACTAGATTCTGGTCGAAAAACATTGATAAACCTCCAAACCGAAATCTTCATATTTCATTGATTCATAAGTACGAGAATGCGAAGAAAAGATGGAAAAACTTGGAGAGAAGAGGATCGAGAGGTTGAACAGAACGCACAAACTCATCACATTCCATGAAGGAGAAATAGTGCTACTAAGAAGCAATCCAGTGAGAAAACGAATCGACAATACAGCAAAGAAACTATTTAGACTGTACGAAGGACTGTACTTATTACAAAGAAGGAAAGGACGACAAACCTTTATCGTCTACGATCTGACAAAAAGAAAGACTATTGGAAAGTACCATGCATCAGTATTCCGTAAACTCTATGGATAAAAAAAAATAAAACCAAAGTCAACTTATAAATCCATGGGAGGGACGTAATCCACCCAGGGAAACATTGAAAAAATGTTAAGAACACTTATAACCACTAAGTGTGAATTTTAAATAAAGAAAAAAATATGAATAATTTCTTAGCAAAGAAATTACCCAGCAGGGGAATTTATGCAACGATACGTTTAGCATAAGTTTCCGTATCAACCCCTGACTGCGGTATGAGAACATACGAACGCACGTATGAGTCGTGTAAAAGATGTAAATAATGAAAATAATATAATAATTAAGCGTTAGGTATAAGACATAAATAATAGAAACAAACGTATTAATTAATTTTAAATAAGGAAAGAATTGTTAGTGAACATGCATATGGAATTGCAAAGCTTTGTTGGTTTTAAACGCAGCGAGGGGAGACGAAACACGCATCGACTGGCAGCGGTGACGTCATTGCGACAGGCAACCGCGTGTGTATCAGTTTGTGTGTGTGTGTGTGTGTGTGTGTTAGTGTTAGTGTGTAAATGAAGAACAAGTTGAATTATGTATACGATTGTGGAAAATTATACACAGTTTTTTAAGTGCTGAACGAAAACCAGAAGTCACACGAAGCAGAGACATATGTAGAAAAACAGCTGGCGCCTGGGGCTACAATTTGATACTAAGAGGTCTATGATCGTGGGAACCGTTCAGCTACCGTGTGAAAGTTTGCCATAACTTCTATAGTTTACACACCTTAATGTTCATAATTTGCATAGGTTAAGTTTATTAATGTACCTAACGATTTGTCAAATAATATTTATAAAAAATTGTGCGCTTCATAGAAAGACGCGTAGGTTGTAATTAGTTAATAAACCGACGCGCTGACTTGTTCAACTTAGTCCGAACAGTTTTCAGCAGGAATTGAACGCCGGCAGGAGTATCTTTGCAATATATATAACGGATCTTTACAATTGTTCCCATTTCTCCGTCCCCAACTTCCATTGTAACATATCGTAGCGTGTAAGTTCTTCTAAATTACTTGCAACCATTGCTTCCGCTACGTCATCTCGCCAACTCCTCCGTGGACGTCCTCTTTTCCCCTCACCGGTGGTATCCATTCCAATATTTTGCGGGGCCATCTGTCATCTTCCAATCTCTTCACATGTCCAAACCAAATCAATTATCTCCTTTCTATTTCATCTATTATTGTCCTGTCAATATTCATGTTGGCTCTAATAGTCTCATTTATATATATATATATATATATATATATATATATATATATATAAATATAAATATTATAGATATTATACATTGTATATAGATATTATTATAAATATATTATAGATATTATTATTATTGATATTATATATATACAAAACACAGGATGATGATCTATGAATAAGAATATCAGAGCCTGGATGACGGACATTAACATGTTTTAAATTGATTTCTGCAATTTTTGTCAATTATCTATAAGTTTTGTATTTAGTGATGGATAAGGACTTATGTTATACCAAATTCTTTGTACATTTTTGCTCTATAATATCATGCACTTTGTGTGTGAATATGTGCGCGCGTTCGCGTGTGGTGAACCTTCGTTGTTATATCTTCCGCGGTAGTTAACATATCGGCATGAAACTTGGACAGCAAGTTATAGCTGAATTATGAAAATAGCTACATTTTCTATATACTCTGATGTTCTCAGCTATTTTGTATATATGGTTTTTTGTGATTGAAAACTCAACTTTTTACGCTTATCTATTGAAGAGTAATAACATTTCTAGATAAAATCTATGCAGGCTCTCGCAGACTTATACAAAGAGTTGCCTGCAACCCGTGTATCTTTTGTTCACTCTACCACGTAGACAGTCGATAGACCAATCAGAAGCCCCTAATTTCAGTCAGATTCGTCCGTTGTCTCGTGTACTTCAGGCAGTTCATCGGAAGCCTTTGCATAGTGAACGTGTGCTCTTCGTTAAGAGTTTTTCTTGTACGAACTGGTTAATCTAAAGTAACGCTAAGGCTTGGAACTGTTTTCGAGTTATTCGATTAGAACCAAGCGAGTTAACAACCAATATTATTATATTAAGTGCTATTCCGCGTTAGTAGAATATTTCCGCTTAGGGACATTTATTTACCGGGGTAAATCTTATTAACACGGAACACTTCAAGAGTAGCCGGAAGGTCTAAGCCTAATACACCGCGTTTAAAAATTACAACTCGTTACAACACTGAGAATCAATTTCATAACGATTTAATACTAATAATAACAAATTCCGATCGGTACAAACTAACAATTCGGAAAGTGACAGTTTACGTGTGACATATGCAATTAGTGTCATGAGTTGTTCGACGAACCCAGCACAGAGCAGAGAGAGAGAGAGAGAGAGAGAGAGGGAGAGAGGGGAGAGAGAGAGAGAGGGAGAGAGAGAGAGAGAGTGAGAGAGAGCGGAGAGCGGTCAGTGCAGAGAGAGAGAAGAACAGAGAGCCACGGTCATTGTGCAGAGATTAGCAGCAGCATAAGCAGCGGAGCGAGTGACGTCACGCCGAGTATATGGAATTTTACATATCAAGTAAAAAACATCCAAATTGAACTATATAGACTTTTTTATAAATCATAAAATACTACTCATGACATTTGTGTAATTTTAAATATATCATGTAAACAATCATTTATTTGTGTGACAAATAAATTATTTTTCTACACCTCGAATATAGACTTGTTTATAATTTATACACACACAGTTATTCTATGCGAAAGTGTTTATTTTTATCGTCGCAATATAAATATAAATATATATATATATATATATATTATGTTACATGACATTCTGCCATGCCTCTTGTTAACATAAATATATTTTATTACTCCTACCAAAAGTACCAAGAAACATGATAATTTTGTTTCAAGAAATAATTACTTAACTACTTAATTAAATACTGTTTATTTTATTATATTAGTTCATGTTAACGAAGACTCTAATAATTATGTTTATTACATTTAAAGGAATGTTAATAATAATAAGTAAGGAGGACAATGTTTTGGAACTTACTTATAGTGTTTTGTTGTATTTAGAAAAACTGTATTGTATACAGAAAGTTAAGAGGAATTGTCATCTATTACTAATAGTTATTAGTAATTAGTTTGGCTATATTGATTAATATTATATGTAATAATATTACTACTACTACTACTACTACTACTACTACTCTCCAGCACTACAGACCATGGTGAGCCCTGGCTTCCGCTACGACCCGTCTCCACTCATCTCTGTCCATTGCCCTCAGTCTCCAGTTCCCAATGCCCATCCTTCTCAGATCTTCTTGCACATCCTGCTGCCATCTTCTTCGAGGCCTGCCTCTTCTTCTTGTAATAATATTAATACCACAAATGTTAATATTAATAGGAAAATACCAAAAATAAATAATAGTAATAGCGATTTGTAAAACTAGGCATATTAAGCTTAGATAGTTAAAGGATTTCGAATAAGAATTTATATTAAAATTAAAATAAACAATGTCAGGTTAAGTTATATTATGACTAATTGTGTCCAATAGATTTAATGAAGTTAAAAGTACAAGAAGAACTAATAATAAATAATTTTGGGACAAATAATTAAAAGTGTAATATGGTAACTCAAGAAATATGTAATAGAAGATAGTCAAAGGTTGTGTCAAAATAATCAGTGTTTCATCAGAAAATCAAAGAAACTAATAAAGTGAAGATCAAAGATCTTATAAAAAAGTTATAACAGTTTAAAGAAAATGAAAGATAAAATATTAGAAGTTTCTTTATGTTGATGCTCACAGAGTTCCATAGTAACATAAAATATTACATTTCAAACCAATAAAAGCAAAGATAGGCCTTAGCAACTAAAATGGTATAAATTAAATGAGAGAGTACATTATTGGATCTGAACTAGAAAGGTTGAATTTAAAATAAGAGTGACTAATCCAAGATATTATAAATTTCATATCTGTGAACCTAAAGAAAAAATTAAATAATCTTACTAAACCAAAATAAATAGAAGAAGGAAGCACAACATTATTATAAAGAAGTAAACCAAGGAATCTCTGAATAAATACAAGCAACTTATACAGGAAGAGAAGTATTTAGTGATAAATAATTAAACTGAACAATTTTCAGCAAAGCCTAGGCCACTCTTCTCAAAGACATTGTTTACACTTTTAATCAAAACAATTTTGAACTTTCACGGTGAAAATAATCACAGAATAATATTATTTTCAGTATAAAAAGCTATTAATATAGCATAATACTATCATCTAAAGTGAACTATACCTTAAAAACACTAAAATCAACATAACCTAGATACTGAACATTGTAAACTATTAATATAATCTTGTTAAAACACTTTGTAATTTATTGTAATTCCATGTATTTTGGTACTTCTCCTAACATATCTGTCGTTTATATCGTAGTCAAAATGACTTAACGTAAAAACATACTATTTGTATTTTATTTAGTAATTATACAAAATAAAACAAATGTATTGTCCCTGGGTTATTAAGAGCTACTGCTGCCATTCTGAGCATATTTAAAGTACAGCCGGTCAAACTTTGTTAAGAATTATATTTGTGTTTTAAAACAAATTAAAGAAAATAAATAAAGGATTTGAGTTTAATAACTATAGATAAAAGGTTTTCGTTTCTTTATTTAATGGATACATCAAATGTGTATGATATTATAAACACTATCAGTGACTGGTAATTTGCTTCATCAACTAGTTTAAGTTGGCAACACTCACTATCAGGAAGTATGGCAGTCAATTTGAATCTGCTTTGCTGAGTTTTGGTTATCACCAAAATTCAGCGGTTTTAATCGTCTATTAAAAAAAAGATTAAAAGAGATTGAATTCTAGCTGGAAAAGAAACCTTTATGATATTTTAAATTAATACTTACTAACTTAAAAATACATTTTATTTGCAACCTTTGATTGCAAATTGGCGCTCAACAAATATTACCCTGACAAAATACTCATCCTTTAAATACTAACAAAGTACACATTAAATAACTTAAATTATAAACAAGGTACACATCAAATAGTACGGGAAAACGGTGGTGTTACAGATTTGGCGATCCCAACAGTGTGGCTTTAAGACCATACAGAATTTTTGTCGTTACAATATATATAATTCCTTTTTAAGTAACTCGTTGAGCTTCTAGCAGGTCTCCGATGTAATATCTTTGAATAAATACATTATCTTCAGTATACAGAATCTGTGTATCTTCAGAGGTTTGTTTGAATATAATTGAATGTTTCACTTACAATATAGTTAATATATATTTGCAGTATTTGTGTTTTGTTTGGTTGTTGTTATGGTTTCCTGTTGGTTTTTACTCCAAGATTATAGGTAAATGTCAATGGGTAACGCAAACCTTTTTACGTTTTTTTATTCTTTTATTGAGATGGAAACTATGGACATTTACTCGCTGATATCACGAGAAGCTTACGTACTCGTGAAGAAATGTCTTGGAGTTTGTAGAATTCCTTGTGTAATAACAAGAAATTAAGATTAAGGGTCTAAACAATTTGTTTTAAATAATCCCAAAAAAAAAAACACAAAGAGACGAGTTTGACGGTCTTAGTAGCCAGTTTAAAAATCACTTCCCCCACAAATCAGACAATGTCATAGCTGATTGCATAGTAAACTTCAAATTGCAGAAGAGAGAAGGTAACATGAAACTTAACGTGACGTAGAAAATTAAAATGTTCTCAAAGTAAAGAGCAAAATGTTATTACACACAAATCTCTGCTCTGGCAGAGCAATGCTCACAGCTAACCAATTTCGGGCAAAGACTACAGCACACTGCAAGCGTACTACCACGCACAACTGGCAACAGACACACGCTCCTGAGGTAGACATCAGAACGTGTACTCGAACACAGGGACAAGAATGAAGTCAACCATGAAGTGGTAGGCACAATCAGAAATCCAAGAACGCTGAATGTGTGATCATCTAGAATCCACAATTATTGGCAATACAATCCAAAAATTGGCATATCTGAAGAGGTTTTCTTCTTCTTCTCCTTCTTCTCCTCCTCCTCCTCCTCCTCCTCCTCCTCCTCCTCCTCCTCCTCTTCCTTCTTCTTCTTCTTCTTCTTCTTCTTCTTCTTCTTCTTCTTCTTCTTCTTCTTCTTCTTCTTCTCCTCCTCCTCCTCCTCCTCCTCCTCCTCCCTCCTCCTCCTCCTCCTCCTCCTCCTCCTCCTCCTCCTCCTCCTCCTCCTCCTTCTTCTTCTTCTTCTTCTTCTTCTTCTTCTTCTTCTTCTTCTTCTTCTTCTTCTTCTTCTTCTTCTCTTCAAGGATTAGGTTATCTAAACCTGTTCCGGCACCCACCTCATCCCCGGAGGAACCACGTCTCCTCTACCAGTGGGTTTATAGTTCAGTGTCGCTTTCGGAAATCGATCCTCTGTCATCCTTTGCAGATGATCCCACCACTGTCTTCTGTAAATTGAAATAATTTCATTTGTGTCATTTAATTTGAGGTCTGCTCTGATATCTTCGTTCCTTATTCCATCTTGCAATGTACAATTTGAAGTATTTCGAATAAACTGCATTTCAGCATTCTGAACCTTGGCGCTTTCCTTTTCTGTCATTACCCACGCGTCACTTGCATAAATCAACGTGAGCGTTGCAATTGCCTTATAAAATTTAATCTTTTTCCTATGTCTTGTTTTATTTCTAAGATTTATAGAAATCATACTACAAATATTCCAAAATTTATTATCTTATGGTTTATATCATATTCAGATTCACAGCTTACAGCACAGCCGAGATATTTGAAACGGCTCACTTGTTCTAAAGTGCTATTGTTTATAACTATCCTAATCATCACCGAATATATACCTCTGCAGGCCATGGTTTTGGTCTTTCTTACTGAACTTGTCAGTGAGTACTCTCTTGCCACTTCTTGTAATTAAAAGATAGCGTTTTGTAAATCATACTCATTTTCTTGAATAAGAACTATGTCATCAACATGTAGCAGGTAACCCATACAAATTGAATTGTTAAGCTGTATTCCCGAAGTCACTCTGGATTTCCATGCTCCCAACATGTCTTCAAAGTACATATTAAACAAGGTAATAAATAAGTGAGTTAGGCAGAGATGCTGTGTTCCCTAGCCTTGTTTAAAGATGTTTTCTTCTTTTAAATTTATTGCAACTTTGTAATTTGTTTGCCTTGCGAATAACAAAGACATTGTGTGACATACACATACATGATTTGAAGAGTGGTCCACTAACATCTCTTGTTATTACAGGTTAAACGCGTACACAAGTGCTATAATTTAAAATCTAAATGTCTATGCATCTAAACCAAAAGTCACTGCCAATTTCTGCTGTTATGAACTGAAAACATTGCTTCAATATGTTAAACACTGAGCCTATAATGCATAAGAATCAGTTGATATTAACGTTTAATGTTGACATGGACACAAATAATACAGTTCAGATAACACAGACATTGAAATACAGATAACACGTTATTCGTTGAAACCGAAGGGTAGTTTCAACCCTAAAAGGGTAAAACGACTAATACTTTATGTCGTTTTAGTCTATAAACGTCTCCACTATTACCCAACATAATAAATGCAAGGGGAATGTTTAAAATAAGTAAACAAGCTTATTACTTGCCCCTCCATAGTGATATTAATAGTGTAATAAGTCCAGAAATAGTACGGTATGATTTTTATGTATAGGTGTGTACATTTAAAGCTCGCAAAGAGTGGCGCGCGCGCGCGCGCGCGCGTGTGTTAACATAATATACTTGCGAGTTCGTGTCAGCGTTTGCCTGCACTATTTAGTAGTTTCCACTTGTAACTCCATTCTAATGTTAACGTTACTAAGCTGATATTTAACCGTATTGAGGAGAGTCATAATATGGATGACAAGAAAAATATTTTCAAACAAATAATTGTCTAAATCGTTGTTAATTTTTTAAAATAATTTATCACTCACCAACAATTAGTCACACATTGTCACGCTTTTCTGATTCCCGGTAATTCTCTACAACAGTTAAACGTTACTGGCCACCCTTTGTCCTTGCGACATACACAGCAACTATGACAGTGCGACATAACATTAATCATATAAATTAATCCTATTGTTCTGTACCTGTCACGCTGACAAATTACAGCAAGCCTTCCACATTTTTTCGTAGATTACCACACACTGTGCCCTGTAATTTATTTAACTCGTGTTTCCTACATATTACTATTACGTCCATTGATCCGAAAAATGTAGTAGGGTTGAGAAAGTTTCATCTGATTCTCATTAATTGTAGAAGACTTTTACACTACATTGAAGTCCACTACAAGTAGTGTTGTTTTTATATTTTAAAAAATATTTTGTAATATATTTAAAAGAGACTTCTGCAATTATAACAAAATTTCAGAAAAAAATTTAACGCTTTCATATTTATTAAATTTTAGCTTCCGTCTTACTCCAGGCCACATATTTCAAAAGACCCATCATTCTGCCCCTCTTCCTCCGCCACCTCATCTTTCCTCCTTCCTGTTCCCCTGATTATTCCTCTTTTTCCTCTTCCCCTTCTATTTTTGTCTTACCGCAACTGAATCTCCTTGACTCTCTTGGAATTTTCGCTTGTTTACGTATTTCATCGAAAAATATAACTTTTTGATCACAAGGGCATATGATAATAAGTATCACTGGGATACAACCAAATAAGTAAATAACGTATGCAGATCACTAACAATATTTCTGTCAGTCTGGTTATCTCCTATATCAGCAAATCAAGCCACTTCCAAATTTTTACTTGAGTCAGTAATTTTAAAATTTATTTTCAGTTAATAATACTATATTAACTAATTTATTTCTTTATTAGACTTAATTTTTTTACGTAAATTCTAGCAATAAATTTTGAATAAACTTTTAAACTTTTAAATTGTAACTTTATAAGTCATTATTGTTAACATTGTTGTTGTTATTATTACTATCGTTCTTCTTCTTCTTCTTCTTCTTCTTCTTCTTCTTCTTCTTCTTCTTCTTCTTCTTCTTCTTCTTCTTCTTCTTCTTCTTCTTCTTCTTCTTCTTCTTCTTCTTCTTCTTCTAATCATTATTATATTCAAACAGAATTATCATTGTTCCACACCACTATAGAAAAATTATTCCGATGAGCTGAGAAGCTTGAAAGCGCTAATCGGAATAATTTTTCTATAGTGATAATTCTGTTTGTGATTATAACCACTGACACAACTTTCTTAACTAAACATTATTATTTTATAATTAAATGCTTCCAGGCTAGTGTTCGTTTGACGAGCGATGGTTTTAGTGGGTAATCAACTTGAGATAGTAGTCCCACAGTCGTGCGTAAATGCATTCCCTGTCCTCCTAAAATAAAAAACAAATATTGTTATGGTAATCTTTGCAAGTAGCGTAGACACCCAACATGTTTCAAACGGATGTTCGACCACATGAACAAATAGCAAATGGCACCACCGTGAAGTACTGCGAAAGCTGAGTCTCAGGGGCATGCCAAAGAAAACAGGGTATGTGATTTTGGTGGGTGCGAGTCCAATACACTGTAGGAGTGCGGACCCTTCTGCGACAAATATTCGTTTTCCACAGTTTCCTTTAGTGGTGTGATCTCGTCGTGGCTGCCTTAGAGGTGGGTTTTATCGTGGTTGCCGTATCACGTATGAACGTACGGAATCACAGCGAGTGCAGTCAGTAGTTACAGAATGTCTCTTATAACGGTGTCCTTCGCATGACGATGCCAGTGTGCTTCTTCTCTGGTTAGGGTACACAGACGACGTAGCAGCAGTAATCGTAGCACATGACACCCTATATGTCCAGAACACACATGAACTACCAACAGAATCGTGGGCTAAAAATAAAATCATGAGACGGGATTTTCCCCAGGATAGGAGAACACGATGTAAGCTTGGAGACGGAAAGACAGAGATCGTTCTTGTAACCAGGAGATGGAGACGCCTTCACACAGTGAAATGAAAATTGAAGGGGCTCAGAAACAAGACTTCTCTTCTTTACAACTTTGTGCAAACTTTTAAATTTATGAGGTTTATCGTTGGGGCATTAAGACGTTGAAATTTGGAACAGCTTTGCGTTTCGCTCTTTATACGTTACAGTATTCACGGCCTTATTAAGTTCCATCTTTATTGGATTGTTTATTGTTCATAACTTAAGTCAGGCAAAGCATATTTTGTTTGGGTGTTTGCTACAGAGTATGTTCGGTTATTGAAGGGACACTGGAGATTTTAACACTGTCGATCAGATCAATTATCGAAGAAAACTTTTATGAAAACACGTAAGATATTGTATACCATTTACATATAAATGTACACACACACACACACACACACACACACACACACACAACACACACACACACACACACACACACACAATAAGTAAAGTGTATGCGTCATATTATATATATAATTTTCCATTTCACCTATGGTGTGTTAACGTCGTCGCTTGAAAAATGTCCTTGTTAGAGTACATTTAGTCCTATTGAAGGAAGTTATTGGTGGTTGTGCTTCCCGGTTCTGATACGCGTACTTACAGGGTAAGTTGCGGTTGTTCTTTTTATATAGTTTTTTCTGTAGTTGTGTTCAACTTTGTAATTTGGTTCTAGTTTCTTCTTTTGGCGGTTCACGCTTGTTAGTGAATTAACCTCGTGCAGGTCTAAGTATGTATTTGATGTATTAGTTTAACGTATACCTGAAGACGATTTTTAGAGGTCAAAACGATTAGAGCAATTAAAGATTATTTAATTTAATCAAATAATCCAAATATATCAGAAAACCATACGCATTACTTGCTTTTTATTGCAACTATGTAAACTAGAATTTTTTATTTATTACTTACAAAACATTATTTTTCTACTTACAAACATCGCACGATATGCAATATGTGTGTTGTTGTTTTATTGTAAATATGTATTGGTTGGAACCGCAGTTCTATGTGGAACTTGCGAATAATAAACATAAACATACACTGGTCGTAAGAGCACTTCAAATGTTAACGGTATGCAGCGCTCGGATACAGTCCGCTAGCGACAGCTCTTCAATTAACTCACACGACATCCACTCGTATATACTCGTACCTTGCTGCAGTACCGTGCATGTAGCGAGATAACTCAATTAACAGTCAGCATGCGTAGAGTGTCCTTAAGCCTCCCAGAGAATGTATCTTCCGTCCAATGAGCAACAATGGCAGTAATACGGTATCGTTTTACACGACAGGTGCAGTTGAATAGTAATGTACATGTTGTTCAATAATCGTCACTTTACTATGGCATTGCCAGCATTTACAAAATGAACCACGTAACCTACATAAACACCTAGTGATAAAAGTACTAAACCATTTACTATCGTACAACAAATCTCTAAGGAAAATCTATGAAAAGGAGATCTATTTTAAAGCCGAGATCTAGGTTAGTTTATAATTAAATTTCACCTTTTTCCTAAATATTTGGATTTTGTATTTACAACCTAGTCGCTATTTAATTTAATGAATATGAAAAATTTAGTTGTCTCTAATTTGTGTTGATTTGCAGGTAAACTCTCGGTTTGGTTCACACGTATTCTTTAATTACATCGCACAACAAAGATCTGCTAAACACTCCAAACAACAGAACTATATCCAGCAACAAAACTGACATCGCTCCTTACGGCCGCTCTAATAAACGTGCTAAAGGCCAAATAAAAATAAATGTATTAATAGTTTGAGAAAAGGCCAAATTTAATTAAAAATTACTTGCTGAAGTAGGAAAAGTTCATTGCCTGGTGCTTGATACACGGACAAGAAAATCGAATGTGCCGGTGTGTTCAAACTGCTCGTTTGTCTATTGAACTCCGATATATTTTGGTTAGCTTTATTATTCGTCCGGCATTCCAGCAGTGTATAAAGTTTGTATGTGAGTTCAGATTAATCAGATGTCAGAGCCAAATCGACGATGTACACGCAGGGTCTGCATTTACGGTCATTAAGAGTTTTCGCTGCACTGCATGTGCTCAGGTCAAATCCTGCCCATGGGGCATGTGTCCTTTATTAGGTGGATTGTTATCTTCTGAGAAAACCCCTTCATTTTCATTTCTTTATATGTGAATTGTTTATGCGAGACAATATCACTTAAGGGGAATAACTTCACATAAGTCTACCAGGGTACATGCGTCTGCCCTGACTGTTGGGGGAGGTACAATTTTGTAGGTGTTATTGTGTGTTCGTGTTTTACGTTATCTTGGGTCTCGTGATATGATAAGCTTTTTTCAATTTATTGCTCTCCACATGGTATATGTATGTTTAATATGTATTCTTCTTACGGTCCTTTATGGTTGATTGGCTATCCGGGGTCCTCGCTAACGGGTAACGGTGTTCGGTATTTTGTTGCACGAAATATTAACGTGTTCGAAAACCACTAGAGAGTAATCGATTTTATAGTCGATTTTGATCTTTGCATACATACTAGAAAAAGAATTGGTAAGATATTTTTAGAAACAGAATTGTTATATCATAGTGTTTTTCACCGGACCAAAGGCTTCCCACATGACAAATGGCTTCCGAATCGTACACTCTAGTGTTTTTGGTGGCCCTAAAAATGTGATGGTGGCGAGAACGCTGATGTTGATAGTGCCGAGCTGAGATGTTCGGCGGCTGCGCCCACTGTTAGTGGTATACTGCAGTCCTCCTCTTCTTTCGGCATCGGTTGTAGAGTCGGCTGCCGGCCCAGATAAATCCATGCTGGCGCGGAACTGGAGGGCGAAGACGCAAGAACGCCGGTTCTATTCTTCAGCCGTTCCTTCCGGTTGACTCCACGTCAATGTCGTCCAAGAGAGGGGAGGAGATGAAGTGCGTCCGATGGCGTGCCGATGAAGAGTGCCTGGAATTTTTTTTTTTTTTTTTTTTTTTTTTTTTTGAGCCGGACCACTTGGGCCGGACTCCGGCTGTTTTGGAGCAACCTCCCTTCAGCCGTGTGTGGGTATGGGGTTGTAGGGTGCGCCAGCTGACCCGGCATTTGAGAAGGTGGAGGCACGTAGATGGGAGTGTATTGCTTGTTGGGTTTATTGTGTGCGTGTGTAGTTTGTAGCCAGGTGTGAACGGGAGAGGTAGATGGAGGCGGCCATTATAGGTGTTTGGTGGTATATTTATTTATTTATTTCTTCATCAATGTCCTGTTGCAGGGCGGCCAAGACTGGGACGTGTAACGCAGGTCGCCAAGGCTGGTGGGTGGCGACAGGGTGCCGTCAAGGTAGGCGAAGGACACATACTTATGGATTAGAAGCGGGGACGTGAGTGAGAGGAAATATTTTGTGTGAGTTCATGATGACCGCGAGGATACGGTTTAGAGTTTAGAGTTTGGGTGAAGTTAGCGTATTGCTGAGTGATAAGGCTGCGTGCGTGTTTCGACTCTGCTGCTGGGGGTTAATGAAACGTGAGACGGAGATTTTTATGTGTTTTTAATTGTGTCTGTGTCTCTGACGCTGGCGGCGGGTGAGTCTAGGGGGGGATCATTGGCGATTGTGAGGGGGCGATTTATTAAATAGGAAGGTCTGCTTGGGTTACGGGTATTTCTGTTTATTGAAGGGACTATTGATTGTAGAGAAATGCGGCGTGAGGCGGTGCGGGAATACTTCCAGTTGAGCTTAATGAGGAAGGAGTCGAGGTTAGGAAGTGGGTGTTGAGCGCATACAGAGCTGCGTTGGAGGTTTTTGTACGGCGTGGTCGGAGGTATATGAGTCTTAGGGCTCGTCGTTCTTTGACTCGGTGGGGATCTAGGTAGGCAGGGGATACGGTAAGGAGAACTGGGTGGGCATATGTTATAATGGGACGAATGCAGGTGGTGTAGATTCGGCCTAGTAAGTCGCTGGAGCAGTAGTTATGTCTGCTGAGGGTTCTGAGAGAATGGAGGCGGTCACGGGCGATGGCCGTAGTTCTTTTGATATGGGGTCGCCATGTAAGTTTGGAGTCAAGCGTGACGCCCAGATACTGGCATTCACGCTTCGGGCGTACTGATGATGGACCTACGCGGACTGGTGTAGTGTAGAAATGATTCATGTTGCGTCCGGTGGAGTTGAAAACACAAATTTGGGTTTTGTCCGCATTTACATTGATTCGCCAAGTGTTACAGAAGGCGAAGGAAGGACTTAGGATTTGCTGTAATTTTGATGTGACTTGCCAGTGTGCTCCTGCTGAAACCCAGTAGGCGGTATCGTCTGCGTACTGGGCTAGGCCAGCTGATGAGTATGTTAAAGTCGGCGGAGGGGGAGGGGTGTCTTTGGCAAAAATTATGTAAAGTAACGGGCTAATGCCGGATCCTTGGGGGACACCGGCATTGAGGTGGAAGGGTGCCGAGAGATTCTGGCGGACTCGGACTTGCGCAGTGCGTCCATCCAGGAACTGGGAGAGCCATTTGATGATTGCTGGGGGAAAGTGACATCCGAGGATCTTGAAGCCGAGGTCGTTGTGCCAGACAGAGTCGAAGGCTCTGCGGATGTCGAGTAGGGCTATGATGGTCGGGCGTTTGCGGGCCCAGTTGTCCTGGATGGCGCTGATAACCCGAACTATTTGGTCGTAGCTAGGGCGTAAGCCGCCCTGGGTACTGGGGAGGACGCTTTGAGATTGTAGATGGGAATATGTCCTGGCGACGAGGATTTTCTCGGAAAGCCTGGAGATTGCAGGGGTTAGAGAAATCGGGCGATAATTCGACGGAAGTCTGGCGGATTTGAGCGGTTTGGGGAACATGATGACATGGGCGTGTTTCCAGGCCCGTGGGACGTATCCTAGGAGGAGACTTACAGTATAGAGATGTGCAAGGGCTTCTAAGGCTGTGTCCCTCGGAGTGCTTTTAATATTCGATTTGGTATTCCGTCGGGGCCGGGGGCAGTATTTCGACACTTAGAAAGTCTGTCTTTGATGTCGTCTGGGTCGATAGGCTGCTCCAGCGGATGGTCGTGGTCTGTGTTCAGGACGTCGTAAGGGGTGAAGAGGTCAGCGTGGTTAGCTAAGAAAGTGTCTATGGAGTGTTCGGCGAGGGCGTCAAAGTCCGGGCTGTAGGGGTGGCTATGGATAGACTGGAGTGTGTCCCGAAAGACAGCAGCCTTCTTCTCATCGCTGACGAGAAGGCGGTCGTCTAGCAGGAGAGGGGTATCAGCTTTGGTCGGCTGTGTAGTCGTTTGACGTGCTTCCAGAAGCGAGGTGTGTCTGTGTGGAAGGAATCCTGTACTGAAGTACAGAAGCACTCAAGGCGGGAAGAACGATAGTGTTTAATGGCGAACTTGACTGCATTTGAGGGTCTTCTGTACTCGGAGCGGAGATGCTCGTTCCGTCGGTCTCATGTAAGAAGCGACGGATCCAGCGTTTCCGGCGTATCAGCGTAAGGACTGGGGGAGGGAGCCTGAGTTGGGAGTATCTGACCAGTTTAACGGGTATGGCCTGTGCCATCGCCGTCTGAATCGATGTAGTCAGGAAGTCATTGAAGTCGTCGGTTTGTGCGGGGGTGGTGGTTGGGGCGGGAAGTGGGGAGATAAGTGAAGCTAAAGCCTGTGAGAAAAGAGGCCAATCGGCAGCGCTATAACCTGTTATACGTTTATAGACATCCATCGTGCGGGGTTCCAGGGTGAGGTATTTTACATGGCCTAGGCGATTGTGAGAAGAAAAGGGATGTGGTCTGAGACAACATCCGGGCCTTGGGAGATCCCGCTTATTTTACGGGAAATGTCAGCTGAGGTAATCAGCTTATCGGGGCAGGTGGGTTGTTGGGCCGGAGTTATTGACTGGCGGGTAAATAGGGTACGATGGTGCCTTAGACCGAAATTATTGACTGCTTGAAGCACTTGCGTGCCCAGAAGAGTGTTATAACGGTCCCCGAAACGTTGGTGGTGGGCGTTTAGATCTCCGAAGAGAAGTAAACGGGTGTAGGCCGTGGCCAAATGATAGAGGTAGTTGACGTCGAAGTCGGCAGTATTAGGTTGCTATAAAGAGGGAAAGTGAGTTTGCGAAGCTTAGTTTGACCAGAAGCGAGTCGGTCGGGCTATTTGGTATAGGTACTACTTGTGCTCGGAGTGAGTTACGAACTAGTATCGCAACTCCCCCCGAGTGATAAGTGTTGTCCTGCCTGAAGAGGGTATAGCCCGGGAAGAACAGGCAATGTCTGGCAGTTAGGAAGGTTTCGTTGAGGGTGGCGACGTCGGTATGCGATTCCTGCAGAGTGTGTCAGAGCTCATCGCGTCGAGCACGGAGGCTACGAACATTGAGATGAAAAGGGTCAGATGGTTCTTGCGGATCACGCTGCCGTCTTCTCCCATCTAAACTTACCGCTTGGACTTGGAGTGAAAGATTGTAAGTCCTTCGGGGGTACGGTTGAATAGTGTCCTAGTGTCAAATAGTCTTTTCGTAATTTGCTTAACACTAGTCCATAATTTGGTATGCGAGGCAGGTTCCGTTACGTTGTAGATGACCGCAATGAGAGCGTCAAAAACCGAGCGTGTCATGTGCGTAATCGTTTTCTGGACGTCAATCGTCATCGACTGGAAGAGGCCGAGGATGGTTGTAGTGTCGATGGTTGCGGGAGTAGGATGAGCACTGGAGGGATTCTGGGGTAGTTTCAGCGTCGGAGGGTTGGTCGGAGGCTGGTTTAGGTGGGGTAGGGCGGGTTGTGTGGGTGCAGAGGCGGTGGCGATTGCAGAGTTGAGGGAAGGAAAGTCTGTGGGCTTTCGTTTCCATGGGTTAGCTTTAGGTGGTGTTGCGGGTATTATGGGGACGACTGGGGCTTGGGAGGCAGGGACAGGTATCTGCTTGGAGTATTTCGGGCATTTTGTTTGTCCTGTTAAGTGGTCCGTTGTTGCACGTAGCACAGAACGGCGAGCTATAGTCGTGGTTGGTGTGGGGGCAGAGGGTAGTAGGCGTTTGTGTCCGCATACGCGGTAACGTTGTTGGTATGAGCAGGAGGAGGCGGTGTGCCCATAAAGGTGACATCGGGGACATGGGATATGTCGTTATGTCTGTCTTGACTCTTAGGTCCGGTAATGTCTACCAGCGACAAAGGCGCCTTCAGTCAGAAGTAAATTGATTGTCTCTGTGTCGTGGCTGAAGACACGGATTAAGTCGGTCGGACCCAGGTCCGACATAATGCGCTTACAGAATATACTATGTGGAGGCGCTTGTACTCTTCCAAAGCTTCCTGGAAGTCTAGTATGTCGATATCCTAGGCAACTCCACGGACGATTAGGGTTTGTAGGGGGTTTTAAGGGAGTTTTGCGGTTTCTGTGTAGGTTGCGTAGTCTGGAAAGCCCTGTATGCGGCGTTTGGGCCAAAGGTGGTCATCGGTATGGAGTTGCAGAATAATGTGAGGTCTGCTAGGGGTGAGAAGTGCAGGGTTGTTATGGCGTTTTTGTTTGAGTAGAAGTTGCGGGGGAGCCGAAGTTTTGGGCACTTGGTCTTGATAAGGTTGGACAGGAAGATTGGGTTGTTGGGATTCTTGGTATGTTTTAGGATTAATAAAGTTTGGGTTTTTTTAGGACGGGGGTGGTTGGGTATTAGTAGGGGAAGGATTTTGCTGGTTTGCGGGGGCAGAGAGTGAGGGTACGGGCGACTGCGGTGATTGGGGGATTGGTGAGGCCGTTTTGTGGAAGGCTTGTCTTTTCCGGGACCTTGTGTTGGGTAATGTAATCGATGAGTCGGAGGAGGTGACTGAGGAAGTAGGTGAGGGTGAGGCCTCGAGATTTTGTACCGGCGCTGGTTTTATGCGCTAACCGGGATCGCCGATTGGCTCGCTCCGAGCACGTTAGTTGGTCACGTCTCGGTTGCT
The DNA here is from genome assembly GCA_034769895.1 of Magicicada septendecula. Lineage (NCBI taxonomy): Eukaryota > Metazoa > Arthropoda > Insecta > Hemiptera > Cicadidae > Magicicada > Magicicada septendecula. Next base: position 117,142,150 of record CM068374.1, on the reverse strand, counting down.
CTTCCCTGATTGGCTCGCCTCGTATCCTTTGGTACCGGAGAGCAGACGTAATGCCTCGCTGTTGTCACATATTACACGATTAGGTTTCAGAATGATGGCATACCAAATGGCCACAGGGAACCACAAAAACTTACTGTTACGACATTACAGAAGAATCTACGTGTTTCTCGAATGTTCCATTGGAATCCGTCTGTAATGTGTGTGCGTACGTGATTCTCAACGCGTTAGCTAGACTGTGTCAAGGCCGCAATGAATTACGCTCTAATGTTTTCCTTTATTGCTGATGCGAAGTATCGACTATTATGGAACAATTCTGCTACTTACTTAAACGACAACAGCTGCGCTTAGCAGTCAGTTTGAGTTGCAATATATTCGAGAGCGGATCGAAATATGTTGGCGAAGTGTTATGTGTGTTATAATAGTGCGGGACAGTTGTAATACAACTGTGTTTTTTATCATTTAACATTTTTATCGCGTATGAACAATTTTTTATTTGGTTTGTTGTAAGACTTTATCTTGTTGATTACAAAAGTAGAGCAGTTTATGAAGACACAACCAAAACAAATTTCTGGACAGACTGTACCAATCATAAAGACAGGAAAAGGCAGAGAAAATAAGACAATAGAGAAAGACACTTTGCCTGCAGCAGGGATAGTTCATGTCAAGGCTCCAGCCTTTGATGGAAGTAGTCACTGGGCGACGTATCTACTCCAATTTGAAGCTCCTGAATTCGCAAATAATTGGGCAGAGAAAGACAAGGCTGTTTCACTCGTTCCCGCTTTAAAATGACCTGCCGCTGAACTACTACAGAAAGAGCCACCTGACAGCCAGAACACCAATGTCGAGTTGATAAAAGCTCTAGAATTACGACATGATAATAAACATTTGCCCTATGTGTACTACGCTCATTTAAGAACAAGACGACAACGCTCCAGGGAGAATCTTCAAGAGTTTGAAGCAAGTATCGACAGACTGATTAGATTGGCCTATACTGAAGCATCAGAAGATTTTCGAATAAAGTTTGCGGTGCAGACATTTATTGATGGCATCGGAGATTCTGAACTTCAGCAAATGTTACGAATGGCAAGACACCTAAATACGTCAGAAGGCCTTGTTCACGCCCTAGAGTTTGAAGCTGCCAAGTCAGCGTCTCGCTACATTAATGGGTTTACGCCAGCACATTGCAGTCAGAAGATCCCTGTATCACATTGCCGTTACGATGCGTGCAGAAAAACAATGTTGTCGGACAAGCAATTCAGAAGTTCAAGAGCGCCGCATCGATTTGAACGATGGGAAAAAACAGAAGACCGAAGTGTTTCAACTGTGGAATACGTAGTCATCTACATGTAGAGTGTTGGAAGAAGAAAATACCGAGAGAAGAGATTGATCGCACGGATTGGAGAAGTAAAGCTCCAGAACTGCACACAGTTCCTGGAACATAAGACTAGTGGAAACTTGATCGTTAATGGATTTGCGGAAGGTAAACCAACATCATTTACACAGACGCAACAGTGTCAATTGTGCCCCCGACTTAGTCAGCAACCGGCAACCTCTAATTAGCTCTTGTACAATACAGACGGAATCTCCGACAAGGTGCTAGGAAAGGTAGACGTACGTGTACACCTGGGTCTTCTTGAGCTTAGCTATCAAATGCTCGTTGCAGACATTGGCGATGAAGTGATTCTTGGTACGGACATTATGAATCCCTACGTGTTCGTTGTGGACTTAAGAGAGAATGTCCTGAGGATTGGCCAAGTAAAGATAAAGCTTTGCATGGCTAAAATGACAGGGTCTACCAATCATTCGATTAAGCAAGTGGCATTGGCCGAAGAAAATGTCAACAGACCTCGTCAAAAGAAACCCTCCCTATTGCAAGCGGAAATGGAGGAAGAACTAGAAAAGGAAGAACAAATAAGTGTAACGACAAAACAAATGTGATTGGCAAGCGAACTATGTGTGTAGACAAGACTCTTACTTGCTCCTGAGTTAACGGAATAACCTGGGGAAAACGTTACTGAAGATGAAGTCACGCAAAAGGTTGTTGACGAGAACCAATCAAACTTAGACCAGCTAATGGCGTATAGGTCATCAGAATACATAATATAATTTCAAAATTATATTAGGTATTAATAAATGTTTTGCGCAAAAACGAAATTGTCTTCGCCAGTTTAAAACACACAGGCAATTATAATTTTACTATTTCTTTTATTTAGTTGCTAAACTGCTACAATTTTTGTTCATACAAAGCTTTTCGTCATCTCTGACATCATCAGGTCTTGATGATGTCTGATGATGTCAGAGATGACGAAAAGCTTTGTCTGAACAAAAATTGTAGCAGTTTAGCAACTAAATAAAAGAAATAGTAAGGATGGCTGCTAATTTAAATAATATGAAGAATTATAATTTTAATTGGCAAGGATTAAAAAAATTAGTTTCCCATTACTTTTTAGGAAAGCAGTGCAGTGTAAATATTTGATAACACATTTCGTTGTTATGTAATGTGTGTATGTAAATTTCGCCTTCAGTAATATATGAACTCGTACATTACAGAAATAAAACTATGAGAATTCGTTTGAATATATGATCGTCACGTCAGTTCATGTGCATGCAGTTTAATTTCAGAACACAGCAAAATAGACCAATTTGCAAACGCTGGAAGTATTACAATATAAGTGAGAATCTGAAATCCCTATTTTTCCGCATACAGCACGCTGTAGGAACCGTAATATTTACTGAGACCATAAAGCGCAGAGTCAACGGTAAAAGTAAGCGGAGTTGCTTTGTACAGTGTTGAGTGTCGCATCGTAAAATACACATAATGTTACAGCCATGCTTGTTTCATAGTAGTGCAAACTCATTGCATTAAACTTGCCTCCATCAGATTTGATGTTACATATACAGTCGTATGAATGTACACATTCATGAGTGTTCAATTAATTTTAAAGTTTCAACTTATTACAGGATTCCTACTAATATGTGTGAAGTACCTATTCCTACTAATATGTGTGAAGTACCTATACTTCTACGATATTGCGACCTAACAAATTACATTTTATTTTATGAAAAAATTTTTATGCAATCAGTTTTAGTATTAGGTTATTATTAATAAAATAAAGTTTATTGATAATGGACACGTAAAGGTTAAATGACTGAACGTTTGTTTCAACGATATCCAGGGTATATTAACTGACATTCTGTGCCGTGTTTTGGTGAAAACCCGGCGTGCCATAAACGTGAATAAAAATAAAAGGGTCTTACTGCCGAAATAATTTATTTATGTAATTACGCGTATGCGCGCGTATGGTAATTACACGTAAGGGTTTGCGCTGGATACTGTCGCTACCTGACGGCGCAGCGTGGAGTTACGTTTTCAACATGTGGTTTTCATACAAAGGTCGCATTCGGTGCTAGTCAGTAGTTACGCACAGATCTGGACGCCGCTCCAGCCGCTCCAAGTTGCCTTGATCTACATATTACTATCATCTATGTTTGAGTAAAGGCTAAAGCGATCTCCGGTGAGTTAAATTAAAGTATATTGTTACTTATTTTGTAAATCAGTTGAAGTGTAAATTTGAAATTAACTGGGTTCGAGTCAGTTGAAATTTTATGTTGCCGCGTGGTGGTGAGTGAATGGCTATATTCATAAGCGAATATTTGATTATTTTATTTTTGTTGCTGTAGTACAGCATGATGATTTGCATTTGTAAGTAACTATTGTAATCATAAGATTGGGACGTAAAAGAAAGATGATTTGTAATTGTGAAAAGACGAAACTTAATTATATCATTGGGAACGAGCACGTTGTGCCTAACACTTGTACCGGTTTGAGTTTGTCAGTTCGTATACAGTCATCATTTTCTGTATACAGTCATCTATAACACAATACATTATATTCGTTAATGGGAGTTATTCACCTAATATTTAAGTTTTGTGGCCGCGTGTGTGCTTTAAGATTTCAAAAAAGAATTATGCAAAAAGGGGTTACTACCGGTCATGATATGTTGAGTGAGTTTTAGGCTGTGGTACGTGGGTGTTGAGAATGATGAGAGACGATAGTAATTTTTTCTACAATTATTTAAGGGTTTTCGTCCAGCCGGGGGCTCAACCCGTTCCAGCGCATGGCTGTCCACCTGCCATAATGCAACAAACAACCAGACTCGATGTTGGCTGCCGCTGGAGGAGCGTCCGCATATCCTGCCAAAGGTGCCCACGAAACATACCCCGGACAATTGAAGGTGATATTTAAGCTTTTTGTATTCATTAGGCCAGTTCAACAAATCTCCAGTGCGTGACAATGTCTGAAGTTAACAAGTTCGACGATGGTGCTCGCGTCTAGCTAGACAATTTGGGGGGGGGGAGATAAATTTTATTTACAAGGAATTCAGTATGTAATACGTCCCAAAGTAATTGTAGATCTGGCCGAGGGGCCCGTGTCCGGCTACCAGTTTATATATATATATCTATTTAAGATTAAAAGTTGAAGTCGTAAAAGTATACAAACCTGAAATCTTGTCAGGTAGGTGGGTTGGTTATTATTTAATATTCTTTAATAAGTTTTCGTTGTAATAGGGGTTTGGAAGTCTTAAGGGATTATTTTGTTTTCTTACTTTTTAACTGATTCAGGCACCTGTGCGGGGCAGTTTTATACAGGTACCGGACGTGTTGTGTAGTGTCCGATCAGGCCGGACTCGTGTCATCGGCCGGATCAATTCAGGTTGCTGTAAATGACTATATATATATATTTGCACGGTTTAATTAAAGGAATTTAGCAGTTTTATGAATTTATTCAGCAAGTACTGCGACTTACATCTTTATTACTGCCATTGTCGCTTCAGGATGTGTTAGACTTTTATATACCCTTATAAGAGTATTTTTCTTATTACTTCACTCTACGTTTCTAGGATTATAAAATTAGCTTCAGTGTTTTTATTAAGTTTGCTGATTGTCAGTTCCACTGAGAAATTCATTAAAATGTTGTACCTTTTGTTACAAAGGTACAAAGGGAGGTAACAAATGTTACTATCTTTCATTTCAGTCTTGTTAACTTTGTAACGGTATACTAAGAGGGGATTATTCCAGAATTTCGTTTTGTAATCTCTTATCCTGATGTATATGCAGTTGTTTTTTTTAATTTTTTTTCACTGATTACTGAGTTCAGGGGTCCGGATGATCCGTCCATATGTCTCTCCTTGCACGCATGGGTACGTGGGGGATGTTCAGGCTGGCTTCCCGAATTAACGTGATGTATGATATCATGCTGTGTCTGTGATATGTATTTATGTATATCTGTATGTGTATTTATATCTGTATTTATGTGAAAGTATGTGTTGTAATATTGAGTAGTGTAAAGGGCCATTTATATAAGTTATACGATAGGTTTAAGGAACTCGGATGATTATAGTATTATGTAAATGATGTAGATATTTGTGGTTATGATGTCGAGAATATTTAAATCACTATGAGGTTATACATATGTGCAGATATTAAGAAGATTTTAGAGTGATGAGGAATTTAAATTTTGAAGTTTGCATTTTGCGTTTGAAATTAAAGTAATGAAAATCTAAACCTTAAATTGCAGTTTTAACATTGAACGAATTTAAAAGTGATATTTTACAGAATTTAGAATTGAACTATGGAGAATCTAAACCTCATACTTGTATTCACATTGAACTAAAATTTAAAGGTTTTATTTTATATTAACTTTGAATGATGGAAAATCTAAAATTGTATTTTGTATTAACATTGAACTCAAGTTTAAAGTTACACTTTGTATTGCAATTGGATTATTAAAATTTAAAATTCAGATTTTGTATTAAAGTAGAATTATTGGATTTGTAACTAATATGCACGACAACTTAGAAAATAAAAATAACTTTGTTATTGTTCAACAGCTGAGTTTAATTGCAAGTCCCGTCTCACTAGACCCAGCGCATTTTTGGCTTCTCTAGGCGCTCTGCCTAGTTTTAAATATCTGGTGCCACCTCTTTAAAAAAAAAAAAAAAAAAAAAACTTCAAAATTTTTTTTATAAAGCTGAAAAAATTTTTAAGGAGGCGTTACAATTCTTACCCCAAGTGTAGAAAACTGTGTACACAAATCCCGTGCAAGTTTAGTATTTTATCATTGCGTAACCTTGAGACTGTCACATACATGGCTTCCGAAATAAAATATCAGAATTAAGTATGCAAATTCATGAATTAAATTTGTAATTCTATAATGGGTCATTAGCTGTGTATTATAGTATTTATTTCTGTTCTTGTAAATAGTAGCATTGGTTCTACATGTTAAAAACATGCGCAGTCGTCTTCAATATCATTACCAAACGTGAGATTTGAAAAAATGCCTCTTTCGCTTTTATTCTTCCAGTCAGATTTTCTTGTCCTCCCACAATCTACTTCCTTTCTGTGTCTATATTAACACTTGATTAGACAGTTGGGTTGTGATAATACTTCTTGACGTTCCGTTACTCCTCTTCGCATACATTTATTTTATCACTTATGCTACTACGTACACAAAATTCACCTTTTTATCATGTTTTCCTGTATGATAAAGCTTTGCCCAACTTTTAATTTGCTGATAAACTTTATTCTTGATACCTATATTCACGTTCCTACTCTCCTGTCGTTTTACACACTTGACATCAATGTTCTTCTGAAGTCTAGAGACCGTATAGAGACTGTAGGGCTTCGATTTCCTAAATCAAACAACGATTAAATTTTGTCTCACTGAATACGAATTTACATCAAATAAAACCCAAAAATTTGTAAATGATTACTTCAAAAATTTTGTTTCCGTGACTAACGTGTACTGACATTTTCCACTGCCGCGATACTATTCACATACATATACTCATATCTACATACACATTGTGACGTAGCGAGGCGAAGATCTGCTTTCGGCGCCAGCCGAGACGTGACACGAGAAGGCGAGGCGAGCCAATCAGGGATCAGCGGCCGAGACGTGACCATCTAACGTGCTCGAGGCGAGCCACACAGGGACCAGCGGCACTCTGATAGGTTCATGGCACACGATCTGTCAGGGCATAAAACGAGCGCCGCTAGAAAATTTTGGCGCACTCCATTGGACGTCGTGAAACCAGCCGGAAGAAAAGGAAGAAGGAAGAATGGAGAGCACAGGAGAAGCAGTGATGAACATCAACTGGGACAGCAGCGGGCTCTACATACCGCTGCTGAAAGAAGAGGGCCGCAGCACGCCCGGAACAGCGGACGCAGCAGCCGAACATCACAGCGCGGCTCGGGCAGCGTACGCAAATGATTTAGCGTCCTCGACAAACGGTCCTTTTAAGGACCTCAAAAACGATAGTGTGTACGATTGCCGCCATTTGTCCTGTGACAAGTGGCGCCCAACGTGGGGCGACGATCATCTTGCGGATGCAAGATCCAGCCACGCCAGAGAGCTACTAGCTGTCACACAAAACAACATGGCGCCCAACAGCTACACCCAGCGGGACACCGGGTTCGAGGTAGAGCAAGGCTTTGCGCAATTCGCCGCAGCTCTGAGATGCACGCTGCCACCGGTGATCACCGCTACATACCATGGACTCAAGTACGAGAATCCAGAACGATATCTTCGACAGCTAGAGCGACAGCTGCGGGACTACAGAGTTCCACCTGAACAGATTGCGCAGATTACGCAGTGCGGCAGCTCCGAGGAGAAGCTGCCAGGTGGGCAGAGAGATACACGGGATTGCAGATAAATTGGCCCGAGTTCTGCGACCGCTTCCGGCATCACTTCTGCGGGACGCACGCGACGCAGAGCTGCTGGCCGAGCTGTACGGACAAACGCAGCGGCAGGAAACGGGGGAAGTCTTCATCCTGAGAAAAATGAAGCTGTTTCGCCGTCTGTACCCCGGAGGTGACCAGCATAGCCATGCTTACACAACAGCTGCAGCCGCGCCTTCGACCCGCGCTAAGGTTCCCGCCGCCTACAACTTTAGAGGAACTTTTACAACAGGCAATGAGCATCGAGGCGGACTTGGATCAAGATAGTCGTGAGGGAGGTCGGGATGACTCTGCTGAAAACTCTCTGGCTCGAGTAGGGGGGTCGAAGCAGTTTCGATCGGCCTCAAGCACGAAAGAGGAACAAAGAATGAACAGCCTAAAGCCCAATTGCCGCTTCTGCCCGGGAAGACACTTCCATCGGGACTTCCCTGTGAAGAAGCGGCAGGGAAACGACCAAGCGCCCCGGTAAATAGCCCACCGGGGCGAGTTAACCAACTAGGTACGGACATATCGCGCATTCCAATAGAGATCACCGGCCGAAAACTGACCGCAGCCTTGGATTCCGCCGCAAACTACGACTTCGTACGTGCCGGTCTGCTGCCCGGAGGAAGGAAGACGGAGCCCCGAGTTGTCCAGCTAGCGCTACACGGCCAGAAATGTCAGTCAACGGCCGCCGTCGTCGCAGACATTGTAATTGGAAGTCTCGCGACCACCACCAGTCTGCTAGAAGTGCCAGGATTGCAAGAGGAAGTTTTACTGGACTACTACTGGCTCACGGCCAACCAAGCAGTTGTGGACTACCGACGGGGCTGCCTTCACATTGGCAACAAGAACCGACAGACGGTCTTCTGGAATGATCGCTCGGAGCCCGAGGAAGAGGACATTGACGAAGCTATCCTTCAAACTTCAGCAGGTGGCCAACACCGTAAACGGCTTCTGGAAATGTTACACCGTCATCATAGTTCTCCCGTGGCCCGCTCCGCACCACATCTGCGGCTAAGCACGAGATCCGGCTGAAGGAGAGTAGTCAACCATTCCGGCTCCCGATGTACCGGTACTCCGACGAGAAGAAACGCACCATCCGGGAACAGGTAGAAGAGATGCTGAGGCAGCGGATCATTGAACCGGCCACTTCGCCATACAGCTCTCCGGTGGTGATTGTAAAGAAAAAGGACAGCACACCTCGGTTCTGCGTGGACTTCCGGAGGCTGAACGATCAGACCGAGGATGTGGACTCCCTACTGCCGCTGATATACGAAACAATCAAGAACCTCAGCGGGGCCGAAGTCTTCTCGACCCTAGATCTGAAGAGCGGCTACTGGCAGATCCCGCTGGAGGAAGAGCAAAGAAGTACACAGCTTTCTCGGTGCCAGACGGAGGTCGCTACCAGTTCCGGGTGATGTGCTTCGGGCTGAAGAACGCGCCCAGCACCTTCCAAGAGCTGATGTAGGATGTTCTCACGGGACTATTACGGGAGTGCTGCCTCGTCTACCTGCACGACATCATTGTCTACTCCCCCGACTGGGAAATGCACCTGCGACACCTGGATCAAGTCTTGGAAAGGCTGCAGATGCACCAGCTGACCTGCTCGCTCAACAAGTGTCACTTCGGCCAGGAAGAAGTCGCCTTTCTGGGCCACGAGATTACTCCGGACGGCAACCTCCCGCAGCAGCAACATCTCAGAGCGATCGAAGACCAGCCGGCTTCCCAGCAACAAGAAAGAGCTACAACGCTTCCTGGGAACTTGCAACTGGCTGCGAGAATGCATCCCCTGCTCGCCATAGTTTGGGAACCGTTAACGGACCTGTTGCGGACAAGAAAGTGGCATTGGGACGACACAACGCAGCGATCCTTCTAAGAAGTTAAGTCAGCTTTCCGGCAGCCGTTAAAACTCTCATGACCGGATCGAGACTTGCTGATGTTTCTGCAGACCGACGCCAGCCAAAAGGGACTTGGAGCGGTGCTTTATCAATGCACCGAAGCCGGAGAGAGGCGTATTATCTCTTACGCCAGTGCCAAGCTCCACGAGGCGGAGACGAACTACCACTCCAACGAACTGGAGTGCTTGGCAGTCGTCTGGGCCGTCAAGAAATACTGGCCATACTTGGAGGATCGTCATTTCACCCTGAGGACCGACAACAAGGCGCTAACCTGGCTGAAGCAGGCGACCGGGCAGAAGACGAAGTACGCTCGCTGGGCTCTACTGATACAGAGCTTCAAATTCACCGTCGTCCACTGACCGGGCAAGGAGAAGAAATTGCCCGACTTCCTCTCGAGGGAACCTGGGCTTGAAGATACTGCCGGCGCCCAAGAAGAACCACGGATGCAGCCTGAAGAGAGGCCACTTCGCAGTGTTACGGCAGCTGCACCGCGACTACAAGAAATCACGGCTGTCGGCATCAGGCAGTGCAGGAGGCCCAAGAAGGCGACCTGGAGTGCCAAGCGTGGAGAAACGACCCTGCGGCGGCTACAGCGAGAGGATACCGTGTGGACAACGGCCAGGTTTGGAAGGACAGACGCAACCAGAAACCAGGATTGTACGTGCCGCCGAGTGTTCGCATGGAGGTCATTAGGCACTTCCACGACTCCCCTGAAGCGGGTCATCCGGGGGCCGAAGAAACGTTTCGGGCCATCGGCAAGGACTTTGTTTGGACCGGCCTAACCATCGACGTCCGCAGATACGTTCGGAGTTGCAGAATATGCGCCCTCCACAAGCGCGGCGCCAATCCCGAACAGGACCAACAGCGACCTCACCGTCCCAGGAGATGTTGGAATACTGTCGCCCTGGACGCGTATCCGCTGACTCGAGCTGGCAACCGATATATCGTAGTGGTCACGGATATGATGTCGAGATGGGTGGAAGCAAAGGCCGTGCGCAAAGCGGACGCCGACACCATTATCCGCTACCTGGAGGAAGAAGAGTTCCCTCGTTGGGGATACCCAGAGCCGTTGCTCACCGACAACGGGAAGCCGCTCACGGGCCACAAGTGGAAGCAGATGTGCGACAAGCTGCACATACGACCGTGGACTACAGTTTACTACCATCCCAGGGCGAAAACGACCGAGCGGCGCAACGGCGATGTCAAGAAGGCGCTGCGGATCCAGCTCCATGACTGCAAGGACCATGGCGACTGGGATAAGCGTTTGCCGACGGTTCTGTTCTCGCTGCGGAATCGTGCAAACGCCGCCACTGGAGTTACACCGAGCGAGCTTCTGCTGGGTAGGGACCTACGCCGACCCGGCGACTAGAGTCGGCCACACGCAGAACAGGACGTCCGGCCAATTGAGGAACGAGAAGAGGCGGACAGGTCACACCAGACCAAGTGTCAGCAACGCCGGTATCCGGAACGGAGGACACAGGACCCTACACTGGCCGTAGGGCATCTGGTGTACGTCAAGAGCCACGCCAGACCAGCCAAAGGACGGAGGTACTCTAGATGGGAGCCAGCCTGGGAAGGTCCCTTTAGCGTTGCCGCAACCCTCGGCGGGCAGATTTACACAGTGGAGAAGGACGGACGCCCATACAAGGTTCACCGCTAGCGGCTCAAACCCGCCGGCGAAGAACAATGGGCTGGCCACCGGAGAGCATTTAATACCGGAGGAGTTGTGACGGAGCGAGGCGAAGATCTGCTCTTGGTGCCAGCCGAGACGTAACACGAGAAGTCGAGGCGAGCCAATCAGGGACCAGCGGCCGGGACGTGACCATCTAACGTGCTTCCAGGCGAGCCACACAGGGACCAGCGGCACTCTGATAGGTTCATGGCACACGACCTGTCAGGGCATAAAAAGAGCGCCGCTAGAAGATTTTGGCGCGGGCGGAGTCTACCTATAGCATTTGCCCGGGTAGGCTGTGACTGTTTTTGCTCTGCAAAATTTTTCCAAATTGTGCGGAAATATCCAGTTTTCATCATTTTTGTTATCATCATCGTATTCAGCATCATCAACACTACAAGTTTCACCAACAGTTCAGTGCAAATCAGGTTTATTTAATCTGTGCGGGAGTGTTTTTGTTTCCGAGTGCTGTGCGGTCTGTGTCGTGTTCAATTGTGCCTGTGGATAGTTTTCAGTGTCTGGTGATCCCTCTATCCTAGACCTAGCGTAGACGTTCATTTCGGCTTGTCCGAAATGGCGTCGAATACGCCCCCGAATCCTCTGCCGGCACCGCTTGTTTCCTTAATGGAAACATGCTCAACCGGCTTCCGTTCCACTCCACTTCCTCACGACAGTGAAAGTGATAAATAGTGCGGTAGATATGTGCAGTGTTGGGCCGGGGGACGGACAGTTCTCGCTTGTGGAGGGCAAATCTGCCAAACGCAAGCGAAATCTGGCCCAAACTCCGCCGCCCGCCTCAGCTGCAGATCTGCCGTCAGTATCCAGCTACTACCCAAACTGTGTCTTCCCCACGAATTCCTCCCATTGTAATTCCTGATAATAGGAATTATTCTGAACTTTTACGTCCCATATCCCGAGCTCTCCCTTCGGTCAAGGTCGAGGCGAGGTGCCAAGGCGCCTCGCTAAAGCTGGCGACCGCTACGATCCCAGACTTCCGCTCTGTTCAGTCATTCCTGACAGAGCGTAAGATTTCTTTTCATACTTTTGCCCTCCCGTCAGAGCGAGAAATCAAGGTCGTTCTGTCGGGAATTCCTTCCTTCACAGATACTGATGCCATCAGGCAGGAACTTGTTGCGCTCGGCTATGCGCCGACCGCGGTAAGCGTCCTGCATGTTGGCAAAGGTGATGACCGCCGACCTGTTAACAGCTTTCTTGTAAAATTACTGAAAGTAGGCCCTTTCGAGGAGATTTACACTCTCCAGAATCTTCTGCACCTACAGGTGCAAGTCCGAACATTTGACCCGCGGCCCGGCCCCTCGCAGTGTTTCAACTGCCAGAGGTTCGGCCACAGCAGTCTTTTCTGTCATCAGCCCCCGCGTTGTGTGCGTTGTGCTGAACCTCATCGTGGCTGTGATAAGCCTCCGACTGGGTACACAGCTAAATGCTGCAACTGCGACGGAGCCCACCCGGCTAATTACCGAGGCTGCCCTAAATTTATCGCCGCCATGAAACCGCAGCGACCTCCTGTGCGCCCTGGCGCGCAGGCAGGCCGTGTAGCTGGTCCTGGCCCTAACCGGCGAGCGGCTTTCCCGCCTCTCACTGGTTCATCTGTCAAGGTCCCGGCAGCAACTCCGGTTGCTTCCGGTGCCGCTGTCTCGCCTGCAGTCGTCGCTTCGGCGCCGCCTGCAGCGGCCTCAACCCCGGCGCCTACCGGAGCGCCCGCACCTTCCTACGCGGCCATGGCCGCTAAATCAGTCCCACCTCCAGCCCGTTCGGGCAAATCCAAGCGCTCTCGTCGTCGCCGGAACTCCGCCGGCCGACCTACATCATCACAGGTTCCACCTGTACCCTCTCCGCGGGCTCGTCCCGCCCCCAGTCATCGTCCTCAACTCCCCGGCGAGCAGTCTACTACTCAGTCCGACCGCCCAGCGCCATCTGCTAACCCTGTCGAGGCCAGTCAGGCTTGTCCTCCTGAATCCCGGGACTCTTCTCGGGCTTCGGCGGATCCCCTGGCTGCCTGGGCAGATAATCTTGTTGCGTCTATCAGGACTGCTCGTGACACCACCACCGTGCTTGCCCTGGTCTTCCAATTAGCTGCCCTCTTTCCTCTACTTCCCCTAAATGGCTAATACCCTGAGGATCGTTGCGTGGAACGCCTTCGGGCTACTCCCCAGGCGATCTGAACTGATGACTTTCGTGACGGAGTATGATGTTGATATCATACTTCTTTCCGAGATTCAGCTGGCTCATTACCACTCGTTTTCCCTTCCTGCCTATGCCTGTTATCGTCAGGATCGTCCCCTACGGCCTCGCTGTCCCCCCTCGGGGGGCACAGCTGTTTTACTCCACAGGCGGATATCCCACAGGCTTTTGCCTCCTCTAGATACATCTATTATTGAAGGCTGCGCGGTGGCGGTGGACGCCGGCGGATCGGAGCTGCGCGTTGTTTCTGCGTACCTCCGGCCTGGCCGGCGAACTCCGCCACCGCCCGAGGAGTGGGACGCCCTCTCGACCACCCCCTCTCAACCATTGTAGCCGGCAACTTAAACGCCAAACACCCTTCATGGAACAGCCGCGTTGTCAACGCCTATGGAAATTCTCTGTTCCGGTTCGTCTCTGGCGACCCGGCACTTAATGTAATCGGCCCTGAAGACCCTACCTACTTCCCCTTTTACGGCCATCGGCCGGACGTTCTTGACATAGTAGTTGTCAAGAACGTTGCCCGCAACATCGAGGTCTCGTCTGTGTCGGACCTTTCGTCCGATCACAATCCCCTTGTTATAACTGTTCGAGAGCTGTCGGCGCCACCCCGACTTCCCGCTCAGATTGTTAGGAGAGTCAACTGGCGATCCTATCATGACGAGCTCTCTCGAAGGTTACCATCTCTCCCGGCGGACCCAATCGTCACTCGTGACGATCTGGATCTCCGCGCCACAAATCTCCAGGAATTGGTCCAAGGTGTCATGGATCGACACACCTACGCACTCGAGGTGAATCATCGCAAATCGGCCTTACCTGCGGAAGTACTCCACGCCATCTGGCTACGGCGCCAGCTCCGCCGCAGATGGCAAAGAACCCGTGACCCAGTCGTTAAGCGACGATTTCAATAACAGTCCCTTTACGTTACTGCGGGACGTAAACTCTGATCGATGGGACTCATACCTTGAGTCTCTTGAAGTCGACCACGCCTCCGTCTGGAGAGCGGTGAGTAGACTGACCCGCGAGAAGAGAACTCGCAACCCGCTGGAAACCCCGAACGGGGTTGTGTCTTCATCAGTAGGCAAGGCTGAGGTCTTCGCCGACTGCATGGCGTCGCAATTTACCGTTCATCGAGGCGTTTCGGACCCTGCCCACTCGGCAGAAGTCCGGGACTTCCTATCTGGTTATTTTTCTCGCCCTCCCGCTGGCACAGACCTCCCGTTCGACAGAGACGAACTCGTTTCGTCTGTCTGTCGACTAAACCGCCGTCGCGCCCCCGGTCCTGACCGGATCGGGGCCGCTGCATTACAATATCTCCCGGCCTCAGGCGTTGACCTCGTTCTCGAGCTGTTCAACTCTTGTCTCCGGCTACAGTACTTTCCCCGCCTGTGGAAAAATGCCAAAATCGTTATGGTTCCTAAACCCCGCAAGCCGCGCATGCTTCCTGAAAGCTATCGGCCAATATCTCTCTTGCCAGTTATCTCGAAGGTGTTCGAGCGGCTCCTGCTGGCCCGCATCTCGCCGTTGTTGGATAATTTTATCCGCAACGAACAGTTCGGGTTTCGCAGAGAGCACTCGACCACGCTTTAACTAGTCCGCGTGGTAACGCAACTCTCTGACGTCACCAACAGGCGAGCGGCTACGGCCGCCGCGCTGCTGGACGTGAGCAAGGCCTTCGACAAAGTCTGGCACGAAGGTCTTCTCTTCAAACTAGCTAACTCCCCCTTACCATCGTCCATAGTGTTTTTCCTCCGGTCGTATCTCAGCGACCGAACCTTCAGTGTGAGCGTCGACGGAACCTGCTCTGTAGTTCGTCCTGTCGCCGCCGGCGTACCTCAGGGATCTGTCCTCGGCCCCGTTCTGTACCTCGTGTACACGAACGACCTGCCTGTTTTGCCCGGAGTCACGTTGTCTTTGTTCGCTGACGATGCAATGTATCATTACAGCTCTGTGTCCCCGCGTTTTGCGAGTACACAGTTGCAGCGTCAGTTGGACCAGCTTCCGGACTGGCTACGGTAATGGCGGGTGACGATCAATACGGAGAAATCTGAGGCGATCTGTTTCACTCGTAAGTCCATCTCCCGATGCCAGCCCCTCTCCCTGGAAGGGAGGCCTATCGCCTATAAAGAGTCGGTGAAGTATCTAGGCGTTCGGCTAGATCGTCGCCTTTGCTTCAACGCCCACGTGACGGAAACCCTTGCCAAGGCTCGCGGCGTTCGAGCCAAACTTTACCCATACCTCGCGTGCCGCAGCCCCCTGGCGCTGCGCACGAAAGTTACCCACTATCTGTTGTTTCTCCGGTCTGTCTTGACCTATGCGGCACCTGTTTGGTGGTCACTTGCCTCCGCCACCAACAGGCGTAGGCTGGAAAGTTTCCAATCCAGAACCCTCCGTTCCTTGTCGGGATCTCCTTGGTTTGTTAGAAATAGTGTCATTCGAGGAGGTCTACGAGTTCCTGCTCTCTCAGCCTTTGTCTGGTCATTAGCTGCGACTCTCTTTGCCGCAGCTGAGACCTCTTCCTTCCCTTACCTCAGGACCATCAGCACCACGCAACCACCTCCCCCTGTCCGGGTCAAACGCCCTCGGGCGATTCTCGATGACCTGCCATAAGTTTAAGTAAACTTAAACCTCAACTAATTTGCATATTCACTATCTGCCCATGTCCCAGAATTTACCTGCAAAGCTGTTTCCTTCCTCCCTTCCTAGTATGCCGACCGCGCTGAATGCCGCTGCTACGCGCTATCACTGGCACGGAGGCTCTCTGCCTCGCGGAGAGCGACCGACGCCTCACGGCGTCTGCACGCGGGACTGGGAACGGGCGACATCTGTCACCTGAACCCGTCCTTGCGGCAGTGCCCACTGATTGCAGACATTTTTAAAATAAATAAAAATTGACAACCTTTCTCCCCCGCCTTCTCAGTTAACTGGATGGCGGTTGTCCATTCCTGTTTTTAGGCACCAGTCGAATGAACCAGGACTAAGTGTATCCACAGGCAGCCATTGCGCTTGACCCAGATGCTGCAGTCATGCACCGGGTGCAAAGACGCCCCGCTACTATGATGCTACATGCTACATGATTTTGGCGCGAGAAAGACGTAGACGTCGTGGTCGTACTGAGGACTTCGCTTCCAGACTTCGAACTGAACAGGACTTCTCTCTTGGACTGCTCTCTTTAGCTCCCTCTTCTGGATGCTGCTACAGCCTTGCTGCTACCACCCACCTCTCCTCTGGACGAGGAATACCGCTTTCTTCTTCGAGGAAGGAAGACCCAGGAGCCAGCTGCTACCAGTGAACTGAGTAGCTGGTAGAAGAAGCAGCTGGCGGAAGTTGCCCTTATTAGGACCACCTGCGCCGGAAACCATCTTACCGGACAGGAATAGAAGAGGACAGCTCTGGGCTCCTGGTGAGTGCCGTATATCAGTGCTTAAACCGTAACCTGCTCGCGAGTGTTAGGTAGCGCTACCCCGGACGATCCTTGCGAGCCCCCACCAATGGTAAGAAAGCTTGGATATCGCCGGGGTAAAGGGACCAGTGGACACCAGTATTGGTAAAGACTGGTATCTAACGAAGCTGGTCGTTAGCCCAGCTCCTCCCGCATCGTAGTGAGCAGGGAAGTCGCGTGGGTAACCCGGCTTCGGCCGGACCCAAGATCCCTGGCGTCTGGCAGTGACTGCCTAGCAGTCTCTGCCCGGCAGCCGCACTTGGCCAGCATGCTCACTACGGGCAACTGCTCGAGTGTCGAGTCACTCAGCTCTGCCTTGCCCCACGTGGGCGACTCGCCTGAATCGCCTCGGGCGATGGAGACGGACGATCATCTCCCTAACCCACTACCCCCTCTCCCGGTGGACGAGTCGGACGAATTCGCAACCGTTGGTCGGCGTAGACGCCCGACTAAGAAACAGAAGAGGACCCACTCAACCGGATCCGCTTCCTCTCGGACCTCTGCAATGGACATCGGACCTTCTCAGGGCCAACAGGCTGCGGTTCCGACTGCTTCGGTAACAGCTCCGGCTGCTGCCGCTGTTGGTCGCGGGCCGCCCCTGTTCGTCCACGGGGTGTCCAATGTCGCAGCCTTATACAGGCGGCTGATCGCGGCCCACGGCCTGTCGGCCGACAAACATGATCTCAAGCTGCTTGGCGGAGACACAGTCAAGGTTGTCGTCCGTCGGCTCGAGGACCATCGCTTGGTCGAGGCCTCGAGGCCTTGGTCGAATACCATACCTTTTCTCCTAAGCGAGTCATGCCCTTGTCAGTAATTCTGCGTGGGCTTGACGCGCACACTGATTCCCAGGAGATCCTTTTGGAACTCCGAGAACTCGGGTACCCGGTGAAGGCAATTTTTCGCCTGTTCACCAACTCAGAAACCTGAGTACCTCTCCCAATCGTCCGTCTCCAGCTCGAGAAGGGCGAGGCCGCAGATAAGATATTCCAACTGACGCGGCTGTTTGGCTTCCGCGTCAGGGTGGAATCCAGTCGTCCCCCGGGCAAGCTCGTGCAGTGCCACCGGTGCCAGAGGTTCGGCCACCATAGCGACGTCTGTCGCAGTGCCTCGGCCTGTTTCATTATTAAGTTGTTCCTTGGGACATTCCACGCAGGCCTGCATTGTGGCAGACAAGTCTAATTTTCGTTGCATAAATTGTGGCCAAGGCCATGCAGCAAATAATATTAACTGCCTGGTTTACAGGGCGGAACTCCTGTGGAAGCA
The DNA here is from genome assembly GCA_034769895.1 of Magicicada septendecula. Lineage (NCBI taxonomy): Eukaryota > Metazoa > Arthropoda > Insecta > Hemiptera > Cicadidae > Magicicada > Magicicada septendecula. The sequence goes on along the minus strand of CM068374.1, from coordinate 117,123,954 downwards.
AAAGCCGCAGGGGCCCCTCCCGAAGCCAAGGCAGACAGTTTTGCAGCCCCAACCACAGAGGCAGCCTAACACACTGGCTAGGCTGCAACCAAAGGCACAACCGGCACGGCGCGCCCTCTCCGGCTCCACCTCCAGACCCTACAAAAGCACAAAAACGTACCGCGTCGCCTTCTGTAGCAGAGACAAGCCCTGTAGCAGACATCTCGGTAATGGAGCTTGAGAATCAACCCTCCACCTCCGCGAAACGACCAACTCCCGCCTCTGAACCAGAGGTAGCCTCGCCACAATTGCCACCTCCGCGATTTCCGCGAGCAGGCAACATTAAAAAGAAAAACACTAAAGGGATAACCATACCGGATGCTCGGCCCCAAGCTCCTGCCTGCCCACAGCCCAAGAAATATCCTGCTTCCCGGTACAAGTCCGACGAAGCGCAACAGCGTACTTTTCCTGTCGCTCATTCAAAACCGTCAGCCCCTGGTCCTGTGGCTTCCACCACGACCCGATCTGCCGTAAAACCTGGTCCCAAATTACGTGGTCTATCGGGATGACCGAGTTGGCCGACGAGGAGGCGGCACGGCGATCGCGGTGAGGACCTCCATAGGTCATCATCGTGTCGTTTTGCCGCAGCTAACCAACATAGAGACCACCGCCATTGAGGTCCACGAAGCTCTTGGCGGCGTCCTCGTGGTTTCAGCATACAAGCCCCCACAAGCTGAACTCCATGTCATCCTCGATTCCCACCAAAGGGTAATTTTGGCCGACGATCTGAATTGCAAGCATCGCGTTTGTAATAGTCGCTTGACTACTCCGAACGGGAGGCGCTTGCTCAGTTTTGTCGAATCGCGCCGGACGAAGGTATTTGGTCCAGTGCAACCCACGTTCTTTCCGACACTACCTAACGCAGCTCCCGATATTCTAGATATTGCGGTGACCCAAGGAATTGTCTGTCCGGTCGAGGTATTCTCGCTTAAGGAGCTGACATCCGACCACAAAGCCATCTTGGTCCACGTCGCTACCCAGCTCGCCTATGCACGTTCTGACAAGAAGAAGGTTATCGACTGGGACCGCTACGGCCCGGCCTTGTGCCGCAGATTGCCGCCAGTGGCCCCATTCGGTTCCGTTCGCCTCCTAGACGAAGCAGTAGCGGAAATAGAAGAGGCAATCATCTCGGCTATAGGCGTGTCTTCACGTACGCGAGCTGGTTTCACGCCTGACTACCAACGCATCCCTGAGAAAGTCTCTCTCCTCCCTCGCGAGAGGAATTACTTCCGGAAACGTTGGCAGTGGACCCGTGATCCAGCCGATAAGGCAGCATACAATCGGCTTACCGGACGACTGCGTGGCAGTCTGAAGGCGTTCCGACGTAGCTGTTGGGAACTCGACGTGGCCCGAACGGGGATGCGGACCCCCAAAGTCACCCGTACAGAATACCTTCCGCATTGACGGAACGGAGGCGACGACCTCCACTCCCCGCCATTGTTGGACCGTTCGGACGACTCCTGGGTCGCCCGGAGGAGAAGGCCGAGTACTTGGGCTTGTGTTTCGAGCGACAGTTCGCTCCCAACCCGCCCATGGACTGGGACTTCGACGAACAAGTCGAGATGGCTGTGGAAGACTTTCTGTCTCTTTCGATCACGGCGGAGCCCGAACCCATCTCTTTGGAAGAGGTCTCAGATCGGCTCGCTGAACTTCAGCCAAGAAAAGCTCCAGGCCCGGACGGTGTTACTAGCACCGCTCTACGACTTCTTCCCGAGCCTGGAGTTTAATTCTTGACTGATCTGTACAACGCGTGTCTGAAACTGGCCTACTTTCCCAAGAAATGGCGAAAGGCGTCGGTCATCGTGATCCCGAAGCAGGGAAAGGATGCTACCCGCCCCGACAACCTCCGGCCTATCAGCCTACTCTCCGCTACGTCCAAGGTTTTTGAGCGCCTCGTGCAGCATCGTGTACGAGAACATCTAACCAACTTTGACGTGGTGGTCCCCGAACAGATCGGCTTTCGTGTGGGGCATTTGACCACTCATCAACTGATGAGAATGTTGGAATACGTCACGGAAGCCTGGTGTTGGAGTTAACGGACCGTTGGTTGTTTCTTAGATGCAGAGAAAGCCTTCGACAGCGTATGGCATGATGGCAGTTAGGGAAGTCCAGCTCTCGAACTGCTACCTCCATCTGGTTGCTAGCTTTCTGACGGAGAGGACCTTCTGCGTGAGAGTTGGAGATTCAGTCTCTTCCGAGAGACGAATCACAGCCGGCGTCCCTCAAGGTTGTGTTCTTGGCCCCCTTCTGTTCTCGCTCTACGTCAACGACGTGCCGAGACAGCCTGGAGTCCAGGTGGCCCTCTTTGCGGACGACACGACCGTATTTGCGGCCGATCGTCATGTGGAAAGGGCCGTCTTACGACTGCAGCGCCAGCTCGACACGCTCGTGGACTGGACTGAGAATTGGAGAGTGCAACTCAACGCTACCAAGAGTGTAGCCGTCGAATTCTCTAAGCGACGAAAGAACTCTGTTAGGCAGTTACGTATCGGCAGAACGTACTTGCGCTGGTCCAAAGAGGTCAAGTACCTCGGATTACACCTCGACCGTCGGCTCACCTGGCGTACCCACGCTCAGACAGTTCATAAGCGAGCATCCGCTCGTCTTTGCGCACTGTTTTCACTCCTGATCAGCTCAGCCATGACCAGGAAATTGGGCAGGATGATCGTCGGCGCGTATCTGTGTCAGTCATTACCTACGCTAGCCCGGTCTGGGGTTACCTCGCCGCAATGCATGAAAAGAAGTTGCAGAGCGTCTTCAACAGGGTTCTTCAGCTAGCGGCCAAAGTCCCCAGTTGCTTCTCATCACGCCTTCTAAGGGGAGGACTTGGCGACCGTTTCTTAGACGAAACATTCAGGCGGCTTGCACGCAAATTTTATGCACGTGCGGCGAAGTTCCCAGACAATCCTCTAGTGGCTGGGCTGGGCAGGTACCTTATACGTCCAGGTGATTCGTGGAAACGCCCTCGGTGTATACTGCGCTAGTGTAGGCTAGCACAACAGCCGAGAATTGGCCTGCTTTAGAGCACACGCCCTACTTGGGCAGGGCCACGAGGCAGGAGCTCCAGAAGGTAGCTCGGAACTCAGATCCCAAGCGGTTCGTCTCTGTGACGCACAGCCCAGAGGAAAATTTTGGCGCACTCCATTGGACGTCGTGAAGCCAGCCGGAAGAAAAGGAAGAAGGAAGAATGGAGAGCACAGGAGAAGCAGAGATGGACATCGACTGGGACAGCAGCGGGCTCTACATACCGCTGCCGAAAGAAGAGGACCGCAGCACGCCCGGAACAGCGGACGCAGCCGCCGAACATCACAGCGCGGCTCGGGCAGCGTACGCAAATGATTTAGCGTCCGCGACAAACGGTCCTTTTAAGGACCTCAAAAACGATAGTGTGTACGATTGGCGCCATTTGTCCTGTGACAACATATGTGTGTTTTCAATCCGACGACAGAACATTAACCATAAACTGCTACACTCCTTTTTTTTTTCAAATAAAGTTTACCTTCGTTTTATGTCAACCTAATATAATATTATGAGAAGTGTTCTTACACTTCTAGGAATAGTTTACAGTACATATATTAATACCCTTAGAATATGTCTTAAGATTATTGACAATTCAAAACAAATGTATTTGAACACCAAAAAAAACATTAACAAATCACTGCAAACCGTTCCCTAAACGTACTTATTTAGGTTGTTTATTTCGACTGGCAAGAACAGAAATTTTTGTATACTCCTAACGTCTCTGCGTTCAACTTTTAGCTCACTCTATGTGTTTTGACGCTATTGCAATTCATTATTCTTACGTCTTTCAGGCTTTGTTTACTTTTGTTTATGTAAAGAGCTGACGTTAACATTAGAATAAATATTTCTTATTCAAAAATATACTAAATATTAAATTAAATTAAATTAAACCTCCGCTCAACAGTCCGTTAAGGACCAAGGCGTACCGCACGGCTTTTGTGTTAGTGTGACGGTGTATGGCTAGTACTACGCGCCACCAGCCGCTAGTTGCGGTATTCACAGCCAGGAGGCGGCGCTGTTATCTCAGCGCCTACTCAGTTTGCCTCACGACGCTGAGTGCACGCCGTACGGAACCTCCGCCGGGAATTGAACCCGGGACCACGAGCGCATCAATCGCCCGCGTTAGCCACTAGACCACCTGGAGGCTCCTAAATATACTAAATATTGCATTACAAAAATCTTACAACTTAAAACTTACAATTCGCATTACACTCTATAAAACAACACAGAATATCGGCTTGTATAATTAGATATTCAATTAAATATAGTGATGACAAGCAAATTATTTACAATTTACCGTTGACGACAATTGGAAGGTAGTGAGAAGCATATATCTTTTTTAATAAACTTGATCTTAATCTATCACAGTCGGCGTCAACATTATTCAAAGTATTAGTCGTGTTGTTCCCCGTGGTCTATGGGTGTTAAGTACGTTTTGGCCTCGCCATCAGAGACCACCTTCGGTACAAATTTTGTTTTGGCAGCTTTTCGCTAGTACTGAGGTAGACTAACCAATAATCCTATAGAAATAGTGGTCTATGCATGACCACGGTCTGACAGCCCGGCTAATGATACTATAAATAATATTTTAAGTACTTTATATTTTTCATGTTTATTATGTCCTAAAGTTTTTGTTACTTCTTTTTAAACTTCAGAAAGATATATAACACTAATCATTAGAACGGGGGAACATGGAACGGCTTGTCTCAGACGTAAAGTGACCCAGTTACGTTCGAGTAACCATATATTTATTTTTCTGTAGTTTTTCACTTCAGAATTGAGGCAGAAGTAAACCCAATTTACAACTGTTTATACGTCTACAGAAATAATAAAAAATGCAAGTGAAATACACCTTACATCCAGTTTAGATTACATATGTTATTGTTAAAGTAAATTTGGTTACTTTGGTTATTGTTAATTTGCAGAAAATGTGTTAGGATAATAATGAAGAGACGTCTACACTAATTACACGTACTATTTAATGAACTAAATTATACAATACGGTACTCTTAGTATTCGTGGTCAACTGCAATGACATAATAAAAAATGAGTTACAAGAAAAATAATATTATTGTTTGCTTTGGTTTAGCGCATGAACACATGGTTACGCACATAAATGGGTGTGTGAACGTTATGCAATTTTATACGTTTAAATTAGGATATATGTTTCATAATTTCTAAACATGGTAAGAAGTGGGAGGTGTGGTGAAGACAAGAATTTATTAAACATGGATATGGATGATCAGACACACATAATCGTTTTTCCCGCTAATTCTGTGTATCTACAAAAACGTTTTTAATGGGGAACTGCAATTTGCATAAAATTTGCTGTTTAAACGTAATTATTTGTAACTTATACTACACCTAAGCATATAGTATAGGTCATACAATGTTCAATTGATTAAATTTTGCAACACATTAAAGTATTTAATTACACTCTCATTAAGTATTTCATTAACAGTAACAATGAATCCTCTTATTACACTATAACGTGTCAGATTCTCTTGGGTAATAAATAACAGATTGTAATTATAGCCGACTTGATATATTATGTTCCTGGAAAATGATTAGATGATTAGCAATTACAAAGTGTAGTTTTACTTAATAGTTTTTTGTTTCCTAATTAACAAAATATTTCAAATACAATATTTAATATCTTTTCCACCTGTTAATATAATCATAATGACTTATACTTTGCAAGGTACAAAGTACAAGGAACGGAATTAAGGTTCTTAAAGGCTGTGAAAGGGTTGTGGCAAGAGAGACCTTATCAGAAATTATCATACTAGAATGGATCTAGGCATAGGTAAAAGCTTAAATGAGAAAATCTCCCGGTAAAAAACGTAGTGGCGGTTTTTAAAATCCAGCTAGATTTTCAAGAAGAGCCCCAGAAAAGTGTGGAAAGACTGTAAACGATGATTGGATGACTTCCATTGAGATTGGAATAGGCTAGTAGCCTAAGCCGTAAAGGATGACGACGTCGACGGCTTTGCAAGATAACAAAAGAAGCAAATGCTAGGCAAAAACATTAGATATGTTTCACAGTTTCCTAAGAACTGTGGGTGAGAATTGATTCCTTTCTGGACAAGCGTATATTAGAAATAATTTATACACACATGTGTACATAGTTTTAAAACTACTGACTATGTTTCTCGTTATGCTAATATGAGCGTGTTAGTTGTCATCTCTTTAATGTTCGTAGTTGCAGACGCGTCAACTAAGTGAACTGTATGAGTATTATCATGTAGGTAATCGTAGTAGCACAGATCTGAAACAAACACGTTTTGATGAGTATTTAATTACTATCAGTTTAAAAGACACATGCCTATTATAAGCAAGACAAATATACGTGTACAACCTAAATATACAAAAAATATTCATAATGAATGTCTGTGTTTGATACTTCTCTACTTTAAGGGCACTAATTTGTTTCGGATCAAACGTACAACTTTCTCTGGAACTTTATATTTATAATGCTATGTACTAGTTAGCTACATCAAGAAATATTTACACAGTTTATTTAGGTTTGTTTGTTTCCTACATACTTAAGCTTCAGTATCGTATGCAGTTTTCAACAAACCCAAAATTGAATTTTTCGTTCTAAATTTTTCAGAATTTTCTTCTCACTGATAGCGGTTTCATTTCATACTCGCTACGCCCTACCCATTCAGTATTTTTATTCCTCTTGTAGGGCGTAGGGAGTAGACCATACAGTGTCTAGGATAGACGTGTGCCCAAAGATTTCGCGTGTCAACGGCATTTTCCCAATATCAAACAACTGCTTTTACACTAACAGCGCTACGCTCGTTGTCAGTTTGAGTTGCAGCCAAATGGACGTGATCCCAACACGGATGTTGTCGTTAGTGAAATGTAAAAAATACTTCATTTGTGGAATTGAGAAAACGAGGACACGAAAACACTTTGTAAAATTATAAAAGTGGAGGCTCAAGTTTTAAATCTTTGTTAAAATTATGAATTATTGTTCCTAATCTATATTTTAACTATATTTAAGTTAGATTTGTGCTTACTGTTATTAAAAAATATTTAATTAATTAATGCAGCGGAAAGCTTAAACGTTTTTATAACATTAAAGTTTCTAAATAAAAATGTAATTCAAGCATAATATGTTCAATTAAATTACATTGAAAATAAAGTTACACAAAGTCTCTCACTTGGCTTATGAGGTATGACACGTGACCTCAAAAGAATTTAAAAAATGTTCTATTCTTGTATAATTTAATCTAAAGTTTTAGGACTCGTAAAAAAGCAATAAGACTATTTTGGTGCGAATTCTAGTACATACTTTAAAATGCTCCTTTGACGCTCCTTTGTAGATCCGTAGATTGGGTATCACAGCGCCTATTTTTCTTGGTAATTATATCACACAGACGTGCAACAGCGATAACGTTCGTTGAAAACGCTGCTACTTAGGTGCTACAGTTTTGTAAGTGTAAAAGGGTTTCAAAAATTAGCAACCATACACTTGGAGTAGCGCCGTATTGCCTAGCGCGTAACGAATGTAAACGCGATGCCCTGTTTTCTGTCTCTCCTCGTATGACTGACTGTATGTCACCTTTGAATGAATTAGAACCCGATTTTAAGCTTAACGATCGCTGACAGCTGGTGTGAGTATTTCTGCGACAGCATAGAATGATCAGCCGTGATACTAAATAAGGTACAGACAACCGAGTGTAGATCGATGCTATCTGACATATCTCGACTCAGTACAGTCTTTAGGAGATTTCTGACTCTAACCAGATCATTGCCTACGTACTGCGTACGAACTGACCACTGTATGGAAATTGTTAGCAATATCAGATAAAGGAATGTAGACATAAATACGTATGGATAAAAATGATAAACTAGGATAAGTACGTAGAACATTTCTGTAAGTAAACATGTCAGAAAAATAATAGAGACGTTGAAAGAAATCACACCATTTTCTTTAATAATGAAATATTTAGAAAGATCCTTTACACGTTTATTATTTTCACGAAGACACAAGTTAAATTTTTTAAACTTGTCATTGGAAAACGCGTAGAAGTAAATATTATAGAATATTTCTAAGGCATGATGTAAAACGTTCATACTTGCTAGTTTAATACTAATTTGACCTTTAAAATCCACGAAGCCTTGCAGTAAATAACAGAATAGTACTACAGGAAAAAGACGAAAAATATATTTGTATAATTTATAAATAACAGAATGTTGTGTAGCGGCAGTCCATGGCGAGTTAATTCCTGAAATTTTGCACAGTACTTTCTCCAGTTGCAAAGTCAACGGTATAGACACCATCGTACAAACTGTATGTAATACACTGGACGTCAAAACAAAGAAACAGCAATTTTCAGAATATTTCTTTTGTTCATATTGTTGTTTCACTGTTCCCATAGAGCAATTGAACGCATGAGGAAGTTGCCAAAGGCAAGTATGTGTTGCGTTTACGTTCTACTTACTAACAATTTTGTAGCATCGATACTTCATACAGAATAATCCGTATAGCGGTTTTCTAATTAAATACAACAATATTATCAACTTCCTTGTAACGTTAACGGTGAAGTCTAAATTTAAGTATTGGGATCGCGAAATAAATCGTGTTCGAGATAGTGGCTGATTCTGATTCTACTAATCTCAAAACATGAAGAAAAATAATTTTCCGAAAAGTATCTGTGCGTGTGTGTGTGTGCGTGTGTGTGTGTGTGTGTGTGCCTGTGTGTCTGTGTGTATGTAGAATTTATTTATGGGGCACGATAACTTCCAGAAATTCAAACAGAATTAAATAATATTTTGCACGTTTGCCCGAGTTGTAGAGGACTCAAGGCCTCTTGACTTTGGTTAAGGAGAAAAGGTAGTTTACTTGCAAAATTTTACGATTTAACAAGAGTGAAGTACTTAATTTTTATAAAGGATCCTGAAAAGAATATCATAATAATCCAACGCAGAAAGGGAAATTAAATATCTATAATTGAAAAGAGTAGCTAGGAGGGTGTAATTTTTTGAACACAACCTTTTTGCTGTCGAATAAAGTACTTCGTTTAGAATGATAAGATATCTTAATAATTACACATAATGAAACTGTTACTCAATAAAACTGTAAATATCAAAAATGGGGTTTTTGGGTTGTGGGGAGAGGTAGTTTCCCGGCAATGTTTTGTGTTTTAACAGGTGTAAACTATTTAATTTTGATAAACAAAGTATTTTGAAAAGAGGATTATAATAATCTACTGCAAATAGGTAGATGAAATATTTAAAAGTAAAAATGGTAGTTGAAGCGGAGGGGGGTAGTTTTTGAAAATTACTTTCTAGATGTCGTATAAAGTACTTAATTTTGAAGGACAATTTACCTTATTAATTATATATAATGAAACTATTAGGCCTACCGTCCACTGTAACCGTGTTCGGCCGAACGATATTCGGCCGAACTCGACCGAAGTAGCCCGAATGATCCCCCAACTTAAGAAAAGAATGGACCTCGTCCATTGCATCAGACTCGTTCGGGCGAGTTCGGCGGAAGACGGCCGATGTATCAACCGGTCCGAATGGAATGGGATTTTCCGGTCTCATTCGGCCGAACTGAGTGGTCGGGCTAGGTGACGTTTATTTTGTCTTAATTGTAATTATCATGGACTGTGAAAAATTAATTAGTTCGGTGCAAGAACACGTTCCGTTGTGGGACATGCGAGACCGATGTTATCATCGCCGGGATATCCAAAGAAAACTATGGACAAGAGTTGCTGAGGAAATGGGAGCTACAGGTAAGTTACCAGTCAATGAATTTTAAAAAAGTATTTATTTAACTGAATTTACAATGTTGAGGACAGAGGTCAACACATTTTTTTAACTTATAATTTTTATTCAACTTAATTTAAACACTAACAATCCATAATGTTTATCGGGTACGTTTTATTTCCATTTATCAGACGACTAATAATCAATAATTCACTTCTTGTTCACTAAAAAAAAGTTAAAAATTTTTCTCTGACAGCATAAGCAGCATTGACACCCCTGTTTTCGCCAAGGGAAGCAAATCGGTTTTCAGTTTGTGTTGACGGAGCAACAAATAAAGCTACATGATGTGTCCCTTCTTTATCAATAGTAATATTACGTAACAAACAGATGCATTTAACAATTGTGTCAGCTTCATCCGGATTCACTTCAATAGCCTTGTGCAAAAGCCTCCATTTGCTAGTCATAATTCCGAACGCACATTCAACTACTTGTCGTGCTTTTGAAAGCCGGTTGTTGAAAATAGTTTCTGATGGCCCGAGTTTCGACACAGTATACGGTCTCATCAAGTAGGTTTTCAGTGGATACGCTTCATCGCCAAGAAGTACGTGGGGGACTGTGGTTTCAGTTCCTGGAAGACCAGAGAGTCGTTGAACGCCCAACGCTCCCGTTTCAAGTTTCTTGGAAAGATTCGAATGCGTGAAAATGCCTCCATCACTCTCTTTACCGTAAGCACCGATGTCAATTGCTAAGAACCTATAGTCTGGTCCAGCAACAGCTTGCAAAACGATTGGAAAATACTGTTTATAGTTCCTGTACATGCTGCCTCAATGAAGGGGTTTTTAATGCGCACATGTTTTCCATCTATGCAGCCAACGCAATTCGGAAACTTCCATCGGTTCCAAAACTGTTCAACTATACAGAGCACATAATCTTCTTCGGGAAAACGCATATGTACGGCGTGGAGGTTGTCCCAAATTGCGTTGCATGTTTTCTTGACGATTCGTCCAATCGTCACATCAGAAATTCTAAATGAATATCCCAGTGTTTTGAACGAAGAGCCAGTCGCTATGTACCTGCAAGAATAATATTAAACAACATAAGTTAATAGAAAAAAATAGTGCAAACTAACATATAGGTGACAATAATGTAAATATAAATTTATAGGTTACAATAAATTAAATATAAATCAAATGAACTCTAACTATTGATAATGTTTCCCGGAGTCATTCCACGTGGAATCACCGAACCTTTTGTGAGGTAAATCGTGATATTCAGCGTCTTTTTTAATTTTTATTATTAATAGCATAGTTGCATAATATACAAAACCATTCCATTGGCAAAATTTTAATGCGTTATAAAAATGAGACGAAGATTGTGTGTGTTAAAAATTTTAGGCAATCTACAACTATATGAAATAAACAAAGGCTGTCAACGATTACACGCGGAATGGCTACGGGATGGAGAAGTTACTTGCTTTAGCAGTACAAATATTTTTTTGTTATGATAGTACTAATTTGTTGGTGTTCATTTGTGTTTCAGTGGAGGATGTTAAAAAAAATGGCAGGGACTTCGAGACACCTTCAGAAAAGAGTTCAACAAAGCCGTTGACCACAAGTCGGGGGAAGCAGGGGTTGACACCGGTGATTTTTCATGGCTGTACTTCAACCAAATGCTCTTTTTGAAATAGGTAGTAGCTCAGCGGAAATTGCATGGGACTTTTTCCCGAAAGAAACCCCTACATTTCCAAGAAATGCTACATTTCATGACCAGGTCATGAAATGCTTTGCCCGTATACATTACTATTTACGTCAGTGCCTATTACTTAATAAATATAATTTTGATACGTTATGAGTAATCATTTATGTACTGCTTACCTTACTGTCACAGCCAAGCGTTCCTCAGGTGTTATCACTTCTCTAAAATACGATAGTATTCAAAAAATGTTATTCCGTCTTCCTGGAGCTGACCGTGTAAATGGTGAAACTCACGTAGTCGACTCCTTTCACACAGTATCGAGTGTACCCAACATTTCCGCTTTTTTTCCCTCCGTCTCATCATCAGGTATGAATTTTCCAACAACAACATATCCTCCACATCCATTCCAATAATTAAAAAAAATGTACGAAACAAAAAATACCGTTTGACAACTGCTAATTCGGCTTAAACCAACTGACAACTAAACTGACGAAAATCGGCTCCAGTGGACGAATGTTCGGCCGTTCTGCCGGTCGTCCGTTTAGACGGCCGTACACGGCCGAACGCACATTCGAGTGAACACGGTTCCAGTGGACGGTTTACCTTACTCAATAAAAGTGTATATATCAGAAATTGGGTTGTTTGGTTAAAGGGGAGGGGTAGTTTACCTGCATTGTTTTGTGTTTTAACAATAGTAAACTACTTAAATTTGATGAATACGTGCCCGACAATCAATTCATAATAATCCACTATAAAATGGTAAATGAGATATGTATAAATGGAGAGAGTAGTTGAAGGAGGAGGGTTGATTTTTTGAAAATTACTTTGCAGATATCAAGTAAAATACTATTGTTTAATTTTGAAGGATAAGATACATTAGCCGTTAAATATGATAAAACTTATTAGCTAAATATTGTTACGACATTACAGAACAACCTACGTGATTCTCGAATGTACGATAGGAATCCTGCTGTAATGTTTTGTGTGAACGTGATTTCAACATGCGCTCGCGAGACTTTTCTAGACGTCGCCAGCCACGCGCACTGTGTCAAGGCCGCAATCAATTGCGTCCTAGTGTAGAGCTGATGCGTAGTGTATGGAACATTCTGGTTTTTCAGCGGGGTATAAGTACAAGTTCTCAGCGACGCTCAGTTCAGTTTGAGTCGCGATTTATTTGAGTGCGGTTCGTAATATTGTGGCGAAGTGTCATGTGTTTTATAATTGTGCGGGACAAAAGTAGTACAATTGAGTTTTATATTAGTAGACATTTTATTGCGTCTGAACAATTTTTATTTGATTTGTTATAATAGACTATCTTGTTGATTACAAACTATTTAATTGTGATAATTAAACCTGGTGATTATTGTCGTAAGTGGTGTCTTGTATTTTGTTTTCCACTGTACCATACGACGATCAGTAGACCGTCGTAACAATATCATTAATGGTGAGGATCGGGTGAGCAGGAGGGATGATTATCAGCGTAGTTCAGTTTCTTTATAAGAATAAAATACTTAATTTTTATAAATAAAGTGACTCGAAAATAACATTATATTAACCGGCTACCCCATAATAACAAAAATATCTATAAATAGTAAAAATAGTTTGAGGGTGGAGGATATTTTCTTAGAAATTATCGAACCGAATTTAAGTAAATGATTTTAAATACAAATCTTCGAAAATGTAAGTCATGTATGGTTCTCCAAACTGATATTTAATTTCTAAATTAAGCAAAGCATTCACTAATTAAATGTGTGATTTTTATTAGACTGAAAAGAAACTGAACACTTTTATTAATTATTCATGAATTTTTAATTATACTATTTACAAAAAACTATGGTTTATCTAATAATTAATTTATTAAATGTTAGTTCCATTTTTATGACTATTTTAAATGCGGTATAAAACTAACTGAGAAACGATTCTCCAATATTCGATACTTTTAAAGTAATTTGTAACATTCAAGGCTACGTAAATTCATCTTATAGTTAATAATTTTCAATAAAATATTTCGTACAGTTCTTTTCTAAAACTCTCGACAAAAATTGGTCACGTATTTTAAATATTTTACTTGTTTATCAGTGCAGTATAATATATTTCAGGTGGTACTAATAAGTTAGCTATTTAAATTATTGATGAGTCATTATCTTTAGGGAAATAGAGGTTATAGTGTTACCGTCAAACAATTGATACTGTCTTCCCTGCAAAGTTATATTTGTAAAAAATATACTGCGTTAATGAAATATATTTTAAGTTACTTTCTAAATACAATTTTAAAAGTGCTCATTGCGTAATACGAAGAGTTAGCCTAATATTAGCCTAACATTATAGAGAAGTGGCAAGAAACATTTGCGAAATTACAATATTCAGTATTTTAATTTGTTACACTGGAATACACCAAACATTACGTTTCATTGTATTACCTTTAGATCAGGTTTAACGGGGAATATTTCAGATTAATTTTAGATCAAAAAATACTTCTCTCCCTGTTGTGAATTGGTCCAATTTCTTCAGAGATGTCCTGGTTTGATTCTGTAGATTCTTGTAGCAATTCTTTCTTCTATTTTGATCTTGATATTTATAATTATTCAATTGTTTATCTGGAGATGCACTGATATCACATATATTATAAATTATTTTTCACTATAAGTATTTAAATCAACCTTTTTGCATTCAGTTGTTATAGAATCAATCTATTTTCTTCCTCAACATTTATGTTGCTAACGCCTCTCTTAGATGTCTCCTTGGTTTCCAAGTAACATTTTTATATCACCCTGGTGACATCATAAGAATAATATAAACAAACTTTTACTATTTTATATGTCATTTTCTTTTAAAAGGATATACCTTTTTTATAAAAGTTCTTATCTTCATTTTATTTGTTTCTTTGTTCTTCTGATAAAAACTGATAATTTTGACATCACTCTTGACTATTTTCGTATCTATATTTCCTGAGTTAATGATTCACTTTTTATTTATTTTTGTTACAAACTTATTTATTATTTCTTTTTGTACATTTCACTTTCTTAAATTTATTTTATACACTTGGTAATCTTTTAACATAAACTGACATTGTTTCCTTATTATTTTAATAGAAATCTTATTCATATAATTTGACTGACTATGATTTTGGTACTTTCTTGTTAAGACTAACATTAGTGTTATTAACACTAGTATTCATAATATTAATAAATGTGACAAAAAATGATTACTAATAACTATTAGTAATATGTTATAATTCCCCTTAACTGACTGTGTTTATAACTTTACAGTCTGCACACAAAAAACAAATTTCATAAGTAAGTTCTTACTTTAATTATAATAAACATAACATACAATAAACAATTAAAATTAAACCTATTCAATTAAGTCTTTCTTAAAATATTATGTCTCCTGGTACTTTTTAATAATATAATCATGGTATATTTATGTTACTAGGGCATAGTAAAAATGTCACGTAACAATATGTATGTCTTTGTTTAAGCTAATAGACTAGAAAACAATTGGCTACTTCCGCAACAGTGTTTTCAGGCTTTTATGAAATTTTGTGCAGTAATACCTATTAATTATTAAATAAATAATTGTTGCAATACATCTTTGAATTACGTACGCAAGAAAAAAGCGATATAATATGTTTGCTTAATATCAAAGTGGTAACTGAAAAGCTCATAGGGCGACATCTGTAGCTTGGCGGTAGAATACAATTTTTCGTGTTGTAAGATTCATATTTCATGCAAATACCAGTTAATTTCTAATTTTACCTACTAATTGATTCATTGTTTATCAGTTGTTCGAAATTTACGTGTACCGCTTGGTTTGAAGAATAGACAAAATCGAACATTTCCTGTATTGCCTGAATTCTTTGCTGAAAAGAGTCTAGTGCCACTGAAAGTTCTCAGTAACATTCATAACATGCTTACTAAAAAATGCCGTGCTGTGCCTTCAAAAACAATCATTTTGAGTGGGTGCTTAAATTTAAACGTGCTTTTACGAGACTCGAAGACAATGCCCGCAGTGGACGCTAACAAAATACAACAACTCCAGATATTATTAAAAAGATTTAATTCAAAGGTCTTGTTAAATATACTTTTAACTTTATAATAAATCTAGGCATTACGGTTACTTAAAGCACCGTACTTAAAGCATAAAGCTTACAACACAAAATAAATCATTTATTGATTTTATGCAACAAACGTTTCTCTTACAAAACAAAAGTTGACCTGTATTGTTAGGGTTGTTTGCTTGTGTTTATAAAAGGTTGTACTACTGTTACGATTTTATGAAAAGCAACAGGATTCTGTGATGTTTTAAATAGAAAGATATTTGTATATTGTTCACAAAGCGGAACATGAAGTGTTACAAATGTACATTGAAGGAACAACGTGGTAATTTAATTAGATAAAATTTGTTTTCTTGCTATTAACATTACGAAATTAACATGCTTAGTGTCAACCTCTAATTCAAATAAACCTTATAACACAAAATAACTTTTGTAAGTTTGCTTACTAACAGAAGTGAATGCAGTGAATTACAGTCGTTAACACTTCATGACGTCAAACGTGATAGTTGTGTGAGACATGCTGTCAAGTTATATCTTGTAAAGTTAACGACAGCACATTTATCATCTACTACCTAATCATATCTATCCTTCCGTGATTTAAAAACCCAAGTCGGCTTATATGACTACTGCGCAATAAAAGCAATTATTAAATAAACATAAACGGAACTGATCATAGCTAGGTAACTGGGGCAATTTGAGTCATACACATAGGCAACTGGGGTAATTTGAGTCATATGCAGGAATTGACAAGAAACTTTAATCAGCGTGTAACGTAGTATCTGTCTCCGCGTTCAATAAACGTCGCATGAGACCCTGCCAAAACGATTGTACTCCACTTTCATGTACATTTACTCTATTAGTATAAAACTATCTAAAAATTAGGTTGAATACGGCGTACAGATTATATACAAGGAATAAAAATAACAGACTAAAGAATATTGCAGACGCTCTCCTTCTTGAAGAACAATCTGGATTTAGAAAAGGGAGATTGTAGTGACAATGACACAATTATGCGCCAGTTGAATGAAAAATGAAATAATTTCAATCTAGAGACACGTACTGCCTTCATAGACTATAACAAAGCATCTGATCGGGTCAAGACAGACATACTGTGGAAAATATTAGAGCAAAGGTGATATCCGCATCATATAATAGAAGTAATAGAAAGCCTATATGAAAGAACGGACGTTAATATAAACACCCGGAAGAAGAAAACAGAACCTATTACTGTTAACACAGGCGTTAGACAAAGGTGCAGTTTGTCACCTACTTTATTTAACTGAAGTTTAATGAAGAAATTTGTGTTAGTGGTTGAAATCACAATCAGAATGATCACTGTTGCACACCACTATATAAAAATATTCCGATTAGCGCTTTCAAGCTACACTGAAACACAAGGAATTTGCTAGAAAAATATGTACTGTAACTGTACAGATGGTGGGACAGGGTTTAGAGGGTGAGGAAGGGTCATTAATTTATAGCTTGTTGCGTGTGAGCAGGGTGGGGGAGAGGGGTGAAGGGTTTGTTTTTACATATTTCCTGTATATTTCGATCTGACGATGGGCTGTGAAGCTTGAAAGCGCTAATCGGAATAATTTTATATAGTGGTGTGCAACAGTGATCATTCTGATTGTACTTTATTTACGTATATATTGACGATGATGTAAGGCAATGGAAGCAACGAACTAGTCCTGGAATCTACTTACTTCCCGATAATTTCTCCATTAACACTCTGCTGCTTGCTGACGATCAAGTTATCCTACAAGAAAACTAAAATAGATTACAAAAAGCAGTGTATCAACGTAGTAAAATTTTCCAAGAATATAATTTAAAAATTTCCATGACAAAGATTAAAATAATGCATTTAAAGGAAAATTCCCAGTACGATCCGAAATGGTAATTGACAAAAAATTGTTGGACAAATATCCCACTACAGATATCTAGGGTGCGACGTAAGCTATGAATATGAAGACGATATCGATAATAAAATAAACAGATACCAGAGGAGGTGTGGCACAATTCATAAGACTCTGGGAAAGAAAGTACAAAAAGATACAGAATTGAGATTTTATAAAGTAATGGCGGCACCACATTGATGTATGGGAGTGAATCGTGGGCACTCACCCAAAATTTGTGAAAACGAATTGAAGGTGGTGAAATGAAATTCTTAAGGAGAGTCAAAGGGTTCACCCTAGGAAATAACATAAGAAATGCAGACATAAGCAAGAGCTGAATATATACTCGATAAACGATAAAATTAAACAAAATAAAGAATACTGGATACAACGCATAAATAGAATGTGTTGACTCGAAAACACAAAAAAAAGATACTCCAGTATAAGCCAAGCCACTTAGAGAACGAGATAGAAACAGACCAAGAAAACGGTGGCTGTGAAAACGGAACAGGCTGCAAGCCTAATCCTTGAAGTGAAGAAAAAGAAGAGTATAAAACTAGGAAAGAATTAGGTGTTTGTTAGATGCTACAGTGAGGGGAAATGCGCATCTAGCTTTAGCTACATTTTGTCCTAGTGTCACAGAACCTTGACCTGCTGAAACTAACCTTTAGACACTCTCTTTTGCGGGAGGCGCAGTTCTCTGGTCAAACAGAGAACCTTCCAAAGATCTTCGTTTGGTCTATTTTATGACTAAAAATTTATAAAATAAATAACTTATAAAATAACTGTAAAATCTATACCAGATGACTGAAGGTTTTCCTTCTTCTTTTTCAGGCTGTAGACCTTACGACCCGTTGCATACTCCTTGGTCCGACCCAAGGAGTATACTTCTTCCGCACTCCTTTCGGATTATAAACCAAAATTTGTTTTTGGTATCCTGTTTTTATGCATCCTTTCAGCATAGTCTGTCCAATTCCTCTGTATTTCTGTATCCTTTCGTTTAGATTGTATATTTCAAGGACGTTCCAAATTACGGAATGTATTCATTTCGTAGCCGGTCCCTCCGTGGTACTCCTAGAACTAATTGTGAAAATTGAAGGTTTACCTACATACAGTTTTCTATGGGAATGCCGTGAGATACGCACGTCTTGTTGAAAATTCTATGCACAGGAAAGAAAATCAATTTTTTTTGTTTTTGTTTTAGTGTCATCCATGAATCAAGACATTAATGTGATTAAAATTTTTTATTTAGTAAGTTATTACTTAGGAAAAAAGACATTTTTATTTTCCCTATATATTTTTTAGTTGTTTCAAAAGCAAAGAAAATATTTATATAGAAAAAAAACTATATACAGGGTTCCGAGAATAACCAGTTTATAATTAGAAACTGGAAAATTACGGTTTAAGTATAATTCACATTACTTAGCAGCATTGGTCAACATAAACTTATTCAACCTTACAGGTTGGTAAAGTATCCTGTCTGTCTGTCGCTCTCTCTCTCTCTCTCTCTCTCTCTCTCTCTCTCTCTCTCTCTCTCTCTCTCTCTCTCTCTCTCTCTCTCTCTCTCTCTCTCTCTCTAATAAAACACTGTATACTAGTACATTATATATTATGACAATATTATGTAACACCTATGACTGACAACTAAACAACTAAACAATAACCAAGACCTACGTGACGCGTCCAACCATTTAACTAAAACAATGCTTGAGAAAAAAATTACTGTCGGTACTCATAATACGAGAAGACAGAATGTATTTTGCATGAAAATAAATAATTTTTTTCTAAGAAATATATATTGTAATTTCACTTAGCGGAGAAAACTAACATTTCAGTTTAGATAACAGATGCTCTGCATTGTGCATTAATTATGCCAATTTGTCTTTTGTCTGCCATCAGAATATGTCTGCCAAGGTTTTGTTACTCCGTCCGTCTCAATAACAGATATTTGTTTATTCTATTTCAATAAATTAATTTTACTCGAACTTCATAAAACCTTTTTTATCGTGGATTACCAAGGTGCTAATCTTATTGTATTCAAACAATATAGATTAATAAATTCATAAATCTCAAACCCTTTTAAGAAAACAGTTATACAAAATCGACTGGATGAAAACCGTTTAATTATAATCGACTTGATAACGATCAGGTTTTACCAATCAAGTTGTTTAAATTCTTATCAAATTTGATATCTACACTAAATATAAATATAAAATTATATTTAGATTTTAATTATGTAATAATATGTAATTAGATATGTAATTAATTACAATGGTATTATGTATTTATTATGTAATGTTTATATATTAGTCGTAGATATACATTAACTATATGGTTTTTATACAACATTGTTATTGCTAGTTTTTAGGTCATGAAAGAGATATTTCCTTTTCCAACATTACGAATACAATTAGCTTAAGAAAATATTCTTAGAAGTCACATGAGAAATCACCAAGTTTGTTTATGAAGAAGTATTTCCTGTAGCTTCATCTTATATTTTTACTGTTTATTGCTACCTGGCCATACAGCGTATCTCAATACTGCAATGTGCTTAAGTTGTAAATAATTATGAGGCTGAGTCAGCAGTTGCATTATAAAAACTTTAACTAAATATCCGGCATACTATGGTATGAAGAACTTAAGTGCTACATCCAAACATTTACCCAAATGCTCTGCAGACTAAGAAACTAAGGAATTAAGTAGTAATGAGTAGTAACAAGTCGGAAGTAGAAGTACATACATGTACTTCAAGTTTCATGGCTTAATTTTCGGTAGACAATACATCGTATTGTTGATAATTGTAGCAATTGGCATCTTGTACTTCATTGGTCACTGATAACAGATCAGATTTCCTTACAACTCTTATTACACAATAAACTGTACAAACTAATAATTCTGTAAGATATAAGATACACTAGGTATAAGTACGCTGAACCTTGCTAACACTTTCCATTATATACAATTAATTTTTCTTCGGATGTAATATATTGTTACGACGTCACAGAACAATCCATGTGTCTATCGAACGTTCCAGAGAGAACCAGAATGTAAGCGTGTGGCGTACGTGCTTGTAGAAGCATTTGCGAGAGACTTCTCTATTCCGCCAGCCGTGCGGATTCTTTCTAGGCCGAAGTTAATTACGTAGTTCATACGGACGCTAAGACGCAATTAGGAATCGTCTAGATTTTCGGCGCCTATAAATACATGGCGGCAGCGGCCTTAGAATCAGTATTAGTGCGAATTATTGACCGTGCGGTTCGAGAGTTATAGTAGCGATATTACTGTGCGCGTTCAGGTGGTTATTAGTTAAGAGTGGTGTTTTATAATAAGACGGTATAATTGTAATATATTGTGTTTAATTTTAGTGGACATTTTATTGCGTGTGAACAATTTTCATTTGATTTGTTGTAAAAGACAGTGTTGTTAATTACGAACTGTTTAAGTGTAAAAATTAGAGGTGTGATTAGTGACTTAATTGGAGTCTTGTACTTATTTTGTTTCCGCTGTACCTAAGACGATCGAGTAGACCGTCGCAACAATGTGTTTAGAACTAGGTCACGAAAATGTAGTAAACATTGCTATACGTAATGAGTTTCTGTGGTACAAAATGGAAAATGATGTTTCATATGTTTTATGATTTCCGATATAATGAACATGCGTCTTATTGTCTGTAATCATTTAAAATTGTATTAATTTATCTAGGATAATTTCAATTAAAGTTAGGTTAGAAATCTGTTAAAAAGTAAAATAACCCAATTCGTTATAACGATCGACTGCTACTTAAGTTGGTAAGTAAAGTGGTAAGTTAGACAAAAAATAATAGGCCTATATTCGTTTTATTTCTACAGCGTGTAGACCTTTGCTACACTTGTAAATTTTTCATGACAAAAACTGCGAAGCAAGTAGCGTTAGTCGTCCAGCCTTCCTTGGTTACTTTGTTTAAAAACCATTTTATGAGTTCATAGTGACGATAATATTATTACCATTATTATTATTATTACTACTACAACTACTACTACTCATCATTAGGCGTCACGCTCAACAGAAAAGAGAATTGGGACATGGTTGTGACCTTCGTGAGGATGGTCCTGCGGCAAAAGAAGCTTGAACTGGACTCTCTCACAGGTCGATCATATAGATAAAGCTGTAGAAGCCTAGTAGGCGCAATACGAGCTGCCACCCTGAAGCCATACGAATAGTTGTTCCAGGGGGGGTTCCCTGCCTGTAAAGTGGAGGTTTTTTAGTGGGTGCGAGTCCCACACACCGGGAGACCAGTCGGGTGTCTCCTGATGGTGCATAAGGCATTTTTCCTCCCCCGCAAAAACAAAAAACTACTACTACTACTACTACTACTACTACTAAAACTACTACTCCTACTCCTACTACTACTACTACTACTACTACTACTACTACTACTACTACTACTACTACTACTACTACTACTACTACTACTACTACTACTACTACTATTATTATTATTATTATTATTATTATTATTATTATTATTATTATTATTATTATTATTATAACCGCAGCACTATTATCCTAGATGGACCGCTAGGCTCATAAAACAGTTAGCTGAGTGGACTGACCGCAAACACGGCGAGATTAATTATTTCATAACGGAGTTTCTAACTGGCCACGGTCTGTTCCGGGCTTACCTATATAGTATGGCGAAAGCAGACAGACCAAACTACAATTTCTGTAAACAGGAATTAGACGATGTGAATCACAGCTTTTTAACCTGTGATAGATGGAAAGAGGAGAGGCAAACCCTGAAAAATATAGTGGGACAGATCTCGCCCGAAAATATGATCGGAATAAGGCTGGAGAGCGAACTCCACTGGGATCAGGTAGCAGCCTACATATAGAAGGTACTGAGGGGTAAAGAAGAAAGCCAAAGATGAAATTGTTACGGCCGCTGACATAATAGCAGAAAACAGGTAACGTGGACCCGCTGAAGGTTTAAAACTGAGGAACATCCACAGGACGAAGTACAAATGGCACCACCTTAAAATATTGCGAAAGCTGAGTCCCGAGGCGCATCCATGCAGTGGACAACAGGCTTTGTGGTTTTGGTTTCTCCAAGTCCCACACACCTTTGGAGTGCGGACCCTCCTGCAGGGAACATTAGTTTTCCACAGTTTCCCTTGTAAAAAAAATCACACCACTGTTTGGCTAGTGTGTATCATTTTGCAACATAAATATGAGACTACTTCAATTTTACAAACTTATGACTCTACACTCAGTAAATTATGTCTTAAAAACAAGAGAAAAAAGTAGAAGATACATTTATTTTACACTATAAAATAAACTTTTTCACAGATTGATGAATGACGCTAAACTACAAGAATGTAAAGTGAAATCGAAGGGTACAGAGCGGAACAAAAATCTGTATTTACTACGTTTACTTACGTTGTGCAAGAACCAATCTGTAAGTAGCGTGGAATAATGTATTACGTTTTGATAACAATGTCAATAACGGAGAAGGACGATGGTAAATTAAAATCAATGTACTGTTCCCTGACCAATAAAATATAATCCATAAAAATAGTAAATTTTATAAATATTCCTTTAAGACAAAGGTTTTGTAAAATATATAAAAAAAAACTACTCGCCTCTTTGACAATATACACAATATCTACTCGCCTCTTTGACAATGGCTTAGTTTGTCGAAACAGCTGCCAGAGTTAATTAAAAAATTTGTGAAACTTACCAAGTGTTTTTATATATTTTACAAAACCTTTGTAATAATATGTTTCACCAAGTGCCCAACGAGTCATCAATTAATTCCTTTAAGAACCTAATTTGTTTTAAACGATACTGCACAGCAGAATGCACAACACGTGCCACTTAAGTCATTAACACGACATGCTACAATAGAGTGCGTCATTTCCATATAACACACTTATAACAATGCAGAGCGGTTGTCAAATGGCAATTGTAATACATTTATTTACAAGGCGCAATTACATGGTAAATTGCCAGATGAATGTCACATTGTTAAAGCAGTATAAATTCACTATACAACGCACTACGCGGCAGTTTGTGGACAACTTATAAAGTAAAGCAATCTTCTACCCAGCAAACACTATGACGATGTTGAAGACTGTAACAATGGTCTTGCTTCTCAGTCTGTGTATCGTCGCCGGAGAGGCACAGCGTAGTTCAGGCGGCAGTACCTCTGGATGTGTAGGGTACTACAGGCCGGTGAGTAACCTCATCGAAAAACCAGTTTTACTGTACACGCAAAGCCGCGTTTCAATGTATTTGTGTTTCAGCGTAATTATGTAATATTAATTCTATATGTACTACAACATCAGTACATCGCCCTTAATAAGTATTAATATCGTGACATTAAAATTGTTAACAACTGCAGAATCTCATTGATAGCTGTTTCAACTTTTATATAAGAATTTTTCTTCCAATGTTCCTTGTAGTAACTCCGTACGGAACATTGTGGTATAAATGGTACATTAATGAGCATCCTGAGAATAAAATGATACTTGTTATTTAAAAAATACGTAAGTAAATTAAATTTGTAAACATTTTACTTTAAAAATTCATTGCGGTGCTGAAGGAATCTATTGAGTAATTTTTTATTTGCTTGGCCTACTTAAAATTTTTTTATAATGTCGACATTGTGTTTTGTATATTCCAGAATGTATATTCTGTTTTGTAAATATGGGATTTAGTTTGAGGTTTTGTTTAATTAAAATCTAGATTAATATAAGATATTTTAAAATGTGTATCTTTAAACATTTTACTTAGCTTTTTAGTGATATTTTCATAATAAGTGAAGGTTGTATTATTATAAAATTTATGATCATTAATAGCTAGATTTTAAGATGTAGTGTTATTGGGTATTTCCTTAGCAACTATATGTTTATTTTATTTTATAATTTACTTACAGTTTTAATTTTGTATCCATGTTCCACTTATTCAGAATATGAAATTAATTAAAAACATACGAAAAGTTTGAAAAATAAATATTTGGGAAATCTTAATGTTTACAAACACAATATAAAAATTTACTAATTAAAGGACAAGCTCAAATAAAGACGAAACAAGATGAACTATTTAAAATTATATATTTATTAAATAAAACATAAAAATTAAATATTTCTAATATAACCGTCAAAACAGCTGGTGAGGATCCATTAAAACAATCTATAATTTAAATCAAATTAAACCAGTTATACATTATGTTAAATTAAAAAACGAAACAGAAGAAACAGAATCGATTATTCATTAGTTTATATATTGAAATCGAATCAATTTGATTATTCGTTAATTCATTATACGTCTGAAGATACTGATACAGTCAGTAAAATGTGCATCACGTCAATTGAAACGATAAAAAGGAAGATACAAAACTGGTTGCAGAAGAAATTATAATTTAATAATACTTAATATAGTACAATAATACTGCAAGAAACTCATCGAGTTACTTATAAGAAATATCTTGTTTTATGTATATATAATATGTATAAAGGTTTTATTAATCTAACTAACCTTTTGAAAAACTAAGCTCAAAAACTCTTAGATCCGTATACTTAGAGAGACTTTTAGTACGTGAAATAAAAAATTACAACTTTTTGTTACAAACAGATTCATCAACGAAATGTAATTTTTATGCGGAGTTGTACCACTATAGACTGTGTTACTATGGCAATAGTGCAATCGAAACTTTTAAATTCGATTTGTGAAGTAGACAGAGCCTGAAAGTACTGCCTGAAACTGTAGCAGTGCTGCAAATAAAATTAACCACTTCCCCTCAGATCGACATACAATATTGTGTACATAGAAACGTACATATAAAGAGTATAATGTATACCGTAGAATATAAGTGTTGGCCGTATGCATAAAAAAGGTGTGTGTATACGCGCACACGCACACGCACACGCACACACACACACACACACACATACATACATACACAGTTAAATAATATTTTATTATGTTTTCAGTGTACATCCAACGCTGATTGTTGCCCTGGTCTCGAGTGTAGAAGATCTGGAATGTCCGATGGGGCCGTTTGCATGGAGGCTTGAAAGACTTGCTGTGTACTGTTTTTGAAATATTTTTTTAGTTTGTAAATTAGCGTGTCAAAGTTCCATTTAAATATAAATACATGAATATCGTAAAATATTGATTATGTGTTTTAGACACGAAAATTGGTGAAAGCAAGGGAAACAGAGAACAGATGTGTGTGTGTGTGTGTGTGTGTGTGTGTGTGTGTGTGTGTGTGTGTGTGTGTGTGTGTGTGTGTGTGTGTGTGTGTGTGTGTGTGTGTGTGTGTGTGTGTGTGTGTGTGTGTGTGTGTGAGGTAAAAATCTTAATTATGTAGCGTCATCATTAACTTTTCTCATATTTAGCAAGAAAATGAACTACTTAAAAATAGTGTAGTCGTGTAGCTTGTATAATGAAGACATTCCATTCATACACAACAAAGGTATAGGCCTAATTTCAATTATATTCACATAAAAAGTTACCAGTAGCTCCGAGATCTCCACCTGGCGACAGCTCGCATCCGGACTCTTATAGATCACTGCCGCGCCCTTGTTGTCGTCGGGGCCATAGAGCCCGGATCCCGTGAGGAGCCGGTCTCTGTACATCCGTCAACTCGGTATGGGGACAACGCCACAGCGGCAACCATTTCATGCTTAATTTATTCGGTACATGAGTCTTACACATTACTTAGCGGAATGCGACATGGATGCCGGAATCTTGTAGGAAGTAATAATACACCTGGCAAAGCAAATCACCCTGAAAATTAGTTACAAGTATGGGTAGTACATATTTAATTTTATAAAAACAGTACAATGTTGAATACCTGGGCTGCAGTGTGTCTTATAATGCATTCAACGGCGTTGTGAATAAGTTGCGTAAGTTCAACATTATGTGCGAGACCATTAGGCGAACCCTTATGTCAGCAAGGAAAGGAACACATGTAAAATTCTACAAGGTGATGACTCTTCCCACACTTCTTTGAGAGCCAGAAGTGGTCTTTATCTGAGGTCTGAGAATTGGACTTTAACGAAAGGCTAGACCAGTTGCATCCAAGCGGCTGAAATGAGATTTCTCAGGCACGTGGCAGTGTATACTCTACATGATCAAGAAGAAACACAGATATACGGCAGGAACTGAATATTATGATTATTCTCGACAGCATCCCTCAGTATCGGCTGAATTGGTGGGAACATCTTCTCCGAATGGATGACTGCCGCATCCCCAAACAACTCTGGAAATATAAGCCGAGGGGATGGAGACGTGTGGGACGTCCGAGGAAGCGCTGGAGTGACCAGCTCTAATCTTTGCCTATTTGAGACCGGAACAAACCGTCCTTGGTTTAATCCGTGAAGGTGGTGATGATGATGATGATGATGATGATGATGATGATGAGAAACATTACACACACACACACACACACACACACACACACACACACACACACACCATTCGTTTATATACTAAACACGAACACGCTGGACTTCAGTGCACTTAATTTAAGCACTAAGTTGTTATCATGTGATATTAAAGATCAACCTCTCCCAGTTTGGTTAAACGGCCACTTGATGCACGATTTAATGCAGTAGGATAATAACATTTCCTATTACAGAGTACCACAAAATTGTAATCTGTCAATTGCTAAGTATTATAATTTTGGATCGTGACGTCACTGCAGCAGAAAACACAAGACATAAACAAGTATTATATGTAAATATTTAGGCACTTCTGATAAACATTATTCTGACATAAATTGAATTTTATAAGGAAATTACCTACAATGATACACTTTTGAAAATTATTTCCTTATGTAGTTTACATTTACCTCGTTATCGTTGCCTCTTTTATGTAGCTGCTATACTTCGGCCTCTATAATGAAGTATCTGTAGCTTCCTTCAGTGGGCTCAATTCGGCCAGAAGTGCGCTAATTAGTCCCCTGCACTTAACCAGTAATTGTCTATACCCAGAAATAATTAAGGCTTCTTGTGCAGTATACCGATGTTGCCTCGTTGATACTACTAAAAGATATAGTTCACGAAATTGTAATAATTTCTAACAAAACGGGTTAATAACTAATTAATTAATGGTGAATATGCATGAATACACAAATACAGGGGGGGAATTGAATTTAGATAATTAATGCGTAGCACATGGACCGACTGGTTAGTAGTAATTATTGATATATAACATTTTGTTTAAGGTAAGGTATTTAAGTTCGTAACTTTAATGATATGTCAAACAAATCCGTAGGTGTCCGTTACTGTCGACTGTTATTATTTCTTTCAGTAATTTACCTTCTTCTATGGCGTCACTGTTCGGAGTCGAACCTTAGCGTCCGTAATCTTCGGCCTCCATTTTTTCCTGTCCTTGGCGATCGATGGCCATCGTTTAGTATTAAGAGACTGATTTGCTAAAGACAATATAGGATTCACAACATGAGATCTACGACTTTCAAGTAAATTAGTGTGACAAGTACTTTGTTTGGGAAGCGTTACTAGTCGCAAACGTTATATTATTACGATGGTCTCCTTGATCGTCGTATGGTACAGTGGAAACAAAATACAGGCACCAATGAAGCCACTAATTACTAGCTTCAGTTAATCACAAATAACAATTTTTAATCAACAAGGTACTCTCACACAAAAATTTAAATTAACTTTGTCCACACGCAATAATAATATCAAGTAATAGAGTTCCACACTAATTATAACAGGTTAAAAACTTTTCAGTAAGCCTCAAGAATGACTCGATTCGCACTAAGGTAGTCGCTCAACGTAACTGACGGACAAAGACAGACGCTATTGCTTATATATAGGTAGCGCACGTGTTCCAGAATATCTTTCCAGCCTTACTGCGGCATGCCAGCGTAAAGCGTATTTACAAGCACTCTTGAACACTCTGGAAGGTACTTTTGTGTTACCCTGTGATACACTTCAGCTGCTCGACTAGTTTAGATACGGGTAGAAGGACGCTCTCGACTTTTCGAGAAGGTTCAATCGTTACAATATTTCTATAATACCATTAAACACTTTTCATAATATCCTATTGTTTCAAAGACTTGTGACAGACTTATTTAAGAAAACGTACATTTTAGTTCTTATATTACCACCTTATATTATTCTGTTCTGTTAATACAATATTACACACTATTCCGTTGTTATATGTCCTAATATTTAATTGTTCACAGTACATATGCTTTCTCTGGTTAAAATGTTTATTAATAAGTTTTCAGCTATATCGCCCACTACTGGGCAATCAAAGCATGGTAAACAACCTTTCACACTAAAATATCTTATACAATGTAGAAGTTTTTAGTAATGAATTAAAAAATTACTAATATTGCCAATAACTCTGCACTGTACACTTGTGACTACCCGGTCGTCTATACTATTCGGCCCGATTCTCCTCATAATTAATAAAATTTGAATAAACTGGCTTTACGAATAAAGTGTACAAAACTACTTGTTTTTTAAAGTTTCCAGACCTAAGGAAAATGGATGGATATTTCAGCTATGAAAAGAACTCGGCTGAAAAAACAGCCAACAAACAAATACATTTCCAATCTACAGTTCAAAGTACTGTCAATTAGTGCAAATTTAATCTGTTTTTGTAAATTTATTCATTATAATGTCGTATTACTTTTAAAATTTAATAGGTAAAATAATTATTTGTACAAAGCCTTTGCATTTACTGGATTTAATATTAGGAGTTCGTAAATATTGTACTTCCAAATATAAGTACTTTGCTCTGTAATTAAGTAAACAATGTGTACAATTTTTTTGTCCGAATTGAATGCAAACTAACACCTATGAAAATGCAAACTTGAGTTTACAAGAAACGATAAAAATTTATATTTACAAACATTATCAGATACCACATTAGGGAGGGGAGCGCAAATAATAACGTATTATTTTACATGTATTTAAGTTGTTGTCTAACGTTTTTATTTGCGTTTCTTAACCAATAATTTTCCGTTTGAGTTTCATTTATTTTTACTCTAAAATTTTTAATGTCGTGTTTTATTGCATTGTTACTTTGGCGAATTTTTCTGTTTCTTTCCGTGACGTTTTCCAAGGCCTGTGTTTCTTCGTTGTAGCGGGAAGCACAGTCCCAAGCACTGGCGCTGGGGCACAGTTGAAGCAGAAACAAAAGAATATTTAAAAAAAAGAATAAATTAACTATTTTGAGCCAAAACATTGTTCAAACACAAAAAGTAAATTAAAAAACTTAAAAAATAAGCACAAAAATACTGTTGAATAGACATTCCCATAAGTTAACGAATCTAAGTTAACGAATCGTTTCATATTTTGTGGAGCTTTACAAATTTACAAACTGATCGCAATTAAGTTTACTTTTATAAGGCCCAATTAAATTATGAAATAGTGTAAATGATTGACGTAAGGTAGGAATTGTCATTACCGAAGTATTTACCGCACCGGCCACCGCCGCTAATGTCCAATATTTGTAAGGAGTTACAGCATTGAAACGTCCCCCCAAATTTTGTACAATTTTTTTTTAGGGGCGTTACTTAAAGATTTAATAACTAGCCACTTGGACTAGACGGAAGCAAAAAACGGCTGGACCCATCTTGACAGGACTTGCAAATAAAACAATCAGTTAACAGTAACAACCTTTTTTTTATTGGTGCTTACTCATCTCACAAACAAAACATATTATACTCAAACACTTGAATATGAACAGTCAATATAATCAATAAGTAAAAGTTTCATGCTACTGGCAATAACTAATTATTCAGTATTCAAAAACAGTGTATAACCATTGACTTCTTGTGCACTTCATAGCAGTTCTTAGTTTTAATTTTATGAACAAAGATGTATACATATATACATTCAGTACATATCAATCACAATCGCCAATGCTGATAACAATAAAATAATTCAAGCGTAACAGGTGGATCCTTTTAGCACCATTTTTTTTTAATATATATATATATATATATATATATATATCACAAATATATATCCACCTGAATAGTTCTAACAAAATCTGAATCGTTCTGAATATTAAACTACTGATTATGTCTAGGCTTTTCTACCAAACATTATATGCAAATATACTCTCTGTCTCAATGAGAATTGCCAATAGCAGTAACAACCAAAATTATAAAGTAGTATAACAAGTGGATAAGTTGTAACAAATAAATTTTGACATGTAGTTGTAACAAAGTTTCGATCATTATAACAAAGAAAATACGGTTTATGTGTAACTCTTTACCTCAATAACATTATATATATATATATATATATATATATATATATATATATATTGACAATGTATTAACAGAGATTGGATATATATATATATATCTCCAATCTCTGTTAATACATTGTCAATACAAATAACAATAGTAATTAATTGAGCAATATAGAAGGTAGGTCCTTTAACACAGTCAATAATCTGAATGACCAACATATATCTACTCACAAGCATCAGAATATGCAAATACTGTTCAGATGTATACTTTCTTCGTGAAATGAGAACCAGTGTGGTGTTGAGGTCGAGATTTTATAAACGGAATCGGCCCACCTGCAGATTTGCAGACTTGGCAATACCCGTTAGATCCTGTGAAGAAAGGTGGGTGAGGTTGATGGCTAGTTCCGGATTCCGGCTCGTTTCCTTCTATCCAGCTGTCTTTTGATGTTGAGGAGCATCTCTAAGCCTGACGGCGATGGGGGAGTGTTTCAGCGTCCAGCTCTGACGATGTGACGGTTGTAGTTGTCATCATCAGGTCATTCATCCCTCTCTTGGCCTGTGCGAGGACTCTAGAACAAATTTCACTTGTAGAATGCCGTCGGGAAATATAACTACCCCCAATCTCACTCGCTCCAGTACAAAGAAAGCACGCACACACACACACACACACACACTGTGGGAATTTTTATCCACATTACCACTCTGTTGTTAGCTATATTGCTCAGTGTAATCACGAAGTTTGAATTCACATTTACGTTTAAATTAACATTTGCACAATTAAAAGCCTTTGCATTTACTTATTTTGCTTTTTTTACTTTTAGTTTACTTCTTTTGCCTTTAATCTTTCAAACAGTTAAATACAATTACCACGTGCTGCCCATCTACCGGAAGTAAAATGTGAGTCACACACATACAAAATTGCCATGCATTCTCCCCTTAATTAAACAGAATTAAATACGTAACCCCTTATGTATACATAACAGTGAATAAAGAAATGTCCTCACCTAAGACACTTTATAAATTACGAATTCATAATAGTAGTAGAATCCCTTGCTTGCCACCCCGCCAGACCTCGAAGTGCTCCGTAGAAAGATGTAGAGGAAAATGAGAGAAAGACATGGTTTCTTTAAAACACGAGGCCACGGAAAAATAGCTTGTACCAATCGGTCAATCAGCTGATTAATCGCCCACTCTATAACATCGCCGCGAGACAGTAGCAGCGCCCTGAATCTCGTTACCGTTCGCAAGCGCGGCATGTAGATAATGACGACTTTGGCTGTCTTCTGCTACGACGTCACGGCGCGATATTTTAAACTCGCTGGGGCAATACCTTTGCTACGGCACAGCATGCCATCTTGTATACGTTTTATAACAGTTTTTGTTAGATAAAGTAAAAATGTTTTCTATACAAACTGCTTCATTATTGTCAATGACCTAACAAAAATTTAAACAAATTTTATAATAAATTTATACCATTTTTTTGTATTCTCTTATTTTCTTAACATTTTTATAAAATTCATAATAACGCATTTACGAATAACTGTGTAATAGTACTAGGAAGCGCCAACTTGCACATTTCTGTATGCTGTAAGTTATACAAGTTGTTTGCTGTTTGTGTTAAATTTACGCGTTACCATCCTTTAAGCAGATCCAACCGTTTAAGTGCAACAACTGTGTTAGTAGAAATATCGCCCTCTGGTTGTTCGGATAATTTTTCCAAGGTTTTTCCTGGTTGTTCGGCAACCCAAGTTCAAAACCGTTAGGTGGAAGAATGTAAATTTTCTCGCAGCCATACTTGACACAAGAAGAGAATTTACAAAATCTTACACAATTTACTTTTAGCACTAACACTGGCTCAACAGACGTACACGGAATCATACATTTGAACTAATCGTCCACTAAAAACAGAACGGCTGATTTCAATGATCTCGGCTACGTTGATTTTGATCTATAATAGGCTAATATACATTCAATAATTTTTAAATCTAAAATTTAGAAACGTCTAGTACTATAGCATTCCTACTCATAAAAATAAAATATACTATCAAGTGTCTCAAATTAAATACCAGACAGTGCTGCTGGAGACACTTGGTTTGGTTAGTTCCTGGAACATGCAATTTGTAAAACAAGAACATAATAAGTAGAATCTATCATCAACGACAATTTAGAACACATAGTAAGTTCCCATGGGAACTCAAATACCAGCAGCTTTGGGTTTACGCTTGCCCTACTTACCTCCTTATCATCCAATCATCAACTGCTATAGAAATAGGTAGAAACATCAAAAAGTGAGAAAAACGATTGATAAAAAATTGAGGAAAACAAATACAAAAGAATCTACCGAGAGTCGTTCAAAAGAGTAGAGAAGAACATTCCCAGGAGAAGAGGGTCAAGAAGAAAAATTCTAAGTTCCTGGAGAGTTCGAAAGAGAAGCAGCAAGGACTTGCCTGAAAGCTTTGTACTTGCAACCGGGATATTAATAACAACGTGCAAGAGACATTACTGTGTTCTAAATTACTACAATTAAGTTTTAGTAGGGGTTACTAACTTGTCATATGTTATGTATGCTAATTGCGCTGACTATAAGTAAGTAAATGTTGAATTTATAATTAAGTGGAATCTGTGTTTGAATTTAGGAGTTCGAATTTAAAATATAAAACCGAAGTACCAAAGCGTTGAAAATGAGACTGCTAATGAACTGCTGACGAAGGAGGACTACAGTATACTGGTCTCGGTATCTAAAGTAGAAGAGGTTGAATAAGTCTCAAAAACAGGCTGAGTTATCATTTTCAAATGATGTATATACTGAATTTGTGGCCGTCAGAGAAAAATTTCTTTTGTAATGGGACCCCACCTGCTTTTACTCTCGTGTGGTATTATAAGAGAGTAGGGTTATGATTTCACAAAAAAAAATTTCCGAACAGGATATAACCGGATAATATGTTTATAATCAGAAGGAACAAATATTATTGAGGGTTTGTCTATTTTTGTTAGCTAATTATGGAAAAACACATATGATTAGGTTTTTCGAATAGTCAGACATATTGAATGTCGGAGAACGATGGGCAGACGGGTAAGTTCTTTAAAACCTACTGCCATAGTATCTGCTACTAATTTCTGCTTATCTTTGGTACGATACATTGTAACACTCAAGGCGACTTTGAGGATGCAGACCTTGGTAAGGTAGGAATTTGATGTAAAACAAAATAAGTGCTCGCGTCAACACTGAAATATTAAAATTATTCAGCTGCTTTGTATTTTCTTTGTATATATCGGTATTTATATAGATCTACTACTTTTTCATATATTGCAGGTGAGGACCCAGATTTTGTGCCAGACGCAGATGGAGAAGACGACTATGAATATGGGAACACAACTACAGGCCTGCCCACGCTATCAAGACAATACTTCTGCTGTTTGTTTTGATGTTGACATCCAACCACAGTTACCTTTTTTTGAACAAATGGTTGTTCCATTAAATGCTACCAGAAGTGAACTCGATTGTTTTAGTGTGTCTTGTGATTCGGATGTTATAAAAACTATGGAAACAGAAACGAAAAGGTATGCTAGAAATATAATTGCAAAGTTGAGGAGGCAAAATAAGTTAGCAGAGCGCTCTCTGTGTTCTTCACGGAGTGCTGGCACGTTACATGAAATGTATAATTTTTTTCAATAATCATTCATATGCGCCTTGTGTCAAAACCAAGAATTACTGACTACTGAAGCACAGATGTTAGACTCTTTTTTTTCCGGAAAAATAAAGAAAAGAGACAGATTTCGTTCCATTTACTTTATGCTCCATGAAAATGATAACAGTAAGTACTTTCCAAGAGGTCAACCCAACCATGACCCTATTCATAAAATTAAGCCATTTTTTGATACCTTTATAAAATGTTCTAAAGCTAGTTTTTGTCCACGTGAAGACCTCACAATTAATGAAGGAGTGTCCATTCAGCAGCAGAAAAACTTTAAGGTTTATATAAATAATAAGCCTAATAAGTATGGTATTAAATTTTTTATTCTAAGTGAAGCTTCCAATGGTTATGTACTAAACTGTGGAATATAAATTACACTGCGGGTTTGTCATGATTACCTTGAAAGGGTCATACCTTGTACATGGACAGTTATTATACAAGTGTCTCGTTGTTTTAAAATACATTCCGAAAAACCCTTGAGATGTAGGAACATGTGGAAAAAACAGAAAAAGCTTACCTGTTGAATTTAAAACACAAAATTTTTAAAAATGTCATATAAAATACAAACGTAGAGGGCCAGTAATTCCACGTCATTGGAAGGACAATAGAGATGTGTATGCCATCAGTACAAAACACAAAATGACATCATCAGCAACCAGGGTAAAATCACGAGCAGGAATGATAGGAAAACTAAAGCCAGACAGAATTTTGGATTACAACAGTAATAAAATGAAGGTTGACCATGGAGACCAACTACTCAGTTACTATTATCTTCAGAGACGAACAATGAAGTGGTAGAAGAAAGTGTGTTTCACATATTTATGACAAGTATTATAAACTCTTTTAATACTATATATGACAAGTAATAAAAGTTTATATTCAAGAGTACAAAAGAATACGAAAATCACTTTATACAATTATATGAAAATTTTAGGTATACAGTTACTGGAGAAATCCAGTCAAAAATTCAATAACAGTATGTTGAGGTCACCATTACCATCTTCATCTGTAAACAGATTAATAGCAAGACATTTCCGAAGCCATGTCCTACCTACAGAAAAACAAAATATCTTTCAAGATATTGCAATATGTGTTTAGATAGAGAAGCTGAGTCATCCGGGAAAAGAGTTAGGAGGAAAACCAGATGGCGGTGTGAAGAGTGAAAAGTTGAACTGTGTCTTCCGGAGTCTTTTACCATTTACCATATAAAATCAAATTATAAAATATAAACGGAATGTGAATAAAGTGAAATAAAAACCGATTGTATAAATAAAAAAAATTACTTAACATTTTAATTTTAATTTTTAGATTTTTTTATATTCATGTTAAACTTTTTTGGGGAGTAAAAACTGTAACATTTGTACTTACTTATACTGTATTATATTTTCCGTTTATATACAAGTTTAATATATTAATTTAAGGTGAAATTGTATAGTTTATTGTACAGTAATCACTTAATTTTTATATGTATTGGTTGGTTTACAGTAGAAAGTCTGAAAACATGTAAAAATGGTGCAACAACAGGGAAAAAAGGTAACACCCGCCTCACGACCACAATGTGTTAAACTCTAATTGTTGCTTCCAAATGCGCGAATCAAAGTAGACGAAAGTGCTGCTGAATTGAGTATTTCGCATGTAAGTGTGTACTACATTACCTCTGAGTGTCTCCAATGTCAAATAATTTTTGCTCATCATGTGGAACGCTTTACGAATCTACTGGTTAAAATTTTTAAGTGGGTGGAATGGGAACACTCTCCATAGAGTCCTGACCTTGTGCCGTGTGATTTCATCGTGTTTAATCCTGTGAAAGATGCCTTTCCAAAGCGGTGTATGGAAAAAATTCAAAATGAAAAATGGGAATAGTTATCGAATATCAGATGAGAATTTTTCTGCAATGGTATATAGAAACGCCTGTCACGCTATAACAAATGTTCAAGTAAACTTGAACATTTCGTAAAAAACTTGATTTTTAAGTAAACTTAGAAATGTTGTAGAAAACCAGATTTTCAATTGCACTTTCGGACAAATAAAATAATTTTTAAAACTATCCCACATCTTGCTTTCTTTCTCTAATATAACTAACGTTTTGACTGTCCCTCGAATATTTTGTGTACAATACCGTTTGTTTTGGGCGTGCTTGAAATGTGTTGTGTATGGAACATGGTTTGTGTACTCCATATGTACTGGAAGTACTACGGACAATAACGTGCCGTAATTAAACGTAAGAACCTTTTCAGTCAAAAGTTTCGCTTTTATTGATAAAATAGAATTTCCTCTCTGTTGTGTAAAAAGTCAGCAAAATGAACAGAAACCCACACACGCAGTGGCAATATTTTGTAAACTGCCAATTACACTTGTCTTTGTTTGCTTTATTGATTCAGTCTGCGCGCACACTTGTACAAATATAATCTAACGTTTGTCAACAGACTTCCTGGTAAGGACGTAAAGACGTGTGTTGCTACGTTCTGAACCCTCTCCACTGTCCGAGTTCCGCGTCCACCTCACTAAGTTCCTATTCACATCATTTAACCTTTTATATCATTGACTATGTGATTTCTACGTTATACTTCTTAATTATGTTATGTTTCATAAAAATTAGGCCTATTTTTTGCGTTTTTAGGAATGTAATTAATTGCTTCGTCAGTTAAATTGTATTCAAAATTGAACAGTGATATCTGTGTTCAATACAATGTTCAAGCCTTAATACATACATAAATATAAATAAATATAATGTAGGCATATTACTGTGTGTGTATGTGTGTGTGTGTGTGCGCGCGCGCGCGTGCGTGTGCAGTGTTTTTAAGTGTGGACTAATAAATTTAAAGCCGAATTATACAAAATATCATAGAGTAATTAGTCTGCTTATTGAATGTTATCTTCATGTTGTTTCTTAACTTTACTTCTTGTGCCCTCGTCTAATTGATACAGGGAATTAAAAAGAATTAAAATTACGAAAATTAAAAATTGGTAACAATTGTTAATAGCTAACTGACTTCTGTTGTTAATATTTTTTCCTTCTGTAAACTGAATAAACTAGATGAATTTAAATTAGTAAGTGTTGTTTCTTATGTGTAATAGTCGGGAAAATGTAGTAAATTTAAATCGTAAGGGTTTTGATTAAAAACACCAATGCAATGATTTATTAATAAAAATTTTAATATTAAGAAAATATTTTATTAGATTTCTTGAAAAGGGCCAGAGAAATAAAATTAAAGTTTGTGTTTGAAATCTATTATTTAAACACTTTTAAATTTAAAGTGATACTTAAAGTGAACTGAAAAGACCACTGTATAATCTCTAATTGTTTAAGGTAAAGTTGTATGTTAGAACTTCGCAAATTGTAACTCTAATCCTTTAGAAAGTAAGTAAGCTACATAATATTTGTGTATATGAAATATAATTAGACTTTTTTGTACATACTGCCAACTACAGTTAGAGTAGTCGGTGGTTTCCCGGCGGTTGTAATGTTCATCATAAATTACATGTTACCAAATAACCGTACACGCTCTTCTACACGTTTTTCGCCACACACTCTCCTGCTGATAATGAAGTCGTCAATTAATTTCAAACAGAGAAAAGTATGCTGTAAATGTATGTCCGTATGCTGGTTTAATTTGAAAATGAGGACTAAATTCTAAATTCAAAAAACAAAAAGTTATTTAATTTTTTTTTTTTTTTTTTGTAAAAATGTTTTAAAATTATTTGTTTCAATGTAACACTGTTTCCCGGTCACGGGTTTACAATTACCTACCTAAATTTAATATGCGTAACAACACAAAAGTATTAAAAATTCACTTTCATTTCCAGAAGTATATCTTCTAAAATATTGTGTGTAACGTGAAAAGGTGTCTGTCTTGTTTGCAAACTTACAGTAAAATTTTACCGCAATCATGAATGTTATAATGTGCAGTGGACAAATTTGTGAAACTTATATGCTGACAAAGTGGTCACGATACTACTGTACTGTCACAGTGGAAGACGCATAGTATCGCCTTTTCGCCACCGAAGTATACAGGAAATACAAAGCGTATGTTCTAACCGTCACCTTTGAGTGTTGACATAGTTGTTGTGGGAGTATGTTGTCGTATTAACTCATACGCAACTTCCTTCACGCAAACAACCTACATCTGTCAGTCTGTCACGGAAACGTCGTGTCGACCATGCAAACACTATAATTACTGTTTGGCAGTCCCATTCAGAATAACTTCATTAACATAATTCCGTTGTTAGTTCGTTTGCGTGTTCGCTTCCTTGAGTAGAAGGTACGGTTATTAGAAAAATATTTAAGCACATAAATATTTAATAGTGATTTCAAGCTTGTTTAATGTCGAATGTAATACAGTAATATTATAAATATATATAGTGAGGAATACAATAAATATTTCCACTAAAATATATAATATAACTCAAAATATTATATAGGCACATTTCAAAAATTTACAGCAAAATTATTTAAAGTAATTAAGAAAATTATAAACTTATAAACACTACTAAAAAACTACTTTCCTTTCATATTTCATATTGTACAAGGTATTATTGCAGTCGCAACAATGAACAATTTTTAAACTTCATTAATAACGTTTTTCAGTTTAACAGGTATTATTTTCTTTTTTATTATTATCATTCGCTGAAGAATTCCCGTGGGTCTAGATTGGAATACTTCACCGTAAATAGGTAAGACATAATAAAAATGAAACATAATTTATGTTAAAATAATTTGAAGTGATATGTTTTTAGGAATTATAAACCGAGGACGGACCTGCACCGAATTACATTGACCGATTAGGGCCTATACGATACTGTTCGAATTCGTTGTTCGAATACTACGTAATGAATTTTTGGACTACTAAAATAATTTTCACAAATGTCAATTTCAATTTTAACATTTATTATCCTTTTGAAAGGTATTAATACACGCTCACAAAGGTCGGAATACTGCATGTGTATGACAGAATAACCTGTCCACCCAATGTCAAATTTTAATATTCAAATTTTTCCAAAATTTAAAGTGTGTTTTCCTCTTACAGACATTTATTGTTTAAAATTCTTTTACAATCTTACTAAAACCACCATTAAAATAAATCAATAGCGCCGTTCGGAGAATCATGCCACTATGTCGTTTCAGTACAGGCCAAAGAGTCAACAGCCATTTATTTACATGTTGGGACGACGGCATGCGACTGACCTCTGTCTTGCTGAATGTAAGAACATAAGATTTATAACACCGTAAACTATTTTTAATTACTATAGTGGTGTTTTGTTAGATCATAGGCTTACAACGTCCTTGGAAACAAGTTTGCATTGTATTAACTATTTTTGTTACATTAAATCGTTAATTGAAAAAATATTTCTGACTATATTAGGTAACATGTCATTGTTAATAAGGGACACTGTTAACTTATCTAAATAAACAAACATTATAAAAATATAAACCTTAAATTTGGAATGGGAAATATCAATGTCTATCAATATCAATGTCCATCCAATAATCACCCTGTGTAATACCTGCCTGCTGTTGTCTTTTACAAATTTATCAGGGAATATGGTATTTTGGGGATTTTGTTGGCGTAGATGACTGTTCACACAGAAGAGATCATACTAACGTGTAGTGGGAACTAGAGACAATACACTTTCCAATAGAAGCCTATTAATTTCCACCAGAATAATTTCTATCATATGAAATTTAACTTATATGGAAAATTAAAATTACTTGTTAAATACGTTAGTAAATAGCAAAATAAACTAATTATTAATAATACACAACATTAATATTGTAACTAGACCCTGTATGCAGTCTTTACAAATAAAGATAATAAAGAAAAAATTGTATTTAAAAACAAATAAAAAAAAATAAAAAAAATGTTTATGTTTTAATTGATGTCTGTAATTGAGAAATAATTCTGTTTTAATGTTTGGTAAAAATTGTAATAATTAATAAGGTATTTATTAATTATTTAGCACTTCTTGAAGATCTTAACAAAGTCCGGAGTTAATCAGATTAACTCCGGTCAGCAATCGATTTATGATTTTTCGTGCTGGTCCAATATCTCCCTTTCTATAAATCTTTTCTTCTTCAGGAAGTCTCGTTGCAATTAATAAACCTTAAATTAGCATGTGAAAGAAGTTATAGACACAAACAATTAAAATAAATTGATTTATTAACAAAATTGAGGAATAATCGATGTTTAATCGATTGTGAGCAATTGTCGACTCAGTCTCAGGAAATAATCGATTTGTTCATACAGTTGAAAAATTATTACAAGTATTATAAAAAAGGTTCTTGGAGCGATTATATGATTAATAGTCAGAGAAGGGTAAACGAGAAAGTATAACATTTACAAATAAAGTGTTTTCAATAACTATTATCTAACAAAATGTGAATAAATTTTATAAAATATGTAATATTGTTGATTTGTCAAAACAATACGGCAAGCGCTGAAGTCACTCAATGTAGTTGGCACTGGTGGACCTGTCCAAAATGGCCGCTCGAAAAGATGACGAGGTTACTTTCAATGTCGTCGTGTCAAAATCTCACAGCAAAATTACCTTCATATATGTTTTAAATGTCCCCGAACTGGTGTAACTGGTCTAATATGTTGTTTGGTGTATTCTGGAAGAATGTTTAGTGTTCACTGGTGTTAATATGTTATATGTGTTTGGTGTTCACTCCTCTTTGTTCGCTACACAAAAAACGGTTATACTGTTGAAGATGAAATTGTCACAAATATGTAGTTTTACTGTTTTTATGCACTGGTATTGTGTAGTGTTGAGGTTGTTTTCACTATTGTGGTTAAAGTTTTCTGTAGTTTTAGTTGGAAAAGTGTTTAATTTATGTAACTCTCGTTTCACTGATTTTATTGGGTAACCTTAGTACACCATTTTTCTCGGTTTCAAGGAACGTAATATCACATAAACTGCTCAGCTTGATCATTAACAAAGAACTAACTAACTTCCTTCACGTTAGTCAAAATCTGGCCCAGTTAATCTTTGACAAAGTATTGTTAAAATATTTCGATTTCCCATATACATGATACAAAAATACATTATATATGGAATTTATTTAGTTTATTCATCACCTTCATGAATTATGAACCTTATCATTGGTTTAATTCTCTCATTCTCTTTAAATTGATATATTATAGTCCATATCTGTTGACATTTTTGTGGAAATTACCAAATTTCTTTCTTTTTGGAAATCTAGGCTCAAAAACTGGTTTCCGCCTTCATATAATTTTTCTGCCATTTTAATTGTTATTAATACCATTATAATAAATTTCAAATGGTCATATTTCTCTTCCTTTCCTTAATTACATATAAATTGAAACTTTGAACTGGTTTTTTGTGTTAATATCTGAATTTAACACTCCTCTTTAAAAATAATGAATTTATATATTTCAAAAATTTACAATATTTTAAAGTATATTTCTATTTTATCATTTTAACTCATAGATTCATTCACAGTAGTTGTTAACTGATTTACCTTACCTAAATCTTGCCAGTTTACAGGCTTTATAAGTGAATTAACTGGTTTATATGGTTTCTGTGAATTCATCAAATGGCCTAGAGTTTAGAATTTTATATTTTTGGCTTTCTCAAATAAATTTAATCCTACTCCTCCTCTGACTTTAAACAGTTATTAAGACATAAAAATAAAATGGTTTATAAACTTATTGTGATGTGTAACATCTAATTAATACTACTGTTATATGAAAATAATAATGAACATTACTTAGCATTCTGTACCATGGACATATTGCTGACATTGTTTGAAAACATACATTTAACTCTTTTTTTAATTAACACAGCATACCTACTGAAACATTTTAAATGGTATTTAAGCTGTTATTTAACCAACATAATAAATTCTAAACACATATAAATCTTATTGACTAGGAACTCTTACAAACATATTGAGTTCATGGCTGTAAACAAATAGCCATTTTTAAACATTTTAAACCTATGAATACTTAAATTAATTCCAGTCCTTTCTGGTCTAAACCATTATTATTTATTATCCCCTTCATCAGTAAACATGTCCACCCATACTTTAGTTATTATCATTTTTACAAATGTCTTGAAATAATAAAGTGACATTAAAATAATAAAATATTGGAAATCTTCCATTTTATTATTTTATGATGATGTGTATTATTGAATATAAAAGTTGTTATATAGCATATTGGTAAGTCATAGTATCACTACAACTTTAAGTTTATTGTATTTCCAAAAACACTTGCACTAGTTCACTTTCACTGGTGGTTCTGATATACTGAGTCTTATTATCTCAGACCAGACCTTTAGTCATCATGGACTGTTAAGACTTGTTTATTTTTTTTTATCACACAATAGCTTCAGTTGGTTCACTTCTTATAATACTATACAACACTTTTGGTTTATTAATCATTACATTTTATAGGGTTTTGGGATGTTATACTTTCTTTAATTGTCTTTATGGTTTTGGGGTTCTTGGTAGTTAATAATAGGTTTTATAATGGTGTTTCTTCCATACTATTTCTTCCTCTCTTCTTGTCTTCTTTCTTGTCTTCACTCTTGTCTTTTTTCTGGTCTTCACTCTTCTTGTCTTCACTCTTGGGTAAACCAAGGTACTTCGTGTTATCTTGACTGATGTTTGGTTTTGGAGTATCTAATTTATTTTCTGATACTGACTTTGCTCTTCGCTAAAGGGTTCAGGGTATTGTTTACTTCCTGATAATAAACTCTACTCTTCCTTCTTCTTGGGTTTTAGGGTATGTTGTTGTTTCACCACTCTTAAACTGATTCTTTCTTCTTCATTTTGTGGTTTTTAGTTTGTTTACTGCTCCTAACTTCCTGGGTAAATTCCTGATTTTATAATATGAGTTACTCTTAATTATTTCTTTGATTTTTTAATAGTGGTATTTCTATATAATGCAATG
Source organism: Magicicada septendecula (assembly GCA_034769895.1). Lineage (NCBI taxonomy): Eukaryota > Metazoa > Arthropoda > Insecta > Hemiptera > Cicadidae > Magicicada > Magicicada septendecula. The sequence goes on along the minus strand of CM068374.1, from coordinate 117,080,684 downwards.
AGGATTTTTATTTTATTGTGGTTTATTCCTTTGCATTCATTAAATTTCATTCGATATTATATTAGTATAAGTAATGTAATTAGTGTTTATTATCTTATATGAATTAATAAGTAGTGGATTTTCTGTCACGCTACAGAATGCCCTCCTCCAGAAGTGATTTTTTCAGACTATACTTGCTTTGTCTGAAACAATTGCTTATGATAATTATTCTAGGTTTGTTATTATTCTTATCTTCCTTCCATTTTAAAAATTTTCTTATATTATATTTGAGCTTATATTCCTCTCATTTTCACTTTATCTTCCTTGATAGTAATAGTCATCTGAGTTTCATATTTATTATTTTATTTTCATATTTCTTCTTAGTATTTTCTCCTTGGGATATTCCCTCCCTATCGTTCCCTACTTTGTGAGCTGGTTCAGTTCAGAGAGGCACTGTACACTACTTCCTCTGCTGTTCAATACATCACACATATTTGAGTACAGAGGCAAATCATCTCTGCTCAAAAAACATATTAATACTGCTGGAATTATCTACAGACAGATTAAAAAATTATTCAGAATAGTACACTTTTGTTACTATTAAAAACAAAAATATCTTTGAGATACTTCACTTATTACTTATTATATTGCTCAGAGATTTTAATATTCCTATCTCAGTTGTTCTTCTGACTCTTTAACTTGATGGTTCATTCATTTGATATTATGGTAGGAAGCTCTTCTATTAGTACATTTGCAATTTTTCTTATCATATAAAGTTTTTGGTTATAAATTCTTTATTACTTTCTGGTTTTTTATTACAATCTGCATTGGTTTATAGTAGCATATTGTTATGACATTTTTAGTTTGTTGCTGTGTTTTTATTAGTTCCACTTGTTCTATGTTCTAGAACTTTCTTATAACTGTCGTTATTACAATTGGCATTTAATTCATTATCATTTCATATTAATTTGTTTAATTACATATATCTTTGATATTATTCTCACATTACTCCTGTCATGGTTATTATTCTTTCGAATGAATGTTTTAATTAATTTTATAATGAGGTCATAATTTCTCCTCATACCACTTCAAAGTTTTATTATCTTCTATTCCACACAAATTTCTGTATTTTTATTATATTTAATCACTCAAATTGTATCACATTTTTTTATTCCCTTTCGTATCATTTTATGAAAAATTTTTTTACACTTTATATTGAAATTAGACATGATCATACTTCTCTAGAATTATTTGTTTTAATTCTAAAGTCTGTTTCCTTTATTCATATCATTATGATCCTTTATAAACATAGTAAATATATTTTATGATTACCATAAATATGGTATTAATTCTCTTCTGTTTATTTCACCAAAGTGTTTTATTAATAATTGGTTGGTAAGTTGTGCTTACTCTTGGTTTGGAATTTTGATGATTTATACACAATTCAAAATTCATTTCATCTCCTTCCAAAATGTTTCTTTCAAATTTTTAGTATGTAATGTGGTATTACATTATTTTTTAGAATTTGGATGATTCCTAAATTCTTTTTATATTTATCTCTTCAAAAAGTTTTTTTCAAATCCTTGGTAGTAAGATGTGCTTACTTTATTTTTAGAATTTAGATGATTTCTATTCTAAATTCTGTTTTATTTTTTTTCCCTTCTTGCCATAAAGTTCTCTTCAAATAATTTGTATGTAAGGTGTTCTTACTTTATTTATAGAATTTTTACGGTTTAATTCAAAATTCTTTTCATCTTCTTGTCAAAATGTTTCTCTCAAATAATTGTATGTAAGGTGGGCTTACAATACTTTTTAGAATTTGGGTGATTATTCAAAATATTTCTTCATGGATGCCTGGTTATAGACACCCTTAATTTTATTGGTACCCATCTCCTTAATTTCGTACGTGTTGTTATTATTATTTTTGGAAATTATATAGGGTCCAGTGTATAGAAGCAATAATTTTTTAGTTATCCCTTCTAAGGAACTGGGTAACTCCCTATTCTTCAACAACACCTTCTCTCCAACGGTATAAGTAATAATCTTACCCATACTTTTATTGTATTTAATCCGCCGTTTCTCCTGATCTTCGGCCACCTTATTATAAAATTGAACTTTATTAAAGATATATTTATTCTCTCTTGGGAACTCCAATATTTCCTCGATCTCCCTTGGGGGTTGTCTTTCGTACATGGTGGAGTATGGGGTAATTCCTATGGCTGGGTGGTATGCCAGGTTGAGGAACTCTTCTGTGGCCTCTAGGTATTCTTGCCACCTCCTTTGTTGATCGTGGCAATACGTCCGTAATAGGCGCCCCACCTCTCGCAATACTCTTTCGGCCGGGTCACTGCTCGGGTGGTATACCGATGTTTTATATGTATGAACCCCCATTGACAGTAGTGTATCCCGCCATTTTCTCCCCTTGAATTGTGTTCCGTGATCGGTGATGATAGAAACTGGTTTTCCGATGTTTGGGAAGTACTGGTTTGTCAGGATGTCGAGAACTTTATTTGTAGTCGCCCGATTCGCTGGGTATAGCTTGATGAACTTGGTAAAATGGTCCATCACGATGACGAGATATTTGTATCTGTGTCGGCCCCCACTGCGGGGAAATGGCCCACAGATGTCCAGGAATACCTTCTCTACTTTCGATTGTGAGGTTATCGGAATCATTTGCCCTTCTCTTTTCTCGTTGTTGGTCTTCACGAGTTGGCAAATGTGACAGTTTCTTATGTACTTTCGTACCTTCCGATTAATGTCTTTTATGTGGCAGCTCTCTTCCAGGGCCTTTACCACATTTAAGGCGCCCATATGCCCATATTGAACATGATAATTATACACTATCTCCTTTTCGATATGGGTTGGAATAATAACCTTCCATTCCTCCTTATATAAAGATGGTCGTGAAAACAGGATTCCGATATGGATTTTATAATATTGGGAGATAGTTTCGTCCCCTGCTTCCAATCTTGTTAGAATAGAGATTAACTTCGGGTCAGCTTGTTGGTGTGTGCTCAGGTGTTCCAAAATTGATTGTAGACCGGCGCTGTTGCTTAGAATATGGTATACTTTAAGTATACTCTCCTTTTCCCCCTCGAACGTCTATTTATCAATGTCTACTCTAGACAATACGTCCGCGACGACATTCTTCTTTCCGGGGATGTACTCCCACTTAAGGTCATATTCTTGCAGTAATAGTATCCACCGTGTCAACCTTCCATGGCTTAACTTACATCTCTTTAGGAACGATATAGACTTATGGTCTGTCCGGACGGTAACGGAGTAACCAAGGATATAAGTGCGGAATTTTCCACACGCGAACACTACACTTAACAATTCCTTTTCTGTAACGTGGTAGTTCTTCTCACACTGATTCAATGCTCTACTGGCAAAGCAGATCACGAGATGTTCGCCCTCCTTCACCTCCTGATACAGTGTAGTGCCGAGGCTGATGTCACTGGCATCGCAATTAAGAAAGAAAGGTTTGCTAAAATCCGGATAGCGAAGTATGATGGGTTCAAGGAATTTTTGTTTAATTAATGATAATATATTGTGTTGTTCATTACCCCAGATCCATTTATTTTTGGATGACAGTTGCGGCTGAAATCTGGCAGTCAGTTCAGAGTACTTTTCCTGGAACTTGCGGTAGTAATTACAGAGTCCCAGGAATGATTGTAACTGCCTTCGATTCTTAGGTGTAGGAAAGTTCTGAATCGCTTCGAATTTTTCAGCCGACGGTGAGATTCCTTGGTCATTCAAGATGAAACCCAAGAATTGAATTTCCTTGGCAATAAAATGAGATTTTGCTAACTTTAGCGTAATGTTATTTGCCGCTAGCTTCTTTAATACGTGTTCCACACGGTAGCAGTGTTCCTCCCAAGTTTCTGAGGACACTAGCAAGTCATCAACGTACACGGTGGTGAACTATAGTGCTTCTTGGCCAAGTATCTGGTCCATGCAGTGCACAAAGACTGCGACTGAATTTACCAGTCCGAAGGGCAACCTCTTAAACTGGTAGTTCCGCCCTTCGAATATAAAGGCCAGATACTGGCGACTCTGTGGATGTAATTCCACCTGCCAGTACCCGCACACCGTATCCCAGGTACTAAAGTACTTGGGCCGTGGAACCGTTTCAAAATCTCTTCAATCTCACCGGGCGAAGTCCTGTCATTTATGATCATTTTATTTATTTCTCGCGCATCTAGGCACAAACGGACTTGTCCGTTTTTCTTAGGAATAGCCACGATAGGACTTGTATATGGGGATTGGCTACTCTCTATTATGTCACGGTTAATCATTTGTTTTATTTCAGCTCTTACAGCTTCCTTTCGTGATTGCGCGATGGGGTAAGACTTCCGGTTAAAGACCACTGTGTCTCGGAACTGTAGAGTACACTGGAAGTTTTTCACTTTACCGGGCTCATCAGAAAAGACTGATTTATATTTTTTATAGATGTCGATTAATTTGTTCGCTTGGTATAAGGTTAATTTTTCGCCGGTTATACCGCTCCGGAAATCCCTGATCTCCTGGATTTTTTGTGACCATAAGTCTTCATTGGAGGTGTCGTCTATCCTTTGCTCAATTATAAATGTTGGATGTATTAAGTTAATTTTGCGAATTTGTTGGTGGATACTATCGGGAATGACTTGGTCACTACCCACCAAGTTAGCCGTCCAAGTATGTCCGTTGGTAAACAGCGACAATTTCTCAGTTCTCAAATCAATGATGGCGGAATTCCGCCTGAGCACATCACACCCGACCAGTATATTAAACGGCAGTCCGCTCGCCACCAAGAATTCCATACCAATTGCTATACCACAGCTCATCACACTGGCGGAGACTTGCCTTCGTATTGTCTTATTTTGTCGGCCGGTTGCACCCAACAAAATAATATTATTTAATGGCAACGTTGGTAAAGTTCTCCCGCACTCTCGCTGTATTCTCTCCAACTCAGTCGTACTTATGATTGATACGTTTGAACCAGTATCGATCATCAACCTAGCGGGGATGCCTTCTACCTCCGCGTTGACATGTATGATTTCGTTATTAAAGTTATTGGTGGGATTATTGTCGTCCTCTTCCATTAACTCATGTCGGATGTCCTTGAGGTAGTTACACCCTATGACCGTGATACGATTATTATTATGTGTTCTATCAAACTCATTATTATGATACCCAGTATTTAGGAGCATTAACGGGTTCTGGCGATTTATTACTGCCTGCGCCCGTTTAAAGGCTCGACGTCATTGTTATTTTTTGTCATACTAGTTGCAGCATCATTTGGGATGCTTAGAGTGGGCCCCTGTCGATCTGTCCTGTGGTCTTCCGGTCGTTCGTGGTTGGCCTCCGTTCAGCATCGTCTACACTAGTACTCCTTCTCGCCGGATAGTACCTTGGTTGGTCCCGTTCTAGGCTCCTCCGCCTATCTTCATATTCACGGTAGCTGTTTCTTCTATTGTTGTTGTATCTTCGCTGTCGACAATCTACTGCTCGTATGAAATTCACTCGTGGACGGGGAAACCTATTATTACCGGGATTACCATTATTTGGACTTACACGATTGTTGTTATTATGGTAACGATCATTACCATAATTGGGGGTTCTCTGACTATTTGGGTTAGGAGGGTAGGGATTTCGGTTACCCTGATAACCATTAGTTGGTCGACTCGGGTTCACATGGTTTGGACCTGTATTATTATTATGATTATTATTAGTATTACTAAAGTTATTATTATTGTTAAAACTATTATTCTGCGGGTATGCACGGCCACCTTGGTACCCAGTGTTGGTGTTGTTCGTACCCAGGTTGTTGTTCGGATACGTCCTAGGTTCGGGCCTATCGTCTCTTCTCCGGCTTTGTCGGTAGTATTCTTCGTTCTCGTAGTTTTCGAGGAGTTCGGTCATTGCCTGGATTGTTTTGATTTGGCTGCCTCTCCTCGCTCGAATTACTTCTTCGTCATAATGGTATGACAGCTTATTTATTAGGCACTCCTCAGGTATGGCCGGTTCTAAATGTTTGGCCATACATACCTTGCCGAGGAAATATGCTGTCATTGAATTACCGACTTGTGGTTTGTAATGGCTGTGGCATATGTTATCCCTTATTAAGTTTTGCGTCGTTTCCGACCAATACTTAGCCTTGAAGAGGCTTTTAAATTGCTGATAGCTTTCGATGTCGCTCCGGTTGGCCATCCACCAATGATCATTCACCTCCCGAAACGACTCGTCTAGGATTTCCCGGTTCTGGACCCATCGGTTCCCTCTATGCTTTTCCAGGTACTCCTCTATGCGGGCCAAGAACTCCATGGGCTTCCGCTTATACTGCCTGAAATTAAGCCATTCTCTGTTTTCTGACATGGGGAAATTATTATATCCACTTGGTCGATTTCTTATCATTTATATTTCCTCCTGACTCTGACGCACTTGTCCTGTGATGTTCGTCATAGCGGCTTCCACGCCGTCGCATCTTTCGGTGACATGTGTCCGCACTTTATTTATTTCTTCCAGGGTAAAATTTTTGTTTTCCTCCAAGTTAGTCCTCTGGTGTTCCTTGACTTGGGTAATCTCTGTATTTATTACCTCCCGGACATCCAGTACTTCGTTTTCTGTCTGACGACATCTTTCGTCCACTTCCCTGATCTGCTGATTTACAACCACGACTTCCTGTTCCAATTTTTTGACGTTGGATTCCTTCGTGTCTGTTATCTTTTTATTCAACTCTTCCTTCGCCAACTCGATCCTCTCGTCTAACTTGTTCATGTTTTCCTGGTTGACTTCCCTTAGTTCTTCTCTCAGCAGTTAGTTATCCTCTCTCAATTCTTCCAACCTTTCCCCCATCGTCTCTTCCATTTTCTTGTTATTTTCCCTTAATTCTTCTTTTAATTGTTGGTTGTCACTTTCTATTTTCTTACTGGCTTCTTCCATCTTCTTTTCCATCTTCTTACTCAAAGATTGGTTGTCCTCCTTCAGATCTTCCATCTTCTTATTCAAATTCTTACTGGTTTCCTCAATCCTCCTGTTAGTATTTTCTATTTTATGGCCCAATTCTTCCTTAGTGGCTCGGTTGTCTTCCTTCAAATCTTGACTCAACTTCTTACCACTTTCTTCAATGTCCTTACTCAACCTTTTACTGGTTGATTTGTCTTCCTCCTTTGTGGACTCCATTTGCTTACTCAGCTGTAAGAACATTTCCATTATCTTATCCATTTTGCTTTCTTCTGTGGTTATAGACTTTTCTATTTCCTTGTCTTGGATGTGGACGTCCCCTGTTTGAGTGGGTACTTCGGGTTGTTCCTCTGATGGTGCTGGTTGTTTCGGTTCCACCGGGTTTAGTAACACTTCCAGATCCTCCACGGGTGTTGCCTCCTTATCCCCCATGTCAACTTCCTTTTCGGCCTCTGCCGCCCTCTTCTTCGAAGTAGCTTGTCTTTGCATTTTTCCTTCTGTTTCTATTATGAAATCGCTGCCAGCCTTAAATTATTAGGCCCTCTAGTTGGACGCCAATTTGTAACTGTTCGTTACAATTAAAAATAAGATTAGAGGTTCGTTTAAATAAACCTCCACGCTAGTAAGGTTTCGCTCCGCTGTGGGTAGTGTCGCTTAGTAACAAGCCGCTGTTGACTCTTTTAAGTCCCACTGTTGCGAGCGTCAATTTGTAACTAGACCCTGTATGCAGTCTTTACAAATAAAGATAATAAAAAAAATTTTATTTAAAAAAAATTTAAAAAAAATTTTTATGTTTTAATTGATGTCTGTAATTGAGAAATAATTCTGTTTTAATGTTTGGTAAAAATTTTAATAATTAATAAGGTATTTATTAATTATTTAGCACTTCTTGAAGATCTTAACAAAGTCCGGAGTTAATCAGATTAACTCCGGTCAGCAATCGATTTATGATTTTTCGTGCTGGTCCAATATCTCCCTTTCTATAAATCTTTCCTTCTTCAGGAAGTCTCGTTGCAATTAATAAACCTTAAATTAGCATGTGAAAGAAGTTATAGACACAAACAATTAAAATAAATTGATTTATTAACAAAATTGAGGAATAATCGATGTTTAATCGATTGTGAGCAATTGTCGACTCAGTCTCAGGAAATAATCGATTTGTTCATACAGTTGAAAAATTATTACAAGTATTATAAAGAAGGTTCTTGGAGCGATTATATGATTAATAGTCAGAGAAGGGTAAACGAGAAAGTATAACATTTACAAATAAAGTGTTTTCAATAACTATTATCTAACAAAATGTGAATAAATTTTATAAAATATGTAATATTGTTGATTTGTCAAAACAATACGGCAAGCGCTGAAGTCACTCAATGTAGTTGGCACTGGTGGACCTGTCCAAAATGGCCGCTCGAAAAGATGACGAGGTTACTTTCAATGTCGTCGTGTCAAAATCTCACAGCAAAATTACCTTCATATATGTTTTAAATGTCCCCGAACTGGTGTAACTGGTCTAATATGTTGTTTGGTGTATTCTGGAAGAATGTTTAGTGTTCACTGGTGTTAATATGTTATATGTGTTTGGTGTTCACTCCTCTTTGTTCGCTACACAAAAAACGGTTATACTGTTGAAGATGAAATTGTCACAAATATGTAGTTTTACTGTTTTTATGCACTGGTATTGTGTAGTGTTGAGGTTGTTTTCACTATTGTGGTTAAAGTTTTCTGTAGTTTTAGTTGGAAAAGTGTTTAATTTATGTAACTCTCGTTTCACTGATTTTATTGGGTAACCTTAGTACACCATTTTTCTCGGTTTCAAGGAACGTAATATCACATAAACTGCTCAGCTTGATCATTAACAAAGAACTAACTAACTTCCTTCACGTTAGTCAAAATCTGGCCCAGTTAATCTTTGACAAAGTATTGTTAAAATATTTCGATTTCCCATATACATGATACAAAAATACATTATATATGGAATTTATTTAGTTTATTCATCACCTTCATGAATTATGAACCTTATCATTGGTTTAATTCTCTCATTCTCTTTAAATTGATATATTATAGTCCATATCTGTTGACATTTTTGTGGAAATTACCAAATTTCTTTCTTTTTGGAAATCTAGGCTCAAAAACTGGTTTCCGCCTTCATATAATTTTTCTGCCATTTTAATTGTTATTAATACCATTATAATAAATTTCAAATGGTCATATTTCTCTTCCTTTCCTTAATTACATATAAATTGAACCTTTGAACTGGTTTTTTGTGTTAATCTCTGAATTTAACACTCCTCTTTAAAAATAATGAATTTATATATTTCAAAAATTTACAATATTTTAAAGTATATTTCTATTTTATCATTTTAACTCATAGATTTATTCACAGTAGTTGTTAACTGATTTACCTTACCTAAATCTTGCCAGTTTACAGGCTTTATAAGTGAATTAACTGGTTTATATGGTTTCTGTGAATTCATCAAATGGCCTAGAGTTTAGAATTTTATATTTTTGGCTTTCTCAAATAAATTTAATCCTACTCCTCCTCTGACTTTAAACAGTTATTAAGACATAAAAATAAAATGGTTTGTAAACTTATTGTGATGTGCAACATCTAATTAATACTACTGTTATATGAAAATAATAATGAATATTACTTAGCATTCTGTACCATGGACATATTGCTGACATTGTTTGAAAACATACATTTAACTCTTTTTTTAATTAACACAGCATACCTACTGAAACATTTTAAATGGTATTTAAGCTGTTATTTAACAAACATAATAAATTCTAAACACATATAAATCTTATTGACTAGGAACTCTTACAAACATATTGAGTTCATGGCTGTGAACAAATAGCCATTTTTAAACATTTTAAACCTATGAATACTTAAATTAATTCCAGTCCTTTCTGGTCTAAACCATTATTATTTATTATCCCCTTCATCAGTAAACATGTCCACCCATACTTTAGTTATTATCATTTTTACAAATGTCTTGTAATAATAAAGTGACATTAAAATAATAAAATATTGGAAATCTTCCATTTTATTATTTTATGATGATGTGTATTATTGAATATAAAAGTTGTTATATAGCATATTGGTAAGTCATAGTATCACTACAACTTTAAGTTTATTGTATTTCCAAAAACACTTGCACTAGTTCACTTTCACTGGTGGTTCTGATATACTGAGTCTTATTATCTCAGACCAGACCTTTAGTCATCATGGACTGTTAAGACTTGTTTATTTTTTTTATCACACAATAGCTTTAGTTGGTTCACTTCTTATAATAATATACAACACTTTTGGTTTATTAATCATTACATTTTATACGGTTTTGGGATGTTATACTTTCTTTAATTGTCTTTATGGTTTTGGGGTTCTTGGTAGTTAATAATAGGTTTTATAATGGTGTTTCTTCCATACTATTTCTTCCTCTCTTCTTGTCTTCTTTCTTGTCTTCACTCTTGTCTTTCTTCTGGTCTTCACTCTTCTTGTCTTCACTCTTGGGTAAACCAAGGTACTTCGTGTTATCTTGACTGATGTTTGGTTTTGGAGTATCTAATTTATTTTCTGATACTGACTTTGCTCTTCGCTAAAGGGTTCAGGGTATTGTTTACTTCCTGATAATAAACTCTACTCTTCCTTCTTCTTGGGTTTTAGGGTATGTTGTTGTTTCACCACTCTTAAACTGATTCTTTCTTCTTCATTTTGTGGTTTTTAGTTTGTTTACTGCTCCTAACTTCCTGGGTAAATTCCTGATTTTATAATATGAGTTACTCTTAATTATTTCTTTGATTTTTTAATAGTGGTATTTCTATATAATGCAATGAGGATTTTTATTTTATTGTGGTTTATTCCTTTGCATTCATTAAATTTCATTCGATATTATATTAGTATAAGTAATGTAATTAGTGTTTATTATCTTATATGAATTAATAAGTAGTGGATTTTCTGTCACGCTACAATATACAAGACGTTTGGCTTTTTGACAAGATAAGTCAAAAACTACTTTCAGTTAAATGAAATTGAATACAACTAAAACGCTACAGATATATTAGTAAATCCAGTGAGATGACTCATGTCGGCCCATAAGCCCATTAGTTTCAATTTATCATCTGTATCCATTTGTTGTCTTTTGGTTTGTAATAATTAATTATACTCATATGAACACGACATCCATTTTGGGTTATGAAGTGATGTTTTGTTAATTACTAGGGCCGATTTGTTTTGCATTTTTTTAAATGACTATATTCCTTGTTAGGCAAATATAATTACAATGTGCAATTCAGGGGACTAGCAAAGTTATGCAAGTCAACTGTACTTTTTACTGTTTGAAATTTATAAAAATTGTTCCGATTTATATTATCTATCACCGTCATTATTACACTGCTATTATGAAATTTTATAAAGTAAAATATAAGTATGGAATTTTTTAATTTGTTAGAAAAAGAATTGAGAAGACAGTGCAGAAAATTGTCGGAAATTGGACAAATAACCTAGGAAACTTATATTAATTTCACCTTAGGAACAGTTAATTTTAAAGGATATATGTGTGTGTAAACTTCGTATTTACTTGCAGAAGAAACAAATTGAATAACATCACAAGATTATATAATTGCTGCAGGAAACTTCGAGTTACTTATATAGAAAATTTTATATATATATATATATATATATATATATATATATATATTTTTTAATTTGTGATGTTTTCAATTTGTTTCTTCTGCAAGTAGATAATATTGTATATTCTTATTAACACCTGACGCACGTTTCACTGAAAAATATCAGTATCATCAGAGGTTTCTAAGTGAATTAATAACAATCGTAATAATTCTATTAATATAAAAGTAACGAATAATCGAAGTTGTATCGATTATATATATAGGCTATATACATAGGCCTATATATATATATATATATATATATATATATAGGCCTATCCCAAATGGTGAATCCGTTACACGGAAATAAATGATAAAATTTCTGAGGCTTTAACTTAGATCTGGTTCTTATAGATATTTTACAGCGATGTTCAAGTATGAGGTTTTTATCTTTTTACATGACACCTTACGTGGGATAAACAGGACGCGCTAGTCACTATTAAAGTGACAGTTACGGGACAACATGTGCCTTATTACTCGATTAAGTCGCTGTTATCTGTCATTGATCGTCATTGGACAGAGTTACAGTTTGTGGGTCCCGTTGTATGGTAGGCTCAAGGACACTGTAGCCATGTAGACTGCTAATTGAGTTATCTCACTACATGCACTGTACTCATGTGTCTACAGCAAGGTACCAGTACATCTCCGCTGCATACCAGTTAATTGGAGAGTTGTTGCTAGTGGACTGGATCCGTATTCTGAATGCCGTTACTGTCTGACGTGTTGTAACGACCGTTGTGTGTTCCCGTTTATTACATACCTGTTATACACCCTATTTACATTCCTATCGTCAGATATTTAATACCATATAATCACTCACATATTAAAAGTTTCTTTTCTTATGCAACTAAAATATTTTTAGGCCTACTTGCCGTGTAATATTTATAAACAGAAAAATAATGTTTGTAAATAATGAATATAGACCCTAAATAGTACATATGTGTGTGTGTGTACATGTTATAGTATAGTGTACTGCTCAATACTCTGGCGTCCATGCACATTATATTAACCATACTCCAATTGGTCACGTACTTGCCTTTGACTGTGGATATTCCAGTACCTACTTTCGAATGCTTCTCTGAATTGCTGATACGTGGTTATATTGTCTCGAATTATGGAGTACCATTGACTTGCAGAATCTCTTAAATGACGGGTGACAAAACTCACTTTCTCCTCGTCATCACTCATACTTCCAATTTTTTCACTTTCTCTCTCGATATTCGCCAAAAATTCCATGCTATTTCCCCTTTGTTACCTGCAAAGGTTATCTTAATCCTTTCTTCTATGGGTCCAGTGAACATCATTGTCTGCGCCGGTCGTTTCTTGATCTCCGTTCTCAGACGTTCTACTTCTCCACCCAGATCTTCCTTAAGTGTGTTCATTTCACCTGAGTAGTCCTTGGTGGATTTTGCAGACTCTACTACCGCGGTTTCCAACGTCGTCGTTCGGGCTTCTATTTCCTGCGTTTTATTAATGTTTTTCCGGATTTGTTCACTAACTGTTCTAATCCTCACATCTTGTTCCTGCTTTGAAACTCTAATCTTGTCATTCCAGTGTTCAGCTAATTGTTTAATACTTTCTTTTAATTATTTTCGACCATTCTGTTTTCTGATCTTTAAACCTATTCTCTATTTTTATAGCTTGCTCATTTAGCGACTGTTCTACTCTAGCTTCGAATATTTCTATTTTCGTATTAGTTACTTCGAGTTTTGTAGTCGGTGCTCTTTAAACTCTTTAAATTCGGCTCTACATTCTTCGCTATTGTTTTGTATTTGTTAATTAGTTTTCGCTAATTCAGCTTTAAATTCTTTATTAGCCCTCTTTAATTCTTTGAATTCGGCTTTACATTCTTCCCTATTCTTTTGCATTTTCTTTGTATTAAATTATTTTAACTCTTCTATTTGCTTTCTATTTTCTTCTTTTTGGTTTGTACTTAATTCTTCCACCCAGGCACGCATCATGTTTTGACGTGCTTCCATATTCAAGCCTTCTGGTGCTGCCATAGTGAATTATTATTAAAATATTTATTTACAATTTATTATTGGTGAACCGTATGCGAACTTTTATTTATTTATTGTTTAATTATTATTATTTATTTATTATTATCTACTCATGTTACAATTCACCTGTTTGTTGGGATGGGCGCCAGACGCGTTATTACAATACAATACACACAACAATTTAAAAATAACTAACATACAAAAATAATTAAAATATCATCTTAGTTAAATCATATAAATTATGAAACACTGGTAATCACAGAGCATACATTAATAATTAAATATAGGCGTCTCGAGCCCCAAGTTAACAGGCGACAAAATTATACAACGACACAATTGTTTAATATAAAATGATTTGCGAAGCCCCACGATTTTGGAGTGCCAATATTATACAACGGTACATAACATAAATTTGATATACTGTAATTTATGTGGCCCCACGTTCTTTGGGACCCATAAATTATACGATACCTTTTGTATATGCAGGTTGTAAATAATTATAACAATATAGGTGTAACTATAATAAGAGTAGTAAATTTATGAATAGTTAGTTTCATGTTTATTGTTTTAACAAGCATTATAGATACAGTGTAATAAAACATTGTTAACAATCTCCGATCAAGATATCACTCATTATTAAGTTCATCTCTTAAGCTATAGGCTACGGTGTTACACACATTTAAAACACTCTTACCTCTAGATATGTTAATAACCTTAATCTAGACATTTATCCAAATTGATTTATTAAAAAAAATAATTTTTAAATGTAATTAAGTTTATTTTTTAATTGTTTTCATTTAACTCAGATCTGACCTCAGCTTGCGCAGTCTATACCAATGTTTCTTTTATTTTTTTTTAATAATTTAAAATTATATTGTTTACTCTTAGACTGGCATTTGTTTCATATTCAAAATTTAAATTATTTTTCTACTAAATGCAAATATCAAATCATTTCAATTATTTTACTTTGATAAAATAAAAAAAATATGCTATCTCAAAATTAAAGATATGAACTTGAACGGGTGCGCACCCAAATCCGCGTACGGTTCATATGCATATCTTGACATTTTAACTTTTTAACGATCTCGTATGAGTGACTGTTTTAACTTTTAATATCTGATGATGAAGTATATGCTCCGAAACGCGTCATAGACGAAGCATAGGAAATCACACGGCGGATAATTAAGGTAATTAATTTATTAATTCGTACAAGTGATTTGGTTACCATATTAAACATGAATATCAAAATTAAACTCTCTCTTTTTTCTATATTTATGTATAGGCGATCGCTCATTCTTACGACTAAAACATTTACATAATACTCTATTACATTCTTTCTAATTATAATCTGTTTTGTTTTAATTCATTGTCTCTTTATATAGTATTTATGAGCTCTTTAAAAAAATCATTTATAAATGCATTATGCATGTCACCTCGAGTTTTGATGACCTTACGACTTTTTGACGGGGTCCAGCGTTGTCCAGAGTTGGGTTTCCGTTTCTCCTGGTTTGGCGTGGTCCTGAATATGTCCAGAGTCCAGTGTCGTTCTCCAGCAGTGTGTGGTCCGTCCCAGAGAATTACTATCTGCTGCGAGGTGGATCTCGTTCGGCTGTTAGGCGTCTAAAAAGCATCTCCTAACGTCTAACATCTCGCGTCGCTGTTGTAGCTTCTCTGTAGATACTCTTGCTGACCTAAACGGTCCCGATACTCTACGTTTCCCGAAATAGTGTAAACATAATTACTGAACGTCTTTATTCGTTCGTAGATAAGTCTTATAATAAAATAAAACTGTTCTGCTTACGGACAGCATGTCCGACTGCAACTGTGTTTTGAAAAGAAGAGAAGGGTTACCAATCGAACCCTTAATTTATACCCTCTCGAGATTCCGCACCTGTTTATTCCGAAATTATCCTGTCGAGACCTGCAGATCACATGATAGCCCCCACTCCCGAACCTTTTCATATATTTGCAATTTTTTGCAAATGGCAATGTTTGTACGGAATTGAGATAGCACAAATCATAGCTAATTTTATTAAGCACTCACTGTATTAATTTGAGCGTCTTAGTGTAATTTGCGTATTTTTGGCACATTTATTTCGCAATGACTTCGCGTAGTGTGTCCTATTAACGTCATTTTCTTACTGTGGATGCCTATAAAATTTACACACTTTGGTGCCTTTTGTTTGTTTATACATTAATTCGTTTTCACACAGTGAAATAAAATAATTATTTTAGTAATTACTTGGGGAGGGTAGCTGAGATTCTTGTCTGTACATGCATCACTAACACACAAGATACACGCGTAACACACATACAATCGAGCAGGTGTTCTTTGCCTGTTGGAACAAGTTAATTTCTCCCCTAGTATAACAATGAACCATTTTGACAATCCCAGACCTGTCCATTTACCCCAAACTTATAATAATTTTACAAATTTTTTATTTATTTAAATCAATGCTCAATACAGCATATGGCTGTATCGTTGCAATGCAGTTTCAAGAAGTTTAACTGTTATTATGTAGTTTGTTGTTTAGTTATTGTTTTATAGGTTCGAGTAAAAAATTATTTAACTTTGTGTTTCGTTTAATCACTTTTAATCTAAGTCGACGATAAATCCGCACTTCACTGACGAGGTATACCGGTGGATTATCTTCCAGGCGTTGAAAATCACTGGGGTCGGTTAACAGCGGGCCTGTAGCCGTAAAAATTAGCAAGTTAGGTGAATTACTTACTGCTGCATTCAGTCTCTTCGACTAACTGGAATGTCAATCGGTTCTTTAATAACTCAGGTTATTAGTTTAGAATTAGTGGATGCCACCTGAAGAATGCTTAATAAGTACCTGTAATATTCGTCTAGTCTGCTAATAGATGCTCGTCAACTCGATTATGGTTTGTAACAAACAATGGTTTATTCACAATTTAGTTTAGTTGAAATATTCACAAATTAATTTGATTATTTGGGATTTATTTGGCCTTTCTTTAACAAATTTTCATTTAAAATTAATGAGTTGTCTTAATCTCAGGGTATTTGAGAGAGTTTAGTTTCATAAAACAATTTAACATAACATAGTTAGTCATTTAACAATTCATATATTCAGGGTCTTTGTAGACTGCAAGATACAAAACCAATACATATGACAGGGCTACAAATTAAACACAACACATTGTGATTCTTTAATAAGATAATAAACACTTAATGAATCTTCAGAAAAAACTCGGGTTAAACAATATTAACCTTTAGTTAACCTGAAATATTTAATTCACATTGAATAAAAATGATTTAATATTTGGTTAAAGAAATGCATTTATTCTAGCACTGGGAATTTACATCCCTTATAAATCAAAAATAATTACTGTATTCATTAATTCGGACAATGTCCAAAAACTAAAGATTTCTCATTTAACAAGATTAAAATATATCATTGGTCCTACTAAATTGATCAGACATTTAACTAAGTTTTATAACTTTGAGATCATAAAATAAATTGATTACGATTCCTTAAAAAAATATTTGAGGTATTGTGATTTCGGTTAATCTCCTTTTTAATCATTGAGAAAAAAAACCTTCATTGAATTAAATTCGCTTGATCAGTTAAAATTATTAAAGTCAAGGTACTATGTCCTTTGCTATTCTTGTTCTATGATGTTAATCAACATTGATAAGCGTATTCGCCTTATTACACAAGTAGTTACACATTTGAATAAAAATCTTAATAATATTTATAAAAGTAATATTCAATAATACTTGCGAGGTTCGTTGCCTCTATTATTTTTTGTTCATTTTGTGTTAACACATGGAAATATTATGTATCATTGTCTCATGGTTTACGATAATAACAAACACCATACTTCCCTTTGTTCACTTTCAATTAATTAAAAAAAAATAACTTCCTGAGATTATATGGGATTGTACACTATATAATCTGGTTCGCACTGGTGTATCACTGTTTATCCTTTGGATATAACGAACAATTCGCATCTAGAAAAATTTGAGGGTTACTTAACCTCAACTTATTGTTATCGCGAACAGCTGATGTCGAGAGTTCGATGTACTCCGCACACGCCTCGTCCGTAGTTATATCTCTCGCGGTCCAGACAATAATAATGAATTCCGCTCTGGCTTGGCTGTTCCTTTTCTTCCCGAGCGATCTGCCTCCCCAATGTTTGTACAAATCGGATTAAATAAAAATTACGTCAGCCGATCTATGTCGTGTGGTTACTCCCTTCCGTAAACAATTATTTTTTTAAAATCCGATCGAATATGGGTTCGAGAGTAGCGTTATGACGCGCTGGCTTTGTGCACAAAATGAACAGAATTCCTTAAATATAGTTTTACAAACTTATGCTACTATTTACACTAAATATAAATACACTATGCGCTTGCATTTGCTTTGCTTGTAATTTTAAGTCCTTGCAAGGCATGTCTAGCTATTATATTAACAAAGTTAGAAATTTCGTTAACATTTTTACATAATTCTGTCATAATAAGTATTTAAATATTGTTCTTTGACAATTGCGAGTTGTACGTAAACTGTATGTGACACTTTAAATACTTTTATCTCAGTTACAATCGTTATTATTTATCTAAGACAACAAATTACCAAGTTTAGGCCTAGGTTGGCTATGGCCTGGAATAGGCATTGTTTAATTTACATTATTTGTATACAATTCTCCCCCTCTGGGTACTTGTTTTGTTAGATAGTTCTTTTCAGATGTTCATTACAAGTTTTGTACACCTCAGATTTCGTGTACACTCAATTTATTTCCTGTTTTAAGCATTTTTAGCTCAGTAGGTCATTGACCTAATATGGGTCATTGACTTAATTTCAAATAATTAACTTAATATCGACTTTTATTTAATTATACTTGATAGGTATCACTAATGATTGAGACTGAATGTTGTGTCAACCTTAGAGTTTTCCTAATTACAGGTTTTACCTTGATTTATGTGTCTACACTTCTTACATCTAGTGTAGTTAGACACTTGCATTCATTTATGTTTATTTTGCCTTAATTGTTAGCTTGTACTTCTAGTGTTATACAGTAATAGTAGTAACAGGAGTTATATTACCCCTTTATGCAATAGTTTTATCATGATTTACAAAATTAAAGTGTTTTTGTAGTGTGTGAAGTCTGTACACTTTTGCTGTCTCTGTCAGTCCCATGTATTTACACTTAATACTCACTTATATCACTTTTAATCTGCTCACACTTAGTATTAGTTTTACCTCTATAATGTCATTTGCCATTATGGTAAGTTATGTACTAATTTACATGCGTTTACTACTAATTAAATTTATTTATTTATGGTTTTGTACCATTTGTCAGGTTAGATGATGCCCATGTTTTTAACAAAAATGCTTTCATGTAAAATTGCTTTTTATGTCAATTTTGCCTCCAACCTTCAAGTTTTACTAACAATTATCTGCACATCAGTCTTAGTTTAGTATTATTTACCATATTATTCACTCTTTATCTGTTTATACATGTAATTATCAGGTATAATCCTGGTTTATTCAGCATGTCTATTGGTATTAATAAATGGGTTTATTCTGATTTCACCAGTTTGCTATTAATTATATTCTATGTAATAACTATTTCCTTAAATATTTTTATTATCAATTAACATTTTTATATATCGAGTGGTCAATGTCTTTTGTTATACTCTGGTTTATGTGTGTCATTACTTTAGGTACTCATTTGCTGGCACATTTCCTAACTTGTATTCTCTTCTTATTCTGGTACTATTGGTTCCTGTTTCTTCATGTTCTTCTGTCTTCTTCTTCCTTGTTGTGGTTATAATTATTGGTGGGTTTGTGTCCTCTCACTTATCATCTATTGGGTTATTTGTGTTAAATCGTATCGTACTGTTGTTTTCCAAGTTTTGCTCTGTTGATTGCTACTTTTCTTCGTTCATATGTCACTTTTATTATTACATTTAGTTGTTTGACCAGATAATCATATTAAATACACATTTCTTTATACATTATTCACCCTTTTTAATTTACAGTGTTAATCATTTAGTATCCTATCTTTCTTATGTTGGTCCTTAAATGCATGGTGAAGATATGTGTACCCTTACATATTGCCCCATCACTTAAGTTGATCATTTCAGAAAATATCGTTCAGGTGTTTGGTGAAATTATCAAACATTCATTCAGTTATTTAATTAATCACTTGTTGGTTTGAGCTTTCGGTTCTTAATGCTTTACATAGTATCAGTATTCTTCTTGATTTCCTGTATTATCTTCTGGCTTAGTGTTTTATCCCTATAATATTTAGTTCCCTAACATTTCTTCCCTAAAAAATATATTGATTCGAATCGGAGGGGTACTCTTGACTCCATTGCTCCGCCGTCAATTATATCATCTGAGTACAGAGAAACGTATCGTCTGGTCAGGCATATGATTGCTGGATTATCTACAGTAAATCATCAACAAAATTGTATAAGTAGTCTAAGTACGACTATAAATATACATTATTCTGGGATTCTTCACATTATTGTTATTTAGATTATACAATACATTATTTCGTTTTTTTCTTGATTCATACTCTTTAGCTCTTAGTGATACGATATTACTGATGGGTATTATTCACATGTTATTATTATCTGTTTTCTTTATTACTTTTCTTTTAACACTGATTGCTTATTAATTGGGTTCTCGGATGATTCTCTCACATTTGATAGTATTTTTTCATTGAAGACTGAATATATGTACCCTTTCTTCTTTGCGTATTTGGGTCTATGATTTCATAGGTATTATTTTTATTATCCTTAGGCCTACTCACTACATTAGGTCCGGTGTATAGTAACAGTAGCTTCTTGGCTATTTCTTCCATGGTACTAGGTAACTCTCTGTTCTTTAGTAATACTTGTTCTCCAATCTGATATTGTAGGGGTTTTGGTAGTAATTACTTACATCTTTGCCGTATTTTGTCCGTCCTCTCGAGTATTTTGTTATGTTCAATTACGCCGATTAACGAAATGTTGCATCCCGTGTCTATCATTATCCGCGTTGGTACTCCATTAACTTTAGTTGTGATATAAGCAATTTCGTTGTTGTTGTTGTTAGTAGATTGAGTGTCTTCTTCGTCGAGCAATTCTTCCCTTATATTCTTTAAATAATTTGTGCGTATGATGGTAATTGTTAGTTCATTGTTAGCGTGATTAATTCTACGATTTAATACAATAGAGTGGTTCAGTGAGGGTACTATTTGATTTTTCACTGCCGCGCTTAGTTTAAAGCCGGTTCGGGCTGTTCGTCCGTAATAATTTAGTTTGATAATTATTTGATTTTACAAATATTCCTTTTAAAAGCAACAAATATTATGGGAAATCATATACTGAAATTTTAACTTTCCCAAGTAGCGGAAATGTTTCAAAAATTCAAGTACTTATTAAAGACGTTTTCTACAATCAGGGCGACTTATCAATCAACGCGTATTAAAATTCAATGTCTATCATTATTGATATATTTTCCATTACTTCTAATTCAACATGAGATTCACAGCATGTTTAAATCTATTTTATAATACAGACGCTTTCAAATAAAATAAACATGAAATTAATAATAATCACTATGAAATTCGCATTTTCATTCTTATTTCATTGAAAGCAAACATTTTTGGGATCAGTGTGAGATTAAATATCTGTTTTCCATATCTCATTTACGATTTGATACACATAAACTAGAAACTTAAACATCTACTGGAACAGGAATAAAACACTTATTCTTCACTGCGCAAAGCTGGAATATTATACGTTGCATTTGCATTTGTTACATCCTTCCCTATGTAAGAGATTTGATACCGGCCTTTAAGCACTGAGAGAATTGGTAATAATTATTTTGTTCATAGATGTTTACAGTAGGTTAGGATGTTTACAGTACTGTGCATTGAACTTAAACATAAAAATTTTAAGTTCTCTGTATTTTACAGTGTGATTATTGGATAAACTGATCATAGATATTTTTCACACCAAATTAAGAAGTAAATTTTTATATAGGCTCTTTGTTTATAATGCAAATATAACAGTGCTACCACTTAATTTAGCCATAAATGTTATATCAGTTAACGATATATTTTAATATCATTAGTGTACTACAATGTCAACTTATTTCTATAAACGTGGTACAAACTAACAAAATAGAGTTCTGACACTCAAACTTAATTCACAACATATCGTATTACATTAACCAAGACAGAGCTCAGCCACGTGGCAGCTGTCCAACACGTAAATGGCTGTTGACTCCGTGGCCTGAATACAAATGACACCTAAATCACGGGCATGTTTCTCTGAACTACGCCATTGATTTTCTTATAATAGTTTTTTGTACGGTAACACAACTTGCTAATTATAAGAGGGAGTTATACAAAAAATGGTTTACTGTATTTCTGAATTGCTGTTGCTGCAAGCAAGATGCGATATAACGGTGACTGAAATAAACTGTTACAGGAAAAAAGGTAATGAAAAGAAAGAGGAGCAAACGCAATAACACATTTATAGTGGGGGCAGTAAGGAAATGGCAGACTTTGAGTTAACTATAATTGATATTTGAAGAGTGTTATTATGTCTTACAGAAGCGACATTCCAGTTACTGTGAACGTGTATTTAAAAGGATGATAAAAGTTGTGTGGATAAATCTCTTTAAAAGACGTCAATGACGGGTTATTGACAATAGGCTTACTAGTTAGACAGACATTTTTAAACACTGATTTTTATTAAAAAGCTGCGTTTCGGCTGCACAACAAATCGGTGGCCGTCTTCACACAACACT
This sequence comes from Magicicada septendecula, assembly GCA_034769895.1. Lineage (NCBI taxonomy): Eukaryota > Metazoa > Arthropoda > Insecta > Hemiptera > Cicadidae > Magicicada > Magicicada septendecula. The sequence goes on along the minus strand of CM068374.1, from coordinate 117,058,309 downwards.
TTAGCTTAGTTTAGCTTTGTTTTCGATATTTACGTTTTGTTTTTACCTGAAGACGCCTACCGTGTAGCTGATACGTCGCTTTATAATAAAATAGCAATGATGAAAAAATTCTGTCTTACCAGCAGGCCTAAAGTAGTGTGGAGAAAGGTAACAAACAACATATTATGTATAATTAAAAACCAAACAGTGAAATAAAAATTGTAATTAAAATTATGATCCAAATGTAATGTTTTTAGTGCGTTAGTGAGAGCGTTATTATTATTGTCAGAGTTTTAATGAATAATAATTAATAATTATGTAATTGCTTGAAGCTATATCGGATATTGATCTTAAATAAACATATTTCTGACTTCAAGAAAGTGAACCACGTTTGTTTTAGATAGGTTATAAAATCCTATATACACATCTTGTCAATACAGTAATAACAGGTTATACAATGAATTCTGCGTTTTTATGAAGAAAGACTCATGACGTGTCAATGTTAAAAATGGTACTGCTTGTTTATTTAGTTAAGTAGAATAATAATATAATAGGCCTACGTATGGGTTTTGTGTTATTTCAACCTTATTTACTACTTATATTTCAGTGTTCCTACTTTTGAGTTCAATTATGCTATTTACCTGCAGAAATATGTAAGGTAAACAGTAGCGTAATGTTAAAAAAGAGTACGAGTAATGGCGGATCATTAATGAACCAAAGCAATTGTTAAGATTTTATAGTCATCTAATAAGCACTCCGATCAGAGTTGATCTAGGACAATTTTTGTTTATTTAACGTTTACAATAAAATTATGAGTGTGCAACCGCTGATTTATTATCAAGAGTACGTACTTGTTTGTGTGTGTATAATACAAATGGTAATGTTATTTATGATTCTAATGGCATTATAGTCAGTAGTAGTATCATTACAACTTGTTTCCACGAAGTTATCAGTGGTTGTATGAATTATTGTACTCCTTACGTAATACACTATTTATTAAATAACAGCCGTAATAAGTAAAGGTTTATTAATTACAAACCGTAACACAGTATCACATATTTCACCACAAATTTAAAATATTATTAAATTATTAGAAGTTCTCATCGAATCAAAAACATTGTACATGTGATTATCAAGTAATACCGTAATACCATAAATTATAAATTATTATGTCACATATTAATCATAAGTAGTTCTGTATAGTTCACAGAGTAGACTTTGTGACAAAGACTTCAATTTAAAAGCCTTACATTCAGAATAACAAACGGTGTACAGTTTTACAGAACATGGTTGTGATTCTACAAGCGGAAGCTGCGGATCTTTACCAAACTTTCAAGATATTCACTGATAAATATGGATCGTTACTTATATGTATATACTGTTTCTACATTTTAAAATAATAATTAAATTATAAAAAGTTTAACTCTTGGTCTGTCTGTATGTAAACAACGTTCAACTCCATAAATTATAAGTAACTTTTAAGAAAAAACAAATTAACTTAGTACCTCGATTCCTGGTTCCTGGATCACTGGAAAATTCTGACGGTGCTTCAAAGAAATTTAGTTACTTTTAATTTAGAATGTCTTTCAAACAAACAGGCATGTTGTTACTTCCCTTGCTTTAGTAGAAGAAACTTCGTCTAAGTACTTTATAAAATCTTTTGTTACGAAAAATTATGGCGTTCTCTCGTATAACGCTTTTTAATTAACTGCGTAACAATGGAGCATCACACAGATACTTAGCGCCTGCAGAATTACTGAAGTATGTTTAATTAAATTGGGATTTAGCTCTGATAAAAGCTTTTGTCTTCTACTATTGATGTCAAGTGCATTGTGTTTGAAGGCTAGATTTATATCCATACGAAGGGTCTCTCAAAAATATTAAACATAAGTAAAGTACACTTTTATGATACACAACATAATTATGAGTTAGTAAATTAATTTTTTCTAATTGATATTTAAAAACTGCGGCATTTAAGACGCCAAAGGTTAATATAATTTACTAGGTAAGGTAAGTGATGTGTTGTTATATAGGCCTATATTACATACATGTGTTTCATATATTCTTTCTGTTGTTAATTAAAGCTTTCTGTGTAATAAATAATATACTTTCTTCTCTCAGATAATCTAAAATTGTAATCCTTAATCAGCATTGTTTTATACTAGAGCCTCTTTTTGCGATTTCAATAATAAAAATCGGTTTGGAGAACCATACATGACTTCCATGTTGTAAGATTTATGTTTGAAATAATTTACTTGAATTCGGTTCGGTAATTTCTAAAAAATATCGCTTACCCTCAAACTAATTTTACTATTTATAGATATTTTGTTATTATGGGGTAGTCGTTTAATACAATGTTATTTTCAGTCACTTTATCCATAAAAATTAGGTAGGCTTACTTTATTCTTATAAAGAAACCTAACTGCGCAGGTAATCATCCCTCCTCCGAAGCGCTCCGAAGTCACTCATGGACCCTGAGCATCTTGCAGAGGGTTCATTCCCTAAAGACGAAAAGTCTGTCTATGAACCGTTCCCCTGTAAACACGTGCAGTTACACTGCCCAGCGATCCACAGGAAGCAAATCGCTATCCACCCCAGACACTTTTTCGGCTTGCATGCGTTGTGTTGGTGTGGGTTTCGGCACTTTCCATTTAAAAAACGTGCAAATGTAAGAAAATAAACATGAGTGAAGCCCGAAATAACGCGAATTGTGTGTGTGTGTGTGTGTGTGTGTGTGTGTCTTGCCTACATTTTATTGCTGTAATCATAATTACGTAATAATCATGAAACGTAAACATTAGATAATTGAGATATGCTTGCCTGCCACGAACGATATATTTTCTCTCATATATGATTTACATTAAAATGAAAAAATATAGAATTTTGTTAAAGTAAAATGAAATGTTTCCATAGAAACTACTTCTTTGTTGTCAATAACGTATTACACATATAAAACTTATAAAATTTAGTTCCTCCATCATCAACTACCATTTTAATTTATAAAAAAAATTACTCCCTCCTCCTTCAACTACCCTTTTCATTTATAGATATTTCATCTACCTTTCTACAGTGGATTATAATGACCCCTTCTTTTCAGTATACTTTATTTATCAAAATTAACCACTTTACTCTTCTTAAAACATAAACGTTGCAGGTAAACTACCCCTTTCCCTAAACCGATCTTCACCAAAATCAATAGGTCTTGAGTCCTCTAAAATTCCAAGCTGTATACAAAACATTACTTGATTCTGTTTGAACTTACTTCTGTTATCGTTTGCCATAGAAAGCATTCTACACACACACACACACACACACACGCACACACACACACACACACACACACTTTTCGAAAAATGACTTTTTTTCATGTTTTGATGGTAGTACAATCAGAAGCTGCCGTTATCACGAACACGATTTTTTCCCCATGACCATACTTCCATTTCCTTATGGAACATGGAAGTAATATTCATTCATCAATAAATAGGGGCCGAAATTGTACTTTAATCATACTTCGAGAAAAATTACTATTTTATTAAAGAGGCAAAAAAATAGATTTAAACATAACATATAGATTATATACTATGTATACATGTAGCCTTATTTATTAGAAGTAATAAAATAAAGATGTAAGTATATACGCTGGAGGAATCAGAAAAGTAAACCCGTCAATAAACGTTCCTCCAAAAGTGGAAAAAAGCAAAAACAATACACACAAAAGCAAAAAGAATACATACAACGTAGGATTATAGTCTAGTAGTCCCACTACATTTCAGCTTATATAATTGCGTCTTAAAATCGAAAAACACAACAACATAACTTACAATTGTAATTACAATTACAATTTACAGAATTTAAAAGTAGTTCAACTACCTGTAAAATGTTATTACTATTTTTATTAATTTAGAAAAGACTGGTTAATTCATATCAAATACTAAACATAGAAAAGCAGATAGACGTCATTCTCATTTATGTTAATTTTATAAATTTTTGATGATGACGTTTTCAAACGACGAACATTAGGAGAGTCACACGAGAGAGTTACATGTTGTCTTCGCGTTCGAATTTTTCAAATTTTAAAAACATCTCATTTGTACCATAAAGTACTGTATTAAGGTACTGCGTATGTTTCTAATTAATGCTGTATTTCTTATTATTACATTGTAAATATCTCGTAATGCATAGGGTATTTAGTTTTATTAACTTATGTGTAGCATTGAAGTGTAGAGTAATCCAATGGCAATATTAAGCGTATAGCATCAATAATTAGGTTGGAGTCAACATACTCTACTACGATGAAATGAAACCACAATTCAGAAATATAATAAAGTTTGCCCGTACTCAATTTTCCTTACTCACGATAAGCAGGGCCACATTTATACATTTCATTATTTGTCATTCATAAAACAACCAAGCAGACACTAACGTCAGCAAAGGGTACATGTGATGTGTCATTGCAAACCAAAAATACTTCTGTGTACGGTATTGCAACGTTAAAATGATTACAATAAAGTGTTCAATTGTCTAGTTGTTAGTTATTTAGTTCCACTAAACCAAAAAGTAACAATTTCGACTTCAACGTTCCCTCTATTCTTCAGATACGAGCATAATGAGGCTCCCGGTTCCTAAACTCCAGGATTCAAACTGACATGTTGAGTTTAATATTCTGCAAAACAGCGCAGCAGTATGCCAACATTCATAATAAGATAAGCTGATTTATAAAATCAGAATATCAAATAAATTAAAATAAATAAATTTATAATTATTATAAGAACTAGTACTTACTGAAATAGCTCAATTTTAATTTAAACCTTGTTTTTCGGAACTGAAATTTTTTCACACGGATACATAATATTTAGTCTAAATTCAAAAATCGGAAACACAATTGCAATAAGGTTTTATTTTTCCCCTCTTGTAATCACAAAATACCTTTAAAAAGGTAACGTGATCTAAAAATTTGGAAAACATACATATTCTAAAAGTTTGGGTAATTACGCCCTAGTCGTTAATACTTTCTAAGTAGGCCTAAGTACAAGAATTTCAATTTACAGTACTTTATTATGTCGTTTGACATATAAATGTTATAACCACAAATTTTGCATTTTCTATCAAAGAGAGACATTTACGCTCCATGCTCTATTCCGTTTATGGAACTTATGGAGGTAAAATGAACTAAATTTGTCACCACTAAAAGAGTTAAAATAAACAAACGTTTTATTGTTTAAAATAACAAAATCAGCCATACACAGACAGCAGCTCTGTACAGTACAGAAGTGAGGCTTAAGAGAAATATTATTTTATTCACATGGAGTATTAACCCGAAAGATTAAAGCTTTGTAGACCAACAACACCGTAAAAGTTTGTCACCTATATAAATACACTGGTTAAATTATTACGTCAACTAACTCGGTATGCCAGAATGTTTATGATTCTTCAGAAAAATTCATTAGAAATAATAATAAGCACATTTGCATCAGTAACACTTTAAATATCTGTAAGTCAATATTTTATTATTTACTAACAAACAAATGTTAGCGTATGAAGGACTATTTCCAAGTATTATATATTTACAGTTTAGTAATAAGACTTTGCTTCTATTATGATTTGTTGTCCTTATAACACAGAAGCTTTTCAATATCGTTTTTGTTATATTCATGTAGCAGAGTACTGTTAACGTTGTCACCTGGTTTCTAACAAATGAGGAAATAAATTATAACCTGGTACTGACTGTTCACAATACATGCAATTACAGCCTATTGTTCGTACAGAACGGCGTCTAATTGTTTCCACAGCACGCTGTATTCTGCTGTAAAACGGAATTCTAATTATTATTACGTCACATCAAGGAAATCTTATGTCATCTGAAAATCTAATTAAAATTTGGTATCGTTAGACTGTAGTCGTTCTGTCGTTTGAACGTGTAAGTGTACCATTCTCTGTACATGACAAATAATATTCAAAACTACGATTTGTCAGTTGCTTCAGTGTACACGTATTACATATGAAGAGATGAAACGCAGACTGATTTTGATACTGTACTACAACACTTTTATCATTCGTTACATCCAGTTCACAAATTGACTTCCCCAACGAAAGCAATTATTTTTGTATGTGAGATCTCAGATACATTGTTTTACGTACATTATGGATGATTTAATCAATGTGATGTAAGTTCACACACTAAATAAATTATGTACGTGATCCCACCATTAACTTATTCATTAACATTTTTCAACAGCGCCGTTCTGAGTTTGTATTTCTAACAACTCACACCTCTCATATTGTTACGACTTAACAGAGCGTGCTACGTGCTTCTCGACTATTCCAGCCGAGCCCGGCTATAATGTGTGTGTGCGTACATATTGCTGCTACGTTGGGATGAAGGACAATTACGTGTCACTTGTCACGCGTCTGCAACGAGACTCTTCCAGACCATACCGGTCCGCGTGCGCTGTGTTCAAGGCCGCAATCAATCACGCTCTAGTGTTTTCTAGTAGACGCCAAATAGGGAATATTCTGGAATGTCAGCAGAGTATAAATACAGGACTTCAGCGACGCTTAGTTCAGTTTGAGTTGCGACTTATTCCAGAGGGATTAGCCATTATGAATGTCTACGGATTCCTTGTGGACGTAAGAGAGAATGTCCTGAGAACTGGTCAAGAGAAGATAAAGTTTTTTATGGAAAAAATGACAGAGTCTACCAAAAATTTGATCAAGCAAGTGGCATTGGCCGAAGCAAAAGTCAACAGGTCTAGTGAAGAGGAAGCCTTCCTATTACAAGCGGAAATGTACAAATTAGCAGAGGATGTACAAATAAGTGTTACGACAAAAGAAATGATTCTAAGGCCAACCATGGGTGTCGAGACAAGATTCTTGCTTGTTCCTGAGTTAATAGAAGAACCCGGGGAAACGTTGCTGAAGATGAAATGACGCAAGAGGTTGTTGACGAGAACCAATCAGACTTGGACCAGCTATTGCCGTATAGGTCATCAGTACATGACGCAACGGGAGAGATTCCCCAAAACTAGTGGTTGAGAGGAACACTCATATTCCTGGGAACTTGATGTCTGGATCACACGAGACTGAATTCAGAAAGCCGGAGAATTATGTTTTGCAAGTAGACCAGATATGTAGATCGCCAGGTCAAATGTTACTTCAGAGATGGTTTGCCAGTTCGGGACGAATAGGCTTAAGGAGTTGCCAGCAGTGTACGACATTGCAGAGCTGCTACATGTTTCTCGGCTATTCCAGTGGAGCCCGCCTATAATGTTAATGTGTGTGTGCTTACATATTGGTGCTACTTTGAGATAAAGGATAATTGCGTGATACTTTCACGCATACGCAACGAGACTTTTCCATACCATACCGGTCGGCGCCGCTGTGTTCAAGGCCCCAATCAATTACGCTCTAGTGTTTTATAGTAGACGCTTATTAGGGAATATTCTGGAATCTCAGCGGGGGTATAAATACAAGACTTCAGCGATGATTAGTTCAGTTTGGATGCGATTTATTCTAGTGCGGTTCGAACTATTGTGGCGAATTGTTACGAGTTTTATAATCGACAATATTATTGCGTGTAAATAATTTTTATTTGATTTGTTGTAAGAGATTATCTTCCTGATTACAAACTGTTTAATTGTGATAACTAAAGCTGGTGATTAGTGACTTAATTTGTGTCTTGTATTTTGTTTTCCACTGTACCATACGACGATCAGTTAGACCGTCGTAAAAATATTTTACTAACAACTAAATATATCAAAATTTATTTTTTCATGAAACGTGTTTTATAAATATTTAAAACTTGAATTCTTCGAATGGCGAAGAAAATGTTGTAATGATAAAAGAGGATCTAGTGTCAAGTCGTAACTAACACGTTCTAAACATTCTACACAAACGGGTTCCCCAAACTTACTTCGACGGACGTAAGGTAGGATCGCAGTGACAAAGCGATAGATAAAGAAAAATAAAGATTTTATGATGTTTCAGTTTATATGTATTAGATATGAGAAAGTGAAACGCAGACTGCTTTCTACACTGTACTAAAACTCTTACATCCAGTTCACAAATTCATATCCCTAAAAAAAACAATGATTTCTTATGTGTGATCCCGTATATATTATTTTCACGTATATTTTGGATAATTTAATAAATTTGATGGGACTTCATCATTTATTTACGAAATGTGTTTTAAAACTATTTAAAAATTATCTTTTCCAAATAACGACGAAAATGTCGCAATGATGAAATAGGTTCCAGTGTCCTCTCGTAACTAAATCGTTCCAACTATTCTAAAAAAAAGGTTTAAATTTAGTGCAATGTTCGCAGTGACACGGCGATAGATAAGAAATAAAGAATAAAAAGTAAATGAAAAAAAAACTTTCTAGAAAAAAAGTATATGACGTCAGAAAAATTAACTTATGGCATACGCAAACATAATTTTGCAAAATTGTTGTAATATTAACATGTGTATTACGATTCGAAAGCCTTTTTCTGCGTCAGTAGTAACCTTGACTGCAATCTGTAGATATGGAAGCTGCGTATGCTTTTACCAATTACGCGTGTTTAATAACTGCACACTTCTGACGTTGTGTCATACGAGTGTCAAGTTTTCGCTTGATCACATCTGAGAACAAAATTAATTGATTTTACTAACTCGCCGTGTAAACATTATTTATTAAAGAGAATATATTTGGGTACTGTGAATTAGTGCACAATAGATTAGAGTAATAAAATAGTACAGTTATCAAGAAAGTTGTTGACAACGTAAATAATACAAGACTGATAAATAATACTAGTTGCTACCAATACAGTATTCAGCGCTAGAGACCAAGAGGTTACGATTATAAACCACAATTATATAAAATTGTCATTATTACTGTTGGTTCGTATGTGTGTGTGTGTGTGCGCGCGCGCGCGCGCGCGCGGGTGTCTGCCTGTCTATCTGTCTCTGCAGCCTGTTTAAGAGTGGTGTTTACTCTTTGCGGGCATGTAATTAATATGCATTATTAAATATGTACGCTATTGGACAACGATATATTATTAAATATTTGATACATTACTATAAATTACAACTCTTTTCGTTCCCCCGCCCAAATGAGGACACATATTGTTGGTTAAAGTATAAAGTCATACTAGGCCTAATGTAAACCGAAAGTTGTGTTATGATGTTATGTGTTACATGTATGGAATGTTTATATATATATATATATATATATATTGTAACGAAACAGAACGTTGTAAAAATAATTATAAATGATAATAATGAAACCTTATCCAGGGATTGAACACAAAACAATGCTCAATATCTAGTCAACAGAAAATATCAAATTCTGAAGATCAGTAAGGAACCAAATATGACTCAACAACATCAAACTTTGACCTAATTAATACTAACAAGACCCAGCCAGACTTTACCCAGTAGAATAGGGCAGTAAACAAATAAAAAATTAAAATAAAGAACCCTAGTAAATAACATTCAATGAATAAACTAGATAGATCCAGTAAAGACTACAACATTCAATAAAGTAAAATTGTATTAACTATATGTAAAATAATAGACCAATAAAATTGGTCTAATTATAGACCAAAGAGAGAGAAAGGGCACAACCCCTTACAGTGCTACAAGTGATCATAAACACAGAAAAGTGGCAGAATAATAATAGTTACACAAACTATAGTTAAAAAGTGTACTATTATTTACAAAGAAGTGTTCAATTGTCATTAACAGTAGTGATGAGTGATTTAGCACACAAACAATTGTTAAACAGTGTGCATAAATTAAAATTGTTAAATTAAGTAGTATCTTTAAGAGTTTTGTTTTATATTATAAGAGTTTCATGTTATTAACTAATTAGTTTAAATTAATGTATCTCGAAGGGTCAAAAGGTAACTACCATCAACCATTATAAATTGTTTCATCAGATATCTGGAAAATCCACTTACTACTAAGATGTTACAGGACTAAACCAAGACATGTTTAGTACCAAATTATTTGTAATTTTATAATTAATAACTACATAAATATTGTACTAACCATTAGTGTATAATGATAAAATAATAAGTTAAAAGCAAATTGTAAAATCTAAAGTCATTAAGGGGTATTGGTCATGTAACACTTGAACTGTGCATAAGGGGCCAATCAGAATTTAAGAAATTTTGGTCAGTTCCATGGAAAAAAAGAAGAAATGACACTTGATTGTTAACCACGGAAGAATATAGTTGAATAGTGCTCGCGGAGTTATTATGTAACAGAATTTTAAAACCCAGGAACCGATTTTCGTAGAAAAAGTTATAACCACAACAGAAGATACAGAAATTATTAACTAAAATCACATCATAAATTAGGAAAAAACACCAGTAAGTAAATATCAAGGGAGTAACAAGAAGACTCCGAAGTGTAACGTATAATACAATTTTATAACTGACAATATTAGTAATCCAACACGAACAATCACTAGTCACATCAATAACTCATACCACAATTAATCACTGGTGGACATTTCATAAAGTGAAAAATAATAATAATTAGTGGAACCTTTCGTAGCAGCCAAAAGAATTCCCACGTTATATGTTTAATCCATTTTTTACTATTCAACACTGAGATACATATCGGTTATTACTAGCGTGTATATCGAATGCAAAATTCAATTAACTTGAATTAAATTGCAAAGATTAAACGATAATATTAATAAATCATATCCATGCGTTTTATTTCTTGAAGGTAAGATGTAATCAGTATTTGTACTACACTTACGAAGAATAAGAAGACGTCGAGGAGTCGTTGGAACCCTGGAAACTACAACACCAAGATTAACCTCAACGAATAGGGTTAAGATTAATATCGAAAGTGAACAATGAGAATTGTTTGGAACAACTCGACCGCTACATTTAATTTAGAACAAATTAACTGAAGAATATAACAAATCAATTCCCATTATTAACCAAGGAAGAATAATTCAGTCATTAAAATTATATCTGAAATGACTTCACTCAAAACACGTAACATAAATATCAACCGAACAACTGATACACTTAGAGCAAAAGTTTCCTTCATTAAGCCAACAACCTTTTATTACAACTTAACAATAAAAATAAAACGGGCGAATTATTATCCAAGGTAAATTAAATTAGTATACACGAGTTTTGTTAAAGATTGACTCATCCAACGTGTGGCGAATTATTATCCAACGGATTTCCGAGTTTTGTTAAAAATTGGCGTTTCCAACGTGGAGCTTATTTAAACATTCATCAATAACACGTTTTGTTAAAAAAAATATATATATATATAAATATATACACGCCTATGCCAGTACATGTATTATGTCTTGTTGATTAATTTTATTGATTTTTTTGAAGTTGCATATGATACTTATTAACTTGTAATCTATTTTTTACTACTACACACACACACAGGCACACACACACTCATGTATAAACGCGTGCGCACGCATAAATACAAACACAAAAGTTTGAGTACACAATTTTGTATCATTGCTCTTGATAATGATGGTTGAAAGTATTAAAATACGTACAACTACGTATATTATTAAAAAATATAACATTTAAAAAAAAAGTAAAGGGACCCGTTTTGTTTTCTGTTTTTTATTGTATAAATGTTGTTACCAATCGTCGCCAAAGTGTCACATTCTGATGAGTGAGCAAGGGCAACGCAGTTTGCTGAAACTGACATGCAAGCTGCGATACGCAAACGAAATTTTCGTGACGTGGAACAACAGCCTGAAAGGAACATTCACGTCAACTTTTACGACGAACGGAAACAGAAATGATTCTCAACAATTCAGGACACACTCGTTTCGAAAATTATTTAATCGTTATCCTATGTGTCATAACACAACTTTCAGTTCAAATTAGGCCTAGTATCACTTTAATACTTTAACCAACAATATGTGTCCTCATCGATCAACAAAGGCCTCACAAAACTCGAACAACTCTTACAGAAAAATTAACACATCACCAAAAATATCATCGCATCACCTAGCTACCGCACACAGCTCTAGAAAGAAGAAGATAGTGCAAATAGCATAATCATACTGCTATACATCAAGTACTTAAATTTAGCAAACTAATTTAATAAATGCAAAATCGCAAAACAGATGATGAAGAAAAGATGATCTGTTTAAAAGATGATTAAAACCACTGTAGCCAACGAATTTTTCAACACCATGCGCAACAAGATGTGTACGTTTCACACGCGCTCACACACACACACACACATACACACACTTCAGTACATAATCAGACAAAAGTCGACATGTCTGATGATGGGTGTATCTAGTGTATGTAAATAAACGTCACACTTGCATACTCCTATATTAGTAATATCAATGATGTAAACGTCAAGAAAAGAACAATATGAAGTTCGTGAATTTGTGTATACATGTGTTAGTGTGTTTGTTGTTATCGCGGAGATGTACATAGTGTGTACTACATACTTGTTCACGTATATATTTGCGTGTTTTGTATAGCAGTTTCATTTAAAAGTTTCCTTTCAATTATAACTTCACCGACTTATCATTTAGTAGTACTGAGAGGAGTCATAACGTGTATAACAAAGACGTTTTTACAACTAATGTAAAATGTTTGGCACAAGTCTATTGTCGTTTTGTCGTTATTTTAGCTGACCAGAACAGCGCAAAGTCGTAAACGTTGCAACCATTTAACACCTGTTGTTTCTATACCCTCAAATATCCCGTTGTTTGCTACAGAAAAAAGCGTACAGCTAAACGGAGATAGTTAACCTATCTTCCAGTTCGCATGGGTCAGATAGTGATTACATGACCTGAATACATAACGTCCTGTCATTGAGGAAGCTGGGTATGAATTTCAGTAGGCTGTTTCTCAACCGCCGATCGCTTAATAAGTTCACGATGATGTAACTTTACGTAATTCGATAGCTTTCTCTAAGTCAAAAATCGAGCGACTTCGTGTTTCCCTTCAGTAAAACTGTTATAACAGAATTCTCCAAACGTATCAGTTGGTCAGTATTTGAATGGTACTTCTAGGATCTCTATGGATGTACGGCTTGTGGGTAGTATCTTACAAGACACTGGTGAGGCATTCTCTCCAATGACTTTCCTAACCGCCGTGTCAACGATACTGGACTATAGTTCTTTCCTTAGAAGTTGGAAACGACTGATAACTTCTACAGTTTTTAGTAGTTCACTTGGGTCCAGGTAGTGTTATAACGTAGCCATAGCTACATCACGAAGTTGACGTAACATGCTGTAATAATATCACCCGGTCCCGCTGCAGTCTCGCCGGGAGCACCGATATCAGACTGTAATACCCACATTGTGAAAGGCTTTCTAAACGTATCATTGCCTTCACTGTCAAACTCAAGATCTTGTCTTTTATTTCGAGGAAATCTTGGGAATAGTCGTCCAACCTAATCACATCGCGGAACGAACTATCAGCTATTTCATCGGGGTTGCATACTACTACACTAGCTTGTTCCGTATATGTAATAGACCTGAACACTGATGAACCACCGATTGCACTGATCTTGCATATTTCTGTAACTGGAATAGACCTGGTTACGGTCGATCTGTATTTTCCGAGGTTAACTTTTCACAGTTAGTGTTGCTTGATGAGTGGTGACTCGAACATGATTCGACTAATTTCGGTCGGCGCTCGACCGACCTGTTCAATCTGACTTTATACCCATTTAAGGCTCGTGTGTTCCCTCTTTAATTGCGTTTCTAACATCGATGCTCTACTACATTATAGACGTTCTGGATGTACTACCACCGGTCCGTGAGATGCTCCACGGATGAGGTCATCCATGGCTGCTGACGTCATAGTGTTAGTAAACCAGTGTTTGTGTGCTTCAAAGTTTCCATTCACTTCTGTAGCTGCTTTGGCAGCTTTAAAACCTGGCCAATCAGGACGGTCCTCGCATTGTGTTTTCGGTATGCGTGAGACGCTCATTGGTCGCTCGTGTTTCTATGAATACGGGGGGGCTAGTGGTCGTTTTCGTGACGGTCTGATGGCATTCTCCGCGACACATGCGAGACAAGACTTGCGTTACATATCGAAAGGTAAATAGCGGAGAAAGTACCACCTCAAACATTACAATGAGCGCTCGTGCCGATGATTGAAAGAACAGTCGCGTTATTAGGAAACAGATCGTCAGTTCTTATTACAATGATGTTCTTTCTATCAGACCTGGGAGTGTGACTATGGAAATTGTAGTATGTAGTATTGGAAATTGTAGAGAGCACCCAGATGCTAAAGATCAGGTCACCATTTGGCGTCTGTTAAATAAATACAACAGGTCGGCTGTAGTAACGAGATAGCGACTGCTTGCAGAGGAGTAGTGACCGCAATAAATCTAGAAGAATACGTGTTTGTAATAAGTATAGCAACGCCTCACCTGGCTCTGATATGGATGTCACATAACAGCGGAAGGCTTTATATCTCCTTCTATTAAGTTCAGGCTACGATCTTCTGGCCTCAGATGTACTTCCTGCAGACAGGAACACAGTAGTGTTTAAGTGGCCAGTTGCTTCTTCAGTTCGTAATAGTATAAAGTAATAGGGCTATTCAGAAAGTAAGTTCCGATAGGGTACTAAAGGAAGCTAAGAATATATTTACAAAACATTGTTATTGGTATTTGAAGTACACACCTTAAACTACTTTTCTATATAGTTTCCGTCATTTTTGAAACACTTCTCCTAGCGAGGCACCAGGCGTTGTATGCCTTCGTCGTAGACATTTCGCGCCTGTGATTTGAACCATATATAAACCGATTGTTTGACATCGTTGGCCACCAACAAAAGATTTATCATGTTTGGTACGGTGATATTTGCTTCGTGTGAAGTCTGCGTTGTAAGGCGGACGATAAAATTGTTGCCAGCCGAACTTTGTGAGGAGATGTTGCGTTGCAGCGGCAGTGTGTGCGCAGTGCCATGATTCATCCCAATGTCCCGGGTAAGCATTCTACATCGTTTACTCTGATCGGACTAAGCAAAAACGGTGTATCCATCTTAGCACTATTGAATCGCTCACTGCTTCTTCTCCATAAATACAAAAATCTGAGAGTGAATTTCAATCATTTTAATGTCTTTCGTATTTAAGAACCGGCCTATTTTCACACGCGGCGAGCGTCTCGAAATTCTTCGACATTATAAACACGTCCAACAAACCTTACTTAGTTCACAGTTGTTTACACATGGCTTGCCAACGAATCAAAAAACTGGCCGCGCATGCCCATCAGCGTAACGGCATCGACACGGCGGCAAACGGAACTTACTTTCTGAATAACCCTCGTACATCCATTTATCTCACTTATTTGCTGAATCTTGACGAATCCGATGCTACGGACTGTGATTACATACTTTCCCTTTTCCAGCGCTTATTGTAAAGCTCTTAAATATCATCAATTTAATGAGGGCACTTTTACCGCCTATAGAGCTGAATCGTGAACCAGAGATCACTTCCTGATCATTTCTTGTCCCCGTTTTCGATTTAAAACGTTTTTCCTGGTGTATATGGTGTGAGTAGGCGATGGACGGCTGTATCTTCTCACCATCTCGCCAACGCCGTAGTCGATGCATTGGCCGCCACAAGGTCTGTTCCCTCCCTTTTTTGTGGGTGGATGGAAGTGAATTTAGTTTATATCAAGTGAAATGTTTTATTCCATTTTAATAGACATCTTGTGATTTGAACGGCAATCTTGGGTGGATATAGAAAAACGGGAGTGTGTATATTGTTACGTCTTTTGTGATAACGTTACGTTGATGTGCACTAACAGGGAAAATATAGGTTCTACGCGAAGTGTGTAAAACTGAGCAGTACGGTGCAAAAACTAATTATCCCAAAGAGAAGTCTATAATTTTTCAACACGTATACGCTCGGTTGTGTAAAATTGACTGTTTGTTGTGTGTGCGCGCGAGCGTGTTTGTAATGCTGCCACTATAACATGTCGGGTACGTTATAATCCAGAGAACCCGTGATAATTGACGCTAGCCAATTATACGGGCTGCCTACGTTGTAACAAACTGAAAATCAAAACACAAGAGTAACAAAATTATAGTTATTCTAATTATAGGAAACTAGGGGAGGGATTTAACTGATTTATGCACTCACTTTAGTCTGTAACAAAGATGACATCCCTTTTATTTACATAGTATACGTAACACATTACAAATAAAGATTTCATTTACTCTGAGATTGTAAGGGGGTTTTCTACCTAAAATAAAATGATCATTCAAATAATGAGTTTACCTCGGATCCAGATTTTTCTTTTCACTAGTTAAGAATTTGCAAATTTAACATATTTGATTATATGATTAACTTATTCCTTAAGTACCATTTGAAGAATGGTTTTATTTAGTTGAGCAACTTTTGAAGTTACATAACAAGAGTTAAGTTACAACGTATGATTACAAGAATTGGTGGTTACACCAGTTTAAATCTTAGAGCTTATTGATTGTCTTTTGAAAGTCTTTTTCATCTTTATTTACTTATATTTTAAATATGTATAACTCACGGAAGACTAAAATTATGCTAAAATTTCTTTTAACTTGAACGATATTTGACTGGTTAATTAATTTAAAAGAGATGTCACCTCTTACACACATATTTTTCCTTTTTCTTACATGTTTGTTTCACAAAACTTTACTCACTACATTTTCGTTACTTATGTCTAGCTGTCCACACCTTTCGTGGAAGTTAACACTTAAATTAAAATACACAAAAATAACATTTTGTGAAGAGCTCCAGCGTGGATCTGTTTACAGTTAGAAAGCCGCATCGTTAATCATTGTTGTTACAACAGGAAAGTTGCAACGACGCGGAGTGAATACTCCGCCATAATATAGATCCATCTTTTATTTAATAATACAGTCTTACAGTTAGACAAAATAAACAATCGATATTTTCCTCGTATACTGAAATGATTACACCTATTACTAGTGACTTTAAATAGTTAATTCCTTATATTATAGTTTACACGTATTTCTTATTTAATGCCGGCTCGGTATACAAGTTGAATCCGGAATTCACAGGTCATAGCATGATAAGTTTAATAAAGGGTTAACAGTTTTATTCTTTAACTTTGCTTCCACAGTTTTAATTAATTAATACTAGTTAAATTTTCTTATTTAAGTCTCATCACTATCATGAGTTACTTCAGGGGTAAATTGGTTTAATAGTGCGATTTAATGTTTTTAACTAACTTCCCATTTAAAAATTTTTTATTAAAGTTTTTTTTTATTTTACAATTTAAATCGTCACACCACTTTTAATTAAACAAGTATGATCAGTACAATTAGGAATATCTTAAGCATGAATAAACAGACTCTTAATATCAGGTAATAATTTAAGTTTCCACATCCTATAAAACTGAAATTTGAGAAAAACTAAACCTAGCAAACCTCATACAATTTTAATTAAAATTAAATTTTTAGGGTAGACTGCATAAGTAACATGTTACAGTTTCCTAACAACCTTTGTCCTGCCCAAGACGTGGACAAATAGTGGGGTCAATGTTGCCTGGCTACAATTTATTTCCCCGTTCTCTGTTAGGGATGTCTTCTCCCACATCAATCTTGACTTAGTCACTTAAGTGAAGTGCTACGTGTGTTGGTACTCTAAACAAGGTAGAGTTTAAATTTAACTTTGCCAGAGGGTATAACCAACGTCTTAAAATAAATAAGTCAGTAAAAATTGTATCTCGCCAAGTAAGACGACTGGTGTGCATTAGACTACAAAATATTATGTTTATATGTATCTGAAACCAAAGCAGGTGATGGGTGGTAGCTCATGGAAGATGCTTTTCACAAAAAGCTGTATGCTAAATATATTTAGTCGCAAATCACATATTTTGATGATGATGATGATGATGATCATGACGACGAGGACGACGACGACGACGACGACGACGACGACGACGACGACGACGACGACGATGATGATGATGATGATGATGATGATGATGATGATGATGATGATGATGATGATGATGATGATGATGATGATGATTAAGATAACCTTTCTCCTTCTTTAAGTTGGAAAACGTAAAAAGCACAAAATTAGGTAGTTTAGTATTCCTGACGCTACTGGCTCAATCATGAGGACTACAGTGTAAGAATTTACAGTTTCCATTCTACAAAAATATTTCTGTCCAACAAAGGGACGACTTCATAACGTGGTAAATTTATTCACTTTTGTGGTGTGCGTATTGATTCCATTGACTGGAACATAAGCGATACAGAATGAACTTACTTCTACTGAAGAATGTTGGTTGTTCAGGTATTGTAGACTACTCAGACGAAATCACACCGCAAAACGCATTTTTTTCGCGTACCAGGCACTTATTGCTAATGACCATATTTTCCGCTAAATTTCAGTTATATCACCAACATATGTAGACACAATAATAAATTGTTACAATAAATGGCATTTAAGTCTTCTTTGTTATGAATGACTGTAATAACGTACCAAAACGGTTTCTGTAATAAATTCACACAGACACACACCTGTATCTGTGTATGTATGTGTAGATGTGTTATAACAATTTGCAGATTTTTGCAGTAGTATCGATATTTATATCACAGTATAAAACTACGTGCTTTAGTGTAATAAACTTTTTTAGCATCATTTGTATTAGCATCTAATTTTCTAATCAACAGTGTTTTTCATTAGAATAAATTTAAATTGTCTACTTGTTTAAAATCCTTCCAACTCTGCTAAATAGTTAGTAAAATAATTAAAAGAGGATAGCGGGTTCACAGACCGTTTGGCGTTTACATGCTTGTTTGTCTATCTGTCTACTAATTTAGGGGACGACTCTTGATAAATTTTGAATGCATCGACCGACTGTCTTAAAGCTTACCAAAAGTGTCCATACTTTTACCTCCGACAAAGCCTATAGCTTCTGAGATTGATATCAAAAAAGAATAGAGGTAGAAGTGAGGAGTCAACATTTGGAATTATACAAGAACACATTAGGCTATCAAGTGAACGAGAATTTTAACCTGTATCTAAATATGGTTTTTAGTTTTGGAAAACGTAATCATTTTCTCGAGATAAACAAGGTTATATTTCTTTTTTTTAATCAATGCCGAGTATCAAATTAATCATTAAACTGTGTCTTAATATAGTGATCAGTTTTGGAAATTTTTGATTTATAGAATACCTAAAAAATTGAAATAATCCATGCCTGGTATCATACTAAAGGAAAGCTTAACAAAAATCACAGTGTAATATTTATTTCAAACATTTTTAGTTTTAGAAGCATCGTAAACAAAAAAAAAAAGTCAAAATTAAAAAAAAAACTGAAATATATGTGGGAACTATGGTTAACTCTATTTTAAATAAGAACTTGATTTTTTTAATAATTTTGCAGAACATGTTAATGTACGTTAACACTCCATAAAAACGGTGAAC
Source organism: Magicicada septendecula (assembly GCA_034769895.1). Classification (NCBI taxonomy): domain Eukaryota; kingdom Metazoa; phylum Arthropoda; class Insecta; order Hemiptera; family Cicadidae; genus Magicicada; species Magicicada septendecula. Next base: position 117,038,923 of record CM068374.1, on the reverse strand, counting down.
CTATTTAAAAAAATTGTAAGCTCTGTTTACATAAACCATTACTTATTACAAGTTAACACTTGCAATATACTCGAATATAATAAACGACTTACAGTCGTCTCCTCGTACTGGTTCTCACCTTGCGATAAATATTGCAAATACGAAGAGTTTTACTCAAAGTTTTAAAAAAACTTAAAATTATCTAACCTATCAGATTGTTGATTTTATCTAACAATAGGCCTAAGTGTATTAAGTTCGTGAGCTCGTTTTGCAGCTCATGGAGCTTACCAATTGTTAATAGCCACTTTAAATGTGTTTTTGTTAACCAATTAATCGGTCAGTGGACTTCACACTTAAGAAGATATATCTGCACGTTGGTTTCTAATTTTCTAAGACGATATCCGAAATCCCAATCTCTGTCGTGTTGAATTCCTCTACAGTGATGTCCATTATAATTACTCTGGCCCTTATTCTTTGTCGACATTTTCTATGTAGCTTCCCCCTCATATACCCCGTTTTTTCTTTCTAATGTCAATTTTATTATATGTTTAGGCAACCACTCCTCTATCATGCTCTGTACCTGTCTCTGTATTATTAATTCTTTAGACGTAATGAATTCTTTAATTTATTTGCGTACGAAGTTAATTACAATTTTGAATAATTAAACTTTATTAACATATTGCTCTTTAAATATTTATTTTATTACTACACTGTCAGAAAATTTTGTAAATGTGGTTAATTCCTAAAATTACTAATATTAAAATACACGGTTTTTATATAAGTACATCTATGAGGCTGTAAGTAAGTCTTCAACATCCTTTTATCAGGAAATTCTGTTTACGAAAATTGCAACACGTTCGTTTCACTGAGACGTAAGTCAGCCAGTAAATCAGTGGCCATAATGGAGTATCAAAATAAAACATCTGACGTTTTATAGAACTAAATACAAATCTTAGTTTTGACTGAAATTAAATCTGCTGGTAACGTCTAACATAATTTAATTAGTGGCATCCCTGGTCCCAGCAATATTAATTAGTTTCTGTATAAACCAGTCTACAGAGAAATCACGTCTGTCCCTTTTGTACATAAGACGATTGTATACAACTTATTAATCACAGATTGACTACACGTGTGTTTAAACTAATAATATTATAATTTTATAATTTAACATTTTATTTGAAATCGGATTACAGTACGTTGCTGTGCAGACTATTTTGTTTAAATTATTTACTAAAAGTAGTGTATTAGTGTTCTAAAAATCTTGGTATGAAACAATGTATTCTACGTATTAGTGCTTTATTATCACATGGTTCACGTTAAAGAACTATAATACAGATTCCACATGATTAATGTGTAAGTACAACATTTGCTCTTGTCAGTGACATAATATTTAGAATCATATACTATTCTAAGCATAACAAAACGTATTATATAAATAAACACACTTTATAATTCTTAAAATTGAGACCAGATTATAATTCAGATATTCAGGAAAAAGTTGAGAATTAAAATTAATGTCATGAAAAGAAAAGAAATGAGAAATGTGAAATAGAAAATCAAAAGTTAAAACAAGTAGATTCATTTTAGTACTTTGTGAGCATAATCACTTGGAATGGATAATGTATAAAACATATATATTCATAATTGTGATTGAAAAAATAGCGTTTAATAGAGTAAAATATCTATTAATTACAATAGGAATTTATGTGAAGTTACAACAGAGATTTTCAAAGTGTTTCATATGAAGCACTGTAACCTATGCACAGATGTCATGGACGATTAGAAACAGGGAGAAGGAGTACCTGGAAAACGCTGAAACATGGTTGTAGCAAAAAATGAGAAACGTTATTTGGAATTAAATGGTAATAAACTAAGAAGCTCTTAGCGGAATAAATGAAGATAGAAGTATTATAGGAACCATAATAAAGAAAAAAGCAAACTAGAGTGGTTAATTTTTGAGAAGAAACTGTCTAGATAAGTTACTAATTGATGGAAAGGTAGACGGTAGGAGAGGACGAGGAAGAAGTAGATATGATGTATTGGCAGATTTGGTGATGGGAAGAAATTATGAATTTTGTTTATTAGTTTTACAAGTAATATTTTGTGAAATAAAGAACTTATTTTAACACTTGTTGTAACTTATAAAACTTACATATTACAGCTAAATTATCATTAAAACCACAATTATTTATTTATTTAAAAACAAATAATATTCGTTTATATTTTGTAGGTTTTTCAACAAAACAAAAGATTTCATAAAACATATTAATTACACTACACATCCTTAAAACTCTACAAATATTTATTAAATTATTTTAACACAGTGTTGAAAATTAAACATCTAATACATATTTTTAGACCATTAGTGCGACTACAGGTTGGCTTAAATATTTCATACTTCTGTGGTTGTTGATATTTCTCACAGCCAGGAAGGTCATATTTATTTAATTGGGACATTTAAAATTCATCTTTGTTTTGAAAATAACGTGTTCTACACCGCAGGATAACCGCAGATGTTATTAAACAATGGACTTCCTCATATTGTTTTAAGGCATTTTGTATTAGATGCTACGAAAACATTGTTAATCATATAAATATAATAATACATCTACTATGTGCAATAATGTAGTATATGCATTAATAAAGTACACTTTAACTTTAGAAGAGAAATTAATACCCAAAACTTTTTGAAGCGCATACAAACAACTACCTTAACATTTACGTTTTACTTGTATATTACGTGTACCACACCTGTTTTGTTACAAATTAGACTGGAATATATGTAGTAATCCAGGTACATGAATCACTTTGTAATAATCCGTTTGAAAATACTGACCTAAGGAAAATCAGTGTCTCGTAGTGAACCAGACACTGAATGTTTAGTTTTTCTAATAAATCGTTGGGTTCCATGCAAGAAAGTTTTTTTTTATCAAGATCCTATAGAACGCAGCCATTGTAAAGTAAAAGCCGATAGTACACGTTTCTGACAAAGAAAAATTCCAAATCGTGAATTAATTACGTGAGCTTTCTTTTATATTATGAAAATATTTACTTAGCCGTTTTAATCAAAAATTAAACTGATTGCAAGCATTTTAGATAAGTCTAGAAAATGGTAAGAAGTAGGCGGTGGCTGATAAAAAATCTTACTTAGCGACTTCAAAACAAGAAATATCAGTTGTGGAAGCTGTTCAAATGTTATGCACAGCCATTACATAATTAGCAATGTTTAAGTTGGTAGAATGAAATTGATATCAACGAAAACAATTTATTCTGCACGTTCAATTACGGCTGCAAAATGTCATCGAATTCTGACTTCAAGCTTCCAACCATAGCGGAGCTATTGATAATAATCTAAAAAAAATCTAATCTTCTTCTATGTGCGTTGCCCGGTTGCCCTGACTTTTGCTAGAAATTGACGATTTTATACTAGGCGATAGATGTCATCAGTACCTACTGTTCTACTCAAGGGTGAAACATTTTATAACACTGGATGGTTTGTAGTTTCGCACATTTCTAGGAGAACACTATGGTATTACAGTTAAATACGAAACATAACAGAGTTACAGATGTTTATTCATGTCAGACAATATAGCTTCCATATTATGTTTAACATTATTACGGTAGTAGTTACTAGGTACATATGCCTACACGTTTATGCTCACGCCAAACGTTCTTATAACGCATGTGTTGTTACGTACAACATGAAATCAACTACTGCACACAATTACTGGCAATACCTATAACAAGGCATATAGTCTATTGGATTTTAGTCTGAGGACCACTGAAAGAAGGTAAGTTAATAACACGAATTGAGCCTCATATTTTTTTGACTAACAGACTCTATACATTTTGCATCTATATATAACATTACATTTAAAGTACATATATTTAGAAGGCTTTTAGTAATTTTAAGGTTAACATTTTGTGAAAGAAATAACTTATTTTTAACACTTGTCGTAACTTATAAAAAATGTATACTTATAGATTAATTATCATTAAAAACACAGTTATTGATTTATATTATATACTAATTGTATTAATTAACATTTTGTAGGTTTTTCAACAAAACAAAAGATTTCATTGAAAATAAAATTAATAACACCAGACATTCTTAAAACTCTACAAATATTTACTAAATTATTTTAAGACAGTGTTGACAATGAAATATCTTATAGGTATTTATTATTCTAGCATAGCAAACACAAGCAAAAAAACTAAGTCGAACTTTAGAATGAAGGTTGAAAAATCCACCACAAAATATCCACAACCAAACGTCGTGTTAAACTGACCAAGTCTGTTAAGGATAATTTTCAATATGGGATGCAAAATTTAACATTCGTTTTCCTAATTTGGCAATACAGTATAAATAAAAGTTTAATCAATTTCAAGACATTAATCGATGAATAAATCTTTCTGTTTTGATAAAGTCTGGCACTATAAATGATGTTTCCAAATGACATTTGTTTATATAATTAATTAATTTTTTCATTAAAATTTAGAGACTTATGACAGAAATAAGAATGGTGACTAAACAGGAAGCAGCATTATCGTTGAATGTCTATAATGTTTTTAATTTTATTTTCCTCTTTCACATGGCCAGAAATTGAACGCTATATTAATATATTCTTTGTGTAAACGGTTTTTGTGAAAAATCTAGTATCAAATCAATAAAAACCAATAAATAAATGAATGTTTCTAATAAATCTTTGATATTTACTCTTTTCACAAAATAAACAGTACTTAATGACATTTTTTATAATTTTACTAATAATAAGAAACGTGCCATAAACATCATATGACACGTTTTATGTATTATGCATGTTTATGGTTCGAATCGCTAATACTCAGTACAAGGGAAAATAAATATATTGTTACGTAATGCGGAAAAGTATTACGTAATACGGAACGTTCTATAAGTGTCTCGAATATTCTAGTTGTAGTGTGTGTGTGTGTGTGTGTGTGTGTGTGTGTGTGTGTGTGTGTGTGTGTGTGTGTGTGTGTGTGTGTGTGTGTGTGTGTGTGTGTGTGTGTGTGTGTGTGTGTGTGTGTGTGTGTGTGTGTGAGACAATTACGCGTCAAATATCGAGTCTATACCGGACCATACCGGTCAGCGCAGTGTGTTCAAGGAAGCTGTTTATAGTGGATTCTCGAGAGCGCCTGTTTGTTTAACAAATTGGCAAATTATTATGGAAATCAGCGGGGTATAAATACAGCCATCCAGCGACGGTCGAGTGAGTTATTGTCGGGCGAGCAAATTTTTAGTGCGTTTGAGTGGTGATTTACACAGTGCTGTTCGATGTATTGTGCGAAGTGTTATGTACTTTATTATCGTGTGGGACAATACTAGTACAGTTGTGTTTTATATTAGTTGACATTTTATTGCATGTGAACAATTTTTATTTGATTTGTTGTAAGAGACTATCTTGTTGATTACAAACTGTTTAATTGTGATAATTAAAGTAGGTGATTAGTGACGTAATTGGTGTCTTGTATTTTGTTTTCCACTGTACCATACGACGATCAGAAGAACGTCGTAACAATATCAAAATCTTAGTGGGACCGTAAGCAACCGAAAGTAGGCGATCTTAAGTGGAAAATATCGTAGATTTGACTATTACTTGACAAAGCAGAATATTCCTAGGAAAATGTAATAGAACTATATTTATACATTTTCAAGTATACGTTTATTGATTTTTACCTCTGCTTTTAAATGTTTCAGTGCCTCAGTTCCCCAACGGTACAGGAAAAACGTGATTCAAAATTTTTGATGGCATATGTTTATTCCTTTCTCTTAAAATAAAAAGGAACAAAGCAAATAACGTCTAAATCGTATAGAAAAATACGATTTAGCCCACCTTTAAATACTTATCAATTGGACTGTACAAACCTATTATTGTTTACTTTTAAATCTTTATTTATTTTCTCGTGCGCTTTTAATAATCGGTGTTGATGAACATTTGCCTGAGTTTCAGACTCTTCAGCTCAGTTATATTTTATGTAACAAATTCACATACGCTTTTGCATTGTAAAAGTTGCGTGTATTCGTAGTTTGGTAAGTGGTCATTTGGCGAGCGACTAATTCTTATTATTTATCACACAAGCACGTGTTACATCAGTTACTATAAACTTTCTTTGACACAATGAAATTTCTTTGCTGTGAAGTTACCACTAACACCTTGTAAGTTCGTGTGCATAATTCTAATACCTTATCGTCTGCCACACATAATATTACTTTAAAAATTCAGCTTGTGTGCATCCCAGTTGTCCAATTATTCGAATCGCTTCAAAGCGAGTTCAGTGCGGTATCAGTGCAAGAGTGGTGTGTTGTATTGTCTCCAACTGTTCAAATGCATTAAGATGTTGCTACTTAGACACTTAGTGGCTCTGATTACCTATGTGTAGACTATATTAAGGAAATATTGTGTAGACTATTAATATTGTGTAGACATTAATATAGTGTAGACTATATTAAAGATAAGAGAAGGACCTCAATCAACAACAAAATATTCTTCTATTTGTTATTGCAAGTGTAATAATACTCAAATGTGTTTAAGATAGATTCTGAATAAATATATATAAAACTTTTCCTTATCAATTAATTCCAAAGCCACAAAATAACTCACCTCACTTTTCCAAAAGTAATATTTTTAATATTACAATTCCAAAACAATGTGTACTTAAATATGTTTTTAGGCAAAAACATCAACATGTTTTCCAACAGTATGCATATAACTTATGAAAAGTTATATAACTCAAATACACTCGTGATTTTTTTTAAATTTTGATTCACTTTACATAACACGCGAGCGTAATGCACAGACTGTTATAATTTTTTGTGTGTGCAAATAACTTTTATTCTTAGCAACCTACAAAAAAACCCTGAATATCCAAATAAGGATATTTTTTAAATCCGTAATAGGATAAAGATAGAAGAAGTCACAAAACGGAAAAAAGAGAAAAATTATACATTCATAAGACTACTTTCCGAAAAAGCAACTAATATCATATTTGAAGAACCAACCTTATTATATTTTATTATTATAGTAATTTTACGACCGTAAGCTATAATGATTTTGGTATTGAAATAATTAATAAGTTATTTAAAATTTAGTAACATTTACAAGTAAATATTCAGGTATGCGTTTAACTACATAATTATAGGCTTGATGATTATTATTAATATTATTCATTTAACTATGAATATAGAAAACCACTGTGCTTAAATTAATGAAATAAATTCTAATAACAATTAAATAATACGTAAAATAATATTAAATATTATTAAAATGGTCTTTACTTTTGGCCAGATATATTACAATAGTTTCAAGTTAAAAATGTTAATAATGTATAATATAGAGGTATATGCTTCTTGTGAGAAGAGGCTGTTATTAAAAACATGGTCAAATTACCATAATTATTAAAATATAATATGGTTCTTTAAATATAATATTTGTTATATTTTACTAAAAATGTAGTAAATTTTGTTTCTTCAAATTTTTCTACGGAAAGGAATTTTACAAAAAATATATAGTTTTCCATTCTTTCCGTTTTGTAACTTCTTTTGTAAAAATCCTATTATACATTTCTAAAATAAATCCCTACTTATATATTTAAGTTTAATCATTAAAGTTATTTACACACAAAAATTATAACACGCTGTGTATTACATTCGCGTGTAAAAATTTAAATTTGAATTGTTGTTTAATTTAAATATATGTCTAAAAATGTTTCTGTGACACAAGATAGTTAGGCTATAAAAATTGCAGACAATTAGGCACACATCATTCAGATACACTGAAAGTTTATATAATTTAATTAGTGAAAACTACTCCAAAGAGAGAACTCACAGGAGCTTTGTCACACTCCAGTAGCCACTGAATTACGCCGTGAGACGTAGACAAATATTGCGGTGACTGACGCTTTGCCACAGTTGATTCAAGTCGTTTCACGGAAGACATTTTCTGTCCGACGACATTCTTGCTTCACTTAATTCCGTTAAGAGCTAAAACTGTTTTTACTCAAGAACTAAATGAAGCCGATGACCTTTTCCTGTAATATTTCACAACCTATTTCAGAAGGAATAAAAATACTACTTTTTTCGTAAAAATAAAAACCTTCTGCTTGTTTGAAGATAATTTTTGTAAGTATTCCATATTGGTGAAGGTGTATATGTTATTTTATTAATACCAACCAAGACCGTATTGGCATCCTGAAGCAAAAGGTTTTCTGTAAAACGATTAGAAAGTATGACATACCATAAACTTACACATATTTTTACTAAAAAAAAAACTATTTTTATAAATGAAAGATTAAATTTTATTATTGGTTTATGTACTTTATTTAATGATACTAACAGTAATTCATAGTCTACTACTACTGCTAGTACTATACTACTACTACTACTACTACTACTACTACTACCAAAGCCACCACCACCACCATCACCACCTCCACTACTACTATTACTACTATTTCTAGAACATTTTTCCTGTTCGCAAGAGCTTTAAGTTGAAATAAGATTGTCATCGAAAAACTAGATTGATTGTCAGCGTCATTTGAAAGTCATTTTATGTCGTAAAATGATGATGATCACGATGAGCTTGCAGCTGACAGTGTATGCGCCTTCGTTCACGGCATTACATTAATTTAATTGCTGTAGTAGTCATTACATAATGTGCTTTAATTCAAAACGTTCCATAAAACGTAGTTGACAAAATTCTGAGAGTAGCAACATAAGTGCTATGAACATAAAATAAATATGGAACAAAATGTATACGAAATAATAATTGAAATATTGTAGAAATAGCTTATAATAATAAAAAGTTAAATAGTTTATGTATTATAGACAAAACATAACACATATTCAATAAATTTTAATTTTCGAAACTGTGATGCAAGCTCTTTGTTTTTACGATTCCTTGCATAACAGATAAGAATATACAAAGTATTTTGCAAATTCAGGTTACATATATTTTGAAAGGAGTACGAAATTTGGAAGGGGTCTTGACAGATACCAATTTGTCAAATTATTAAAATTACATAGTTCCTGTTCTGAATTAAAATTATCATTATTTTGTTCCTCATTTAACTTTTTTCGTTTGTCTAACATCCGACAGAGATTCATATAATTTCTGCAAAACCTTTAATCCCCTTTTTGCACAGCGGTGTTTAAAATTTTAAGATAATTGGGAGTAGTGGAAATAGTATTACTCCTCACTACTACAGATCTGTTAATAAGTTGGTAAATTTTTACAACATAGATACTAAATATTAAATTATATTAGTCGCAACTAATGTTCTAATTCGGTTATAATTATCAATTTAATGTCAAACAAATCATTACTGTTACTTTCTATAAAATTAATAAATTTGATAACGGATACAGACAGTTTTGAACTGCATTAGACTGTATTAAATACGTCTCTTTAAACTAAAAAACAGATAGAATTATATCCATCAGGTAGATTGTGTTCATTAGAGACCAATTGCATATGTCACGAACGACAACTCTATTTTCAGTACCAATAAGCTATAGTCTATTCAATGGGGATTTCTCTAGGGAATTGTAGAAAGTCTCCATGGATTTCGTAATTTTTTTTATTGTTTTCCTTAAAGCTTATACAAAAAAGTTAAAAAAGAATTTTTTGCCGCTTTTGAATTTAAGGGTGATTTCCACCCCTTTTTCAAGGGTAAAAAGTAAAAAATTTAAATGACACAGAAATCGATAGAAAATCAAATTCTAAGTAAATAATATAGAATAAACTTTTTTGAAAAAATGCATTGTTTTTGAGTTATTCAGCTTTAAATTTCGTATTTTTGCGAAAAATTCGATGTTTTTGGAGGGGTTTTCGTACTTTACTCGAAAACTATCAACTTTTCGGAAAAAACTTATAACAATCATAATAAAAGCTAATTTAATGAGGAAGCGAACTTAAACTTGATATTTATCAATGAAAAACAACGCAACTTGCAATAATATTATTATTAAATGAAAGCTCTTGAAATTCCCTATAAAATAGTAAGTCGATATTTTGCATATCTTGAAAAAACAACGAAGTTACAGAGCAAAATATTAAAAATTCTTACAATTTTTCTTTTATCAAAAATAAAATGGTCGCCATTTAGTCAGTTTTTCATATTGGTGCGAGATATTGTAGATTTAGATTGTCTATTATATTAAGAATGTCCTCAATTTTTTTTTCAATTTTTTTTATAGATTAGCAAATAATAGGTTTTCGTAAATTTTAATTTTTTTGATTTCAGAGAAAATTTGTCGTTTTCAAAAAATGTCTTGAAAACAAAGCGTTTTATCAAAAAATGTATACTGACCAAAAATATAGCACCTAAAAAGGTGAATATTTTCATTCTTATTTCATGTTTTTGTAAGTATTTTTCGACAAGTTACAACTGTTACAAAGTGTGTTTATAAGAATTTATGACACAATTTTCTGTTTCTAAGTACAATATCTTAGAAACAGTAGGTTTTTTGACTATAGTCTATCCCAAAAAAGTTGTAGCCCTTTTAATTTTCTACAAAATGCATTTTACTTTATTTTTTATCTTTAAAATTAACCGAGTTATGGTAAAAAATGTGAGCCCTCAACGATGATAAAATTCGGTAACTTCTTATTTTATCAACGGCTACTAAGTAGAAGTCGAAAATGAATAATAAACATGAAGTATTTTGTATATTATAGTTTTTAAGACAAAAATACTTTTCTATTATTTGTTATTTTTTCGCGGAATTTGAATTCTAACCTATATATACCCATATCGAGATCTTTCTAGCGCAATATATCATGTTATCAGCCCCTAATTTTGGCTATTTTCGTCCTTAAAACCACCCCTTTGCACAACAAGTGCAGTCCGACCTCGGAATCGTGATCAGCGACCCACAAAACCTATATATACCCATGTCGAGAGCTTTCGAGCGAAATATTGTGTTATCAACCCCTAATTTTGGTTATTTTCGCCCTTAGAACCCTTTGCACCAAAAAAACGTGCAGTCTGACCTCGGAATAGTGATTAAATTTTTAACCATTTAGGGGCGTTTTTCAAACCTTTAAGAGTAAGAGGGGTCAACAATTTTTTTTTTTACTTTGCTGTATAAGCTTGTAGGAAGACAATAAAAGAAAATTTACGAAAATCCATGGAGACTTTCTACAATTCCCTAGTTTTGCCGATTTGTACGCCTCATTGAATAGACTACTAGTGCAAGCGGTCAACGAAGCCATAATGCTACTCATGTGGTCTTCAGCTGTCCACTGTTGATCAGAATGACAAACTTAATACATATTAGTACGTAGTTGTATATACGTAGTCGGAAGTGCATATATCTTTTGTGTTCTGTCCGAAAAAGTGATAATATGCTGACCTGTAGTATTAGTGCCTTAGGTCATTTTTGTTGTATGTCATGAAATATACAAAATAAGTATTGCAACGATACAGCCATACGCTGTATTAGGCATTAATTTAAACAAATATAAATTTTGTATAATTTGTATAAGTTACGGGTAAATGGACAGGTCTGAGATTGTAAAAATATTTCATTGTTAGATTAGGGGAGAGATTAACCTGTTTCGACAAGCAGTGAACACCTGCTCAATTGTATGTGTGTTACACGTGTATCTTTGTGTGTTAGTGATGCAGGCAAAGACAGGAATCTCAGCAACCCGCCCCAAGTAATTAATAAAATAATTATTTTAATTCACTGTGCGAAAACTAATTAGTGTATGATCAAACCAAAGGCACCAAAGTGTGTGGAAAATTTATAGTTATCCCCAGTGAAAATATGACGTTAATAGAACACGTTATACGACTGATAGTGCAAAATAAACGTGCTAAAAAATACGCAAATTACCCTAAGACACTCAAATTAATATAGTGAATGGTTAATCGAATTAGCTATGATTTGTGCTGTCTCGATTCCGTGCAAAACATTGCTATTTGAAAATAATTGTAAATAGATGAAAAGGTTCGGGAGTGGGGGCTGTCACGAGATATGCAGGTATCGACAGGACGATTTTGGAGCCGATTGGCGCGCAACCTCGAGAGGGTATAAATTAAGGGTTCGACCAAAAACCCTTCTCTTCATTTCAAGACACAGTTGCAGCCGGACATGCTGTCCGTCGACAAAACAGTTTATTTTTATTCTGTTACAAGTCGCAGTAACCCACGAAATAACGTTCGTTAAATACAATACAACAATATTACAATACAATACAATACAATAGACAATATTACGGAAAAAGTAAATACCGCAATAGTAAGTCTACCAAGAGTAAACACGGGGAAGCTGCTGTAGAACGACGCTGGACTCTAGACGTATCCAGGAACACATGCTGCTGTAGAGCGACGCTGGACTCTAGACGTATCCAGGAACATCCTGGGACAAGAACGACGCTAGACTCTAGACGTATCCAGAACCACGCCAGGACAAGAGGAATGGAAAACTAACTCTGGACAACGCTGGACCCCGGACAACAGTCGTAAGATCATCAGAAATCGAGGTGACATGCGTAATGCATTTTAAATAATTTGTAAAAAAAAAGAGCTCATAAAGACGATTTCAAAAGACAGTAAATTAAAACAAAGAAAAGTTTATAATTAGTAATAATATATTAAAATGTAAATAAATGTTTAGTCGTAAGAATTAACGATCGCATGTATATAAGAGCATTAATAATTGAAAGAGAATTTAAAGTAAAGAGAGTAGAGTTTATTATCAAAATAGATAGTAAAGTGATTAGATATTTGAAGTATAGAAAGATTAATTTAAAGTTGAATATTAAAACAAATGCTAGTCTACAAGCAATTATTATAAATGTAATTTGAATTTTAAACATTGGTATAGACTGAGCGAGTAGAGGTCAGATCTGAGATAAGACAATTTATTTCAATATAAAAATATTTTAATTTTATAATAAATTAATAAACCAATTATTTAACATGTCTAGATATAAGATTATTAACATGTTTAGATATAAGAGATTTTTTAAATATATGTAATGTTGCATATCATAAGATATGAACATTTAATAACGAGAAATATCGTGACCGACAATTATTAATGATGTTCATGAATATTTGTAATAATGAATAAATAATAAATATGAGTTTTAAATATTGATAAATAAAAATATTCTTATTATAAATACACCTGGTATAATTATACAACTTGCATGAATTACTGTATATCGAATTTACATATAAATTCGTTGTACAATTTTGTATCCCTTGAACGTGAGGCCTGACATGCCCACATGTATATGTATGTATATGTAACGTTTTAGTATACATGCAAATTTTATGCCATTCAAAAGCAATGACTAAATCATTTTTTTAGTCAGTTTTAGCTATTTTTAACTCAGTTAAAGTGTGTATAGTTTTAGTGATTTAATGTATTATGTTTAACGCCAACTAGAAAAGTAACTGGCGTAATAGTCTTGTCAAGTTATACTTGTATAATGCAATCGGCTGGTAGCTGCAAAATGGAATGTTCTGGAGGTTTTTAGAGCTGGCGTGCTTCTACAATATCCCGATTGTTCTGCATGCATCTACAACATCAAGGAACGTTCTTGGAAACGTTATTGTCCTAACAGCTGCTTATGCTAGCTGTAAATAATGAAACACTGGCCCGACGTAGTCAGTTGGGTATTGCGAAGCGAAGCGATAAGACGTGTATTCAAATAGCCCTGAGCTACGATTCAGTGCGTGTTATTTAATGATTGTTTAGTGTGAAATGATAATTGTAGGCCAATTGTAGTTGTTGATTTCAATTATTTTTGAAAATACTGTGCACTGGAAAATTGTAGACTTGTTGCAAATTTGTTGCGTGTAAGTGATTCCTGCTAACATAAATTGTTAATAAAACTGTCAGCAACGATTTCGCTTCTGCAAAAATTTATTCCATTATTTACAAGACAAAGTAACAATATTAAAATTTTAAAAAGAAATATTTTTTGCTGAAGATATTCTTCATTGTAAAATGACGTTAATAACCTGGAAAATTAATTTGGCGTTGTGTTTGATTATGGAAATATAATTTGATTATGCTTCTTTGTTTCTTAATTTAGTGTAGGTTTATTCAAAAAATATATAATTAAAATAAAGACAAATTACTTTTACTTTAGTATCAATTTTTCATTAAATGTAAAGGTGTTTTGCTTTACTATTTGAAGTCTAGTGTAAACGAAAATCTGCAGCTTACTGGTTATCTTTGTTTACGGAAATATAAAAGAGTTACAACTACACAACAGTAACATCGTAGAATACTTCTGCATCGTCTAAAATATTAATCCCTTAATTAAAATGAGCTTAATGAAACTGCGATTAATTTATCCTAAAGGTTTGTATTTTATATTACCGGATATATGTAGTGTCGTAATTTTTATTAGAGCTATTCAGTAATAACCTTGAACTATTATTACAATATATAGGAAAATATTTTGACTCTTGCACACTGTAATTTGTCTTATTTAAAAATCATAATATAGGATTTTATATGTAGGTAATATACTCTTATTTTAGATCATGGCCACGTCGATAAAATCTTTGAAGCAACTGAAGCCAGCACCAGTTGTTTATGCTCCAATGTTTCGGTTTTCACCTGTTTTATTTTCCTACCTGTTGAGAGTTCTATTCTAAAAATAGTGTAGACACATTGACAAAACTCTTCTACCTGACACGCTTACATTAACAAATTCATAGTGTTTAGAGGGGGAACATACAGGAACCAAAATACCTAAGAAACTAATTATACCATATGCATGAATTATGGAGTGTACAGTCGCTCTATATATGTGTTTACTCGCCCATACATAAATGTGATATATTTGATATCTTAACCACCCGTATATCAACATTGTGTACTTACATTATTCAAACGTATCATTATATATGAATATATTTAATTAGCGGTACATAAAAGCAACAGTAATTATTGATAAATAAATTGGTACGAGGTAAATTTAAAAATCTATATTTCCTTGTTGTGGTGTTTACTTTTTTCAAAAGCTTAAGTAGAGCTCACAAAAACTCTAAAATGTTACTATAAGACTGCGTACGTAGTGCACGCGAATTGTCAAGGAACATACTTTACAGTAATTAGTAGCGTCCTAGCGTCCGTAATAAAGCGAAGAGCGTCAATGGAGATACCAAGATAGCCGTAGTTGATTAGTGAGACTCACCTCCTCCGTAACGTAATATTATGGGGTAGACTTATATTAATATACATTAAAGCACTAGTAACCACTCGCTCGTTGTGTAGCTACCATCTGTTATCATCAATACTTCCATTCGTTTAGGTTGATATGAACAATGTGTGTATAGCACTTAGTGATTTGTATAGTCCTAAATTTAGAAGCATTTTACCTTGCTTTATATAAAATGTAAAACTAATAAATGTAATTTTTTATGTGTAAACCGAAGCAGTCATGCGAATATGTACTTATTTATTGATTTGTATACAGACCTATATTAGCCTACACAGAGATTTTCGACTTACTGAATTTTGATCCCACATGAGACAGAAACGTAATGATTACACAGACATGTAATGAAAATAAATACTCACATATGAATGCGCAGATGGGCGCTGTGACTAATGATGGAAATTCGTTGATTGTCCACATAGCAAGAGTATCAGCTGTTGTAATGTTATGTTTGCTGCCGGCACAAAACATAGTATAATTAATGGCTTGTTCGCTTCCGACATGAGTCTGCTTTTAGTCCAATAAACGGGAAAATGAAATAAGAATACGTAAACCAAATAAATAACTATTAAGTGTCAAGTATTTTCGTTAACGATAAATACTAAATATATAAATTCTTTTTTTCTTGTCTGTGGACATTTACTTCCATTTCTAACGGCTAAGAGCTTCCTTACTGTAAAATCGTAAACAATGGTGATATTTCTTAAACATCATGTCTGTAGTTATGGGCAATGTTACCCGTGCAGAAGGTGGAAGAGAGCAATACAACCGCTTATAAGCTACTTTATTTCATTGTTTGAGAAGGAAACATATGTGTTCAATGAGTACTCAGTGGAGTTCGTGTTAATTTACGTGTAAGAAACTTCATACGTAGAAGTAGAATAAGTGACTGTCTAATTTTAGGAAATGACCGTCAAAACTCCACAGCTCTGAAACTGTTTAGTTTCAAGGTTGTAAACTCTATGTATGATTACATTGTTGTACATGTTGGCTTGGTTATTTACTGAAATCTTTCAAACTGAAATATAAAAACATTAATATTTCAGACGTAACTAATTCAACTCAAAGGAGGATCGCTGAATTAGGCCTATAAAATTGGTATAAATAATTGAATAAAATTGTTATAACATTGTTGAAAAGAGAATGTGATAAGATTCAAAGTGCTTAAATGCAGTTTTTTTCGAAATACTTTAAATTATACATTGCAAGATAGAATAAGTAATGAGGATATCAGAACAGACCTCGAAGTAAAGGACATAAATGAAATTATTTCAATTTACAGAAGACAATTGTGGGATCATCTGCAAAGGATGACGGAGGATCGATTGCCGAAAGCGGCTCTGAACTATAAAACCATTGGTAGAAGAGACGTGGGTCGTCCAAGGAGAGACGGGTGCTGGAACAGGTATATATACCCTAATCCTTGAAGAGGAAAAGAAGAAGAAGTGAACTGGTATAATAAAATTGAAGGCCTACTTCTGTAACAGTTGTGATTTGTCAAATAAACCATAAACATTCTGATAACCTTATTAGTCATCCACGAAGAAAAGTCATCAGTTTTAGGATCTTATCATGGAAGCTCTACAATAAATGTACGGATCAGTTATTTAAATTGTTTAATTTATTAAAATTAACTAACAACGGCTAACTTGGTGAATCGTAATTAGTGAGGCGTAAGTGTAATAAAAGTTGCCATTTTTTAAAACATAAATTTGAATAAAGTAACCTAATGTATATATTTTCGGAGAATGGTAAAAGTTTAAAGTGACTGATATATTACACAACGTATATTTCAATACGTGTCTGCGTGTAAGGGTTTGTTTGTGGAAGAGCAAAACGCAAGAAATCATAAACACATGTTGAGATGTCACCCGATCGGCGTAAGTGTGAGAGAATGTAGCACTAGAATTTTGAAGTTGTAACAGCAAAATATGCTTAATTACGGAATCGTAGTGGCGATGGTAATATAAACTGTTTTATATTGCTAACCTTATTGCTGTTTCAAATTATTACAAAAGAGCGGGGCAAAATTATACTCTTTTGGTTGCAAACAATTATATACGTATAAAAGGTAACTTACGTAACTTTGATTGCCTACTTGATCAATCAGTAAGTTTAAATAGTTATTAAATTTTAAAAATTAAACATCAAATGTAGGAAGCAAACCGAAATAATTGAAAACGAATAAACGTGAATGAAACAACGATCAAAAATTAAAATTGAACAACACTCTTAACAAACTAAAACCAAAAAACCTCTATTACAGGACAAACAAAAAGAATCGCTCACCGGTTGATTGAAATTCAGCTCATAAGCAAACATGTTGTAACTGTAATTTAACTTTATCTTCACCTTGCATGCATCGTCAAACAAAGCGAAACTTTATTCTTTGCCTCTGGGAAATTGCTTTACTTTCGTGAGTTGGTTAAACTGTAATGGGGAGTAAATTTATGGACATGAAGAATCTGTACGCTGAGAACAGATTTCAACTTTAGAAAGTAATTTACAGAAACAAATGCGCACGTAAGATAAATAAGTTTTTCACTATAACTTCATGCATTTCAATCCAAATATAACGGGTGTATCATAACAACTTTATAAACATTAAATAAATTCTGATGTAAAGTCAGAACAATCATGTACAAAGGCGGAGGACCCTTCATTTTTTATTATTTCGTGTAACAAAGAAAGGAACTGTTTTATTATTTCGCATCTGTCACTAGTGGCTAAACTATATCACGTAACTTTTGACACGACAGACGATGCAAATGATCTGTGTTTATCTGTTTAATGAGAAGGACTCGGACTTTTGTCTTTCTTCCTCGAGCTACACAATGGTGGGCTCTAAGAATAAGGTGCGGCCAGGACATGCTTCAGTCGATCAATATTTTTCAATGTGTTGTCAGATGGATTAATCAAAACTGAAACCCTTATTCAAACTGAGAGGTGGATATCGCACGTTGTTCTACGGGGTTCAATCAAGCCCTGAGTGTATGAACAATGTATCAACAAAGCTAAGTAAAATTAGGTGGTCTTTTCCTTGCACTTATTCTACATATAATTTGTCTCATAGTCTTATATATTACTATCGTTTGAAGCTAGATATATTTCCAAGTAGCTATATATTAACTACGGTAACAAGAGTAGTGAAACTTCTTTACGAGCAATTTAGTAAATCATATTATTACGCTACATTAATATTATGTAGTAGGCCTACATATACTATAACAACACAAATTACCAATTTAAATGTAATTTAATTTGTGTAGTTCCACGCTTTTGGGAGACAATTTATACAACGGTATATCTTTGTGTATATAGGTTGCAAATACAAATTTATTTGTGTTTGAGGAACCCCACGCTCTTGGGACGTCAGCATTTTATAACACTACAAATTGATATTTATTTAATGTAATTTAAATCTGTGTGAAAATGTGTGTTATATAACATAACAAATTCAATTTAATTTATTGAATTGATTTCATGGGTGTAATCGTAATAAGAAGATGATACGTTATTTAAGTTTAAAATTGTTCCATAATTTATTTATTAAACAAAATCTTTCATATCGCATATTAAACATTGACTCATTATTATATCGTTTGTAGGCAGTTTTCGTACATAACTTATTGCTAACAAATTACATACACAAGTTATACACAAATCTTATTATCTAATTTTAATTACATTAAAATATTTATTTTGCTCTCGGCTTACTAATTGTGTGCTCACCTTTTTGCAATTGCTGATTCATTAGCTTCAAAACTGACTTTACTTCTATTCAAATTTCTTTTATATTACTTTGTTTTAACTTTCTACTGCATAAGCATTCTCCTTTATCATCAAAGACTTTACTAATTACGTTAATTCAAATTTTAAATATTTCTCTTATCATGTACGTTACTAATTACTAAATTTGATACAAGAAATATTCTTCTAATTTTTATTCTGCTTTTACATTTATGTATAATTTATTTATTTTAATATTGGTTGAATGTCTTTCATTCCAACATTAATTAGTGTCTTTCAAATGTTTATAATTACAATGGTTTTTTATCACCTCGTTTGACGTGGTTATTCATCTGTACGTCGTCCTTCTGGTCCTCTGGTCGTGTTCTCTGTGTCCTTCTGGTCGTGTTCCACTGCATGTGCTGATTAATAGACGTCTCGTCTCACGTCATATGCTGCTGGTGTATCCATAGACCTCATCGAATGTATTCTGCGGCTCTGGTTGGACATCTAGTTTGTCCTGTGACTCTCACTATAGATGTGAATTGGCGTCGTCGACTGACATAGCCTCCTGCGGGAACGGTTGAATCGAGAAGAAGAAACTTTATTAGCGCGACCTGGTATTTATAGTCAGGTAGTGCAAAAATTCCTGTCTAAACAATATTTGAAATGTCAGATTCTGTCGAGCGTCACTTCCCCCACTCTGGTTCAAGTTACAAGTTTCGTCTATTTTCGCGAATTACGAAGTTCGTTTCACATCACTCGATCCTCCATCAATCACTAATTTTTATTTGATTACTATACGTTATAACAAATAGAACAGTGTATAAGTGTTTTGTTGTAATATTATGTCGGGCGTTACCTCCGCGCACTTTTTGTTACTTACTCTGATGACTGGATCCTCTGCGGTGATGTAGTCCTGTAACACAACTTAATCTACTATGTTTGTGGGCGCCACTTGGAATCTTTTGTTCCAAGAAAAAACGTTATTATTAAAAAAAATTAAAATTTTGAATTCTTAATTCTATGAAAAAAAATGTAAACAAGTCAGTTTGGTTTGAAAAAGTAAAGTAAGTTTATTCTTAAAAAATCGTCTGAAGGACTAACATTCATAAAAAAATTATAAAATCGCAGAGTTACAAAAAAATTATAAGTTATTATTATTATTGACAATTCTATTTCTCCAATCAAGTATCGGCTAGTATTTTTAATTTTTTACTCAGTTGAAAAGCATGAGTTTAATACGTGAAAAATCTTTACTCTCAGGACGTGACTCCTTTGAACTACCAAGACATATCAATAAGATGCTTTACAAGAAAAATTAAGTGATTTGAGGGTGTGTGTGGCATGTGTAGTACAACTGTGTGACAAATGTAACCAGGTAAAAAATGACTTTAATTTTCACAACTCACGTTCCAATGGTTAATTATTCTCGCACTGGACACTTCTCTACCTCGCCTCTTCATGTGTGCACTGAGTTTATTTTAAGTCAAAAATGCGATTTTTACAACTTCCGCACTTTCGTGAAACAGTTTGGCAGTAGATTTACGCTAGAACCCCGCCGCTAGTTATCAGCTGCTTCGCGTTGGTTCCCAAATTGGCCGCCGCAGCGCTGATACCCTTGCAGTCGAGAGAAAGGCTTTGTGTATGTTACGTTATGGGAGTTTTTGTCAAGTCAGTTTGTCTTTGCGAACACAGCAGAATTGGTTCTCTATTTAAAATTTTGGTCCCTCCTGGGCCGTTGACGTTCTGGCTGCGTGATTTCTATTAAAATGTGCCGTGCTACTGCTCTATTTCAGCAACACATTGGCGTAGATTCTTGTAGAGGTTAAGTCGGTCTATTTGTCAATGTACGGGAAAAGCCTTTCTTCGTGTCTTGTGTCGATTTCTCGCCTTCGGTTTCGCCTTGGTTGCGTTGATCAGTGTCGTGGGTGATGCGTCTGTTCTGGATTCCAAGCTTGAAGTGTTTTTGGGTCGAATTTGGTCTCTCTTTTATACTGTGTCAGGCTGATTATTTTCATGAACTTCCGGTATATTTGTGTAAAAATTCCTTCTAGAATGTTCGAGAATAATGAAATGGAACGTCATGGAACAAATGTAACTTCCGTCGAAGCTTTTAGAACAAAATTTCTTATTCTTCACACTAAGGATATTTCAAAAATTACTCTGGTATTTGTCAAACAGTTTTACATCAGTACTCACAATTTGCATGCCATTACTACATTTAAATTCTCTGTTTTCAACTGGATTTAATGATACTAATCATGATTGGTTTTTAAATAAATTAACTATAATAAATAACACAATATACAACTCTTACCTTGGGTTGTTTCCATTAAATTAAATTTTTAGAACAAAAAATTGTTGTGAAGCTATTAGGTTTCTTCCACAACATTAACACATAATATTGCTATCTTCCTATAACAAAACAAATAAGGTTTAACATATATAATACACAAATAATTTCAATTTTATATGGTCCATGCCTATGGCCTACGTTGTTGTCACTGTTATAACACAATAATTAGTCTTTTCTTTAACATATATAGGATTTCACTAGTGTACACTAAGAGTTTATTACATTGTCTGTCTTTTGTGATACCTGGTTAGTCTTTATACATATTATTTTTATTGCAGGATAACTTAGCATCATATTGGTGTGCCTAAGATGTCCTTTTTCTTTGTGTGACAAATCTCACTCTTATAAGTTAAATTCTTTGATAATTGATCTTATTTTCAACTGGGTCTGTTTGTTTTTATGGTATACTAAAGTATTGTACCATTCTCTTTTATTTTTGTTAATATTTTGTAAACATTTAGCCAGATATGACTATTTCTTGTAATGGTTGATTGGCCTCAGCCATACATGGTATAGGTAAATATTTTGCTAACTCGACTATTACAATGTTTAAGTTAATCAAATACATTAGTATAGTCGACTCATATTATATTTCAACTTTCTAATGCAATTTGGTTGCATTTTGTCAACATTAAATGCATAAATCACACAATATTATATGCCTACTACATGTTTTTAGTTAATACAGTTTTTGGCTATTTTGCCTGACTTTTATTCATTTGACAGCTTTCTTTATTTAAGATAAATTGTTCATCTTTGTCTACTTGACAATTACATATAGTTTTTATCTCAATTTGATAATAATTAATTTTTACATAAAATCTGAGTGATTGGTCTTAAATCCAACACATTAATATTTTTGTCATAACAATTATATATTTTTTATTTTAACTTAGATCCTTTCTAATAATGTATTTAGGTCATTTAATACATTTATTTATTTTACATTACATAATATAATAATGGATCATGTCCATTCATTCACAATAAATAGTTCTTTATACTCTATTCAGAGTTACAAAACTTAATAATTAATGACTTCATTTTGGTTGTTTCCGATATTATTTGTCTCTCTTATAGTATCTTATGGTTTTTTCACTGTTATTCACTTTAATAATAAATATGGGGTTTGAGTCTTAGTCATAGTCTGGTCGTTTTTCATGTTAGTAGTATTAATTATTAGACAATATTACAAAATTTTTAGGACTACTTGGGTTCGATACTGTTCACCTCACTTTCCTCTTATGATAAATTGCTATGTAAATGATTTCCTTTATGGAACGTTCTGTGACGTTACAACGTAAATTGCACTTCTTTATGGTACTCACAAAAAGATTTATTCATTTTTTTACGTATAGTAATTGCACTTTTCGTCACATCTGTACGGTTTTTAACACTTTATTTATCTATAATTTCTACACAGTTTGGTGTCTTTTATTGTATCCTATCGTACATAGTTTTCTTATAATTAAAATAAACATACAACTATTCTACTTGAAAAGGGTTGGTTACATTTCAGGAACGGACAGGTTACGCACACACCAACAAAATACTCGCGTACACAACGCTAGCGACAGGTGTGTCGAAAATGCATGCCCATGCATGAATTCTGCGCACCCTATTTTTACCTCGTACTACGATCCAGCTTATGAAATCTGAATCATTTTTACTAATTCATATTTATTTATTTTTTTTATTTATTTCATTTATTTTGGCAGTGCATAGGTACCGTTAATGTTTGTACTGTTGCAATATGTATACAACACAATGTATGCAATTATACAATATATATATATATATTGCAACGATACAGCCATATGCTGTATTGAGCATTGATTTAAAAAAATATAAAATTTGAAAAATTTATATAAGTTTGGGGTAAATGGACAGGTCTGGGATTGTAAAAATGGTTCATTTTTATACTAGGGGAGAAATTAACCTGTTCCAACAGGCAAAGAACACCTGCTCGATTGTATGTGTGTTACGCGTGTATCTTGTGTGTGTTAGTGATGCATGTACAGACAGGAATCTCAGCTACCCTCCCAAAGTAATTACTAAAATAATTATTTTAATTCACTGTGCGGAAACTAATTAGTGTATAAACAAACAAAAGGGACCAAGGTATGTGCAAATTTTATAGGTATCCACAGTAAGAAAATGACGTTAATAGGACACACTACGCGAAGTCAGTGCGAAATAAATGTGCCAAAAATACGCAAATTGCACTAAGACGCTCAAATTAATACAGTGAGTGGTTAATCAAATTAGTTATGATTTGTGCTATCTCAATTCCGTACAAAACATTGCCATTTGAAAAAAATTGCAAATATCTGAAAAGGTCCGGGAGTGGGGCCTATCATGTGATCTGCAGGTCTCGACAGGATACTTTCGGAACCAACAGGTGCGGAATCTCGAGAGGGTATAAATTAAGGGTTCGATTGCAAACCCTTGTCTTCTTTTCAAAACACAGTTGCAGTCGGACATGCTGTCCGTAAGCAGAACAGTTCTATTTTATTATAAGTCTCATCTACGAACGAATAAAGACGTTCAGTAATTATGTTTACACTATTTCGGGAAACGTAGAGTACCGGGACCGTTTAGGTCAGCAAGAGTATCAACAGAGAAACTACAAGAGCGACGCGAAATGCTAGACGTTAGGACATGCTTTTTAGACGCCTAACAGCCGAACGAGATCCACCTCGAAGCAGATAGTAATTCTCTGGGACGGACCACACACTGCTGGAGAACGATGCTGGACTCTGGACATATCCAGGACCACGCCAAGCCAGGAGTAATGGGAACCCAACTCTGGACAACGCTGGACCCCTTCAAAAAGTCGTAAGGTCATCAAAACTCGAGGTGACATGCATAATGCATTTATAAATGATATTTTTAAAGAGCTCATAAAGACTATATAAAGAGACAATGAATTAAAACAAAAACGTTTATAATTAGAAAGAATGTAATAGAGTCTTATGTAAATGTTTTAGTCGTAAGAATGAGCGATCGCCTATAGATAAATATAGAAAAAAAAGATTTTAATTTTGAGATAGTATATTTTTCTTTTTTATAAAAGTAAAATAATTGAAATGATTTGATATTTGCATTTAGTAGAAAAGAATAATTTAAATTTAGAATATGAAACCAATCCCAGTCCTAGAGTAAACAATAGAATTTTAAATTATTTAAAAAAAGAAAAAATAACATTGGTATAGAATGAGCAAGCTGAGGTCAGATCTGAGTTAAAAGAATTCAATTAAAAAAAATAAACTTAATTACATTTAAAATTATTTTTTTATTAAACCAATTTGAATAAATGTCTAGATTAAAGTTATTAACACATCTAGAGGTAAGAGAGTTTTAAATGTGTGTAATACCGTATAGCTTAAGTGATGAACTTAATAATTAGTGATATCTTGATCGGAGATTGTTAACAAGTTTTATTATATATAATGCTTGTTAAAACAATAAACATGAAATTTTAACTACTTATAAATTTACTACTCTTATTATAGTTACACCTGGAATTGTTATAATTATTTACAACCTGCATATACAAAAGGTGTTGTTGTATAATTTTGGGTCCCAAAGAACGTGGGGCCACATAAATTAGAGTATATCAAATTTATGTTATGTATCGTTGTATAAAATTGGCGCTCCAAGTTCGTGGGCTCCACAAAATAAATTATATTAAATAATTTGTGTTGTTATAATATACTATATACTATAGCAGGAATAAAGATATTAATATAGTGGTTAATGAAAACGTCTTAATACTGCAATATCAGCAAGGAAGGCAATTATTACTACAATCAGATGAGATAAAGTTGCAGATTGTTAGTAGTGTAGTTGCTGTAATTGTCAATTGTACTTACTGTACTTGTAGCATAATTGTTACTTAGAAGTGAGAAAATAAGAAATTCTTAGTTGTGTGGGAAACAGCGACAGATGTCAGGTGTGTATACGAGACTGTAGCATATGTTTTGAACATAAAATTAGTTTTAGGAAATTTTCCCAGGGTCGTGAATAGTATCTCACCCTTTCTCAATAAGCGTGACTGTCCAGGAAGTGATAATCGTAGGAAACTGGAGAGACATATTAAATAAGAATTAATGGTGACAAGGTCCAGACAGGAAATATAAAATGTCACACAAATTTGATATCCTTTTGGGGGAGTCAAGTAATTGGTCACAAGTGTGAGGCCAGGTGTACTCCGTGTGAACATTGGTGAAGACAGGTATTGTATTTGCGTGAGAACTTTTAATCTAAAGTAGTAAACGCCCCCAAATCGTGACGTAGGGTCACATGATACAGTCTTTGACGAATAATAGAAAGTCTTTTAAAAATTGTATGAAACTACCCTTACTCCAATTAATTTTAGCCTATCATAGTTAAGATTTTAGAATTAAGAGGAGGGAACAGTCCCACCACTAAATTAAGTGTTACACCCACGATGATGTACTATAAAAACTGCAGCATTCGCTGGAGAAGACAGATCTGATTGTAAGCGGTCCCAGAGAACTTACACATCGTTTCTCATTTTTATTTTGACCTGTGTTGGAAGGTGTTCTTAGAGAGCCGGAAAACCAGATGTTGTCAATAGTTGGTTTTTGTAATTTTTGAAGTAACTAAAAGTAGTTACATTAATTTGTGAAGTAAGTACTAGTAACTGAAGGTACTTAGAGTTTAAATCAGTAATTGAATTAACTGACTTATAGTTTGTCAAGAAGAGTTTGTATAAAGTAACTTGTAAAAGTTCGCTTGTATTTTGCTAATCACAATAAATTGTCTTCAAGAAGAACGGTTCATTCTAATGATTCAACTTCACCTCCGGAAACACGTCAAACAAAACAAACAGTTGTAACTTAGCAGCCACTCGATAGGTTACAACATAGTTTTAATGGTCGTCTTTCGTTCTGTTCACTGTTCAACTGGACAAGTTAATAATGAATCTTGTATAAGGAAGTAAACAGCACCCAGTTTAGTCATGTCAAATGGACTGTCACAATAATAAACTGTGACGTCCCTAGTTGTGTAAGGAAAGAAATTCTTATACGGCACGTATGAATAAACGCTCTACATATTAGCCTACTCGACAATATGTTGTAAGCATATGAAAAAGTACACTCAACGCTGAGATAATCCCTGTGATATTGCACTGCGACCTAGACAGTATACATAGTAAAAACGATTGCAAACGATCGATGTCTAGATGTCTGTAGCTAGTCACCTGATAGATCTGTCGGCCAGAGTACTTACGGCAAATTAATAAAAGCTCTAGAACTCTGCTACCGGAAGCACCATTTTTCCAACGTCTATCGTGCAGAATTCAATGGCAGACAATAACTCTGTTGTCTCCAAGACTTTGTGCCAGGTGTAGAAACATACATTTTTATTGTTTGCGTTTAAGACGGTAAACTATAGTAACGTTACGTGTATAAACTACGGGAAAATTATTGGCTGTTTACCTATGTAGAACTAATGTTTAAGAGCCGTCCAGCAAGAGTCTTCTTAGTCCGCTTCTCTTTCTCCTTTTTATTCTTCTTCTTGGATAGGCAATCCTCACATTGATCTGCGAGAGTTCTCCAATCGGTTTTATCCGCTTTCTTCTTCATCATATCAACTCACGTAGCTCCAACCTACATCGTTCATGATTTGATGGACATATTGTAACGGGATCTTTCTTTTTACCTGTTTCTATCTAGCTTTCCTTTCAATATAATTTTAAGTAAACTCTCGTGTCTTGTAATATGTTTTATTAATCCGTCCCTCTTAGATTCAATACTCCCCTATTAGGCAGTAAAAGCAGAGATTTCCCTGTTATTGGAAAAACATCATCGTTTGTCGCTCTGTCTCTTTAGCGGATCTTCAGCATTCTTCTTTAGCACTGTTGTTCAAGTAACATTATCCCCCATTTCCCTTCTTTTCCTGTCGTCCACGTTTGACACTTCTACAAGGCAATATTAAATACAATTGCCTTCAATAAAATCTTCCTTATTATCAAACTGATGTTGTTAGTAGTAAATAAAAGTTATTATTATTGAATGCTATTTCGTTTCAGAGACCTTATATTTTATTATCTTTCTTTGTTTCTGTTTCTTCTGTTTTTGGTGACCTTGTTTCCTAGGCCCATAAATAGTTTTAACTCCTCCTGAGTGTCATTATTCGTGACTGGAGTTTAGAGTCTTTCTCTTTGTCACAACCACAACTAAAGGAAAGCCATTAGTTTAGTTTTCCATTTATGAATACTCATGTTTTATTCATTTCTTATTATAGTCTCCACTCTTTTCATTGTGGGTTTAAGTATGTCATTATGTTTTGCTATCAGTAAGAGTAGCTCACTGGAAACGACCTTACCGAAGACTGGAAGAAGATTATGTTCTCTGATGAAACCAATGTATTTTCTATAAGGAATGAGAGTAATGCGTAAACGTAATGCTTTAAACCTGCCACCGAAACAAATCCATCGTTTGTAAAATATATATTGGGTTGCTTGACTAACATAAGCGTAGGAGCTCTTGCCCATCATGGAGAACAGAAAAACACAACGATAATAATTTTGCAAGTTCTACTGGACAAGTATGCAGCTTCTTACTTGAAAACATATATTAAACACTAAAAAGTGTCAAACACTAACAATAGGCGATTTAAAAAATTGTTTTGATAAATAATGATTGTATAAAGTATACATCTGTAAAATAATAATTGAACGAGTGCTTGGTAGGCTGCAATTACTAGTAACGATTAGGGGCGGTAGCTGAATATTAAAAAAATATCTGTATTGACCTATTAAATAAGTAAGTCTATACTGTATTTTAAAATACTGTTTGATAAAATTTTGTTTATAGACGTGGATATAATAGTGTGCACAAATATAATATAGTAGTCAAGTAATACATTATTATAGTAATAAATAATAATATAAAAGGTTATCGGAAATTCTACAACACAATACGAACATTTTTCATTAAGAGAATTGTGAATGTAATGGACTAAAGCTTGCGACAGACGAACGAGTACATACAACGTTTGTAAAATATGTGTAAAATAACTTTATTTTAATGTTTATATTATCTTATTGTTTATCAGCCCTTAAAGAATTTTATCATAAATTAAAACTCTAAATTAAAAGATAAATTAATGATTTTTGTTGTTATGGTATCAGTAAGTACAAAATTGTTACTAATTTTTAGTGTTACACAATTAGTAACTATCTGCTTCACCGAATTAGCCTAATTATATATTATAATGAAAATTAAATCTTTGCACCGTAGGTCTATGGAAATACTACTAACATTACACGTCTACAATAACCTTTTGTACTACATATTTTAAACGAAGTAGCTAGATTTAATTTTAATTAATTTTATTATAATAAGTAAAAAACTCTTGGTTTTTGCTGGTAGAGGAAAAACCATATAAATTCGCAAGCATAAAGAAGTTAGACTATAGAGCTGTACTACAATATTTACTTAATATTTATTCATTGACACTCCTCTTATTATAATACTAAATGGTTTATTTACATAATTTCTTTTACCTGAAGTAAGGTAATCATTTTCAAACACACACAATATGAAATTTATTGTGAAACAACATTTACACATCATTTTAGGTATTACGACTCTTTCCAATATGACAAGTACAGTGAAATCTCTGCTAATCTGTAAACTAATATATTTAGTAAAAAGGTATTTCATCGTTAAACACTAAACAGATTTGTAAGGAAACGTGTAGAAATAATTACTGTAAACATCAACTTAATAGTTCGTTTACACTGATTTTGACAATGAGTCGTTCGTGCCCTTATGATCTCTATGGCAACAAGGAGCAAACTTTTCATTAAAGTGAGCGAGCTAGTAAGTACGTTTTTTTTTCTTCGGTTGTTTTTACAGCAGCAGTTTGCTTGAAATGGAAATATTACAATTGTTATTTAAAGTGGACAAAATATTGTGCGGAATTTTAGGAATAAACTCGCCATGGCGTCTTGCCAAGTGTCATCCTCTCGTTTACAAATAATACGTATTTATTTTATACATAATCCTGGCAGTATTATTTTACTTTCAACATTTTCTGTTATAACCTTTACCGGTGATATCAATTCTAAACTCATTCGTTTAAATTTTGTTTCCTATATAATTGAAATATACGTGAACATTTACTTTTATGCATTTTCCACTCGAGATGTTTACAGATTTACAGATGTTTACAGAATGAATGTACAGAGCAAAAATATACCTATTTTTATTTTGACCCACACAATTATCGCTATAAAATACAACGTCCAAATTGGTAGAGGATTTTGCATTTAGATTTTCCAAATAATGCCATAAACAAAAACCTATTTCATTAGCTCCTCTGTCTCCATAGCCTTCGTACCATGTGAAACAGTTTGCTGGAGTGGACAGCGACTCATACGTAGTAAAATTATAAACATTTTAATTCGATACATAGTAAAAGGATGAGGACTCACCTTGTGGACACGGAAGTGTAGCTTGTAAATCAAATACAGTTATTATGTTGTTAGTACATTTTTTATTCCCGTCTTTTTCAAGCCTACAAAGCTCCTTTTCTTCACTATGTTGGTTGTACCTCTCTTGAAGTGTAACATTTTCCTCCACTGTGGCGTTCCGGAAGCCCTCACAGAAGTCGCAGAGGTCTTTTTTCGGAGTGTGGAAAGCAATATTAAACTCTTCTTTGAAAACGGTTGCATACATCATGTAATTTATATGTGGCTTGTTTGACTCTTCACACAGTTTGATTTATTCGCGATGCAGGTCGGCTATGGTTGTCTCACCTTCTATATAACCTTTCATAGAGTCAGATCGACAATAGTGTCTGTCTATTCTTGGGATAGACTTAATATCTTTTTGAACATCTTCTTTCATATCATGTGGTACAGTTGCATGATTGCCATGTTTACCACGCTTCTCAGGTAAACACCTCTTCCACCTCTTACCGAATCTTCTTGTTTCTTCAGAACTGTTCGAATTATTCGAGAGTTAATCCCTAAAGCTGCTATGAAGAATTATTAGCAATATGATTCGTTCGGATAGGGCCGCAGAGACATCATTCAGGTCCAAGGAGTACCGTTTAAAGGAAAGAAAGAGAATTGGGCCACGACCTACAGTCCTGGTAGTTCAACTGTAATCAATGTGATAAGGCCGTGAAAACCAAAAACAACAGTGATTGTTTGAAATACAAATTCACTAGCTGGCATTTAATAAATAGTATTTATGTAAATTTACACACACACACACACACTAACACACGTACATACATACGTATGTATGTATGTATGTATCTACCCACAAAATTAATGTTTATAAAATATTCATTTTATGAACTAATTGTAGCAGGCACTGTTTCTAATTACTCTGAATGAAGTTAACTTACGTGACTTGATTCTTCTTCCTTTGCGTAGAAACACATCATCTTGTCCACATATTCTTTTAGCACATTTACCTGTAAAGGAAACCATATGTGTAAGTATCCCTCAATTAAACATAAACTGTATTTTATATATATTTGATGCTTTTATTAAAGAATGACGTTACACTTTATAGTTTAATACTGAAATATAATATTATTTCTGAGATAATATAATTTTGGCTTACAACGAAAATGCTGTGACATCCGAAAGCTGAAGAAAAGTTAGGTAACCTCATCTTCAGCCACTTTTCCCTCGGGCGCTTTTATCAGCTCAGGAACAAGCACGAGTTTTGTCTCGACACTCATAGTTGGCTTTCCAATCACTTATATTGTCGTTACACATATTAGTACTTCCTCTGCTATTTCTTCCTCCATTTCCACTTGCAATAGGGAGGGTTCCTCTTGACCAGACCTGTAGACTTTTTCTTCGACTAATGTCACTCACTTAAACGAATGGTTGGTAGATCCTGTCATTTTAGCCATGCAAAGCTTCATCTTCTCTTGGCCAACATTCAGGACATTCTCTCTTAAGTCCACAACGAATCCGTAGGCATTCATAATGTCCGTGCCAAGAATCACTTCATCGACAATGTCTGCAACGAGCATTTCCTAGCACCTTGACGGGGCTTCCAGTCACAGTCTGTATTGTACAAGAGCTAATTAGAGGCTGGCGGTTGCTGACTAAGTCAGAGCAAACAATGGCCACTGTTGCGCCCGTGTCAACTGTAAATGATGTTGGTTTACCTTCCGCAAATCCATTAACAATCAAGTTTCCACTAGTCTTATGTAACGTGGTAACTGTGTGCTGTTCTGGGGCTTTACTTCTCCAATTGGTGCGATCACTCTCTTCTCTCAGTATCTTCTTCTCCCAACTGTCCACCTGTAGATGACCACCTTTTCTACAGTTGTAAATTTTCGGTTTTCTGTCTTTATCAAATCGTTGCGACTTTCTTGAACTTTTAAATTGTTTGTCCGACAACATTGTTTTTCTGCACCCATCGTAACGGTAATGTGATACAGGGATCTTCTGACTGCAACGTGATGGCTCAAACCCATTAATCTAGCGGGACGCTGACTTGGCAACTTCAAACTCTAGGGCGTGAACAAGAGCTTCTGAGCTACTTCGGTGTCTTGCCATTCGTAACACTTGCTGAAGTTCACAATCTCCGATGCCATCAATAAATGTCTGCACCGCAAACCTTATTCGGAAGTCTTCTGGTGCTTCGGGATAGGCCAATCTAATCAATCTGTCGATACTTGTTTCAAACTCTTGAAGACTCTTCCCGGAAGGTTGTCGTCTTGTTCTCAACTGAGCGTAATACACATCTCACAAATGTTTATCACCGTAGCGTAATTCTAGAGCTTTTATCTACTCGGCATAGATGTTATGGCTGTGAGGTGGCACTTTCTGTAGTAATTCTGCCGCTTGTCCTTTTAATGCGAGAACGAGTGAGACTGCCTTGTCTTTCTCTGTCCAATTATTTGCGCATGCAGCAGCTTCAAATTGGCGGAGGTACGTTGCCCAGTGACTGCTTCCGTCGTCAAAAGTTGGAGCTTTGACATGAACTGTTCCTACTGCAGGCAAAGTGACTTTCTCTATTAACTTATTTTCTGTGTCTTTTTCTGTCTTTATCATTGGTACAGTCTGTTCACAAAGTTGTTTTGGTTGTAACTTCAGGCACTGCTCGACTTCATTTTTAATCTGCTTTTATATTTGTAGTCGAGTCTTCTATTTTTGTTGACATAGCTCTTTCCACACTCGTGACTGATTTTTCTAATTCAGCTATTTTATTAGATATCGATTCTTCAACACTCCAGACAGGTTTTTCTACTTCAGCTATTTTTAATGTCATTGTTTCTTGTACCTCCGATATTTTATTAAGCTCACCTCGTAGGTGACCCACTTCTGCGGTGCTATGTTCTTGCATCTGTTTCCGCTCCTGTATTAATGCTTTGATGTCTTTTGTTTCACGCTTCCGTTCCTCTGTCTCCTGCTTACGTTTCTCATCCTGTCGTTTTTCTGCTTCTTCCGCCTACTGTCTGCGTTTCTCATCTCGTCGTTTTTCTCTTTCTTCCTGTCTCTGCCGCAGCATCGTTTGTAAAGCTTCCATCATCTGACTGGGATACATGTTTACCGATTAATTACGAATCACACTCGTCTTGTACAAAGTGTCCACTGTGTCCATTGTTAACCGTTTTATCCCAGTTCTGACACCACCGTTACGACTGTCTACTCGATCGTCGTAGGTACAGTGGAAACAAAATACAAGACACCAATTACGTCACTAATCACCAGCTTTAATTTTCACAGTTAAACAGTTCGTAATTAACAATACAGTCTCTTATAACAAATCAAATAAAAATTGTTCACAAGCAAATAAATGTCAACTAATATTAAAAAACAACTGTATTACAATATACCGTCTGATTATAAAACACAACACTTAACTAATAACCACTTGAACGCGCACAGTAATCTCGCCCGATAATAACTCTCGAACCGCACTGTAAATATCTCGCAGCTATACTGACTTGAGCGTCCCGGAGTAATCGTATTTTTAGTCGCCAAATATCTAGACGATTCCTAATTGCGTCTTAGCGTCCGTATGAACTACGTAATTAACTGCGGTCTTGACACAGCCCGCGCGGCTGGCGGCATCGTGAAGACTCGCAAATGCATCTACAAGCACGTACGCCACACGATTACATTCTGGACCTTCTGGAAAGTTCGATAAACAAGTAGATTGTTTTGCGACGTCGTAACAGTATATTAGTCTTTAGCATGCGAACTGAATCGTCAACAATTATGGCACAGATTATAAAGTACTTACTTTACTTAAAACATTCAGACAATATATGTTAAATGTTCGGGACACGTCTTTAATGATTGTACATTTATGCATCCTTCCTTTAATCTAGAGTTTTACATGTTGCACTTTAATATGTATATGCAATTTTACATAATTTTTTACATTTATATATAATTTTGGCAGGAGTGTAGTTTGTAGTATAAAAGACAATTTTCTTTACTTAACTGTACTATTCACTCAGTATGATGTATGTATTTTATTTCAATAATTCTATGCACGTTTTGTCTTGGGAAGCTATGAAAATATCGTACAATCATAGATAGTGTTTGTTAATATGTAAAAACAATATGTATTTAAGGTTTTTTAAACTACGATTTGTAGGTTTCTGCACCTCGGTGTACTGGTGTTATTACTCTTCAGCACGTGACTGCTTTGTAGCTAGTTTCGTCTTTGTCATTCTACTTCTCTAGTTCTTTCAAGAACGCCGAAGAAGAAAAAAACGCACACGTAAAGAAAGCGTCACAGAAGCAGTATGTCGAAACGTAAAGGACAAAATTAACTACACGCAATCATCTCCCAAATAATAAGAACAGATACGTACTTTACACACTCTCACATTGTAATATTACGGATACCATACATCAAACAATATTGTCGAATCAAATATATGGATTGAAGGTTTATTCAGAACTGCTTGAACGATGTAAAAAATATTAAAATTTCTTACTCCTAACACGATTTTCAAATTAAACTGTTGGCCAAACAGAATACTAATTACAATTAATTGGCTTTTGCTAATTTGTATTTACAACATTTCAAAATGTGGTTCAAAATTTATGACCTGAGTGCTACTAACACCACATAATAATTTGGACTTCACTTGCACGTAGATTGAAGAATCGATGTTCGTAACTAGACTCCAGTGACCTAATGACTTTCGATTGACACTACGGAGAGTCGTATAATATGGCACCACAATGTGGATTGTACACAGGACTCGTAAGGTAGTTTTCGTGTTGCTACTTGGTGTGGAATACTGTTTCTATCGTGGGGGCATATTGGGAGTTACATCAAATCCTACAATATTAAAATGTCTTTCTCTGAGGTTTAAGTCGGCACTCTTACACAAAGAAGATAAGAACTGCTTTTTATGCTGATGTCACACTAGATTTGTTAGAACATTATATATAGCTTAAAAAGTAACATTTCGATTTTGATAGCTTTTGACTAAAATTCAAAACCTCTGGGTCTCCAATATCGTTTCCTCCGTATCTGCATAAAACTAAATTAACTCAGGAAGTCACAAGCTTATCACGTAAGTTTACCTTAATCTAGTGAATTTTTTAAGAAAGTTTGAATTGGTATAAAACTGCAGAAAAAATGATCTACGATTGTATGATATTTTCATAGCATTCCGAGACGAGACCTCTATAGAATTATTAAAATAAAAGATATGTTTATTATAATTATTTTATAATATTTATTATATAATATTATATGTTTTTATTATATTATGTATATTGTCTATTGTTATATTCATTATTATTTTATTATACATTATATTTAGGCCTACCATATTTACTTATTTTATAACATATACTGTCGCACTCGGTGAAGAGTACAGTTAAGTGAAGCAAATTGTCTTTTATTCTACAAACTACACCCCTGTCAAAGTTTAAAATGAAAAAAACTCTGAAACTTAATTAACAAGCGCTAAATGTTTCACTAGGTAGCATCTGCGCGAGACATGAATATGTGCCCTCGACTACCATAAACCGGACTTACCATAATGTCCCTTTTTTCGAATTTTCACTTATTATGATTTTATATTGTTACGACGGTCTACTTGATCGTCGTAGGTACAGTGGAAACAAAATACAAGACACCAATAAGTCACTAATCACCAGTATCGCGTCCCTGAGTAATTGTATTTGTAGTCGCCGAAAATCTAGACGATTCCAAATACTACGTATTACCTTTAGACTACGACGTAATTGATTAAGCCCTTGCAACAGTAAGAGCGGCCGGGCGACATCGTGACTTCTGGTAGTTCTTGCTCCATTTCGGCTTCCACCATTTCCTCTTGACCGGACCTGTTGACTTTTCCTTCGGCCAATGCCACTTGCTTAATCGAGTGGTTGGTAGACCCTGTCATTTTGGCCATGCAAAGCTTTATCTTCTCTTGGCCAACCTTCAGGCCATTTTCTCTTAAGTCCACAACGAATCCGTAGGCATTCATAAAGTCCGTGCCAAGAATCATTTCATCGACAATGTCTGCAACGAGCATTTGGTGGCTAAACTCGAGAAGACCCAGGCGTACGTCTACCTTTCCTAGCACCTTGACGGGGCTTCCAGTCACAGTCTGTATTGTACAAGAGCTAGTTAGAGGCTGACGGTTGCTGACTAAGTCAGGGCGCACAATGGACACTTTTGCGCCCGTGTCAACTGTAAATGATGTTGGTTTTCCTTCCGCAAATCCATTAACAATCACGTTTCCACTAGTCTTATGTAGCGTGGAAACTGTGTGGTGTTCTGGGGCTTTACTTCTCCAATTGGTGCGATCACGCTCTTCTCTCAGTATCTTCTTCTCCCAACTGTCTACCTGTAGATGACCACGTTTTCCACAGTTGTAACATTTCGGTCTTCTGTCTTTTTCAAATCGCTGCGACTTTCTTGAACTTTTGAATTGTTTGTCCGACAACATTGCTTTCCTGCACCCATCGTAACGGCAATGTGATACAGTGATCTTCTGACTGCAACGTGATGGCACAAACACATTAGTGTATTGGGACGCTGACTTGGCAACTTCAAACTCTAGGGCGTGAACAAGAGCTTCTGAGCTACTTCGGTGTCTTGCCATTCGTAACACTTGCTGAAGTTCACAATCTCCGATGCCATCAATAAATGTCTGCACCGCAAACCTTATTCGGAAGTCTTCTGGTGCTTCGGGATAGGCCAATCTAATCAATCTGTCGATACTTGTTTCAAACTCTTGAAGACTCTCCCCGGAACGTTGTCGTCTTGTTCTCAACTGTGCATAGTACACCTCTCGCAAATGTTTATCACCGTAGCGTAATTCTAGAGCTTTTATCAACTCGGCATAGATGTTCTGGCTGTCAGGTGGCACTTTCTGTAGTAATTCTGCCGCTTGTCCTTTCAATGCAAGAACGAGTGAGACTGCCTTGTCTTTCTCTGTCCAATTATTTGCGCATGCAGCAGCTTCGAATTGGCGGAGGTACGTTGCCCAGTGACTGCTTCCGTCATAGGTTGAAGCTTTGGCATGAACTGCCCCTACTGCAGGCAAAGTTACTGTCTCTCTTAACTTATTTTCTGCATCTTTTTCTGTCTTCATTATTGGTACAGTCTGTTCACAAAGTTGTTTTGGTTGTATTTTCCGGCACTGCACAACTTCACTTTTAATTTGCTCTTTTATATTTGTAATCGAGTCTTCTATTTTTGTTGACATAATTTTTTCCACACTCGTGACTGATTTTTCTACTTCAGCTATTTTATTAGACATCGATTCTTCAACACTCAAGAGAGATTTTTCTACTTCAGAAATTTTTAATGTCATTGATTCTTGTAATTCTGATATTTTAGTAACTTGTTTATTAAGCTCACCTCGCAGAAGACCCAATTCTGCGGTACTGTGTTCTTGGATCTGTTTCTGCTCCTGTACTAATGCTTTGGTGTCTTCTGTTTTACGCTTCCGTTCCTCTGCCTCTAGCAGGAGGGTTTTCTCTCTCGCTTCCATTTCTCGTCTTGTCGTTTTTCTGCTTCTGCCGCCTCCTGTCTGCGTTTCTCATCCTGTCTTTTTCTGCTTCTTCTCTTTCTTGTCTCTGTTCTTTTTTTGTCGTCTTTCTGCTTCTTTCTGCTTCTTTCTGTGTCTGCCGCAGCAGCGTTTGGAAAGATTCCATCATCTGACTGGCATCCATTTTCCGATTAATTACGAATTACACTCGTCTTGTACAAAGTGTCCACTGTTTCCACTGTTAACCGTTATTTCCCACTTCTGACACCACTGTTACGACGGTCTGCTTGACCGTCGTAGGTATAGTGGAAACAAAATACAAGACACCAATTAAGTCACTAATCACCAGCTTTAATTTTTACAGTTAAACAGTTCGTAATTTAACAACACAGTCTACTACAACAAATCAAACAAAATTGTTCACACGCAATAAAATGTCACTAATATTAAACACATTTCTATTACAATTATACCGCCCGTTTATAAAACGCAACACTTCACTAATAACTACTTGAACGTACACAGTAATTTCGCCCGATAATAACTCGAACCGCTCTGTTAATATATCGCCACTATACTGAACTGAGCGTCCCTGAGTAATTGTATTTATAGCCTCCAAAAATCTAGACGATTCCACTTACTACGTATTACCTTTAAACTACGACGTAATTGCTTACACCCTTGACACAGTGAGAGCGGCCGTGCAACTTAGAGGAAACTCTCGCGGATGCGTTGACAGTCACGCATGCCATATACATTGTAACGTCACAAAACGTTCCATAAAAGAAATCATTTATATAGTAAGTTAGCATAAGAGGAAAGTGAGGTGAACAGTATCGAACCCAAGTAGTCCCAAAAAATTGTGTAATTTTGTATAATAATTATTTCTATCAACTTGAAAAAAAACGACCAAACTATGACTAAGACAAAACCCCATATATATTATTAAAGTGAATAAGAGTGAAAAAACCATAAGACACTATAAGAGAGAGAAATAATGTCAGAATCAACCAAAATGAAGTCAATAATTATTAAGTTTTATAACTATGAATATAGTATTAAAAACTATTTTTTGTGAATAAATGGACATGATCCATTATTATATTATGTGATGTAAATAAAATAAATGTATTAAATGACTTAAATACATTATTAGAAAGAGTTTAAGTTAGAATAAAAATGATATATTTGTTATGACAAAAAAAATATTAATGTGTTGGATTTGAGACCATACACCAAGATTTCATGAAAAAATTAATTATTATCAGATTTAAATAACAACTATATGTAATTGTCAAGCAGACAATAGTGAACAATTTATCTTAAATAAAGGAAGCTGTCAAATGAATAAAAAGCAGTCAAAATAGCCAAAAACCGTGTTAACAAAAAAACATGTAATAGGCATCTAATATTGTATAATTTATGAATTTAATGTTGCCAAAATGCAACCAAACTGTATTAGAAAGCTGTAATATGATATAAAGCAACTATACTAATATACCTGACCAACTTTAACATTGTAATAGTCAAGTCAGCAAAATATTTACTTATACCATGTATGGCTGAAGCCAATTATCCAGTACAAAAATAATCATATCTGGCTAAATACTTACATAATACTAACAAAAATAAGATAGAAAGGTACAATACATCAGTATACCTTAATAAGAAACAAACTCAGTTGAAAGTAAAGTCAATTCTAAAAGAATTTAACTAATTAGAGTGAGATTTGTCACGCCATAAAAAATGACATCTCAAGACCAATCAATGATGCTATGTCATCTTGTGATAAATATAATATATGTACAGAGTAACCAGGTATCACAAAAGATAGACAAAATAATAAACTCTGTGTGTACAGTAGTGAAATAATACATATATTAAAGAAAAAGACTAATCATTGTATTAGAAAACTGACAAGAATCTAGGCCATGAGCAGAGGCCATATAAAATTGTATTTATTTGTGTTTTATTTATGTTAAAATTTGTTTATTTTGTTGTAGGAAAGTAGTAGTATTAGATGTTCAGCTTGTGGAAGGAACTTTGTAACTCCACAACAATTTTTGTTATAAAACTTGAGTTTTCAATGACAACAACTCAAGGTGAGGGTTGTATATTATATTGTTTATTAGACTTAAGTTAATTAGAAACCAATCATATTTAGTATCGCTAGATTCAGTTAAAAACAGGGAATCTAAATATAATAATGGCATACAAATTGGGAGTACTAATGTAAAACTGTTTGATAAATACCAGTGTAAATTTTGAAATATCCTTTGTATGAAGAATAAGAAATTCGTTCTAAAAGCTTCTACGGAAGTGAAAATTGTTCTATGACATTCCATTTCGTTTATTCTCGAACAATCTAGAAAGAATTTTTACACAAATATACCGAAAGTCGATGAAAACAGTCATCCTGAATTAGTATAAAAGAGAGACCAAATTCGACCCAAAAACACTTGAAACTTGAACTCCAGAACTGATGCATCTCACACAACACTGATCAACGCAGCTAAGGCGAAACCGAAGAGGCGAGAAATCGACAAGACACGGCAGGAAGGCTTTTCCCGTACATAGACATAACCGACTGACTTAGCCTCAACGAGAATTTTCGCCAGAAGTGTCGCTGAAATAGAGCAGCGATACGGCAAATTTTAATAGAAATCACGCAGCCAGAACGTCGACGGCCCAGGAGCGACCAACAAATTTAAATAGAGAACGAATTCTGCTGTGTTCGCATTGACTGACTAACTTGACAAAAAATCCCCTTTAACGTAAACATACAATACACAAAGCCTTCCTCAACACTGCATGGGAATCAGCGCTGTGGTGGCAGATTTCTGAATCAACGCTAAACAGATGATTCGTAGCGGCGGCGTTTGAACGAGATTCTACTGCCAAACGTTTTGACAAAAAGTGCGGAAAAAGTAATGATCGCAAAATTTGACTTTAAATAGATTCAGTGTACACCCGAAGAGGCGAGATTGAGAAACTACCCGAAGGAAGTGTCCAGTGCGAGAATAAACGACCATTGGAACATGAGTTACCAAAATTAAAGTCATTTGTTACCTGGTTACATTTATCACACAGTTGTACTTTACACGCCACACATACACCTTCAAATCACTTAGTTTTTTCTTGTAAGGCATCTAATTGATATGTCTTGGTAGTTCAAAGGAGTCACGTCCTGAGAGTAAAGATTTTTCACATATTAAACTCATGCTTTTCAACTGAGTCAAAATCTGAAATACTAGCCGATACTTGATTGGATATATAAAAAAATTGTCAATAATAATAACTTGTAACATTTTTTCTCTGCAATTTTATAATTTTTTTCTATAAATGTTAGTCCTTCAGACGATTTGTTTGTTTTTAAAGAACCATTAAACTTAACTGATTTTTCCAAGCTAAACTGACTTGTTTAAATTTTTTCGTAGATTTAAAAATGTTATCAATCACATTTTTTTTCTTGGAACAAACGTTTCCAAGTGGCGCCCACAAAAAGCATAGTATTAAGTTGTGTTACAGGACTACATCACTGCAGAGGATCCAGTCAACAGAGTAAGTAACAAAAGTGCGCGGAGGTAACGCCCGACAAATTACAACACAAACGTTTAAACAACACCCACTACATTCTTTCTGTTACAAATTGGCTTCCATCGCGGGGCTTGAAGAAGGACGTACTCACTCCCACTACTTCTTTTCGTTATAAATTGGCAGCCCAACTAGTGAGGCTTGAAAAAGACGGAACAAGCCCGGCAACTACCAACAGATCAAAATGCCGCAACCAAAGGGAAAAAAGGTGAAGAAGACTGTGGAACCCGAGTTAAGTGTGGAAGACGGAGAGGCAGTACAGGTCGAGGAAACGGAATTAGAACCACCCACACTAGAAATGGAAAGACCGGTACAAACGGCAGACGAATTAGAAGAACAAACGGGAGAAGAACCCATACAAATGGTAGAACAGACAGAGAAACCCGAACCAGAAAAAATAACAGGGAGTGTTGACGCGAATATATTAATGATGATGCTCCAAAAAATGGAAGAAACAAACAAAAATACTAATGAAAAGATGTTCCAAACGCTAAACGAAAATATGAACAAAAATATAGAATCCCTGAAGGAGGATATGAACGAAAATACTAAAAAAAGTAATGAGCAAATGTTCCAAAGGATGGAAGAAAAAATGAACAAAAACACAGAATCTTTAAAGGAGGGTATGAACGAAAATATAGAATCCCTGAATAAAAACAGACAGGAAAATAAGGAGGAAATAAAAGGAAGCATAGAGTCTCTGAAAAAAGAAATTAGCATAAAATACGAAATAGTAAACAAAAGGATCGATGATAATAAGATCGATAGTGACAGGAAGGTCGAAAACATGGAGAAACAATTGGAAAGGTTACGGGAGGGAAACAATACACGTTTCGAAAAGATAGAGGAACAAACAGTAGAGACCAAACAAGATGTTAGAAATCTCGAAAACAAGGTAAGGCAGAACCAAGACGCCATCATGCAGGAAGTCCAGAAAGACAGCGAGAGGATGCAGGAAACATATGACATCGCTAACAGGCTGGATGAATAAATAAAAACTAACAAAAATAGTATACTGGAAATAGACGAGAGAGAGAAAAACCTGCAGGAAAGATTAGAGGCGCTGAGAGACACACCAATACTAAACACTCATACGTGTCATGGTGAAAACAGGGAAGTAATCAACTTCCAGGATTATCGACGAAACCCAATGGAATTTTTGGAAAGAATGGAGGAGGTTATTGGGAGAAGTAGAGAAACAAGGTGGGACAGGATAAGAGAGATGCTTGACGAGACGTTTAAAAATACTAAGGATAACTGGTGGATAGCGGTACGACCCGAAATAACGAATTTAGCAGAGTTTAAACGCCAGTTTAAGGAAAAGTATTGGTCAGAGACCGCACAAAACAGGGTAAGAATGGACATTTTCTGTGGCAAATACGACGCGTCCTATGGACAATCCCCGACGTCTTATTTCCTGGGAAAGGTATGTTTAGCACGGAAGTTGATACCGCCGATCCCAGAAGAATGTTTGGTAAGGCAGTTAGCTGGACATTACAGCTATGGGATCAAGGATGCCCAATTATACCAACAGATTAGCAAAATAGCCGATCTGGCCAAATTATTGGAAAATTGCGAATCCACAGGAAGGTTCCAGGATTACCAACCCCCCAATCGTAAGGTAGAATACAACAACAATAATAACGGACCAAACCGGAATGGAGGTGGGAACAGTAATAATCTAAACACCAGTAATCAGAATAATAATATCCCACCAAATGGCCGAAATGATAACATTCAGGGCCCAATTAACCGCAACTATCCGGGACCAAACAGAGGTAATTACACCGGGAATAACTACGGTAGGAACTTCCACCAGGGAAACGGTTATCGCGGGAATAATTATAGAGGAAGTAATTATGGTCAACGTAATGGTTATCGCAACGGGGGAAACCAAGGAGGAGGCGATAGGAGAAACCAAAATGAATATAGGCCCCAGGTAAATTATACAATGGCCAATAACCGACGGCCATATCCACCTAATGTACCAACTTACATGTTTTACCCACAACAGGCGCCAGCTAGCCACGGTAACACGGCGAATAGCCAACCTATTAACGGTAATCCCGAGGTCAGGCAGGAAAC
The DNA here is from genome assembly GCA_034769895.1 of Magicicada septendecula. Classification (NCBI taxonomy): domain Eukaryota; kingdom Metazoa; phylum Arthropoda; class Insecta; order Hemiptera; family Cicadidae; genus Magicicada; species Magicicada septendecula. The sequence goes on along the minus strand of CM068374.1, from coordinate 116,995,972 downwards.
ACAGACGGGTCAGCAACCCAATGTTCCGGGAGACCGGGCCAATGAGACAGTGGCTCATTTAAACTAAACGCGGCAGTGAAAAAGGAAAACCGCCCTTCACTGAACCAATATTATGGGGTGACAAACGACGAACATAGACAGGACAAAGACGGGACTATATTAAGAATAAATAATTACCTTAAGGATATTAGAGAGGAGTTATTAGAAGAAGGTGACGATATCATTAAAAATAGTAACCAAGGGAACAATAGTATCGTGCAGATTAAAGCATATATCAATGGAATAGAAGCGATACTACTCACTGACACGGGGTCAAATGTGTCACTTATCGATAGCATTGAGTTAGAGCGGATTAAACAAAATAGTAATTTACCAATACCCACTCTACCGATAAATAACATTATTTTAGTCGGAGCAACGGGGAGGCAAAATAAAACAATAAAGAAACAGGTATCATTAGAGATGACTAGTAATGGGGTAACAATACCAATAGGGTTATTAGTGGCGAGTAATTTACCCATGAGTATACTAATAGGCTGCGATATACTTAGGCCATACAATGCTGTAATAGATTTGGAAAGTAAGGTGATAACTTTTAAGACTAACAAGGGGATTTGGACCAGTAATTTAATCGATGTCCAAGGAAGTGGTACAGACAATACACCTTATCAAGCGATAGTGAACCATTATTATTGTACCGATCGTCCAATCAATATGCCATTATATCAGGAGGAAAACCCAGAGTTGTGGTTAGAAAAGTTAGAAGAAATACGGGATTTCCAAAGGACGAAAGCAAGGGGTCTGATCAGCGAAAAACAGGCGGAACAATTAATCGAGGTATACAACCATTATAAACACATATTCTCGAACGCTCCAGGTAAAGCCAGAGATTATCAGTGCACCATAAAATTCAAAACTCCGGTGGAATTTAACAGGAAATCGTACCCGATCGCATACTCGCTAAAGAACGAAGTCAGGGAAGAATTGAACAGGATAATAGAGGACGACATAATCGAGTATAGTCATTCGCCCTTTACCAGCCCAATCATAGCGGTGCCAAAAAAGAACGGAAAGGTACGTATATGTCTCGATGCTAGGGAGATTAACAAAATGATTGTTAACGACCGCACATCACCTGGGGAGATAGAGGAGATATTAAAAAAGTTCCACGGAATCAGATATATAAGCTCATGGGATACGGTATGCGGATACTGGCAGATAGAACTCCACCCTGATAGTAGGAAATATATGGCATTCATATTCGAGGGCAGAAACTATCAGTTTAAGCGGTTACCTTTTGGCTTAATAAATTCTGTGGCGGTGTTTGTAAAGATAATGGACAGAATATTGGGGCAGGAAGTACTGAAGTTTACGACAGTGTACGTCGACGACCTACTGGTGACTTCAGCGAATTGGGACGACCATTGTAATAGGGTTGAACAGGTGCTACGGAAATTATCGGAGAATAATATCACCCTCAAATTAGACAAGTCCCAATTCATTGCAAATGAGGTGAAATTTTTAGGATTTAATTTAACAGAACAAGGGATTACTCCATCCAAGGAAAAGGTAGAGGCCATACAGAAGTTCCCCACCCCAAAGAATAGGAAAAAGCTGCACTCATTTTTAGGAATCTGCAACTATTACAGAAAGTTTCGGTCCAATTACTCAGAACTATCTGCCAGGTTCCAAAAGCAGTTATCAGCTAAAGACAAATGGACTTGGGACCAGAGCAAGATGGAGTGCTCAATATCATAAAGGAAAAGTTTTTAGAAACCGTAATGTTGCATCATCCCGACTTTACAAAACCATTTTTTCTAAACTGCGATGCCAGTAACGTGAGTTTAGGTGCAGCCCTCTATCAGGAAGATCAGGACGGTAACCATTTAGTAATTAGCTTTGCTAGCCGCGTGCTGAACAGTTGCGAACGAAACTACAATACTACCGAAAAAGAACTGTTGAGTGTAGTTTTCGCATGCGGTAAATTTAGGACATATATATTAGGGTACCCCATAACAGTTGGAAGCGACCACAAATCTATATCATTTTTAAAGCATTGTAAACTGAACCACGGAAGGCTGACTAGATGGGTTTTGGCCTTGCAAGAGTACAATATCACATGGGAATATATACCCGGCAAACAGAACGTAGCCGCCGACGTCTTATCTAGCGTCAATATACCAGACCAAACCTTTGACGGCGAGAAGGAACAATTAGCCGAGGTTAACCACATTATTAAGAGCAGGGAGGATTTAAAAGATATTTTGCACGAAATAAAGTCACAACAAGAGGCCGATCCGAAATTAGGAGATATTAGAAAAAGGGTACAGGAAGGCGATGAGGTCATAAACAGATTTTATTGTATACACGATGACACTTTGTTTATTAGGAATACCCCGCAACAAGAGAATTGGAAATTAGTGATTCCACCAGCGATAGGGAGACCGCTAATAATCGACTATCACGAGAGGTACGGACATATGGGTGCCCTCAAAGTGAGGAAGGCATTGGAAGAGCAAACATACATCAAGGGGATGAATAAGAAGGTGCAACTGGCGATACGGTCGTGCGATATTTGCCAAAAAGTAAAGTGTGATAACGAGAGGAAGGAAGGGGTCATGATACCCATATCATCTACCGAAAAATTGGAAAAGGTATTTCTCGATATCTGCGGACCCTTTCCACGCAGCGGTGGGAGACACCGATATAAAATTATCGTGATCATTTTCGACCACTTTAGCAAGTATACAAAGCTATACCCAATAACTAGGGAAACGACCAGGAAAATAATAGACATAATAATCAAGCGTTATATAATGGAAGTGGGCCGACCGTATTCTATAATTACGGACCACGGTACTCAGTTTAGGGGAAAACTTTGGAAGGAAAGCTTGGGAGAACACGGAATAAAAACGTACAAGACGTCCGTATATCACCCGAATAGTAACCCAGCCGAGAGAGTGTTAAGGGAGGTAGGACGGTTACTAAGAACATACTGCCATAACGAGCAGAAAAGATGGCATGAATATGTAGCCTCTACCGAGGATTTTCTCAATTTCTCGCATCACAATACCATCGAGATGTCGCCATACACGGTTATGTTCGAAAGACCCCCACCACGAGAGATAAAAGAAATTATTAATTTTCCCGACGAACCCGCATACCAATTTGAAGGGGCAAAATTTTATAATAAGGTGTTAGAAAAAACAGAACAGCAGCGGAAAAAATATATCAAATCACAGCCTAAGGCAATTAAATATGAGGTAGGTGAAAAGGTGTTAGGTAAAAATTGAGAATTGCCCAGTGCTATACAAGGCATAACGAGGAAATTGCTACTCTTATATACAGGGCCTTTCACGATAACCAGAGATAATAAAAACAATACTTACGAGGTAACTGACACAATTAGGAACAAGGTAAAAGGTACGTATAACCAGACTTCATTAAAAAAGTACCATGATTAAAAAATCGCAAGTCGAATACTCAATCAGTGACCAAGTACCATGACCAAAGACCCAAGTCAAATACAGCATCATAGAGAAGGTACCTTGACTAAACATGTTAACGTGAATTTTTTAACTTAGCCATAATTAGAAAGGAGGTAGAGATTATTAAATAAATATAAATATTATTGTATTATGATTATTATTAATAAATATTACGAGAAGGACACCTTACACCAAAGGCATAAAGATATATATAAAATATAGATTTATTTCCAATAGCCATGTCAACGTATATTTACCAGCTTACCCGTACTTAGAGAAGGAGAGAGATTATTATTAATAAATATTGCAAGATGGGCACTTAGTAAAGGAGAAAAGAAGGAGAAATACTGTCATATATTTGATATTTAAATGGAAATGATAAATGAAAAAAAAGGGAAAAACAGTGTGTTACATAAGGAGATAATGATGAATATGAATATAGCTATTAACATTGAATGATTTTAAACGATAATTTTAACCTGCGGAGAACGATATATTAATATAATTGTGAATTAATCAGAAGAGTTTAAGAAAGGGAATTTATGTGTAGGAGCCTATGATCTTTGAATATTGTATTTTTTTATTATTATTATTATTATTATTTGTTGCAAAGGTGCAATTATTATTTTCTGAACAGGGATGTGTTGCCTCTGATTTCAGTAGTTATAGACAGGAAGGGACAGAGAATGTATGCCATAGCGAGCCACTCTGACTCCCAACCCTCTATGTAAGTTAGGAAATTGATAGGGAATTATATCAAAGATTAATTATAAAACATCAAGGCAAAAAGGAAAGGAATAGGTGATACGACAAAGAACGAACTAGGAATATTGAGTTGGATTAATATATTAAAGGAGTAGTACAGGAATTTAATTATAAGATAAAAGAATGAGATATAAAGAAGCTAATAAAAGGTTAATATAGAGATGATAATTTCATCAAAACCAAAGATATGTTTTTCCAAAATTATCAACTTTAACGGAGAGGCATACGTAACGTCACAAAACGTTCCATAAAATAAATCATTTATATAGTAAGTTAGCATAAGAGGAAAGTGAGGTGAACAGTATCGAACCCAAGTAGTCCCAAAAAATTGTGTAGTTTTGTATAATAATTATTTCTATCAACTTGAAAAAAAACGACCAAACTATGACTAAGACAAAACCCCATATATATTATTAAAGTGAATAAGAGTGAAAAAACCATAAGCCACTATAAGAGAGAGAAATAATGTCAGAATCAACCAAAATGAAGTCAATAATTATTAAGTTTTATAACTATGAATATAGTATTAAAAATTATTTTTTGTGAATAAATGGACATGATCCATTATTATATTATGTGATGTAAATAAAATAAATGTATTAAATGACTTAAATACATTATTAGAAAGAGTTTAAGTTAGAATAAAAATGATATATTTGTTATGACAAAAAAAATATTAATGTGTTGGATTTGAGACCATACACCAAGATTTCATGAAAAAATTAATTATTATCAGATTTAAATAAAAACTATATGTAATTGTCACGCAGACAATAGTGAACAATTTATCTTAAATAAAGGAAGCTGTCAAATGAATAAAAAGCAGTCAAAATAGCCAAAAACCGTGTTAACAAAAAAACATGTAATAGGCATCTAATATTGTATAATTTATGAATTTAATGTTGCCAAAATGCAACCAAACTGTATTAGAAAGCTGTAATATGATATAAAGCAACTATACTAATATACCTGACCAACTTTAACATTGTAATAGTCAAGTCAGCAAAATATTTACTTATACCATGTATGGCTGAAGCCAATTATCCAGTACAAAAATAATCATATCTGGCTAAATACTTACATAATACTAACAAAAATAAGATAGAAAGGTACAATACATCAGTATACCTTAATAAGAAACAAACTCAGTTGAAAGTAAAGTCAATTCTAAAAGAATTTAACTAATTAGAGTGAGATTTGTCACGCCATAAAAAATGACATCTCAAGACCAATCAATGATGCTATGTCATCTTGTGATAAATATAATATATGTACAGAGTAACCAGGTATCACAAAAGATAGACAAAATAACAAACTCTGTGTGTACAGTAGTGAAATAATACATATGTTAAAGAAAAAGACTAATCATTGTATTAGAAAACTGACAAGAATCTAGGCCATGAGCAGAGGCCATATAAAATTGTATTTATTTGTGTTTTATTTATGTTAAAATTTGTTTATTTTGTTGTAGGAAAGTAGTAGTATTAGATGTTCAGCTTGTGGAAGGAATTTTGTAACTCCACAACAATTTTTGTTATAAAAATTGAGTTTTCAATTGTAACGATTTTAAAAGAGGAAAAAATGAAATAAAAGAAATTTAAAATAATTTAAAATCTCACATTAAAACAGAACGTAAACCCCTAATGAAAATGATAATGTAACCCCGCCATAATACCCAAAATAAATAGTTTTAAAACCTAAAAGAATTCTATAATAAAATTGCGATAACACCCCTTAATATTTAACCCTTCCCTGTGTACTTATATGCCTGTATCAACTTGTAAAAATCTAGTACGGACATGAAAATTACTCTGTATTGAAGCGAAAATTAATAATTATGATAATTAAATAAAAAGACGTAATAATAATAATAATAAGAAATACCTAACTCAATAAAGAAAATATAGTATTATTAATAGTAGTTAATTAGTATGATAATAATAATAATAAAGTACGAACTATTTTTCTCTCTCCGCGCGAACAAATCCCTCTCCCTACTAACCGCCGCAAAACCAACCCCAGTCGAGCGAGAATCAGCGACAAGGTAACAGCTTTACCATGTGTCGTAAAATAAAGTGTAAATATAAAAATTAATGGCAATGTAACTGAACGTAATATTTCATGGTGACAGACTCCACAAGTAATTGAAATGTGGTGAAAGTAAAACGAGTTATGTAGTTGAACTGTAGTGAAATAACTAAAAGTAACTAACTTAGCCGACACATCTTTTAAAAAAGGAAACGAAATGTTTAAGTTGTAAGGTACGTTCTATCCAAACATTATAGAGTAACATTAGTGCAGTTAAAAGCAAAATGTAAAGTGTAAAAGAGTGAACACCGTACATCAGGAGTGAAGTAACAACGACAAATTCACGAGCTTCAGGTAACAGCATCCTTTCGTCATGTTCGCAACTAAGAATCTACAAAATAAATGGAGACACCCGAACGACATCGTAGAACTTCTAGGAAACGCAACTGTAGAGTAACAACAAGAGAACCCGCCGCTGATCACATTGTATCAAGGTGAAACCAAACCATTATATTTTTAACAATGGCAACAAAAGCAGTATATTGTTTGCAAAGACTTATTCTAATAATGTAAATGTTAACATAGTAGTGTCTGTAATTACAATAATGAAATAGTAATCTGATAATAGTTAAAGGTAAAAGGTAATTCGAAATTTGAGCAAACTAGTATTCAAATAGTTTGCATAATGTTGACTGATTGTAGAGCATTCTTAAGTTAAAACCCGGATCCGAGGTATTTGATGTAGTTAATAAACATATAATTTTATTTTGATAACTAGAGTAACATGTTAAAAGACGTAAGAGCATTTGATGCACAACTTTTGAGTAATTTATTTGTTTAATGTAATCAAACAAAATAACAATCATATTTAAAGTATTATTCAAGAAAATATAATAAAGAGATGTTATGGTTATCAAAAAGGTGAGTGAATATATCTACCAAATCCCTTGTCAATACTCCTCAATTCACGGGAGCCTATTTAACCTTTGTGTACTTATTAGGTATTTTTGATTTTGTAAAGATTATGGCAGCCTGTTTAATTGACCTGAGCCAATTAACAAGGTTCCCGAATTGTAACGTTATGCGAAACGTTACAAATGCGCAACTCTGCTTAATTAATGAATAAATGATATTTAGCAAGATAAAATTCCCTGTGTTTGTCACTTAATATGTGGTAGAATTATTCACTCTATGAATGTTAATTTAAAATACGCAAAAGGAAGAATTGAAGTAAGTAAATTCAGAATTAGGATAGTGTGTTTTTATAATCATTATGTGGTGTAATAATATAATATAATATAATAACCATGATATATATGGTAAGAATATTTAGATATAATATAATAATTATTTAAACATTGTAACCCCAGGGTAAAACCTGTTTAAAAATGCATTCCCCAACTTGTCTGTTTAACGACAATCTCAGACAAGAAAATGACCTGTTCCCGCTTGTACCAAACTACCCCTTTGTTACGCTCTGCCACCTCAAGTAGACAATACATCACCTCCCCCTATTGTATTACAAAGTGTGTAACCCTTGCCCAGTAACAAAAGATTTCAGACACATGTTGAAAATTAAATCGAATAAAAAAAAAACAAGTAAATAATTTTATTATTAAAATGCGCCACTGTTTTTTTTTTTGTTTCATTTTGTGTAAATGGTGAGTGTACTTAGTGTCAATTATAAAATACTCTATTCTGTATATCTATGCACTCGGTTAGGAAATTGTATGTAAAAAGAAAAAGACTAAGTAGCATATATGAATAATATGGACGATATTTATAAGTGTATATTTTGTGTGAGATTACGCACATACTCGTATATAATTATACGTGAAAAGATTAGATTGTATTATACCAATTCATGTATGTACGTGTCAAAGTATTCAGTCTCTAACACGTCAATTTTGCGACAATTTAAGACCTGTAGTTTTCCTGTACTAGCCTGCATAAATGTGTAATTCGTGTTTCTATTGACACGATGAGTTATATAAACTACTGACTAAACAAAACAAGTGTACTGATTAATTTTATGGAATGATGCTTCCCGAAGTAAACAAACGAGTTCGAAACAAAAAAGAAACCGTCTCTTAAATCAGACCAAAGTAATAATAATAAATAATAAGTCATTTAAAATAAAAAGTTTAATAATATCGTAAATTATTATAACACGTTAGTATAATTATAATTATAAAAGTGTAACAAAACTCAGCTTAGTAACGGGCCGTAACATTGCGTACGCATCGCTCACTTCACCCCTTTTTTGAAGCAAGCCTGTGCAAGTTAATAAGCTGTCCACCAGCTATTGTTAAATGGAACAATAGAGAAATATTCTCCCTCAAGAAACTTCCCCCTTTGTACGCATAAACAATGCCATTGTTTGAAGAAAACTAGTTTGACCCACATTCCACAGTAACAGCTGATCGTTGAAAGTAAAGTGTTTGTCTCCTTTTGTTTATGTATTACAGCTGATCATTTAAAAACAAAAATTATTATCTTCGTGAAATTCCGATTCTCTCAGTAGCATAAGAAATTAGGATAAGAATGAATCTAAGGTCAAGTATGGGATTGGCTTTAGATTTCTGTAGTAGAATTAAGAATTATATATAGGTAACGTAACAAGTCACAACGGCGCCGCACTGAAAAATTCTTTACAAGGGTTAAAGAAAATTCTTTACAAGAGTTAAAGAAAGTGCAGAAAACTAACTACTAGAGTTAGAGTATGCAAAATGTAATCAGTCGGGCCACGATATTGTGAGTTACGGATAATTAGGGAAATTAGTATTAAGAATTAAAATATAAATTAGCATGGTAAGAAGTGAGATAAAAGGAATTTCACGGAGGAGAACATTTAAATGAATAAAATTATTTAAAGAGATATAGAGAAAACAAATCGTGTACTAAATTAAATTTTAACACAGAAATCCACAAACATACTCCCGGTACATTCCTAAACAAATAAACCGGAGTCTGAGGCTTAAGAGGAGGAGTATGTGACGATTTTAAAAGAGGAAAAAATGAAACAAAAGAAATTTAAAATAATTTAAAATCTCACATTAAAACAGAACGTAAACCCCTAATGAAAATGATAATGTAACCCCGCCATAATACCCAAAATAAATAGTTTTAAAACCTAAAAGAATTCTATAATAAAATTGCGATAACACCCCTTAATATTTAACCCTTCCCTGTGTACTTATATGCCTGTATCAACTTGTAAAAATCTAGTACGGACATGAAAATTACTCTGTATTGAAGCGAAAATTAATAATTATGATAATTAAATAAAAAGACGTAATAATAATAATAATAAGAAATACCTAACTCAATAAAGAAAATATAGTATTATTAATAGTAGTTAATTAGTATGATAATAATAATAATAAAGTACGAACTATTTTTCTCTCTCCGCGCGAACAAATCCCTCTCCCTACTAACCGCCGCAAAACCAACCCCAGTCGAGCGAGAATCAGCGACAAGGTAACAGCTTTACCATGTGTCGTAAAATAAAGTGTAAATATAAAAATTAATGGAAATGTAACTGAACGTAATATTTCATGGTGACAGACTCCACAAGTAATTGAAATGTGGTGAAAGTAAAACGAGTTATGTAGTTGAACTGTAGTGAAATAACTAAAAGTAACTAACTTAGCCGACACATCTTTTAAAAAAGGAAACGAAATGTTTAAGTTGTAAGGTACGTTCTATCCAAACATTATAGAGTAACATTAGTGCAGTTAAAAGCAAAATGTAAAGTGTAAAAGAGTGAACACCGTACATCAGGAGTGAAGTAACAACGACAAATTCACGAGCTTCAGGTAACAGCATCCTTTCGTCATGTTCGCAACTAAGAATCTACAAAATAAATGGAGACACCCGAACGACATCGTAGAACTTCTAGGAAACGCAACTGTAGAGTAACAACAAGAGAACCCGCCGCTGATCACATTGTATCAAGGTGAAACCAAACCATTATATTTTTAACAATGGCAACAAAAGCAGTATATTGTTTGCAAAGACTTATTCTAATAATGTAAATGTTAACATAGTAGTGTCTGTAATTACAATAATGAAATAGTAATCTGATAATAGTTAAAGGTAAAAGGTAATTCGAAATTTGAGCAAACTAGTATTCAAATAGTTTGCATAATGTTGACTGATTGTAGAGCATTCTTAAGTTAAAACCCGGATCCGAGGTATTTGATGTAGTTAATAAACATATAATTTTATTTTGATAACTAGAGTAACATGTTAAAAGACGTAAGAGCATTTGATGCACAACTTTTGAGTAATTTATTTGTTTAATGTAATCAAACAAAATAACAATCATATTTAAAGTATTATTCAAGAAAATATAATAAAGAGATGTTATGGTTATCAAAAAGGTGAGTGAATATATCTACCAAATCCCTTGTCAATACTCCTCAATTCACGGGAGCCTATTTAACCTTTGTGTACTTATTAGGTATTTTTGATTTTGTAAAGATTATGGCAGCCTGTTTAATTGACCTGAGCCAATTAACCAGGTTCCCGAATTGTAACGCTATGCGAAACGTTACACAATGACAACAACTCAAGGTGAGGGTTGTATATTATATTGTTTATTAGACTTAAGTTAATTAGAAACCAATCATATTTAGTATCGCTAGATTCAGTTAAAAACAGGGAATCTAAATATAATAATGGCATACAAATTGGGAGTACTAATGTAAAACTGTTTGATAAATACCAGTGTAAATTTTGAAATATCCTTTGTATGAAGAATAAGAAATTCGTTCTAAAAGCTTCTACGGAAGTGAAAATTGTTCTATGACATTCCATTTCGTTTATTCTCGAACAATCTAGAAAGAATTTTTACACAAATATACCGGAAGTCGATGAAAACAGTCATCCTGAATTAGTATAAAAGAGAGACCAAATTCGACCCAAAAACACTTGAAACTTGAACTCCAGAACTGATGCATCTCACACAACACTGATCAACGCAGCTAAGGCGAAACCGAAGAGGCGAGAAATCGACAAGACACGGCAGGAAGGCTTTTCCCGTACATAGACATAACCGACTGACTTAACCTCAACGAGAATTTTCGCCAGAAGTATCGCTGAAATAGAGTAGCGATACGGCAAATTTTAATAGAAATCACGCAGCCAGAACGTCGACGGCCCAGGAGGGACCAACAAATTTAAATAGGGAACGAATTCTGCTGTGTTCGCATTGACTGACTAACTTGACAAAAAATCCCCTTTAACGTAAACATACAATACACAAAGCCTTCCTCAACACTGCATGGGAATCAGCGCTGTGGTGGCAGATTTCTGAATCAACGCTAAACAGATGATTCGTAGCGGCGGCGTTTGAACGAGATTCTACTGCCAAACGTTTTGACAAAAAGTGCGGAAAAAGTAATGATCGCAAAATTTGACTTTAAATAGATTCAGTGTACACCCGAAGAGGCGAGATTGAGAAACTACCCGAAGGAAGTGTCCAGTGCGAGAATAAACGACCATTGGAACGTGAGTTACCAAAATTAAAGTCATTTGTTACCTGGTTACATTTATCACACAGTTGTACTTTACACGCCACACATACACCTTCAAATCACTTAGTTTTTTCTTGTAAGGCATCTAATTGATATGTCTTGGTAGTTCAAAGGAGTCACGTCCAGAGAATAAAGATTTTTCACATATTAAACTCATGCTTTTCAACTGAGTCAAAATCTGAAATACTAGCCGATACTTGATTGGATATATAAAAAAATTGTCAATAATAATAACTTGTAAAATTTTTTCTCTGCAATTTTATAATTTTTTTTCTATAAATGTTAGTCCTTCAGACGATTTGTTTGTTTTTAAAGAACCATTAAACTTAACTGATTTTTCCAAGCTAAACTGACTTGTTTAAATTTTTTCGTAGATTTAAAAATGTTATCAATCACATTTTTTTTTCTTGGAAGAAACGTTTCCAAGTGGCGCCCACAAAAAGCATAGTATTAAGTTGTGTTACAGGACTACATCACTGCAGAGGATCCAGTCAACAGAGTAAGTAACAAAAGTGCGCGGAGGTAACGCCCGACAAATTACAACACAAACGTTTAAACAACACCCACTACATTCTTTTCGTTATAACATTAGAGCGAGATCCTTCTGGCACATTCGACAAACACGTAGACGGTTCTGTAATGTCGTAACATATCTTATTATCAGCACGTAATGTTAAAATAAAATATATCAGTTTTATAAAAATAAATTATATGCGATAGGATATTCTATTTCAATAAGAGTGTGTGTGTGTGTGTGTGTGTGTGTGTGTGTGTGGCGTGTGTGTGTGCGTGTGTGTGTGCGTGTGAGATTGAGCGCGAGGGCGTGTAACCTTTTGAAGATACGTAGTTTCAAGTATATACATGAATCTCAAAGACAAGTTTCAGAATTCCTTGGGCTTACACAGCCGATGTCAGCACTGTTGTAACGGCTATTTTAAGGGCTCTTACTCCGCGGTGTAATGCTTGTACGCAGGGCAGAGGTTTCAGCCCCACCATGGGAGGCCATTTTCAGTGTCGGAGACAATGGTGTCCGTTAATTCACTCCAGTGAAGAGATAGAGACTACAGTATGGCATACAAGCAGTAGACCACGGTCCATCAATAGTAGTAACGGCCCGGCAAATAGTAATTCCAAAAATAATGTTTCTTTTTTTTGTAATCATGATACTCTATCTGCTTTCAGTGTATATCGCAGGAGTACTGTTGCAGAGGCTTCACGTGTACTAGTGTTGGAATATGTCAGAAGCAGTTGAGAGGTGGATAGTAAAACTGTAAACTGTTTTCAAACTCTCACAGAAAGTAAGTGAAAGCACTGATGCTGGAAGAGACACAGAAAAGGGGAGAGTGTATAGGCCTATACGTATAGTGGTTCCAAACCAAAATAGAATGTTCCAAACTACTATTTCAAATGTAGAAAGCTTAGCAAGTTCCCTCTAACTTGCTCAAAGCGTCTCTTGCATTATGAAAACTGAATGTGTTAGGTACGTTAAAAGTAATAAAACTAATTATTAGCCATTGGTAATTCTAACTTTTACTAAACGCAACCACTAAATTCCAACTTGCATCTGTTGGAAAACGTTTGAAATGTTAATATTTTGTGATTTATTTTTGTCATTTACGTTCTACAATGGTAAATCTTAAGATATACCGGTAAAACTTAACATTTCATACTTTTAAAATAACAAGTATGTACGATAATAATCGTTATAGTAACGTAATATTACAGTTATTAAAATAATTGTCTATTTATTAGTTTTGAAATTTTTCTTCACTGATTGAGTTTAACGCTGACTTCGAAAACGTTTCTGACGGGATTATAGGTTAGGACTACATGAGATAACGAATGATAAACGTTGGCTTTTATTAAAGTCGGCATTTGATAAAGGTATACAAAGTGACATATCTGTGTATAGCTTAACCATAATACAAATATCGTAATACTTCGTACCTCTGCTCGACGGTCCCTAAGGAATACCGCGCGGCTTTTGTGTTTAGTGTGAGGTTGCATGGCCAGTACAACGCGCCGCCAGCCGCCAGCCGCTAGTTGGGGTATTCGGTATTCGGTTTGTTTAGATGTAACATTCGTACGTATTGCATATCCTACATTTTTAACACTCAGGCATAAAATTTTCGAACTGTTTAAATTATTGCCCAACCTTACTGCTGATAGCATGAGAAATCAAAAAATTCAGCTGAAAGTGTAGTAAACGAAACGATATGTACTAGATGTCAAACATCTCCTAATAAGGATGTGTCTACTAGAAAATGTGTTCCGATTGATGAGGAATATTGTAGACTAGCTGTCACCCGCGGCTTTGCACGTGAACATTTGACTTTTAATAAGTATTTTAATATAATTTTTATTGTCTATGTCTATATGGCGTTCTGTCAGCTCGTATAACAATTTTGTACTCATTAGTCAAATTCTCTCTAAAGCCGTTTTCAACACTTGTACTAATTTAACTTGTACTAAATTATTATATTGGTGCAATAACCTTTGGAGATTTAAAAGTGCCAGTTTATAAAGCCTTTGGAGATATTTATAAAGTACCTATTAAATCAAAAACGTTAAATTCTTTATTTTAAGTGATACTGTGTTAGAAGCATTGTCTAAGACATTAAACATTATCTTTCCCTCAACCATGGCTTTTATTTATTTCAGCAGTAAACTAAAAACCAAAACCCGTTATCACCAAACCTCACAAATAAAAACAACACGCGTTTTCGCTTTGCATTAAGTAATAGGACAATTTACAATTAGTACACTTCTTCTTTTCCACATCGTAATATATCGATACAATCGCATATTGTCGATAAAGCATCAAAAATGTACTGCAGAACTAAATAAATGTACAGTTCCGATGCCGCTAAATAGCTTTTGTTTATTTACTTGTTACTATGGTAATTAATTCTGGTCTCCATGGTGTTGTTGACATCTTTGGTAGTAGTATTTAATATATTTCATTACTTATTCATTTGCATCATCAGAAATACGTATAAACATAAATTTTATAACCAGTAAGACAATTACAAAACATATAGACGTATCTGTACACAAATTTACAAAATATACGGATACAATCGCATATTAAAAACATCAAAAACTGCAGGAACGGAGAAAGGTACAGTTCCGATGCCGCTAAATATCATTTGTTTATTTACTTGTTACTATGGTAATTAATTTTGGTCTCCATGGTGTTGTTGACATCTTTATACGCGTCAACGAAAAGACATAATTAAAAGGTCCTAAATTGTTCGAACGGGGAAAAATATCAAATTCCACGTAAGACAGTATTTTTGGCCTTGTGTCAAAGGTTACCTGTGCAAAATTTGGTGGCAATCGGTGTAACGGTGTGGGTTTGTATTCAGTGCCCATAAATCCTCAGAGTTTGAGTTTTATATGTGTGTGTGTATATATATATATATATATATATATATAGAGAGAGAGAGAGAGAGAGAGAGAGAGAGAGAGAGAGAGAGAGAGAGAGAGAGAGAGAGAGAGAGAGAGAGAGAGAGAGAGAGAGAGAGAACAAAGTATCCAAAATTTGCTAAATAATTTCAAATCAACATTAATTATTTGCTATTACTGTACTAGTGTACATTTACTTATTTTGTTGATGTGGCGGTGAACAAACGTTTCAACATGCTGCTTCATTTAAAGTTTCATCAAAGCAAAAGGTAACGTCAAAGTTGAGCGTCGAGTATATTAGTGGTGTCGTTGTTGACTTCATATACGCGTATATAGTGGAGTGTGTTATGAGTACTCGCGCAACCTGCAATAACAAGGGTAATAGATTTTATCCTCCCAGATTCAGAAGACACAAGTATTTTGCACGTTGCCACCAGATTTTCTATGATTAAAAGTACCTACTAAAAGGCATTTTCTAAATTTTGAAAAATTTTAAACACTAAAGG
The DNA here is from genome assembly GCA_034769895.1 of Magicicada septendecula. Lineage (NCBI taxonomy): Eukaryota > Metazoa > Arthropoda > Insecta > Hemiptera > Cicadidae > Magicicada > Magicicada septendecula. Next base: position 116,980,237 of record CM068374.1, on the reverse strand, counting down.
AAACAAAGGCAAAGTATGAAATATTTCTGTTACCGATGCTATCGCAACTTCACCTCAGGAACTTAGAGAATTAGAATAACTGCTTCTTCCGTTTGAACAGAGAAAACATTGGTACCTGCCTTTATGTAGGTCACAATCGCAAGTAGATGAATATATGGTAATTGCAGATAAAATGAATTTCCATACACAAAACCATATAGGAATCAAACGTAAAGGGGAAATAGATCAAGCGGCCTTTATAATATACAGTTACTGACTTTTGTAAAATCCAACAGCTCATTACTTAATAAAATATTAAAAATTATTTCTTTCGTAAACACTACAATTTAAAAAAAATTGAATTGAGTGCAAACTCCCTGAAAGCCTATTGTAGCACATCAACTTTATGTATTGTTTTTAATTGCATTGCGGTAATACACTATAGTTAGGTAACAATGTGAACGGTTTTTTAGCTCTTGTTACTCAAGAGGCGTTACAAAATACTTTGTTTAACAGTCCCGTCAGTAATTGGTGCTAAAATATTTAATAAATATAACATTTGTTTTTGAATCTCGAATAAGAGAACAGTTTTTAACTAACCATTAAAAGTGGTTATACTGTATTATTTATGGGTTTAAGAAAACTACATATTTTAGTCGCATTACTGTTTACCACAGATTGTTTATTGAATAACAAAGGTTTTTATTATTTTAACCAATATACCAAGATATACGGTAAGTAGAATCCTACCGCTTTAATCATGAAAAGTCAACGTTGAACCAAATTAATAGGTTTAAAAATTCTTAAGAATAATTTTTTTAGATTTCATTAACGTAAGTGACAGAAAGTGTAGTATATGTTAGATATTCGACTCTATTTGAAGGCTGAGTTTATTATATCTGAGGCTGAGCTTATTAGAATCATTTTGAATGTGGAATCATTTTTGTTAAACAAATGTTTGTTTTGGGAAATTTGTTTTTACAAAGCTAAACATCCCGTAGTGTTTAGGACCTTCAAGTTGGGTAAAGTGGACGGGACTGGCGGCCTAGCTGTCTTGCTAATATAACTTTAGGAGCAGGTAGAGGTTTAAGATGTAAAGTAAAATAGTATATCTAGGAGTGGACAACATTGATAACAAACTTTGAGCCTTCACGTTCGAGGTTTAGCTATAGGGTAATATTCTACCTGAGCAAAATGTCCGTGCTTTCGAAGTTCTACAGACGGCCTCGAGTAAAAGTGATTTACGACAAAAACGACAAACTTGCAGCCTATTCGTGTTCCTAGACGTATTTGACAATCAATCACAAGGCGAAAAACGTTGGGGGTGTTAAGGAAAAATGAGAGAGATTGAATACAATAATAACTAAAATAGACGTCGTAATAGGCAGTAAGCCTAAAACCTGAAGGAAGAAAAAGGATAAGAGGAAATAGTAAAACGAAAAGATATAGGAAGACATTGAAGATGAAGAACAATATGTATTGTACTTTTTTTATTTTCCCATAAATATCAGATAAAAATATGCATACAAATAAGATGAATTATTTTTATGTGTAGATTATAAATGAGTACGTTTAGTTTTATTAGAAAAAACTTTAAAACAAAAATACAAAAATGTTAATGTACTCTTATATACTTGATAAAAATTTGGCCAAATAATTTCTGCACTTAGTATTATTTGTATGTGTCTTGTTTGTGTGCCCAGTAAATGTACCAGGATATGCTTTTGTACTACAAAGAAAAGGTTTATATATGTATAAGGGGAGGATTATTTTAACATTTAATTGTAATTTATACAAATAAAACTACACAAAACAGGAACGTTTTGGACCAATCCATAAATATTACGGTTTGTAAAGGGTGTGGCTGGATTCAATTCTCCCCTATCTTCTCCTATATTTATGGTCCATTTACTATAAGAGAGTTTTTGTAATATGCTATTCAATTCTGTGGTCCCAGATACTTTTTGTATATACCTACCGTTCCCTGTTACTATTATATTTTTCTACGTCTACGAAATTTTATATACTAAGAGGTTAAATTCACTACAAAAAACATAAAACCTATATATTCTTAATGTACTCATAGCGCTTTTGTAGACCGGCCATATTCTCTTTGTTACTGTTAGTTTTAAGACGAACTATGTGTACCATACGTGCACAAACAAGTGATAAATATTGTAACGACGGAACTATCTCGAACGTTGTCCTTCTACACGTTTCTCAGCTAACCGAGCAGGTGCGTTTTTCTATCAAGGCCGTATTCAAGTATCGTCTAGAATTTTCAAGTGCTTGTAAAAGACGCATATTATGGAACATTAGTCTGGAACCGTGTAGGCTATAAATAGGCGGTAGCTGCCACTTAGAAGTAAGTTTACGTTAGCGATTTATTCAGTGCTTCTCAAGTGGTTATTAGTGAAAAGTGATTATTGTGCGGAACTCTATTATTGACATTATTATTGCATATGTACAAATTTAACTTAAACTGTAGTACGAGACTCTCTTGTTTATTTAAAATTTTTATTTGTGGTTAATTCAAACTGGTGGTTGGTTAGTGACTTCATTGGTGTCTGCAATTGTTTCCACTGTACCATACGACGATCAGTGAGACCGTCGTAACAATATTGTTGATTGTAAACAACTTTCTGTCGCATTTGAGTACAAAGAAACACTTAATAATGGATAGTACATACTATACAAAATTAGCTGAATCGTTAGTTTCGCCGTAAGTATTTCAACAGGTGGAAATTCGCAAAAGAAACTCCCACTAGCGTGCAATATGAGACGACGTCTGACTGTAATCATTCTGTTTATAATCCTTAATTATAGTTCCGCGCTGGCAACATAGGGGTTTATACTTTATATGTTAGTGTCTCAGGATAGTGCTGGGTTCTTGTTTACATTGTTACGTATGTTGCATTTACTTACACATGAATGAACTCACGATTCCAGCGTTTTAAGATGCAGCCGGAACAATCACTGCAGCTAAAAAGCAGACACTTAATGAAGGGTGTTCCATATAAAACGCAACCCATCTATGTTGGTAATTACATTTAAATAAAAAAGGCATATGTAAAGTATTTAATTAAATATTTTATTTCCAAACTTTACAATACTTAAAATTCTAGAGTAAATGCTGGAAGTGGCCGCCATCTTCATGAATACACGCTTCCATCCTTTTCACTGTTTCTTGCAACTTTTTTTAGAGTATTTGGGTTGATATTTAAAACAGCTTGTTCGATATTGACCTTCAGTTGTTCAAGTGTTCGTGGTTTGTTGCTGTAGGTGCTTGTTAATAATAATTTTTAAAATGAGTGCTGCGATTGAAAATCCCTCGAGCTGTGAAGTGCTCTCAGTAATACGATTTCTGCAAGCAGAAAACTGCAGACCGGTGGACATTCATCGGCGACTGTGTGAGGTGTATGGGAAGAATGTAATGGAGTAAGGCAGTGGTGTGTTCTGTTTAAAAATGGCCGCACCAATGTGCACGATGACGAGCGGAAGTGTGTGCAGACCTTGTCAGCAAGGAAAATGATGGTGACAGTTTTTTGGGACAGAAAAGGGGTTCTCCTGGTAGAGTTGATGGAACGGGGTACCACAAGCAACTATGAGGTTTACTGTGAAACCTTAAAAAAGCTGCGGAGAGCAATCCAAAACAAGCGACGCGGTAAGTTGAGCTCTGGGGTATTGTTCTTCCACGACAACGCCCGACCGCATACAGCATCACGAACGCAAGAACTTCTGGGAAAGTTTGGATGGGAGCTTTTCAATCATCCCCTATACAGCCCTGACCTGGCACTGAGCGATTATCACCTGTTCATGCGTATGAAAAAGTGGCTGGCAACACAGCGCTTTGAAGACGACGAAGAGCTGAAGGCGGGCATTAATGAATGGGTGAAATCACAGGCGGCAGATTTTTACGATGGCAGCTTTAAAAGACTCGTAAATTTTATTAAACTCGATGTCTTGTTAGGAGTTGGTTTATCACGGTACTTACGGCAAAACGATTCTTGCACTGCAACCACTGCTAAAGTACGACTCAAGAATAAAAACACGTTCGTCTTGCGAAAAACCCATTTTCTCTCTAACAATGCACTGAGCGTTATGATCGCTTTGTCATAGGTAACAGTGGCAGTTTACTGCGCTGGCACAATGTTCGATTGTTGGACGAGTCTATTCCAGTAAAACGTAGGGGAGTTTGGCGGTAAATTCAAATATTACAGAAGGCTGATTAGTGGGTTGCGTTTTATATGAAACACCCTGTACTACAGCACCACCATCAAGGAGAAACCATAGGACGAATTCGCTAATGGACGTTTACACTAGCGCAGCCAAACATTAAATTCAAATTTACCACTAAAAACCTGGCTGTTAGGCCGTGGCCGGATGCTACGTGAAGGCGGTTAATAGCAACCGACCACTGCCTGACAGCCCGGTTTTTAGTCGTAAATTTGAATTTATTTATACCGGCCGTACGAGCTTCAGACAGAAGCAGGCAAACATGTTTATATTTACAGAAATAATAATCTTATAATTAACTCGATATATGAAGGTTGGAGGACACTGAAATGATTTAAATAAATAAATTCCATTACAATGAAAAGTTGAACGAAAACCTACTTAAATTTAGTAAATAATATATTGCCTGTATCAAATTTTACACATTAAATTGTAGAGTAATAAATTGTGTCTTGCGTTACATAGAAAGAATACAGCAAAATGAAATACGTATTAATCTATATAAATAAAAATGTAAATGTTCGTTTGTTCAAAATCTTAAATCTCCGAAAGTTCTTCACCGATTGCTTTGAAATTTTGACACAACGTTGCATTCGAATACGCGCATGTTTTTGTATACCTGTTATATAGATGTCACACCTGTGACAGGTAAAAACATGCTTTTTTTGAATAAGAGCGCCATCTGTTGGACGTAACAGCAACACACGCAATACTCATGCTTTTTTTTGAAAAACAGTGCCATCTGTTGGACGTAACAGCAACACACGCAATACTAAACATTGCTCATGCCGGACAGCGTGCTTGTTGACAGCACGTTTAATTATTTCGTGTGACATTGCGTTGGAATTGAGCTGTGTCGTTTACCATAGCGTTCATTTCGTGGGTATAGTTTATTTTTTTATTTTTTCATTTTTTTTCATTTCGTTTTTTTAACTGTTTTTCTTATTTTTCAGTGCAATTGGCGGTGGAATTGAGCTGTGTCGATTGATTTTCATTTGAATTCAAATTATGTCGTGAAATTGAACTCTTCGGATTGATTTGTTCGAGCGGATTGAAATATTTCGTTTCTCATTGCGTTGGAATTAAGCTGTGTCGATTGATCTGCGTTTGAATTGAAATTTTCGTTAGCATTTGTTATTTTTTTTGTTTTTTCTTTGTTTTATAGTTCGTGTTTTTTTTTTTTTAATGTTTTGCAGTTTTATATGCTTTTGTTATAACTTTCTTTCTTCTTTTTCAGTGCAATCGATCTGCTTTAGTTCATGAAAATAATGCCTCGGAGAAGATCAAACTTAGGTCGTCGTACTCGCGGAGCGGAAGCAGTGCGACGAGTAATTGCAAATCAAACTGAGGAAGAACGGGCATCAGTGAACGAGCGAAACAGAGAAAGAATGGCTCAAATACGTGCCGTGGAAGCAGCAGAGCGACGTGCAGCCAGACGTGAGGATGCACGGTTGCGAGCACGGCGATCGCGTTCTGCAGCTTCAGATCTGCTTCGTTCTCAACAGAATGAACGCGACAGGCTGAGAGTGGCTGAAAGACGTCAACGAGAAACAGCAGATCAGCGTCAAACACGACTCCGTGCTCAGCAATCACGCGATTACAATCGCCTTGCATTCCGGTACAAACCAGCTGATGATTATAGTTTGAGCCGGCATGTTCTCATCGGCACTATGACTGAAGTGTGTCCTCATTGCAAGGCTCTGAAATTTAATGGAGAAACGAAAGGAATGTGTTGCGCCGCCGGAAAAATTAAAATGCCTCAACTTGGAGAACCGCCAGAGCCATTAAAAACTTTGCTTGCCGGATATACCGCCGAATCAAAGCATTTCCTATCTAACATCAGGAAATACAACTCATGCTTCCAAATGACGTCGTTCGGCGCAGAAATCGTAACAGCTCGATTCATGCCAACTTTCAAAGTGAAAGCACAAATTTATCATAAAGCCGGCTCCCTGCTTCCGTTCCCAGATGGTCAACATAAATTCCTACAAATGTATTTCATCGGTGATGGCAACGATGAATTGAATGCACGCTGCGGAATTTCTACCAGCATAAAATGTTCCATCGTTTCCCAACTGCAAGAGCTTCTTCACGAAAATGCGTGTGTTCAAAACAGCAATTGACATGATGCCATCTGATACACACATGATTGTTATTCATGCTGACAAAACGCCTGCTGGAGAACATGTGCGAAGATTCAATGCTCCAACTATAGACGAAGTGGCAATTGTTATAGTCGGAGATCAATCCATCCTAGAGATATTGTTCTTCATCGGAGAAACGATCAATTGACAAAAGTTGCAGAAACTAATCGATGCTACGATGCCCTGCAATATCCAATCATTTTTTGGGATGGTGCCGATGGACATCACTTCAACGTTAAGATGATAAATCCAGTCAGTGGCGAAGAAACAAATAAGAAATGCATCGCAATGAACTATTATTCATACCGATTAACGATTCGAGAGAATGAAGACAATCACATTTTGAAATGCCGTCAATTGTTTCACCAATACATCGTAGATGTGTATGCAAAAATCGAAACAGAACGTTTGATATTCATCCGTTTGAATCAGACCAAGCTTCACTCTGAAGAATACGTTCATTTGCGAGATGCAGTTGTAAATGACGGTAATACAACTAACGTTGGAAGACTAACGATTTTGCCATCTTCATATACAGGCAGTCCACGTCATATGCATGAGTACGCTCAAGATGCAATTGCGTGTGTTCGTCACTACGGGCGTCCAGACCTATTCATTACATTCACATGCAATCAAACTTGGGACGATATACAACAGCTCTTACTTCCTAGGCAATCGCCGGTGGATAGGCATGACATCACAGCACGTGTTTTCAGACAGAAGCTGAAATCGCTGATGGATTTCATGGTAAAACATGAAGTGTTTGGGTCTGTGCGCTGCTGGATGTACTCAGTGGAATGGCAAAAGAGAGGATTGCCACACGCACATATACTAATCTGGCTCTATAACAAAATCACTTCAAACGAAATCGACGATGTAATATGCGCGGAAATACCCGATGCCGACGTCGATAAGGATTTGCATGAAGTTGTGACGAAAAATATGATACATGGACCTTGCGGTACACTGAATCCAAATTCACCATGCATGATAGACCGAAAATGCTCTAAGCGATATCCTCGAGCATTAGTATCCAACACAGTTACAGGAAACGATGGATATCCTTTATACAGAAGAAGATCAGCAGAAGATGGCGGTAAATTAGCAACCATACAAATGCGAAACGGTGACATCGAAGTAGACAACCGGTGGGTTGTTCCATATTCGCCTTTGCTATCAAAACATACAAAGCGCACATAAACGTGGAATACTGTAACTCCGTTAAATCGGTCAAATACATTTGTAAGTACGTGAATAAAGGCAGCGACATGGCAGTTTTTGGCGTGCAACCAGAAAGAAGTGATAGGAATGCGGTCATATATATCGATGAAATCGCACAGTATCAGGCTGGAAGATACATAAGCAGCAATGAAGCTGTATGGCGAACTCTTTCATTTCCCATACATGAACGAAGTCCAGCTGTTGTTCACTTAGCAGTAGCAGTACATCTAGAAAATGGACAACGCGTTTATTTCACAGCAACATTTAACGCTGCAAATGTGCAACAAATAGCCCTGAATCCACCGGCTACAACGTTAACTGCTTTCTTCACGTTATGTCAAAATGACGTGTTTGCGTAAACACTGCTGTATTCGGAAGTGCCTACGTATTACACATGGAATGCGAGTAGAAAATCATTTGAACGACGCAAACGAGGCGAGCGAGTCGACGGACAACCTGGCATATTCAAAGAAACTACGATAGGCAGACTGTACACCGTGCATCCCAATCAAGATGAATGCTTCTTTCTTCGCATGCTGTTGGTAAATGTGCCCGGTCCAACGTCTTTCCAGCAATTGAGAATTGTCAACGGCGTTACACATGCCACTTTCCGCAGTGCATGTCAAGCTCTGAATTTATTGGAGAACGACCGACACTGGGATGTATGCATTAATGACGCGTGCAACACGTCACATCCAAATCAAATTCGTGCATTGTTTGCAATCTTATTGACCGCCTGCTCTCCTTCATCTCCAACAGAGTTATGGGAGAAATATAAATCGCACATGGCTGAAGATATTTTCCGTCGAATACGCGAGGAAAATTCAAATATGAACATGGATTTCACAGCAGAAATCTACAACGAAGCGTTGATAATGATTGAAGATTTGTGCTTAGAAATCGCGAACAAAGTTCTCAATCAATTGGGAATGCCATCACCGAATCGATCTGCTGCTGCTTCGTTCGATGTAGAATTGCCTCGTGAACAAAATTACAACACGGGTGATCTTTTGTCGTATGTGCAATCAAATATTCCTAAGCTAACGGTTGAACAAAAAGGCATTTACGATCAAATAATGCAAACTGTCAATAACGGGGTTGGAGAAATCTTCTTCTTAGATGCGCCAGGAGGAACTGGTAAAACGTTCCTAATTAGGTTGATTCTGGCAGCAATTCGATCCCGAAATGACATAGCCTTAGCTCTTGCGTCGTCCGGAATAGCTGCGACATTGCTACCAGATGGAAGAACTGCTCATTCCGCTTTGAAATTGCCATTGAACATGCAATTCATTGAAACTCCCACGTGCATTATTTCCAAAGCATCCGGCATGGGAAAAGTATTGCAGAAATGCAAACTTATTGTTTTGATGAATGCACAATGGCACACAAAAAAATCGCTCGAGGGAAGATTTGCGTGGAAACATCAGACCATTTGGGAACGCATTAATATTGCTTGCAGGATATTTCAGGCAAACATTACCTGTAATTCCTCGATCGACACCAGCGGACGAAATAAATGCTTGCCTGAAATACTCTACTTTGCGGCGACACGTAAAGACGTTGAAATTAACTACAAATATGCGTGTCCAGCTGCAAAACGATCGATCAGCTGAGATATTCTTACAACAATTGGTGGAAATTGGGAACGGAAAGGTGCCGGTTGATCTGACCTCAGGACGAATTTCATTCCCTCATAACTTCTGCAATTTAGTGACGTCAAAAGAAGAATTGGTTGAAAAAGTATTTCTCAATATTCAAACCAATTATAAGAATCACGATTGGCTGAGTGAACGAGCTATTCTTGCCGCCAAGAACAAAGACGTCTACGAACTTAACAATATTATTCAGTCTAACATTCAAAGCGAGGCAGTCACATACAAGTCCGTCGACACTGTTGTGGAAGCAGATGAAGCGGTTAATTATCCAACAGAATTTTTGAATTCACTCGATATGCCAGGGATGCCACCGCACGTACTGCAATTGAAAATCGGCGTGCCAATTATCATGTTGCGACATGTCAACCAGCCAAAGCTTTGCAACGGCACGCGGCTTGCAGTAAAAAAATTAATGAGCAACGTCGTAGAAGCAACAATCTTGACAGGACCTTTCAAAGGTGAAGATGTCCTCATTCCTCGCATTCCTATGATTCCAACGGATATGCCATTTCAATTTAAGAGATTGCAATTCCCAATTCGATTGGCGTTTGCAGTCACGATAAACAAAGCTCAGGGCCAATCTTTAGAATTTTGCGGTTTAGATCTAGACACGGATTGCTTCTCACATGGACAATTATATGTTGCGTGTTCTAGAGTCGGCAAACCAGACAATCTCTATATCTACACAGACAATGGAACAACAAAAAATATTGTATACCCACAAGCATTGTGAAATTAAACATATTAGAAAGGTGTGCTTTCTCTTTTCTTTCTTTTCCATTTAACCAGACTGAGCCACAGCAACGCGTGGCCGGGTACAGCTAGTAATAGCAATAAAAGTTATGCCTGCTGGCTGTACCATCGAGTTAGGCAGAGTATGCTACCTAGCTCACGCTTCAATCGCAGGACTACATTTTAAAGTATCTGTCGTTCAGCTAAAAAAACAACAAACATCGCCATTTACAAATTTACGACAATCGACTTCTATTTTCATACAGAGACGCAGACACACAAACGCGCAGGCACGCAATCACAGTCGTATGTACGCAATCGCGAATGCACTTAATACATCTACACAAAATTACTGAACTAGGAAAGCAAAGAATAAATTTTAACCACTCCTGTGGAAATTGATCCTTATTAACACACACACACACACACACAATATAGATACGTATATTATTGGGAAGGATAAAGGGAAGAACGAAGAGGACAAACAACTGGAAGGAGTGTAATAAAGTTGAAAAATTTAAGAATCAAACTAATTTTGTGAAATAAAAAAATAAAAATTCAGAAAATTGGCCCACCACAATGCTGACATTGCTGTGACATTGGGAACCCCTTGACAGACAGCCTACAGTTGCGCGACAAACATGCAGATATTAATAATAACAGTATTAAAAAAATGTAATGATACTAGTGTATTGAAAAACAACAATACAAATAATAATACTAATAACTTATGAGAATGTATAGGTTACATATTCCATTCAGTTGTTCAAATACGTTTTGTAAGCGCTGTGCAAACATATATGGCGTAGAGGTGAACATATTGATTGTTCCATTCGATAATGCTTTGTAAACTGTTTTCTTCACAGTAGCGTGGAAGGTAATACTTCCAAGAAACACGATCTTATATATACGTTGTGGTTATTTTGTAATTTAATAAACAAACTACAAATATCATAGTTTCCAGATTTTGCTAAAAACGTGTATTAGTATAATGTCAGGAGACATTTATCGAACAGTATTTCCTTTGGCTGCATGTTGCATTCTGTTCGCATTCCCAATTTATGACTTTTCACGGCCGTACGCCAACAGGATTATAACGGTTTACTGCTGGTTAATAACTGTAGTACATCCCACGTTGGTGGCCATTATTTTCGTAGTGAAAGCGCCTGAACTAGAATACACCGCTGTAGATATCGTAGCTTTGTGCGTACCTGCAGTGTTCACTGCCATAGTTGCTGCTTTTCGTGTTAAATGTATTACAAAGAGAGAGACTTTCATAAACATTTGGGAAAACATTGATTACGTGGACAAATCGCTACAGTCCGCAGGTTTCAGAGTACCGCATGCGAGGAACACACGCATATATGCCACAATACTACTAGTGAGCGTTCCTACACATATGGTCATAGCTTACCACTACAGTCGAACATGGGTCATCACGAAGCATACACAGTCTACCGTGAATTTTGCTCTGGACATTATTATGTATTTTTCTATACTCTTCTCTTTAATGGTATGTCGCTTTGTACTGTACGCTATAAAACAGAGGATAAGCCTGCTTCGTGAAGCGGTTTACAAATATACTGCACGAAATGTGGCTTGGGACGATGACCTTGAAACGGCTGCCTCTGAAACTGTCAGACCACGTTCAGCACGTTCAGTGCTCGATTTTAGTAAAAACTTTCATGAACTTCTTTGCAGTGTTAATTGTATTTACGATTCATATTCAGATGTTAAACAATTGTACATGAATTACTCCCGCCTACGATACATCATTAACATTGTGACTTACAGCATTACGATACTAAATGATGTTTACTCTCCGAATCATTTACTTTTCATCGCCGTTTCCCTAATGTTTATACTGTATGACATGTTACTCGTGTTTACAAGCGTATTTGTAACCGGTGGGTTTCAGGACATTTACTGTGTTATGTACAACACATTCTTTACAAACGAACACTTGTTTAATAAATACAAACTGCAAAGTGCAAATTATAAGTACGTTCAGCTAGACTTTACTTTTGACTGCGAATATTTCGTATTGGACTTTTCAATCTTTGGACTAATATTTGACTTAGTTTCTTTGCTGGTGTTCGCTATGTTAGGACAATAAAAATCGGTTTAAATTGTCGACTGTGTAAGCTTTGTTAGAATAACGTAGTGATAATTTATAAGATTTTCAGAGTGTATAGTGTAAATTACAGTTTTCAAAGTATATAATGTTACGGATATGGCATTCACAGATAGATGGACTTTGTGAATAACTACTATCTATTTTAATTTTTCAATTTCCCCATTCGATAGAATTAATTTTCTTGCATTCATCCGTGTTTATCGAAACTGATTTCTTCTAATCCACAGCTTATTTGTGTATTTGTGGCTTCTGATTTCTGACCTATCCACAATGAAGTGAGTTGCTGCAGTCGTTTTCGAATTTTGTGACACTACAACTTCTACTTTTTGGAGAACGGGCAGCTACTCTCGACGGGTGGTCACAAGAACCTCAAGGACAGTGGTTGCGACGGACAGTTAAAATACTTCTGTTTATAATTATATTTAAGCTGTGGCTGAAAACATCTTGGAAAAAGGAGATAACAGCCGGTTGATATAAGAATCATAGGTAAACACGAAAGATAGTTGCTCCGTAACATGGCTAGTAGTCAAAGAGATTTTCAATTGAACGAAAAAACCGGTCTGTACGGAGTCATTCTATTCGTTCATGCCATACAGCCGCCACCTCTATACCTTAGTATTTATTGAATATTATAAAATAACATTGTAATAAAACATATTACACAATTGTTTGTTTATTTATATAATAACCCCTTGAGCACGATAATTTACTCTTTAGTGACATCACAGCAGAAATCTGTAAGTGTCAAATAGCAAGCCATACCGACCGTTTTTTAATACAAGAAATGTTACTCGAATACATGTGTGGTATCGACACGTGAAAAAATCTTTCGGATTCAGAAAGGTTTGCAGTTGTACGCGGCAGCGGGTTCAGGATTACATCAATGTTTTGAACATTTTTTGCACGCGTCTACCTGTTATCCATAATTTTTTATGTTATTAACGCGTGCTGTTCGGACCTATCAAACTAAAATATCTGATCATTTCCTAGTTCAAAATTTATAGTCAAAGGAATATGCATTTTTACATATGACGTCTTACATCACATCTTCTCATTACACCAATATTTTAACCACTCCACAGCTGTTCCTGCAAGAATTTACATCGTTCTGGTCTTGAAAGCGCCATTACGAATTCTTGTAACTGTAAAGTTTTAACAACGAGGATGGGTAAGCCGTCTTTTGTTGGTGCATATCAGCATCGTCTTCACGTGAATTGAAGTAATCATATTAGTCGGAGTGCACAAAGGACAAAATGAGTAAGCGTAAACGTAGCGTCAAAGCAACTTTGTTTGAGAAAATTATCAGTACAACCGATCACACCTACATTCCAAACGTAGCTGAAATCCAAGCCAAGAAAACGTTAAAGAATTGTAAGCAATTTCCGTTACAGAACGTTAGAGAATAAAGTACCGGGCCAGTGGAATTATTTTTAAACAAGAATTTAGAAATTTATTCAAATGAATACAGCTTAGTTACATAAATGCCAAAATATAACAACTCAATAAGTTGACTGTGTAACGAGGGAGGCGAAACATACTGGGAAACAGAACAGAATCCGCACAACTGTTTGACGATTTTTTTCCCAGAATAAACATTTTGTTGTGCCCAGCATATCCCACTCTCATGACTTGATACATTATTATATATTTGCGTATAATAAATATATTATTTTATTTTATCTTTTTTAATTTAACAAAAGAATTGTTTTAATTTTATTTAAAGTGAACAAAACTAAGCAACTGTGAGGAAGTTAGTTTACCAGATTGTTATCATGACTCTGCGAAATAGCAACCGCAGAGTTAAAATCTGTTTTCTTGTCAGTATTTGTGAACCACAAGATGCGTTTTTGGTTTACAATAATTGAAGTCACTATTGTCTTCTACGTGACCTGGATGAATATCAATACACGTGCAAAGTCCAGTTCTAATGGGCTAAACTTTGGGCGTTATTCGACCCCTTGTGTTATGAGGCGGGGGTTGGGTAAAAGACCGACACAGAGCACTGGGAAGCTTCTCATTTTGGGTCTTTGGCTCAACTTAAGCGCATAATTTGTGCAACAATGAAACCTCTACAACAAAAGCGTAACTACAACGTTTGTTTTATTTTTGTGAATTTAAATTATTAGAACAATTTCCTTAAAAACAAATTTCTCCAAAGTGCTCACTAGTGTTTTCGATTTTACAAATATTTTTAACAAATATTATATTTTTTTTAATTTTTGTAATATTTTAGTAGTCAAGTAACGTATTTTTTAATATTTACATAATGTTCTTAAATTCTGGGAAGCTTTTAAATAAGAGATATTTGCAAGTAAGGTTACAAATGAATATGAAAATTTAAATACACAATAGAGATTTAATGTTATTGTAACGAGAAAAGGTTAATTTGTTACATAATCGATATATTAGACTTTCAATAGTGATACCAAATGATAAAAGTTAAATTTTGTTTTGGTGATAATAAACAAATTAGTCATTTTAAACAATTGCTTTATCAATAACGAAACCACTGCCCACAGCCTTCCTGTCCGCACGACTGGTATTTTCACTCCGTGACCAAGGCGTTACAACAATTCCATCTCAAAAACTTTCTATATTTACGGTCGAATTAGGCAAACATCTTCTTGTGTTTCAGAAGAACATGTCGAAGACTGCTGATCGACGGCGAATATGATTTTGATAGCATGTTAAAATTTGATACCAGTTATACATCGTGCATACTGACATCGGCTGCGCACCTCACGACACCAAGTTTATGCAGTTCTGTTTTTCCCTTTCAGCAGGTAAAACAGAATCGACTTATTTGTGTTTATTTACTCTTCTAAGAAATGGTGTCCACTCTGGTTGTCAAAGTTAATAGAATCTGATTTTAAAGCTGTGGTAATCAAGGCGACAAAAAAGTTATTTTTCCAATGCTACAATACATAGCCGGAACTGCTTTTTAGTCAATACGTTTAAAGACAAATACAAGAATAGAAGACTTACTATGTAGTGGAAGAAAAATAAAGATGTAAGACTCATATGTATGAACTGTGCGCACTTGACATACTTGCTAATAAATCGAGTTGTCGAGTTGAATATGGATTGCTCCGGATCATGGGAAATCTTTCTGACAATGAGAATTTAGTACTTTTTCATGGGATAAATTGTTTAGCGATGGAAGAACAATCCTGATGTTTTCACTGAGTTGGTAAACTGTATAGGCAGAGTCACAGAACTAATAACGTGGTTCAGAATTTGAACTCAAAGTTCAACAGCATTGTAGGAAGATATGACTCTAATATTTTTCTGTCGGTTAAAATACTGAAAGAAGAAGGTTCTATCCAACTAATAGCAAAGGATATTTGAGAGCGATGGTTACAGATTCTTTGGGATTAGGTTAGGTTTTTATTTTTGGTAATTTGTTTAATCGTTTAGATTCCATAAGTTTGCTCACTAAATTTCAGAGTCATCAGCACCCACACTAGCTTACAAAACAACTAACTACTATGAAAGGATTTCATATGCTTTTAATGGTTAATAAATTCATTGTTCTTCACCTCTGTTTGAATTATTCAAAAATATTTCTCTCCACAGACGCGTTTGCTTTTTATAATTGTGTAATATAATTATATGATAAATTTACATACTATAAAATTAAGGAAATTTGTAACATTCAATAATTTTATACTTTATAAATATTTTGAATTATTACTTTTATAAGAACTATAATTTCTCATTGTGTGCAAACTTAAAAAGGCCTTTTATAATAAATCTTGTCTTGAAGTGTGTCCAAATAATACAATTATACGTTGGCCACACAAAAAAGAAATCATATCGTTTTTCAAACTGAAGTAAGTGTTAATCTGACAAATAAAAATTGCCTTTTATTACCTTTCATTATCTGACAATTGTTTTATTACCTTCCTTTCAAGAAAACTATACGTCACTTTTTACCAGCGATTGTTTAGCCACTGTCGTAGAAACAGTAATTTTATAAATATATTATGGTTTTGAGAACAGAAAAGCCTAGCTCTTTATTACTACATTTCTTAAAATAAATTCATAGTAAGAAATCTGTGGTGAATCAAACTAGATACAAAATATTATTTGATAACGCGTTGGTCACTTGGTGAAACGTATTAATAAAAAGGTTTTTAAAAGTAGGCCTATATAAACATTTGGTACTTTTCACAGTTTTTATTTAACTCTGACAGGTGTTTCAGCTACTCAAGCTATTGTCAAAGAATCAGTGAAGAACTAAACACAGGATATTAGGGTGGTGGACATCTGTTTAAGACGTGTATCCGGACATGTGTAGGGTCTGAAGATGGAGGGGGTTGTAAGAGCTACGGGAAGGTCAAGTGTCTGTAAAAAGTAAATTTAATCTGAATGTAAAATACAAAAATTAACAAAACTTAAACTTAAACTTATTAATTAGTTTAGCTAATTTTTATATTTGACATTCATACTATCTTTAGTTGTACAGACACTTGATTTTTCCTTAGCTCCTACAACCCCTCTCTCTATCATAACACCCCACACATGTCCGGATACACGCCCTAAACAGATGTTCATCAACCTAGCATCCTCTGTTTAGTTGTTCAGTGATTTCTTTGACAATAGCTTGAGAAGTGTTTATATATTTTTAAAAACCTTTTAGATACAAAATTCTAAGTTTTCCCGAGTCACTCACGGTAAGTGTGATCGGTAATTTTTGTTTTTAAGAAAGTTTTGTGGTTCATTTCAGTATGTTTAATTGCAATCCATTTTATACTAATTTTTTAACTTTCATATCTGAGTAAATCTAATGTATGTTTACCTGTACTTTTGCTTTTATTGTTTACTTGTTTTCCCACCTTTAATAGTTCTTACTAGTTTTCTCTATGTCTTGAATGTCTTATTACATGAATGCTCTGTAGCTCTGTCCATTTGTCATTTCTTTATCAACTACGACGGAAGATATTATTAACTCTTTGACTAATACATTATTCAGATTGGGCCGTACCGAGTCAAATTGTAGGAATAACAATACTTTATTATTGACAACCACGTGTTTATGGTTTAATTATTAGTAGAAAAACGTTTCACCAATTCTGTGATATCGCATTCTTGGTCTTGATGCTGAGTGTAAACAAGATTATGACATGCCTTTTTACCTATTTTAAAATGCTTATGAATCTGTTTGTGACTGAAGTATTGTAAAGAATAAAATACATAATATGTATTAGAAATTACTCTTTTCTGAGGTGAATATCTTGCCGTTGAACACAGGCTCATATAAGGCACATATTGAATACTGAAACACTTTTGTTAAATGACTATCCTTTCTGTAATTTTCTTTTTACAGATACAAAGATCCTATAAGTTTTAAGACCTTTGGTTGAAAGGACAAACTGGAGTGGCGGCCTAGATTTTCAGGACATTATAAAACTAAAGTCAGGTTGTAAAACTTTTCGATGTAGTGAAAATAGTCTGAAAGATGGGATAAACTGATAACTAACTTTGGCCCTTCCAACTCGAGCCTTTAAAACAGAATAATACACCATTCGATTAAAACTTCGATGATTGCAAAGCGGTATAGGTTGCCTCGGGTAGGACGGATTAACGGCAATTGTCGGGAAACGTGGACATTACTTTTATTCATATAAGCGTGTTTGACTACGAACAATAATAAAGTGGGGTCATAAGAAAAACATAGGGGATCCAGTATAATAATAAGAAAAGCAGACATCGTAAGAGGCAGTACGCCTAAAACGTACAGAAAAAAGAGGACAAGAAGAAGAAGAAAAAGTAGAAAAAGAATATATGTCGGAGAATAAAAAGATGAGGAATACCAAGGAGAATTATTGTATTTCTTGTCTTTAGATAAACACGAGTTTAAAAATGTCCACACAAATAAAATTAATTATGTTTTTAATGTCCAAATTATAAATAATCTTTAAGTTTATTAGATATTACTTTTAGTTTTATTTTTAAAAATGTATTACAAGGTACAAAAATATTAAGGCACTCTTATATCCCTAATACAAAGTTAGCCAAATAACTTAAGCAAATATTAGTTCAAACACTTTGTGCTACACACCATTTCTTGATGTATATATTATATTTAATTTTTATAATGATTTTATCTCAAGATATTTCTTTCCTTATTAGGAACATGGTTCGAGAACCATTGTGTTTTCATCCTTAGCGTTCGTGATTTTGCATCTGGTGAAGAATTTGTGTGTTGGCTGGTCGTTATTGTGATTTATTGTTGGTCTCTGGTACTTTAAAGTGGTATTATTGTGTGTGGTTGTGGTGTATGTATTAGTATTTTGTGTATATTCGATGTTGAGTGCTTTGAAAATTGTGTCGTGTTTGTATTGTTTTGTATTTGTTCAGGTATTAGTTTGTTTTGTGTTTTATGTTTGTATATTTGTAAATTTTCACAAATATTCATTATGGTGCCTTTGTGTGGTATGTGTTTTATTTGTTCGTAATTTTTAAGTGTTTTATTTCACTTATTAATTGTACGTATTCTGCGTTGTGTGTCCAGTACACTTGCCAGAGCATGCGTGTGTTTTGTAAAGAGGGGAATTATTTATTTGGGCAAGGGGTGGATTATTTTAACAATTACTTGCAACATACACAAATAGAACTACATACGAGAGGTAAGTTGTGTATCAACCTATAAATATTAAGGTTTTGTAAAGGGAGTGGCTAGATGCCGTGCTCTCCTCTCTTCTCTTGTATTTATGGACCATTTACTACAAGAGAGTTTTCGTAATATTTAATTCTGTGCTCCAAAATACATTTTTATGTACCTACCGTTTCCTGCTACTATTTTATTTTCCTGTGTTCAAAAAATGTTTAATAGAAACAGGTTGAATTCACTAAAAACTTGAACTCTTTATTCTTGATATACGCATAGCGCTTCTGAGGACCGGACAAATCCTCTTTGTGTTTAGTATTGTGGTCGACTGTATGAGAACCTTAGTTACGGTAATTAGTCTACAAGCAGGTGATAAGTATTGTTTATTGTCAATATTTTCATATCACATTTCAGTACAAATAAACTGTTGTCAGGGAGTAATACAAAGTATAAACAATAAGCTGACATTCTTAGGTTTACCGTAAGTATTATAAGAAGTGAAAATTCGGAAAACAAACTCCTTAGAAAAGCAAAAATAGTTGTGAAGCCGTAAACCAATTCGGTAGTACGCCTATATGTCAGTGAAACTGGTCGAAAAGCTGATCAGGTGAATTTTGTATTAACCTATACAAAAGAGAACTGACAGTATTCTGGATACTTTGTCGTACTATCGTGCAATTTGAGACAGCGTCTGACTGTACTCATTCCATTTATAATTTATAGTTCTGCGCTAGCAACATATAGGTGTATGTTTTCTATCCGTGGGTCTAGGGATACTATTGTGTTCTTACTAACATTATTATGTTACATTTCAAATTTACAAAGTATACTCGGTCTCAAAGTTGTGAAAAAAAGTGAGGAGGACAAAGTTTTCAGATGGAGTCGAAACAATCAGTCCAACTGCAAAGCAGATATTCAACACCGCAAAACGACCATCAAGGAGAAACTATGGGACGACTTTGCCAATGGAAGTTTACACGAAAGCAAAAAAAGATAAACACAGAAAAACGTGTTTGTAACTATAAAGATAATTATCATGTAAGTGAACTAGACTTATAAAGAATAAAAGATACTGGCAGGGTTTAAATAAAATAGGTTTCATTGAAATGAAACAATAGATATATTCTGTAAACAACACAATGAATGGGACACGTTTTACGCTTCAATTTAAATGGTAATTACTATATATAACTTTTAGAGTAATTCCTATTATAATAGGGATATGTATTGAGTTTCATAGTTAATAATTGCGGCAATAAGTAATACACATTAACAATAGCAATAACAGTAATATGTCCTTACGGTACTTTCGAATTACATTACAATTTATGTTGAGTAGGTTACCTTAAGTAAGCCTGCGGCGCACAATTAAGGTAGCCTGCAGCCAGCATAAGCATCAGATGCCAAATACATTTTAAAATAACATTTAGATAACTAAAGATGAGATTAGAATAAGAAATATGTCTTCAATTTCACATTTATACAAACACAAACACGCCTCTCTCACACATATTACACATCGATCAAAGCACATAATTAATTTTAACTACTTCCGTGGAAAGTGATCTAACATCATATCACACTGGTACAAAAAATGTGTATCTGATTTCAAAATAGTTATTTTTCATTCATTTCACCTTGATAAAATTAAACATAACCTTAAAAACACTCTGTTAGTTTTTGGCTTAAAGAGATACAGGCTATTTATGTATGCTAGTATTTTATGAGGAATAGACAATTTTGTTGTTTAGAGTTTCACAATCCTGACTGCAACGATGTCTTGTCATTTCATTTTAATTCTCTTCCGTTTGTGTCGAGACACTATGGTAGTATTTTCTGCTTCTTCTTCGTCACGGCTTAAACTGTGTAGTCTGTTCCGGCTGCAAACTGGTCGGACCATCTCTTCTAGGGCCTTCCCAGGTTTCTCTTCCCTTTTGGCTGATACAATAAGGCCACCTTGGGTAATCTGTCATTCTCCATTCTGCTAACTTGTTGTTTCCAGTTTTCTCTATATTTATTAATTATTCCGTTTACTTCTTCAACTTTCAGTCCTTCTCTTATCTGATTGTTTGTTTTCATATCTAATTTATATTTTAATAAATAAAATAACTTTGCTGCATTTTATAACGATAATGGTTTGATAAAAATGTTAAACAGGGTACAATCCACTTGATTAGAAACTATTCGCAAATTCCTTTCGTTTGCAGTAGCAATTTTCTGTCTTCTAATCGTGTAGGCCACTCTATGATGTGAACGAGACTTATGAAAGTATGAAGTTATATTTGGAAACGGTAAAATATGAACCCACTAATGACAGCTCTGTGAATACCTAAAAATTCAAGCAATACTTCTAGCATGCAAATGGGGTACACAAAATATTGTTTCCTGTGTAAATGAGATGAGCCGTGCTAATTCTTAAAAGTATAAGATAAAAGTATTATCATATAAAGCCAATTTTCTGGAGTTAAAAATTCCAACACAACCCTCTTGTTGAATGAGATATACTTATTTTCTCCTGTTAAAATATCAAGCTGAGTTTAATGCAGAAATTCATAAAGGGAATGAACAGAATTGGAAAAGGGTTCAAGGATTCGTGAGGAAAATGTACAGAGCTAAATTACATCAAAATTAAGGAAGATGTCTTTATTGGCCACTTCTGAAATTCAACGGCGACTTATTAGAAATTCAGCGACTTCTGAAAGGTCTTTACTTCAACGACTTCAGCGAGTTCAAGTTCAAGAAATTCAGCGACTTCAACCAAGTCTTTACTGTAACATGGAAGCAGCTTCCGAAATTTTTTGTGTGACTTTTAAGATAAAAAAAGTTGAAAATTGTGTTAAAATAGACTGCAACCTATAAAAGTATGATGAATTAGGCTGGAACGTATCTTTCAATATCCACTTTCTCTATTTGATGCAGTAAGTGACAAACATGGCAAGTGATTTACAAA
This sequence comes from Magicicada septendecula, assembly GCA_034769895.1. NCBI lineage: Eukaryota > Metazoa > Arthropoda > Insecta > Hemiptera > Cicadidae > Magicicada > Magicicada septendecula. Next base: position 116,958,570 of record CM068374.1, on the reverse strand, counting down.
GGATATTTTAACAACGCAGCGTCGAAATCAGGGTAAGTAGGAGAGCCCTCTATGCTGGCAGACTACTGTTCAACAGTGACGACAATCGACCCACAACAGGAGTACAAGTGACAAGCGAAGAGAAAGCGACTGAGCGTAGCGAAAAGGAAGACATAATAATTTTTACTAACCATATTAATTTTATGAACTACAAATTGTAACAAACTATAAGAAATTAAAAACATTTTAAAGACATTTTTTACACACTATGTTTTTTCGCATGAATATTTACAATGAGTGCGTATAGGGCAATTAATGTGTTTCAAAAACTAGACCAAACAGAATTGTTTTGAAGTCATGTCCGTTTTTCTGACCAAAAAATTAGTAATTATTTACTGTTTTATAAAAAAGGTACTATTCTAATATTCAGTGATATTGCGGAAAATGTAAAAATTGCGGGAGAGGATAAAGAACAGTAACGATAGGAGGGGAATAGTCGTAAAAACGAAAAGACAAAGTAATTTTTGAAAAAAAAAGTAGAACGACTGAGTCGGCGACTCATCACTGGCATTGCCATCAGAATCGAAAGATGTCGATAGAGCATCGATCTGCGTAATGGGAGAACATGCAGATACAATAATAATAAATATTATTATTGTAACAACAACAACCAGAATAATAATAACTTTGGAGAAAAATATGACACTTACTAGATCAGCTGTTGAAGTATGTTATCTAAGAGTTATGCAAACATTTAAATTATATTAGTGTTCAGATATTAAACTATTGCTTTTCGTACGATTGGCCGCTTTGATCAATACGGCTTAGTGAAATACTTTTTTGTCGCGGTAACGTATATGGTAATATTTTCTAAGCAAGAGGAAAATAGAACCGGTGTTGCGGTTGTTTTTAACATTAATAAAGAGTTAAAATCTAATGAGCAATTATTCAAACAATGGCAGGTGATATTCATCGAACAGCATTCCCCTTGGATGCGTTTTGCAGTTTATTTGGATTCACAATTTACGAATTTTCACCGACGTATGTCAACAGGATTATAACTGTTTATTGCTGGTTTTAGCAGCATTACATCCCACGTTGCAGACCATTATTCTTATGATAAAAGCGCCTGCATTAGAATATACCACTATAAATATCATATCTTTGTGCGTAAAAACAGTATTCATTGTTATAGTTGCTGCTTTTCATATTAAATTCTTTAAAAACAGAGTAACTTTTATCAGCGTTTGGAAAAACATTGATTACGTAGACAAATCACTACCGTCCTCAGGTTTCAGAGTACCGCATTCGACGAACACATGCATCTGTGCTACAAGCTTACTAGTGAGCATTCCTACTCATATGGTCGTAGCTTACCACCAAATTCGTAACTGGGTCATCACGAATCGTACACAGTCTACAGTGAGTTTTGTACTGGATATTATTACGTATTTTTCTGTACTCTTCTCTGTGAATAAATGTCGTTTTCTAATGTACGTTATAAAGCAGAGGATAAGCCTGCTTCCTGAAGCGGTTTACAAATGCATGGCCGAACGTGGCTTGGGACAGCCGTGACCTTGAATCGACTTCGTTTGAAACTGTGGGACCACGTGCAATGGTTGAATTTAGTGAACATTTCCATAAACGTCTTTGCAGTCTTAAAAGTATTTACGATTCATATTCAAACATTAAACAGTTGTACAATAGTTACTACCGACTGCATTATGTGATAAACATTGTGACATACAGCGTTACAATACTTTCTGCTATTTACGATCGGAGTCATTTATTTTTCACCTTAGTTTCGTTGATATTCGTACTGTATGACTTTTTAATCATTTTTACAAGTGCATTTGTAACTAATGACTTTCAGAACATTTGTTACGTTAGGTACACCGCCTTGTTTACGAATGAGCACTCTTTTAAGAATCATGAACTGCAAAATGCTAATTACAAATTTGGACTTTTACACTCGACATTTGATTGCTGTTATTTTGTGTTGGACTTTCCAATCTTGAGTCTGATAGTTGACTTAGTTTCTTTGCTTGTCTTTGCTATGTTAGAATACTAGAGATCTATTTACATGTTCTTATTGTGTACACTACGTTAGATTAGTAATCTACTAACAGGTGTTTGTATACTTTACAGATTGTTTGGTTTTAAGCACAGATTTGAAAATGAATGTTGTCATTAAAACTGTTAATTAAACTGTGTCACTATAAACATAGTAAGTACAGAAGCTTTAGGTGAATCTTATGTGGGAATCTCTCTGAACGGTAAAAGAATAAATAACATACGTTAACGGATGATACCATTATATTTGCAGATAGCGTATAGGGGTTGCAACAACTAATGAATAGATCGACAGAAAGCAGCCGTATATATGGTCTAAACAACAATGTTAATAAAACAAAGCTAAGGATTGTATCTAAGAACAAGATCACAAACTGCACACTTACTGTAAACCAAAGGCTAGTTGGACGTGTAAGCAAACCTTCGTACTATAGACAATGAATAATGAGACCACTCTCAAGAAATAAAGAGCAGAATTGATAAGGCAAGACTAGTGTACACTAGAATGAGCAGTTTATTCAAAAGTCACAACTTAACAATAAACACAAAGATGAGCCTTTTATTATCTTTGAAATTTATTATCCAGTTATTGCTATTTAGCATCGCTTTGGCTTTCTTTTTCTATATGGTAGTTGCGATTACTGGGATTATTAATTGAATCTATTGTTATACTGGTGTCCGTATATATTGTTGCTTTCTTTGGGTTTAATTCTTTTATATGTTGTAAGTCTCCGTGAATTTCTTCTAATGCTTTTAGAATTGAAAGTTGTTCAGTTTGATTATTTGAGCATGTGTTATCGAATTTGAGCTTTGCTTTCCCTATTACATTCTTTTCAATGAATATGGCAACACCTGCACCTACTCCGTGTTCATTTTTACTGCCGTCAGTAAAAATTTGAAGGTTATCGTCGTTGTTCTCTTTGGTATTTTTTATTATGTTTATACTGGCCGGATGCTGCCAATTCTTGGGCTCCATTTTATAATCGACCTCTGTTCGCTTTCCTTTTCCTCTTGTTATTTAGTACAATTTTGATTAATAACCTTAAATTGTCCACTTTGTGACTTCTTGTAATTTTTCACTATGACGCGTTTCAGAGCTTATGCTCCATCATCAGATATTGACTAAAATAAAACTATCACTCTTGCCGGGGTCGTTACATAATATAAAGTGTCAAAATTTACATATGAACTGCACGCGGAAGTAGGGTGCGCACATGCATGTGCACAAAATCCGCGTGCAGTTCATATGCAAATTTTGACACTTTATATTATGCAACGAACCTCGGCAAGAGTGATAGTTTTATTTTAGTCAATATCTGATGATGAAATTAGTCAAATGGGGAAATTATCAAAAACTGAATGATAGAAATTTAGTCAATAAGCTCTGAAACGCGTCATAGTTAAAAATTACAAGAAGTCACAAGGCGGACAATTTAAGGTAATTTAGTTATTAATTCGTACATGTGACTTGGATACCGCATTCAACATGAATATACAATTTTGATGTTTCCTTTGCCTCTAATACGACGGGTGTCAAACCAGTGAGTGTGCATACGGCTTCAGTTGACAGGGTTCGGTCGTCTTGTCTATCCGTTGGCTGGCTGCTCTGTACTTATTCTGGCTTGTTTGTGGTAGTCTGTTCTATTGCCCTTCTTGTTCGTCGGTATGAGATACTGAAGTATGCACTGTGTCATCTTATTTATTTTGGATGTTAGTGACCCATCCGGTTTCGTCAGTGTTGTCATTGTTGAAGTGTTCTCTAGTTCCCTGAAGCTAGTTTGTTTAAAGAAGTAGCATTCCATGGGTTTGAAGAAGGTGTCATGTTGCTATATTCCTTCCAGGACTTTATTTTGTTTGTTTTTATTAGGGTCTGATATTTTGCTTTTTCTTAAAAGTATTGAATTTTACGGTTTTCTCTTAGTTCGTCGCTGTTTTTTCGTCCGTTCGTATCGTCTTCCGATGGCGTTTACTCTCTTCCTAGATATTTTGAGTTTTTCTGTCTACCATGGAACTGATTTATTTCTGACGGGATTATCTGAAGCACTTTTTTTTTTGGAAATGAGTTGTTGCAAGCGTTCTTCAATGCTTCTTAGCATTTTTTATGCTTGCTTCTATGTTGGTTCCTTCTCGCAGTTTTGATTATAGAAGCTTGTCGAGCATTTCTGTGCTACCATCCCAATTATGTTGAGAATATTCTGCTACTATTAATTGGCTGCTGTTTTTAGTGTGGCATCCGTTTGGTCATTTACAATAACCAAAGCTGATCTCCTTCTTCCCTCACCGCAGTTGTACATCTTAATTCTTTTGTTGATTCCTGCGACTCTATTATGTATAGTATATGGTTTCTGAATTAGTACGACGTCTACGTTTTCTTCATGAATTGATTTTATTAGAGTCTCGGTCGCCAATCTTGAGCGTTGTAGATTTATTTGAAAGCATTTTATCTGTTTACCTATTTTTCAATGTCTTGTCAGATTTTAGTAATCCATGTTTTTCTAGTATTTTTCTAATGGAGTTTGAAGACGGATATTTTTTGTTTAATAAAGAGTACTGTTTTGTTTATTACATATCTTGCTGTTCTGATAGTACTTATTATATGTAATGCAGTTCACGCATTTATACCCTTCTTTATATGCGTTGCATTCTTTTACTCTGTGGTTAACTGCACATTTGAGACACGTTTCTTCCCCATTGCAGACATCTGATCTGTGGTTGTACCTGCTGCATTTGAAGCATCTAGTTGCAACTAAATAGTCGTCCACTTTGCACATTAGCCATCCTAATTCTATCTTTGTTATCAATAGTTTTGCGCGTTTGTGGATCCACTTCCATAACCAAGTTTGTTGCTGCTTTCTTAGTTTTACAGGGAATTTTGTTTAATATCTCCTTCTCCAAGATGAAGCATTGGATATTGTGCTTGTATTATTTCCTCTGCGTTTTATAAGTTTATTTCTTCCGAAAAATTAAGAATTATCAGTTTTGGGTCCCGTAGATTTTGGGTTCTGACCTTTACTTTGCCTGCACACTTTGCACTTACATTTTCGCTTCACTCTGATGTTAATTAATGTATTGATAGATTCAGTGGGTTGGTTTCCTTTCGGTTTAACAGACAGTTTATATATCTTGTCTTTGCTGCCCGCTATCATCTCAGAGAAAAGTTTTTGTTTTACATTTTTCGACGACGCTACCTGTCTTGTATGTCCCTGTGCCTAATAGACAGATGTTGACTCTTTTCTGATGGCGTTTTGGATTTCATTGTTGCCAGCTCTTCTTTGGCTGATTTTACTTGGTCCTGTAGCTGCACAATTTCTTATTCCTTAGCTTCAAGTTGTGCACTGATTTTTGGAAATAAATTTTTCAGATTACTGGCATTTTCGAATATTGTTTTTAATTCTTTTTTTATATAAAATTGAGAGTGTCTACATCGTTTTTTATATTGTCGATAATTTTGTACTGTTAAATTGTGCTATACTTCACAATGTATACTACAGACATCCCCTCATACAGACACATTGTCTTCTGTCTTTTTTGTAAAATAGTAAACATCACAAGTTTTGTATAAATGTTTTACTGTTGAGCTTACGTACACATAAACGCTTACAATGAAACTACTGGATATGAAAGAATATTTCCTTAAAATTATACGAATTTAATATTTTATCGCTTATGGCGATACCTTGTACTTATCAATTAGAAATCGTGTGATTATTTAATGTTTTACATCTGCAATGATGACAGTTGCTGTAATTTATACATAAAAGAACAGGCAATCACATGCATGTTCCTTGTGATCTGTGATTGACTGTACGCGTATGTGATGAAAATAAATCAAACGTTGCGATAGAAAGTTTGCTACCGAACGAAAATGCCTTTGCTCAAGTAACCAATGACAACAGATACATAAATGTTATTAATTTGTCACTTTAAAAGTAACCGACCAGATAGTATCATCAGTTAGGAGCCGGTTTTCAATACGAATCATAGATGGTGTGTTGCTGGAAGCGAAGTAAGTTTCTGTACATTGGAGTGATGGAAAACTATTATAAAACTGCTCGCTTAGTTTATTACATTTCGTTCCATTTAACTGAGAATTAAGAATCCGAATTCACAGCTCATGTATTCTCCGTGTATAAACATTCCCTACATTTTCCTTTCTAAGCGTTTGTTCAACTTAAAGTATTAACTGTAGTAGTGTGCAAAAGACGAAACTTACAAATTACTTGGATTCACGAAATCAGATTACTAGGGCAACTTTACCTGTTGACCCTTAAAAGGATTAAAAATCTCTGTCCTGAAAGTGATGTTGTGTTGATAATTTTTAATATCGACGAGTAAAGTATAGTAGCCCAGAACTGACACTCACGTAATTACTTTTATGTCGTATAGTGTCAAAGATATTACAGTACATTGTTTATTGATTTTTACAAGTTAGTAGTGGTTTTGTAGGATTCTTTGATTCTGTACAAAAGGTTTTATTTCTATTTTGACCTTGAGCGGTTTTTGTATCACATTTTTCTTACGTATTCTTTAAGTTTTTTAAAAATATTTGTATATTATATTGTGTTAATATAATTATATAATAAATTATTATATAATAAAAATTACATAATATATGTTATTGTTTCAAAATATATTATTAAATTACTAATGGATTATATGTTATATTAGGTTCCTTACATACAATACTGTATATTACACAAATATAAAAATTGAGATGCTATTGTATGAATTATAAATTTGAGAAAAACAAAAACAAATTTTAAAAAGTTATATTATTAAAGTATAGATTTTAAAAACTATTAAATTGTTATTAAAAAACTATAGTGTAGATTTTAACCCTCATATTTTAAGAATAGTTTATTATTATAAGCCTACAGCTGAATTTAAGCAACACAGTTTCACAGTAAAAACTTTTTATTAGAATTAATGCTTAGCAGATTAAGAAAGACTGAAGGCTATAACATTTGTTGAGCAAAGAGATGAAACATAATATCTCTAGAGAACAACTAAATAAAGTACAGAACAATTGTGTGTAGTAATCTATGAAAAAATGAGGAAGGCTCGGTGTAATTTGTCAGCTTGACAGATACAAACAATGGGATAAATTTATATGATTAATGTTGTAAAGCATTGTGTCATAGTTGCCATGTATGTCGCACGAACAAAGGGTGGCCTGTGCTGTTTAATTGGTGGATAGAATTAGCGGGAATCAGAAAGGCGTAACAATTGTGTGACTAATTGTTGCCGAGTGATAAATTATAAAACGGATAACACATGATTTGAACTACTTTTATTTTTAACAATCACATACTATCTGCTATGCGGTGACTTTTACTAGTTTTGTCAATGCATCTAAATGTAAACTCATGAAATTAATACAATCGTTGTACAAGTCTACACAATTCAGCTAATAGATGCAACTACATTTATGTATATATGAAAAATATACATATTTGAAAACTACTAGTAAGGTTGTTAATTATCGAAACATACATATTGTGACAAAAATTATCAAAATATGATATGTTTTTAACACATTGGTGATATCGTATGTACTATTCCCGTAGTATAAATACTTAGTCTATATGTAGGCCTACCCATGTTTTAAAATGTTTTAATTTTATTTCATATTTTTTTGCTACTTGGTGTACAGCTACAGTTTGTCTGAGATACAACTAACTTTCAGTAACTTCAGTTATATCTGATCAGTCTCTCCTTGTGATAGCTCCTACCCGTTTCGGATGTTGGATATCGTACAGACTATTTTAACTTTCCGTACTGCAACACGGAATAAGTCAGTTGTATTCATGCCAAACCAGGTCCTTAAATTTCTCAGCCATGAGATTCTCAGACGCTCAACTCCACTCTTTCCCCTGTAGTATGGACTGCAATAAGTAAAATCTATGTTAATTTGTCATGAGATTTTCCAGATACAGAAGCTTTCTTATCTTCACTGTGTTAATAACTTCTCTTTATTCTTCTACTTTACAACTGTTCAAAACTGTTCCCCCTGGAGATCCGATTGGGGAACTTAAAGCTCCTGATGGTTTTTGCCTTGAACGTAGCCATGATGATATTAGTAAGAGATATCTAAACAGTCTTTAATGTAGTGGTTTCTCGTTGCCTTCTAAATCCCAATGTCCTTGAATAGTAACTAGTTTATCCGACTTCGGGGCCGATTTCTCAACCCCATGATAATGAGGTAACCTACCGCTTGCCAGTTCATCCACCCGAAGCTGTTGACTAGCAAGCGGGAGACTACTTATTCCGATAGTCACTCAGCATTGTAGAATAGTATGTACATATTATTGTTTAATTACAATGTAACACGTAAAAACTATAAACAACAGAGAAGATGCAAAAATATACAATCATAGAAAACCTCACCAGAACCTGTAACATCTAAGTCTGAATAATGAATAATCCTAATCCTAATAACCCTAATTTATTAAAAACGGAATATTATTTATAAGAGCAGTCCATCAACCTTACATTTTGTGAGAATCATTAAATTCGTGTTTTAACACTTAATTTGTACTACGAGTTCGAAGTACTAAATATACAATATCATATAGCTACTCAAAATACTAGCTACTCACTTTTCAGATGCCTTGTAGCCAGACATTTTCTTTTACTTAACCACAATGCCATTTACCTTACCAAGAACAGTTTTTTAATAACCGCGTGTATTAACAATTTATTTATCAAGTTTCTTAAATGAAAATAAGAGTAAGCATAACTAAATAATGAACATAACTAAAAGCATTAAATCTAATCTAACTTATCAAAACGCTATAGAAATAATACCAATTATTCGAAATTACGTGTGTTTTAATGGAGTAGAGTTGTTTAATATTTTCTGCATTTTATAGGCCTATATATGTATACAGTACGTACTATAGAATGAACCAGTACATACTGAGGCAGAAATTATAATAAAACTGTGGAATACCTTTTATAATGAATGTTAGTCTGTCAAATAATGTTGTCGCCTTATACCCATCTTTGACGTCTGTGGAAAGCCTAGAACCCATCAGTAGCTGGTTATTGACATTTAATGTTTACAGAAAAGTTAAAAGCAAAAGATTATTACAATTAAGTGTAAAGTTAATTAACTAAGTTAGTTAAAATTAGGTAGAAATCGCTTTAAGGAGTTTGAAATAATTAAGTCACAAGTTGTGTTCTGATAGAATCTTATAGAACAAATAAAAATTACTGGCTGCTGAGTAAAGAAGGTAACGAGGTTTTATGAACACAAGCTACACTATGATAAATTTGTAAATCTCCTAATACGAGTATATAGACATTAGAGTTAAAAATCAATAGTTATGTAAAAAGTGGCAAAGCAACAGTAGATAAAGCAGATTTTGTGAGCAAAGAACCATTTAAAGTGGTTAAAGCGTTAAAGAACCAAACGTGCAAAAATGTAAAGCGTTTTAGTGCATTGTTGTTAACGAATAAGAAGAAGATAATATTCCTGAAGGAGACAAATTAGACGCCGTTCGATAAGAAAGCGCCACTTTAGTTTGACCCGTCACAGACTACAAACACGATCCGCATGTGAGTGAGATTAATCAATAGTCATGTAAAAAGTGGCTAGATAAAGCAGATTTTGTGAGCAAAAGCGTTAAAGAACCAAACGTGCAAAAATATAAAACGTTTTAGTGCATTGTTGTTAACGAATAAGAAGATAATATTCCTGAAGGAGACAAAATAGACGCCGTTCGATAAGAAAGCGCCACTTTAGTTTGACCCGTCACAGACTACAAACACGATCCGCACGTGACTGAGATTAATCAATATTTTAAAGATAATTCGTTAAAAATATCCGCGAATAGCGAGTGCGGGAGTTCATTAGCTATCACATCGTTAATAATCAAGCAAAGTGCAACAAGATATAGGATTAAACATAACAAATTAAATATTAGTAAATGGTAAGTATTAAACTCACCTGCAGTTAATAATAGTGTATTAAAAATCTAGTCACTGTGTAACAAACATAACCATGTACAATTTCACAATTGAACGTAAAGTGTTGTTAAGTGCACTCATAGATTAATCAACACTCAGTTTTACCAAATACATTAATTACTTTAAGAAGGAATACATGCACTAACACATTAATATTACATGCAAAAACATTATATTATTGTAAAATAAATAGAAACGACTCTTAATACTTGTTAATGAAATAACTACAAAAATTTCAACCAGCGCTTCATGTGAGAGACTCTGCAACCAAATTCCAGCTTGAGTTAACGAATAACCATTGCCGTCATATAGCGGGGAAAATTTGAATTCGTTGTACCATCTTCAAAGGTGGATGATAAATAGTGATTTGTTTAAAAAAATTTGTATAGAATTAAAGATATACGCGTATGTAATGAAATAAATTTGTTGTAGGCCTATAGTGTCTATAAATTGTTAAGTACTGCAATCCTGAGATACAAGAATCATAATTTCATAATACAAGAGTACACCACTTTTGAAAAGTGCAGTATGTATGTGTGTATATATATATATATATATATATATATATGTATATATAATTTTATATATAAGTAACTCGGTGTTTCATGCGGTAATTATATAATTTGTGATGTTTTCAATTTGTTTCTTCTGCAAGTAGATAATATTAAAAAAAAAAAAAATATTATCTACTTGCAGAAGAAACAAATTGAAAACATCACAAATTATATATATATATATATATATATATATATATATATATTACAACACTACAAATTTGTTCGTTGTTTATTGATTTAAATTTGTGGAGCCCCACGATTTTGGAGCGCCAATTACAACAATATAAATACATCTATTTAAGTTAATTGAACTTGTGTAGCCTCAAGCTTTTGGGAGACAATTATTTATACAACGCAAGTTAACCAATTCAAATGCATTTACATATTGTGTATTGAATTCATGGGTGTAATCGTAATAAGGAGATGATACGTTATTTCAGTTTAAAATCGTTCCATTATTTATTTATTTAAACAACATCTCTCATATCGGATATTAAATAATACCTCATTATTAAATCGTTTGTGCGAAGTTTTCATACATAACATTGCTAACAAATTACATACATAAATTATATACAACTCTTATTATCTAATTGTAATTACTTTAAAATGTTTATTTTGCTCTCGGCTTACTTATGGTGTGTTCATATTTTTTAATTACTGATTCATTAGCTTTAAAAAAATGAATTTACTTTTATTCAACCTTCTTTTATATTACTTTGTTTTACTTTCTACTGCATATGCATTTTTTTTTTCGTCAAAGACTTTAATTACGTTAATTCAAAAATTACTTATTTCTCTTATCATTTACGTTACTAATTTCTAAATTCGATACAAGAAATGTTATTCTAACAATAACGCATTCATTACCAGATAATCGAGCAATTTTGGGGTTATTGACCGCAGGCTCATAGTCCGTGGGTCTATTCTGATTTGTGAGCATCGAATCTTGTAGAGGACGACGAGACGGAGCCTCCTGCGGCAATGGTTGAATCGAGAAGAAGAAATTTGTTAGCGCGACCTGGTATTTATAGTCGGGTCGTGCAAAAATTCCTGTCTGAACACTTTTCAACTTGTCAGATTCTGTCGAGGCGTTACTACCCCCACTCTGGTTCAATTCACTATTTCGCCTATTTTCGCGAATTACGAAGTTTGTTTTACCTCACTCGATGCTCAATCGATCACTAACTTTTATGTGACTACTATACGTAAATTGCACTTCTTTATGGTATTCACAAAAAGAGTTATTCATTTTTTACGTATAGTAATTGCACTTTTCGTCACCTCTGTAAGGTTTTTTAACAATTTATGTATCTATAATTTCTAAACACTTTGGTGTATTTTGTTTTATCCTATCGTACATAGTTTTCTTATAATTAACAATAAACATATAACTATTCTACTTGAAAAGGGTTGATTACATTTCAGGAACGGACAGGTTTCACATGCACTAACAAAATACGCACGTACACAACGCTAGCGACAGGTGTGTAGAAACTGCATGTCCATCCATGAATTCTGTACTCCATATTTTTACTACGATTTAGCTTATGCAATCTGAATAATGTTTATTAATTTATATTTATTCACTTTTATTATTTCTTTTATTTATTGGGGTAATGCACAGTATCATTACTGTTTGTACTGTTGCAATATATATATATATATATAATATTTAATTTTTATAATGAATTTACCTCAAGATATTTCTTTCCTTATTAGGAACATGTTTCGAAAACCATTGTGTTTTCATCCTTAGCCTTCGTGATTTTGCATCTGGTGAAGTATTTGTGTGTTGGCTGATCGTTATTGTGGTTTATTGTTGGTCTCTGGTATTTTAAAGTGGTATTATTGTGTGTGGTTGTGGTGTATGTATTAGTATTTTGTGTATATACGATGTTGAGTGCTTTGAAAATTGTGTCATGTTTTGTATTGATTTGTATTTGTTCAGGTATTAGTTTGTTTTGTGTCTTATGTTTGTATATTTGTAAATTTTCCAAAATGTTCATTAGGTGCCTTTGTGTGGTATGTGTTTTATTAGTGTCATGCTGGTTATGTTTGGGAATTCATGTCCAGTGTTTATTGCATGTGTGGCCAAATTAGATTTGTATATTTCTGGTTTTTTGTATGCGTTCAAGTGTTCAAAATAATGTTTTTTCAGTTGTTTTTTTGTTTGTCCTATGTAACATTTATTGCAACCTTGGCATTCAATTTTGTATACCTTTTGTAATGTTGTATTACCTTTGTTGTGTAGGTTATTTAGTTTTTGTAGATTATTTTTGTTAGTTTTGTATGTTATTTTAATGTCTCTGTTCTTAAGTTTTGTTGTGATTTTCTTTTTCTTCTGTGAATTGTATTTTTGGATGTATGTTACTGATTTGTTTTAATATGTTATCTGGATTTGTATTTTGATACATATAGCCCATCATCTACATATCTTATCCAAATGCCATTTGGATCAAAGGATTTCATAATATTTTGTATTTTGGTGTCTATATGTTGTAAGAATATTTCTGCTATTATGCTAGATAATGGAGATCCCATTGCCAATCCTTCTTGTTGTTGATAAATTTTGCTTTTGAATTCAAAGTGAATTTGTTTTAGTATTAGTTGGAGGCTATTTTTTTATTTCAGTTATATATTGTGTGTCTTCATTTTGTTCTTTAAGTTTGTTTATTATTATGTCTATTGTTTCATCAATTGGAATGTTGGTGTACATATTTGTGATGTCATATGATGTGAAAAATGTGTTTTCATCTATATTTATTACTTTTAGTTTGTCTATTAATTCGTACGTATTTTTTAATAATACCACTTTAAAATACCAGAGACCAACAAGAAACCACAATAACGACCAGGCAACACACAAATACTTCACCAGTTTCACCATGGTTCTCGAAACATGTTGCTAATAAGGAAAGAAATATCTTGAGGTAAATCCATTATAAAAATTAAATATAATATATACATCAAGAAACGGACTGTAGCAAAAAGTGTTTGAATATGTGTGTGTGTGTGTGTGTGTGTGTGTGTGTGTGTGTGTGTGTGTGTGTGTGTGTGTGTGTGTGTGTGTGTGTGTGTGTGTTTATATTCTACAAGCTAATATAACAGCGTTTACTAAATGCTGTTAAAAAAGGACTTGGACTTGACTCAAATCAAATATAAGTAGGCCACAAAACAAACTTAAAATTTTATAAACATCTTTCGGGCAAAATTAAAGTACTTATTAAATAAGCAAAAATATGCTAACATATATTTTTAATCTTTTGTTTTAATCTTTAATTAATGGTTCATTCCTTTAATTCAAACTCTATGTTGTTTGTATCCATACATTGGTAATAATAAAACTCTTCAACAATAACATACGTTTGCCATAATTATTTAGCAACCGCTTTCAACCAGCGAGAAAATAAATTCGAATGCAGTGCAAATTGTTCACAATACAAGTAATTACAGCCTATTGTTCCTACAAGACGATCTTCATTGTTCACAGGACGCGCTGTATTCTACTGAAACACAGAACGGAATATATTGTAATTATTATCGCGTCATATCAGGGGAAGCTTTTGTCACCTGAAAATCTCATTAAACTTGGTATCGTACCTTTAAAAGCCTATGAACATGTAAACGTAGAATTCTGCTAAATGACAAATAGCATTTCAGGCGAGACGGAGATGTGTAGGTCATTCACACATATATATTATACCAGACACGAAAAGCTGAATCACAGGTAGACTTTGAGAATAAATTACATCACATAGACCCAGAATTGTTGGTGACAAAACATCACAAAATTTGTTGGTTGTTTTAAAATGCAACTATCAGTTTACAGGTCCAAACTAGTAAGCGTAGAAAGAAGATGCAATATGTACGTGTTGATTTACTACATATGTAATATGTCCGTTTACCTTTCATGTACACATCATTATTAATTAATTAAACATCAGTAATGAAAGTACATTACTGTGTACCCTATTCTTGAGTCTACTTCAAAAATAATGAATTGACGTAACGGCTTATCTTCTCTACTAAATATATTAACTTTTCTTCTGGACAGACTGTGTAGATTATATGACAAGATATTTTTCCTATAACTCTTGATGGATGAGTCACTTGGTTCAGACCCACGCACCTCGCCCACACACACACACACACACAATATTAATTTCTATAGAAAAAGCATTATTTCCTGGGAATGAGGTATATAAATCAATATATCCACTTGCAATTTGAAAATTTATCACAAACTCCTATACCTAAGAATATGAAGTAAAATTTGAAAATTAAAAAGTAATCCAAACTAACAGACATATTAGAGCTTACTCGAGGTGGAATCTATTCTTCAATGAGCGCAATATCATCAACTAAAAATAAATGTCGCCTAAACTGGAGGTCCTAGAAATCTATGGTTGAATTCCATCGATTAAATCTGTTGTTGAATTAAATCGCTCACGATCTTTGAACCGTATTGGTTAATCATTATCAAATGATGTTTCGTTTCTTTTAAAATAAGTAGGGCAAATATATATACACACACACACATTCGTCTTTTATTTAAAGGAAACTACACATTTTAAATATATTCCTTTTTATAAGTCTGTACATATTCGAAATATGTAAGTAATAATATCTTCTGTTCACTGTATTTTCTTTTTCTTTTTAACAAATCAGTTTATTCTCAATTGCTCGATCATTATTCACAGATGTGTGTGTGTGTTCTAGCCGCCGGCCTTAAAAATAAGAGCTTAAAAATGATACGTTTTATTTCAACTTGTATAATTGAAACATCACTATATATAAAGTTTAACTGAGCTCTTAGTTCATTTTAATGGGTAAATTAGACATTGCATTTACAAAAAGAAGAAAAGTTTGCAGGAACACAAACAGTTTACGTGAATTTGTTATTTATTTTATATTGAAGTAGCTCAAAGTCATGTGTAACTTTCTCATCAGGTGTGAGCTAAAAGCATTATTTAATTATTTATATTATTTATTTCCAATGGACTTTTGCAAATACATTAACAATGGCTTTAAACATAAATATCTACACAAGACCGAAGTTGAATATAACATTTTTTATTTTCAGGCAAGTAATGTATTTAATAGGTAAGTGCTTAATAAGATAAGTGAATTCTCGTTTATTTGAGATCACTGAATAACGAGTGATTATGTTACAATTTTTATATAATTATGTTATTAGGTCTGTGTTCATTATTGTTTATACAAGTAAACTTACCTTTAACTAACCGTTTTTAAGAAGTAACTACGTAATTCGCAATTCAATTAAACCAATAATCAAGATAACTGAATTAATATGTAGTTTTAAATTAAATAAACAATCTACTGGTGAACTCATTAATTGCTTAGGTTTACCAATTTTTAATTCTTGCCTCAAAATTTCAGTAAATTAGTACTCAGTCAATTACCTAATTATCTATATCACGAAAAGATTAAATGGTCAATAAAGCAAATAATTTTGGAATAAATAATGAATATTTTAAACTAGAAGAAGAATATTTTTTTACATTCTTTTAACTGTCCAGGAACATTATTGCATTATTTAGTAGGCCTATTGCATATTCATAAAGTAAAAATATATTCTTTTTTTTCAAATCTATCACGGTCTTGTTCATATTGCATAGTCAATAGACTGTCTCTAATTTACCCGTTAATATGAGTTTATTATTGACGTACTGTAACAAAAATCGGTGAATATAATGTACATTTTATTCTTCTAATGTTGCAAAATAGTATAAAATATAATTCCTACATTAAAACATTAATTTACGACATATCAGTTTCATTCAGAAAGACAGAGCTTAGTCGCATGGCTTCTGTCCAATATGTAAACGGGTGTTGACTTCGTGGCCAGAATACAAATGACATCAAACCATTGGGCGTGTTTCTCTGAAGATGTCAGTGATTTATTTTACTGGTTGTTTACACGCTACCAACTGCTCTTGAAAATTGAAAAAAAAAATTTAAAAAGAGATTGTTTTTTGTGAGTATGGTTTTATGTGAAAATCTACGATAAATAATTACTGAAATTATCGAAAGGGCAGTCTAAGCATGTCACAAAGGAATAACAAAGGAAGGATATTTTCTGTTGGATTAGTAAAAAAGTAAGAATACAACGGACACCATATAAGAAACCAAAGTTAATGAGACTACTTTAAACGGATGTATGGAAAGTGAGGAAATGGGTAAGCAGACGGTAACGTACGTTTAACCATATGTGTGTGCGCATGCGGGTTCTGCATCAAAATCCTCATGTATTAACTGAATGTGCTGGAAGTTCCAAGTTAATTAAATAAGTGTAAAACAGAGAGTACATCGGTAAACGATATAATGTTAATGAAGAAGGGTATGATCTACAAGAAAGAAACGCTATGTTAAAGTCAACATACTTAGCACTATCTAAGGTTGGATGAATACAGTAAAAGAATATTATGTAAAACCTATAAAAATATATGACACTGCAACAAATTGTTTTTCTGTTCAATTTATTGGAAATCAGTAATTTGTTCGACTAAGTGAACATTGAACAAATTGGCTGACAACACACATACAGGATTATGAAGAGCTGACCATTTACAGCTCTTCTTGTGTTTGTTAATAGAATAAAGAGGTACAAAAATTACAAAATTAAATGACAAAAACATGTAAACAAATGAACAAAAATCACTTCCACTTGCTGCTGGCATGATACAATAAGTTCAAATGTTAAACACTGGGCCCATAAAGTACATATACAGGTTGACATTAACACTTAATAATGCCACGAATACAAAACATAGAGAACAGAACAGAACAGATACCACAGACATTACAATACAGGTAATACAAAGAATACATTATTAGTTAAACCTGAATGGTAAGTCCAATAGTTTGTGCCTTTTTATTCTATAAATATCTTCACTGTTATCTAACAAATTAATTGCCAGGTGGTTTGGATGCTTTTCTAATTTGGAGATCTGAGTCCAGCAGAGGCGCATGATTTTTCTCTCACGGTTGGAACTTTGAGGTCGCGGTGTATAGAGTTATTGGAGACTAACTATGGAGCGTCGACTATTGATCTTGAAGTTTTGGACTGAAAACGCTGGATAATCTCAATATTACTTGTACTAGCAGTACCCCAAAGTTGAATACCATAAGTCCATACCGGTTTAAGAACTGCTTTATAGATCAACAGTGAGTTAACCGTCATTTTCTGCCTATCAGCTAGTACATATTTATGACCTTGTGATTAAGTTCAATCTTCTTAAATGTTATATGTTTTTTCCACGTTAGTCTCCTGTCCAGATGCATCCAAGGTATGGTTGGAGGTATGGTATGGAGCACTTTCAGCTTGTGGTATTGGTTGACCGTTAATTGTTACTGGAGGGCAGTTTGCCTTACGTGTGGTGAAGGTAACGTGGACTGATTTGGACGAATTGATTATTATGCGCCATTTATCAAGCCATAATTGAACGCTGTTTAATGATTCTTGTAGTATAAGGGATGCTATTGAGGGGTCGGAGTGTGTCGCTAGGATTGCTGTGTCATCGGCGTAGGTAGTAACAGTGGTTTCACTTGTTGACGGTCAGATTTTTTCTATATTTTGTATAAGACTCCAAGATTCCAGACTTTGTCAAATGTCTAGGAAACCTCGAAAAACACACCTGAGCAGAACATTTTCGATTCCAACGATTTATTGATAACATTTGTTAGTCTGTGTATTTGATCTACCGCAGAGTGCTTTTCTCGAAAGCCAAATTGGTGATCCGGAATTAGGTTGTTTTCTACAATTGTTGGCATAAGTCGTTTTACAAATAGCTTCTCAAAGATGTTACCAAGTATCGGTAGAAAGCTTATGGTCGATAAGAAGAGCGCTCTTGAAGGTTTTTACCAAGTTTTAAGACCATGATTACTTGAGCCGGTCTCCAAAGAAGAGGAAAGTATTCAATTCTGAGTATGGCGTTGAAAATATATATTTGTACAACGCCTTTTTGAGGCAGCTCCTTTAGAATTTTCCCCGATAACAAATCAATGCCGGGAGCCTTTTTAGTTTTCAAATTATACAGGATTATTTCCTTGATTTCGTTAACATTAAAAGGCTTAATAGGTAGAGTCAATTGTAGCGGGGAGTGTAAATATCTTTGTACTTCTTCATTGAAAGAGACATTCTTGCTGGCTTCAGGTTGAAAAACGTTAACCAAATGTTCGGAAAAGTCTGGGATTTCTTTGTATTGCTTCGCGCCAAGCTACCATCTGGTTTATGTATTGGTGGTATTTGTAACAGTGGCCTTTTTAATCGTTGTGTAGCCTTCCACAAGTGTAACCTCTCTTTCCTTTTATGCCTTTTATATATAGAAAACAAACTTTTTTTTATTTCTTTCTATTTTTATATTTATTTATATTTTTTTTTGAAAGAGAGGCCACTAGTTATTTGGCAAGAGCCTAGAGAAGGCAAAAATGTGCTGGGTCCAGTATGATGGGACTTGCAAATGAAACTCTGATTTAGGATAACAATAACAGGATTTATTGTATTCTGCTTTTGTACAATATATGCGCCCTTGAAAAGTAAGATAATATTACACATGTTCTATAATCAAGAATAGCTCACTTCCAAAACCCCCAATCGTTATTATAAGTCCATTAAACATAGGCATCGCCAAATAGTTGAGCTTGAATAATAATGGCGCATAAATAATAATAATGTGAAATGGCGCATAGTCTCGACCCTCCCAGTAATTTACATAAATCATAACATGATATATATATATGCATAATAAAGTATAACAATCTGACAATCACATAAGGCATAACACACAACATATAATTAACATAGATACACATTTACATATAAATGGCACACCACATGTTCACCTGGTTAACAGCGTATATTTTGTCATCACACCCTCAACCCTCTTATTCAGACCAAGTATCCGGCCCACCTTAATTTTCAATTAATAAATAACTAAACCCAAAACCCCAATTAATACATCCCAAAAGAGTAGAGTAGACATGCCCCAAAATTCTAAGTATATGAACAGCCAAGGTCAATTTGGCTAAATAGCCCGAACGGTACACAAATACCACGCAAAAAGTTAATTATCAATTTCGGATCTCAATAATGATAATGATAATAAGTGCCATCACGAGGTCAACATGGATGCCCGGTTGCATAACTGCCTTTCTCATTTCTTTTATTTTCCTGACAAAATTTACAAAACAGTGGAACGTGACCACCTATAAATACTTATACAGGTACTGATTAGTCTTGTATTCTTTAACATTGATTAATTAATTGGTATTATGAGCAATAAAAGTGTAACAATTACAAAATTTAAACTATGGCAAAATATAAACTATGGCAATATTTAAATTGGCTATGGCAAAATTGAATAGTTACAAAATTAGCTGAAGAGTAAAATTGAATTTCGAAAAGCAGAATCTATGTAATGAATGTACTGAAACATGCTTAAAGTGTTCATAAAAAAACTTGGCCTCAGACACGGTCATGCGTCCGGACGAGATCCAGCAAAATATGACATGATACAGTCCTGTAGTAAACGGCACCTACAGGTGTCGTCCACATGTTAAAACACCTCCCCGATCTTTAAATTAATAAACCAATACACAGCCCAATTAACTGAAAAAAAATAATTAACCGTAAAATTTCCCAACGGGGACCGATACATCCGTACATGCATGCTTAACACCGAAACAATTTAGTGCCGACCCTTTTTACAGAAAACTCCTCTCAACCCGGGTGATGCATGACCCTGGCCGAGTTTACAATTCTCAGAATGAGATAGACATTGATATATTCATGAGGCGTAAGCCTTAAAAAAAAAACAATGACAAAGTAACATGTAAACCCAATTGCCCGGAACTAAGTTCCCCAAACTGGATCGTCTCCACAAGTGTCTCAAAAAGAGTTTATCGGCCACAAACATTTTGTTCAAAAAGGTTAAATGTCACCTGGTTAGCAGCATATGGGTAGATGGGTCCGGTCGAGTGTGTCCGTCCATCCGGGCTGACAGCTGACGGAAGTCGGAATCTATATCATGGAAGGCAGGTATTCGGCCATCCTCTGGAGCGAGACAGATTATCGTCTACATCGGAAACCCTGCACAATTATATCTGTGATTACTTACAGGTTTAATAAACCACACTACCTCATTTACCAGCTGACATTTCGTGACATGCCCAGTTTACAATCTCCGAAAATTCACTTATGCATTGAACTCTATTGAATCAAATAAATCACTTCAAAATAACACCTTTAAATATTATAATCTATAATATATTCAAATATAGTCATTCAACATAATAATCATTTCAAATAAAGAGTTATTCACAAGTTTTCGTGAAGCACTTAACCACCCCCTGACAGGAACTAGCAAACTTTAACAAGTTCGTGATGTACAATCATATCAGAAAAATAACTAACTTACGCCCCATTCTAATTTACTGAATTGAGTATTATTATTATTATATTATCAATGAGATTCTGGATTAATATCTGTTAGCCAGCGTTAACATTGGAACATATATAAAACAATATAACCTGTTGCCTGCCACGTGCTGATAATTACTGCAATACGTATCGCACTGCATCTGCGTTAATATTGAGTAAATACAATTTATTTTTATTAATTAGTTAGCTATATATATCTGAACACACTTACCGGAAGGTCGCGTAGACTTCTACTTATACATAGTAGCAGAAAGAATAGATCAAACTTTACATAGACGCTGTCAGCCGGACGCCAGACGTTAATACGCTGAATGCTACAATTGAACTGACCTTTCCTGCGGCAGAAAAAATAGTAAGAAGGACTGCACACAGAGAGCGCACGGATCGGCCCGGTAGTAAGATAACGCAGAGAACAAAACTTATTACGACGTACGTAAATTCTTACGTAAACCCTTGCGTAGTTAAATACGTAATTTAATAATTCCAATTACGGGCAGGCCGTTCCCGTTAAAAAAACACCGCCGAGTTTTTCTAAACACGGCACACAAGGAATAATTAGTACTTTCATTAGGTGACAGATTTTCTAGATAATCCTGAATGCCTTCATTCTTTAAATTTTCCGACAATCGTTTTAGTTTTCTGGCCGCGGAATTCCACTTTCTTTTATCATCCGGATGATGAGTATGCTGCTAAATTCGTCGCAATCTGAGCTTCTCAGCCTAATTTCTTTCGGTCAACCAGAGGAAGGTTTAAGTGCTTACGCTTCGCTGTATTGCAAGGTGTAGCTTCCCAGGCTGATTTTTTAAAAGTACTGGTGAGATAATTTACACCCGCATTCAATTCAGCAGGCGTGTGGAGTCGACGTTCTAGCGAGATATTATCATTTATAAGCTCTCTAAAGTAGTCCCAGTCAGTATTACGATTTGTAGTGTTGGTAAACTATCAGACTCAATTATATTATTGCTAACACTGGCAATAATTGGAGTGTGGTCAGAGGACAAATCAAGGCAAGATTCAACTTTGTAGTATTTATGAGACAAGCCTCGTATTAAAACTAAATCAATGAGGTCAGGTATTTTATTTGTATCAGAAGGCCAATAGGTAGGTTGACCAGTGGACAGAAAGGACAGGGAGTCTTGTCTAATGACACTATATACAATTCTACCTCTTGGATGAGCTAATCTCGAACCCCATTGCGGGTGTTTCGCATAGAAGTCACCTCCCACCATAAAACGTACACCAAGATTTCTAAAAAAGGAGTTGAAGTCAGTTTCTTTGATTTTGTGTTTTGGGGGACAGTAGACTGCTGAAACAATTAGAGGGGCTCTTTGATCTTCAATTAAAACCTTTGACGCCTGTAGGCGAGCTGTTTTGACTTTATAGAAGAGATAATGTTTTATATTGTTTCGGATTAACAGAGCGGTTCCGCCATCAGGATGACACCGTCCTGGATGTTGGTGTCATGGATATTGTATCCGTCCTGGATTAAACAGTAAATCCACTAAACAAATGAAAAACAGTGTAAAAACGTTAGCGTATATTTAAAAAAAAAAAATCAAACGTACTTGCTTATTGAACGTATTGCTTATCATTGTAAGTCAAAAACTGAGATGGAGGGGCCAAGTGAGTCAGGACATCAGTACTATTCGAATTAGAAACTGGAGGAGAGTAGTTGTAAATAGAGAAGAATGGCGAAATCTTCTGATGAAGGCCAGGGCCCACAAAGGGCTGTCGAGCCAATGAAGCTGATGATGATGATGACATGCTTATTGATCTGTGTAAATAAAACTGTGTTAACACTCTTAGCTAAAAATAAATTATAAAATAAGTTTATTCATGTTTTGTACCTTAGATTCTACAATTATTTGCCTACTGAAATAAAAAATAAATCGACACTTTCTAAACATTTGTAATGTTGACTAATAAATAAAAAGACAGATGAAGATCTTTATAATTTTCAATACCGTTAAAATGTTATTATTTTAGCCCATATAGTCAACCCATATGCTATCAGTAACATAAGGAAATTTAATTTCTCCTTTCATTTAATTTGCATATAGTTAATTTAGTTCAGTTGTAATGTAAAAGTGTTAACGATTATTGTCATGATTGTAAAATATTAAGTTGATAATTTTATATAGTTAATAATGTATATTAAATGTTGATATAAATGTATGATAAAAATGATTAATTCAGGTTAAATTAATTTTCAAATATTATGGATCTATTTTCTACTTTGCTGAAGTATTTATAGTAGTCTGTGTAAGGTTCAGTGACTGCACAATGAATATGTGGAAAAATTGTTGGTGATAAGACCTAACCGGAATTATGAAAGTTTGCTCTAAGTTGGTTGAAAATATAACAGTCACCTTAACAAACCTTAACTTGCCACTTCTCAGAGATTGTGATGAGCATGTAATTACCAGTGCTTAAATGTAATTAATTTTTAAATTTTAATCATAGAAATAAAGGTATAATAATAATAATTATTATTATTATTACCAGTACAAAAGCATTATATAGAACACAATTTGAATAACAAATTATTCTTAGCGGTGTGACATAGACAAATTATGTGGCAGGTCGGAAGGGATGTCTACGGGATCCACTAAAAAGCAATTTCAAACAGGTCTACTTTTTTCAGAGGCTGGTCAAATGTTATACCTACATCGAGGACAATATCGGACATACTACGACAGTCAGGCGAACAGAAATTGCTGTGGCCAACGAGATAGTTGCGTAGGCCTATAGTGAATCGACTTATTATTAGATAATTGTCAGCTACATTTCGATTCGTATTATTTGACATTGCAGGTTTAGTGTAAAGCGTGAACTGTTCATTAAGGGCATGGACGTTTATAGGTAATAGGTAAAATTTACTATTTGTTGCGATAGTGTATGGTGGAAAGTTTTAATCTTCGAAAATTGTAGTTTATGAGTGTCTTTGGTTATGAAACTGTTATTACAATATTATAACAAACTAATTGATTAAATTATTTATTTCACTGTGCGATCGTCATGTCAGTATTATATTAGCACTTATTTTGTGCTCTTGCTTTGCTTTATAGTTAAATTTCCTGTAAACAGACATACATAAAAATATATTAGAAAAACTAATGGTATGTTATTGTAACACAATGTAATTGGCGTAGATAGATTATAGTGTACCACATTTATAATATAATTGGTATCGTAGCAATAAAATAAATATAAATTATAGCAGGAAAATATTACCAAAATAAAATGTTTGATATAGGCCTAATATATGGCTAACAACAACAATTAATTTAAAAAAAAAAATTGAATAATTCAATTATACTCTGTAATCGTAGAAAACGGTACAAATGTTAAACAAAAAATACAATTAAAAAAAAATTTAGTATTTAATAGAATGAAATGATTATTATTTAAGATATGTTTTGAATTCGATATAAGAGATGAAAATAGTAATGTCAAACGTAAATACTTTCTAATAAATATATACTTTAAAAAGTATTTTCCATAAAGAGATAATACATGAAATAAAGAGATTTACGTTATAACAGAAAGCGTACATTAAGAAACAATACAAAGTGTGAAGTGTGTGATACTATCATATATAACATAGTTCTTGCCAACAACACAAACAAGTCAATTCCAGTTGCTGACTTAGACAACAATCATATTAACTAATGCTTCTAATTAGCCATGGAATGTGTAAGAATAGTTAACACCCGTGATAAGGGTCCTCCCCATTCATTCAAACTGTGTCTTACCAGATCATTTTAAACATTATAGAAAGATATACAGGAAAATTTACCTTCTCTACAAGGTTAAAAAAATACAAAGAATTCTAAATAAGAAATAAATCCAGTCAGAGCCCAATTTCCAAGACAAGAATCCATCTAATGCAAAAAAAAACACGTTAATACATTCTTACAAATATCCGATCCGATCCGATGGTCGGCATTGGCGAGTGCGTGCTCCGCTACCGGAGACTTTTCCGGTTGCCTCAAGCGACAGCAGCGGCTGCGTTCACCTACGCGGGTGCGGACACTACGCTTCGTGGTTTCCAGTGTACAGCTGCCCGCACGACCCTGCACGAACCTCTTTGATGAGACGAAGCCCCTGTCGGCGGTGAGTGCGCACTTCCCTCGCCCTCATATGAGTCCGCCCAGATCGAGAAAAATGCTGCGATCGCTATGACTCGGCGGGTTGAGAGCCTGTCATTAAGTACTCTCTGGACATCGTGTGTTACGAGGCTCTAATATGCCTTCTTCTTTCTGATTGGCTGGAGGTGATTTATTACTGCGTCGTGACACTTGGTGAATTTATAAGTATGAGTGGTGTTCACGGGACTGCTAGCCTTAACCACAGTACTGTGGTCTCGGCTACCACCCTACGTTAGTCCAGCTCGATTTTTTACACTGGTGATGACAGTCGATTGTGCTGTCGAAAAGTCTGTTTTAGAAAGAAACAATGGACCATGGCCATACAGCCCGGGAACAGATTTTAATAACATGCATAGTACCCAATTCTTAATTTTGTGGAAACTATCGATTGCTTCTGGTATTAAGTCTGGGTCCTATGTTTTCAATAATGACGAAATTACGTAAATGAAATTGGAATCGTGTTAGATAAATTGTAATTTGCATTAGATCTTTTTTCAAATTTTAGACATGACCTGTATATAATTAAATTAGTCTTACAAGGAAGTATAGCCTACTTTTCACAAACGAAAAAATAAACTTAGCCTCTGACTCCACTGTTCCGTATATATATTTCAAGACTTTAACTTCATAACTGTAGCGTTCTAAAGAAATAAGTTATTTGTAATTGACATAGTGCTTCAAGTAAAAAGCAGTCGCATTATGAATTATCTTGTACCAGTGTGCTGAAGTAAAAGAAGCTTTGTGTAAGTACTTTATGAAAGCTTTTGTTGTGGAAAATTAATAATGGTTCTTCGGTATAATGCTTTTTAAATAAGTACGTAACAATGGAGCACCACACTAAAGCTCAGCGCCTAAAGAAATACTCTAAGCACGTTTAATTAAAATGATATTTAGCTTTAATAAAGGCTGCCATCTTCTACTAGTATTGTCATGTTCGCTGTGCGTAAACACAATTTTGGTGGCCATAATGGAGATTCTCTCTAAAACACATTAAAACGCACTTTACACGAAATTCTATAGTGTTAGGTAATTATGCATATTTTATTGACCATTATGAGTATTAATAATTTATAGTATGCAGACTTATTATAAAACCTAAAAAATATAAGACAAATCACAAAAATATATATTTATTCCCAAATGACGTATAAGCAAATTCCTTTTAGAATGGTTGACAGGAAAGCAACTTATATATTAGCAGTCTCACAGAGATGAAGATGGTTGTATGAAAAATATCCAACCAACCAATTATAAGGAAATGTTAAAATTCGATGTACGGAGACAAAGAGAGATGGGCGAATAAATGCTGTTTGAGTCTACATTAGGAACGAGAACCACACTACACGACCACAGTGAGTGTGTGACAAGGATTATACAGACGGTTATACAATTATAGACCGTCTTTGAAAATGTTTTGTTGTGTTCGCCGTCACAAAGAAAAGCAACGTACGGCATCTTATTGTGGGGTGTATTCATTCAACTCACAATACCCTGTTGACTAGATCAAATATGTGCACACGTTTATTCAAGCGTGAAGCAAGGAAAGCTGAGAATTTCCTTCCTCTACAGATAGATACCCCCTTTTCTTACAACGTGTCAACGTTACGCTCAGATACAGTTGTATGCTACAAAACCATTTTGACTGCCGGGGCCACATATTACCTTCATGAAAGTGTTTACGTTACGGATATGTTTACCTTGGACAACGTGACGCGTTTGCGTTAATAAAGCGTAGTTCAATGTCTCATTAGCGTCGTAACTAATAAAATTTCTACTGTAAAACATATTACAACTTAACTAGTTCAAACTTTGTAACATAAATTATAATATTATTTTAAAGGCTTCCATATTTGTCGTCACAAATATCTAAATCCAGTTACACAATAATATACATTAACATTTTACATTGCTTAATATGGAGAATTACAAGAAGCAGACGGTTCGACTTTAGTTAACCTCATATAGATTTAATTCCTTCAAAATTTTTATAAATCTAAGTAGGGCTTCTATTCTTTATGAAGCTTGCACCATTATAGTGGTGTAAATCAAGAAACAAAGGAGTGACATGTTTTTGTACAAAGCTTTATTTGAAATTTAAATATTACGTTTAATGCACACAGACTACCATTAACTTAGAACATGTTTAAATTTAAGTGTGATATTATAATTCCATATCATTATGTAGAAATGGAACGTTACGAGTTACAAACGTTACTACGCGCACGTGTGTGTGTGTTTTTATATACTTAATTTTATATACAATCAACGTGCATTAATTACGTGTTTGGTTACTTAAGTCGTCTTTCGAGCATCTTGCAATATTTTTATCAGCTACTGCCTGATTCGCTTCCTGATGAAGTATATGTATTTTGTTGATTATTTTTTTTGCGTAGTGTAGTGATGAGTTTTCTGTTCAATTGTGATTTGTTTTGGTGAATAAGTCTGTGTTGTGTTTATAATAATTAATTATTTAAAAATTGGGCCACGTTTTACATTGTTTGTTAAATTTCATTAATTATAATTAATAATTTGTTAATTAATTTGTTTTTCAGACTTGTTTGTAATATGGATAAATTACTAAATGTTCACTCCAATGCCTATGCGTAGATCATGTTTTACTGGTGCTATGATATTAAATTCTCGGAATTCATGTGCTTAAATAAATGGTGTGTTGCTAATTTAGATTTGTAAATTCTTGCTTTTTGCATGTATTTAAACATTTAAAGTGGTACATTTTATTTGCGTTTTTGTAAATTTTAATGTTTGAAGTATTATTGTGTTCGACTTTTTTTTTTATTATTCCTTTGTAAGTAACTAGTTGAGTAAAATACAACTGCAACTTGGTTTATTTTCATCTGACGCACGCACGTTTCACATACATTATTCTGTACCTTCAGAGGTTTTTTTGAATTCTAATTGAAAGATTTGCTTACAATTATTGATTACAACGTTTATAAAACTATTTTCAGTTGTATTTACCTGAAAATTTTTTTGTTTACATAAAACGTGCCTAACCTCAAAATCTTTTTAATTTATAATTTAATTTATTCGTTTCTAATCCTCTCCTTATTCCAGTAAATATTAATTTTTAAAATTGTCAAGACAAAAAAAAATATATATTAAACAGATTCTTTCCATCCAGCCATATAAATAACGTGGGCAACAATAAATTTGTAGAAGAAACGATATACATTATCACTCATAAATTTGGAAGTAAACATTTCTCATATATAGAAGAGATAAGAAACAAATACCAGCTGCTTCAGAATTATTTTGAATTCAACAATAAAATTGTATACCTTTGTGGTTTCACATTTATCAAGTATAACAAAATATATAATTTTCAGTACATACACAGGAAGCTTGAAAAAACCATAAAATCATTATAACCTGTTGTCAAAACCTACAATAAGATGTAGGCTACATCAAGATTAAAGTTATTTTTATTTTATTTTATTCATGTTTTAAATTAATGTGTGGCTATCTACAATTAACACCAATGTGTACCTTTGGTTATTTCCAAAGAACAGCCTGTCTCACCCAGATTCCCCCCACCTCATTTTATACAATGAAAGTTATATGGTTAGAGACATCCCGGAAAGAATTATCTTAAAACTTAACAATTTCATACGTAAATACAGAACAGAAAATAATACAGAATTTACGTAAATACGTAAATTTCGTACTTACTAGAACATAAAAACTAAAATTTTAAAAATGTACTCACTTTTATTTCATATAATAGAGAATATATCTTTTAAAACACAATAAAATAAAAAATGTAGCCTGCGCCAAATAAATTTCGTGTGAATTATTATAATTCAGTTTTTGCCTTCTGTTTAGTTATTTATTCTTTACAACTACACTATTTTTAACAAAAACCGCCAGCTTACCTCTTTGTCATTACTAAGCGAAACTCTGTAATGTTAAGTTATAACACGATTCATTTTTATTGATTTTGCTGTCTGAAATAAAGTATGTAGAAGTCATTGTAGTCTATTGCAAAAGTCAACCATTTCAATGAGAATGCAATCTTAAAATGCAATGAACATTTGTTGAAATTAAAAACAAGACAACGTGATAAACCTGCAAACGTTATTGTCTTTCAAAATTTAAAGTAATCGATTACAACAGTTTAATGGGTATTTCTTAAATTTGGATGTTATATATTACATAGCGAATAATGTTTTGTTGCAATATACTTTCCCGCAATTTATTTATTTGCAGAAGAAATTTATCATTTCCTAGATAATATACAGCATTACGTTATTGCAAGAAACACAACCCGTCATCAATTACATTCATATAAAAGATATTAAATATTGAAATACTCTAGTAAATCTGTTCACAGATACCAGTAAATCTTACATGGTGAAATTGATTTCGGTTCGTTAATTATAATGTAATTTAAAACTATTGACACAATTCTGTTCAGTATCCACAATTCAATCAGTAAATTTTACAGGGCATACAACGTAAAGGTAATTGCACTGATTGGTTAGTGTAATTACTGAAACGCTTGTAATAATAACCGCACCATCTACTCAACGTGAACATGCGAAAGGACTAATAAAACGTTTATGCTAATGGAACAGGCCTAAATGCGTCTGTCAAGTAGTAATTATAGTGTTTACATAGTGAACACGACGTTTCCGTGACAGATTGGCAATGGCAGATGTAGGTCGTTTGCGTGAAGAAAGTTACTTAAGTGTAATACCGTAACGTAACATATCTCACAATAAGGGCAACACACAAACTGCGACTAGAACATACACTTTGTCTTTGCTGTTCACTTCGATTGCCAACAAACTAATTTCCCTTCTTCTTCTTCTTCTTCTTCTTCTTCTTCTTCTTCTTCTTCTTCTTCTTCTT
This sequence comes from Magicicada septendecula, assembly GCA_034769895.1. Lineage (NCBI taxonomy): Eukaryota > Metazoa > Arthropoda > Insecta > Hemiptera > Cicadidae > Magicicada > Magicicada septendecula. Next base: position 116,928,502 of record CM068374.1, on the reverse strand, counting down.
CTTCTTCTTCTTCTTCTTCTTCTTCTTCTTCTACTACTACTAGTACTACTACTACTACTACTACTACTACTACTACTACTACCACTACTACTACTACTGCTGCTACTACTACTACTACTATAACTTCTTCTTCTTCTTTGTCTACTACTTCTGCTTTTTCTACTTTATCTACTACTTCTTCTTCTTCTTCTTCTTCTTTTCATCCTTAACCCTTGGGGGATGGTAGGCTTTTCCTTCAAGGATGGTAGGCTTGCAATTTCTTCCGTTTTCTCTACATCGTAACTTGTTCCTTCCTTAACCTTATCCATATACTCCTTTTTGGACTCCCTACACGCTTCTCGATCATACCCTCGGTCAGGGTGGCGAACCAGTTTGAATGGCGTAGCAGCTGATCAACCATATTTCTTCTCCTTTCCGCAGTGGATCCAATCAGCATCTTTCCTTCGACCACTCTCCAGAGAACCTCACCATAAGGTAATAAATTTTACTAAACTACTATAAACTACTATGTGTGATTTCATATGTTACGTATTATCATGTCAGTAATGTTTGTGCGTGTGTGTGTGTGTGTGTGTGCCCCTACACAACAGGAAACATAAGTGTATCGCTTATGTAATATACAATTTTGATCGAATATTAAGTAAAGGGGTCCAAATTGTCATATTGATAACGTAAATTAGAGGGAAATGATTTTCATTGTTTACATTTAAATTTACATTCTTTTAATAAGACAAATTTTATTATCAATTTTTTTTTCACTAAGTTTTGATACATTGGTAATTCAACACGTTTTAAGATTGTTTTAAATCTAAGAATTAATTTATAAATTTTCTTGCACCAAGATAATCTTTTGTTTCACTATTTTACTTTCCAACATTCTTATTTATACCCTGTTTTCCTTGATTATTCTTATTTTTATATTAAACTATTCCATTATGGTAAGTTCAATTAAGATAATTTTAATAATATTTAGACACATCTATAATCTATAATTTTAATATTAAAACTCTTGCCAAAGACGTTAAAACCAATTAATTTTCCACTTATTAAAAATTGAATTTCTGATATAAAAAGTATAACCTAAACAACAACCAATATCTTTTTTACTACAATCAGTAAGTGATCTTCAATATTTTAGCATACATCTTTAATTCTTTTATTTCAGAATCAATTTATAATACCTTGTACTAAATGCTGTGTACATACTATGCCTATTATGTATAATCTGTACACTGTATGTATTGTAGTATAATTATACAATTATAAATATATTACTACTGACTCGAATCCCTAATTTTTTATTGGTAAAATATTGTTACGACTGTCTACTTGATCGTGGTAGGTACAGTGGAAAACAAAATACAAGACACCAATCACCAGCTTTAATTATCACAATTAAACAGTTTATAATTAACTCGTACAATATTTCTAGTCAGATTTGTCCACACGCAATAACAATGTCTGTTAATAGAGATTCACACAATTATTAACACAATAATACTTCACTCTGGCAAACACTCAATCCGCACTAGCAAAAGTCGCTCACGTAACTGAACCGACAACCCGGCTGCTATGGCTTCATATACGCCGCGCTGAGGTACAGTACAGCTTTCCCTCCTTAAGTGAACGCCGGCGGCTTAGTGCGTATCTCAAGTGTTCTTGGAACTCACTAGAATCACGTAGTTGAATGACGCAACAGCTGCCACACTTGACGGGGGGGTGGAGAATGTTGTGGGTTGTTCGGTAGGCTTCTCGTAACACTGCCCCCTCATTAAGCCTGTTCGTCTCGAACTGGCAAACCGTCTCTGAAGTAATAGAGCCAACTTGGCCAAGCGATCTAGGTAGACGTCCTTGCGAAAGATTATTCTCCGGTTCTTCAAATTCAGTCTGGTGTGATCAGAACATCAAGTTCCCAGGAATATGAGTCTTCCGTTCAACCGCTAATTTTGCTGAAATCACTCCCGTTGCGTCATGTACTGATGACCTAAACACCACTGGCTGATCCAAGTCAGTTTGGTTCTTGTTAACAGCTTCTTGCGTAACTTCATCTTCAGCAACTATTCCCCCGGGCGCTTCTATTAACTCACGAACAAACAAGGGGTTTCCTTGACACCCGTAGTTGGCTTTCCGGTCACCTTTTTGCAGTTTCCCGTATTTATACTTCCTCTACTAGTTCTTCTTCCATTTTCGCCTGGAATAGGAAAGTTCCTCTTGACGAGACCTGTTGTCTTCTTCTTCGGCAAATGATACTTGCTTGATTGAATGGTTGGCAGACCCTAACATTTTAGCAATGCAAAGCTTTATCTTCTCTTGGCCAACCTTCAGGATATTATCTCTGAAGTCCACAACGAATCCGTAGGCATTTATAATGTCCGTGGCAAGAATCACTTCATTGATGATGTCTGTAACGAGCATTTGGTGGCTAAACTCGAGGACACCCCGGCGTACACGAACGTCTACTTGACCTCAGGCCCGGATTTAGGTGTCCTGGCGCCCCTAGGCACTATTATTAGTGTCTATTCAATGATATAATTAAAAGTTATTTCAAAACCATTTTCTTCAATTTGGCCATAATGTAGTGCTCAATACAAATACTGTAATTAAAAAACCAGAAACATAAAATTTTAACAAATAATTTTTCACCTCGTGCCGCCCTCCTGAGCCTGCCGCCTCTAGGCACGTGCCTAGTGTGCCTAGTGGGAAATCCGGGCCTGCTTGACCTAATACTTTGACGGGGCTTCCAGTCACAGTCTGTATTGTACAAGAGCTAAATTGAGGCTGGCGGTTGCTGACTATGTCAGGGCGCACGATGGACACTGTGGCGCCCGTGTCAACTGTAAATGGTGCAGGTTTGTCTTTAATGAATCCTTTGAAAATCAGGTTACCCGTGGTTTTATGAAGCGTGGAGACTGTGTGCAGTTCCGTATTTTTACATCTCCAACTCGTGCATTCACGCTCTTCTCTCCAGCTTTTCGTCTGCCATCAATCTGCTTGTAGATGACCAATTTTCCCAGTTATAACACTTAGGTCTTTTGTCTTTATCCTTTTGTTCGAAAGATCGTTGTAGCGCTACTGACTTCTTAAACTTTTGTTCTTGAATCGTCTTTTTATGCCGTCCGTTATGACGATACTGTGATACTGGATCCATTTGACTACAACGTGATGACATATTTTGACTAATGTAGGTCGCCGACTCGGCAGCTTCAAAACGGAGAGCATGAACAAGAGCGTCTGAGCTATTTAATGTCGTGCCATTCTTAACACTTGTAATTTATTATCTCTGATACCGTCAATAAACACTATGTGAGCAATCCACGTTCAGAAGTCCTCCGATTCTTCGGGACAAGCCAATCTCGTCAGTCGGTTGACATTTGCTTCAAATTCTTGAAAGCTTTCCCCTGAACGCTGTCGCCTCATTTTAAGTTGAACACGGTATACTTCGCACAAATGCTGGTCACCGTACCGTAATTCCAGAGCTTTTGTTAATTCGGCAAGTGTGTTCTGCCTGTCAGATGGCACTATGTGTATTAGCTCTGCGGCAGGTCCTTTTAACGCAAGAATGAGTGAAAGGCCTTTCTCTTCTTCTGTCCAGTTATTCAAGCGGGCGGCAGCTTCCAATTGGCGATGATAAGTTTCCCAGTGAGTGCTTCCATTAAACGATGGGGCCTTTTGCAAAAACTGGCCCCATTTCAGTAAATAGCGTTCTTTGATTTCTCTGATATTTTGAATTTTCTAAACTTGACATACTTGTTTTCATAGTTGACACAGATTTTTCTATTTCAGATATTCTGTCAACTTGTTTGTTCAGCTCACCTAGTAACAGGCCGAATTTTGCAGTGATATCATCTTTTACGAACGCCTTAACGTTGTCTGCTTGACGAATAAATTCTTCTTTTTTCGTCCCTCTCGTGTTTCATTTTCACGCTTACGTTTTTCGTCTTGCCGCATTTCTGCTTCCAGCAGGAGGGTTTTCTGTCTCGCTTCCGCTTTCCCGTCTTGTCGTTCTTCTTTTTGTTGTAGCATTGCTCGGAATGCTTCTATCATCTGACTGGTATCCATTTCATTTTTATTAACTACCACTAACACCATTTTTCTACTAAGTGTCCTCTGTTTCCACTGTTAACCTTTCTATCCCAGTTCTGACACCACTGTTACGACGGTCTACTTGATCGTCGTATGGTACAGTGGACAACAAAATACAAGACACCAATTAAGTCACCAATCACCAGTTTTAATTATCACAATTAAACAGTTTATAATTAACTAGTACAATATTTCCAGTCAGATTTGTCCACACGCAATAACAATGTCTATTAATAGAGTTTCACACAATTATTAACACAATATTACTTCACTTCGGCAAACACTCAATTCGTACTAGCAAAAATCGCTCACGTAACTGAACCGACAACCCGGCTGCTATGGCTTTATATACGCCGCGCTGAGGTACAGTACAGCTTTCCCTCCTTAACTGAACGCCAGCGGCTTAATGCGTATCTCAAGTGTTCTTGGAACTCGCTAGAATTACGTAGTTGAATGACTCGAACTAGTCTCCGATGAAGAGTGTACTAAGCGAAAACTAATTCAGGCTACGAGGTAAATTTTAAACATTTTTACCAATAAAATATTATTGATCCGAATCAGTAGTGATATACTTATAATTAGCTAATCAACAGACAGGTCATGGACAAACAAAAACCAGGAATACAATTTTCCACTTAAATTTTTGCGTAGGTCAGAAATACTACTACATAATGTACAGTTAGAATCCCAAGTACAACTTCATTAGAATCCCCAAATTTGTTGTACTGCTGGAAATGCAGTTGATAATCTCTACACCAGTTAATGAGTGGTGGATCAATGTTTTGGACTTTGAGGAAAAATAATGATGTGATTAAGAAATAGAAATTAAGAACTCCAGTACCACAGAGACTCCAGTTCTGGCAGTCGAAGCGTTGTAAGATAGACGCGGTAGTGAAAGTCTAGGTTGGGATATTATAGCACATAGTAAGGCAGATTACAAAAAAACGGGCACTAACGTAGTAGACATGTTTACTAAAGAGTGCGCGCGGGTTGAATCAATAAAACAAACAAAGTAAAGTGTCATTGACTGCTTACACAAATATTCCCGTAATCTGAGGGTGTTGCGTAGTTTGATAACTTGCAAAACACCAACAAGAGACACATCGTATTTTATCATTACAAGTATAACTGTTATAGAGAACGGTGTACCTCAACATATCACGTCACTTTCCGTAGTATACGGACTTATCGACAACTTACAGTACACGCATTCTAGGTGTAATATATATTTTAACACCACAAGTTAAAACACACACACACACACACACACACACACACACACACACACACACACATATACACGGACATCCAGACGCACGCTTTACACAACATAGGCCAACAGATTATACAATAGTCATAATAATATATGTTGTATAAAAATAAATATCATTACAGTATTTCTATTACTATCATTGTATATATATATATATATATATATTTATCTTTTTGGGATCATTGTTGATCACGCAGAAAATTTCCATGAATATTTTTGTATAAAGCTTATTTCTCATTAGGTTTTAGTGCTACAACTTTCATTATTACATTAACGAATTCAGTGGCAAAAACCGTAAAAGAAAAGCATAACATTTTTTAATAATATTAAAAATAGTTAAATATTTTTAACGATTGATTGTTTATCCCATATAAAACGATATTGTTGATCAGATATGTTGATCTGGGTGAGCGAACATAACCTCAAACCTTAAAAACGCGGGAACCATTTTGTGGCTCTGTACAAAATTCCTCTTGGATCAACCAAGTATGCTTTTTGACTGAACATTCCCAAAGCGACAGCCAGATATACAAGACTGCAAGGTCACGCCTTCAAACCAAAACAAATGTGATGTAGACAAAGGGAACTGACAGCGTTGCCAAGACTTGACAGCGTTGCCAGTAAAACTTTTTTCCTTGCGTGAGTAGTTGACGATTCATATTGTTCGCTCTCTACAGTTTTCGCACAGTTGTATAAATTCAGGTCGGGCCGCAACACCTAGTCAGTTATTGTTGATCATGCGGTAAAGTGCAAAAACATTAACCGATAGTTGATTATTATTAATTTTTGTTTAGGTTATTAATAAAATTTAGAATAACCTCACAATAATAATTAATGTACTACATTAATAAAAAAAGGTAGTTCATTCCTATCACGTAGCAGAGTGGTTAGTGTCTGCCTTTCATATGGTGCTATGGTCCAGCGTTTGAAACTCGGTCAGGCTCGGCGTTTTTCACACGCTAACAAATTTCGTCTGTCATTGTTAATAAATAAAACTTTTAGAGAAAACTGTAATGTTCCAAATGATGTTCCATATCAACCGTGCTCGCTAATAACCTCGTATGATTAATGATTTCGTAAATGGGGTGACATATGCATACTGATTTCTGACAGAAGTGAGGCGGAGATATTTTTGTAATATGTAAATGTTTACTTAATTTTTTCTATTTAGCGGATTTTTCTGTCTTCAGCTGAATGTCAGTCGTTTTATTGTCGTAAACACTAGAAATTATAAAACTTTGTTAGTGTAATTTCGTTAGGGTCAGAAATGTAAAACTAAGCTACCCGTAAAGAATAACGCTGGAAAAACTGCATAAACTTATATAGCTGCTTACTTAATCTTAACATGAAAACTCTTTAATAACACTTGTGTTTTATTGTCAGAAAATAGTATTGTTCAAACAGATTGCATTAGGACAACTTTCGGTAATTTGATATTTTTTGGCAACACACTTTAGTATGCGTCAGAGGACAGATAGTCTTGATATTTCAACCCATGGCATTTAATAAAAAATATTATAATCAGGAGAAAAGTCATAAATTCATTATCAGGCTGATATCACATCAGGTGTTATATCAGCACAGAAAAGATTATTTATTTTCAAAATTTAAGAGTAACAATAAACCCTTATTAAACCTAACATGAAATCACGATACCTATTGACATCACACAATTTCTTAACGTAGCTGGTGTACGGGGTTAACAAATGACAATCTCGCCTATACCTTGGCCAATATTACAGTTATTACCTTTATAAGCATGCTGACATGGAAGAACCTGTCATTCATTCTGTACACATGCATTGTTGGTAGAATTTTCATAGTTACAATCTTTTTTATAGATGTCAGTCCTTAAAGCTCAAATGGTACACCCTTGCGTGTATTTTGTTTGCCGCCGTATTTTTGTTGTTTTTTTTTTTTGCTAAATTTCATTGTAGGAATAGACTTCATCAAAATGTTTTCCATAAATCTAGATCAATTACTGCATTAAAAAAATTGAGGGGTCTGCAATTCATTTTCAAATTGTATTTATGCGCGTTTCAGTGCCAAATTATTATCATTTATTATAGTCGACGCTGTTTCCACCATTTTCAATATGAAGACGTGATCGCATTTTAAAGTTTTAACGATGTCTGACGACCTATTTGTGCTGCTCTTCCTTTTTATGGCGTTTTTTCTATAAACGTATTTGTAATAAAAACTGAAATACAGGTGAATATCAGAACAACATACAATGAACTGTCTCATAGTTGTGGACTGTGTAATGAACAAGCACAAATTGAAAACGATATTCTACCGTCGGTTGTACAATTTTGTTTAATTCACTACAGAAGGAAAATTATATTTTTCCCACCAAATACCAAATAGTCGCCAATGAAAATCACATATGCACGGTACATCGCTCAATTGTGTACTTACAACAAACGTTTTAAAATATTTTTTGAATCAATTAAATTATTCTCCATGACAACGGAATAACAAGCCGAACAAAAAGCATGTTGTAGATACGATCATCTACATAGACGTAGGCCTGTAGGCCTACACATTTGGTAATATATTTCGAGAAGATAGTTTAAAACTCCGGCTGTGGACCCTTTAACGTATTTCAAACATATATTATTTTGAATGTCACAAAAATCTAGACGATAGCCTAATTTTAAAGGAGTTGATTGCATGTAGCTGCCCTAAGGGGGCTTTGCCCATTTCGCTTTGCTCAAAAAGAACTCTGCCTCCCCCCCAAATCAGCAAGTACTTTAATTCTTTTACACCAATCCCCGGTTCAGTCAATTTAATTTGGTGCGGTTTCGGTTTAGTACGGATATTATTTTATGACCTATCCCTCATTATAACACGGGGCCAGATTCGATTCAGTGCGGTACAACCTTTTGTACTTGCTATTAATAAAGTTTCCCATTTTAGTGAAATATTTCAAATACGTTCTTCATCTGTCTCTACGTCTCCCGAAGTGAAAGTGATGATAATGGGGGTATGGGGTAGGAGTAATTTGACCAGTTGTAGTGAAAGCGCAGCTATACTGCAAAGGGGATGGATGAGGTTCTTCATTTCAAAAGCTCTTGTGCTTGTATTAAAGAACACAACTCAGATAATGAAAGGAGTTCGTGACTGGTTTGCTTGTTAGAAAATAGTGTTCACTACTTTAAAATCAGCAAAACGCACTGACAGAGTGCAGAGTTCAAACTAAGATTGAATTATTTTTAAAAAAATGTCAGTAGGATGAATGTCATTAATGTTAGCCCGTTTCGTGTTACATTGTAAGGTAATCGTTTTATTTATATCACTTAAAAAGCTAAACAATTAGGCCTATGAAATAAAAACTTTTAACAAACTTTAGTATGTATGTCACGTCTTCTTCAGTGAACCTTTTTGTCTTGTGTCTACAAACTTTATCGTGTTTAACACAGACAGCATAATTACAGAACGTACTAGAACCGTGTCAACTCGTTTTAAATGTAAACAGGGCCAATAGTCATATTTTTCAAAATTCCGACCCTTACGTGCGTAACACAGGAAAATTATTCATTGTTATATTTTCGTCTTAGAGTTACATATATTTTCAGTGTTTTCTATAATACCCTATTTTGATAATTCTTTACTTGCTCTCGAACCAAACACGAGACACATTATCGAGTTCGTATTGTATATTTATACACAAATATTTTACGCTACCACTTTACGGTAATAGGGTTTACATGATTGTGAATGCTATGTAAACTAACATAAGGTTTCAGGTTGTTGAATAAATAATATAAGACTTTCAGAACCGAATAACCATGAAACGCATATTTGTTTATGGAAAATACGTTCTCGTTCAGTGCAGTTTCATTTTGTGCGCAAATCTTTGGGAACGAATTAACCGCACGAAACAAGGGATTGGTATCTATTATTATTATTAATTTTTTTTTTAGAATATGTATGTAAAGTTGCATCAGCTACAATGGTCATTACAGTCTGGAGCCCATTTGGAACTGTTACAATAGCTTTGCTAGTTAAAAAAATTTCCAGCCTAAACAGGTAATCGCAACCCGAGACCTTCAACGTATTAATGAATGGCGTTCAACCGACTGAGCCATCAATCAAGGCGTCCGTTGATCTAAGACTTTTTACTACGCTATATTATTTGTGTATTTTTATTTCAGCCATCTGAAATAACCAATACACAAGAGCATAACCACCGGGCTGTGGACATTTAATTTTTACGTAGATTCAGAACCTTGGAAGCCACGTAAACACTTACCAGTGAATACGAGCCGGTTTTGTTCAGTTCTGCTATACCGCGGGTCTAACACACAATGACAGGCGATGTTAACCAATACATCAACTGACAGAGGGTTAGTCGGTTTTGCCACCGCGGTTCTTTAACACACAAAAAGTCCATTCGTACACAACAGCATACCTTATGAACAACACAGTACAGTACTACAAAAAACAGACTAATCATATAGCTTCGAATATTTTCCTGGTAACTGAAGTTTTTTTCTATTAAGTCTACAATGAAATCAGTTTCCCGATATTGCTCGTAATTCCTAAATAGTTTGCACTCAATTAGCACAAAATTTACTTATTCGTAATACCGTTACAACCAAATATATAGAAATATTGTCAAACAAAGTTGCATGATTGGGCCAAACTTCTTCTTCTTATTCTTCTTCACTGCAAGGATTAGGCTTTCAGCCTGTTCCGTCCTCGCAACCACCGTTTTCTTGGTCTGCCACTATCTCGTTCTCCAAGAGTCTTATACTGGATTATCTTTTTGGTATTATCGAGTCACCCATTCTATTTAGGTGTTGTATCCAGTTTTCTTTCTTTTTTTTAATTTAGTCGTTTATTGAGTATATATCCAGCTCTTGCCTTATGTCTGCATTTCTTATGTGATATCTCAGGCTGGACACGTTAACTCCCTTAAAAATTTTATTTCGGCAGCTTCAATTCGTTTTTTTCTGATTTTGGGTGAGTGTCCACGATTCACTCCCGTACATCAATACTGGTGCAGCCATAAAATTTCATTTCTGTATCTTTTCGTACTTTCTTTCCCAGAGTCTTACGCATTGTGGTATCTGTTTATTTTATTATCGATATCGTCTTCATATTCATAGCTTACGTTGCACCCTAGATAGCCGAAGTGAGATATTTTTCCAATAATTTTATTGGCTATTACTATTTAAATGCCATTATTTTAGTCTTTGTCGTGGAAGTTTTTAATTACATTCATGGCAAAGTTTACTGAATTTTTGTAATCCACTTTCCTTTTCTTGTAGGATGACTTGATCGTCAGCAAACAACATAATATTAATGGAGAAATTATCGGGAAGTAAGTAGATTCCAGGACCAGTTCGTTGTTTCCGTTGCCTTACATCGTCAACATATATCCGTATGTTAAATAAAGTGAGTGACAAAGATACTCCACCCTTGTCTAATGCCTTTGTTAAGAGTAATAGATTCTCTTTTCTCCTTCTCAGTGTTTATAGTAATGTCCGTTCTTTCATACAGGCTTCTTATTACTTCTATTATATGTTGTGGGTATCCTCTTTGCTCTAATATTTTCCACAATATATCTCTATTCTCATGATCAAATGCTTTTTCACAGTCTATGTAGGCAATATGTGGCTCTAAATTGAATCTCTTCTTTTTTCGATCAATTGGAGTATAATTGTGACATTGTCACCACAGGATCTTCCTTTTCTAAATCCAGATTGTTCAAGAAGGAGAGCGTTTGCAGTATTCTTCAGTCTGTTATTAATTTCCCTTGTATACAATTTGTAGGCCATAATCAAAAGGCTTATTTCTTGATAATTTCCACAGTCATTTCTATCCCTTTTTAAACAGCCTCTGCTATTCTCCAAAAATCTGGAATAGTGTTTGCTTTCCAGCATGCATTAATCAAATGCCAAAGTTGTAGTTTTAATAGCAGTCGACCACCTTTTAAGAGTTCTGTGTTAATTCCATCCGGTCCTATTCTTCATGGTCTAGAACATCTGTTAATTCTTCTAATCCTATACTATTAAGAGAGCAATATAATTGTATGTAGCTATGTTTTCCTTTCTCGAAAACGGCTCTAACGATTTTCTAGGAAGTTTGTACTTAAGGGTGTTTTGACACCAGGAATCGATTGAACTCGGTCTCATTCTCTGCAAAATTCGTCAGGGCCACATCTGAGGGCCTTTGTTTTAAAATATCGCGGGACCGATACCGCGTAACAATTAATTATTGCTAGGCAACTGTAATTTCTAACCAGCTTTCTTAACCTACAGATAAATAAATTACAGAAACCGTCGATAAATGCAAACGGCGCATTATCGATATGTATATATATATATATATATATATATATATATATATATATGAAAAAGAATAAATAGCTGTTCCAATCAATGTAAATAAACAAAATAAGAGTTGAGACGAGCAATAATTGTTTACCCTATCTAATTATATTAAGCGAGCAATAACGTATTTAATGTATAACGTGTTCCCTGTACGCTGTTGTGTTTTCTGTGTTCTCTGAGGTAAGCATTGTATTGAAACGTTCGAAAAAGGTTGTTAGTAAGCTAAAGTTAATAATAATTTATGAGTTTTTTGAAACTGTTGCTTTTGCTTCTTTGTGACTTACAACAGAAAGGTACGTTTTATTATAGAGTAAAACGCTCGGGTTGGTGCGTGGGGTATGTTACCTAAATATGGATTACACAATATGGATCAAATACGTCGTTCTATAGGAAATCCTAATATAGCCTTTGGTGGAAAGATTGTTGTCTTTGGAGGAGATTTCCGGCAATGTTTGCCCGTTCAACCTCGTGCTAACCGCAGTGAGTTGGTAGACCTTTCGATTAAGGAAAACAGTCTTTGGCGTCATTTTAACTACTTTTCACTGACAGAAAATATGCGTGTGAATCCAGAGCAAAAAGACTTTGCTGAATATTTATTAAACGTTGGCAATGGAGACTTGCCAGTTAATGCTATGCATGAGATTGAACTACCAAAGGATATTCTTTCCAACGGCAATCTTACTGAAGAAGTATTCAGAGACTGTCTGGCTAAAAACAGATATGAAAATAAGAAGGACAGGGCTATACTAGAACCAATAATAAAGATGTTAATAAAATTAATGCAGAAATTATTGAAAACCTTCCTGGAGAGTGCAAAGTTTACAACAGTTATGATTCTGTCAAAGATCAACCAGAAGGAGGTCTCGAATTTACTTCTGAATTCCGTTGAAATGGCTGATCTACCACCACATGAACTGAAACTTGTAAAAAATACAATAATAATGCTCTTGCGAAACTTGGATGTCTCCGAAGGACTATGCAATGGAACAAGGTTAATAGTTACTGAGTTGTGTAACAATATTATTAAGGTTGTCTTGTTTGTTCATCATCTTTTTTCACAGCACTACACTTTATATAATAACGAAACTTTCACTTGTGAACTTACTTGACTTTTTCCGTTACAAAAAACAAACAATAATTTGGATCCTCGCGCCAATCCCCTTCCTCTACACACCACCCCCACTACACCTACCAAGCAATAACCGTTACAAAGTACTGGCAGTCTGTTTCTAAGCTGACGAAGGCGAACACGACGCCGAAACGTGTTCAACGGAAAAAGTCAAGTAAGTTCACAAGTGAAAGTTTCATTATTATATAAAGAATATTATTAAATCAAAAATTATCACTGGAGAGAATGCAGGCCGAGAAGTCCATATCCCAAGAATCACATTATATTCTGGCAAAAATCAACTTGGGTGTACTATGCAACGACATCAGTCCCCCATAAGACCTGCTTTTGCTTGACCATCCACACAGCTCAAGGATAAACATTTGAATCCGTTGATATCTACTTACTTATATCAGTTTTTATGCATGGAACGTTGTATGTAGCATTTTCTAGAGTAAAAAGACGAAACAGCTTAAAAGTTCTTTTGCCACCAGAAAATCCTTACCATACACGAAATGTTGTATGGAAAGAAATACTAAATACTAGAAGACTTTACTCTAACTTTCCAATAATTTTGTATTATACTGTATTTTGTATTATTTAATTTACTTTATTTTTTATATGTGTATAATGCAATTGCTATTATTTTAAATGTTTATACAATACACGTATAGTTTCTGTTTACGCTTACAAATTTCTGCTTATGTTTACAAATCCTAGACAATTTAATGTAAAAATAATCTGTATATATATATAAATAAATATCAAAACCGAGCTTTGCTATCCCCTATATATTTGCTATACAATATCCCCCGATATTGTTATGTTATCCCCAAGATATATATTGCTATTAACAACTGGAAGAGTGATGGTTATATCTTGTCTTCCTGTATTATTTACCTCCTCATTTGTCATGTGAAATTGTGCATTATCTTCCTCAGTTTTGTTAAGCTGCTTCAGAAGTTAATATGTTACTTCTTGTCTTCCATGAACGTCTGCTTCTATGTTAGATGTCAGTACATCCCTGGAGTCTTGGTGTGTTTTCCTAATTACTAAAAAGTGGTCAGAACCTGTCACTACCTCTGAAAAGTCTAATATCTTGTACGTGTATGTTCAGTTTCTTATTGACCCTAATATAATCTATTATTCATCTTTGCCCTCTCGCACACCACGAATACTTATGTATGTCCTTTTTTCTAAAAAGCTGTTTGTTATTTTTAATTCATTATAGGAATCAAAAGCACCTCAGCTCATGTCCATTAGAGTTTAAAGTCTGCTCTCCAAACTTACCTACAACTCCTTGAATTGAATTGGTGAATCTCCTATTCTGGGGTTTAAATCTCCATTTATTACCAAGTAATTGTTGGGATTGACTTTATTAATTTTCTTCTGCAATTTCTCATAAAATATTGCCGTATTTTAGTACATTCCTTTCTTCCTTCTTCTTGTGTATATACACCTACCACAACAAGATACCTTCTGTCTATCTTAAATCTCACTATTATTATTCTACGATTGAAATAAATATAGTTTTGTATTTTATTTCTCCATCTCTTATCAGTCGTAACTGCCACTCCACTCTGAGCTCTTGTTGCTGAGTCTATGGCGCTGTGCAACATCAAACAATCTTTTGTACTTTAAAGTTTCTTCTTTGTATCTGTTATTACAACAATGTTTATTACAGCTGAAACGTCTATTGTATTTTTTACCCATTTCATTGTTAAAGAAAAATTAAGAGACATTCCATAAAGAATATCTCATTTTATAGTTTAATATTAATGGTTCCTGCAAACAGAATTTGAATAGAACTGAATAAAATAATGGTTACTTCATTCAAGTGGAAAAAGTATGGTAGAGTAAAATGTTAATTTTACAACGATCACTGTCCCTTTCATTACAGTAACTAATATAACAAAACGGTTGATTCCCCATTGTGTGATATTTTCTCTTTTCCTGTCAAAGCTGAAATTCGGATCTTTTTACAGAAACTTTCAACTTAAGAGGGTCTTTAATAAAAAGAAAAAAGCTGATTAGATTATTGACAAAAAGCTAGGTGGTGGTGTATCCTATTTGTGAGTTAAATAAAATTTCGCATACGATTGATCAAATTAGAAATCATGTACCTAAATTTTGTGGAAACAATATATTCTCACCAATCTAATATTTAGCCAATCCTTGTTTGTCACATTTCAGTTGATTCAATAGCTTATCAGTTGCTATCACAAGTTAAACCCTGTGAATAAAATAAAACGCTTCAATTTAGTTACTAAACTTTGGTTTCCCTATTTTTTCTGAGCTTGTTTTGAACAGACTCTATGTGTTATATAGTCTATTTTGCATGATTTAATGATAAAGTAATATAAATTTTACACGGGAACTTATGGGACAAAGATAACCACTGATAGCAAAAGTCACACTATCCTGGAATCAAATCCAATAGCCAATAAGCCTACACCAAGGAAAAAGTTAACACTAAACTGGAAAAAGGAAAAATTTAGATCACAGACTTTGGCACACTGTACAGGTTTTTATTACAAGAATCTACAAGAATGCATTAAAAATATCAATTACCTATATTTTTAAATGTAGTAGTCTTTTGCACTTTTTAGATATTATTATTGAATTTGGAACACTTGTATTCACCATTCCAATTAAGGTTATATAAACATGATAAAAAAATAAAAATACATTTTGAAACATAAAAAATTGTATTCTAACAAAAATAAATTCTTATTATTTTAACAAATAACAGTAATTAAATTAAGCATAGCAATAACTCTAAAATGAAATCTCACAAGAAAGAGAAAACTCCATTACTATTTAGAAAGTAAATATTATTATCAATAATACAAAAAATAACTTCTTGTCTTTTAAGACATTAAAAATTAATAAAAAATACAATGAATAATAGATTACAAGCAAAATTAATTTCAAAAACATGAGAAAACAAAAAGATAATTTAAAGTTACTTCACGTAAAACACAAATTGAGATAATTAGCTGCACTGTCATTTTTTAAGTGTGGTACTAGACAAAGTTTAGAAGAAAAGATTTGTTTGTCTTACAATAAAGTACAATAATAATAAAAATAATATAAAATTACGTCCAAGTAAAAAAGTTTGCGCTAAATATAAATCACACAGACTTTAAAACACTGTACAGATTCTTATTACAAGAATCTACAAGGATTCATTAAAAATAACAATTACCCATTTTTTAAATACAGGAGTCTTTTGAACTTTTTAGATATTATTATTGAATTTTAAACACTTGTAATCCTCATTTCAATTAAGGTTTTATTAACACGATAAAAAAATAAAATACATTTTTAGACATGGAAAATTGTATTCTAACAAAAAAAAATTATAATTATTATTTTAACAAATAACGGTAATTAAATTAAGTATCTCAATAACTGTAAAAAGAAACTTAATAACCAGACGGACAAGAAAAAGGTAAACTATTTTACTAATTATGTAAAAAGGAATGTCACAAAAAGAGGAAACTAATTAGACTAACGACTAATTAGAAAGTAAATAATTACAAATATTATTAACAATAATACAAAAAATTAACTTCTTGTCTTTTAAGACATTAAAATACTAATAAAAAATATAATAAGTAGTAGATTACACACAAAATTAATTTAAAAAACAAAATTTTTTCCAGAAACAATTAATTAAAGTTACTTCAAGTAAAACACATAAATTGAGACAATTAGCTGACAATTAGTAATATTTTATATGCTGATTACTTCTGTGGTTTTTAAAAAACTTTGTAGCAAATCGTACAATTAATGGATCAGTTTGAGCAATGAAACTAAATTTATCTTTCAACATTGTTGGAAATATGACTTTTTTCAGTGACTCAGAAACTTCAGGAACATCTGGGATTAACATTAATGAACACGTTTTTGTAACTCTGTTTCTTCTTTCGCAGTTATTATCATCAAATCCTTTATTATTCCAGTGTCTGTAGTGTAGATACATATTTTATTTTTCGAAAAGTCCATTTTGTGGAAACAACGTGAGTCAATGAATTAACTGTGTATTTTGAATTAGCTGGTCTCTTCATTGGTATGAGCTTTTCAGTTTCCCTTGTTGGTTACCTTCAAGTTATAATCATAATTACCTTTCTTTCTCAGTTTGTCAGTAATAGCCATTCTTTTCCTTTTTATTTCCTTTAAATTTTCATCTAAATTCATAGTATATTCTTTTAATTTTTCTTCAAATGGATGATGTTTTACAATGTTTCTAGCAAAATTTGTCACTAAAATGTGACAAAACGGGCAACAGTTTTTTCTATCCCATTTTCTTTTTTTCTTATTATCATTAATAGTTTCTTTTCTACAATCAGCATTTTCTTGGTCAATAATAATTGATTTTTCTTTTTTTTTTACGGATATCTGCCAATGTCAAACACCCTGCACAGTTTGGTTCCTCTACAATACGAGTACAATAATCACTTCCAAAATTTAGAATATTGAATGCATCACTTTCTACAACTTCAACATTGTTATGTTCATCTACACCTTCAACATTGATATGTTCATCTACAACTTCCACTGCCACTTCTGCTTTATTTTCCTGAAACAGACACAAAAACGGTAGTTACATTTAATTATTTAATAACAATACAATATAATCTGCAGAACAATGAAAAATAAAATCCCCCTCCCCACCCTAAATTAGGTTACCCTTAAATTAACACTGGTGCTGAACCGCTAAGGCAAACAATATTTTCCAATAATGGACTGAAAAATATTTAAATTTTTAAAAAACTTAATTTGAATTCATGAAACGTAATGATATTATATGTATGCATATACATATATTACGTTATATATATTATGAAATATATTACATATACATTTTGTTTTAATTCAAACAAAAAACAAGGAAATATCCACTAAAGGAATCCACTTGAGTATTTCTGACTATGACCGGCCTGTAAGTCAAGATAATTCAATTTAGAAATGTATATTTTCTGTTAAATTTGTACAGTACTGTTAGTTTTATAAAGTGACACTGTTTCATCTTTCCAGATAATGTAAATTGGGGTTGAAGAAACCTTTAAGTCAAGACATAAAAATGATAGCCCTTATACAGTTCAAGTTAAGGGTGCAGTTCACGTTGGTAGATAAAAACCATTTCAAAATATGCTGTTTCAAATTTATGTAGCGATAGGTAGGGTAATTGTAAACGCTAGGAAAGTTTAGTTTACAGACAATCACTATTGGCTACAATGTCATTACATCATCTGTTGAAGTTCTCCCCAAAACTGCAGAGAAGTTTTAACAACTGCAGAGTCCTGACAAAAGTTAAAGAAGCTGAAGACAGCATCAAGAAAGAAAGCTAGAACAAATCAAGAAGAAATGTCTAGGAACATAAAAGAAACAAATCTAAGGGACTTAAAAAAAAAAAATAAATAAAAAACTTAAATCATGAAAAACAAAACAAAGATTCATTTGAAATAAGTTTTTTGAAATACAATACCACAGAAGTAACATATGAAATATTAAAGTGGCAAAAAATTCAACTAGGAAAATTTATCTTGTTGATTTCATTGGGGGACCAAGAAATAAAACTAACTACAAGTATGTTTGGTTATATACAGAAAGAAAATGATGACGATAGATGATGAATGTAGATTTATGTCACAGGATGTCAACACAAAGATTAAACATTAACACCAACGTTGTCACCACTTATTCCAAAACTGCTGTCCGCTTTGCTCTCGACGAGGCCTTTCAGTGTTTCCCACCATCTTTGATCATTTAAGACCCGAAGATGGTAAAAGCACCGAAAGGCCTCGTCGAGAGCGAAGCAACTATCAGTTTTGCAATAAGTGGTGACAAAGTTGGTGTTAAGATGCCTGCTAATAAAACTAACTTCACTGAAAAATTAAATTTTTACAAAGTTATATTAAAAGAAAATGATGAAAGTAGTATTAGATCTGAACAAATTTTGACAGTTTTACCCAATCCATAAATGAAGGAAATTAATAGACACATTTTCTACGAGTACCCTGGATGTGTTCCTGTTTTTGAAAATGATACATTTTTATTTATTATTTACTAGTGTCATTTCTTTATAATGTTTTTGTGTTTTAAAAATGATAAACTTTAATGCTGTTACTTACATGTTATATTATGTAACCATAACAACATTTCTTTATGATTTTTAATAACCATAATGTCTGAAGTATCTTGTTTCCATTAACTTTTCATACAAGCCAAGACTGGATAATTGTAAACATGCAGTTGGGATTAAAAACGCAACACAAAATAGTACAGTGTCAATTAGTTTACACTTGTTCCAATTTTTGTTTTATAATTACCCCTAAGATGTTGGGGTACTTGTAAATTGAATTTTAGAGGGTTTCATTTAAACAATTTTTTGTATGCAACATAACAAGAAAAGACTGAAATAACTATTATTTACAGTTAATTTAATTTTGGAGACCTATACATGATTTGTAATATGTAAAAATATGTTAATCCTTCATATTTCGTTTACAATTACCCACCTAATCTTAATAGAATGATACAATATTTTCATAGCAATATCAAAATAACTTAAAACTACAGCTAGGAGCAAGTTGTGCCAATGCTTCACGTGTTATTTTTCTGTTTATTTATTTAATAGGAACATGTAAAAACAATTTTATACCATTCTAGTAAATCAGTAAAATAATAAATAGAGGTATTCTATGTTTTGAATTGGTTAAGTTATATTACTGAACATTTTTAACTTGTTCTGTCTATTTTCATATAACTCTTGGCTGTAATACTTTGTTTCACAAGAGTTGATAGTCCCTGTCACAAAACAACCTGCTTTTGCCATGATAATGAGCTTTCATTTAGCACAATCTACTCGAGAAACAAATCTACATTTTTATCCATACAGTTGGTTGAAAATTTCAGAAATTAAAATTACCACAGAATCTATTAATTTTACCCTGAACTGAATATTTACATTAGCTAAACTACACAACACCTAGAAACTTAACGAGAACAAAATTAACTCCGTAGAATATAATTTAAATGACTCGTTCTACCTGACTTGAATAATGCAACTGACTACTTTGCGAATTCTTAGAGCATTTTGGAACTACTGTGTTAAATGTAGGAAACATTCATAAAATATTATGCTCTTAGATTTCAGCACCAATGTATCGACAGACTTAATAACATCAAGTTGATTTCACTTCACGCAGTAAACATAAATGATAAATACACAGACGTTAATCATAACTTCTATTAGAACAATAACAACTAAAATGAAACAATATAACAATATATGATACTACCTCACTTTATGGAACTCTAATTAACATATTTAAAACTGATACTTTTTTATAAGTTTAATATACAACTGCTTTAACTTATTAGTTCTGTTCAGTAATGGGTATGAAATCAAAGAAGTTGTGGGCAACAACTAATTGTAAAAGGTTTTATAAATATAAAATATGAACTTTACAGTATGATTATAAAATCTACGATCTCCAGGTATGGGTATGAGATAAGGAAGGAATAAGCATGCCAACCTTACAGTGTCAGTTTTTGTTATTCTAAGAGAATTTACTTATAACTGGTAACTAGCAAAATTGATGTATTGTTAACGTATGATCACTAAAATAAATATATCTGTAAATATAATAATAATAAAATTTAGAATTATTTAAAAGCAATTCACTGTAGCGCAATGCTAAACCCAGGAACCCAGTGGTCCTGGGTTCGCATCCTGGTCAAGACATGCCATCTTTCCGTAGACTGTTAAAATTCCATCTATCATTTTTATTAAAAAACATACAGTTCAAGAACTCAATGCACTAAATCTAATGTCGCTTCTAACGACCTATTAATTGATGCAATGTAAAATAAAGTAAATAAAAAAAAATCAAATCAATACACAATTCTTACTTACGAAAAATAGTTATTTAAGTCCTATAAAAAATTTTTCAGTGACATATTGTTTGTCACAATTTACAAAAGAACTTCCAGTGTCATCGGCTGATGATTAGGTAGTTTCATTTGCTGATGTTTGATACAACTTTTTAAGGCAAGAATCTGAAAAAACATCAATTTATTTACAAACTTAAAAAAGTTAATTTAATAAAGAAAAAGGTGTATAGTAAAAGCTTATTTATTACAGCACAAGCTAAAAGTGCTAAAACTTCACTCTTAACTTAATTTAATTCACAACTTATCATTTTAATTATTTATAATATTAAGAATTAACATGAACTGGGAAGAGTTTATGGGTCTAATTATTATGTTTCAAATTTAACCATCTGTAATAATATTTTAATAAAATTATTAATGGTGTTTGTAGACCTTCTCTACGACCATTAATAAGTTAAATCTCTTTAATAACACTGGCAACTGCTAATATGTTTACAATGAACATATTAGGAGAAATGAAAATTAATTACAAAATTTCATTATTTTCTGTTTTAATATAAAATTATATTTAGAAAATTGAGTGGATGTTTGTTTGGTCCTTGAACTGAGCCCATACAGTAGCCAATCTATATCTAAAGGGTTTTACTGTAGTGTTTAATAATTTACCCCACTGGAAGTAATGAAATGTCTTAGTTGGAGTAAAGAATTTTCACTTACAAAGAAGTAATAAATACCTAATATCAAAATTTAATAATGCTTCTTTTTATAATTTTATTGATTATAAAAATGTGAACATTCTGTTCATCTACTATGTATCAAGACTTCAAGACTGAAAATATAAATTCATGAGATTCCTACAATACAATTTTGATGTGCATTATACAATTATATGTTTTTCAAAAACACATTTTATGAAAATGTACAGAAAAAAATTATATGGAGGTATCTTTACAAATCTTTTAGTTCTGTTGTTATTATGTCTTTACCAATTAAAACGTGAGTTTAAATCCATTATAAGCCCAGCACCTTGGAAAAGCATTATTATGTACTATGACACGAAAAACAGTGATCTATACATATAATAAGATATGTTTTAATTAATCTGGTTATGGCAAGAGGATAACTATTCATTAGTTTATTTTGCCGAAGAGAGCGATGGGCCTATTGACCCGATAATCTGCGTAGACCGAAGAAACAGATTAAAGAGGACCTTATTCTTTGATTAGGTTTTAGTGATTCTACTGTTTATCTGGATCAATTACCACATAGTCCCTTGCTCGTTCCAGCAATAATAAACTAAAGAAACACTCTTGACATGGCCAACTAAAGTAAAGCATAACTCATGTCGTTACATGCGTAGATCACAGGTATGCATTTCATTCCTTGCCAGATTTACTAACAGATTTTAACCAAAGTGTGGAATCATTCCTTCCCATACAAAATCATAAAAATGACAGTTAAAATCAGAAAAATAACTGTCATTTGTTATAAAATCAAGTAAAGGAAAACTCTAAAAAACAATGTGCGAAATCAGTTTTTCATTATAAAAATAATTATTCTAAATTGGAAAAGTTTAAATTAAACCAATCAGTAAGCTTATTTAGGTCTGTAAACATATTATCCTAACAATATAATGAAATAGGTTATGGTATATAAAATAAAATTATTCTGTCAAAAAATTATAATTTTAATTGATTCGATTATTCATTTAACACTAAAAGATGAACAGTGTACCAATCGTAATTCACACAGATATTTAAACTGCAGTGAATTTTAATTCATCAGAAATTGATGGAAATGAAGAAATTGTTTGTTCATAGAACACTAGGTTAAATTACCGTAAATAAAATTCAAAAATAAACTTGGATTAAGTTACCACGACAAATGCTTAATTAGACAGTTAGAAAATTCATTAGTTTACCATTAAGCCTAAATGTGAAATATTACGTTATGTAATCAAGGCAAAAGTGAATTGACAGTATTAACAGTGACCATAAAAAACCTAAAACGTTTTAACCTAACAAAGTCCAAGAGATATTCATTACGATTGTAACAAAACTAAATAAGCATTTCAATTTACAAAACTTAAAAATTTTCAACACTGCTATTAATAAAAGCTATATAGACATTTGACAGTTCTGAAACCTTTCATTCATTGTTACATAATTGTAGCACTCTTAAGATTATAGATTCCATAGAATTAAGGTATAGACATGTTACAAAAGGTGTTTTACTTACCAGATAATGTAAAATTTGAAGAACACCACGCCAAACAAAGCGTGCAGTACATCGTAATAAGAGGTAGCCAAGCAAGCTTAGTAGACAGATTTCCCGCTTCACATAACACGCCTAACCTCAAATTCGAAGAGATTTATTCAGTAATAATAATTTTTGTGCATTTGACGACGAAAAAACCAAAAGCAAATAATTTTCAGAAAAATAAAACAAAAACTTTATTAAAGACGTTTTAATTTTGTATTAAAGTAAGGTTTGTATAAAATGTGATCAACGTTAATTGCTTTCAGATGAATATTTTTTATATATATATATAATATCCGGAGCCACAATCGATTTACTGAGATAGAGCCACTGAAATGTATATATAAGAATTTATCCATCCTTCGTTGATCTCACCCCCAACAGAGCCACAACAGAAGTGGATCTTTTTGTGCCACATTGTAAGGTAGAAAATAACCGCAAAATCAACAAATGATTGAGGGAGAAAACTATATATATATCATTTTCTATATATAAGTAACTCGATGTTTCTTGCAGTAATTATATAATTTGTGATGTTTTCAATTTGTTTCTTCTGCAAGTAGATAAATTGAAAACATCACAAATTATATATATATATATATATATATATATATTTTAATCACTTTCTGCTACAGTCCGTTTCTTGATGTATATAATACTATAATATTTATGACTAAATTTACCTCAAGATATACTTTTTTCCTTTAGGAACATGTTTCGGGAGATCATGTTCTCCCATCTTCAGCCTTCGCCATCTTGTTTCTGGTGAAGTATTTGTGTGTTGGCTTCTGGATGTTATTGAGGTAGTTTGTTGGTCTTTGGTCCTTTAAAGTTGCATTATTGTGTGTGGTTGTGGTATCTGTTTTTGTATTTTGTGTATTTTCGATGTTGAGTGCTTTGAATATTGTGTCATGTTTTGTGTTGATTTGTATTTGTTCTGGTATTAATTTGTTTTGTGTTTTATGTTTGTAAATCTGTAAATTTTCCCAAATGTTCATTATGGTGCCTTTGTGTGGTATATGTTTTATTAGTGTTACATTGGTTATGTCTGGGAATTCATGTCCTGTGTTTATTGCATGTGTGGCTAAATTGGATTTATATATATTTGGTTTTTTGTATGCATTTAGGTGTTCAAAATAACGTTTTTCAGCTGTTTTTTTGTTTGTCCTATATAACATTAATTGCAATCTTGGCATTCAATTTTGTATATACCGTTGGTTGTTGTATTATCTTTGTTGTGTGAGCTATTTAGATTTTGTGATTTATTTTTATTAGTTTAGTATGCTATTTTTATATCTGTGTTATTAAATAGTTTTGTTAGTTTTGTCATTTTATTATTTATATATGTGAATGTGGCCCATTTTTTGTTGTTGTTATTATTTATGTGTTGTTCAGTTTGATTAATTCTTAATTGTTCAGTTTTTATTTTATATTTGATTTTATTTTCTATTTTGATCATGGTATTTTTATTGTATCCATTTGCATAACCAATTTGGTATATTATATTTCTTTCTTTGTCAGTTTCTTGTTTGTTTAGGGGTATTTTGTACATGAATGGTTAGGTATAATGATGTTAGTGGAAGTTGGTTTTCTATATATTGCATATTGTATGTGTTTGTTGTGTCTTGTGATGGTTATGTCTAAATAGTTGATTTTGTTATGTTTTTCTTTTTCTTCTGTGAATTGTATTTTGGGATGTATGTTATTGATTTGTTTCAGTATGTTCTCTGCATTTGTGTTTTTGTTATTTGATACATATAGTCCATCATCTACATATCTTATCCATATGCCATCTGGGTCATGTGTTTTTATGATATTTTGTATTTTGGTGTCTATGTGTTGTAGGAATATTTCTGCTATTATGCTTGATAATGGTGATCCCATTGCTAAACCTTCTTTCTGTTGATAAATTTTGCTATTAAATTCAAAGTAATTTTGTTTTAGTATTAGTTGGAGACTATTTTTTATTTCGGTTATATATTGTTTGTTTTCATTTTGTTCTATAAGTTTGTTTATTATTATGTCAATAGTTTCTTCTACTGGGATATTAGTGTACATGTTTGTTATGTCATATGATGTGAAAAATGTATTTTCATTTATATTTATTATTTTTAGTTTGTCTATTAATCCGTATGTATTTTTTATGTTATGATGGTTATTTGGTAGATGGTTACTTTTTAGTTTTTGTGCTATTATTCTTGCTATTTTGTATGTAGGAGCTTTTTTGAAATTGATTAATGGACGTATTGGGTTGTTTAATTTGTGTATTTTTATTAGGCTGTTCATTTTAGGTGGTTCTGGATTATTGTTTATATATATGTCTATGTTTTTATTGTTGAAAATGTTTTTATTTGTTTTTATTAGTTTTATTGTTTGTTTAAGATAGTTTTCTGTTGGGTTTTTATCTAGTTGTACGCATTTATTATTGTTGATGAAGTCTTCGGTTTTTTTGATGTAGTCTGTTTTATCAATGATTACTGTTGCTTGACTTTTGTCTGCTTTAGTTATTATTAAATTATTGTTCTTTACTTTATTTTTAATTTCTTTTATTGTTTTATTGTTTTTCTTTTGTTTATCTTTGTTTTTCATTTCGCTAGTGATTATTTTTTTAATTATATGTGTTGCTTCTGTTCTTTTTTCTTCTTGTATATTGTCTTTTAATAGGTTAATGGCAAATTCTGTTTCTACTATTAAATTTTCTAGATTTTTGTTTGCATTTTGGGTTATGTTAGTTTTTGACATATTGTTTAAATATTCTGTTTCTTTTTTGTTAAATTCTGTATTTATTCTATTCTGTATAGAGATGATTTGTTATCAAATAAATGAAATCAACTACCAAATAACGGATAACAAATCATCTGTCACATAAATATACATTAACATGTACACAAACAACATAACCACAATTCCATATAACCACATTACCAAATTGTTAAACAAATTTCAAACACGAAAAAGAAAACTAATGAACACAAACATAAACATATACTTCAATAGACAATGCCAAAAACATAAATTAACACCTAAATACATCAGCATAAACACAAACAACAAAAATATGACTGCACAAAAAACTATAAAACAAGCACAAAGGTTATGAATACAAAACGAAATTAATCAATTATACAGTAAGAAAAATAGCATAACACTAGACATATACAAACTACACTTAGAGCTAAAAAGTTTATTACATCCAATCACTTGGAATAATAAATACAGTAACATAGAAAATAAAATAAGATTTGAAAAAAACAAAAAGACTTATACAATCGACAAAAAACTTAACACATTAAAACAACAAAACAAAAATCAAGAACAAAAAAACAAAAATAAACACATATTTTACCCTCGAACCATTAACCTCAGCAATACAGAATTTAACAAAAAAGAAACAGAATATTTAAACAATATGTCAAAAACTAACATAACCCAAAATGCAAACAAAAATCTAGAAAATTTAATAGTAGAAACAGAATTTGCCATTAACCTATTAAAAGACAATATACAAGAAGAAAAAAGAACAGAAGCAACACATATAATTAAAAAAATAATCACTAGCGAAATGAAAAACAAAGATAAACAAAAGAAAAACAATAAAACAATAAAAGAAATTAAAAATAAAGTAAAGAACAATAATTTAATAATAACTAAAGCAGACAAAAGTCAAGCAACAGTAATCATTGATAAAACAGACTACATCAAAAAAACCGAAGACTTCATCAACAATAATAAATGCGTACAACTAGATAAAAACCCAACAGAAAACTATCTTAAACAAACAATAAAACTAATAAAAACAAATAAAAACATTTTCAACAATAAAAACATAGACATATATATAAACAATAATCCAGAACCACCTAAAATGAACAGCCTAATAAAAATACACAAATTAAACAACCCAATACGTCCATTAATCAATTTCAAAAAAGCTCCTACATACAAAATAGCAAGAATAATAGCACAAAAACTAAAAAGTAACCATCTACCAAATAACCATCATAACATAAAAAATACATACGGATTAATAGACAAACTAAAAATAATAAATATAAATGAAAATACATTTTTCACATCATATGACATAACAAACATGTACACTAATATCCCAGTAGAAGAAACAATTGACATAATAATAAACAAACTTATAGAACAAAATGAAAACAAACAATATATAACCGAAATAAAAAATAGTCTCCAACTAATACTAAAACAAAATTACTTTGAATTTAATAGCAAAATTTATCAACAGAAAGAAGGTTTAGCAATGGGATCACCATTATCAAGCATAATAGCAGAAATATTCCTACAACACATAGACACCAAAATACAAAATATCATAAAAACACATGACCCAGATGGCATATGGATAAGATATGTAGATGATGGACTATATGTATCAAATAACAAAAACACAAATGCAGAGAACATACTGAAACAAATCAATAACATACATCCCAAAATACAATTCACAGAAGAAAAAGAAAAACATAACAAAATCAACTATTTAGACATAACCATCACAAGACACAACAAACACATACAATATGCAATATATAGAAAACCAACTTCCACTAACATCATTATACCTAACCATTCATGTACAAAATACCCCTAAACAAACAAGAAACTGACAAAGAAAGAAATATAATATACCAAATTGGTTATGCAAATGGATACAATAAAAATACCATGATCAAAATAGAAAATAAAATCAAATATAAAATAAAAACTGAACAATTAAGAATTAATCAAACTGAACAACACATAAATAATAACAACAACAAAAAATGGGCCACATTCACATATATAAATAATAAAATGACAAAACTAACAAAACTATTTAATAACACAGATATAAAAATAGCATACTAAACTAATAAAAATAAATCACAAAATCTAAATAGCTCACACAACAAAGATAATACAACAACCAACGGTATATACAAAATTGAATGCCAAGATTGCAATTAATGTTATATAGGACAAACAAAAAAACAGCTGAAAAACGTTATTTTGAACACCTAAATGCATACAAAAAACCAAATATATATAAATCCAATTTAGCCACACATGCAATAAACACAGGACATGAATTCCCAGACATAACCAATGTAACACTAATAAAACATATACCACACAAAGGCACCATAATGAACATTTGGGAAAATTTACAGATTTACAAACATAAAACACAAAACAAATTAATACCAGAACAAATACAAATCAACACAAAACATGACACAATATTCAAAGCACTCAACATCGAAAATACACAAAATACAAAAACAGATACCACAACCACACACAATAATGCAACTTTAAAGGACCAAAGACCAACAAACTACCTCAATAACATCCAGAAGCCAACACACAAATACTTCACCAGAAACAAGATGGCGAAGGCTGAAGATGGGAGAACAAGATCTCCCGAAACATGTTCCTAAAGGAAAAAAGTATATCTTGAGGTAAATTTAGTCATAAATATTATAGTAATATATATATATATATATATATATATATATATATAAAACGGTAGAAAAAAATTTGAATACTCATATAATACAAGACTATATGAATACAATATAAGAATGCAATAAGATACAATGATTTTCGAAAGAATTCAATGATAGCTAATTGCCGTTTTAATGTTAATTATTTCGAATGTAATTTATAACATCATTGAATCGAATCTACAAGAACTTCGAATTATAGATCAATGAAGACGGTATGTTGCATATGATATTTTTCTAGAGTAGATTATTAATTTTGGAAGTCTGGGCAGTAATGTGTATTATATTACCCACAATAATTCTTGACCTGGTCAACAATCTGCACGATTTCAATGTATCTGTGGGACCACCAGGAAAACTCTAAAATCAACGAGTAAAAACACGCCTGAATTCCTACAGAGTACCTCCCTTACACTTCTCTATGGGTCTGAGAATTGTACTGTAATGAGATCCCTGGCTAGTTGTATTTAAGCGGTCGAAAGGAAATTTCTCAGGCATGTGGCAGTAGATGATAATCTAGAGAATGCCAAATAGATATCTATGTGTAGAGATCTTAAAATTACGAGTACACGTGATAAGAATGCAACAAATTGTTGAAACATCTTAAATGAATGAATGACTGCGGCATCCCAAAACAACTATTATATTATAAGCCAAAAGCATAGAGAGGGTGCGGCTTCCGAAAAAGCGTTGGAGTGTCCAGGTGAAGCCTAAATGCTTGCGACACGAACAAACCACTTTTGGTTTAATCCTTCGTAAAAACGATGATGATGATGATGATTTGCAACGTAGATATTTGAATACGCTGGCCTTAACGGCGACTTTCCATGTTCCTTTAACTCATAACTGTTAACGGGGACAGTCGGGCAATAATCAGTATCGGTTCACGGGATATATGACTCATCTGTCCTGCCAAGCAATGGCCAATTGGTTTCAAACAGTAAAAATAATCAACCACAAAAAAAGCCTCTAGACTAACAAAAGTTGAAGGTACTTCTGTCTTCGACCCAAAAATTGATAACCGGCGTATCGTAAGATTTCCCGGTCGATTGCCTTCTCTTAAAACTACTGTATCTCCTACTTCAACAGCCATTTCATCCAGCTACGATTTCCTTCGCTTTCTCCTAGTAACTCTTCAGTTACTTACCTCCTATACGACAGTGGTCATACAGATATAATGCTTATTAATAGTTTCAACCTTCAGAATTTCATCGTAACTATGCCTTTCTAAACCGCTGTCTTTCATTTATCAGTTCCATTACCCTATCATTTTTCACCCCATTCCTCCATTAACCTCCTGCATCCTCCGTCAACACCATGTATTGAAGGCCTCTATCCGTTTCTTTTCCCAATTTACCGTTGTTCATTTTTCAGATTCTACACAACCAGATTCTATTCAAACAGATTTCATGATAACTTTCTTGGCATCAATACCAATGTTCTGCAAGTTTGCACCATCCTCTCCTTTTTCATCAATACTACTTTTGCTAAAGCTATTCTAGATTTAATAATAACCTCTGAAATTCTGTTTCACCCTCTGAACTTGATACTTCAAATACTGACCTGCCTGATGTTTACTTCTTCTAGTTATTCTAAGACCGTTAAATGCAACGTTTTAATCAATCTTAATAACACATAAAGTCTAATATGCCTTCAGTAGTGTCCTCCTCCTTCTGGATCAAAACTTATCATCACCAACATATTGCTCTGACATCCTTTTAAACTTTTACTATGTGAATTAGAGTGTTCGACGCATGTATCACTTAGAAAGTACCGTAGATCTGTGCTATAATTATTGCAGTTTACTGTTTTTCTTTTCACATGTATAGATATGGTTAACGATTAAAAATACCTCAGATTATTCTGTTTTCTCATAAGTCTTCAAGATATCAAGAGAACTGTTGTTCTTAGTATAAAACCAATTTTGTAAAACCTATAAAACAAAATTGTATAATCTGTATTTTACCGTCTGCACAAAAAAATGGAAAGTTAGGTTGGGCCTTAAAAATACACTTATGGTTTACTTAAAAAAGAAATTAATACTTACAATAATTTCTAAATACTTATTAACTCATATATTGGGTGGTATGAAAATTTAATTTTACTTGTAATGACACATCAGCACATTTATGTTTGAATTAGTTCTGTCATTGAAGTCTGATTCGAAACAAAGAATCTGTCCCCTATCCTCCAAAGTACTGTGCGTGCGCACGTGTGTAAGCCTTATGCAATTGTGTGTGTGTTATTATTATTTATATTCTTTAATAAGGAGGAATGAGAACTGTAAAATAACCGTGTGACAAATCAACGATCTTTTCCTTTGAAATTCTTTGAGAGAAATATTCCCGTCCGTACTTGGATTTTTAAAAGTGTGCTATGTATCTCGTGAAATTAGTTTTTGTTTGGAAATATTATTTTCGTTTATTTTAGCAAAAACAACTAACATTTCAGTTTACATAACAAATAGTCTACAGCATGTTGTGATGAATGACAGTTTGTCTAGCGTCGACAACAAGAATACACCTCCCTCTGATGCGTCTACGCGGATATTTTTTCTTCCAATTATAGATCTCCTTACTCACTTCTGTTATAAAAAATAGTTTTTATTAAACTACAAAGGATTTCTTAGATGTGCTTTACAGCGATGATGTTATTGCAGTATTAACAACAGAATAAATTTTAGAAAAGGTGAAAGGAAAGATTAAAAAAAATATTTTCTAATAAATATTAACGACCGACACAATGAAGATCAGATTTTGCCAGCCAAGTTGTTAAAATTGTTAATTAAGATGAATCTAAAACACAGTTTGTAACTTTCAAAATAAATACATTCAAGACACAAAATTATATTATTTCTTGTCCATGCATAATGTGACAGAATTATTTTTTTGGTTCAAATGGATCAGTTAATTATTCTCAGTATCTGTGTATGTCACTAACAAAAATAGAAGCCACTGAAAATACTGTAGGTGGTGTAAAAACAAATATTTCCTGCACTCCATCTTTTACAAAACGTTTTAACAAATCATGCAAAACTCTACTGTATATTATATCAGCCACAACCATTTTTTACACTCTGTATTCGTAGAACTAGGACGAAAATTTTTATCTAAATGCTTTGCAAATGCCTATATTTTGTAAGACAACACTGCTGGTTTTTCCAGAACATAAACAACTTGCAGCTGTTATACTGAGCTGGTCACTGACAGCAGATTAGATGGTGTACCGCTAATACACTGGACGCAGTATTGTAGGAATTCAACTTGCGTAACCCCTTAACCACTTAAATCTCTACAGAAAGCAATTGTAACAAAAGATAAGTCACACACAAAGCTCGGTTTGTTGTTTGAGTGTCTGTTTTTGCACACACACGCACACACACACACACACACACACACACGCACACACACACACACACACACACACACACACACATGCCTTTGTCGCAGGTGTTTGGCGTACTGATTATTTTCTTAAAAGCAATTAAGGTGTGCATCGAAATATATTTTGTCACTTGTTACAGTTGTACGTGCCTCATATTTTGTTCCCGTTTAGGCCGTCTCCGGTCGTTTGCATTTATAACTGTTCATCAGTTATAACAGTTCATCATGATAGAATCTACTGATGAAGTGAGAAGAGTAAGATAAATCTGATAAAATAAAGTGGTAATTAGGACTAACGAGCGAAGCGAATCCTACTACTAGGCAACAATTGGTACATTTTTATGGTACACTACGGAAAAACTACTGAACCTATAGACTTAAAATTGAACATAATTATTCATATATTGTGTCTAGATGTGTCATAAATCATTATTTTTATAAAAAATTAATTTTGACAAGAAATAATTGTAATAATTTTATTTGTATAAATCTATATATGTATGTAAAGTGTCGCCATCTGTGGGATTGCGAGTCCTACTACTTTATAGTCTGCAACTATTGCGTTCCGTGGTTTTAGACAAAGAGTGTATATACCGAATATTCTACCGTTTTTCTTGAATGAAAGATACTGGTGTGCTGTGTTGTTTATAAAATATATTTCTAAATTTCATAAATCATAAAACATATTTCATAAATCCAAGATTCATTTTTCATGTATATTTTTTTTACAAATATCGGCAAGTGAAAATATTTTTTGTATTTTTATATTTGCGTTTGAGGTTACATTGTTAGAAGAGATTTTTTGTGCGAAAGAGAGTTTTTTACTTTTTCAATCAAAAAAATATATACGTAATTATTTAAATTATACGGCTCCTATATGTCCACAGGCTTGGTTTCCATGTAATGAAATAAGAGCACTTAAACTACATTACACACAATGATATTACAGATTTCCTTGAACTTAACAAAGCTATAAACACATTTATTTCATTTCTGTAAGTTCCTGTTTTCTACAACTTCATCGTAATAATCTTAAAAATGTAGAATTTAATTAACGCCCTGAATATAATGTAATTAACGAATTATAGTAAATAATTTTTTATGCAATACTGTTTGTTATATCAAACCAAAAACCTTTGCATTTTCTAATATTTTATTTGACTTAATCAAGTCTAATGTGTGTGTGTGTGTGTGTGCGCGCGCGCATAAATATCTTATGTTTCACTCAACGTTTATCTGTCACTGAAATTAGTGTACACATTTTTTTTTGCCTCCACCCCAAAATTTTTTTGGCTCCCCCCACACTATGACTATGAGCATACATAATTTGAAAAAGAAACACTAAATTTTTCTTACTAATACTTTTAATGTTTTAGATTTTAATAATACAAATGTGATGTTTATTGAATTAAATTATACGTAGTTGTTAAATTATTAAAAAACTAAATTTTTACAATCAACAAGTTTTATTACATATTCCCTGGCGACAACTGAATGATCTAAATCCACATAATAGTACTTGGAAGATTATAGAGCAGCATTTTGGGAATGACGATATTCTGAATTATGATTTGGATTATATGGTACAAAATTTGGAAGACGAAGAAGATTTTGAAGAAACAGACCAATTAGAAGTAGATCAACCATACGATTGGATGGACGTAGCTGCTGGACCAAATACTATTCAGGAAGAAGTAGATCTAGGTAGAATAGAAATTTATATCAGATATAATTAGCATTCTATTTTGAATCAACAAATGTTGAATAAATTAGAAAATTTCATTGAAAAAGAAAAAGTAATAGAAATTCAAAGAAATGACATTGTTAATGTTCAATATAATCTGCCAAATATTGTTTTCTCTGATGAACAACAAGAGCTGACAAATATATTTGAAAAACAACTTAGTTATCGAAACAACGAGAAACAACGAGGTAACGAAGAAGTACTTCCGATTAAAAGAATTGTTATTCAAGGAAAAGCCGGTTCTGGAAAGGGTACTTTAATTAATTATTTCACTTGTCGATTGAGTCAAACATTGGGATTATCTTCTTATCAATTGCTTGCACCAACTGGTGGATCAACTCCAAACTTTTATTAGAAGTACATAAAGTATTTAGAGAACTCAGTTCACACTCACTTGCTCAATTTCAATAGGAAATTCGTGGTTGTAAATTTCTGTTTATAGATGAAATGAGTATGATTGGAGTAGTCTTTTGAGGAAAATTGATTTAAGAGTACGCAGAGCTATTCCATCAAGACAAGATGAACCGTTTGGTGGATTAATTTGTATATTTTTTGGGGTATATTAATCAGTTACCTCCTGTTAATGACAGACATCTTTACAGTGATAAAATTGAAGGAAGTAAATTCCTTTTAGAAGGAAAATTATTATTTACATCAAGTATTCAAAAGTATTTTTTTTATCGTCATCATTTCGACAAAATTAATCTCAAAAAATATTTCGAGATATACTTGATCGTGTTAGTAATGGTGAATGTTAAGTTCAAGACTATGAAATATTAATGACACGTAGTATACAAACTTTTTCACAAAATGAACGTCATTGTTTCAACGATGTAATTAGGTTATTTGCAACAAATGAAAATGTAAAAGAATTTAATCATCAAAAGTTAAAAGAATTTCATCAACCAGTTGCTTATATTCCAGCTATTCATAAATGTTCTAAAGCAAAATCAGCAAGTGTAGAATTATCAGGTGGACTTGAACCATTTTTAATTTTATCAATTGGATCTAAAGTTATGTTACGTTCTAATTTGTGGGTTGAAACAGGATAAGTGAACGGAGCTTTAGGTTACGTTGAAGATATTATCTATGAAGAAAATCATGGTCCACCTGATCAAATGCCACGAGTGATAATGGTTCGTTTTGAAAATTATTTTCATTCGACTTATGAAAATAGTGGTTGTATTCCAATTCCACCTATAACTAAATTTTGGAAAAGTGGAAATATTAATTGTTCAAGGAAACAATTTCCGTCATAATTAGCCTGTGCAATTACAAATCATAAGTCTCAAGGTTTAACCGTAGATAGAGCTGTTGTAAATATTGGAGAAAAGGAAACTTTTATTGGTTTAACATATGTTGCGTTGTCGAGAGTAAAAACTTTAGAAGGTTTAGCATTAAACAGAACATTTTCTTACGAGAGATTTTGTAATATAAAAATTCACATATGTTAAAGTGTAGAAAACAAGAAGAAACTTGAATGAGAAATTTTCTATCTGATTTAAAATGTATCTAATTATTGATTTAATTAATAATTAATTATGTTAATCTTTTTTCTTCTAACTATCTAATTATTAATTTAAAAAAATAATTCTCTATTGTATTTTTTATATTTAAAAAAATAAATATAAAAAATCAAAATATGGTTTTTTAGCCATAAAAATATTTCGAAAAATCAAAAATTACTTTTGTTTTAACTAGCTAAAAGCATGGTTTGATGGTGATTCCTAAAGCTCAAATATAAATATTGTGATTATTTATTTGTACGTAATATTATTTGTATTTAAGCTTCGCGAGTCACCACAAAGCCATGCTTTTAGCTAGTTTATTAAAATACTATCGAATTTAAGTTCTGTTCACAGGGTTTTAAAAGCTATTTTTACATTTTAGAGTTTGAATACACCTTTATTTAAACGTCTGTGGTTTTTCAGGTTACTTTGCTAAAACCTAGTTACAGAAAAAATAAACATTATTCATATTCAAATATGGACAGAACTAAAAATAAACTGTCAGGGAAACTCCGGAATTGACACCCGGAGTAAAGTAGCAATTAAATTAACCCTTACCTTAAAGGATAAAGTAAGCAGGATTCGTAGAACTAAGACAGAAAATGTTCTCGTATTCCGCTAATTGTTCTGGCATCTGTCGCTGAGGAACTGAGCAACCAGCACGATTTAGATTGTTCATCCAGTCAGCACATTGCGTAGAGGCAGGTGAGACAGCCGGTGTGACACTCCTTGTTGGATTTCTAAACCTAATGTGCCCCTACCAATGAAACTAGTCTCTATTTCTTATTTAATTAACATACTTTATTTATTAAATGATTTAAATAGCTTTATTTAATATATAGTTTAAATAATTCAATAATATAACTTTATTTAAATAACTGTTCAAATAGCCTAGATCTTAAATTTAAGTTGTTTTATATTAAAACTAGTTTACTGACTTGAAATTACACAATTTCACAAATGTTTTAGTGAGATTAGAACTTATAAGCATAGCTACATTTTCATTTGTACAATTAGGTAGTTCAGTTAAAGTTTTCAGGAGGGGGCTGAAAAGTAATCATGTCTAAAACGAGGACGATAAAAATTTAGGAAACACCTACACAGACGCACAATGGTAGCCTACAAAGAATACTTCATAAAGCCACAACCGAAGCTTTAAGTAAAGAAAAATGTTTTGTTTAGATAGTACGAAGTCCATGTAATATATCTGGAATCAAAAGATAGAAGTAAGGCAAAATAATTTGGATAAATACAAGGGAAACAGTAGATAAAAGAGATTCAAAAATTACATTA
This sequence comes from Magicicada septendecula, assembly GCA_034769895.1. NCBI lineage: Eukaryota > Metazoa > Arthropoda > Insecta > Hemiptera > Cicadidae > Magicicada > Magicicada septendecula. Next base: position 116,892,092 of record CM068374.1, on the reverse strand, counting down.
ACAGTACAATTGCAATCAAATAAACTACGTTACTCACCGTCAGAGGCTTAATTATTATACTTGCGATGTTACACTATACTCAACATGTTTCGGGACAGCTTGTCCCATCTTCGGGAGTAAAACACATACTATTCAACCTCCTGTTTTAATCCTGAAGGTGGGACAAGCTGTCCCGAAATATGTTGAGTATAGTGTAACATCGCAAGTATAAGAATTTAGCCTCTGACGGTGAGTAACTAGTTTATTTGATTGTCATACAAGTGGCTTGGTACTGTAAATAAAACTTAATATTAGTACAATTGTATATAGTATAAGGTAGAACCAGTTTTTAATAAGCAAAAGAGACGTAACAAGAGAACTGAAACCGAAGAGAGTTTGTACTTACAGAGACATTTTTATGTAATATTATTGGACATTTTTCAAATGAAACAAGAAAATAAATGTATATTACATATCATATACTATGTCAAAATGGTAACATCAAGTATCCGCACAGAATACAGAACAAGATATCAACAAACGATATACAACGAATTGCCTTTAATACAGATAATAACTTTGATTATATGGGCAGCGAATTAAACTAGGCCTAAGTAGAACAATAGAACAACAAAATTGAACACAAAAAGTTAATATATTCGAATGGATGTTTGGAACTCCATGTGGAATATTTTGGAAAGCAGAAATAGAAGACAAAGTATTTATCTAATTTTGTAAAACATGAGTAGTAACACCATAGTGAATAGATATCATTTTTACGACGTGAATAGAATAATATTTTTAACAATTTTAGACCTGACAAGCTCCCCATGGCGTTATTAAATAGTAGTAACATTAAAAATGTGATCTGTGAATATGAATATGATGACAAAACGGATTTTCAAAAATAAACGTTGGTTAAGTCTGTATAGATGATGCTTTAATTATCCCGACGTTCTCATTTCATTTTACACGCAATTAAGGTACCTTTTTTAATTACACGAATGAACGTACACAACGTGTACTATGCACAGAGAGAGAGAGAGAGAGAGAGAGAGAGAGAGAGAGAGAGAGAGAGAGAGAGAGAGAGAGAGAGAGAGAGACAGACAGACAGACAGACAGACAGACAGACAGACAGACAGACAGACAGAGACAGACAGACAGACAGACAGAGGCAGAGAGACAGACACACACACCAAACACACACTTATTGCATATAAAACGCACGCTCGAAGTACCGGCTGAAACGAACAAAAAAAACATGGTTATTACGTTTTACACCGTCCAGTTTATTTTTATCATTTGTAACAAACAAGAAAGCAGGTAGAATGGTCATGTTACCAAGTATTGGAGGAAACAACAGCTATAAATAAAGCCATCTTTTCCTATTATGTCAATTGTATTAGCTGATCATTTGTTGAATGCACCGTTACTACATTCCCTCACTGTCTCCCTCATCCTCTCTACTTTCTTTTGCATAGTTTTTTTCTTTGCATGATTTGACACATACCTCGGTTTCAAACGTTCAATTTCTTGTTAGCGTATTTTTTTAGCCCTTCCACTCGGAGAGTATTACATAGTTCAATGGTGTGTTTTATTTACAAAACCCTTTTAACTTTCTACGCAATACCATACTGGACAACAACCCGTTACGTTTTTCTTTTCTTCAGCAGCGTGCTAACATAGGCCTACTATTCGGTTTTTATAGGGGTTTCTCCTTCATGTAATTAAATTTTACTCCATTAATACAAATATTTCTTGAGTAAGTTGTTTACATTTGTATTTCACATAAATAAACACACATACACAACGAACGTATTTTGTTTTTATTATCAAATTATCCACATACTATATTCATTTCATTTATACGGAATATTCTGTATGGCAGCGGAAAAATGTAATATTAACTTATTTGTAATGACTCTCTCAAATCCGTCAGTGGAGGATTAGTATCATGCCTTATGAGAAAGCAGTGTTCGAGTTATGAAAACCTACGTTTAAACGTAATACTGATGCTACCTTTAAATGTCAGATAATAAAGAGAAGTAAAATGTTTTTGCCAGTTAATGTTTATCTGAATTAATGTTGAAACGATACTTATTATCAAATAGTATTCACTGATTATTACTGATGATATTTGTTCTATCTTTCAACATCCACTTTCTCCATTTGCATGTAGGCTCTTTACCTGACATCTGTGATGCTGTAATTCACAAACATGGTAAGCGATTTCAGCAGGATATTTCAGCAACGAAGTGACGACATCAGGGTAAGTAGGAGAGACCTCTATGTTGGCATACTACTGTTGAACAGTGACGACAAATGACCACAACAGGAGTACAAGTGACAAGCGAAGAGAAAACGACTGAGCACAGAAGAAAGGCACAGTTGTGTTTCGAACCACATTAATTTTATGGACTGCAAATTCAAATAACTTATAAGATATTACGTAAAAACATTTTGAAGACATTTTTTACAACCTAAGCTTTTTTGCATGAATTTTTAGAATGACTGGATATAGCGCGAGTAGTGTATTGCAAAAACTACACCTACAAAATTATTTTGAAGATATGTCCGTTTTTCTGGAAGAAAAATTAGTAACATTTTACTATTTTTAGGAAAGATTACTTTTCTGATGTCCAATGATATTGAGGAGAATGGAAGAATGGCGGGAGGGGATAAGAAGCAGGAATGAAAGGAGGGGAATGGCCGTGGAAACTAAGAGACAAAGTAATTTTAAAGAAAGAATAAATTGGCTGGGTCAGCAACTCATCACTAGCATTGCTTTCAGATTCGGAAGTTTTGATAGAGCGTCGAGTAGCCTGATGGGCGAATATGCGGCTAAAATAATAATAATTATTATTGTTACAACAACAACAAACAGATTAATAATAACTTTTTAAAATATATACGTCACTTACTTGATAAGATGTTGAGTATGTTACATAAAAGGTGTTCAAACGTTTAGATTACATTAGTGTTCAGATATTAAACTATTGCTTTCCGTATGATTGGGCACTTCTTTCAATACGGGTTTGTAACATAGTTTCGTCGCGGTAACGTATACAGTAATATTTTCTATGCAAAAAGATTATATACCGTTGTTGTGGCTGTTTTTAACATTAATAAAATTAAATCCAATGAGAAATTATTCAAACAATGTCACGTGATATTTGTCGGACAGTATTCCCCTTGGCTGCGTGTTGCAGTCTTTTTGGATTCACAATTTACGATTTTTCACCGACGTATGTCAACAGAATTATAACTGTTTAGTGCTGGTTATTAACAGTATTACATCCCACGTTTGTGGTCATTATTCTCATAGTGGAAGCGCCTGCATTAGAATACACCTCTGCAGATATCGTATCTTTGTGCGTAACAACAGTATTTGTTGTCATAGTTGCTGGTTTTCATGTTAAATGCTTCACAATTTTTATAAGCATTTGGAAAAAGATTGATTACGTGGACAAATCACTACAGTCCGCAGGTTTCAGAATACCGCGTTCGACGAACAGACGCATATGTGCCACAATACTACTAGTGAGCGTTCCTACACATATGGCCATCGCTTACCACCGAATTCGTAACTGGGTCATCACGAATCGTACACAGTCTACAGTGAGTTTTGCGCTGGATATTATTACGTATTTTTCTGTACTCTTCTCTGTGAACATATGTCGTTTTGCAATGTACATTATAAAGCAGAGGCTAAGCCTGCTTCGTGAAGCGGTTTTTAAATGTACTGTCCGAAACGTGGCTTGGGACAGCGATGACCCTGAATCGACTTCGTCTGAAACTGTGGGACCACGTGCAAAGGTTGATTTTATTGAACATTTCCATAAACTTATTTGCAGTGTTAACAGTATTTACGATTCGTATTCAAACATTAAACAGCTGTACAATAATTATTACCGACTGCATTATGCGATAAACCTTGTGACATACAGCGTTACAATACTTTTTGCTATTTACGATCGGAATCATTTATTTTTCACTTTTGTTTCGCTGATATTCGTGCTGTATGACTTTTTAATCATTTCTGCAAGTGTATCTGTAACCGATGAGTTTCAGGACATTTATTTCGTTATGTACACCGCTTTGTTTACGAATGAGCACTCTTTTAAAAATCATAAACTGGAAAATGCTAATTACAAGTTTGCTCATTTAGACTTAACTTTTGACTGCGGGTATTTTGTGTTAGACTTTTCAATCTCGGCTGTAATAATTGACTTAGTTTCTTTGCTTATCTTTGTTATGTTACAATACTAGAGATCTATTTACATTTTCGTATTGTGTACACTACGTAAGATTAGTAGTCTAATAACGGCTATTTGTGTAATTTACAGAATGTTTAATTTTAAGCAAAGATTAAAAAATATATACTGTTATTAAAACTGTTTGTAGTAATTATAGGCTTCTGTGAATAAGTATTAAATTTTTAATGTTATTAAATTCTATATAGCTTACGTTATTACTAACATATCTGAATCCAGCCGTATTTATCCCGACATAGACTGAAGTCCGTATTTCAATGCGGCATGGGTAGTGTAATTTCTTCTTACCAAGTTGTTGCAGCCTTATCATGTTCTTTTCTGTCTTGTGATGAACATGGATAAACATTGTCGGCCATTTAGCGTTTGAGAATTCTTTCCGCCGACGTATGATTGTAGAATTCTAAATTTCTAATCCATGGAGTAAACAGTTGTAGTCGTCTCAATACTCGTTAAATTACTTAGTTCTACTTTCTGGAGTCACGGCAGCTACACTCGATCATTCTGTTTATACTTACACGTTACTGTTTCCGGCGTGTTGTTGTTAAACTCAGATTTCTTCTGTGGATAATCCCTTTCAAAACTTTTACGCTCTCTATTAGTTCTTTCGTCAATGTCTACACTATATTTTGTCTCATTCTTTTCCTCCAGTGTTTGTTGTCTTTTTGAAGCTTGATCGATATTCTTACATTAATCGATTTCACAGATTCTTGATTTTTCTCAACATTGAACGATACTGTGTCCGACTGCTTAATGTTTTGATTCATATCACTGTCTACTAACTGTCAGTTACACTGTGTACTTTGGATGCATCCTGAACCTCCTGAAGCTAACTTTTTATACAAATAATTTAGTAAAAATATTGACGTAAGTTATGCGAAAAGTTATTAATACTGAATTTGTCAACAAGTGTATTTTTTGTTTGTATACTAATGTTTACGGTTGTGCGTGTCTAACAACTATTGTATTACGGATGTCTTAAGAAACGTGAAAACCTACAACCCCAGTTCTGAATAAATCTTTGCAATAGTGATATGTCTGTAATTTAATCTGACAACCGGCGTTCAAATATATGTATCTTAAGCGCACAAAATCTCAATGTTATTTCTCTTGTGCAATATTCCATGAAAACTTTGAAAGGAAATGACGTTCCAATACGAAGTACAGGTAAAATAATTATTCGGTACCTTCAACGAGGAAAAGACACTATGAATTCATAATTTTAATAAATTTAAAATATGTTCATTTAGTTGAAGGTAATGCTGTCTATGCTTACTTTTTATTTGCAGTCAGCCAGGTTGTGACACGTCTAGGCGACTCATTTTATCACCCTGACTTATAGACAATCGCATTATTATGTTACATTAAATTGAAACCTGTATACTCTTAATCATATTTCATTTAAACGCATTGTTCATTTCCCAACTGACAGATAGTAGTTCTTATTTTCTTCGTCAATGATTGTCTCTTTATTCTTTATTTATTATGTATCTTCATAAGTTTCAATCTGTTTAACTCTTCTTATCTACTATACCTAAGTCGTTTCGGGTAATTTACTATTAGTTTGATACGGTAATCTTTGTCTTCATCGAAATTTTGGGGTTCATTTTAATATGTTTTATAGTATTTAATTTTATACCGGTTTTAACGTTCTTATGAGAGTAACCCTAATGCACTCCCATTTCTACTCTTGTTTGTATTGTTTACTTGGTTTTCAACGTTAAATTGTTCTTAATAGTTTTCTCTTCCTCTTAAAAGAAACATCACATAGAAGCTGTGTAGCTTTGTCTACTTACCATTACTTTATCAACTACGGCACAAAATATCTTGCTCTCTGATTAATAACGAGAACCCTATCGACCAGCTTAGAACATTTTCCACCCGTTCCCGTCCAGTGTGACAGGTGAAGGCCACGTACAAGTATGTTCCAGATTCTTCAAGAGCGCACTTCAAATACGCATTAGCGACAGCAATGAAGTAAGAATGGGAAGATTCCAGAAAACGTGCGCTACGTATATAAGGGACAGAGGCTGGCTTTGTGAATCAGTTGTGTTGAGCGATTTCCTTAGCGCGGATCGAGCGTTTGCAGTGGTATCGTAGCAAAGTTATGTTGCATTATATTGTGCGGATTTCTTTATAGTTGTCGTTATTATTGCGTGTGTACAATAATTACTAATGGATTATTACTTAATTGTTGTAAGAGTCTATCTTGTTGATTACAATTTATTAATTGTGATAATTTAAGCTGGTTATTAGTGACTTCATTGGTGCCTTGTATTTTGTTTTCCACTGTCCTTACGACGATCAGTGAGACCGTTTTAGCAATACTTTATTTAGATCCGTCCGTGTTGAGGAATTGTAGGAATAACAATAGTTTTGCGATTGGCAACCACGTTTTATGGCATAGTTCGTACTGAAAACATCAATTATTAACAACAGACTTCAGACCTGGTTTTAATAAGTTCATCAATTTGTATGGTAACGACGAGAAAATTAAAAATATCTTTATGACAGTCACACCTAATCGTCGTCGGTACAGTGAAGACAGAATAACAGACACTAATGGAGTTACTAATTACAAAATTAATTAAACACAAGTAGCAGTTATAAAACAACAAATCACTCTTAAAAACAATTCAAGTTAAATTTGTCCAAAAATTGACGTAGGCTTATTACAGTTTCGCACTGATTAGCACAGTAATCACTTCCCACTAATCCGCAACAATAAGTCACCAGCTGTCACTGAACTGAGCCACTCCTAAATCCGGTATTTATACCTCCGCGCGTTCCATTGTAGACAGATAGCAAGCTTGGATGCTGGTATTGTAGTCGCGTAAACGTCTGGAAAGGGGCATCCGCATCTTGCGTGACCTAGAACGTAATTCTGTCGCGTAGAATGACCTGTAAACGTCTGGAATGAACTCGCGTGACACGAATCTTGTAGGCAATCAGCGATACGATATTATTCATTACCACAGCATTGCACTATTGAATGGAAATTTTTCTACCAAAGTTGTGATAACCATAAAAAATGTTAGTATTAAATTTTCGTAATGGACACTCACGTTATTGTCACTGTTGTGTTAGAAAATTCCAAAACAAGGTGTCTACGATAATTAATTTAATTTTTCTTAATTATTCTTACTGAATAACCACATTACACCATAAGTGTCGTTTCACATTTGTTATAATTAAATGCTTAATTTTGAATAAAAGAATGTAGATTAAAATAGTCCTACCTAAACATGTATGTTTTCTTTCCTAAAATAGCTATGATAGACTTATATTGCAAGCATTCATCTGTAAATGAATGTGTTTTTATTAAAAATACTTTTTTGGATTTTTAATAGCATATTTTTCTTATTATATGTGACATTATGGCTTTGATTTACGTTACTAACGGAGAACTATGAGGACGTTGGCCTAACGTTCAAGTGGAATAGTCATGTATAGAAAGGAAGAATCAAATATTTTAAATTATGTAACATTAATTTCTGCTTACACATTTGACGTGCAGAAATGCAGTATTTCCCCAACCTTATTTTACATATCCATAGACGACATTTTGAGAGCATGGAAATCCAGAGTGATTTCGGGAATATAGCTTAACAAATCAATTTGTATGGGTTCCCCGCTATATACGGATGACATAGTTCTTATTCAAGAAAATGAGGTGCTTTACAAAGAGCTATGTTTAAATTACAAGAAATAGCAAGAGAGTACTCACTGACAATTTCAGTGAAAAAGACTAGAACCATGGCCTTTAAAGGGAAATATCCAGTGGGAACCAAAATAGTTATGAAAAACAGCACTTTAGAACAAGTGAGCCGTTTTAAATATCTCGGATGTGCAGTTAGTTATGCTGAATATAATATAAAATATAAGACAAATAAATTTAGAAATACTTTTGGTACGATTCATATAAATATTAGAAATAAAACATAACACAACACAGGGATTAAATTTTATAAGACAATTTATCTTACCCATTACTATTTATAAAACAATACCCACATTGACATATGCAAGTAAGGCGTGGGTAAAAAAAAAGGAATGCGGCAAGATTCAGAGTGCTGAAATTCAGTTTCTTCAACGTACTTTACACTGTACTTACAAGATAGAATATTGAAATGAGGATATCAGAAGAGAACTCGAAATAAAGGAATTATTTCAGCTTACAGAAAACAATGGTGGGATCACTTGCAACGATGACAGAGGATCAATTGCCAAAAGCGGGATTGAACTATAAACCCATTGGTAAAATAGACATGGGTCGTCCAAGAACGAGATAGATGACGGAACAGGTTTATATAACCTAATCTTTGAAGAGAAGAAGATATGTGACTTCAGTGGCGACTGAAATTGAACAAAGTATGCAGACACAAAACAAATCTAGCTGCTGACTGCGTCTTACTTTTAGGTGAAAGTGATTTGTGTTTTGGTGGATGTGAATCCGTTTGAATAGTCTGGGAGAGCAAAATAAGTAATGCTTTTCCATAGAGGTACGATAAACTTTTATTCTTTTTCGCTTCAGTCGCAGTAAACTAAATGAACGCACAGATAAACACACGCAACGCAAGTACAGCTTCCCTCTTACGAGATCGTCACTTCGTTGCCAAGAAAATGTGTTTCATTAAACGTACTCTGCCGTTCCTTACAACAAATTGCTTGATAGTAACCTGGTAAAACAAGATTCATGATTATTTAATTGTAACGTTAACTCCTGTTTTACCTGAATATTAAATGTAGCAGCAACATTGTTATACTCATTACCTCCCATGTTACCGTTCACCCATTTTTCTTATCTAATTAAGCTTCCATTTAATATATAACATAATCAGTGTTTAGAGTAATACTATTGTCTAAAGTGTATATAAGGATTTGCATAAATAAATATGTCTCTAATAAAGCCTTCATGTTTACTAAGTACGATGACGCTTACCAGACAGTACTGCCAATTTAACTGATTTAGTACTACACTAAAATATTGACTGCGTCTATTAAAAAAACAAATTATCTGTTCATCGTATTAACCCATGTAGCATTTAACGAAGGTGGTTGAGTCAAGATCGATGTGCAAGACGATATTCCTTACAGAAAACGAGGAAATAAATTGGGAACAAGGGAACATTAACCCCTCTATTTGTTCGTGTCTTGTAGGCCTACTTAAAAAATTGTGCATCACTATGTCCATATGTCATACGATCAAGTAGGCTGTTCATTTTAATTGAAAATGACGATAATCTATTTAGTTTATAATCTAGTTGGTTTATTGATTTTTGCACCTGACAAGTATACAACGATATAGGCCTACATTATGTCCGAGTAAAATCGATTTAACCACTTTATTTATCAACCTTAGTATATACTCATTTACCGCATTTTCTCTATTTTCCTATTACTGTTTAATTGTAATGTCTATCAACCCTTAATAGTATTTGACAATTTCCAAACAAAATCTAGTGTGTTATTGTTACTTTAGCTTTATACATGTTATTACACTAAATTGTTCTAATTATGATCACACAATTATATAGTTAGTTCAATTTCTAACTGATTGTCATATTTAAATAATGTCGACGAATATTATTTACAAGGCCGGTGCAAAGGTATATAGTGCAAGATTATGGTAGCTTTCATTGTGTCATCACATTTCAATGATTTACCTTACGAATGTAGTTTAAATTTGTACAAAATAATACGTCACAGGATACAACATTTCCAGTTACACCTTTCTTACTTTGAAGATTTATATATTGCTATAACCGACAACGACACCGTAGGGAAGAATGCCTGCTTTTAGAAATATGAATAATTACAAACAAAAGAATGAGAATTAAGATGTCTATTAATATACTTGTTTAGGGAGCTAGTTTGGAGTCACTAACTGGTGACGCTAATTTTATTTAAAGATGTCTGTAGTGAATGTACATATAGGCCTATACTATACTACAAAGTATTATTACAAGTTTAAATGCAACAACCTCAATGCAGCGACAGTCAAAATGTTACTTCATACATTAAATAACGAGTTATAAACCTTTTCTATAAATAAAGATGCACTTGGATACTAACCATCTAACCAGACTATTGTAAAGATATTAATTTGATGGCCAGTTTGTTTTATATATGCATCAGAATCAAAAAATGTTTTATTACAATTAACGGTGATCAAATTAAGAAAGACAGAAGGCTTCAACATTCGTAGAGCAAATGGATGAAACAAGAAATTCTCTAGAGAACAAGCTAAATAAATTACAGAACTATTGTGTTTAGTAATCTATGAAAAAAATGAGGATGGCTCGGTGTAATTTGTCAGCTTGACAGATACAAACAATGGGATTAATTTGTATGATTAATGTTGTAAAGCATTGTGTCGTAGTTGCCATGTATGTCGCACGGACAAAGGGTGGGCAGTGACGTTTAATTGTTGTATAGAATTAGCGGGAATCAGAAAGGAGTAACAATTGTGTGACTAATTGTTGCCGAGTGATAAAATATATAAACGGATAACACATGATTTAAACTACTTTTATTTTTAACAATCTCAATCACATAATAGGCCTATTTGCAGTGATGACTTTTGCTAAGTTCGTCAATGCGTCTTAACGTAAACTCATGAAATTAATAAAAACATCGAACAATTCTGCAGAAATCAGGAAATGTATGCAACCACATTTATGTTTATATAAAAAATATACGTATTTGAAAAATACTAGTGATGCTGGAAATTGTCAGAACATGTATATTATAACAAACATTGAAATAATTAGTGTTTAAAGTATTGGGGACACCGTATGTACGCCTATTACTCTCGTATACCGGTACTATTACAGAAATATAAATATGCAGACCTATGTCTACCCATGTTTAAAAATATTGTCAATATATTTTCATTATATTATACTTTTTCTCTCTACTTGGTATATAGCTACAGATTGTTCAAGATACAACACGTAAGTTTCAGAATATTCAGTGGAAACTGATTGGTCTACAATACGTGGTTTATAAAATTTGGGTAAAATAATTACAATTTTTACAGTCTGCCATTACCTTGGAAAACGTCCGATTATAATGTTTTATTGAATAATTGAGTTAATAAGTTAATTTTTGGAAATACTACGGCTATACTTACATAAGTCGTTCTTAAGTTGTTCATACTTGCACAATTTTTCCAAAATATATACCAGATTTTTAAATTTGAGCAATTTTAAGGTGTTAACATGGAAGCCCATTGTGTTCAGTATAAAAATTCTTACGTGACTTTAATTTACAACATACATAAATATGTTGCTACCTAATTATGAATTGTGGGTTCAATTATTACCGTTGTTATTTCTGTAGTTACTAGTGTATACCGTATAAGACCAAGAAGTCTAATGTGACCATCATTAACGTAAATTCACATAGACGACAGCAGATTTGATACTAGCTACTCACTTTGCAGTTGCCTAGAAAGCGAAAATTTGATTTGTAGACTTAACTAGAATTGTATTTACCTTACCCAGAACATTTTTTTAATAGCCGATTGTATTACCAATTGGTCTAACAAGTTTTAAAATGAAACTGAACGAAACTCATAATTAAAAGCATAAAATCTAATCTAACCAATCATAACGCTATAAAAATTAATCAAGTATTCGAGTCTACGTAGCTTCTAATAGAGTATAATTGTTAAATATTGAATGCATTTTATAAGCACACACACACACACACACACACACACACACACACACACAAACATTCAGTATGTTTTGAAAATATTGTAAAATGGACAAGCACATACTAAGGCAGAAATTACAAAACTTTTAATGTGTAGAATAATGTTTGACTGTGTAACACCTGGAACAAAGCAGTAGCTAGTTATGGAAATGTATTGCTTACAGAAAAGTTAAAAACAAACAATTATCACAACTATGTGTAAAATTAATTAACTAGTTGAAACTGGGTTGAAATTGTTTTAAGTAGTTTGAAATAATTAAGTCTCAAGATGTGTTCTGATCGAATGTTATAGAAAAATAGATATTATTTACTCCCGAGTAAACAAAGAAACTAGGTTTTATGAACACAAATTTATAATAAATTTGTGAATCGCCTGATGTCTAGAAATTAGACTTAAAAACCTATACTTATGTAAACAATATCGGTATGAAAAACCATACATGACTTCCATGTTCTAAGATTTATATTTAAAATCATATTCGAAATGAAATATTTCCATAGAAACTACTTCTTTCTACTGATTGCTTCAGTCTTAACCACAGTACTGTGGTCACTAACGTATACCACCTCACGTTTTCGCACTCGATTTTTACTGTGATGGCAGTCGATGGCACTACCGAAAAGTCTGGTTTTGCAGAAAACATTGGACTACGGCTAAACACCCCGTGAAGGAATTTTAACAAAGAACTACTTCTTTGTTGCCGATAACGTAGTACACATATAAAAAATTCTCCACTCCCCTTTCATCTATAATTTTCATTAATAGAAAATTACCACCACCCCGTTCGCCTAACCTCTTCATTTATAGATATTTCATCTACGTTTCTACAGTGGATTATTATGAGCTTCTTATCAAGATACTTTATTTATCAAAATTAAGTACTTTACTCTTTTTAAAACATAAAACGTTACAGGTAAACTACCCCTTTCTCTTAATCGATCTTCACCAAAAATAATTAGACCTTCAGTTCCCTACAATTCAGGGATGCATGCAAAAAAACTATTTGATTCTGTTTCAATTTGCGGCAGTTACCGTTCGTCATGAAAACATTTCTCTAGTTACAACATAAAACGTTGCAGGTAAACTACCCCTTTCTCTTAACCGACCTTCACCAACACCAATAGGTCTTGAGAACTCTAAAATAGAGGGCTGTATGCAAAAAATTATTTGATTCTGTTTGAATTTGGGGCTCTTATCGTTTGCCATAGGAAATACCCTTGTTAAAATATAAAACGCTGTAGGTAAACTACCCCTTTCCCTTAACCGATCTTCAACAAAATCAACATGCCTTGAGTTCTGTATAATTAAAAAAGGTATGCAAAAGAGTAGTTGGTTGAATTTACGGCAGTTATCGTACGTCAAAAAATATTACCCTTGTTAAAACATAAAACGTTGCAGCTAAACTACCCCTTTTCCTTAACCGATCTTCACCAAATACAATAGGTCTTGAGAACTCTACAATTTAGGGCTGTATGCAAATAATCATTTGATTCTGTTTGAATTTGCGGCTGTTATCGTTTGCCATAGGAAATACCCTTGTTAAAACATAAAACTTTGCAGGTAAACTACCCCTTTCCCTTAACCGATCTTCACCAAAAACAATACGCTTGAGAACTCTACAATTCAGGGCTGTATGCAAAACATTATTTGATTCTGTTTGAATTTGCGGCTGTTATCGTTTGCCATAGAAACAATTTATCCTTGATTAAAAAAACCGTTGCCGGTGAACTACCCCTTTGCTTTAACCGATCTTCACCAAAAACAATAGATCTTGAGTACTCTACAAATTAGGGCTGTATGCAAAAAATTATATGATTCTGTTTGAATTTGCGACTGTTATCGTTTACCATAGAAAAAAATCTACAGACACAAAGACACACACAGACACTTTTCGAAAAATGACTTTTTCATGTTTTGAGTGTAATACAATCAGAATCTGCAATAATCTCGAACACGATTTTTTTTGCCATCACCATACTTTCATTTTCTTAAGGAACATGGAAGTAAAACCGGCTAGATAAAGCATATTTTGTGGATAAAGAGATAAAGAGCCACAATAACTAGCCAAATGTGAAAGTCTAAAGTGTTTTAGTGCATTATTTTTAACGAATAAGAAGAAGATAAATTTCCAGAACGAGACAGAATAGACACCGCTGGATACGACAAGGTCACTTTAGCTTAGCTCGTCACAGAGTACAGACACGATCCGCCCGTGAATGAGATTAAACAATATTTTAAAGAAAATCGTTAAACATAACCGCGAATCGTGAGTGCGGGACTTCATTAGTTATCAGATTATAAATAATCAAGCAAAGTGCAACAAGATATAAGAACGAAAAAAAAATTAAATGTTAATAAATGATAAGTATTAAACTCACCTGCCAGTTAATTATTGTGTATTAATGATCTACTCAGTCACTGTGTTAACATGTTCAATTTCACAATAAACGGAACGTGTAGTTAAGTGCACTCAGGAATACATTCACTAGCACACGAACATTACTTGCAAAAACATTATTTAATTGTAAAATAAATATAAACATGTCTTAATACTGGTTAATGAAATAATTGCAAAAATTTCAACTAGCGCTTCATGTGAGAGATTGTGGAACCAAATTTCAGCTTGAGTTAATGAATAACTAATGCCGCTAACTGGTGGGAAAAATTTGTATTTGTTGTACTATCTGCAAAGGTAGATGATAAAGAGTGATTTGTTTAAAAAAAATTGTATAGAATTAAATACGAGCGTATATATGTAATGAAATTAATTTGTTGTGTAAAGTCTATAAATTGTTAAGTACTGCCACCCTGAGATACAAGAGTCATTATTTCATACTTTAATATAGATACATTCAAATAATAAAAGAGCACACCACTTTTAAAAAGAGCAGTGCAGTGTGTGTGTGTGTGTGTGTGTGTGTGTGTGTGTGTGTGTGTGTGGTTATACTATACAAGCTAATATAACAGTGTTTACCGAATGCGGTTAAAAAATGATTTGACTCAAATCAAACATAAGTAGGCTATAAAACAAACTTAAAATTTTATAAACATCTGTCGGGAATAAACTAAAGTAATTAATAAATAAGCAAAAATATATTAACATATAAACGAATGTTTTAATCTTTAATTAATGATTCCTTCCTTTAATTCAAACTCTATGTTGTTTGAATTCTTGCATTAGTAATAATAAAACTCTTCAACAATAACATGCTTTTGCCATTTTTTTACCAATATATTGTAAAAATTTGCAAACGCTTTCAACCAACGAGGAAATAAATTTAAATGGAATGCAAGTTGTTCACAATACAAGTAATTACAGCCTATTGTTCCTACAAGGTGATGTTCATTTTTCTCAGGGCGCTCTGTGTTCTACTAAAACACGGAACTGAATATATTGTAATTATTATCGTGTCATATCAGGGGAAGCTTTTGTCACCTGAAAATCTCATTAAACTTGGTATCGTACCTTTGAAAAAAGCCTTTAAGCCTGTAAACGTAGCATTCTTCTAAAAGGTAAATAGCATTTCAAGCGAGACGGAGATTTGTTAGCCATTCACACACGTATAGGATTCCAGACACGTAAAGATGAAACACAAGTGGATTTTGAGAAAAATTATATCACATATTCTCAGATTTGTTGGTGACAAAACATCACAAAATTTGTTTGTTGTTGTAAAACGCAGCTATCAACTTGATGAATGAGTGTAATACAACACCCTCGCATCCCACCACACACAAACACACACACACACAATACTATTTTTTATAGAAAAACTATTTTTTCCTGGAAATGAGGTATATAAATCAATATTTCTACTTGCAATTTGAAAATGTATCACAAACCCCTACACCTAAGAATATGAAGTAAAATTTGAAAGTAAAAAGTAGTCCAAACTAACAGGTGTATTAGAGCTCACTCAAGATGACATCTATCCTTAAATGAGCGCAATATCATCAGGTGAAGATAAAGGTCCCTTAAACTGGAGGCCGTAAAAATTTATGGTTGAATTTTATCGAGTAATTTTGTTGTTGCGCACAAATTGCTCACAAACTTTGAATCGTATTAGTTAACCATCATCAAAAGATGTTTCGTTTCTTTTAAATAAGTAGAGTGTACACACATACACACACACACACACATATATATATATATGCGTCTTTTGTTTAAAGGAATCAACATATTTAAAAATATATTCTCCTTCTTATAAGTGTGTACATACTGATAAGTAAAAAAAATGTTTAAAAAATAAATTACGAACTTCACGTCAGTATAGCTTATAATAACGTAAAGTTCATTTTATATATAGGAAGACTAAGAAGAACAATAAATAATATATATTATTATATAATAATGATAGTATATTTTTTAAATTAAAAAAGACCATCCGAAATTAAAACAATATATACTCAAAAATTATTTAAATATTTATCGCTTTTACGTAAATTTTCACGTAAAAATGCTCAACTTCGATTTTTGTTATTGTTGCATTAACTACAGTATTTACAGTTTATGTGAACTATCTACAGATCAATTCTAAATTCTTTATTATGTAATTATTCTTCTGTTTTCTCTATTGTCTTTTTCTTTTTAACAAGTCAGTTTATCCTCATTTTATCGATCATTATTCACAGATGTGTGTGTGTGTGTGTGTGTGTGTGTGTGTGTGTGTGTGTGTGTGTGTGTGTGTGTGTGTGTGTGTGTGTGTGTAGCCTCCAGCCTTAAAAATAAGAGCTTAAAAAACGATACGTTTTATTTCAACTTGTATAATTGAAACGTCACAACATTTAAAGTTTAAATGAGCTTAGTTCGTTTTAATAGGTAAATTAGACATCGCATTTAGAAAAAGAAAAAATAGTTGTTTTGATTGAGTTGTTTTGATTGTTCATCATCTTTTTTCACAGCACTGAACTTTACAGAATATTTAAACTTTCAACTTGTGAAACTTACTTGTCGTTTCTTCTTGTACGTGTTTCCGCGTGGTGTTCGCCTTCGTCAGCTTTGAGACAGACTGCCATTAACTTGTAACGGTTTTTATTTTACAGTTTTTTTTATGTTTTACGGTTTTTATGTTAGTACCAACATAGATACTAATCTTGAAATATTACACTACTTACCCAAAGGTCGAAAACTTAACACAGCAGAACAATATGAAATATACACACACCACACAACACAACCAAACAACATACTTAACGACCAATTACAGTATAAATCACACACACTGTTTGACACAATTATACATAAAACTAACAATAATTTGGATCCCCGCCCCAATCCCCTTCCTCCACACACCACCCCCACTATACCTTTCAAAATAAAAACCGTTACAAGTTAATGGCAGTCTGTCTCAAAGCTGACGAAGGCGAACACCACGACGAAACGCGTACGAGAAGAAAAGACAAGTAAGTTTCACAAGTTGAAAGTTTCAATATTCTATAAAGAAAAAATGTTAGCAGAAACACATTTTTAGGGAAAAATTAATTTGTTATTAATTGAGTATTAAAATAGCTCAGATTCATATGTAACTGGCTCATCAGGTGTGAGAGAAAAGAGTTATTTAGTTCTAATAGACCTTTGCGAATACTTGAACAATGTGTTTAAACATAAATAACTACACACGACCTTAGTTTAATATAACTTTTTTTTTCAAATAAGTAATATATTACGTAGGTAATTGATTAATAAGTTAAGTGAATTCTCGTTTACTTGAGGTTACTGAATACCGAGCAAATTTGTATAATTATATTATTAGGTGTGTGTGTGAATAATTGCTTATGTGTAAGTAAACTTACCTTTAGCTAACCGTTTTTAAGAAGTAACTACGTAATTCGTGATTCAATTAAACCGTAAATCAAGATAACTGAATTCATATTTAATTTTACATTAAATAAACAAACTACTAGTGAAATGACTAATTACATATCTTTATCAACTTTTAATTCATAGTTCAAAGTTTCATTAAATTAGTACTCAATTACCCAATTATTATATCAATATAATATTAAATGCACAATAAGCAAACAATTTTGGAATAACTCACTGAATACTTAAAATTAGTAGAAGAATTTCTTTTACATTCTTTTAATTGTCCAGCAACATTATTGCATAAGTTAGAAGGCTTGCTGTTAATATTCACATTTTTTAAAGGTACCACGTTCTTATTCAAATTGCAAAGTTCATATACTCTCTCTAATTTTCCTGTTAATATGAGTTTATTAATGACACAGTGTAACAAAATCGGTGAATTTAATGTAAATTTTATTCTTCCGATCTTGCATAAACGTATAAAATATAATTCCTACATTAAACAATAATTTACGACACATCAGATTCGTTCAGAAAGCAATAGCTTAATCTCATGGCGTCTGTCCAATACGTAAATGGCTGTTGACTTCGTGGCCTGACTATAAATGACATCAAAGCTTTGGGCGTGTTTTTCTGAAGATGTCAGTGATTTATTTTAATGGTCATTTACACGCTACTAACTACTCTTGAGAATTAAAAAAAAAACATTAAAAAAGTGATTTTTGTTTGTGAGTATGGTTTAATGCCAGAAATCTACGATATATAATGACTGAAATTATTTAAAGGGCAGACTAAGCATGTCACAGAAGAATAACGTAAGAAGGACATTTGATGTGAGATTAGTAAAGAAGTAAGGAAACAATAGACACCATTTAAGAAACAAAGGGGAATGGGACTACTCTAAACGAGTGTATGAATAAGTGAGGAAAGGAGTAATCAGACGATAATGTACATTTAACTATATGTGTAGGCGGCATGTGGGTGCTGCAAAAAATCCTTATATATTAGCTGCACTGTAATTTCCAAGTCAATTAAATAAGTGTGAACCAGAGAGCACATCGGGAAAACATATGTTAATAGTGTTAATGAAGAATGATATATTTAACAAGAAAAATACTACGTTAATGTCAACACACTTAGCACTTCCTAAGGTCAAATGTATACAGTATAAGAATATTGTCCAAAACATAAAAAAAAATACATAAGATAGGGTAAGAAATGAGAAAAGTGAAAAAATAATAGAACGTAGGCCTACGTGATTATTGACAGTTGGAAGGCAAATACTGAGATTGAGGAACGTGGTAAGTCAGGACATCAGTACTCCTAGAAGTAGAAACTTGAGGAGAGTGGCTATGAATGGAGAAGAATAGCGAACTTTTCTGAAGAAGGCCAGGGGACACAAACGGTTGTCGAGCCAATGATGATGATGATGATGATGATGATATATGCTTATTGATGTGTGTAAATAAAACTGTGTTAACACTCTTTGGTAAAAAGAAAATATAAAATAAGTATTCATGTTTTGTACCTTAGATTCTATAATGGTTTATCTAGTGAGACAAAAAATAAATCAATGCTTTTTAAATATTTGTAATGTTGACTAACAGATGAAAAGACAGTAGCAGGCCTTTATAATTTTCCATACTGTAAAAAGGTTAAAAAATTATTTAATCAGTGTTAAAATGAAATTTAATTTGTGCTTTCATTTTATATGCAAGCAGTTACTTTAGTTCAGTTATGATGTAAAAGTGTTTATTATTATTTCCATAATTGCCAAGTATTACTTTGACCATTTTATATAGTTAATAATAGGCCTACATCTTAAATATTGCTATAAACTCTGGATAAAAATGATTAATTCAGGTGACATTATGTTTGAAATATTGAGGACCTATTGTCTAGTATGCTGAAGTATTTAGTGTGGTCTGTATAAGTTTTCAGGGACTACACAATGAATATGCGGGAATAATTGTTGGCCATATGAGCTAACCCGACTTATGAAATATTACTATATGTTGGTTAAAAAATATAACATAAACACAACTTAACAAACCTTAACTTGCCACTGCTTAGATTTTGTAGTGAGCAGGTAATTTTCAGTGCTGTAAGTGTAATTAATATTACAAATTTTAATAATAGAAGTAAAGATATAATAATAATAATAATTGTTATTATTATTTGGTACAACAGAATTATCCAGAAAAAAATTTGAATAAAAATTTTTCTTAGCGGTGTGACATAGGCAAATTATGTGGCAGGTCGGAAGGAATGTCTACGGGATCAAACAAACAGATCTAGTTCTTTCAAAGACTGGTCAAATTATAACAACGTCGAGGACAATATAGGATACACTACGCCAGTCGGGCGAGTAGAAATGGCGGTGGCCAGCAAGTTAGTGAATCGACGCATTATTAGATAATAGTCCCATATAATAGGCATCTACTATTCTATGCGTATTACTTGCTTGGCATTGTAGTTTTAGTGTAAAGCGTGAAATGTTCATTAAGGGTATGGAAGTTTATAGGTAATTGGTAAATTTTGTTATTTGTTGCGATAGCGTGTGTTAAAAAGTTTTAAACTTCGAAAAATCTTGTTTATGAGTGTCTTTGTTTATGAAACTGTTATTACAATTGTAACAAACTCTTTGATTAAATTAATTATTTCACTGTGCAATCGTCATAACAGTATTATAATAGCACTTATTTTACGCTGTTATTTTGGCTTGTAGTTAGATATGTTGTAAGCAGACACATAAAAATATATTAGAAATAGTAGTGGTATGTTATTGTAACACAATGTAACTGGCGTAGATAGAATAGAAAATAAAACGTTTATAATACAATCATTATCACAGCAATAAAACAAAACATATAAATTAAAAAAGGAAAATATTACCAAATAATGTTTTGGTATAATACATGACTTACAACAACAAATAATTTCCACAAAAACACTTAAATGGTTCAATTAGACACCGTAATCGTAGACAGCCGTATAAATCTTAAACAGAAATACATAATTAAAAAACAAAAACCATTTAGTAATTATAGAAATTAAAAGATTATTATTTTGCCGTTTGTTTATAATTCGATGTAAGAAAAGATAGTAGTAACTTCAAACATAAATACTTTCTAATAAACATAACGGCTACTTTAAAATAAACAAAGTGATAATATATAAAATAGCGAAATTTACGTTATATTTTAAAGTGTACATCTAGGAACCATAAAGTGCGTGAAGTGTGTGATATGAACATATAACATACGTAGTTTCTGCCAGCAACACAAAGAAGTCAGTTTCAGTTTTCTGACTTAGACAACAATCATACCAACTAATGCTTCAAATTACCCATTGAATGAGTAGGAATAGTTAACGCCCGTCATTCATTCAACCAGTATGTCTAACCAGATCATTTCAAATATTAAAAGGAAACTTTACCTTCTCTACAGGCCTAAAAAATTGTAAGTTTTCAAAGAATTGTAAATAAAAAATAAGATCTTGTCTAAGTCTATTTTCCGAAATAAAAATCCATGTAATACCTATTCAAAAACAAAAAACAAACACCTCATACTTGCAAATATGCCAATAATTAACTTTCACTGTGATCGGAACCATATAACACAACATTCGTCAATCAACAATATCTCTATCCAAAGTTTTCAGCAAATTTTAGATGGCCTTGCTGTCATATTACTACACGGATCCATAGGTAGGATTCGTCTTTAACAAGTGTAGTTTAAGAGAGTGAGAAAACTCAGAACAACAAAATTATCAGATGTATGAAATTGATATCTGACTTCTGCTTTACATCACCTAATTTGACACATCATTGTAGTGTAGTAAAAACAAATAGAAACCTTCGGCCCGCAAGAACACGCAGACTAATTTTTATAGAAAACTATATGTTATCAACAACGAAATATACACATGTGGCAATCTTGCCATCAATCTGTCCCCTCCTTGTTATCCAAACTTTAAACTATTGGGCAATGTCCGGGGGGGGGGGGTAAAACGGTGAAAAGAAGTTGAAAAACACGAGAGCACGGAGAGTGAAGAATTAGGAGAGAGTTCCAAGCTGAAGAAGAAAGAAAATGAGACAAAAAGTTTACGTGATATTCTTTCTTTATCCCTGTGTGTGTTAATCAAACACATCCAAAACCATCAAACACAAAATAACAGTGAGAACTCAGTAGAAAAAAGACTATAAATGTCTCTTCAACTAGTATTATTACAACAGTTGTGATAGGCTAATATTTTCTTCAATAATAGAAGAACCGCAATATTTTTGTATTTTTGTTGCAACAGGATATTATAATCTCCTACACCGTAGATTATAATGCTTTAGATAGATAGGCTTTAGATGGTTTAGTGTTTTATTAGTCTTTCTGTATATTAACAACGTTAAGGCTACAATATATTTAATTACATTTCTTTGGAGCTTTACAATGATCACAAAGATCTATTCGTTTACAGAAAACATTCGCTTTTCCAGTGAACAGAATGTTGCATTCTCTAAATTATAAATACGCTTGTGTTTATTTGCAATGACACTAAATCGTATTTAATAACTGGAATTTGCACTTGATTTCCAGCACAAAATTGTGGTGTACACTAGTAATGGTGTATTTGTCGTACTCAGCTTTTATCACGTTATATTATTTTAGACACGGTACTATTAATTGTGCCTCTATAGACAGCCCGAATGGAACCTATCTTGTCAATACCTTCATATATTCATATATAAAAACCTATACAATATTAGTAAAGCTAATACCATGAAAAAATTTCAAAGCTTAAAACCTATATTCATCCTATCCAACAAACAAAATCTATGCAAAGTATCCAATTTTTGTGGAAACTAACGATAGTTTCTGATACTGAATCTATGTCGTACGTTTTTCAACAAACAACGGAATTATGTAAATTAAATTGTAATCGGATTATATAAATTATAATTTACCTATAACTTTTCTCAAATTTTAGGCGTGGCCTGTATATAATAAAATTAGATTTACCAGGAATTATAGGCTACATTTCACAAACAAAGAAATAAATTTAGCCTCTTAGTTCTCTATTCCGAATATATTTTTCAAGATTTTACTTCATAACTGTAGCGTTTTATAGAAATAAATTATTTCTAATTGACATTGTGCTTCAAGTAAAAATCAGGCGCGTTATGAATTATCTTGTACCGGTGTACTGAAGTAAAAGAAGCTTTGTGTAAGTACTTTATGAAAGCTTTTGTTGTGGAAAATTAATAATGGTTCTTCGGTATAATGCTTTTTAATTAAGTACGTAACAATGGAGCACCACACTAAAACTCAGCGCCTAAAGAAATACTCTAAGCACGTTTAATTAAATTGAGATTTAGCTTTGATAAAGGCTTCCATCTTCTACTAGTATTGTCAGGTTCGCTGTGCGTAAACACAATTTTGATGACCATAATACAGATTCCCTCTAAAACACATTAAAACCCAGTTTATACAAAATTGTATTGTGCTAGGTAATTATGCATACTTTATTTACTATTAATAGTGATAATAATTCAGAATATGCAGACTTACTATGAAACGTAAAAAATAGAAAATAAATCACATATTTATTCCCAAGTAGCGTATAAGCAAATGCCTTTTAGAATGGTTGACAGGAAAGCAACAATACAATAGCCTATATATTAGCAGTCTCACAGATGATGAAGATAGTTGTATGAAAAATATCCAACCAACCAATTGTAAGGAAATGTTAAAACTCGATGTACGGAGACAAAAAGAGAAGAACGAATAAATCCTGCTTGAGTCTACATTAGGAACGAAAACCACACTACACGACCACAATGTGTGTGTGACAAGGATTATACAGACGGTTATACAATTATAGACCATCTTTGAAAATGTTTTGTTGTGTTCGCTGTCACAAAGAAAAGCAACGTACGACACCTTATTGTGGGGTGTATTCCTTCAACTCACAATACCCTGTTGACTAGATCAAATATTTGCAGACGTTTATTCAAGCGTGAAGCAAGGAAAGCTGAGAATTTCCTTCCTCTATAGATACCCCCTGTTCTTACAACGTGACAACGTTACGCTCAGATACAGTTGTATGCTATAAAACCATGTTGACTGGCGGCTTATTACGTTCACAAACGTGTTTAGGTTACAGATACGTTTATCTTGGACAACGTGACGCGTTTGCTTTAATAAAGCGTAGTTCAATGTCTCGTTAGCTTCGTCAGTAATAAAATTTCTTGTGCAAAACAATTTCAGTTCCCGGGTTAGAGTAAAGGCCTTTGCTAATTTGAGTTTCCTTATCTTAAAGGATGTTTTGTCGAAGGCGTTTCGGGATATGTTGTCCCCAAGATATTTAAAATTGCTAGTATATTTTATTTCTCTATACGTAGTGTCCAGCCACATTATCGAGAATTTTAATAGGGTGGTCATAATTCCCCTTTTAGCAAATGAAATTTGAAGGGCAGTTTTCTCCGCTATCTCTTTGATTTTTTCTACTTGCTTTCTTTCTTCTTCTTCTGAGTGGGCGAAGATGGCAAGATCATCCGCGAAAGCTAAACATCGTAATTCTATGCCTTTGGATTTATTATCTATTCTAATGCTAGTGGTATTGACTTTATGGAAGGTTTTCGTGACTTTATCTAGGACACAGTTAAAGAGAATAGGGGAGAGTCCATCCCCTTGACATACGCCAGTGTGAATTGGAAACGGCTCATTAGGTTCTCCTAGGAATTTAATTTTAAAAACTGTGTAAATTAAGTTAACTTAATTAAATTTAGTGTTTTGGGATCGCCACCGCATTCTTCCAAACGCTGGAAGAGAGTCTCTCAAACCACTGGTTCATAGGCTTTCTAAAAATCAAAGAATGTTACGAAGACGGGGATATTCCTTTGAAGAAAATATCTAATGATAAACTACAAACTGAGGATCTGTTTCGGGTACGATCTGCCTTCCCTGAAGCCACCTTGATTTTCACCAATTCACCAAGTTGGGGATCGAGCTGGGATTCAAGTCTATTGAGCAGGAGGTTCGAAAAAATGTATAACTTATGGGGAGAATCGAAATCCCCCGGTATTTATTCATATCTATTTTACTGCCTTTTTTATAGAGAGAGCGTATGAAAGCGGATTTCCACTCTGGAGGGATTGTTTCTCCTTCCCACATTTTATGAAATAAGACTGTGAATCAGGAGAGAAATTTTTTTGTGACGTTCGTCCAAAGTTCTGTGGTGATATCATCTTCACGGAACGCTTTATTGTTGCTAAGGGACTGGATAGTTTCCCCGATTTCTTTTTCATTTGGGTGCCGCGAATTAGGGTTTTGCGGAACCTGTTGAAACTAGAGCTTGGAAGTTGGGACTTAGCAGTTGAGAAAGTTTTGGAAATATTGAGCCAGAATCTGACAATTTTCTTGGTTGTTTAGAGCGAGGTAGCCGTTTTATTTTTAAAAACATAAACTTGGGAAAACATATTTGGAAAATCTGGAGCGGAAGGTTCTGTAGAAGTCTCTGGAGTTATTGTTGTGGAAGTCTGCATACATTTGGGAGATTTAATCCTTCAAGAATCCTTCAAGAATCTCTGCGATCTAAGGGCTTGACAGGCCTTCTTGATTAGTAGTCAAAGGGTTTCCAGGTTCCTTGTCGTTTTGCTAGAGTACCAGACTTTCAAGGCTTTAAGTCTTTGAGATACAGCATCTTCGCATTTTCGGTTAAACCAGGAAATTTTTTTGTGGTTTTGAAGAGAAGCAATCTCATTGGCTCGAGATATGAGAATGTCTCGGACTTGGTTCCACTTCTGAGGGAAGGCGAAGCCCGTCTTGGAATTCCTGGGCTCATTCTTGAGAAGTTCGTAATTAAATTTGGGGATTTTAATTTGGGTTTTGGTTTCCTATTTGAGAAGAAGTTTACTTTAATTTGGGAAAGATAATGATCGGACGTGACATTTGCGGACTTGCAAACGCGAACGTTCTGGACTTCTCTGCCAAAGGAGGCAGAGATGGCAACATGATCGATTTCAAATTCACCGAGAAGGGGATTTGGCGAGAACGAGGTTCTCTTTTATCTAGACTGTGCTTTAAATCCAGTGGACATTAATTGAAGATGAAAGTTACGGCAAACCTGAATTAATCTTTTACTATTAGTATTAATTCTTTTGTGAGCCGGATATTTACCGACAGTATCGTGAAATTTCCTTTCTGAGCCAATTTGGGCATTGAAGTCGCCGAGAAAGATCTTGACGTGAAATTTTAAGGATTTGGAGAGTTCATTTTTAAGGAGCCCCATAATTCATTTAACTTATCTGAGTTGGATACATTATCTTGATTTATTGGGGCATGAGAGTTAATTAGGATATATTTCTTGTTGTTGGCGGAAGGGGTTAGAAGTGAAAATCTGCAGCTGGGGGAACGGAAGACTTTTATGGAATTTAGGATACGGAATTATTAAATTTTATATATTATATACCGAATAATTTTTTGCTGAAAATATATTTTATCACAATATATATTTACAGAAGTAATTTATTATTTCTTGCATATTATACAGAGTTACATTATTATTGCAACAGACAGCCCGTCAACATTTACTTTTATAAAAAACATATTAAATATTAACATACTCTAGTAAATACCTGTGATTCTTACTTGATGAAATTGACTTAGGCCTGTTAATTGTAATCTAATATAAACTTTTGACACAATTCTGTTCAGTATCCACAATTTAATCAATAAATTTTACAGGACGTACGACGTAAAGGTAATTGCACTGATTGGTTAGTGTAATTACTGAAACGTTTGTAATAATAACCGCACCATCTACTCAACGTTAACACGCGAACTGACTAATAAAACGTTTATGCTAATGGAACAGGCCTAAATGCGTCTGTCAAGCAGTAATTATAGTGTTTACATAGTCAACACGACGTTTCCGTGACAGACTGGCAATGGCAGATGTAGGTCGTTTGCGTGAAGAATGTTACGTAAGAGTAATACCGTAACATATCTCACAATAAGGCCAACACACAAAACTGCGACTAGAACATACACTTTGTTTTTGCTGTTCACTTCGATTGCCAACAAACTAATTTCCTTTCTTCTTCTTCTTCTTCTTCTTCTTCTTCCACTACTACTACAACTACTTCTTCTTCTTACTCTTCTTTTTTTCTTCTCGTTCTTAAACCTGAGGATGGTGGGCTTACAATTTCTTCCGTTTTCTCTACATCGTACCTCATTCCCTTCATAACCTTATCCATGTTAACCTTGTCCATGGTAGAAATACAACAAGTTTTAATGATTGTTTTAAATGTAAGAATTATTTTTTTTATATACATTTTCTTGCACCAAGATAATTTTTTCGTTTCACTATTTTACTTTCCAACGTTATTAATTATATCCTGTTTTATTTTATTACTCTTATTTTTATATTAAACTATTCCATTATGACAAGTCAGTTAAGAAAATTTTAATAATAATTAGACACATAGTTAATCTATAATTTTAATATTAAGGACTCTTGTCAAAGACGTTAAAGTCAATTAACTTTCCACTTAATAAAAATTCAGTTTCTGATGTAAAGAGTATATATATAGCCTAAACGACAATAAATAATTTTTTTCTACTACAAACAGTAAGTGATAATATTGTAAGCCACTATAATCCACAGTAAGTGATAAACTATAATCGACTTCAATATTGTAACATACGTTATCTTTAATTCACATATTTCAGGATAAAGTTTTAATACAACTTCTACTAAACTCTGTGTACATACTATGTATATTATGTATAATCTGTACACACTGTATGTATTAGACTATAATTATTCAATTAGAAATATATCACTACTAACTCGAATCAATAATTTTTTATAGATAAAAAATGTTAAACCTTTACCTCGTAGCATGAACTAGTTTTCGCTTATTACAAGTTTCATCGGATAGTGATCCGAGTCAGTAGTGACATATTTATAATTAGTTATTCAACGGAAACGTCATGGACAGCACAATAAAGGAATATAATTATCTACTTAAATTTTTGCGTACGTCAGGAATATTACTACATAACGTACGACTCTTCATTAGAACCCCCAAAATTAGTTATACTGTTGGAAATGGAGTTGATAATCTCTACACGAGTTAATGAGTAGTGGGTCAATGTTTTAAACTGTGAGAAAAATGATGAATGTGATTAAGAAATAGAAATTAAGGACTCCAGTACCACAGAGACTAAAGTTCTGGCAGTCAGAGAGTTGTAAGAGTCTAGTGATCGTCTAGTTGTACGCGGTAGTGAAAGTCTAGGTTGGAATATTATAGCACATAGTACGGTAGACTACAGTAAAACAGGCACTAACGTAGTAGACATGTTACTAAAGAGTGCGCGCGGGTTGAATCAATAAAGCAAACAAAGCAGTGTCATTGACTGTTTACACAAATATTGCCACTGTCTGGGCGTGTTTCGTAGTTTGATAACTTGTAAAACAAAAGCGACAAACGCACCGTATTTTATCATTAAAAGTACAGCTGTTGTAGATAACGGTGTACCTCAAAATATCACGTCACTTTCCGTAGTACTTATCGAAAACCTACAGTACACGCAAACTATGTGTAAATTATATATTTACACCACAAGTTAAAACACACACACACTCGGATATCCAGACACGTTTTACACAACATAGGCTTACAGATTATACGATAGTCATAATAAAATATGTTTAATGAAATATTGTTACGACGGTCTACTCGATCGTCGTAGGTACAGTGGAAACAAAATAAGTACAAGACACCAATTAAGTCACTAATCACACCTTTAATTGTTACAGTAAAACAGTTCGTAATTAACAACACAGTCTCTACAACAAATCAAATGAAAATTGTACACACGCAATAAAATGTCCACAAATATTAAAACTCAATTGTATTACAATTATACCGTCTGATTATAAAACGCAACACTTCAATAATAACTAAACAATAATTGAACGTACACAGTAATAACTCGAACCGCTCTGGAAATATATCGCACTAATACTCTCGAACCGCACTATACAATATCTCGCATGGAACTGAAAACTATGGCCGCTACCCGATGTATTCAGAGTCACGCTCACACACCAGAAGCTTCCAAACTGCGTCTTATCTCTCGTGAACTACGTAATTACTACGGCCTTGACACAGTTCGAGCGCCCGAGCGAAGCCCGGCACAGTCGAGAAGATTCTCGCAAAATGCGTCTAGTAACACGTACACTGCACGCTTACATCGAGATCCTTCTGGCACATTCGATAAACGCGTAGATTGTTCTGTGCTGTCGTAGCACTGCCCCCTCTTTAAGCCTGTTCGTCCCGAATCGACCAGGCGATCTAGGTAGACGTCCTTGCGAAGGATAATTTTCCCATTCTTCGAACTCAGTCTCGTGTGATCTGAACATCACGTTCCCAGGAATGCGAGTCTTTCGCGCAACCACTAGTTTCGCTCGAATCAATCTCGTTGCGTCATGTACTAATGACCTAAATACCACTGGCTGATCCAAGTTTCTTTGATTCTCGTCGACAACCTCTTGCGTAACCTCATCTTCAGCCACTTTACCCTCGGGCGGTTCTATCATCTCAGGAACAAGCAAGAGTTTTGTCTCGACACCCACAGTTGGCTTTCCAAGCAATTCTTTTGTCGTTATACTTATTTGTACTTCCTCTGCTAGTTCTTCCTCCACTTCCGCTTGCAACAGGGAGGTTTTCTCTTGACCAGACTTGTTGACTTTTTCTTCGACTAATGCCACTCGCTTAATCGAATGGTTGGTAGCCCCTGTCATTTTAGCCATGCAAAGCTTTATCTTCTCTTGGTCAATTTTTAGGACATTCTCTCTTACGTCCACAACGAATCCGTAGGCATTCATAATGTCCGTGCCAAGAATCACTTCATCGACAATGTCTACAACGAGCATTTGGTGGCTAAACTCAAGAAGACCCAGGCGTACACGTACGTCTACATTTCCTAGCACCTTGGGGCTTCCAGTCACAGTCTGTATTGTACAAGAGCTAATTAGCGGATGGCGGTTACAAACTAAGTCATGGCGGACAATGGACACTGTTGCGCCCGTGTCAACTGTAAATGATGTTGGTTTACCATCCGCAAATCCATTAACAATCAAGTTTCCACTGATCTTATGTAGCGTGGAAACTGTGTGCTGTTCTGGGGCTTTACTTCTCCAATTGGTGCGATCAGTCTCTTCTCTCGGTATCTTCTTCTCCCAACAGTCTATCTGTAGATGACCACGTTTTCCACAGTTGTAACATTTCGGTGTTCTGTCTTTTTCAAATCGTTGCGACTCTCTTGAACTCTTGAATTGTTTGTCCGACAACATTGTTTTTCTGCACCCATCGTAACGGTAATGTGAGACAGGGATCTTCTGACTGCAACTTGATGGCACAAACCCATTAATATAGCGGGACGCTGACTTGGCAGCTTCAAACTCTAGGGCGTGAACAAGAGCTTCTGAGCTATCTCGGTGTCTTGCCATACGTAACACTTACTGAAGTTTACAATCTCCGATGCCATCAATAAATGTCTGCACCGCAAACTTTATTCGGAAGTTTTTGGTGCTTCAGGATAGGCCAATCTAATCAATCTGTCGATACTTGCTTCAAATTCTTGAAGACTTTCCCCGGAACGTTGTCGTCTTGTTCTCAACTGAGCGTAGTACACCTCTCGCAAATGTTTATCACCATACCGTAATTCTAGAGCTTTTATCAACTCGGCATAGATGTTCTGGCTGTCAGGTGTCACTTTCTGTAGTAATTCTGCCGCTGGTCCTTTTAATGAGAGAATGAGTGAAACAGCCTTGTCTTTCTCTGTCCAATTATTTGCGCATGCAGCAGCTTCAAATTGGCGGAGGTACGTTGCCCAGTGACTGCTTCCGTCAAAGGTTGGAGCTTTGACATGAACTGTCCCTACTGCAGGCAAAGTGACTTTCTCTGTTAACTTATTTTCTGTGTCTTTTTCTGTCTTTATCACTGGTACAGTCTGTTCAGAAATTTGTTTTGGTTGAATCTTCATGCACTGTTCGACTTCACTTTTAATTTGTTCTCTTATGTTTGCCAATGAGTTTTCTACTGCAGATATTTTATTTGACACAGATTCTTCTATAACAGATATTTTTGTAGACATCGATTCTTCAACAATCAAGACAGATTTTTCTACTTCAGCTACTTTTAATGTCATTGATTCTTGTACCTCCAATATTTTAGTAACTTGTTTATTAAGCTCACCTCGTAGGATACCCTATTCTGCGGTACTGTTTTCTTGCAACTGTTTCTGCATAACTTCAAAGAGAGCTTCCGTTTTATCTGCTTCTTGCTTACGTTTTTCATCCTGTCGTTTTTCTGCTTCCTCCGCCTCCTGCCTGCGTTTCTCATCCTGTCGTTTTTCTGCTTCTTCTCTTTCTTGGCTTTGTTCTTCTCTTTGTCGTCTTTCTGCTTCTTCCGCCTCCTGTCTGCGTTTCTCATCCTGTCGTTTTTCTGTCTGCAACAGCAGCGCCTGTAAATTTTCCATCATCTGACTGGCATCCATTGTTTATCGATTAATTACGAATCACACTCGTCTTGTACAAAGTGTCCGCTGTTTCCACTGTTAACCGTTCTATCCCAGTTCTGACACCACTGTTACGACGGTCTACTCGATGGTCGTAGGTACAGTGGAAACAGAATAAGTACAAGACACCAATTAAGTCACTAATCACATCTTTAATTGTGACAGTAAAACAGTTCGTAATTAACAACACAGTCTCTACAACAAATCAAATGAAAATTGTACACACGCAATAAAATGTCCACAAATATTAAAACTCAATTGTATTACAATTATACCGTCTGATTATAAAACGCAACACTTCAATAATAACTACTTGAACGTACACAGTAATAACTCGAACCGCTCTGGAAATATATCGCACTAATACTCTCGAACCGCACTATCAAATATCTCGCATGGAACTGAAAACTATGGCCGCCACCCGATGTATTTATAGTCACGCTCACACACCAGAAGCTTCCAAACTGCGTCTTATCTCTCGTGAACTACGTAATTACTACGGCCTTGACACAGTCCGAGCGCCCGAGCGAAGCCCGGCACAGTCGAGAAGATTCTCGCAAAAGGCGTCTAGTAACACGTACACCACACGCTTACATCGAGATTCTTCTGCACATTCGATAAACGCGTAGATTGTTCTGTGCTGTCGTATCAATATGTTGTATAAAAATAAATATCATTAGAGTATTACTATTACAATCATTGTATATACATTACCGTAGAAAGGAATTTAAATATTCATACAATACAATGCTATAACAATACAATATAAGAATGATAAAAGGTACAATGATTTTCAAAATAATACAATGATAGCTTTTTGCCGTTTAATGTCAATTAATTAAAATATGATTTACAACATCAACAAGTCGAATCTGCAAGGATTTCGGATTACACATCTACAAATCGAAGACCAAGGTGATGACTTTTCGTAGATGTCCATGCCAGCACAAAATGTTGTAGATGGTACTTTCTAGAGTAGATCAGTAATTTTGAATATCTGGGCTCTACTGTGTTTTATATTACCAACAATGATGTGGTCAAGCACCTGCACAAGTTCAGCTATTAGGAGAACTGTAAATTAACGAGTAAAGAAACACGCCTGAAGTCTACAAGGTAATGGGCCCTCCCCACACTTCCCTATGGGACTGAGAACTGGACTTTAATGAAACACCCGGCCAGTTGTATTCAAGCGGCCGAAATGAGATTTCTCAGGATGTGTCAGTAGGTATTCTACAGAAACCGCAAAAGAAATGTCGATGTAAGGCAAGAACTAAATATTACTAGCGTACTTGTGCGTACAAGTATTCGCCAATACCTGCTAAGATTGTTGGAACATCTTAAATAAATGAACGACTGCCGCATCACCAGACAACTATTAAATTATAAGCAAAACCAACGGAAAGGTGTGGGGCATCCGAAGAAACCAGATGCTTGGACCGGAACAAACCGTTTGTGGTTTAATCTTACTAATGGTGACGATGGTGACGACAGTTTACAACATAGATACTTGATCGCTGACCTTAACGATGGATTTTCATGTTCCTTTAACTTTAACAGAGGCAATTGGGCAATAATCGGTATTATTTAAAGGAAAATAAATGGCCAATTTGTTTAATGTTTCAAACAGTAAAAACAGTTAATCACAACATAAGCCTTCTCTAGATTAACAAAAGTTTCGGGTACCTCGTGTCTTATGAGCGGGATATTGTGAGAATTCCCGCCTTCTACTTCAAACGACTGTATCTCCTACTTCAACAGCCATTTCATCCAGCTACGTTTCCCTTAGTCTTCTCCTGGTAACTCTTCATTTAATTTTCCCCTATACCACAGTGGTCATGTAGTTGTCATGTTTAATAATGGATTCATTAATCAGCATTTCAACAGGACTAAGCTTTTCTAATGCGTTGTTTTTTATTTATCAATGTCAATACCCTACCATTTCTTACCCCATTCCTTGGTTAGATCCATTCCAATAACATGTGTCAAACACCTGTTAATGTTCGTTCATTGGTCTATTTTCTCATTGTCAGTTTTTCAGATTCAGTGTGTGTGTGTGTGTGTGTGTGTGTGTGTGTGTGTGTGTGTGTGTGTGTGTGTGTGTGTGTGTGCATTTATATTGCCTATTGTGTACTTCTCATGTTTGCCTAGCGTCTACAATAAGAATACACCTGCCTCTGATGCGTCTACGCTGTTATTCCTTTTTCCATTTCTATGTCTCCTTACCTAATCTTGTGACAAATTACCCAATCCTGTGTATTAGTTTAATTAAACTACAAAGGATTTTTACATGTACCTTACAACAATAGTGTTATTACAATTATCACAACAACACATAGTTTTAAAATAGGTGAAAGTAAAGATTTGAAAAAAAATATTCGTTTAGATATATTAACTATCGACACCATAAAGATCAGGTTTTACGAGGTATGTTCTTTAAATTGCTATCAAGATGAAACACAATTGTAAGTTCAGAAAATATTTACATTCAAGACATAATATTATATTTTATTCCAAATTTTTTTATGTTATTACAGATATGAAATTCTATTTTACAGAAACCAGGAAACAGTTTGTATTTCACACCCACTTTCCAACATAGAATACGCAATATTCCATGATCTGTGTATATCTTGTAATGACTAATTACAAATGTAAGAAAAATTTGTAATTTTTTTACCGTAAGTATATAAAAAGATGACTGTGAATTTTTAAGGAGGCTAGCTTTTAATTAAATAATATGAATTAATTAAGTATACGCTACTTCATGGTTTCTACTGTTAAATTGACACACGTATATCTTCTGAATCCCTTGTAGAATCAAGGGCTTGCAACAATGTTGTTTACTTGCATCTTATTAAGCCCCCTTTTTCTTCTTCTTCTTCGAGCTCAACAGTATCGATCTCTCACAGCCGCTCGCCAATCCCTCATTCCCAAAAGTTTCTTCGAACGCTGTCCTGCCACCTGCTTCTTTAACCTCCCCATTTTCAGGTACCCAGCAACTATCATTTAATTATTTTCTTGAGTATTCTGGTGTTACTCATCTGCTCAATATCTCTTGCCTGACAGACGTTGCAGCCTAACGGGATCGTAGATGCTGGGTTCTTTGTATACTTGTAGTTCGTAATTAAATCTGATGTGCTAACCTCTCTTATTCTAAATAGGTCGGAAATTTTTCTGAGTACTCAAAATTCAAATGGAGAAAACGCGAGTGAGGGTTATTAATTTTGTTGGTATTTCTGGCCCCTTTGTCTCCAAAAGGGTGTAAGTAAGTCTGAATCTGCATTATTGTAAAGATTGGCACATACTCGGATACGCTCTGTTAATGTACAGTCTAATGTACAGGATCTGAAGTCTTTTTTGTACGTCTGTCACTACATATTCCAGGCATCGTCATCTGCTGCCAGTTCTTAGATGTGTGTGTAACTAGTGTGAATTTAGAATAAGTGAACTTAAGTAAAACAAAAATAATGTATTTCCGTTTTAGGCACATGTATCAATAGATGCTCGCAGTTATTTACCAGTTAATGCTACAATTAATAGAGATCAAATTATTTTTTACCAAAACGATTTTCTCAGGTATAAGTTTATTGGTAACAAAATAAACTTTATCCATTGCGTTTACGTTTAGAAGTTTGAAAACAGTTAAATTATTTGCATTCTAAACAGTTTGTAAAAAAATATTGTTGTTTTTGAAACACACGTTGCAATAATGCGTTCCCAGAATACGGAAAAATATTTAGAAAAACATAATCGATTAGAGAAATGGAAATTTCTATAATTTAGTTCAAAATACTCGTACTATCAAATAGGTATTTAACTAAACAAAACGTATCTCGTTAGTGTACATGAACACATTTTTTCTAGAAGTAAGAACACAGTATCGGATTGGAATTTAAAATAAATTTACTGGACGTCTCGCCTTCCTTTATTACGTGAAATGTTTCTGTTACTTCACGTAATTCCATTACGTAATTGCTCTGTTTTATAACGGAGGAGTAAGTAGAGCGCCGTGCTATGTACGTCACATGAGCATCAGCTGTGTCGGTAAACAAACAGCTGTTACCTTCTGCAGTGCTGATAATTTTCAACGATTTTTACGCACCATTTGGTATCTTCTTTTTACTCGTTAACTGATACTTCATCCCATGTATATGGTAGTAGTATTGCACTACTATGATAGTGTATATTTTATGTCTACCGTTGGAATAATGGAACAATAATATTTAAAGAAGTTCTCTGTTGTATTAAGCAGAAGATGTTAAACACCTCGGCATAGACCTGGCCAGACGTTTTACATAGCAGCAAAACGAACCAAATAACAAGTAAAGAACTTCTCCATAAATTAGATATTGTATTGGTTTGCTCAGAAGTAAGTTAATATGTCTGTGGAAAATAAACACCTTCTCTACAAAACATCTCAAATGTATCTAGACGTACGGCGTTAGCTGTGGGGGGGGGGGGGAAATATCCAAAGATAGAGATCCTTCAAAGCTTCCAGAAAATGTTACTCAAGACGGTGATCAAAGCCTCGTGGTACAAGTTGCAATGCTACGAACAATACGATGTTCAATATCAGAAAAAATCTAAAGTTTATTTCCAAACAGTTATGAGAGAAAGCTGTTTTGTTTTATATAAACAACTACCTGCACTTTGATATTAACATCATACACAAGGAAGCACTGTAAAGATTACCAATTTACAATCTGATGATTTGCCCTGTATTCGACATCTGATTAACATCTGCAAATAAATCAAAGTTTAATTTAGAATTATTCAAAGGAACATTAAAATATGCGAGCTTATTACACTAATTACGATTCCAAGAGCCTGAACCCCTATATTTTTAAATAACGACAATCTTAGTTAAAAGAAATGATCGTGACAGATCAAAGTAAAAGTCATTAAGTCACTAAGAAAATCGTTTTATCTATAAACAAAACTACACGGTTTTTCTATCCCGCGGGCACTTTAAATGCCTAAAGAAATCAAAAAATCAAAGTGAGTAATACTATACATGAATAAAAAATAAATAAAATAATCTAATTTTCTTTTTATAAAATTATACTTATTTTTATACTATATTTATTTATTCTTATATGTACAGATAAAAATTAAATTCTTTATATTTAAAAAAACAGAAACTATACGCCACTCTCGAGAGCACTTATGTGCAGGATAAATGTTCAGCAGGGGTTTGTTTCTGGTTAAATAAGCCTAACAGGAACAGAATACAATTTATGAAACTGCGGAAGTGCACGGGTGAGTTTATCTAGTCCTGTTCCTTAAATAACTGTAATGCATTTAATTTACTTTTGTTGTTGCTTATTATTTATAAGTTTTTATTTATGTATTTATATTTAATTTATTACAATTTGTTTTTTATTTTTATTTGTAAAATTTTGTTTATTCTCATTCACTCTTGTGGCTTACCGTTATGTTTTTATTATACGTTTCTGATGTTTTTTCACATTATTTTTTGTGGTATACGTGTAGGCCTACTCTAAATTATTTAATTGCCCCGAGTTTCGCAACTGATTTGTCTAACCAATGTTAGTTTGTTTACTACTAGTGAAAACTTAAATTGGTATTCCCAAAGGGAGATAGGCCTATAAATTCTCTTGTTTCTTATTTCCATTTAAATACATACTTTGGTGTAGTGCTAATACATTGGACGCAGTATTGTAGGAATTCAACTTGCGTAACCCCTTAACCAATGAAATCTCTGCAGAAAGCAATTGTACCGTAACATGACTATATGATATATGTTACGTCACACACAAACGTCGGTTTCTTGTTTGTGTTTCTATTTTTGCACACACACACACACACACACGCGCACACACACAAATGCGTTGTCGCAAGTAATTGCCATATTGTTTATTTTCTTAAAAGCAATTAAGGTGTGCATCGAAATGTATTTTGTAATTTTTTTTTGGTTGTGCGTGTGACATATTTCTTTTCCGTTTAGGTCACCTGTCTCTGACTGCTCTTTGCATTTATAACTGAAGTGCATCATGATAGAATGTGTTCATGAAATGAGTAGAGTAAGATAAATCTGATAAAATTAGGAGCTTTAGTTCGTTAAAATACTACTGACTTTAAATTATGTTTGCAATTTTTTACAAGTATTCTCATTTATTATAGATTGAATGTATCTTTATTTTAAACGTTTGTAACTTTTTGGCTTATTAAATTGTAAAAATCTACTTACTGGAAACAATTAACATTATTTGTATTTAAATGTGGACTGAACTGTAAAATAAACAGTGAGAAAGAATATTTTGCGAGTAGAAAGTAAGAGTACGTGTAGAGACATAGACAATCAGGCAGGACATGTAGACTAACAAACAGGCATAGAGAAAGGCAGAGACAGATAGACAGACAAATAGTAAACAAAAAAAGAGTAAGACCTATCGTATGTTGACGTCTTTAGTAAAGTGAAAAGTGACACTGACCTTAAGAGAGTTAGTAAGCTGGATTCCTAGAACTACTGCAGGAAATGTTCTCGTACTTAGTACATCTGTCGCTGAGCAACCAGCACGATTGTTCATTCAGGTAGCACTTTAGATGGAGGCCGGTGAGACAGCGTTGTTAGATTTCTAAACCCAATGTGCCCAAAACAATGAAATTAGTTTCTCTTTTTTATTAAATTAGAATGCTTTATTTATTAAATACTTTATATAGCTTTATTTAATAAACAGTTATGTAACATAATAATACAGCTTTATTTAAATAACTTTATTCCAATAATTTAAGTTTAAGTTGTTTTATGTTAAAACTAGTTACAGTTATGACTTAAAATTACACAATTCACAAACTTTTTTTGAGATTAAAACTTATAATCATAGCTACATTTTCAGTTTTACAATTAGTTCAGTTAGAATTTTCAGGAGAGAGCTAAAAGGTGATCATGTCTGAAAAGAGGACAGTGAAAGTGTGGAAAACATTAACGGACGTACAATGTAGGTTACAAATACAATATTTGATAAAGCCACAGACGAAACTTTAAGGAAAGAAAAAAATGTTTGATTAGATAACTTACCAAACACAATGCAAAACTATGTAAATTAACAACACTGAAACAATAAAAACGTTTAGTATACAATTACTTATAAAACCAACATCCATCATCAAATTATTTTAAATTATGGAACAAGCGATAAACACACTACATAAAATACTTTATATTGCAGCGGTGCTTTTTAGTCAACTACAAAACTTAAAACACCTCATAGTAGACTCCCACCCAGTCAACGAGAGAATATGTAGAATAAGATGGGCAACAAAATTCTTCAATCTGTCATAAATGTACACTGCCCGACTGATGAGAAGGATGAAGACATAAAAGCAGAATTTTACCAACTGCTAGACAAAAAAAAAAAATGACACCACCCCTAAGAATGACATTAAACTAATCATGGGGGAAATGAATGCGAAAATTGGGAAAGAAGATGCATACCTTGGCACCATAGGTGGTCACAGTCTACACAATGAATCCAACAGAAATGGGGAACTTCTGTAGACTACGCTACAAGCAGGAATATGGTTATCAGATCAACCCAATTCCCCCACACCGTGATATCCATAAGCGAACGTGGGTAGCTCTAGATGGGAAAACAGACAACCAGATAGATCATGTGATCGTAGATAAAAGAGATGCTACAAATATCATTGATGTCAAAACCCAGAGAGGAGCGTCAGTTGGTTCTGTTCTCTATATGGTGCAGATAAAGTTTGAATGCAGGGTGGCCGTGTATAGGAAGAACAGACTCAGAAGGCAGGAAAAGGTTAACACAGCGAGTTTAAAGGACCCACAAAAGGTACAGGAATATGCTGGGAAAGTGAGGAATAAATTGAACGGGTCAGTCCCAGCAACAGTGGAAGAGAAATGGCAGAGCCTTAAGTGCGCACTCCTGGAGATCGCCAGAGAGGTGATAGGAATAGAGAGGAGACGGAGGCAGGAAGACGGGTTTGATGAGGAATGCAGGGAGAGTATTGCACGGAGGAATGAGGCTCACAGGAAGTATTCTCAGTGTAGGACTAGAAAAAGGAAGCAAGAATATGAAGAGAATAGAAGACTGGCAAATAAAGTATGTAGAAAAAGGAAAAGAACTTTTGAAAATGGGCTGCTTCTTAAAATAGAGCAGGACTTTGCAAATGGAAGAATAAGGAATGCTTATAAATATCTTAAGCATCTCAGGGAAGATTATAAACCATCTACAACACTATGTAGAGACAGAGAGAATAGAATTGTCAGTGGCCAAGAGAAAATTAAATCTATCTGGCGAGAGTACTTCGATGGCCTCCTTGGTGGTGTTATGGAGGAAGGAGAAACTGTTGCTCGCACCCCGTGGAATGCAAACATTGGGAAGATGGAATTTGACCCACCATCAATTCAGTAAATAGAAGAAGCCATTAGTGCCCTCAAGAACAACAAGGCACCAGGTACAGACTTAATTCCTGCAGAATTGCTTAAAGCTGGAGGTACTGATATGGCAGTCGCACTGCACTCCTTAATTATGGACATATGGCAAACCGAACAAATGTCCATGGAATGGAATAAATGCATTATATGCCCTATTTATAAAAAAGGTGACAAACTTCAATGTAAAAATTACAGTGGCATTTCGTTGTTGTGCACCTCCTACAAGGTTTTTACATATATCTTGATCCAAAGGCTGAGACCCCTCACAGAAAATATAATACGGGAATACCAAGCTGGATTCCGACCTGGAAGGTCTATCAACCCTCCTCGATTGTCTATCAACAATCGATCAACCTTCTCGGTAAAACAGATACTAAGATGCGGATGGGAAGTTGATATTGATACACAACAATGAACTGTATCAAACATATAAAGAGACACCAGTCTCAAAATTTATAAGAATGCAAAGATTACGTTGGGCCGGACATGTTATGAGAATGGAGGATGGCAGGAACCCCAAAAGGGCTCTGCTGTGTACATGGGAGGGAACGAGACCTAGTTGCAGACCGAGGAAGAGGTGGGAAGATGGCGTAGCAGAGGACGCGAGGGACATAGGGATAAGAAATTCGAGGAGGGCTGCAATGGATAGAGTAGATTAGAGGCGGAGATTGGTGGAGGCCAGGGCCCGACTTGGGCTGTAGCGCCATAAGAAGAGGAGGAGGCTTTTTAATATTTTTAGTTTTAATTATTATAAAAACAGATATTGCTAAAATTCGTCTGTAATTAACAATTAACATTCAGTGCAACATTTAAAATACATTAACAACTGAAATTCCTATCTGATAATTTGTTAAAATTTTATTATGAAGTATTATAACACAATGCAGTTACTACAGAAAAAGACACTAAGTAAAACATTTGGCCAGATTAAGATACAAAAAATTATAAAAATTGTGCAAGTTGGGCTATAAAAGGAATATATAACTATTCCCTATGAATATTTAAGTGCTGATTAATTACATTTCATAATGTTATGAGAGGTCTCCTGTATGTGGATTGTAAAACGTAGTGATGGTGTCACATGTACAATGTCGGTATAATCAGTCGGGATATTCCTAAACAGAAATACTTACAATCACTACAAGAATGGAAATTATTGCTGTTTTAAGGGAAAAGATTTCAAATAACGAAACGAATTGAGAACAAGCGAAGTGAGACAGGAAAGTGTGAACGTGAGAGAAATTGCTTTTCATTGCAGCATTGAGTAACGCATTCTTCATGCAAATAATATTATTTCTTATGGAACTGTTTGTCGCAACGGATGGATGGCAATCTGCATTTACTTCTATTTCATAAAGACAGCTTTGTATTTTTCCTATTTAAGTTTCTGATTGCAAAGAGATATGCTTGTCTGAATAAACTGAATGAAAACTTATCTCTTAGTTTATCTGAATAAGCTTATCTTTTACACACACACACTGTTACGACGGAACGCTCACGAACAGTTGAGATTGTCGTTCTACACGTTTCTCGGCTAGCCGAACAGCTGCGTGCCTCTGTCAAGGCCGTGTATAAGAGTACCCTCTAGACTGTTCGAGTGCTTGTTAATAATTATGGAACATTATTCTGAATCATCGCAGGCTATATATAAGCAACAGCTGCCGCTTAGAAGTTAGGTACCTTAGGCGATTTATTCGGAGCGCATCAAGTGGTTGTTGTGGAAATTGATTATTATGTTATACTTAGTGGGGGTCATTCTTATATCGTGTGGGCAAATTTTACTTGAATTACTGTACGAGAGTATGTTGTTGCTTCCGATTATTATTTGTGACTCGTTAAAGCTGGTTATAAGTGATTTCATTGGTGCTGTATTTTGTTTCTACTGTACCATATGACGACCAGTGAGACCGTAGTAACAATATAGTCAACGTAGTATTCAAAGCACTCAACATCGAAAATACACAAAATACTAACACACACACCACAATCACACACAAAAATACCACTTTGAGATACCAGAAACCAACAGGAGACCACAATGGCGAACACATAGGTACTTCACTAGAAGCAAAATCGCGAAGGCTGAAGCTGAGAGCACAATAGCTCTCGAAACATGTTCTAGTAAGGAAAATAAAATATCTTCAGGTAATTTCAATATAAATAATAAATATTATATATATATATATATATTGCTATTATGTAAAGACGTGTTAATAGTAATACTGAACGGAACTGTAGTGTGGTAGGATTTGTGTGTGCGTTACAGTCAATATTATTGTCGCACAATTGTCAATTGAGAGGAGAAAGATTTTAGAGGAATGAAATAATTAAAATAAATAATATATAATAAATAAATAATATTAAAAAAATTTGGTTTATTACAAACTATTAGAAAAATAAATACTGGAAAGCAATATGAATTTGAATATTCCCTTTCTTGAGAAGCTTTTTAGAAAGCCTAAGACGTATTAAAAGCATTATAAGCCACACATGAATAATATAAAAACAACAAACATTTATGAACATAAATCTAAGAAAATGTTTCAGTACTTCGGTGTCTGATAGGTATAAAATATTGAATTGAAGTAATTAATTTACATATAGTAGTCATACCTAAAAATATCCTTTACACAGTTAGTATGTAAAAGTGAAAAGTTTAGTTGGTGGATTTTAATAATATTTACTTTAGTGCAAAAAACAGTAGTTGTTGTTTTCTAATTAATTAACAAATGTATTAAATTATTTAAATTATTAAATTAAATACTTTTATTATAATAATTATTCGTTTTTTCTGTTTCAAATATACAGAATTAGGTATTTAATTTTTTCTTTATTTATACCATGTTTCAGTTTATTTATTGTCCTTGTTTATAAAAAATAATTATTTATTTTTCACCTGCTTTTAACGTTAAGTTACCGTGGCATAGTTATCTGTGTGTGTGTGTGTGTGTGTGTGTGTGTGTGTGTGTGTGTGTGTGTGTGTGTGTGTGTGTGTGTGTGTGTGTGTGTGTGTGTGTGTGTGTGTGTGTGTGTGTGTGTGTGTGTGTGTGTGTGTGTGTGTGTGTGTGTGTGTGTGTGTGTGTGTGTGTGTGTGTGTGTGTGTGTGTGTGTGTGTTACCGCATGGTGATGATGAAGATTCTACGTCGAGAATTAGTGTGATATTGTCATTCTGTCGTTATTACTGGAATCTCTCCTCTGCCTCGACATTGCCCTTGGTATTTATAGTGTGCTGTAAGTCGCCAGGTCTGATATTTCTGGATCCCCTTCCAGACTAGCAGACTAGTCAACCTTTTTTGGTCCTGCAGGTTCGTTTTCAAACAAATCACTGTTACGTCTTTTTATGGAAACCTCTGTGTGTTTGTAGCACAGTGTATGATGTAGAAAAGAATATCACTAAAGTTTACATAACAAAAGCAATTTTTAAAACGGTAGATTAATGTATGTAAAACTGACATACAATACCTCAGAAAACGTGTATTCGTAAGTTGTACAGAAATAGGCCCCAATTACGTTTTTTATGAGGGAAAAGTAAACAATAAAACTCGATTATTAGTTGTACTCAGTTATTCAGGAATGTTCTATTTGGACTTTCCAAAACTGTTAACAATAACACTCGACTTAAAGTTAAGTCGGCCTCGTAGTAGAACGTACCAAGAGAGGACGAC
Organism: Magicicada septendecula; assembly: GCA_034769895.1. Lineage (NCBI taxonomy): Eukaryota > Metazoa > Arthropoda > Insecta > Hemiptera > Cicadidae > Magicicada > Magicicada septendecula. Next base: position 116,848,636 of record CM068374.1, on the reverse strand, counting down.
GAATGTTGCTGTCTGTATCATTTCTCTTACAGTTTATCGTCTATACAACTATACACTGTTATACACAACTGTTAAAACTTGTAATGGGAAGTGATAATACAAACACTATCTTCAGTACACTTCTAGAAACTTCATTACGGCTTAACATAATGGTAGTTTCTAGTAATGACTACTTACAAAAAACTGTAATTCTTCTAACTAATAAATTATTTGACAAACTACAACTACAATTACTACTCATAAAGTAAGAAATTCATACTCGTCAATGAATAATTTATAATACATTTTCCGTCTACTAAACGTTATATAAATATCATCAGCAATAGTCAGTCAGTACTAATTGATAATAAGTATTATTTCAACATTAATAAAGATGAAAATTAATTGACAAAATATCTAACATTTAAAGATAGTGTCAATTAATAATTCAAATATAATTATTAATATATTTTACAAAAAAAAAAAAAAAATTGTCTCATATTTAAAGCCCAGTGATTCCGGAATAGTTCAGTGATAAAGGATCTTGCTTTGTGTTCGTCGTTCTGTGTTGTCGGTTACATTCAGTCTAACCCTGTCCACTTTTGGCGAGGGGCAATGAACAGACAAAGAATTTCACATTCCCAACGAGTAGCTCGACAGTGTACGTGGTTAAATGAAAACTGACAGTGGTTCGGTGTGAGCTATGTCACGGCCAGAGGGGGCAATGGCTCATTCCACCGCGTTAAGTCCGAGGCTGATGCTTGCAGGTAGATGATGACCTTGATAATTGAAGCTCAGCTGTGACTGGACGGATATAGATAAGAAAACAGGTAAGTTAACTTTTTCGACTGGAATTGTATATTGTTTTGAAAATTATTGAATATCTGCTGTGAATGAGCTTGGATTCTTTTCTTAACCGTCTTGCAAAGTAGCAATTTACGTGGAACACAAAATAATCTCAGAACTTGTTTTACTGCAAAAGAGTTGCATAAAGTCGGTGAATGTAATTTAAAACAAGTACGATTAGATGTGAGACAAACTTACGAACCTGCAGATAAACCTGCACACAACCTACACAAGAGGCATAAACGTACAGAGCGATGCCACAGCAGGAATACTGCATCCACATAAGGCATGATACTGATTCTCCGCTGACGGATTAGAGAGAGTTGTTACAAGTAGTATTATATATTTCCGCTGTCGTACATTCCATGTACGACATTCCATGTCGTATTGAACATTCCATGCAAATGAAAAAAGTGTAAGGAAGATGTGAAGCCTTTGGTATAAAGACAAAATACATTCATTGTGTATGTATTTTTATTTATTGTAAAATACAAATGTTCACAATTTACACAAGAAATATTTGTATTAATGGAATAACATTAAATTCTGTGAAGGTGAAAACTCTGTAAAAAAAACAACCAGTATGTCAGCACACTGTTGAACAAAAGAAAAAAATTAACGAGTCGTTTTCCAGTACGGTATTGCGTAGAAAGTTAAAAGGGTTTTGTTACAAAAAACACACCCTTGAACTATTTACTACTCTCTGAGCGGAACGGCTAAGAAAATACACTAGCGAGAAATTGAACTTACAAAACCGAGGTATTCGTCAAATCGCACTAAGAGAAAAACTATGGAAAGGGAAGCAGAGAGGATGAGGGAGAAATTGAGGGAATGTAGTAACGGTGAACACAACAAATGATCAGCCAATATAACTGACGTAACAGGAAAAGATGGCGTTATTTATAGCTGTTGTTTCCTCCAATACTTGGCAACACGGCCACTCTACCTGCTCCGTTGTTTGTTACAAATGTCAAAAATAAAGTGTTTGGCGTAAAACGCAATAACCGTGTTTTTGGTGTTCGTTTCAGCTGGTACTTCGATCGGTGTCGTTTATGTGCGAAATATGTGTGTGTGTGTGTGTGTGTGTGTGTGTGTGTCTGTCTGTCTTTCCTTCTGTCTGTTTGTTAGTCTGTCTGTTTATGTCTCTCTCTCTCTCACTATCCCTCCCCTCACTCCCTCTCTCTCTCACTCTCTCTTTCTCTCTCTCTCTCTCTCTCGCTCTCTCTCTCTCATCTCTCTTCTCCCTCTGCATAGGATATGTTGAGTATGTTTATTCGTGTAAGTAAAAAAGGTACATTGTTTGCGTGTACAATTAAATGAGAACATCGAGGTAATCGAATCATTTTATCTATACAGATATTACTAATGTTTGATTTTGAAAATCTGTCTTGTCATCATCTTCATATTCTCATATCATATTTTATCCGCCATGGCGAGCTCGCCAGGTTTAAAATTGGTAAAAATAATATTCTATTCACGTCGTAAAAATGATATCTATTCACTATGGTGTTACTTGGCATGTTTTAGTAAATTAGCTAAATACTTTGTCTGCTCTTTTCGCTTTGCCTCGTTTACGTTTCACTGCTTCCGCGGGTTTTTCATACCCGGTCTGCCATAAATTTTTAAGTCATCTCTTTCATGAGTGCCTATTTTCAGTGTACTATTGTTAGTTTCAAATGTCCATTAAAATGTATTAATTCTGTGTTCAGAGTTATGTTCTAGTTCGCTCCGCAAGTAATCTAAGTTAATATTTCCACAAAAGGCAACTTGTTGGTTATCGTTTGGTGATTTCTTTTCTGTATTCTGTGCGGATAGTTTCATGTTACCGTTTCAACATAATATGTAGTTAATGTATGATACGCTGAATTTGCATTTGCATTTTTTTCTTGCAAATGTGGAAATATTACAACTGTTTCTGTTTATGCAAACCCTCTTTGGTTTCAGTTCTCTTATTACATCGCTTTTGCTCATTATAATCTGGCTCTTATACCAGATTAATATTATAATATTAATATTTTACCTTATGCAATTTTTATTATTAATATATTTTTAAAATTTTTTATGTACCGTTTTTTCTTATATTTATCTCTCTTTTTTGTCGTACTTCTTTTTTCTTGATTCCATATAGGCCTACATGGACTTCGCATTGAATCACTTCGCTTGTTCTCAATTCGTTTCATTATTTGAAATCAATTTTTTCTCTTACAAGAGCAATAATTTCTTGTAACGATTGTAAGGATTTCTGTTGTAGGAATATCTTCGAATCTGACGATACTGACATTGTACATGTAACACCATTACTGTGTTTGACAATACACATACAGGAGACCTCTTACAACATTATCAAATGTAATTCGTCAGCGCATAATTATTCACAGGTACTAGTTATAATCCTTTTATAGTCCAACTTCCACAAGTGTTGTAATTTATTGTGTCTTAATTTAGTCAAATGTTTTTCTTAGTGTTTTCTGTAGTTACTGTATGTGTGTTATAATTCCTAATACTTAAATTTAAAAAATACTTTAATTATCAGGTATTAGTTTCAGTTGTTAATGTATTATAAATGTTATACTGGATGTTAATTAGAAACGAATATTAGCAATATCTGTTGTTAAGATAAATAAGAATTAAAATATTACAAGCACCGCAACAATATAAATTATTTGCGAAGTGTGTTTATCCTTTGTTATATAATTTTAAATAATGGTGTGTTGGATATGGGTTCATAAATAATTCTATACTGAACGTGTTTATTGTGTCAATGATGTTACTTTACATAGTTCTGTATTGTGCTCGGTACCTTAGATTTTTATCTCAGATTAGCTTATTCTTAATTTCTTTCCTGTAAATAGTCTTTCTTCTTAATTTTCTATTTTTTAAAGATTTCTAAGGAGATACAAAGCAAATGAATTTCTCGTAAATCGTAAGCGTGGCTATTTTCTGTTGAGCGTGTGGAATACCCTCCTCTGCTTTGAATATTACTGAAAATATCTGATTTGTTCACCGTTAAAATTAGTTCTTTTTCTTTATCGTCTTTCTTAGTTAGAGTTGTAGGTCCATAATACAAAGCATTGAAAATGTAGCATATAAAAATTCTTAATATAAATGCAATTGGTTATACAAAGAGTTTCCTTTAAAAATCACTTACCATTTCTTAGTTTATTGTTTTCTATTTTATAACGATTCTTAGCTGACTGTACTGCGTAATTACAACGCCATTGGTCTGTTCCACTGTGCACTTAAATGAATAGACTATCATTGCTTGTGATTAGAATTATATTGTATTTCTTTGATGGATTGCCTTGCACTAGAGGTTTCTTAATATAAGTCTAAAAATTCTGGTTGGAATACCAATAGGAAAATTAATTGTATTCTTTCAAGTATTGTATTTAATTAACTCCGTTATACAAATAGGAACATTTATTACTTCCTTATTTCCGAACTAGTAAATTATGTATATATATGCCTGAAACTATTTTAAATAGATACTTATATGATGTAAAAAGGCATTCAGGATTGTATGTAAATCAAAACTACATAATACGAATTTGTTGAAATTTGTTGAAAACAATAATGTTTTCAGCATTATATTCCTTATATTTACCGTTCTTTCCTATATTGTATCGTGTTTCTCTATATCCAACGCCGCCTACGTTTTTATGAATAATAGTACTAAATTGTAAAAAAGTAATGTTATTAAAAGAACTTGCCTTATAATGATCACATCGTAGATCCATATTTAGATTATTAAATATTAGTAGCCGTCTTTATACCAATAACGTATATAATAAATAACAAAGGATCAATCATTTAAAATTTTTTGAATCTAATATTTTTATTTTTATTTAAAATTTAATTTAAAAAATTTTTAAATTACTGTATTTTAAATTACTCTATTTTTGTATATTCGGTACCTAAATGTTGTTGGCCTGAAGACGGGTGGCTGTGTTCTGTAGTCAAGATGATAATGATATCATCATTTTAGATCCACTGAGAATTAAATCTATCACTGATTACTTTTAAAGGTGCATATAAAATATCCATATTTTTGAAATTTGAATATTACATTAGTCATATAACTATATTGCAACAGTACACAGTATACCGCTATGTATAGCATCAGTACAGGTTCATTTAAGTGGAATACTAATGCTATATAACATTTTCTGATGGCCATAGACATGTTTCAAATTGATTTTGTTCTTTCTTTGCAAAGTAGTCATAAGTTTTGAACCAAGCTATGTTTAAGTTATGTTTATGCATGTTATGTCAAAATGTTCACAATTTTATTCTCTTTTATGTCATGTGAAATATTTGTGTGTAAGTGCGCGGGTGCGCGGGTGATTTACATTTTATTTAATAACTTCGAAGAAAATTAACATTTCGTTCTGAAGCTTGGACAGAGTGTTCTCATGGTTATAAGTTACATTTTCCATATACTCAATTCTTCACAACTATAATTTTTATATGGCTTTTTTAATGAATTCAATCTTTTTTATTCTCGTTATCTCCTAGAAATTAATGCAATTGTAGGTTAAATCTAGACAGTCCTTTGCAGAATCCGACCGAGTTTAAGCCTGATTTCAGTCTATCTGTGTTCTCATCAGTGACGTTGCTAAAGTTTCAACCAATCAGAGGCTTTAAAATTATTTGAGTTGGTCCTCTGTCGAGAGCACTTCGCTCAGTTTCTTCTAAGGACCCGTTATAGAAATACGTACTCGCTGCCACGAGTTTTTCGGGACAAGACAGGTCGTTTTCATTTAAACTCAGAAGTTGGTTCACGGTTCGAGGTCTTCGAAACCAATACCACTTAGAGAACTCAAATAAAAAAAATAGATCATTCTAGTGCTTTTCGCGTATAGTGGAAGATATCCGCTAGGTGCAAAATATCTGCCGAGATATTTTGATAGTTACGCGAGAACACTTCAAGAAACCGGAGTTTGTGTAAGATGAATACACGATCTGTTTTACCCAGTTAAAATCCCTGAGATTGAGTAAATTTAAATTGTAAACAGTAACAGTTCGTGTCGCAGTGTGCGTGGGTGCAACGACGTGAATTGTCAGCGTTAGTGATCTTCGAACGGTCGGCGTGCAGTGTTGCAGCGGTCCAGTCGAACTCCGTCGAGAAGCTACGCAAACAGTGGAGTTCAACGCAACAAGTAACATAGTTGTAAAACAAGCCATAGACTCAATTTTGAAAGACACATTTTTTATAGAAAATTTAATATTATAAAGTAATAAGACAGTAGTAAATCTTAATGTTTTAATTTAATAAATTTTCCTACCTCCAGATATAGACTAATAATTTGTAATTTGTTGTAATAATTTCAATATTACCTATCTATGTAGTTTAAATTTGTATCGTTGCAATATATATAACTATAATGTATTCGTTGTTATTACATTTACATCAACTTCAGTTCTGCTAAATCTTTATCTGAGTAGATAGCCTAAGTCAATTTCTAAATCACAAATTATTAAACTTAATAAAGTACATAAATTAATGTACGAGGCGTACTGATGCCAGTCTATAGTTTTAACTATACATTCTAATTTACAAGCAATTCTGAATGGCCTTTCAAATCATATAAGTATACAATTAAAAGAGGAGTAGCCATGTATATATGTAGTTTACTAGCTTAGCAGTAAAAAAGTATGAAATTTATCTATTTCTGTAAAAAAATTTAGTAAATATAAAAATACTTGAAAGAATACAACTAACTTTTCTGTTCGTATTCCAACCAGAATTAAATTTTTTAGACGCTGATTAAGAAAGCTCTTATGTAAAGCAGCCTATTAAAGAAAAATAATATAATTATAGACACACAGAAATAATATATGTAATGATAATCGTACAATGGAACAGACCAAATGTGTTATTACGCATTACAGTCCGCGAAGAATCGTGACAAAATCAGAAATAGGATTCAAAAACTTACGCAACGTTAAGTAGATTTTGTACAAATAACTGCATGTCTATTATAAAAAAATTTGTATATGGTATATTTTAATGCTTTTATTGTAATCATTAACGTCTAACAAAAAAGGACAATAAAGGAAAAAAATTAATTTTAACAGTGACCAAAGCAGACGTTTTCAGTAATATTCAAAGCAGAGGAGGGTATTCTACACGCTCAACAAAAATTGCCACTCTTACGATTTACGAGAAGGTAATTTGCTTTATATCTCCTTGAAAATCTCTGAAAAAAAAGAAAATTAAGAAGAAAGACTATTTACAATAAAGAAATTAAAATTTAATAAGTTTTTCTGAGATAAAATAACATACCAATCACAATACAAAACTATGTAAAGTAACATCATTAACACAATAAAAACGTTCAGTATAGAATTAATTATGCAACCCATACCCAACATACCATTGTTTATATTATGGAACAAAGGATAAACACACTTCTTAAATAATTGATATTGCAGCAATGCCTGTAATATTTTCTTTTTAAATATCATGAAAACATATATTGCTAAAATTCGTCTCTAATTAACATTCAAATTTTAATGAAGAAAGTTGTGTTAGTGGTTATAATCACAAACAGAATAATGATCACCGTTGCTCCCACTATAGAAAAATTATTCCGATTAGCGCTTTCAAGCTTCGCAGCTCATCGTCAGATCGGAAATCATTAAAAAAACCTGTCGTCGATTGCACATCTTATCAGAATTTTAATGAAGAAAGTTGTGTTAGTGGTTATAATCACAAACAGAACGTTGGGAAATAAAACGCGTAAGGAGACAAGATTGAAGTTATATAAAACCATGGTTGTCCCAATTCTGGCGTATGGCTGTGAGACCTGGGTTCCTTCAAAGCTAGATAGATTAAAGATTCAGGCAGCTGAAATGCGCTTACTGAGAAGAGTCAAGGGCTGTACACAATTAGATAGAATACGTAATGACGACGCCCGGAATGCGCTAAACATCTACAATTTGAATCATCGAATACATGATTACAAACGGAAATGGCGGGAACACATCAACCGCATGGACAAATTAGACTACCACAACAAATAAGATCTTATAAACCAACGGGCAAGCGTACCGTTGGACGACCTTTTTCAAGATGGGACCAACTATGACATTGTGGAGACGGAACAGGCATTTCTGCCTATACCATGAAGTGTAGAAGAAGAAGAACAAGAATCACAAAAAGAATAATCACTGTTGCACACCACTATAGAAAAATTATTCCGATTAGCGCTTTCAAGCTTCTCAGCTTATCAGAACAATTCCGATCTGACGATGAGCTGAGAAGCTTGAAAGCGCTAATCGTAATAATTGTTCTATAGTGGTGTGCACCAGTGATTATTCTGTTTGTAATTAACATTCTGTACAATATTTAAAATATTAAAACTGAGATTACTATCTGATAATTTTTTTTAGAAAAAGTGATTATAGTGCGGGATTCATTATATTAATTGACATTATTATTTGTGTGGAGAGATTAATTTAAATTGTTGTATGAGAATATACTTGTTAAATAACTTGTTCATTACAAAGTGTTAATTGTGATAATTAAAGGTGGTTTTTAGTTACTTTATTAGTATCTTTTATTTTGTTTACCATACGACGATCAGTTAGACAGTCGTAACAATAACAATAGATACAATTTATCTTTACTTACTCAACAAAAACTTATAATATTTATAACGATAGAAAGAAATTTGTATTGCGACGTGATGGATATTAACTATATTTTATAAAAATACTTCTCATTAATAATTAAGAATGAGAATTTAAATATTGGAATAAGCGACAACGAATCAGAATTTAAAATAAAATAATAGAGTTTCTCTTTTCTTCTACTATTTCTGTTATTTAGATAATTGGAAGTTTTTTTAGTTTATTTATTACAGGAAAATAAATTTGTGTATGTAGTATTGTATCTATCTACATGTCACTGTTTGTCGGATAGCCTCACATCAATGATTTCCAAAATAAAATTAGCCACACTCATAGCAGATAATCGTAACTACCGCACTGTCACTAAGTCACATGGCTTCACTCCATGAAGACGTCTCATCAAAGTACTATTATCAAGCAACTGAATAACGTCAACGTTTTCATGTTGATGCAGCCCTTTCTCGTGCTTCACAGTAAACTCTCTGATTTCATAAACAACTACCACCACCTCGCGGTCTCTATGACTGTCATCATCACTCTGGATATATAACACAAAGAATTAACAACTATCCGGAGAACTTTATTTTTAAATCCTTGTACCATCTTAATATTATTTTTCTTTTCGGTCTCGGTCAGCTGGAACGGAACAACGTCCTACCCTGTCTTCGCACTTTTATTTGGTCGCAACTGACCAAATCCGTGGCAACTAATGGAAACGTCCCTGTTCTATACTTTTATGTGATTTCAATTATTACATGTTTTTGTGCGAGTAACCTCTTTACTCTAATACTGGTGTTAGCTTTGGTTATGTTGGTTCCTTCTAGTTTAGGTTGGTGTCCTTTAAGTTTGGTTCCTCCATCTACAAGCAAGATGGAGGCTTAGAAAGTAAATATAATGTGCGGTAAGTTGCTGTCAATGAGATCTCCAAACAACTATTGAGTTATAGAGATAGTAATGGTGTGACAAAATGTTATTAAATGATTACAAGTTTCGTTATGCGGTGGGCCCACATGCGATATCCTCTTAGCTGTGAGCAAAGCGAACCGACCGAGTTTTATACGATTGGGTCACTGACCACGGTCCTTCCTTGACACAGCTCCAGATCTGAACACCATACAGCCAAACAGGTTATAAAATTTGTTTATAGAGAAACAGTTTGTTGTTAAGACTTTCTTACAAGCAGCCAGGATATTCTTTTAAGTTTGTTATTAACTTCATCTCTTTTTATTTTTATATTCTCCTTCCTGGAAGCGTAGAGCCCAAAGTCATGCCCAAATACTTACCAGTACGCGTTGCAAATTTATTTCTATTGGCACTGGGTTTACTCTGTTATTTGTAAAAGTTATATGTACTGGCAGCCTTATTTAGCTTAAGGCGCCACTTTGCAGTTCAGTTATTTACTGGATTAATGGCAGATTGCAAGGCTGTTGTATCTTCAATACGATTACCTGTGTCCATTATTACTATATAATCAGCAAAAGTTACCGTCACTGACCCTTTACGACTGGGTATATTTCTAATGTATAGCAAATAGAGGGTGGATCTAAGGATACTATCTTTAGTTTCATAAAATTGATACTGTTAGAATTCATCATAAGCTGCTTGGAAGATAGGAATCTGTAACTTTATTCTTAGAAAGAATTATTTTTACAACTTTATTCTTTATTTATGCTTCCGTTTACATAGGCTACATATGTTTTCATTAAATTCTTTTAAAATTACTTATGTACTTAAAAATTCTTTCGTTTACTTATGTAAACGAAATAAGTAATTTTAAAGTAATTGTAACAAAATATTTTCAAAACAAAACTCATTGCATTTGAAATCAATTTCACTAAAAATAAATTTAAAATAATTTAAACATTATGCACTATAAATTAACCTTAAATTTGTCTAACGGTTCATTACTGTAATTTAAATATATTTGTTTTTTCGTACCTTAAAGAGCATTGTAGTTACGATGAATTCCTTGGTAGGTAATTATATGCTTTAGGCCTAGTGAATTCAAAGTTGGGGCAATATTATTAAGCTCTGAAAAATTAGTAATCACACCAAGAATCCCTGCAATTAATTTTGTTTGATAAGCTATTACTTCATAAAAATGTATGTACATTATTCACAACAGTACTGTTATATTCTAAGTAATAAACACGAGTTATTAATTGTTTGTCGGGATTACAAGCCATATTGATATTTTGAACCGTTACACAATTTTAATCTTCAATTTTATTTTAGTCACTTTGTTAGCCTAAAAATTATAAATCACTTTTGAAAGTATATAAACAATTAACGAAAAACGTCAATTAATGTAATATTAACTAACAAGTATTTTTTGATATGTGTAAGTACGGAATTAAATAAAATCTCTAAATAGAAACAGCCATGCTTAGCAAACAAAACATACAAACAAACAAAAGAGATTAGTGGAAATAATAATCTTAAATTGAAGAATACCAAACACTTTGCGTACGCTTGATTTACAAGCGCAGGTTAAACTGTATTTTATAATTGAATGAAATAAACACCTGTATCACTAAACTACTATGTATTCTTTTATGGTCCACCGTCAAGGTGTAGGGCCTGTTAAATGACAAAGCTATTGTTAACTCCAATTACTATTTAAAAGTAAAATTTTTGTAAATTAAAATTTGTTAAATACTGTTGGCAACGCTCTTCTTCATTTCTCTATGTTTGTGTTCAAATATAAATATAATGTAAAATACGCTGTGTTGCGAAATTTATCCAGTGTCATGAATGTTTTAAAAGATATTATGAAGTCACAGTTGCGTGGGCGCATAACTTATTGTTTTCCACTTCTGATATGGTAACTAGACAAAGGAAGCAATTGCCTTCAGGCTTAAAGAAAAGTTATCTCTATGAAGTTCCTGTTAGAGGAGAAAAGTTAAAGTTTTATTGCAAAAGTTAAAGAAACCTTGTTTAATGCCGCGAATTTACAATATAAACTTGCATCTGTGGATATATATTGAGTTAGCGGAACTTTTCAAATTTCTCACAGAATTTCAGTACTTCTGTTTGTTTTAGACTTCATTCATACGAAATCGCTAGAAATACACATGGTTGCTGCTTATCTTTATTGGCAACAATATAACTGGGGCGGAAATAATCACTTCACCTAAATCATAAAGTTACTAGCAGCCGTAACGGTTGTGACCTCAGCACCAAATTCTAACTGTAACGTGCAAATATAAATAATTTTCTTCATGGCTTGAACATAATTTTGTTAAAAAATTAGAAATTTGTATATCACTATGTGATATGGTCAATTGGTAGATAAAATATACCGATCTATTGCACACCGCCGTCTGAAGATTGGCTTCCATTATCATACATGAAACAAATAAAGTTTGTCAAAGTTCGCTTAATGTTATTAACTGTTTTTATAATTCCTCCTTTGCTGGTAGTTGCTAAGGTTAAATATTTATATTTATGTTTCTATACATTGTCAACGTCGACAGCGAAATTGCAGTAGGCTACATTGAGCTGACAAACTGTACACTACGTTTACAATCTGTTCATCATGTAACCCCTTTTTCGTAAGTCCATCATAGAGATAATGATACATAGAACCGAAAATATTGTTCCACCTATTAAAGCAGACAGGATCAATATACTGTATTTTATGTTTGTGTTTTCTAAAGGTCTTGTATTTGCTTCGTCAAGTAAACATGCTGTTACGACTTTACAGAACATGTTACGTGCTTCTCGACTATTCCAGCCGAGCCTGGCTATAATGTGTGTGTCCGTACATACTGCTGCTACTTTGAGATGAAGGACAATTACGTGACCGTAGCCGAGACTGATCCAGATTGCACCAGTCCGCGCACACTGTGTTCAAGGCGGCAAGCAATTACGTTCTAGTGTTTTCTAGTAGCGCTGACGCGTAGTATGGATTATTCCGGAATTTCACCGGGATATAAATATAGGCATTCAGCGGCGATAATTCAGTTTTAGTTGCGTTTTATTCCTGTGCGGTTCAAAGTATTGTGGCGAGGTGTTATGTGTTTTATAATTGTGCGAGACTCTGTTAGTTGACATATTGCGTGTGAACAATTTTTATTTGATTTGTTTTAATAGACTATCTTGTTGATTACAACCTATTTAATTGTGATCATTAAACCTGGTGGTTAGTGACTTAATTGGTGTCTTGTATTTTATTTTCCACTGTACCATACAACGATCAGTTAGACCGTCGTAACAATACGTTCTAGAAACGTATAAGGAATACACATAAGCTTGGTATAAGAAGTGGTGGACGTCTGCCGTACGAATTTCCTCTAATGAGCGAGAAAAGTTTGATCTGGGTACATCTTGCACGCTTCTTTTGTTACAAATAAAATTTATAACAGGTAAAATTTACGTAACTGTTAATTTACTAAAAATTAACATAAATATTGTAAATTAAATTAGTTAATTTCATGTTATAATATTCAGAATTGTTACTCTGAATATTCACATTTGTAGCCCTCACAATTATTGTAAAACTCCTTGCAATCATCAGCTACTCTGGTTTTGCAGAAGACTAACCAATAAAAGAGAATTCTGGATTCGTAGATTACACGTTATTATTAATTACATTACTCAGGCTATGTGACCTCGGTTATGTTATAATAATATAGTTATCTTTTACATACATTATAGTAATTTTAATATACACCTAATATAATTTACACCCTGGAATTGTCTAAGATTCGCCATTTATTATGTACAGTTAATTTGTAAAGTTGTCCATGATCAGCATTGACACTATTTCAATTGACCTAAATGTAACGATTGTTGTGTGTACTCCAGTGTACTACCATCCTGTTTCCAGAGAACTCTGCTTTCATTCTCTTAGATGTTAATAATCTGTCGTTCTAAACTTGTATGTTACTCTCTGTCGTCCTAATCAATTACTATTTCCTGCAACCAATTTTGATTTACAGTTTTAAAACGTAAAATAAATACTATTTTAGTATATACTATTATAGTAGTTTATACTATTTTACTTGATTATTTTGATTAGTAGATAATTAACTTTGTCTGTTTTGAAAGGATTTTTTGTGGCCTGTATGGCTTCAAAATTAGTAGAATTATACTAGAGAGAACTCAATAGATTTGTACCTATTCACCAAAAATTAACAACATTTCTGTTATTTACACCAATATTGTTAATAGTATTTTTATTTTATTTAGACAAAAATAAAATAGTCTTAAATTTAGGATGTTAACAAACTTTGTCAACTTTTGTCGACCCTTTTTAAGAGGGGCCGGTCCCGTTCATCCCCTCTCCGTAAATACACTCTTCTATTAAATGAGCAGCTACGCATTTTGGTAAGTAATTTTTTAACTGATTACTCAAAAGAGAAAAAATAGGAGTAATCAAAATACACGTATTTGTTGTAACGTTTAGTGTTTGTTTTAACACTACAGATTGTTAACCTATATTATAACAAATCTTAGATATTATTTTAGCGAGAGTAGTTGAGTTCAACAAAGTGTGAAGACAGCGTAAATCCGGATTGGTAAAGAAAAAATAATAAGGAGTTTGAGATGAGGAAAACCAAACCTATTTGGGCTACGTTGCCCACTAAAATCATCAATATTTCTTGACAACGGTATCTGCAGACGTTTCAATACTCTATCATTGAAAAAGCAGTCGACAGAATGAAACAACACGAATGAAGAGACTATTTCTTGTGTACTGAGGCTGTCACTCCCCTGTAATCAAAACGATGTGTTTCATAAGATCGACAGCTTGAATTCTAAGAATACTCGTCGTAGTGTTGACTGCTCATCGCATTACCGCCATTGGAATCCGCTGAAGTATGAAGCGCGATTGTCTGTTGAAAAATATCTTGTAATATTGTGTGGCAAACAAACCAGAAATGGAAGCGTTTTGAGGAGCTTCTCTCCAGTAAACTATTACATACGGTTTTAACTAATATTATTGCCGTTACCAAATATCGAGTGAACTTATACAGTATCCAACAATTGTACACACGTTACAATGCTAATGTTATGTTAGGGGGGGGGGAGAAGTCGAAATGTTAATTACACTAGTGTAATACTATACATGTGGAATGTTATTACAGTTCTTTTATTTACCTAAAAATAAAACTGAAGATCTACGTTTCTAAGATACCGCCAATTTAATTTGAACCCTTATTGTAGCGTTATGCGATTTTTAGATAACAGTGCTTAACGATTCCCGTCCAAAATCAGAAAAAATTTCCGGTGATGCATTTTGATCAGTGTGATAACGCTGCTTCCCAAGGGTATCTTGCATAGAACCAAGTCACACGCCACATGGTCTAAGGAGGATTGTTCCATTCCTCCCATTCAAATATTACATATGGAGTTTCTTCATGACCGTTGTTCTTCTGTGAAGGATAGAGGCACCATCGAGATCACATTTTTCAACATTGCAGGTGATCAGACACAATTTACCAAACACTTCCACTTGAAATACCCAATTCAGCCGTAATTTCGTCTAATGTTATTCGCCTGTTTGCACCCGACAATTGGTAAATGCGTTCAACGTTTTCGTCCGTTATTCAAGACGATGTCAAGTCGGTAAACATCCTTTATATCCGTGCGGTTATTTTCAAACTTACACCGTTTTGTAATAGCCTGACGTAAAAATGCTATTTTGCCGTAGGCGACCCTCGACTTGTGATGAATTTCAATACGGTTACACCCTTTTTTTCCCACAGAAAATGATCATTGCCCGGATTTTTAATTTGGACTTTACGTACAAATGACGTGGCATGTTTCTCACATAACAATGGAGTAACTGTTGCTACCAACTGAGAAACATTATGACAGTTTACGGAAACGAACGTTTATCAGTGTTATCAAGAATACGTATGCATCACAATATTTCCTTTATAAAAAATGTAGGTGTTGAGCTCCCAGTTTGTGTCGAGTTCTATTACATAAAACAGTGAACTATGCTGACGTTGAAAGTAACAGTGTTGAGGCACATTAAGAGTGTCTCTCGACCTTAGTTGTTAACACTATCATATATCTCCATATACAACATTTGGTTTGTGTCAAAGTAAGGTTTACGCCACCATAAAAGTTTTTTAACAAAATATTATTATCACACAAAGTTTCTGTAGATTATTTTGACGTACCTTGTAAAAAGCGAGAATTTTTTCTCCTGCTAGTTTAAATACATTCTACATACTTCTTTGGTCACAAATAAAATTCATAATGTCAGATGAAGTTTATCTAACTTTTATCTAATTATTAGTTTATGTATTAGTAATTAACATAAATATTGTAAAATTAAATTGGCTAATTTTACATTTGCAACATTCAGAATTGTTTGAAAGTTTCATAACGCAGAAATAAATAAATAATTTACAGTTTTAACAAATGGTGTATAGATGAAAATAAAGAGCCGATTTTTTATTAAAACAAAATTATTTTACATAAAATATTGTTCGTGCTGTATTAAATAAATGCAATAAGACATTTCCTTTATACCACCTATGTGTTTACAGTTTATACAATTTTAATAAACAGATTTATTGGTCAAGTTTACATTGTCGTATTCGAATCAATTCTTGCGCATACATTTACAACAACATAAAAATCTTTTGCTTACATTCAAATCGGATAGTTACCTAACTACTCGTTATAATTAATAGAATTTTGTCTTACATTTTCCGTGGCAAAGAACCCGAGATCCCGCCGTAAAGCAGCGCTTTCAGGCCCAGACACTTTACGTGGAGCAGCTTTTGGAGGTCTTAAACTTTGATCGCTAGAAATCATATCTCATATCTAGGGACTTCCTATCTGGCTATGTATTCTGCCCTGCTGAAGACCTCCCACCCCGCTCCTTTTGACACGGACGTCCTAGTTTCGTCTATCCGTCGACTGAAAGGCCGTCGCGTCGCTGTCCTGATCGGATCAGGGCCAGCTTTGCAATATCTCCCGGCTTCAGGCGCTACACGGGTCCTATAACACATTCTTGTCTCCGATTGCGATACTTCCCTCGTCTGTGAAAAAATGCTAATATCTGCATGATTCCAAAACCTCACAAGCCTCGAATGCCTGCAGACAGCTGTCATCCCATTCCTTTATTGTCTGTCATTTCCAAAGTGTTTGAGCGTCCCCTGCTAGCCGGTACTACGTGGCTGTTGAATATTTCATTCGCAGCAAACAGCTCGGGTTTTGCAGAGAGCACCCGACATCATTGCAGGTAGTGCACGTTGTTACTCATTAGTCTGACGCTGCCAACAAGGAAGAGTCTACGGGCGCTGTCTTGTTTGATGTGAACAAGGCCTTCCATACAGTCTGGCAGGAATGCTTTCTCTTCAAATTGACACATTCCCCTAATCCTCCGACCATCGTGCATTTGTGTGACCCTACCTTACCGATCCCACCTTCAGGGGTAGCGTTGATGAGTCCTGTTCTTCAGTTCGATCCGCGGCTGGCGTCCCGCAAAGCTCTGTTCTCGCCCCCCCCCCCGTTCTGTACCTCATGTACACGAGCGACACACCTCTTTTACCCTGGTAAAAATTATACTTCTTAACGGTCATCTACGTCTACAATATCCGATATGCAGGTCGGGGTAAGACACCATGATTAGATTAAAATGTTTGCCAATGGGAAAGTGTAATAGAGTCAGAAAATTGTGACAGTGAAATACACAAAAATATTACGACAATTTTAATGTGAAGTGGCAACTGACGCAGTCCCCCTTCGGTGTTTGTAAACATACGATACCTCATTTGAGAAATCTGTCTACCTTCTCATTTAGTCTATTAGTCTGGGATATTTTTTTAATCCACTACCCGTTTAGAAGTGTCACATATCATAAAACAGAACAATGGACAATAATAATGCTGAGTGCTTCTTGTTAGAAACAAAGTACTACTAAATAAATGTTAATTTGTTTTAGATATGTAAAAGATTAGGAGTTTCGTCTTTCTGTGAACAAAATTTAATTTAAATAAATAAAATTCCTTTATTAATTAAGGAAATATTTCTTAAACATTCAAGCGTTTATACGTTTGTCCACTTATTTTTCTGCCTTTTGGCAAATTTTATTTGTAACGTACCATTGTATATGAGCTGGTATATTTGCATAAAATTAACAAAAAAGTTCAAAGCTGTTTACGGAGTTTGTCACAGTTGTCATACAAATAACTAAATTTATAAAATTGTACGCAAACGCGGGATAATTTTTTAGGGAGAAAGCAATAAAAGCTCTACATCTGCAGCAGTAGCAAATGGCCAACCGCACACAGAAACACACACACACACACACATAATAACCAGTTTTTAATTTTCTACAGCTTTAATTTTTCACAAGTAGAGTGCCATTATACACAGTTAGTACTATAAATATTAAAACATTCATGGGAGATTCGCCAGAGATTCATACGCATAAATGTTCAGTTATTTTTCAATTTAATTTTGTAAAGAAAACGGTTATTTTCTGTTTATTTGAGACATAATATTTATTTTATATAATAATTCTTATGAAATAATATTTTATGAACTTGGAAATATTTTTGGCATCTTACTTGAGCACTTTCCAATAGCATAAGAAGCATTTTATTAGGCCTATATGTAGGTTACACTCGTCTCTGTGTAAACAAGTGAACACAAATTTCTTTTTACATTGAACTTCTCTTCCTCCTTTGATTTAGTTGAAGTTTTTTATGTAACTTCTTACTTAAATATTTCCATAAATTGTAAGCATTGTCACAATTGTATTGAGTAATATATTTAGGAAAATTTCATTTAGCTTATTTAAAAATGCGTTCATTTCAATAAGTCAATCACGTTTCTTTGTAACTTGTAATTATTATCAATCACTGAAAGCGCTTGTAACCCCTAAGACTTTGACGGTTCCAAAAGGGAAGCCGAACAGATTCAATGCAAGTGTTTTCCCTCATAGCATTTCTAAAAGAATATGTAACTTTAATTTACAGGAACTCTTAGTGACAAGTTGTTAAGTAATTTACAATACGAAGTAGAGTTATTGCCCTGTAACGTTTAATGTACAATTATTCATAAACCCTGCAGCTTAATAAATCCTGGAGAATCCATAGATAAGAAATTTGTCAAAGGAAGAGGCTAGCAAAGAAATCGGATTACCTTTGTATACAGAACGCACTATTTTCCTTCTGTAACTGACAGACTTAAGAGGAGTAAATTTGTACTTTTCTTGGGGAATTTACGTTGTACTTCTGGATCTAGATTGGATTTAAAAAGTTCTGTCCAATTTGATTTGGATATAAATTATATCCAATATACCGCAGTTTTTATGTGGTATAATTTTGCTCGTAAAGCACATTTATTACAAAGAGGAAGACACGCACAGTAATCACACACATAGCAGATAATGTCATCACAGTGAGTACATATAGCGTGAGCTGTGATATTACACGATCACTTATTAATATTGTAAATGTATTATTGCTTATGCTGTTCACCCGACATAAAGCGGATAACAAAAACAATTTTTTGTTTTCCAGTTATTTATTATGTGCCATTTTTTATAAAACAATTACATATTGTTTTGGTCAAGTATTTTTCAAAACCAAAAAGGTTTTATAAAGACCTGTTAGTTCAGAAAAGGCAAGTGACAAAATATCCAAATGGGAAAACTTCTCAAAAGAATGTCTTGTGTCTGATAAAACTACAAATTTTGAAAACCCCAATGTATCTGATAATGAGATAATAACTGTGGCATGACACTCAGTGTTCCGATATCAGCAGAAGGAAATTAGAAAATAATAAGACAAGAAATCGGCTGCAAGCTAAGTACTAAAAGGAAGGTACAAAGAATGAAGGGAATTTTCCAAATTCACATTAAAAAATTAAAATCTGAAGACTAATTGAGGTTATTTTCTTACCTAGTTTCCTGTAACTACAACATTTTTTTGTTATTGCTGTATGTTTTAAATTTTAAAAGGTTTAAAATTATTTTAATTACACAATAATTATATCAGCTTAACTGATTATGGAGGAATACATAGACAAACAGAATGAGGGAAAGTGATATTCAAATAATATTACACACGTTTTTGTTTTACATATACTCAACGTATACTATTTTGTCTAAAAATGTGCAAAACGAAGTTTGTTTCAGCTTTTTGACATGTTTCTCTACGTCACGAGTCTCACTTAACATCCAAAAACACTGTGTGTAATTTAAATAACCTATATTCTGCACATTTTAATTTATAAAAGACAATTTACAACAGCTCGGTTAGTAAAACCTGTCAGTAAAGAAACTGATCTCGATGATATCTATGTTGTTTGGATAACGTAGATTTATAATTGACGATAACTGCTAATAAGCAGTAAAAATTACGACTTACAAGACACACACTGTGGGGTAATATTTGAGTCTATAGGCGAAAGGAATGAGAAAGGTGTAAAAAATAGAGAAAAGAGGTAATAAAAGCAGCGGAATGTTTAAAAGAAATAGATGGTATATAGGAATTTAGGTAGGTATATGGCAAGAAATAAATTGTTGCTTACAAATTCCTAAGGCAATGTGTAATTCATAAAGCTCATAGTAATGCATAAAAATGCGTAGCATAACATTGTAAAAAGTTTAGTTATGCAGTGACTCGTTTACAGCTCATACACAAAACAGAAGATGTAATATTTACTTGACACAGACAGCGAAAGGAATTCATGAACGGGAACACTTAATAGCATAAGAAAGATGTTAATCTGTAATTTGTCAGTCAGCCCGACGGCGTAAAACAATGGATACATTGTAGTGATTAATGATACTGCGCGTTGCTTCATGGTTAGCGAATAACAAAGGGTGGCCAGTAATGTATTAACGTTGTGTAGTTGAGAAAGGGGAAGCAAACGGAAATATCGGTATGGAGAA
Source organism: Magicicada septendecula (assembly GCA_034769895.1). Classification (NCBI taxonomy): domain Eukaryota; kingdom Metazoa; phylum Arthropoda; class Insecta; order Hemiptera; family Cicadidae; genus Magicicada; species Magicicada septendecula. The sequence continues at coordinate 116,828,304 of CM068374.1, read as the reverse complement.
CCATACATGACTTCCATATTCTAAGATTTATATTTAAAATCATTTTCGAAATGAAATATTACCATAGAAACTACTTCTTTCTACTTACTGCTTCAGCCTTAACCACAGTACTGTGGTCACTAACGTATACCACCTCACGTTATCGCACTCGATTTTCACTGATGATGGAAGTCGATGGCATTGCCGAAACGTCTGGTTTTGTAGAAAACATTGGACTACGGCCAAATATCCCGGTAAGGAATTTTAACAAAAACTACTTCTTTGTTGCCGATAACGTTGTACACATATATATAAAAAATATGCATAAAATTAATGGCTTGTATAAGTTAATGTTTGATCTCCATTAAGTAGTGCTCAAGTTTCCAAAGTTTTAATATTATGATGTCCGTAATTAAAACATCAGAGCAGGTTTAGTGTGTATGAGGGTACACCGTGGACAAATATATTCAACATTTCCTATTGAGCGTTGCTTAGAGTAAAGCTGCGAATCTACAGTGTACGTTTCACAGAACAAACACGCGAAAAAGAAGGAGCGCTCCGAAGTCACTCATGGACCCTCAGCATCTTGCAGAGGGTTCATTCCCTAAAGACGAAAAGTCTGTCTATGAATCGTTCCTCTGTAAACACGTGCAGTTACACTGCCCAGCGATCCACAGGAAGCAAATCGCTATCCACGCAGGACACTTTTTCGGCTTGCACGCGTTATGTTGGTATGGGTTTCGGCACTATCCATTTAAAAAGCGTGCAAATGTAAGAAAATAAACATGAATGAGGCCAGAAATAACGCGAATTGTGTGTGTGTGTGTGTGTGTGTGTGTGTGTGTGTGTGTGTGTGTGTGTGTGTGTGTGTGTGTGTGTGTGTGTGTGTGTGTGTGTGTGTGTGTGTGTGTGTGTGTGTGTGTGTGTGTGTGTGTTCCCTGCCTTTTTATTGCGGTAGTCATAATAATAAAATGGAAATGTAAACATTACATAACTGAGATTAGCTTGCCTGCCACGAACGATATATTTTTTTTCATACAAGATTTACATTAAAATGAAAAAATTATAATTTTATTGTCTGGCAACAAAATTATTTTATTTTTAACAATTACCATTGTTTGAAAAAGTTTAAATGAATTTTCAAGTACTTTACTGTTGTTAAAACGTAAAAGGTTGCAAGTAAACTACCCCTTCACCTCAACCGATCTTCACCAAAATCAAAAGGCCTTGAGTTCTCTACAATTTAGTGACGTATGCAAAAAATTATTTGATTCTGTTTGAATATGCGGCAGTTATCGTTCGTCATAGAAAAAATTACCCTTGTTAAAACATAAAACGTTGCAGGTAAACTACCCCTTTCCCTTAACCGATCTTCACCAAAAACAATAGGTCTTGAGAACTCCATAATTCAGGGCTGTATGCGAAACATTATTTGATTATGTTTGAATTTGCGGCTGTTATCGTTTGCAAAAAAAAAAATAACCCTTAATAAAAAAAAACCGTTGCTGGTAAACTACCCCTTTCCCTCAACCGATCTTCACCAAAAACAATAGGTCGTGAGTACTCTACAAATCAGGGCTGTATGCAAAAAATTATTTGATTCTGTTTGAATTTGCGGCTGTTATCGTTTGCCATAGAAAAAAAATCTACAGACAGACACACAGACACTTTACGAAAAACGACTTTTTTTCATGTTTTGAGTGTAGTACAATCAGAATCTGCAATAATCTCGAACACGATTTTTTTTGCCATCACCATACTTCCATTTCCTTAAGGAATATGGAAGTAATTTGATTCTGTTTGAATTTGCGGCTGTTATCGTTTGCAAAAAAAAAAATATCGGTATGGAGAACCATACATGACTTCCATATTCTAAGATTTATATTTAAAATCATTTTCAGCCAAACAGCCAGGCTGTGTCTTACCTGCATTTTTATTGCTGTATTAAATGAATAATATTATATTACATTAAAATGAAAAAATTATAATTTTATTGCCTGGCAACAAAATTATTTTATTTTTAACAATTACCATTGTTTCAAAAAGTTTAAATAAATTTTCAAGTACTTTACTCTTGTTAAAACGTAAAAGGTTGCTGGTAAACTACGCCTTCCCCTTAACCGATCTTCACCAAAATCGAAAGTCATTGAGACCTCTACAATTCAGGGACGTATGCAAAAAATTATTTGATTCTGTTTGAATTTGCGGCTGTTACCGTCCGTCATACAAAATACGCTTGATAAAAAAACGTTGCAGGTAAACTACCCCTTCCCCTTAACCGATCTTCAACAAAAACAATAGGTCCTGAGCACTCTACAAATCAGGGCTGCATGCAAAACATTATTTGATTCTGTTTGAATTTGCGCTGTTATCGTTTGCCATAGAAAATAAAACGTAAAAGGTTGCAGGTAAACTACCCGTTTCCCTTAACCGATCTTCACCAAAAACAATAGGTCTTGAGAAATCTGCAATTTAGGGCTGTATACAAATAATCTTTTGATTCTGTTAGAATTTGCGGCTGTTATCGTTTGCCATAGGAAATACCCTTGTTAAAACATAAAACGTTACAGGTAAACTACCCCTTTCCCTTAACCGATCTTCACCAATAACCATAGGTCTTGAGAACTCTACAATTCAGGGCTGCATACGAAACATTATTTGATTCTGTTTGAATTTGCGGCTGTTATCGTTTGCCATAGAAAATACCCTTGTTAAAAAAACGTTGCAGGTAAACTACCCCTTTCCCTCAACCGAACTTCACCAAAAACAATAGGTCTTGAGAACTCTAAAATTTAGGGCTGTATGCAAATAATCTTTTGATTCTGTTTGAATTTGCGGCTGTTATCGTTTGCCATAGGAAATACCCTTGTTAAAACATAAAACGTTACAGGTAAACTACCCCTTTCCCTTAACCGATCTTCACCAAAAACAATAGGTCTTGAGAACTCTACAATTTAGGGCTGTATGCGAAACATTATTTGATTCTGTTTGAATTTTCGGCTATCGTTTGCCAACAAACAAAATTCCCTTGATAAAAAAAAACCGTTGCTGGTAAACTACCACTTTCCCTCAACCGATCTTCACTAAAAACAATAGGTCGCGAGTACTCTACAAATCAGGCCTGTATGCAAAAAATTATTTGATTCTGTTTGAATTTGCGGCAGTTATCGTTTGCCATAGAAAATACGCTAGACAAAAAACGTTGCCGGTAAACTACCCCTTCCCCACAACCGATCTTCACCAAAAACAACAGGTCTTGAGTACTCTACAAATCAGGGCTGTATGCAGAAAATTATTTGATTCTGTTTGAATTTGCGGCTGTTATCGTTTGCCAAAAAAAATACCCTTGTTAAAAAAACGTTGTAGGTAAACTACCCCTTTCCCTTAACCGATCTTCACCAAAAACAACAGGTCTTGAGAACTCTACAATTTAGGGCTGTATGCAGATAATCTTTTGATTCTGTTTGAATTTGGGGCTGTTATCGTTTGCCATAGGAAATACCCTTGTTAAAACATAAAACGTTACTGGTAAACTACCCCTTTCCCTTAACCCATCTTCACCAAAAACAATAGGTCTTGAGAACTCTACAATTCAGGGCTGTATGCGAAACATTATTTGATTCTGTTTGAATTTGCGGCAGTTATCGTTTGCCAAAAAAAAAATTCCCTTGATAAAAAAAAACCGTTGCTGGTAAACTACCCCTTTCCCTCAACCGATCTTCACCAAAAACAATAGGTCGCGAGTACTCTACAAATCAGGGCTGTATGCAAAAAATTATTTGATTCTGTTTGAATTTGCGGCTGTTATCGTTTGCCATAGAAAATACCCTTGTTAAAAAAACGTTGCAGGTAAACTACCCCTTTCCCTCAACCGAACTTCACCAAAAAAAATAGGTCTTGAGAACTCTACAATTTAGGGCTGTATGCAAATAATCTTTTGATTCTGTTTGAATTTGCGGCTGTTATCGTTTGCCATAGGAAATACCCTTGTTAAAACATAAAACGTTACAGGTAAACTACCCCTTTCCCTTAACCGATCTTCACCAAAATCAACAGATCTTGAGAACTCTACAATTCAGGGCTGTATGCGAAACATTATTTGATTCTGTTTGAATTTGCGGCTGTTATCGTTTGCCAAACAAACAAAATTACCCTTGCTAAAAAAAAACCGTTGCAGGTAAACTACCCCTTTCCCTCAACCGATCTTCACCAAAAACAATAGGTCGCGAGTACTCTGCAAATCAGGACTGCATGCAAAAAATTATTTGATTCTGTTTGAATTTGCGGCAGTTATCGTTTGCCATAGAAAAAAAATCTACAGACAGATAGACAGATAGACACATAGACAGACAGACAGACACACAGACACTTTTCGGAAAACGACTTTTTTTCATGTTTTGAGTGTAGTAGAATCAGAATCTGCAATAATCTCGAACACGATTTTTTTTGCCATCACCATACTTCCATTCCTTAAGGAATATGGAAGTAAAAACACTGCGTAACTGACCGAGGCTGGGATGACACAACACAAAAAGTTTAAAAATTTACAAATAATGTTAAATATATTACTGGCAGCATTTTACTGATTTTAACACTGAATAACTGTAACAATGAAACTAATCCTCAAACGTCAAATAATTAATTTTGTCATATAGGGTAGATGTGTTATATTTAGTTAAAACAATCTGTAATAGGTTTTAATATATTGAGGTAAGATAAGTTTTATATCTCCTCGAATTCATAGATATATTTATCTACATATTTGAATATATACATAGTAGTAAAATGCATTATTATATATACATAAATCTATCTATTATTTTAATGTATAGATAGTAGTATTTTTAAAGTGAGGACTCCTTACTGTCTCCTCTCCTAAGCCTAACGGTAGACAGCAGGAGGGGTTGGAAAAGAAGAAGCAAACATTTTGTACTTTTTCATGTACTATTAGATGGTGAGTAGTTAAAAAGTGTTTTTAATGTAAAGTAAGGGAAAATGTTCTTTTACATTATGGATCGCTAAGAGTACTTTACCTAAGTAAAAACTATATACACTTGTGAGAAGTTTAAAGTACTGCTGTAAAAATCGTAATTATCAAATTCTGTAAGGTAATTATAAATACTGTGCAATAAAAGGTAAGTGAAAGGCATAGGCTAAAGTGGAGTAAAATATTAAAAAATATTGTAAAATATTAAAAGCATTAACAATCAAGAGAAAAGTACTTAATGCATGACAATGGTTAACTGTTGAATTAGCATATCTTTATTAGGGCCATTTCCCATAGAAAAAACGTGCCCATAAAGAAAGTAATTTTGTATTAAGTAATTAAATACATTAATTGCTATGTTGGTAGTTTTGCGCATAACGAAATCTGTAGGTGAAAGAAATAATGTGTTAGATAATAGTTAACAGAATAATGTTTTCCAACACTCAACAGACGGATTAAAAAAACGATCGTTATCGATAAAGACACTATTATGAATTTAAAATTTAAGTAAATACAGGTTATAATTAAAATAAATACCTAATATTAAAGTAAAATGTAACTTTTATTACCTATGAATTTAAACAGAAATTAATTAAATTATAAACCATTTAATAATTATAATACTATATCGGGTTTACAGATTTGCATATTTTCACGTTGTTGTACTTACTTTTATCTTAAATATGTGAAAGTTCGGTATATAAAAATTTGGATTAAATAATACAAAATTATTTTCTTTCATTCACCTAAATATAGTGACAGTAAAGTGTTGCCTAAAATCAGCATAGATTTAGTATTAAGGTTGTTATGTTTTATTGAACTGTTAAATTTGAATGAGTTTATAAATTTAAAATTGTTCTCACATCTGCGTCCTTACTCTGGTTATGCCTCTAGACCTTTCTCCTTCTCTCCATTTCCCACAGCAGGCAAACAGAGAATCAGACACGCACACACACACACACTTTTAATCTGACATTTTCCTTGATTGACTTCTCTGTTTAAACACTTTTCTTTGTTACACAATAACATTTTGTCTGAGTAAATATTGTGAAGCATATTAGATTTTATTTGAAAACCAAATCATACTGTTACGTAATGCGGAAAAAGTGTTACGTAATACGGAAAGTTCTACTGGTTTATGGAATGTTCCAGTCGAATCCGACTGTAATGTGTGTGCGTACGTGATTCTCAACGCATTAGCTAGACGGTACAAGAAGTCGCCGGCCACGCGCACTGTGTCAAGGCCGCAATTAATTACGCTCTTGTCCCTAACTGTTAAAGCGCAGAATGGATGTTTATGGATTTTCTGCGGGATATAAATACAAGTACTCACCGACGCTCAGTTCAGTTATTGAGTTGCGATTTATTGGAATGCGGTTCGTAGTATATTGTTCAGTTATTATCGGGCGAGTACACAGTGCGTTCGATGTATTGTAGCGAAGTCTTATGTGTTTTATAATCGTGTGGGACAATTTTAATACAATTGTGTTTTATATTAGGACATTTATTGCGTATGAACAATTTTTATTTGTTTGATTTGTTGTAAGAGACTATCTTGTTGATTACAAACTGTTTAATTGTGTTAATTGAAGCTGGTGAGTAGTGACGTAATTGGTGTCTTGTATTTTGTTTTCCACTATACCATACGACGATCAGTTAGACCGTCGTAACAATACTTTGTTTCAGTATGAGTTGTAAGAGTGAAATGTAATACTGATTTCATATGCAGTACTGGATGCAGAAATAGCGGGGTAGAAATACGGAAGAAGATAATTTGCCTGACAAATACGTTGCTCACTGCTATAATGAAGACAAATTTATCCGACGTATGCAGCGCGATTCTCTGCCTTATTTTGTTGTTTTTTTTACTCTCGATTGATATAAAACTTTTCCTATACAGTAGTAATAACTTCCGTATTCTATCTCTTCTGTCTCTCTCCGTATATTTTGTTAAACCGTTCACAGTACTAGGCTCCCTATTTTTGTTACCACAATTTTTATACTCTTCAAAATATTTCACTGAGACAGCACGTAACAGTGCCAACTATAATTAGGAAACGCCATTAAAATATGAGCTATCCTAAAACTACGAGTTATCCATATAATTAGACATATAATTAAAGTCTAAGATTATAAGGGATTTTCTAATTAAAAATCAATTAAAACATTAGTTTTTTAAAACGATTAGAGAAGAATTTTCTAAGACTATTTTAAAATTTTATGATTTAGTGATAATTTAAATTTTAAATTTATTAATTTCTTCTTATAAATTTTTCATCTACTAATTTATCTGTTGCTTATTATAATACAATCAAGTTACTTCTTATTTGAAACCTTGTTGATAACAAACAAAAAACCTTAAAAATAACATGTATAGAAAAAATTGTTAGCGATTCATTACTTGCCTACGAATAACTTAAATCCAGATTATTTAAATCTCTTTTTAACGTACACCATATTACATTTTAAGACAATTTAAAAAAAATTGATTTCCCACGATTCCCTGCTTCAATCCATCAACTCTGTTTAATCGGGACACGGAACAAATTTTCTACTATTTTCTTATAATAATAAAAATTATAATACAGAAGGTACTTTTCTCCTAATACTTCATGTGTTTGCATAACAAAGGAAAAATTTTCATTGTTTTCTTGTTGTTTAAGAAGACGAATAAAATGTGAAATAATTAAAACATTTATCTCTATCTGTTTTTATAGCACGCCATCCAAATGACTGAACTACCAATTTAAAGGAAATGTTAAAAGGTCAACTATTTTTTATAAAATTGATTTACATAAGTTTTTATAAACTCCTTCTGTTTTCACCCTAAAATAAGTGCTCCCGGTTTCTTATATAAACTTATGTATATAAGTTTATTTCTCGGCGTTCTCTAAATGGTTGCAGTATTATTGCTTTTATTTAGGTGTGGACACTTACCCTTGTGTTTTGGAATCCATTGCATAAATTGTTTTCTTTTACACCGTTATCTTGCATGAGAGCTTTCTACATTGATCGAACCATGGCTTTAGTATGAAACTCCGTGTCCTGACGTAACCATTACCTTTACAAAACCAATTGCATCTTTATAAGAGAAGGAGAAAATCAGCTGTATTATTACAAGCAATAATCTGTACAAACTATTAAGACTTAACAATTTAGATAGCACAACTTGACCCACTAAACGTGTCTGACTTACTGTACAGTCATAATTAAAGCTGATATGTGTAGGTATAAATTAAGAGAATATATAAATAATCTGACCAATAAGTGAGAATATTGTTCGTGTTATAAGAAATTCAATTTAAACATCATCGGTGTATTGAGCTCGAGAAGTTTTGTAATCTATTAATTTAAATATACATAATTTACATTCATGTTTTAAAAATAACGCTTTGGCGTAAGATGACTGTTTTTCAACTTCAAATTGTATTCCTAAATTTTAAAATATCGTTGTACAAGGCATTATTGACACGGATATTATGAACAATTTGTGCTTCATAAGGTTTCAAGGTTATTTACCTCCAAGCTGGTAAACAGAGCACGACTCAGCTGAAACCTTACACGAACAGAAACGTCAACCCTTTTACTTAAATGTGTAGCATTCAATGAGTTGGGATTCATTAACTGCTCAGAAGACGAGATATTCTCCACCTTTCTTTTCGTGACCTTCTATGAACATTCAGAAAAATAATTAGATTAATTGTATTTTGTGTGTAATACTCTATTTACAGAATAATATCACTTTCCAGAACGTTCAAATACATTCTTACCCAGTAATGTTAGCACGTAGATATTATGTACACCCGTTATTAACAAACTGAACCGACTGCATAAGTAGGAGAACAGGAGAACTGCAGCTGCACTGGAGGAGTAGGAGAAGTAGGAGTAGGTGCCACCTTTACTGTGCTTCCAGACGAAAGCATGGACTGGACTCCTGGTTGTGTAACAGCTCTTGTCTTTTCTATTACTATAGTTAAATAATTGGGGAGTTTGATTAAGAGAACGCTAGGTTTTATTTGTTTGTAACTGCTATTATTTACGACCTCTATGGTTATTATTTCTAGTTAGAAAAGTGTTATAACTTTATTGTATTTTTGCAGGAAATTTGTTTAATATATATGTAGACCTACATAACTACCGTTGACGACATGGTAATAAAAATATTAAAGATTCTCTACTACGAATAACGAATGAGGGTTATTGGAAAAAAGTAAGTAGTATTGCACTAAAAGTTTACATTAAATTACAATAACTGTTTCAAAACTTCGAAACAAAATTGCTGATATCAGTTTATCAGCAAAATGTAAGTAATAATAATAATGGCTCCCATGTGTACCACCAAAGTAGCTTAGGAGTAGGCAGGGTAGACTGCCTTATGTGAGCCGTACGGCATACAAGGAAGGCAGTGTGGCCAGCACTACGCTTCACCCGCCCATTATTATCCCCAGGATGTTATCCAAGGCACTCATTTTGAACAGGCTGAGTCGACCTGGCGGCTGAAAAACGCACCTGGATTTTATGGTGCGGGCCCGGGAATCGAAACCAGGACCTCTAGATTAGTAGCCAGGTAAAATTTAAGAAACATTTAAAAAGACTAATGTAAATTCGTCCATTCTTCCGATAATATGATCTAACTTAATTAACATTCAGTAAAAAACCATTAAAAAAATGGAGTATTTTTATTTGCAATGTAGCGTAATTAAGTTTTTGTAAACGGGATATAAAAAAAGAATACAGGAGTATAAACGAGACAAAAAAGGAAGAAGCAGTAGTGAAGTTAATATATGCCCGCATGGGTAAACAAAATCTTGTGATTGTTTTAGAAGTTTCTTAAAAGATTAGAAATAATAATGACTTAAGTTTACTATACATACAAGTTTTATCATAGAGATCAACTGCTAATGCACTTAACCTGTTAAATATACTTGTAGCATTTATAATAGAGTTTAGTAACCTCGGATAAAGTCTCAAGTGTATAAACTTGCTCCTCAAGAGACAATTAAATTTTACTTTCTTACGTAGCATTATTAAAATGTCCTTTCTGTCTAACACGTATCCTCGTTTAACCTACCTGTCTACGCTACACAGTCATCTACATTAAAATTATTTTCCCTACAATAACATTTTACATGTCTGTGATATAAAATGAAGCTTCTCTATTTAACAACAGTGCATTTACTTTATTATTTTGTTCGTTAATAAAATGAATAGGCCTATCTTTAAATTATGAAGAGCTGTGATTTTTATCTTTAAAAAAAAAATGTTTTAATCACTATTATTCGTTAAAATTTTCGACCTTTTCGATCGTGCATTCGACGGGTTATTCTGAACGGCCGTTATTCTCAGAAGATGGCCGCTACGTTGCCATCGTCGAGGGAAAGTTTTGTTACGCACCAGCAAAGCCGTGTAATACGACGATAAACGGTGGAACAGAAACGGAGTTCTTATCCGATACAATCGCTTGAGCTATGTAGCACTACCGATACATACCGGTAAACTTCGACACACCGTATATCTGATTAAGCGAATCTTTACTGATATGTTAGTGTCGGTGAACGTGCACTGACATTTTTTAATCATCAGCGTCACACCTAATAATCAGTGTACATAAAACTCAAAGTCTGAGGATTTATGGGCAATGAATACAAACCCACACCGTTACACCGATTGCCACCGAATTTTGCACAGGTAACCTTTGACACAAGGAAAAAAATACTGTCTTACTTGGAATTTGATATTTTTCCCCGTTCGCACAATTTAGGCCCTTTTAATTGCGTCTTTTCGTTGACACGTATACAGATGTCAACAACACAATGGCGACCAGAATTAATTACCATAGTAACAAGTAAGTAAACAAATTATATTTAGCGACATCGGAACTGTACCTTTATACGTTCCTGCTGTTTTTAATGTTTTTAATATGCGAATGTATCGATATATTTTGTAATTTTATATACTGATACGTCTATATATTTTGTAATTGTCTTAAACGATTATAAAATTTATGTTTATCTGTATTTCTGATAATGCAATGAATAAGCAATGAAATATATTAAATACTACTACTAAAGATATCAACAACACCGTGGAGACCAGAATTAATTACCACAGTAACAAACAAATAAACAAAAGCTATTTAGAGGCATGGGAACTGTGCATTTATCCATTCCTGCAGTACATTTTCGATGTTTTAAATAATATGCGATTGTATCGATATATTATGTAAATTGTCCTATTACTTAATGCAAAACGAAAAACGTGTTGTTTTCATTTGTAAGGTTAGGTGACAATGGGTTTTGGTTTTTAGTTTACTACTGAAGTAAATAAAACCCATGGTTGAGGAAAACGTAACGTTTAATGTGTTATACCTACAATGCTTCTAACAGAGTAACACTTAAAATAAAGAATTTAGCGTTTTTGATTTAACAGTACTTTATAAATATCTCCAAATGCTTTATAAACGGGTACTTTTAAATCGCCAAAGGCTGTTGCACCAACAGAATAATTTAGTTCAAGTTAAAATAGTACAAGTGTTGAAAACAGCTTTGGAGAGAATTCGGCTAATGAGTACAAAATTGTTATACGAGCTAACAGAACGCCATATAGACATAGACAATCAAAATTATATACCTATTAAAATACTTATTAAAAGTCAAATATTTGCGTGCGAAGCCGCGGGTAACAGCTAGTAATAACATAAAAAGCAATTCACAAATTCTGCATGTCCGGATGATTCCATGACATGGATTGATAGATGAGTCTCGTTAAGGCAGACATGTAGATTACAGCGACTATTCGGACAACAATGTGTACAAAAGCCTTTCTAGGAAACAACACTTTCTGGTTTATAAAACTTGGAAACACTGAATTATCTCTGAAATACACACAGAATTTCTATAAAAATTCACGCCACTGTAAAGAATAGATTAACAACTTGTAATCGGCTGTTACCATGTGATGTATGTACTGTACATTAGAAAATATTCTTTTTATAGATTACAGATATAACACGACTCTGGCATGCATGACCTGTTAAAACACGACACTTCCTAATGTCTAAATGTAGTAAGCACGTATATACGTCCTGAAACGTATATACGTGCTATGTAAATGTAGAATTATAGGATATGTAAACTGATGGTACCAAATAAAATGTATCCGATATATTTTGAATCGCCGATTTTCATAGAATTTGAGTTTAATTTTGTCTGTAACAATTGAAATACAAAGATTACCTATCAACTTCTGTAATTAAAAAGTATATCTTTATTTCTGTTTACAAACAATATTTCATATTGCAGATATTTATGATTTTAATGTTTACCAATCGTTAGTTCTGCGGCCTGTCCTGCCCCCGGCCAAAGTACAGCACACGCCCAACCGCGTTCAGGGAGAAATCAACTATCTAGTAACCACGTGTGTTGCCGAGTGGAGAATAGGATGTTTTTTTGTGTGAGCGCGCGTGTACGTGTGGTGTAAGTGATCTTTCATTACTTAATATCCCAAGCATGTCAAGCAAGACCTCCATATTATTGTCTCTAGCTACATGCATGAACTATGTTACGAACTACACAAGAGGTTAACGTGGACTATAGGACTACTTGAGCAAGAGCAAATAGAAGTTTGCCGTTGATGATGTCTGGTAATTATGTTACCTTAATATAAAAGAGTTAACTTTAGTTTTGAAAAGTTACAGTTTATTACAAAAGTTATACAAATATTTTGTCGTATTGACCGTTTTTAAACTACAGTGTATGTTGTTTGCCCTTAGAGTGGAGCCTGATGTAAACAAACCGGAGTGATACGACACAGAGCCATGTAAAGTACAAAGTTAAAATTTTCTTAATAGATCAAAAAATTATAAAATCATTTACCTTATTTTTAGTTGTACTAATCGTAATTGTATTAAAAAAAATTGTTGATATATTTTTTATCAAATAATTATAATCGATTAGGAACTATTTTATTTCTAACTGCGGATTTAGTGATGCGGCCACTCATCTAGCCAATCCAGTTCAAGTATAAGCACATGCTTTTGTTTACATCAGTCTCCACTCTAAGAGTAAACAACTTATAAAGCTTCTTAGTATATTTACTGAATTGTAAACGTTTTACAGCTCATGAACTTAACGATTTGTTTCTCATTTCAATAACACCCCATTTGTTTCCTTCTAAAGAGGAATAAAATCTTTTCTACATGCCAACAACATTATTGGTGAGAAAGGTTCTGTAGTGTAAAAAAGAAAGTCGCATTTTGCCGTGAATATATTTAGCACAACTTCAGATAATGATACAGTCTTTAGAAAAGTGAAGGGTAACGGTCATAAACTGTTAGTTAAGCATATTGTGTTGTGTAAAGCACTTTGTTTATAGCTTGTGATTTAATTGTCTTATTATCTTACAATTAATTTGGGTGTGTAAATTGTTTTTCGTAACATGTTTTGACAGTCGTAATTTATGACTAATAAAAATGTGGTATAATTCTCAACAAGCGGAATGATGAAAACATGGGAAAAAATTAACCTAAGAGGCAATAATAAGGTAAGATAAGAAAATTGTGATTGACAAGATACGGAAAGTGTGATGATTGACGTAATACATCTTACAAGAAATATTTCTGCTAATGCCCCCTATGGATTTTTTTCTTTCTAATTGTCTCGTTTAAGTTTCCAGTGATTTGCAAAATTTGGAGTAACGTAAATTTGGGCACGCCTGCTCACGTGTTTCTAGGCACTGTACATTCAAACTACTGCATACGTCACTTTCAACATCCACCTATATGCTAATGTGTTTATGTTGTAACCATTTGCTGACATAAAAATACGCAATAGTGACCTATACAGCATAGATGGTTGAATAGTAGCCACAGGAATTATTAAATAAAACACAATGCGAACATCAGCGATACAGTTTTTATGAAAGCATAACCAATAATATCGCTGCATCTGTTACAGTCGTAAACGGTTAGCCGCATATGTGCGTGCACTCAATAATATATAGTTATATTCTTCACAGCGGTTGCACGCGGGGCGGAACTCCACAGTAATATTATTAACGAGAAGTGTGACTCTTTTAACACACTACACCAGCGGGGCTTGGTATACAATTCAAACTTGTAAGTAACATTTAAAACGTCAAGAGGTAGCAGGATTTTAAAGAACTGTCGAGATTATCAAGCATTATTAAGTGCATCAGTAGCTGTTAAGAGGTTGAAACACCTCTAGTTTTGAGTTGCAACGTAAATATTTAAGAGGATATGAAGAATTATACTACCAGTCAATCGACAGATGTTATACATTTTATTAAATAAATAATTTTCTTGTTTTATGTATTTTTGTGCGTAATTATTTACTATGCTATATAATTACATCCATTTCCATTCCATGTAACATTTAAATAGTCCGTTATGAAAAAAATAATTTTACTCTTTCTCTACATAAAGAAGTTGTAAAGTAAATTACCACAGTTCTCTAACCATAGGATATCTATTGAGTCGTAAAACGACACAAAATTATTTTTGCAGTAATATTTTTAATAGTTAATTGTTTCGTTATTTTTCACTTGTTAAGAATTACTTTCTTTCTGTCTTTCATCATGCAAAATATTGCAGAATTTCTACAAATCCATTTAGACATTTTGATAGCCTAACATAGTTTTAACCATTTTTGGTTGTTGTAGGAAGAACTTGATAATGGTTGCGAAACCGAAAGGCCTCGTTCGAGGGAAAATTGTACATAGCAGAGAAGCAACAAAATACGACAAAGTTATTTTTACTTTTATTTAAGAGACGTGTACGCGTCCTTAATAATAATACTACCTACAACCACCTCGCGGGGGCTCACAAATACACGGACACGCGAAAACGGATATTTTAAAATGCAGTTCATGAGTTTACCAACTTGTAAATATGTTCTGAGAAAACACCAAGATATTTTATATTAATACGCAATGATAATCACTCATTCAAATGCACTTTTGGAAAATATCTAACGAATTCATTTGCCATGTGATATGCGTCTATGTATGTGTGTATGTGTATTATGTATGCGTGCCTCGGAATTATGGTGATGCAGGATAGAGTGGTGTTATTTAACTGTGAAGATGTATAGAATAGAAGGAGATTTGCGTGAGAAATTCTTTGCTAAGAATGAAGAAAATAATAAAACTTCCAATTATAATAAAAATTTGTCCAACTCGCGACTCATTCTGTTGCCCTCATTATATTTTCTTACCTGCAGTGCGATGTTTCATGTCTAATGTGGAATATTTTCGTTATTTTCGTTTCTAGTAATCTTCCTTACCTTTTTATTTTGCAAATAAACTGTGCCATGAGTAAGTATTGTATACACAATTAATGTTACGTACTACCAGTGAATCATACTGCATCAATAGGTAGTAAACAATTAATTCTAAAATAATTATGGGATTTAAAAAAACCAGTAACTAATACGTCTCCACAAAACCCAAAATATCACCACAAATTCAAAATATCGACTTACCTTCATTCAAATTTTATACGTATGTTATGCTGAAATTATTGAAACTACCTTTTATTTAGATTGTTACCACTTTTAAAGGACTTTTTTTCTAAATTCCAAAAGAATAGTGTTAACGTCTTTTGCTCTAAATGCAAACTTATTTAGAATATTTTAATGCATCGCATAATATAATAACAGTTTAATGTAATTAAATAAGTGTTAAATATATTCTTAAACGAAATACATCTACTCTTCTTAATTTGAAATTTTTAATTATTAAATGTTCAATAGTAGTCAATGAAAATATTTAATCGGAAATTATTAAAGAATTCTTTAACATGATTTCTAAAGAAGTTACATAGTTTTCTAACAATATGAAGTGTGAACACAACAGATAAAATTATACATGAATTTTACATTTTAATACATTCTTATTAAAACGTTTCATACAAAAATACAGGCAAACGTTTTATTGACTGTGAGCTTAAAACAATGTCTAGTCAGTATGTATTTCGGATTTAGGTATTATTTTAACCTCAGTAGTAGATAGTCGGGGCTATGCAACAACCCTGTTTCAAGTATTAGTAAGGGCTTGAAACAGGGTTGTTGTATAGTGCCGACTTTGTTTAATATCTATCTAAATGAAGCCCTAATATCATGTCGGAAAAAATGCCGTAATATAGGTGCACCAGTTGGAAGTGACAAGATGTTTACAATACACTTTCCAGATGATCAGGCTGTAATTGAAGAGGACGACATTGATATAAGTTATATGCTTACGAAACTAGCAGAAGAATTTGCGAAATGGGGTCTCGAAATAAATACCTAAAAAACTGAGTACCTTATAGTAGACGGCGAAGGTCAAGCAGACCTAAACCTAGGAGCAAAAGTGATAAACATATTAAAAACTTTAAGTATTTGGGTATAACAATGACATCTGATGGTGACAGCAACCACGAAATAAAAGTAAGAATAGGACAAGCTAAGACAGCAACAAAACAATTAAACAGTCTGCTTTGGTGTCCACGAATAACAAAAAACAATAAAATCAGAATATACAAAACTACAGTCAAACGTATAGGCCTATATGGAGCAGAACTGTGGGAAATTAATAAAAGAAATAAATCCTTAATAAGAGCTATGAAGATGGATTACTAGCGGAGGCGCTGTAGACTAACAAGACTAGATAGAGTGAGAAATGTAGAGATAAGAAGTGATGGGAATCGACCTTGACATTGTAGAAAAAATAGAAGCAAGAAGACTGAATTGGTTTGGACACCTGAAAAGAATGTCGGATGTGAGGTGGCCAAGGAAGGTTTGGGAATGGACTCCACCCTCTAGAAAAAAAAGAAAGACCTAAACATTCAGGGAAAATGGAGGTCGAAGATGATGCAATGAATGCAAGAGGACTTACAGAACAGGAGTCTTTAGACCGGCGCCAGTGGAAGCTAGGATGCGAGAGGCGGCGCCAGCCGTAATTAAATCGCCTAAAAAAAGTAGCTGGTCAATTTGGATGCCTCATCGTACGAACGTCTTACATAATCCACACTTGTAGATTTTTTGGGTACTTTTGGTTGTGCATTCAGTAAGAACGACCACATTATTTGCGTAGCTCTTACGATTACGATGTAATCATTTCTAACAATGTATAAGCATCAACGTGACTGTTGAGCGTCATTTTGGCAATTCCACCTGACTGTCAGGCGTCCAATATTATTGCATTCAATATTTTTGCTTCACTTATTGCTTCCACAGATATTGTAGATACACATCGATATGTACAAATGCTTTCAAAATGAATATCAGTATTGTATTTTATATGTGTAAGAAGAAACACATGAATTTTGCTTTAATAAATAGTTTAAATTTTTTCTTTAACAAATCCTTCCTGATACATGCTTCTCTCCCGGAATGTTCTTTTCCTTATATATGTGTGTGCATGCGCGCGCGCGCGCGCGCGCGCGTGTGTGCAGAGAGAAAGAGTGTGAGCGAGACGAAAGAGAGAGAATACCCCAGCTAGATAGTAGCAAATGGGCTTAATAAAATTATCATTAATAATAGAGTAGGTTTCGATTGTTTTTATGAAAACCGTAGCCCAACTATGATAGTTATTAAGCATAATAGAGGCTTTTACCGCACTACATCCTAGGTAAAAAAACCACTCAAGAAACATGTATTCATAAATCCATTTATCATACACCAAAATTTTCTCAACACTTGAAGAGATTATTATAAGATCATACTACACCAGCAGTAAAATATAATAGCCTAATAATATTTTGCTGTGTGTATCTACTGTCGGTTTCATCTCCAACATATTCATTTCAATATTCATTGTTTAAAAATTTAAATATTTGCTTAAACAGTGAAATGAAGACACACCAGAACACATGTTTACATACATTCAGGTACATATTGCATATATTAATCATTTAGCCGAACATGAAGAAGGAATAATATTATTCGTATGGCAAATACGTTTCTCAGTGCTGTGATGAAAAGCAATTTTTCCTATGTCTGCGGAGCAATTTGCTGCCTCATTTTCCTTGCACTAGTTTTGTTTTTTGATTGTAATACAGTATTTTGTAACAGTAAGAAATATTTCTATTTTCATTTACCTTTGTATTGTATCAGAATCCATTCCCTCTTATTCTCGTCTGTATTTTATATTCATGACCCCATAATTTATATTGTACAAGAAGAGAAAGAATAAAGGTTTCAGCTTAGTTAAAGTAAATAAAAGAATTCGTACATTACTTACGTAGAGTAAATTCCGTTATTACTGAAAGTAGAGTAATTCAGTTATTTTACTTTGTACAATTAGAGGAATCACATACTGTGTTGCGGTTTCCAAAAAAATAGCAATTGATGGATCTTGCATTAGGTTATAAATAGTATTGTAAAATGATCAAATTCCAGAAAAGGAATACATGCTAATACTTTGTCATTCGATGTAATGACACAATTAAAATTAACTTATCAAGAAAACCATTTGATAAGTATTGACCAAGAATTAAACTGTACATCCAAGGAATTGAAGAATTAAAGTAATATTGATAATTCTAGAGCATGACTACAGAATGAAAGAAGAATAGCACTTTGAAGGCCAGGTTTTTAGAAACCGCATAGAGATTTAGAAGCGCCTGCTCAGAATAATCAAATAGATGTAGAATTTCTAAAGGTTTGATAAATATGTTTTTGGTTGAAAATTCTTACCCTATTGTATTTACCTTATTCTGGATAAGGATAATAACGAAAAAGGAACGTTCAATTTGTAAGAGAAGTAAAGAAAAAGCAAGCAAATATAAATAAAAGAAAAGAACATTATTGAACTTGAACGTTATAATGTGTAATTGGATTCTGGTCATCTTTCTAAAATAGAAAATTTTGGTAATGGCAGGGAGAATTTAGCTGAAAAGGAAATACTTGAACCACATGTGATGATGGTGAAAACTAGAAGATACAGTGTACTCAAAAGAATGTCGGAGTATATTTCCTGATTGCAAGAACAAAGTGATGACGAATAAGATGGACTTTTATACGTCCTTTGGTAACGAAATGCATTAAATTTGGCAATGAAATATGCATAAAAGGCAGAAACGAAGTTGTAATAAGCAAACATGCAATAACCACAAAGTGTCTGTAATTAAGAAATTATGGGAAATAGACCATATGTTTATATGAACTTTTTGCTTCTTTTTAAGTCCTCTATCCATCCCCAGAGGTGTCCCACATATTACTTAACACCCTGTATTTCTTGGTTCTCCTTTCCAGCGTTAGGCTTAAGTTATTGGAAGTTAGGTGTTGCCAATTAAATGATTAAATTACATCCAGTAAATAAGTTCAAATTACCTACATGTGTAAAGGCTTTAGTGATTTATACAGTTGGCACTAGTATGCACAACTGTCACATTTGTTAAGGGAAGCGGAGCGCAGTAATATCTCCATTATTTCATTTTTATCAAGCCAGAACAACAGTTTATAATAACCGAAACTAAACCAATGTACAATGCACACGAATATGTGTCTTAGTGCACTAAATTATAAGTAAATATAACTTTAAAATATTACTAATTTTATATTTCAAAAATATTATAAAAATAAGTTTTCCCTCTCTTTAATTCATTGTCTTTATACCAACGAAGTAAATCTTTATTTCTAAATTCAGTTCCTCAACAAATTGTGATATAATGAACACTATAACAGAGTATTTGCAATCAATGGTTACTAAATTATAATTCGTATATATATTCGTACATAGATTTTATCATCTGAGAATTCATTTCATTATTGAACTTCCTAGTTACCTGCGGGGTAACGAATTTTTTGTTTACGTACATAATTTAACGGAAAATAAATGAACTTTGTACGCTTCGTACGTTTGTATGATTGGAAAATATGTTTCTTAAAAGTGGCGTGTGCAAGTGCATGTAGTAACGTTGAGTGCAGAGTTGAGTGTAACCCCTATATTATTTATAGCATTTAGGCCTATACTGTAATGGCAGAATAACTATACAATTCCAGTTGATGTGTAAATTGTCACGTTGACTACTGACAGCGTGACTGTAATGAAATGTTGTCAAATTATTGAAATAATCCAAATATGATTTGTGATTCGTTGGTGAATATTGAAATCCAGTATTGCGTTAAATAACATTCTGAGTAAACACTGTTACTTAATTTCAAGTCGATTTCTAATCGGCAGCATTGAATTTCCCTTTAAAAATTTTTGAAAATTGGAAAACAAAAATACTAGACAGCATTTAGTCACCACTGCTGTAAATCTGAAAAGTAGTAGTTATGTTATAAGTGTAAAACAACACTTATAATTGAAATATTACTGTTTGTTATAATGATAGTTTAAGTAGTAGGCAAGCACAAAATTTATACTAATAATTAAACTTTCATTACTAATATTATAATTCAGTTCCCTTTACTAAAACCTAATTTATTCTCTAAAAATTACTATCAGGCTTCAATTACATTTAATGTTTGTAAACTCTATTGTTATATAAATTACTTCATCAATTTAGAAAATAAACTAGTGTAAATTGCTAAATCACTTGTTTTTATTAGCAACTTATATTCTGAAACACTGACGTTTCCATTTTTAAAATTGTAGGATAGATATAATGCAAAAAATAATCAAAACAGAGTTCACACATTTGTCAGTTATCTTACTATAAGACAGTTCTACGCACTTAATATAAACGAACCTGCAGAATATAGTCCGGATTTAAGTAGCTTCTACGAAGTGCTTATAACAGATACATGAAACAGATTGTTTAACGACAATATCCCTTAGAACGAAGTCACGGATATTGGAATTCAATTCTCACAGTAAAATCCTTTCGTGAATGCTGGAAAGGTTTAATAAACAGTATGACAAATTAGGTCTTAAATAATAAAAACATTAAGTAAGACCGAGTATTGTGAGAATATTATTTTTCGTGTTAGAAATAGACGTTGCACTCAGATATTACACTCATCGACGTTAACAACTATAGGATAAATTTAATATAACAATTTATAAAACTTTCTTATTTCTATAAAAATTAATTTCTCATCTTCCAAAGACGAGGACACAAATGCAATTTAAAGGGACACAGAAAGTTTTAAGATACCAGAAACGATTATATTTTCTTATTCACTACACGTACACACACATTTATGTAATTAACTAATTGTGATGTAACTAACAGAAATCCGGTCAGAACTCGTATCTCAGTTTTGAAGGACCCTTGAATTCAAGATAAAATGGGGACATAACTTTCACTGAAGTATAGTGCTGCCAGGACAGCTATGGTGGTGACGTTCAAGTGTGCTGACTCAACACAGATACGCTCTCCCTCGCCTCGCCGGTCTCCTAATATGCTCTCGGCGTTATAAGTTACTAGCTGTGCTTGTTACGCGGATGCATAAAACAAGGCTTCATTACACGTGCCACCGATCAAAATATTATTGCTAAATCACGCACGTGGTCTCATTTATTTTATAATTTGTCTTCAAACTGTTATTTTTGTAGCCATGTTTTGTTTGATTTTATTGGTTGTTAATCGCTGACTATATTTAAAATCTTGCAAGAAAATACAGTAATACTCTTATAAAACAGATAGCATGAAAGACTTAATTAGCATCAATTACCATTAAACGTTTAACTTGTCAGACAAATTATCTTGATTATTAACTAGGTCTTGGACTTTAGTTAATAGTTTTCAAAATGAGGTTGCAAATTTTAAGAAATAAATTAGTATAGAAATCGTTTGAAAATTGCTATTGTTCACAAGTACCACACTTCCCATACTTTTATGACGTATACGTCATTACACCCTAGGTCTCAACAGACTTTAAATATTTCAACAAAATACTTACTTATATTTGTTTAAATTATCTTCAGTAGCTTATGTAAATTGTTACTAAGGTTCTGTTGTTTAAGGCCAGTGCATTTAGTTTATACATTAACGTATCCTTGCACATAACCCTTTCATCATTCTAGTTTTAACACTCCTATTATACATTGTTTTGTATATTATTATTTACAACTTTTAAAAACAATCTACGTTTTATCTGTGTTAGA
The DNA here is from genome assembly GCA_034769895.1 of Magicicada septendecula. NCBI lineage: Eukaryota > Metazoa > Arthropoda > Insecta > Hemiptera > Cicadidae > Magicicada > Magicicada septendecula. Next base: position 116,806,283 of record CM068374.1, on the reverse strand, counting down.
ATTTAGTAATTTTGGATTCATATCAAAAAATGGAAATCTCAAAATAGTGCTTATCTTTGTCTGTACTGACGATACTTGACGATACAAGTTAAAATATTTTACAGTTTAAACACAACAGAGTAAACACACAATCAATGAAGTATTATAGCATTATTTTTCTGGAGATGTTATTTATAATGTTCTTAATATTTATAGTTTAGAGTGTGAACATTTGTAAAATCATGTTGGTACTTTTTATTATGTCGGTTTTTGATTAAATATTATTCAACGGAACCACTTGTAGAACTCTAAAACTGTTTTATCAAATAAACTAAACGTTTACGTTTTACAACTTCTATGTATATTTAAATATAAATATGTATACTCCTAAACTGCTTATAACACTTACTGCCTTGTAGTTTGCGGGGTGAACAAAATAGAATATTTCTGCTTTGCTGGCGCCTTTGGAAAAATATGGAACAATATCCCAACCTTGGTAGAGAATAGGTAACAGTGTTTTGAAAGCAGTCTGACAGTTAAGATTTGTTATCTGCTGCGAGCGTTTGACGTAAAATATTAATTACTAATTATTATGTGCTGGAATTCGTAAATGGCTACTTTTATTATGTGTTACCAAATTGTATTGGTATAGTCCTCACAATTGTGGTACATAAACGTTTTTGTTTATTGAAACTGCTATTGAAGCTGTGAGTAACAATTACTCTGGTTTTCAATCATCCATTCAACTGTGTAGAGACTACGAGCGTATTCTACAATCTATGGCAGCATATTATTACATTCAATAGCGGAACTTTATTATTTACAGGTTGAAGTTTCTACTTACTTGACAAGATAATAAAAAAGGAAAAATAAATGTTAAAAACACTCTTTAGGAATAAATGGCAATGTGTACATCAACAGACAATAAACAACGTACACTCATTGCAGCAGATTGTTAACCTACATATAGTTCAGTTGTTTTGTGCTGTAATCTGTGCGACGTATCCAAGAAAATGTAATGCCATAGCCTAATGGTACTTCCTTTTAAGTAATGAAAAAATGAGTCCTAATGAAAAAATAACTGAAAACTTTCAGCTGTATAGAAAGCGAAGGTATGACTCGATGTATAAAAATAGGTAACATTAATTTTACTAAATATAATTATTTCGCTACGACTCGGAACACAAAACATTTTATGGGTAAAAACGTAAAAGTTTTACCTTATAACCTGAACCGGTTTTCACTTTTAAAAAGCTTCTTCAGAGGTTGCCGCTGGTAGCACTGTTCTCTTGTTGTTGTCGACGTAATCGATTTTCGAAAGATCGATGTTGTGTGAGTGGAGTGTGATATGTTAGAATAATGCGTGTGATTTGAATTGCGTCTGTTCGTTTAGGATGTCGTTTTTATTTGTTTTCGTGTGTTTGTATATTTCCAATTGTTCTAGAGTGTCTAGTTTTCGGCCTTTTGTGTGTATGTGTAGAATGTTCATGTTATTGTCGATGTTTTTGTATGTTTTTGTGGTTTGCTTCAAACGAAATCCAAGAAATTAATTTTACATTAAAACGTAGTTAGCGATCTTGAGTCTGATTAAATTATAGAACAACAGAGACAAAGACTGGGGCTTGTAGAGAATTCTCACGTAAATTGTACTCAAATCATGTGTAGATATAAATATTTAAGAATTAAAAATAATATAATAATATTTAAGACACATAGTCTTACGGACTATTCAACGTTTACATCAAGTGTCATTACATATATAGAGAATCCCAGTTACAAACAGTTATCTTCACTTTGCACTAATTGCAAAGAAGATTGATCGTATTTGTTACAACTCGCATATAGATGGCACCAGACTTCTCTCCACAAATTCAGTAGACTCTAGAAAATATTCAAACCTTATGTTACTTATTATAAGACGTAGTCTATTTTCCTTTCTTACACATTGCGTTCCAATATTTTTTTTGTAAACTTGGACTCTTATTATTAAACGTTACGGGATGAAAGGCTTTGTTTCATTAAATGCAAACATTTGCAAGGAGATGCGGTGACAATGGGTTAAACGTTGTTACTGATAATGACTGATATGTTCGACTCATTTTAGAAAATTCGCAAAATAAAAAATAAATAACAACTATGAAACATCGACTTGTGTTAATAAACAATATCGTTTTGAAGTCTTGTTTTGCATATTTATAAGTATATATTAAGTTATTGTGAGACTGAACATTGGGTGTGACGACAGCTGTGCAGGCTGGACAGCAGTGCTATTCAAGAATACGTAACGGTTGAAGATTATTTAAACTTGGTTTTATTATTTATATGACAGGTACAAATTATCTGCTAGTGATTATATTCACTTATTGACACAATATCCTACCAAGAGCAGGTACTATTAACAAAGAATGCATACTCACGACTTCATGCTTAATTGAATTTGTTAGTATGATTAGTATTATAAGCATAATATTATAAATCGAATTTAATTTCCTTTACGTACAAATTTTACATTCACCCCTACATATTTTGTAGTGTGTAACTTGATAAAGTCGTCAGCGTTTGACGTTAAGGGATTCAGATGGAATGAATACTAATGGTTACATACAAATGGACAGCTATAATAAAAATGTAATGTTTTGTCGGAACTCATTGTTCATTTCAGTCGGCGTATCATTGTGTTTGCTGACAACTTGAAATACACGCTATGATTAATGACACTGTGTTCCACATACGTACCTCCGGTAGCATCAGATTGACGATAAAAAAATAAAAGGTTCAACGAAAACTTCGTATAGACAGAAAGAAGAGATAGCAAATATGACTACGTATGCAGTGGCAATATGGCTGTTTGGAAAACATTTAAACTAACAAACAAACTGTACTTTCGTTTGTTCTTTTCCAAAGAATCATTAACTAATATAGAAGATGATAAAAACTGCCTTTAATCGCACAATCTGTTTAATATAAAATTTATCGTTGCAGTATTAAATTTTATAATTTGGACGGAACTGGTTTGCCAGTAAGATATAAAAAATGGAAAGGGAGTTTTACACTGTGATGAGCAGGATGAACGATGTAGTTGTATGTAATAATTGCTTATAATACTATTATAATTGTTTATTATACTAGCTGTTATACCCGCGGCTTCGCCCGCTTTATTTTTTTCTTTTAATTGACTTTTGTTCGACAGGTTTTCAAAATCATCATTCCTAAAATTATCTTTCTTTTGTGTGTTTTCTGCGCACCTTTGTTTCTATTTAGAGGTTTTTAACCGCCTGGCATTACTTGCTCGTTTATTGCCATGGGTCGTCAGGGATGTGATTTTTTGAGAGGTGAGAGAAGTGTAACCGTATGAAAGAAAAAGCATATGTTTTTGTAAATTACATTTATTTTTCAAAATGTTTTCAAATTACATTATGTTACATTCATTATTTTAAAAATATTTTAGATTTCACAATAATATACCTTGAGCCTTTTGACATTTATAGGCATACAGATAATGTTCTAGCATGTCACACTACTATCATTCTAACGCTTCAGGATATACAATATTTTAATTTTTCCCTCTAGTGCATATATGTACAAATTATTAGACGTGCCTACCCTTGAACTGGCCATGTGAGAAGCATTCATTTTCTAAATTGACCCCGGCTACCCTAAGGGATTGCCCTTGCGCTTTGCTTATTGTCATCGTGAATGCAAGCCTAATGGGGAATTTCAGCCGCTTAAAATCGAAGGGCATACCGCTTGGTATTAATGGAATACGTAGAATAAAGGCAACTTCTTCTTTGGCGAACCCTGTTATGATGGTAGCTTCTATTACGTTCGGCATGAGGGGTCTTAACGGATAGTTTCGTACCATTGCACATTTTTGGTGGATCGATGTTACGTAATAATATTATCGGTTTTTCAACTTTTAAAGTGAGGAAGTGCGGGGGATTCCGGGGGCTCCAAAGAATTGGGGAATTCTGTGGGATAAAACACAGCTTGCTCGTTGTTTATGACTGTGTCAGTAGACTTGTAAGTCGTCGAGGAGGCGGGAAGTCGGTCTTGTATTCGGTTATTAATGTTATTCATGCTGTTATTCTTGGGGGCTAAAATGGCACGTTTACAAAGCCATTGATGGTTTTTAAAATAGGTTCCAATGTCCGGGAAAACTTTGTCAAAAATATCTTAAAAAGCTTTCACAATATTGCGAATATCTTCTGGGAAAGAAATTACGCCACTTACTGGGTAGGATCGAAATTTATTATCTCCAAGGCGCAGTAGTTGTTTTCCAAACTTTTTGACAGTAATACCTACCAGCAAATGAATTCGAATATTTGTCGCCAGTGTTCGCTTTTGAATTTGTCACCACAGATCTGATGCTTTGAGGCAAGCAATAAGTTCGTTGGCAGGTGTTCCTCATTGTACGACTTGTAATGTCTGCCAAAAATCTCCAGCCAAAACCACAACCGATCCTCCCTTTATTAGAGTGTTCCCTCGTAAATCCTTCATTTTGCGATCAAGGGCTCCAAGAACTTGCTTGTGCGCCATAGTACACTCGTCCCAAAACAATGCCTTTGCATATTTGTAAGCTTTAGCGTTTCCCGAGTCTTTGCTAATGTTACAAAGAGGACTGTCTAATGGTGTTAAATTTAAGGGCAAACCTAGTGCGGAATGAGATGTTCTCCCTTCTTCCAGATGTGTAGAGGTTATACCTGACGACGCAACGGCAAGAGCAATTTGATTTTGCGCCGGAATTTCTTTTAGTAATAAATTAATTAAAAATTTTTTTCCTGACTCACCCGGAGCATCCAGAAAAAATAGACCCTCATTTTCACTTGAAATAAAGTCCGTTATTACGTTATATGCCCCCCTCTGGTTATTGAGTAGGAGAGGATTATTGGTAACGACGAAATTTTTTAACTGATCAGTGTCACAGCTTTTTTCTCACACGATATCCCTCTCAAATACGTCAAAACCTGTTCGGACTAGGGCCGGTAAACCTAATTGAGAAGAAGTTTTGCCATTGATCGATACACATTTATCCTTGAGCAAAATGAGAGCGTCATAAAATACATCGGAATTAAAATTTAAATCCATACCGGGGTTAGCTCTTTGTTGCTCTGAGATGATCTTCGCTGTGACTTTCCTTGTATTTGTCCCCGAAGCTACGCGGATTCGACGGCGCGCAAGTCATTATTAATACAGGGAAAATATTTCGTAGCTGAGTTGGAAAGAGCGTGAAAGACGCTCGAACAACTTTAGGTCCCAGTGTTCATCATCTTCAAGTAAGCAACGCCTATGGCATGCCTCCCTGAGTGTCTCACATTCCTCCTCATCTACATTTTTCAGATCTACAAATAAAGTAGACCCACGGACGTTGTGAAGAAGTAATCTGAGGTTAAAGGATTCAGCATTGCTTGGATGAACATTATACGAACGTCCTAAAGCATCAGTTGCTGCACGTCCATCGTAGCCTGGTACCTGTTCACCTTGTCTCCTCTTAGAAAACAATTTGCTTGATTTATTCCACGTGTAATATTTGGAACTTCTGGTGTAACACCTTGGGTGAAAATTAGAAGACTGTGTAACGATGATAACAAAATATTTCAAAATCCGATTTTTTTTCAAATTTGTACGTAATCTAATATTATTCAGAACAGTGGTCTGTACACAGTCGTGTGGTTAGTAGGTTCCTTTGATATTTTAGAGTAGAAAAATCGTTCAAGTAAATTACGTGAGAAATATACGAAAGTGTGTGTATTCAAGGAGACTTGGTTCACTGTCTAACGTTTCGTCAATAAATTACGGCACTTGGAATTGTGTATACGTTATGTATCTTTTGTTAGAAGTACATGCGTGACTCCATTGTAGAGCAATAGATTGGAAACATTTTTCTAACATAATTTATTGCATTCTGTTTGTAAAAGTAAAGTGAATGTAGTAGTATTATTCCCAGTCGGACTAACATATATCGTATGTCTCTTTGGCTTTTATATTTACACAGAGACTGTAAGAAATACTTTCTCTCGTAAATTAACGTAACGAGTTAGATTGGCATTAGGCCTACTTTAAAATTATTTATCGTAGGTTAATCATTTGTATTTTGAGTGACTTATCCGCTTTTGTTAAACAGGTACGCACGTAATGTACACGGAGTGAGTTTCAGGAGCTTTTTGGAGTTTAAGTTGATTTAATATTTACAAACTAAAATTGTTACGGTGCAGTATACTTAATGAGCCAGCGTAATGCATATAATCGTAGTAGCTGTGCGCAGAACGGTTATGTATGGTTATAAAATTCAGTTGTAACCTACATGAAGTTCAATGTAAATTGCAACCGGCCCGTTTTATTACTCAACGGTAACGAGACGTGGCTTAAGCAATGGGAAAACTTAAAACGCAATACATCCAACTAGTAAAGTTTTCGGCTAAACTACAAGAACACGCTAACTTCATTTGGTACTAGAAGTCTGAAAGGATGAACGGCGATTCAAATATTTTAATGTCTTATTTCACCATTGTCCGTGTTAGATTTAAATTTTTTTCTATTTCATTAACAGTTTTCAATATTGTATTTAAGTAAAATAGGCTTGTTGTTCACATACATTACAGAAAACTAAACAGTTACATGACAGATGCGATTTACACAACTGGAATTCTTTTTGATCATGTAGATGATCATCATCATGTTTATGATGATGAAGATATTCACTACTTTTGTGCAGGTATTCACCACATGACATATTAATTGCATAACTTATACACCCGTCTTCTCATGTTTTTATTCCCCTCCTTAATTTAATGACTCATTCGTAATCATAATCATCATAAACTTCAACAATCGTCTACAAGAGCATGTTAGATAGTGTCTCGGGTGCTCCTTCCAAGGACGTAATACCATGACACGTATATTGCTTTGGAATACTTTTATTTGGAACTGTAGGAACACCTGTAACCACGTTGCAGACTACAATTTTGATTTCACAATATTAATTCCAAAAATTCTCTATTTGTCTATAATTTTTAATTCTAAATTTAGAGGTTAACTATTACAGGATTTGTTTAATTTTATGTATTTCTTTTACTACTTTTTGTTAAAATAAGTGATCTTACACTAATAATTATAATTGAACTACAGTATAACTGTTAAACTTATCTTAGGATTTCATGAATACTGATGTAAACACATTAAGAATATAATGTTATATAAATGTTATCATATGTACGATAAATGCAACTATACTTTTAAGTTTTGCATTACCATTATTGAATTATCTTATTGAATTGACCTTGCATGTATCTAGTGTGTGTCTTTCAGACTGCCTTTTGGATTTTATTATTTTATATCCATATGTTTGGAATCACAGTACACATACAAATTCCTATCCTTTGCGTAGGTTTCCTTCTATTAATTACTGTTTTTATTTATTTCTGGCTTTCCAGTGTTCAACCATTAGGTTTGCTTTCGTATAGATCGATTTAACTACTCATTCCCCTTTCATTAGTTACCGTTTCAAATCTTTCGATCCATTCCATCTTTCATCAATCATTTTCGTCTCCAGGGAGCAATATGCACATTTACAAGTAAAAGCCATGTTTAGTCTTTTTAACGGAGGTAAAGAGAATATTTTATTACTAAAGTTCTTTCCATTACATGTCGGGTCAGAATGTTCTCTTAACGTAGGTAGCGGAAACTGCAGTCGTTCGGCACTGATCCAAATCCGATGTCCAGAACGTGATTTTGACGTTCCTGAAATATCTAACCTACACAATCTGGGCCGCTGGACTCGTTACGTAAGCGATGTGACAAATATAAAAAATTCTTCAAATTATAGGAATCAAAGAACTTTTTCATAAAAAAACAACTGTTTTTAGTTTATATATTATTTCCCTTATATAAATAAATCTACTGCAAACGACCACTAGGAGAATATTGTGTAACTGCTAGTTAATCGTAGATTTCTATAACGATAAACTTATTTACAAAATAATTTTATGTATGCTGACTTTATGTCAGGCTAATCTATTTTATAGATTTGTGTATTTTGTAACTATCTTCAATTTGCGTATGTAATAATAATAGTATCCCATTCAGTGTAAAGTTGTAAGTTTGAAACTACGCTTATAATACTCTTCTTAGTTTTATTTATAATTAAGTTATTGGTTCTTTGAAAACTTTAAACAACCTTAGAAGTTTACAACGAAACTATAATAGTAATGATTTAATTTTGTGTGTTTAGAACTAGAATGCGTGTTGTACTTCACGGTTTTCGTATGGTAAAACTTATTTCCCATAAATTGCAGACAATTAAAGGGTTCTGTGAACGTGGAAAATGATAGTAAAAATATCAACACAAAGTCAAGAAAAATTTAAAATTGTGTAAAAAAAAGTAGGTCTAACGATTATAGAATTTTAAGAAAATTAAGATTATCGTTTTATTAAAGGCTGTTTTAGAAAACACTGGGATCAGTGGATGAAAAGTACTAACAGTTTTTTAGAAGCAAAGTCGTAGATGTGAAAGCATTCCAAAACCGTGAGTAAAATTAAAATTTAGTCAAAACACGTACTAGTTGATTATCGACTATAAGGTATAAGGTATATCATCACAACCTGGAAAGGCATTTTCGTTTCATAATCGTATTGAACTATTAAAGACCATGGAAGGGTCCAAAACGCCTTATCTCGCTAAGTACATGCACGACTACATGCAAAATTGGAAAAAATAATAGTTTAAGAAACTTTTTAGGCGATGTATCTTTGACTGTCGTCTTCTACGACAATCCGTGGCTTTCCTAAATCACATGAATATAGATATGTTAAAACCAAATTACTAACAAATTATGTGTGGGTTAGTAAGTAGATTTTAAATAACTACGGATAGCAATAAAACACAGTAATATAGAGCATTATAAAGCTTCAAAATAGATTATTACGATGTATGTTACTTGAAAGATATGCATTGTAAAATCAATTTATTCCTATCGTTCTACTCTACAGGTTTTATTGTAGCCCATCGGTACACAATGGTTCGCAAAGCGTGTCACTGAGAAGTCAGAAAAAAATCTTGGAAAACATAAGTATCCCGAACTGAAAATATGATATGCCTCAAAAAAGGCTTTAAAGTTAGTTACTCAAGAATGGGTATTTCTACTGTAACAATTAATCATGAAACGCCTATTAAACCACCCACACATGGTTCGGCGGTGTGTACACGTGCCGCCGTGATCAGCGTCCAGAAGCGGGAGGCGCCCTCGATGACTAACGCACTACCCACTACGCTCTCCGACAAGACCCATCAGTGTACACATTGGTGTGTTCCTCGACGTATTCTTCCAGGAGTGATTTAAACAGGAGTTCCAGTTCAGTTTAGTGGTACGATTTCTTGCTTTTACTGGTGACATCGAGCCGGCAATTTGCTTTACGTAGCAGCCAGGTGGGCACTTCGCACGACACGTACGCTTGGACCATCGGCGCCTAGATGTTGTAGCGTCGAGCTATTTTGAGCGCACAAATGCCGGTTGGTCTGATGAACTTAGAACGGTGGTCGTGTACTCTCCGGTACCCACACAGGTGTACAGACTGAAGGCACCAGATGTGCTTTCCTCTACATCCTTTCCTAGACAGCGCGTCAACGATACTGCACGATAGATTTCTGCTTTCAGGGGATCATTTCCGCTGTTCAGAAGCGGGATAACGATTGCTTCCTTCCGTGGTTTTGGAAACTACCCTTACGTCCAGAAAGTGCCAGTAGTATAACTTTAGCTACATCCTTCAGTTGACGTATAATGCAGTATAGAATATCAACCGGTCCCGCCGTATATTATTATTATGATTATTATTTCAATTGTTTAAGGAACTAAGGTTATGGAAAATAGCCGATATTATTAGATTCAAATAACGACGAAAAATAAATGTATACATTTTTAGTTGAATCTAAAGAGAGAGAAACGCGTTAAAGAAAATTTAAATAAATAAAGGGATTTATGTAAATGTACTAATAAATTTTTACATTTTAGGCTTCAGCGTTTAACACGGCCGTATATATTTACAAGAGAAAAGTGACTCGTTACAAAGTGTCCGTTATGTTACGCTGTTGTAAAATGCTGTGTGTTCACGCCTTCCCATTCCCTTCAGTTGCAGCTATATTTTTAACTAAAATACTTAGCTTTATTTGTAACGAAAATATTTGCTGCTACATGACTGTAATTTATATTTACACGGATAATATACACTGAAAACACATTAGGAAAACACTTCGTCCACACGCTGAAAAAAAATTAATATTTTGAAAAGGCATTAAAATTTCTGAAGAACATTTTAAAATACTGTACATTTTCAGAATGAAATGTTTCAATTATTTCATATTCCAGTCTTCCTCTGCAGTATTGTTACAGCAAAAATAAATTAGAACACAATTTCTTTTATCAATATCAGTAAAATTGTTCTTCCAAGTTAGACAAAAATTTGACTGTTGATAATGATGCGCGTCATACAAAATGAGTTACAAAAACGGCAAAGAAATACCGAAACTTGTGTTTAACTGTTAACTGTATTAGTCGTTAGTATGGCACATGTTTATGAAACTACTGAAATGCTACAACAGTCGAGTTTATAATGTTCAGCATTAAACCTATAGATACAAAGTAATAATATATTTTAAATTATTATAAAATAAAATAGGTAGGTCTTTTTTACTTTAAAAATTATTAGTTCGCTTTAGTTTTTTTAAATATGTGGGGTACATATACAGTAGTAACAATTTAATCAGCATGTGACAGGTAATAAAATTAGGTGTTTAGTAATTAATTATCACTTTATAAGTCACTTGGTTGGCTGTAATACATGTTTCCTTGATTACATGACGCTGATTACAACATCAATTCTATAATTTGAAAAAGATGTTCCTTTCTCATAACTTCATCGCAATTAATACCTTTACTGTTTCTTATCGAGTTTCGTAGAATACTTTGTCGGAATTTTTTCAGCTAAAACAGAATGATACGGCGCATTGTCCGTAACTATTACTGATCCCGGCGGAATATTTGGCAACAACTTATTCTCAACCAATTTTTTTTAAATTTTCAAACCTGCCCACGATAGTTACCACTAGTACTTCCAAGTTTGTACAAAAGTTTATCACCTGGAATAAAGCCATTTTTACTTCCCGCATGTAAAATCACTAATTTGTTACCCACACTGTAATTATGTAACACACCTGAAACCTCATTTGACTGCCAAAACTTATCTATAGTTATATTACTGTCAAACCATGTTTGATCTAAAAAAAATATGTTTCTCCCAGATTCCTGATAGCTTTTAATTTGCACAAGGTTCTTGTAACACATCACTACAATCTCTTGTTTTTCAATTAACACTTTTCTTTTACTTCTATATTTTTCCATTTGAATCCCACACTTTTAAGTACTCGCTTTAATGATTTAGCGCCCCATGGAAAATGGATTCTTCCTTTCACGATAGGTAGGAGTTTTTTTAACAGTAGGCACAACGTTTTGATTTTTATAAAAATCTTGAACAATATTTCTTACTACACATTTATCGAAATCATCAATAAAAGTTTCCTTTTCTCACATGTTTTACGTCTTTGCCCGGCGTGGAGGGTTTTCCATCTGGACTGCATTTTCTTTGCTTCCTCATTTATTTAATGATGCTTTCCGATTTATCACAGTAATACGCAGCTCGTTTTGTTGCTTGATTAAGTGGGTATGTCAGCGAATTTTGTCGTTTTCCTTTATCATATTTTTCAATTATATTACTAATTATTTCGCTACCTTCACTATGAACAACGAAACTTTTTTTCTTTGTTTCAATGATCCTTGAAGAAACATTGTAAACAGACTGTTACAAATAAACAAATAACAGGATAATTCACTCACTAACAGAAAGTAACTAAATGTACATTAATCCTACACGATAGTTCACAAATTCGTATTTTTAATGTTATTATAACACAAGTACTTAAAAAGGACTAAGTTGTAAACATAACGCCAATAATACGTAGTTTTTAAACGCACTTACTACCGTAACGTTATAACCGGACTGCAATAATATTAGAAACTGCTAGTCTGCCTTTGTGATGGATGCCAGTTTGGACTGTGAACAGGGCTGATGAATCATTGGCCATGGCAAACAAACAATACCAACACAGACACACACACAACACAATCACGCATACTTTATCCCCTCCATCAGAGACTTTAAGTTCAGTCTAATGCAGTATGTCAAACAACAGGATATAAATTTACATTATATACTAACTAGGCACGAACTTCTAATAACTGTTTGACACCTACTAGTACTTGTTATTTTTCAGCAAATGTTTGTACGCCCGTTATCTACGCCCCTTTGTCTCTTGTGGATGCACGGAATGGCAGCACAATTAGTGTGTGCGTTTACACAAAGGAGGACAAATACTCGAGTCTCCAGTCTAAACCACCACCAATAATAGTGCCTACCTCCGCATAAATGCAGCATTCAGAACACATAGGACGTACATTCATTGTTAAATCTCTTAAGTACTTGCAGTAGTTGCCTCTGTCTAACGAACATCATTGCTTCCCTGTTGATAAAAACATTGGACGCCGAATTTACACGTAAACCCAGTGAAAAGAGATCATACAAGTTTAATGTAGACGTACATGTAAAATAAATACAAAGCAAATTGTATAACATAATCTGTGAAAAGTATAAATTACTTATTTGAAAAAAGCTGCTTGAGACACTAATTAAAGATACGAAAATAATGGAAACTATTTCAAGTGTAACGCAAACACGAATTCTTTGTTTATTTTTAAATGAAAATAGATATTAATTGAAAAATAGAAGTTAACAAATTAACACATTGGGATTCCTTCGTTGTTGAAAATTTTTCATTACATGATTTTGTTAAGACTGTCCGGAGTATAATGGGAAAAGTGATCCACAAGATTCGACTCCTTTACACAGGAGTTTCAGATTAAATTTGACGTGTACCGTCACGTCACCGACTTAAATTTTGAAGAATACGACACTTCGATTACACTAATAATCGTTAAGCGTTTACAAGTCAGTATTTCTAAAAAGTAAAAACACAGATAACCTAAACCTAATTTTGTGATGGAAAGCCAAACGTGAACGCCTTCTGAAAACTGCAGATTATTAAACGACTAACTTAATTGGTAGAATCCGGTATCAAGTAAATGAGAAGTATATAAAAAACAGAAAACACACTCACCCCACACACACACAGTGCAAAGCATACATAAAAGAAACCTCAGAATTACAGCAAAAAAGAGCTAAAAATTACTTTCCTAAATGCTACTGCCACAAGAGAAGCAATGTTAACTGTGTCCAACGACAAAGATTGTAATAAAACATTTATTAAATTTGATTTTTGTGAAAAAACGTATTGAATGTGATTGATTATTTTATGCACTTTTCTTGTATCTGCTGTGATTCTTGTATCTGTAGGCGTGACTTCAATTTATACAGGGAATATAAAGCTTAGAATCTAAATTTAAAGTAGGGTGTATATGGGCGTATGTAGGGTGACCATAGAGGTAAATAAATGTAGAATGGGAGGAGTTTGAAGCCCTTCTCCGCTGCTTTCTCACATATTTGTGAGCTTTTTTACATACAATTTATGAAATGTATATACATTATAAAATTGCTTAAATTTGTATTCTTTTTGTAGTAGACTCAGGTTTTCCCCTAATTCTAAGCAGTCTAAATGACTTTGTGTTACATTCATGACATAAAATAAATACATTTATTGTGAACGCTTATTATTAGGCATATAAGATTTTTAAATTATTTATGTTTGATATAGGCCTACCTCCATAAATATGTGCTCTATAATTTTTAAGAATATATTCCCTTCCTAAACAGAAAAGAAGGTGCTTATTCGTTTTGAACAAAATTTAGCATTTTTAGTGGTGTATAGCAAAATGCGAAGCCGCTAACTGATAAAGAATAATATATTTACTTTGATAAATGATATTTCATTAGTTTACTCTAACTTTTAAAACGTTGAAGTGTATTACGCTTCCTTTCATTAAAATTAAACTTCACATATGATTGGTTTCATATAAAAAGCAGCTAAAATCTGGATATATTTATTTCTTTTAAGTATTGGAAAATTATATTTGTTAAAAATTTCACCTTTACGACCACTGTGACTGTGAATTAAAGCCTTTGTAAAAATTGTAAAGCTGTTAGTCCGAATTGATTTTCGTCTGTTAATCCGAACATCAAGCTATGCCAGTAAAGCAGTAATCAAGCTGAGAGCCATAATAATCTTGCTTCTGTATCGGCACCTGTAATGAGTTCAACTTTTAATTAGTTACGGAGGTAAAAATTACGGTATTTGTGCTCGAATGTTTGACAAATTTGACCTATGACGGCTATGTCATAGCTTGACAAATTTAATCCTATGTCTAAATATTATTAATTACAACTATACATATCCAATACTAAGCGGTTTTTTAAACAATAGGTTTACGGTACTTTTTAAAAATGCATTCTAAGCTTTTCAAGATATAATTTAGATATTTACAAAGATGTTTAAGCAAGATATTCCTTATAATAAAAACAGTATAGTAAAATAGCAAAATGACAATTAGTAAACCCGTATAAGAAACAGTTAAAATATATTTTATTTTATTTAATAAGTTGAGAATAAGGGTACAAAATTTGTACCCAACGTCTTATGAGCTATGAGATGATAAAGTAATATTATATTCTTTAGACAGTTTATGTTTTACTAAATACTACAGTACCTTGCTGTGTTCTTTTCTATTATTAAAACCAAAATAATATAATGCCATATTACTACTCTTTTAAAAAGTTAACGATAAATATACAGTCTCTAATATATCATAAAACTAAATGTCTGTTACAGAGTTCATCCACTGGTATTTCTCAGGTTAGCATAAAGCCATGGTAATCACAAAACCTACAACGTTGTGCACACACATTCAACTAATCCAAAAGATTTAGGCCTCTTAAACCACTTTGTTAGTCCTCTTAATAAACAACGCTGATCGAATATCTTGGTGGCTTCGATGTCAAAGTGATTATGAAGCCAATGTTCAACGCTTCTGTGCAGACATTTTTATCTCGTCAAGAAGAGTTTCTATTTACATAGGAGCAGCAATAATGGTTCTCATTACTTTATATTAACATATCTGAATTATCTAAATATTACGTTTACTGGCACGCCTCCATAATTCCACTTGAAATACTTAATTCTTACATTTAGTCAATTATATTATTTAAAATTAAAATCATATTTTACTTAGAGTTATATTGTTACCATAAAAGTGTTTGTAAACTAAATTAAATTATTGAGAAATACAACCGAGTATTCTGCACCATCGTTGTCTCTTGCGTTGAAACTACCAGCTTTTTGTAGCTCGTTTAAGTTGCCATAGATTACCGATAGATGCAGCCAGGGGTAGGACAGTTAAATAGGAGTTGTTGGTCATAAGTTTTGTCGTCTGCTATAAATTCACAGCCAGTCGCAACGAGCGCTAGTGCGGCAGCTGGCAGCGCTGAAACGAGAAACTCGTGAGTTAGCGAATGGTTGGCGGTTGGCGCTTCATCTTGGTCTTTGCACGTGGAAGACGCCATTTTGGTCATTCCGAACCACAGAGTACGAATATATATTGCTGTAGCAGTCATATAGAATTTTTTTGTGAATATATGAAAATGAAAACCTGTACAGTGAGAGGCTGCTACAATATTAATGATGGGAGTAGACGTTTTTTTTATTTTCCACGGCGGAAACAAGAAGCACGGTAAGTACCTTATAAGAAACTTTATTTTTAAGTAGCTTTGATAATTAGTTAAGTTTCCGTAATTGGATAGATTGTGAATATTTTCGGATCACAGTATATGTTGAATATAATTTTGTTGATACCAAGAGTATAAACGAAATCGAAGAGTATATTGTCGATACCTTCAGTTATATCTGTAACGAAGCCTTAAAATTGAAAGACCAGGTATACACTTTCTGCATTGAATAGACATTACTATATTACTGCATTGAATAGACATTTCAACAGGCTTTACTATATTAAATTAGTGCCAGTACGACTAAGTACTAGTACTAATAGTAGCTGCCATTTAATCTAACTTAAAGAAATTTAACGTATATAAAATAATTATCTTGTTGGTACATCCTCTTCGTTCACTTTTTTAAATATTATATATATAAACTTTCACTATGAACACTTATTTTAGTTTTATTTCCCAAACGTTTCAACGTGGTATACGTCTTCTTCAGTGGGAGTAAATACTGAATCATAGTTTCAGTGATATACTGTGAACATAATGTGATATAACTGTGAATAAATAATTTATATATATTAAATAAATAGTTTATATATATACTATATAAAATGTGTATAGATTTATTGTAGTAGGCCTATAGTTGTATAACATTATTTTGAAAGGAGATTAAGAGATTTTTGGTGTATAGATTTATTGTATCTTAAACAAAACAAGTAAGACGATTGAAGACAGAATATTATTGTATGCCAACAATACACCCTATAGCATATGGGAACTTATTTTCTGGTCAGTTGTAAATTAACAGTAGGCTAGATATTGGTGAGCCTATTTCTTTGTAAGGCTCAGAGTATAAAACGGTTACATAATTTTAATATTTATCACAGTATAATCATTATTATCAGAGTTAGTAGAATCAAGAGTAGTTCATATCAAACGTGAGCATCTCGCAGCTGAATAAAGGAAAATATATATTAAAGAACTTGTACTTTATTCTTATTAAAGTATATATTATTCTCTGTATGCTGTTGATTAAGGAAAGTAGATTAGTTTTATTTATTTGTATATTGATTTTATAAATTTACATTTTGCTGATTAACTTATTTAAGTTACATTAAAATTTTATTTACTGTGACAATTTTATTTGTAACTTTGTAAATATAGTATATTTTACTTAGTGTTCATTTGGAATGACACGGTTCACATTAATCACATTCCGCTCAATGTTTTCAGAATGTTTATATATCTTTCATAACAATATATACTTATATTTTTTCTATACACATATTTTATTAATATTTACTTTTGTTGACTTGTAAAGCTCATGTGACAGTAACTGAATTAGTGTCAGTGATTGATACACTTACCTTGCTATGATTTTTTTCAAGTGTATAAAAGTATAATCAAAATCAGCCACATATAATTTTACCAGTTTAGTATAATACACTTGTGTGTTGCAGGTTTCAGCAGTGGGTGGACTTTTGTCAGGACAAAAGTTTTGAAAATATAGTAGGCCGCATACACAGGATAGTCTGTGAGGACCATTTTACACCTGAGGACTTCATTGGGAACAGACTGCGGCCTACTGCAATACCAAAACTTCGTGGTCCTCCACCCATTGCTGAAGAAGTAATGCAAGTGCCACTTGCCACAGAAGATCAGCCTGCTGAGACAAGGAATGAACAAGTTCCGAGTACTTCAACTCCTCTCGCATTATCACCACACACATCCTATCCTACTACCTCATATATTTCTGCTACTTCCACACCTGTTCCTAACTGTAAAAGGAGATTACCTTTTAGCACTCCTAGTCCTGCTGACCAAATATTGACAGAGTCATCTTCTTATTCTGGAGTACAGTATGAGGACTCTTATGCTGACCAAGGCAAATTTGATGAACGTTTATCTCACACGGTTACTTCATCAAATCTGTCTTATCAGGTTGATTCACTAACCTTACAAAATATTGCAATGACAAGATATTCACAGTTAGATACCCCTAGGAAGAAGTTCCTATACAAATATGCAAAGAAAAAGGAGAGTGAAATCAAAAAATTAACTAAGAAGTGCAAGAAAATGAGACGACAAATGCAGAACCTATGTGACCCAATGAATTTAACTGTAAATGCAGTTCATTCTTTGAATAATCATATGTCTGCTGCATCTCTTCTTTGCTTGTCTTCTTACTTAAAGTCCTCATGGAAAACACCACGGGCAAGGAGATGGACTGTTGAAGAAAAGACGTT
The DNA here is from genome assembly GCA_034769895.1 of Magicicada septendecula. Lineage (NCBI taxonomy): Eukaryota > Metazoa > Arthropoda > Insecta > Hemiptera > Cicadidae > Magicicada > Magicicada septendecula. The sequence goes on along the minus strand of CM068374.1, from coordinate 116,788,284 downwards.
AGCTTTGTCTTTGTACAAAAGAAGTCCAAAAGCTTACACATTATTTAGTAATATTTTGGCACTTCCTTGTAAAAAAACATTGAAACGTCTAGTCAACAAACTTCCTTTCAGCTCTGGGATAAATGATCAAATGTTCGCCACATTGACCCAGCATGTTGATCAATTGAACAAACGGGACAGGATATGTACTCTTATTTTTGATGAAATGTCGATAAGAGAACATTTACAGTACAATTGTTCAAGTGATAGAATTGATGGGTTTGAAGATCTTGGACACAAAGGTAGGACTGGACGTGTTGCTAATCATGCCCTTGTGTTCATGGTTCGTGGGCTGTTTCGGATGTGGAAGCAACCTGTTGCTTACTACTTCAGTCACAGTAGCATGAGATCAGACATACTTGCTGAACTTATATTTTTCATCCTTGACGCTTGTTGTAAAGCTGGTCTTTACGTTGTTGCTACTGTATGTGACATGGGAGCAACAAATATTAAGGCTTTGAAAATTATGGGTTCAGCAAACTCAGAGCATCCCTATTTCCTTTTCAACAACAGACCCGTCTTTACCATCCTTGACCCTCCTCACCTCCTTAAGTGTACAAGGAACTTGTTTCTTAAATATAATATTAAATGCCATGTGGAGACTGGAAGTCTTGCATTTGATGGAGAGGCTAAGTGGGACCACATAAAAACAGTGTTTCACTGGGACAGAGGTGTTGCAATTTTCCGGCAGCTCCACCATCTGACAAAACAACATGTGCAGCCATTGGGGAGTCAGAAAATGAAGGTGCGTCTTGCAGCACAGGTTCTGAGCCATAGAGTTGCTGCATGTATTAACTCTGCAGTGTCATGTGGTAAGTAAAATTATTGAGGTGACAAAAACTATAACTGTATAGCAAAATTCCATTTTCCCATAAAAATAACGGTTTTCAACAAGCATACATTTTGAATAGAAATTTGATATTATTTTGACAGCATTTATTCCACCAGTTACAACTATTAACACTTATGAAATGTAAAATTATTTTAGTATAATATATTCTTATTGAAAAGTTTTATTTAATTAATAATGTAATCTATAGAAAATTGAAGAATTTTTTATATCTAGCAAAAATAATTTTAGAACAAATAACTTGTTTTTACCAAATTCAAGTCAACTTTGTAATGTACATGGAAGCAGGAACTTTTATATGAAATATTAAAGGGCATAAACTGTCTAATTTTTTGCATGTGTTGTGTAGTACTGACCATAAAAGAGTTTATAAAAATATGGTAATGGACCTCAGTTCCTTACAATATATGTAATTAATATGATACAAAATTAATTATTTCTGTATAAGTATTGACATAATTTGATTTATTCTATTTGATTTTTTCTTATCTATTTTTAATCTTTGTTATTTTTTAGGAATTGTAGAACCTTCTGCAATGACAACTGCAGCATTTGTCAAAGAGTGTGACAACCTGGTCGACTCTTTCAATGGCTGCATCAAAAACAAGTCAGGAAAACCTCTTCGGTCTCCACTTAGTGATGACAGCATACACATGGCATTTTGGCAGCAGGCTGTACACTTCGTCAACTCGTGGCACTTCCAGAGGCCAGATCGGCGGACATTTAGGCCACCTTCACAGGAAGGCTGGCTGACAACCATAAATGCAGTAATGCAATTATGGAAGTCAGTCAGGGAAGAATGTGAAGACATTCGATTTTTATCAGTCAGATGTCTGAATCAAGATCCACTGGAGAATGTTTTTGGTTCTGTTCGAGCGAACTGTGGAGCCAATAATAATCCTACTGTGCCACAGTTTGTTGATGCTCTTAAGACCTGCATATCAATGGGCTTGCATTTCAGAATCTTAAAAATGCTAACTGCCTGGATGATGATGCAGATCTTTTAAGTAATCTTCAAACTTTCCTTGGTTCTGACATTCTGACTGATAAACGCAGCGAATTTACTCCATACACTGCTGACACCAATTCTGTTACTTGTGACAAAGAGCCTGACGTCTCATTTAATGTGAATCGGTTGTCCACAGCGTATGTAAGTGGATTTACTGCCAGAAAACTTTTAGGCAATAGTACATGTGACGACTGCAGAGCAGGTCTCTGCTCCAATGACACAAATAAACTTTCTCATCTGGGTATTCTATTCAGAGAGTACACTGAGGGCACAGAAACTCGGCTTACATATCCATCAGAAAATTTGGTTACCTGTGTTTCTCAATGTGCTAACGTTGTGGATGAAATACTGGATGAGAAATGCTATTTGGACAAGTTGACAGAAGTCGTCATGTGTGCAATTACACAAAAAGTTAGTTTCACATGGCTAATGAACTGCTGTGAAGTCCATTATGAAACAAACTTGCAACATTTTTTAAAAGTTATATTTAAAACATGTGTTAGGTGGTGGGCTACAAGAAGAAATAATGAAATGAACAACAAATAAATTTGTACATGTTTTAAATATTTATATTAATTTTATATGAAATTTAATTAACGTAATATATTCATTAATGGAAAGATGGTATCTGCAACAAATGATATGCTGTACTTTTTAATGTGGGTATTAAATTCTGAGAGTACAGAGTCTAACGTATCCATCAAAAAATTTAGTCACGTGTGTTGCTCAGTATTCTGGTTTGTGGATAAAATACTTGATACAGACATGTAAAAACATTTGTAGACTCCTATAAAATATGTATAGTCTCATGGTGCAGACATAAAAACAATTGTTTAGCTGAAACAAAAAGGTATGTTAAAAATCACTAAATAATTGACCAATAATTTATTATGACAATGTTTTGCTTTGGTGTAAGGATGGTCTCTGCTCTGTAAGGATTAGTGTTGTTCAGTGTGTTAATCTTGTGAATGAAGTACTTTACGTCAGTATATCAATTTAATTGATTATCAGAATTGACAAATGTACTATTCAGGAACAATTTAGGTTTTAAATTCATATTGGGCTTCTATGCAGTTCATTAATCTAAAGGTTTTCTGGGTCTTTTGCTAATAAACTTCTTAGTCTGATGATTTCTGTATTTCAAAATAATGTTTATGTTAATATATATGTGTATAATTGCAAATTGTCTGTAGTGTTTAGCTGTTAGGTCTTGTACATATTGTGTAGTGTTTATAGATTTGTGTTGAGTTTTGCATATAAGTGATAGAACTGAAATTTGAATGTATTGTGTTATGTCATGTTTTGTGAATTTTAATTGATTAAGTTTTTTGATGATAAACTTCAAGTCTGTTCATTTGTATGATATTTCAAAATAATGTTTGGGTTTATATATTTGTATTATTTCAAATTATTCTGTAGTGATTAGCTGTTAGGTCTTGTACATAATGCGAAGTGTTTGTAGATTTGTTTGACTTTTGTATGTAACTAGTAGAACTGGAATTTGAATGTATTATGTGTTGTCATGTTTTGTGAATTTTTATTGATTAAGTTTTTTGATAATAAACTTCAAGTTCTGTTGTTTATAATAAACTTCAAGTCTGTTCATTTGTATAATATTTCAAAATAATGTTTGGGTTTATATATTTGTATTATTTCAAATTGTTCTGTAGTGGTTAGCTGTTAGGTCTTGTACATAATGTGAAGTGTTTGTAGATTAGTGTTGAGTTTTGCATATAAGTGGTACAACTGAAATTTAAATGTATTATGTGTTAGTCATGTTTTGTGAATTTTTATTGAGAAAGTTTTTTATAATACAGTTCAAGTCTGTTCATTTGTATAATATTTCAAAATAATGTTTGCGTTTATATATTTGTATTATTTCAAATTGTTCTGTAGTGATTAGCTGTTAGGTCTTGTACATAATGTGAAGTGTTTGTAGATTAGTGTTGAGTTTTGCATATAAGTGGTACAACTGAAATTTGAATGTATTATGTGTTAGTCATGTTTTGTGAATTTTTATTGAGAAAGTTTTTTATAATACAGTTCAAGTCTGTTCATTTGTATAATATTTCAAAATAATGTTTGCGTTTATATATTTGTATTATTTCAGATTGTTCTGTAGTTATTAGCTGTTAGGTCTTGTACATAATGTGAAGTGTTTGTAGATTTGTTTGACTTTTGTATGTAACTAGTAGAACTGGAATTTGAATTATTATGTGTTATGTAATATTTTATAAATTTGCTTAGTTAATTCTACTCACTGTATGTTTTTTTTGTAATTTAAAATGTTTTTGAGTAAAAATAAAAATAAAATACTTAAATTTGTTTTTCCTTGATTTTTACCTAAGTGTTTATCAACTATTTGTGACCTTATGTCAATAAAATGCACAGTGGTTTTCAAAAACAAATGATTAATATCCTTGAAACCAAAGGCAATTAAAGTGCATTTTCATTAAAGCAAAGTAAAGACATTTTCAATTATTTGTAAACAAGTGTTTATTAAAAGATAAATTTGTATGAACGTTTTATACACAGAATGTTTTGTTGATGCCACATGTACTTAAAAATTGTAAAAACCTAATTACTTTGTTGATGTAACTAGTACAGTTAATGGTTTGTAAATGTAAGTTTTCTAATTTTTTAATTCACTTTTCATGCATTTGCTTACTAAATTTTGATTAAAATGTTTTAAGTTTTTAGACATTTTACATGTCTACCTTGAAACACTGTAATTATTATTTTTTAAACATTTTTCTGTAATTACAATGACATGAAAATATGTCTGATGAAACTAAACGTTTAAGAGTAATATCAAATAAAGCCTAGCAGCATTTCCTTTTTTAGATTTCCCGCCTATGCAGCAGAGGATAATACAGTATACTGGAGTCACGTGACTATACTGCATTATCATTTAGCTCCACTTAGTTGACAGCCAAGCCACCACGAGCGCTAGAAACTTCAGTCAAAATTTTAACATTGGCTTTCCCCTCTCTATATATTCGTACTCTGTGGATGCAGCTGCCTGCAGACGTTAGCTTCAGACAATTTTTATTCAACTCTAGAAAAATTTGGTGGAGTATCTAACGGTTGTCTGTTATCTGTTACCGAACATTCGTGATAATCTTAATACTATCACAATACCCGTCTTTAACTCGGTATTTGAGTTTAACATACAAAGAAGATAAATTCATAGCTATAATTCAAAACGTGTTTAAAATATTCCGTGTTTTTTTTATATTTTTATTCTACGAATTAAACAGATTTTAAAGAGTATTAGTAATATTAGAAGCAGTTTTTGAAAAACACGTGGTATTCAAGGATTCCTTTTAATCACATTTAAACAAGCTACGTTTATGACCATGTAGGTTAAAAGTGGCAAAGCTGAGTTAAGGAGACAGTTACACGTGCTAGATTATTATCTCTATTTTAAATCACTTTTTAATTTTAAAATCATCTTAAAATGTACATTCTACATGACATCCTGCAGAGTTGGATCGGTTTTAGATAAAGAAACGTTTTCCTAGGACATCCTTTTTTAATTGGCGACTACTTGTACCATTGTATTACAAAAATGCTCAAGTTATATCGTAAATTCTGCTGTTAACTAAAGTCAGGAGAAAACAAACTAACGTAATTTATGATTATGTATAAAAATACTATTTAACAAATAAGTCATGAAAGGTATGTCCCATTTAATATTGAAATAAGTCCAGTAATCTGTTAGTTTATAAATGAATCATGCCGTTATGCCAGAAATGTAAGTAAATATTATGATACCTTGCCTTAGAAAAATATAAATATTAAACTTTAATAATTATTGTAAAGGATGTTTGTTTTGCTTCTACAAAATTGTTTGTTAACAGAAATATTTTTTCTGTCAATAAAAGACATTTGCTACTAAAAAACCCCTTATTTGCTGTTTATCGATTGTAAATCTATGAGATATACAATGTTCACAATATAACAATAAATACACTCGATTTAGTCAACAACCTTATGGTATCCTAATGATAGTAAGATCTTGCTGAAGAGTTAACGCACATTTTGAGTTAACAAACAAACACAAAATTCGTTACTTTTAAAAAGTAATTTCCTTAACGATGTTCAATTGACCCGATAGCAGGACCGGATTCAACAAATATGGGACACGATATTGCTCCACTGTAAGAGTAACATAATATTTTTCAATTTTGTTTGAGAAGTCAGGGCTAGGCAATTTTCATATAGTTTTTCTCACAGTACAGGAATGTGTAATACGCTTTGAACAGGCTGTAAGCTATACTGTCGTAGAAAACTTTTAACAACAAAAGAAAGCTAAACATTTCAATTGATACTTAAGCGAAAGCAAACAAAGAAAATTTTAACCAGCCAGTGTTAAAAATTACTAGCAACTGGTACAGTTATTTTGTACGAGATATATTTTATGCTGCAATGTATTAGTGTAAGTAAAAAATTACAAAATTTGCAACAGCTACTAGATTTATTTGGATTTTAGTAAATAACATTTTCATTTATTTTCTACCTCCTTTTTTCTACGACTATGCACAGAATTTATATTTAATGAATTTTTGAATTCTCTACTGCAAGAACGTTTTTGGTTTTCTTTGCAGTCAATTTCACAGAGCTTTAAGATATCTTCATATGAAAACAAGTTTTCTTTTTACGTTTTCTTTCAACAGATTAAGAAGATCGAAACCAATTGAAGTCAGATCAGGTTTGTAAATGGGTGGATTGGCGTCCAGATACCTAGATATTTAAGACAAAGTGTTGTTTTTTTGGCCAAATTAGGCGTAATGCTGTCTCATGTGAAAGCAGAGTTCTTAAAGTTTACCAAGTCACTTTGGCTTCAGTAATTGCAACAGCTCACAGTAGTGTCTCTAGACATTGTTTCACTTCTAGACGTGTACAAAATTTTGATCTTCCATATCTTAAGTTATTGTCACCTTCAATTTTCCTGAAGTGTGAGTTTTGATTTTTTTTTTTATTTCACAAGGCAAATTATATTACCAAACTAAACACTGTTGCTCACCTTCATTCTTATAATGTTTATAAAACTTCTGTGAAGACTATGTTATTTGACACAGAATCCAGCAACCACAGCCGTTTTGACAACGTAAAGAATTGCAAGTGATTAAAAATGCCGAGTCACGGTTTATATTCAACTAACCTCGAATTGCATCAAATTTAATTCGCTAACTATCACCAATCATTTGTGTAACCGCCACAGTACTCACAGTTTTTTTGGAATGCATGGCTTACCTTTCCGGTGTTTATCACAAAGACGAATCTCACCATTTTTAATGCTATCTATTTACTTGTAGTTTACGCGATCAAACAAAGAATTTTACTGTTCGATACATCTATTTGAATTTTATTATAATAGGAGATGAATATACATTTATGAAACATACATAACAAGAATTTGCATTTCGTTTTTCAATCCGCCACAAAAATAATTATGATTAACACAAATTCCACGAGCTACGTTTTTGCCTAAGCTGTAAGAAGGAAAGGGCCTAAGTATAACAAAGTTTTAAAATTGTAACTAATGTCAAAATTGCAAAGTTGCGTAACAACATTTTTAATTTGAAGATTTTAGGAAATTGTGCCTTGTAACGAGACAAGAGATAAAATTTTCTTGTAAAGGTTTTCCAGGTGTAACTTTCTATTATCACAGAGAACAGTGTCAGTCTTCATTGTACTAAATCTGTAAAGTCTAATAGTTCAGTGACCATCATAGACAAAGAAAAAACAAGCAAATTGGTGTAAATTACGTTACTCTAAACGGCATAAGTTATTTACGTCTACCAATTGATTAGGAAGCCCACTACTGTGCAAGAGAAAAACGATGTAATTAAATTAACAGTAAACATTATTAAATCCATAGTATGTCAAACACAAGCGCATAATGAAGCGGGTATTGAAAATCGATTGTTACTAAATGTACAACGTAGCTGAGCTAGAATAACGTTTACGTCGTGATAGCAACAACTAATAGAGACACCCCTAAATATTTGTATTGGCAGCGTAAATATTTGCATTTATATAACCAGCAAATATGAGCAACTAATGTTGTCTTATGTAAAACAGTTGTTTTGAAATAATTTCCATTATGGTGTTCACAGAAAATTAGATTGAAACTGAGCAATTAATTTATACGGTTGGTAATTATAATATAATTTATGGAAATGTTGAGTGCACCCACAGTTTTGTTTAATTAAAATGTACACTTCATCCGTTCTGATTAAGTTTATGCATTAAAACAATTCGAAGTGTTATGAATTGTAAACACTAAATTGTGTTACACAATATATTCTAGTGTTATTATGATTTACCTAACACATAACATATTTAAATGAAATTTTCATTTTAGATTCACTTGAAGTTTTATCTATAAATTATATACTACTTATAATTAGCAAAATTATATTTTATTCTCTAACGTCTAACGTTCTATAACACTGTAAACAGCAGTTTCATCTGGTGCCAATTACTCTGTTTCTAGCTCTCAAGTACGGCGATCCATGCAGTTCTAGTAACAATAGTATATTTTTATAATATTACTTTATTAACGGGGATTAGCGACGAATAAGGCTTGACCAAATATCTGACACAGACCAAGGTGGCAGCTTTACCAAGACGAGGTTACACTCGTTAGAACATATATAGGCCCTATTCAGTACTGTGGCATTGCAAATAAGTGCTGGTATTAAGTAAGCACTGCCCCATGCAGCCTCGAACGGATAGGGATTGGTTCCCCAAAGCCTAAGAAACACCACTATGAAGAAAAACTAAGATGCAGGCTATGGTCCTGAAGCTGTAATGAAAGAAACTGGTCAAGCAGATGAATAAAATATTTAAATATTTTTAAATGGCACTTGTTTGAAGAAGCTGTTTTACAAATATAAGCCGTATTATATACATTATACAAATACACATCATAATATACACACAACTACACAAACAAAAAATATATAAACACACATATGAGACAAGGTTCTAGATACTTGGGTGTCCAATATGAACATTTATTACGCATAATTAATTTAAATATTACAAAGTATAAATATTATATATATATATATATACATACATTCTGTAGCGTGACAGAAAATCCACTATATTAAGTTATATAAAATCATAAAGTTTAATTACATCACATATGTTAAAATAACATTGAATGAGATTTAAGGAAATCAAAGGAATGAACCACGATAAAATAAAAATCCTCATTACATTATATAAAAACCACTGTTTGAATATCAAAGAAAGTATTGAAAGCAACTCATATTATCAGATCAGTAATTTACCCAGGAAGCGAGGAGCAGTAAACAAAATAAATAACACCAGATCAAGAAGAAAGAGACTCAGTTTAAGAGTGGTGAATACCAAAATACCCTAAAAACAAGAAGAGGGAAGAATAAAGTTTGTGATCAGGAAGAAAACAATACCCTGAAACCTTTAGAGAAGAACAAGGTCCGTATCAGTGAATAAATTAGATGCTTCAAACTAAACATCAGTCGAGATACACCAAGTACCTTGGTTTACCCAAGAATAAAGAAGGAAGACAAGAAGACCAGAAGAATGAAGACTCGAAGAAGGACAAGAATGAAGACCAGAAGAAGGACAAGAATGAAGACAAGAAAGAAGATAAGAAGAAGGACAAGAAAGAAGACAGGAGTAGAGGAAGAAATAGAATGAAAGAAACACCGTTGTAAAACCTATTATAATTATTAACTACCATCAATCCTAAACCCACAAAAACGATTAAAAAGAAAGTATAACATACCAAAATCCTATAAAAATGTAATTATTTAGAAAACTAAAGTGCTGTATAGTATTATAAGAAGTGAACCGACTAAAGCTATTGTGTGATAAGAAAATAAACAAGTCTTAACAGTCCATGATTACTAAAGGTCTGGTCTGAGATAATAAGACTCAAAATATCAGAACCAACAGTGAAAGTGAATTTTTGTAAGTGTTTTTTGGAAATGCAATAAACTTAAAGTTAGTGATACTATGACTTATCAATATGCTATATAACAACTTTAATATCCAATAATAAACAGCATAATAAAATAATAAAATGGAAGATTTCCAGTATTTTATTATTTTAATGTAACTCTTTATTTACAAGACATTTGTAAAAAATGCTAATAACTAGAGTATGGGTGGTCATGTTTACTGATGAGGGTATCATAAATAATAATGGTTTAGACCAGAAAGGACTGGCATTAATTTAGTATTCGTAAGTTTAAAATGTTTAAATAGACTGTTTATTCACAGCCATAAAATCAATGTGTTAGTAAAATGTATTTGTAAGAGTTATTAGAAAATAAGATTTATATTATGTGTTTTAAAATGAATTATATTTGCTAAATAATAGCCTACATACCATTAATAATGTTTCAATAGGTATGCTATGTTAACTCAAATATAGTTAAAAGTATATGTTCAAACCATATCAGCAATATGTTCAATTGTGCAGATTGCTAAATAATGTTCATAATTATTTATTTTAATAACAGTAGTGTTAATTAAATACTACACCTCACCATAAGTTTTAAACCATTTTATTTTCATGTAATAGTAACTATGTAAAGTCAGAGGAGGAAGTAGGATTAAAATTATTTGAGAAAGACAGAAATATAAAATTCTAAAATCTAGGCCATTTGGTGAATTCACAGAAACGATATAAACCAGAATAATTCACTTATAAATCCTGTAAACTAGCCAGATTTAGATAAAGTAAATCAGTTAACCACTACTGGGAATGATCCTAGGAGTTAAAATGATAATAAGGAAATATACCTTAAAATATTGTAAATTTTCAAAATATATAAATTAATTAATTTTAAAGAGCAATGTCAAATTCAGAGATTAACACAAAAAACCATTTTAAAGGTTTAATTTATATGTATTTAAGGAAAGGAAGAGGAATATGACTAATTAAAATTTATTATAATAGTATTAATGATATTTAAAATGGAGGAAATCTGTATAAAGACGGAAATCCAATTTTGAGCCAATTATATTTCAATTATATTTCCAAAAAGTAAAGAAATTTGTTAATTTCCATAAAATGTCTACAGATATGGACTATAATACATCAATTTAAAAGGAATGAGATGATCAAACCAATGATAAGGTTCATAATTCATAAAAGTGATGAATAAAATAAATAAATTCCATATATAATGTAATATTTTATCATGTGTATGGGTAATCGAAATATGTTAACAATACTTTTTCAAGGATTAACTGGGCCAAATTTTGACCAAGTTAATTAGTCTTTTGTTGAATGTCAAGCTGAATAGTTGAGTGACAAAACGTTCTTTAAATCGAGTAGAAAAGGTACGTCAAATTACAATTAAAGTCAGTGCAACGAGAGGTAGATGAATTGAACACTTTCATAGCTAAATTTACCTAACCTTTAACAGCAACAGTGAGAAATAACACCTAACTTCATGATACGAGTGAAATAAAACAGTAAAACAGTATATTTGACACAATTCACTCTACAACGCATAACCACATTTACAGAAACTTAACCCACAGGAGTGAACAAATACCAAATGACTTAATTAACACAAGTTTACACGGAACACTTCGTCAGAATACACCAAATAACTTAACAGACATATTACACCAGTGCGGGAAGATTTCAGACATTCACAAAGGTAATTTTGTCGTGATTTTCGGACATGTCGATTTCGCAGTAACTACGCCAGAACTAGTAGCGGCCATCTTTTAATTCAAGCCGGCCTGCCTTCATCATCCAGCAGTGACGTCATAGCCTGCATATGGTTTGACGACAACTTTAATAAATATTACATATCAGAATTATTTAAATACTATTGAATAATAATTATTGTATTTATTTTAATTGTTAATGTTATACTTTCTCGTCACCCTTCTCTGACTATTAATTTTAATCGCTCAAAGAACCTGTCTTTTAATATAATACATATCATAATTTTTGTTCTGTATGCACAATCGATAAATTCCCTGAGACGGAGTCGATAATTGTTCTCCATCGATATAAAATTGATTATTTACTTAAATTGTTCAATAAATCCTTATATTTCCATTATTTCTTATCTGTTATTTATTTCACAGGTTAATTTAAGAGTATTTATTAAGGCTGAGGGACTTCAAGAAGAGGAAAATATTTTATTTGAGTGAGATATTGGACCAGCAAGGAAAATCACCAATCGATTGCTGACTGGAGTTAATCTATTTAACTCCAGACTTGGTTCAAATCTTCAAGAAGTGCTCGATAGTCAATAAATACCTGCCTGATTATCAAAATTTTTACAAGAACATTTAAAACAGATTTATTTCCTATAACACACATTAGTAAACAAAAACAAAATTTTTTATTATTTGAAAATTTTATTTTTTATAAAATTTTCCATCAACATTTTATTCTTTTGTAACGACCGGCATACAGCGGTCTTGTAACAATATATATTGTAACATGACGGTTCCCTCAGAATAAAGATTTTAACAAAAATATATTGAAGTACAGAGCAATAGGAAAGTAGTAAAGTTATGTCATGAAATATATGTATTATTAGGTGAAGTTAAGACTACTATAAAGTAGAATAAGAAAACAAAAATGTTAAATATGTCTAGATAGAACGTGGTAACCATAATTCTAGTAGACTTCATAACAAGTTATGTTCAGAATAGATAAAAGCCTATAATGTCTAGCATAACTGGGTAACCAACATCTTGAATAATGATTGTATAAACTATATAAAATATAAATAAAAACAATACAACTAGGTTAGGCAGTTGTATCTGCTTGAGAAGGGAATTGGTATCACATAAATGTGTGATAAAAGTTTTATTTGTATTAAAATTATTATAATATTGAGTTATAAATAAAGACCATTATTGTTAACGAAGAAAGATAAAGATGTAAAGAATAGTGTTAGGAAGTGAGACATAAACTGACTTTTAGATTAGGAATTAAGTAATAACTATTGTTTAAAATATACAAACTAATAATATAATCTGTAAGATGTTAATTTTTACCAAGAACCTGCATCTACTTAAGAAGGTAGAAAGGAACAATATATTGTATAAAGAATGTATTCGATAATGTTATGTATAATAATAGATAAAGTACTGTATAAGCAATAGTTATTGAATGTTAATTAGAAATAAGCATTTGTACTTTAACAAACAAATAATATTCCAAGGTCCACTAGACATTATTCGGTCTGTAGTACAAACCAGATATTTTTATAAAAATTAATGTTCACATTTGTAAACAGTAGCATTAAAATCTATTGTATCAACATAAGATCACATGTAAAGCAAAGGAAATTAGTTATGTAGCAAAAAAGAATACTTGTAAATATAAAATGTTAGACTAGGCCAAAATATAAAGAAAATGTTATTTTTTGAAATACTTTACAGAAAATGTTGTGAGATCTCAAGATGATCAGGAGAAAAAAAGAATTTTATTGGTGATAATCTTATTACAATTGTACATAGTATAAGGAAGATATGTTAAAATTAAGATTTTTTGGTAATTTTGATCATAAAAAGTGACGCCATGAACGACAATGCTTGACGTTTCAACCAATGGGAATTTTTCACATTTTGCATTAGCAGGACCCAAAAACTGGAACCAAGCGAGTTAGTTGATTGTTGGAATCCGAGCAGTAAAGAACGTAATCTCTGCTACACCTTTATACAAGAAAGTACACTCAGACTCAAACCCAAGATAGGTTAGGTGAAGAGTGCCTATAGTTAAATGATCGACGAGTGATAAAAAAAATTGTGAATCGTTAAGATAACCAGAAAAGAATTATAGTGTGACAATAATAAAAGTAAATAAGAAAGTGTGTGCATTTAAAAGGAAAGTATAGTGTTAATAATTAAATTTTTTTAAACGACTTATTAACTAGTTACCATAACCTAACCTGCAACACTTTATATACATTTGTGAACTATTTATTTCACCACTACTGAACCATAAAACACTAACACTTTTGTAATTTTTTCATATTTAAGAAATTATTTCTTTGTGCTTAAAGTTTAAAGAAGGATAACCTCCTAAGACACTGTTAACCTAAAAAAGACACTTTTCGGCGATTACGAACTGTTCGTTACATTAGTTATAAGATATTGTTTTGTTATATTATATTTTAACTTAATATTGTTATGTTTTGTACTTCACAAAGGACATTTTCGTAAATAATTATTGTAGTCCAAAGAAACCACGACGTTATAGTTACATAGCCTAAACTGTTAACCTGTGTCTGAGTTTTATGAATATCATAGTACCAACCGCTGAGCGATAAATTAACAGGCCTGGAGGATTCAAATTAAGAAGTATTTTATTTATTTTAAATTCAGAAGAAAGGAAATTAATTACGAAAGTAAATAAAAGATTATTGAATGGAATTAATTTAGTATGAGTAATTATTTCTAATAACTAATATTTTTTATTTCCATATTCCTTAAGGAATGGAAGTATGGTGATGGCAAAAAAAATCGTGTTCGAGATTATTGCAGATTCTGATTGTACTACACTCAAAACATGAAAAAAAGTCGTTTTCCGAAAAGTGTCTGTGTTTGTGTCTGTCTGTCTGTCTGTCTATCTGTAGATTTTTTTCTATGGCAAACGACAACTGCCGCAAATTCAAACAGAATCAAATAATTTTTTGCATACAGCCCTGATTTGTAGAGTATTCACGACCTATTGTTTTTGGTGAAGATCGGTTGAGGGAATGGGGTAGTTTACCGGCAACGGTTTTTTTTTATCAAGGGAAAATTTTTTTTTCGCAAACGGTAACAGCCGCAAATTCAAACAGAATTAAATAATGTTTCGTATAGAGCCCTGAATTGTACAGTTCTCAAGACCTATTGTTTTTGGTGAAGATCGGTTAAGGGAAAGGGGGGTAGTTTACCTGTAACGTTTTATGCTTTAACAAGGGTATTTCTTATGGCAAACGATAACAGCCGCAAATTCAAACAGAATCAAAAGAATATTTGCATACAGCCCTAAATTGTAGAGTTCTCAAGACCTACTGTTTTTGGTGAAGATCGGTTGAGGGAAAGGGGTAGTTTACCAGCAACGTTTTTTTAACAAGGGTATTTTCTATGGCAAACGATAACAGCCGCAAATTCAAACAGAATCACATAATTTTTTGCATACAGCCCTGATTTGTAGAGTACTCAAGACCAATTGTTTTTGGTGAAGATCGTTTAAGGGGAAGGGGTAGTTTACCAGCAACGTTATTTTATCAAGCGTATTTTCTATGGCAAACGATAACAGCCGCAAATTCAAACAGAATCAAATAATTTTTTGCATACGTCCCTGAATTGTAGAGGTCTCAAGGCTTTCCGATTTTGGTGAAGATCGGTTAGGGGAAGGGGTAGTTTACCAGCAACCTTTTACGTTTTAACAAGAGTAAAGTACTTGAAAATTCATTTAAACTTTTTGAAACAATGGTAATTGTTAAAAATAAAATAATTTTGTTGCCAAGCAATAAAATTATAATTTTTTCATTTTAATTCCATATTCCTTAAGGAATGGAAGTATGGTGATGGCAAAAAAAATCGTGTTCGAGGTTATTGCAGATTCTGATTGTACTACACTCAAAACATGAAAAAAGTCGTTTTCCGAAAAGTGTCTGTGTGTGTGTGTGTGTCTGTCTATCTGTGTGTCTGTCTGTGTGTATTTTTTTTCTATGGCAAACGATAACTGCCGCAAATTCAAACAGAATCAAACAATTTTTTGCATACAGCCCTGATTTGTAGAGTACTCACGATCTATTATTTTTGGTGAAGATCGGTTGAGGGGAAGGGGTAGTTTACCTGTAACGTTTTATGCTTTAACAAGGGTATTTCTAATGGCAAACGATAACAGCCGCAAATTCAAACAGAATCAAAAGAATATTTGCATACAGCCCTAAATTGTAGAGTTCTCAAGACCTATTGTTTTTGGTGAAGATCGGTTGAGGGAAAGGGGTAGTTTACCAGCAACGTTTTTTTAACAAGGGTATATTCTATGGCAAACGATAACAGCCGCAAATTCAAACAGAATCACATAATTTTTTGCATACACCCCTGATTTGTAGAGTACTCAAGACCTATTGTTTTTGGTGAAGATCGTTTAAGGGGAAGGGGTAGTTTACCAGCAACGTTATTTTATCAAGCCATCGACTTCCATCATCAGTGAAAATCGAGTGCGATAACGTGAGGTGGTATACGTTAGTGACCACAGTACTGTGGTTAAGGCTGAAGCAGTAAGTAGAAAGAAGTAGTTTCTATGGTAATATTTCATTTCGAAAATGATTTTAAATATAAATCTTAGAATATGGAAGTCATGTATGGTTCTCCATACCGATATTTCAATTTACGAGTGCTGGCGTTGTTAGAAAATTTTGAGGAATAAGTTGGCAGTACATTTTTGGCGTGCAACTTGAGATTTAAATTATAAAAAACTAGGTAAGTGAATAAGAAACGAATAAAGGAATTTAATAAACAAGAATTACAAAATATATTTAACCTACATTACTGAACATTACCAATTGTCGTCCACTACGTGAGGCGAAAGGTAACCAGTCAATTAAGTAATTAATTGATTATTTTATTACACATTCTGAATCTTTACATAATTGGCGCAAACAACATGAGGCGTAACAGAGAAACTCAATCAGTTAATAAACCAGCATTCTATTTTTATATTACCCAAACTGTCCTCCACAACCAGGGGCGTTAAACAAACATATATCGACAAGACAAGTAAATTATTAAATTATTCGAATATATTGCATATTTCGCGTCACAAGTTACACAATGTGAGGCGTAACGCGCAATCAAATACAACGAATTTATAAGATTATTAGTTTATTACAATATATATAGGCCTACTATTAAAACATTAATTGTATAAAATTAAAAATGTACTTGCAGTATTTAAAAAAAAAAAAACATTTAGTTTACTTCAAGAATATACTAGTAACTGTGCACCCATTTCAAGAAAATTATAAGTTATTAAAAAGTAATGTTAAAGTTTCAAAATGTTATTATATTACTTATTATTTTGTATTTACATTATTTACGCTTATGTATGCGTTCTTGTCTTTACATATATCACATTTTAATTTTTATTTATAATGTCTGTAAATAAAGATCAATTGTTAATTTTTCATCTGATAATTTTTGTATTGTTTACCATGCGTGTGTGTTGTGCCTTGAACGATGTTGATGATGCTGGTGATGATTCTGGTGCCGGAGTTTCCACTTCCATCAAATAATGGACAGAGTGTCCCCCGTCGAGAATAACTGGCGTCAGTTCTGTCGTTCAGAATTGGCTGGGGCTTCTTACTCAAGACACGCTGACAGGTCGAAGAGTGCTTGGCAGCCTTCTCAAATTTGTTAAATTTGGTCCAGGCTTGTTCCGCGCGTCGGTTTTCCACACATCACGTTTTGGGTATTTTCACACTCATAATTAGTGTTCATGTGCAAAGTAATAGAATCATGAGATTTGTTACACTTTTTTCATTTGTTGAAAAATTCATTTCAATATACACATTTAAATAAATTGAAAATTTAAAAAGAAAAAATAAATTTGCAGACTGAGAAACACGTACTTTACGATAGCAGATAATTTGCACGGTTAAATTAATATAATAAAAAACCACGTTTATTACGTGAAAAGCACGTTTCTTACAGACTTAACGAAAATAATGTCTCTTAACGTCTGAAATATAATTCTTCCTCTCATTTTACTTACTCTCATTTTGTCCTGTTATTGCATTCCTTTGGTATAAATTAGTTGAGTAAAATATTTTAGTTAGTAAAATTTTAGTTAGTAATTTATTTTAGTTTCTCATATAATGTATAATTTTAACTATAAAACCGATCATGCTTTATATCAGATTGTATTCAAGATACAAACGTGCGTTTCTTATCATTAAAATATAAAACTTGTACTACAAATATTACTGATTACAAATGACATCATTCGATTTAGAAATTTTTCGTTTTAAAATGATCACGGATAAAAATGCATAGTGGCTATACGTAATATTTTAATAGGCATTTAGCAGGTCATTACAATAACCATGAAGCTCGTTAGGTTTGTGAATAACGATTTTGTTTAACCAACTATTTAGAATGTCACTGAAATATACACTAGATGATTTATAAAATTCTATCAGATTTCATTGGATATCGATACAAACATAAAAAGTAAAAGGAAATAACAAATTTCTGATAATTAACTTTGTCAATAATATGTAAAAATCAAAAATTCTAGTTGACATTTTGTTACGACGACAATAAACGATAATTATGTAGATGACAGCAGATCTAATATTATGTTCTCATATTTAATGTTACTGCGAACGTAACTTAACGAGTGTTGACTTAGAAACATAGGAAAGTCACTTATGTAAGTAAAACTGTTTCGTGCATTTGGTAAATACACGCCTACACTTATAAAATGTTTATACTAGAAAGAATTCTTTCAAATATAACATTTTAAGACCTTATACAAAATAATTTGAATCTGAATTTCTGAACTAACATAAGAAGAGAATTTGTGTTTTACAATAAATAGACTTTTATTCGGTCAGAAAAGGACATATCTTTTTTTAATAGAAATAGCAAAATTATTTTTCTTGCTCTAGTAATGAGCGTAAAGAAGTGTTTGTTAGTGCTGGTATTAGTGGAGGATAGTTCATCTGTTTGGTGGAGACTTAGAAGCTGGCCGATAAGTTAGGAGACTAATAATAAGGAAGGCTTACTAAATGTTAAATGTGTTTTGGTTCCTGATTTGTAAAATGTTTTGGAAAAGTAAATATATTTGATATACAGTTTTTCTTCCTGAACGTTAATTTGCACAAAGTTCATCGTTTCAGGAAGACAGGAACTTTATTTATTAACGTATTTATTTATTTAATTCGCGAGATCGCACGCGCGCGTTCATTAACACACACACATATAAGAGTATAACTATGTACTTGAGTATAACTTACTCACGTACAATCGTTAACTTAACTACAACATTCTCCGGAGTGTACTGTTTGATATTAATGTACTTGGGAAGCATGGTGACACTAAAAATGAAAAAGATGATGACGATGGTTGTGATAATAATAATAATAATAATAATGAAGATGATGACGCTGACGGCGGTGTGTGTTTGGGGGAAGCCCTAGAGGGTGTTGCACGTTTATGTGGAAATGTGTTTTGTTTTGTTTACATAATATGTTACTTAATCTGCTATAGGTATCATGTGATGTTTGTACGGCTTATCATGTTTAATTTTTTCAGATACTTTTTGAGGGTATACTTATGTCCGCACGAGATAATTTTTTTGGTTTATCAAGACCATAGTTTGGAAATTTTAGTTCAAATATTGCTAAATGAAGAGGCCTATATTTCAAACATTTTCAGACTTGGCGTCACTGATGTCAGTGTCGCACATACGAAATATGTAAGGAATTTCAACAGTTGTAAATACCATTGATCCATTGATAAATCGATATTTTATCTATTCTTTCGCTCTTGTTTTGTAATAGTTAATGAGGTGTAGCTTTTACAATTTAAGCAAAGATGTTAAGGTAAACAACAGATCAACGATTGTAGTGTAACGAATTTTTATATTAACAAGAATTGTTGCATTATTTCGTATGTATTTTACCTTCATGCGGTTGTGCTAACACTAATACTTTTAAATACTTCTGACGTCTACTGCAGTTGTAATTATACATAATATACGTGTAATATTTGATACATTGTAAATTATAGACAATGTTATTAGGCACTAGTTAAGTAATGTAATCTGGTTAAGTAACTGGTTAATAAAATTATTGTGATTACAGTTGCATATACAGTGTTAACTAATTGTGACTTTATAATATATTAAATCTTTCTAAGAGTAGACAACAGTTATCATCCTGTTTTACTGGCTGTATAAGAGTCTGACAATATTTGATTTAGCGAACGATGTGTTGTAAAGGGATGGAAGAATACGCCGCACAACAGGAGACAATCCAGAGCTCACATTTCATAATAGGGAGTACGATAGGGGAATGTTTGCACAAGCGTTCGTTCTACTCTTTTTGTTACTGAGAATCTGTACTTCTGTGGCCTTACAATGTGTTCTTTTTTGTTTCGTTTGTGTACATGAATACGTTCAGAATCAAAGCATTCCTTTCCATCTCTTAATTTGAGCCCTCTTTCTCGCTCTTCCCTTTTTAACCGTTCCCTTTTGTCTCCAAATAATTAAATTGGAGCTGTATATTCTACAGCAAAAAAATTAATCATATTCTTTATACACCTTACAACGGATATATAAAATAACGTGTGTTATATTGTATCTATTCTGTGCCTATTATTTAAGCTATTGTTTGTACCTCTTGCTTTCACAGTTCTGCCAATGTTGCACAGTAAGTCAGTACTTTTTAACTGTGTGATTCAAAATAGTACCCCTCCTTTAAAATGAAAATTACTACTATCATGATGTAAATGCATCGTTTGTCTGTATGAGAGAAATTTATTCGTTTATTGTTATTTCGCAAAATATTTTAAATACAAAATTGATTGGTGGAAATGATAGACAACTAACACTTCGTGTGTCCTATTTATTATTCTGATAATGTTGCTGCTTCGCTATTCAGCTTAGCTTATAATGTTTCCACCTTTCAATAAATTTTGTAACGATATAACGCCAAGCTTACATAACCCTTCTCTTTATTTAAATTTCGAAAAAATTATAATCATCCTTGTTATTTATTCATTTTGAATGTACGAGACTGAAATAGATGAAACAGATGAAAGTATTCAATCCAATGGTTCAATTCCACCTTCCATGCCCGGGGCCTCCATGGCTCCTTCGCAAACTACATTGCCGACTAGATATTAGTTGGAGGAGAAGGAAATTGTGCCCCCCCCCAAACTGAACTAAACCCCTTTCTCGATCATTTCTGGAGGGAATACGTTGAAGTAATAAAATTTTGAACACTGATAGCTCAAAGGAACGGAGTCTTTAGCTCGTTTACCGTCGAAGGGGCCTCCCATTTATGGACACCTGGACAGGTGGCGAATTTGCGGACTGCCGAACTATATAGTGTGTGGCAGCTTTTATATACTCTGAACAGAGACATGAGAGAAAATTTGTGATCTGTACACATTCACATTCAATGGGTTTTCTAACTGCCTTGGATAATCCGGGCACCGTGGATCCGCTATCGCAACAGATAATGGCACCGTAGTCAGTATCTTACTTCTGCTTGGTGTCCGAAACATATAGGTATTGTAGACAATGAAGCTGACGCTGCGGCGAGACTCGCTGCAGACAGTCCAGAAGTTGATGCAATTACCATACGACCTCAAGTATGGTAGTACCATACCTGTAGAGGTACCATCCTGAGGTACAAAAGATAGCTGCTACAACCACAGTAATAAATGCGTGAGGTAGCATGGGTAGATTTCACGGGTACAGTAAACTTTCTGCAGTGAAAGAGACAATCCGTAAATGGCAAATGGCAGGTGACCGCAATCGCCGTGAAGAAGTTTGTTTCATAAGACTGCGAAATGGTCACATGAACTTGACGTTTTCTTACCTCCTACTACGACTTGTGGCAAAGCACTTATGGTGCCACGCGTAAAAGTTCAGTTACGCGCACCATTTAATGGAATAAAACCACAATTATACCAGTTTTGTACAACATTTATAACCTCTACATTATTGTAAGAAAGGACGTTTCATGGATGCAATGGAAGAATTTATAATCTACAAAGCAAGTAAATTCCAGCGTGATGAGTTATTGAATGATATGTTGTCATTTAAATCCAACGACTTCTTTGACACAGTAATACGCACACAACAGGAAGAAAGCAGACGACTGCCTGTGTAAGTTTGTGATAACAAATCAGTCGACTTTTAACTTTACGACGACGCGCACGTGAGTGAATACACATAGCTATGTGTTTACGCGAATACGAATGTTGTGCAGTGATTTTATATTTTTAATAAACTTAACGACGAGTGACTAGTACATGATTTAATTTTATAACCTTATGATGGGACAGTGATCATGAAACGCGTAGTTACGTAAATAATTAAGTTGCAAGGAAGGAATTAGATAAAGGTAATTACCAATCTATATAATTTATTTACTTATGGTGAATTATATTACAGAACACTGTAATCTTCTTGCTGAATTCAGACAGCGATACGGAGTAAAAAGTAATATCAAAGGAAACCTCGGAAACGAACCGTTGGCGGTAGATAGAACTCTGCCCTTCCTAAAAGCATCAAGCTTACTGTATGTACTCTGAAAAGATTGTTTTGCGTCTATGTGTCAAATTGTTTGTTATGCGTCAAACTTCCATTTTAATTTTTAAAGCTTCTGCGTACGTGAGAAAAAACTATAATCACGGACAACAATCGGGGTTCATGTCGTTTGGCTAAAGGCTTTAGTTGGCAAATTCCCAAACATTTGAAAATAATAATGACAATTGATTTAAATATGTTTAACCCATTGATCTAATTATAAAGGTGTAAATACGACGTTTAAATTATATTTCATTTAAAATAACAATAAGTTTCTTGAGCTGTTGGGTAAAAATAATTAATTATTTAATGGAAAATTAAGTAAAATAAATTTATTTAAATTCCGTAAATCTTTTGGGTTGATTGCTTCAGATTAAAAAACTAAGAATGACCACTGTTGTCAAAACGTATGATAAACATAAACGTGGATCCCGAATTACAAAGCTAGACTTTGAATGGAATGGGTACAATATTTAAATAATCTGGTTAAATGCTTTGACAATAATTATAGACAGGTGAGTTGTGGGATACTACTCGAAACCTAACTTATTGTGCGTATTTATCTGAGATACGGAGAGTAACGCAAAACGTTTCTTTTATAGCTAAATAATTTTTTTCAATAATAATTTCCTTTGTATTGTTGTTAGCAGCATTCCACCACAGCTACCGTTTCATTATTTTTAAACTTCTGAAATTCCTTACGGTACGTCAGATGTCTTTTGTTCCTGTCCAGTAAATTTGATTCCTTTTTACGGTACTCCGCTAATGTCTTTCTCAATTATTATAACGTTTTGATATATCGAAGTAGTATGTGACATTCTGTCTCATTTACTAGTGGCATGACTCTAAATCTTTCTCTTTAAGGCCTTTGAATTCCACTTATTTTGAAGGGATACATCGGTGGCTTGGTTGTTCCCTGCATAGGCCTACACAGATAATACAATAAGTGGCATAAGAACAAACTGTGTTGTTGTTTTTGTAAAATGTTACAATGTTTTTCCATCACATGCAAAATAACAGGTTAGACTAATTACTGACCACATTTACAGAAAAATATAAAAATTTGCAAGTTATATTATGCTTGTCTTTGTTATTTAATGAAGTTTCTTCGTCATTAAACGTTTTGATTTACTTTCCAATAGAGTTAATGCGCTTGGAGTTAATGGTACTAAACTTCGTAAAATTCTACTACTTAAGACAAAAAGGTTACAGTTTATAGTTCCCAGTTCCGTAAAATTACTAATTTTACGAACTAGCGACAGGTTAATTAGTAATTTTTGGAACTGGGAACTGTAAATGGTAATTGCAGGGTACAGAACAATCCATACCTCGCACATACATATTGTTCATTCACACTCAAAGTATATAGCCTACATTTGAAAAATATTTCAAAATTTTTATTTTCTATATCAGTTGTTCTGTTCAATAATGCCTAAGTTACGAATTTCCTACATGAAGGTGACAATATGGCTAGATAATTTATAATTGCGCGGTTTTTATTGTCATTTAACAAACCTGTATCTGTATACAACGAATACAATATAAGGTATATATTGTAAGTTATTTCTATTAATGTTAAATACATATTTGTCTAACAGAAAATTTTTACAAAGAAATATATTTTGGAACGCATTGAATATTGTATAACTATCACTATGCTTGAAGACAATTTTGGGAGACATCGAATTCTACGTATACTTGACCAATAATGGGTTAGGTTTAATCGGCAATCGTAGTTCACAGCTGAGTGGATGACAATGTCGCTAATCAAGTGAGCAGTGTATTGTAAGGTTTCTTTCAATTCAATTCACAGAAATATTTTTGTCCCCACAACAACAGTGCACACCCCCCTGCCTTGCGACTGAATGTCTGCGTGTGATATTTTATTTGTCTGGTTTCTTCAGAAACGACGGAATGGAACGAAAAATATCTGTAGTCCTGTTTTATTCCTGACAACGAAAACTGCCTGACACAGCAATGTCCTTCACTCTTTCGCTTGATTTATTATCGTCGTCGGCAACATTCTGAAATCGATATACCGATTCTGCATGAACGAACACGAATACAAACTGAATCATGTCACCATGAATTTAATTTCCTATTCATAAGCATCAAATCTAATATAAATATTCACTAATTGCACATTGAGAATTGTAATATTGTTAATGTCAGCATTTTGAATACGAGTACAGCGAATTACAAGCTAAGAAGTAACAAAATGTGTTTAAGTTAGGAAGAACTCTTATACTGAAAAACCTCTTACTTTTGAAGGACATGAAGCAGAATATTACGTAAAAATTCAAATTTTATAATAGAAAAACTTCACAGGAAAAATCGTATTTATTTTAAGAACAAAAATTTGTTTAAATAGTATTTTATTGTACTTATATTTGATGCTACTCTTAAAATATTCTAGTTAATCCACTCGTAATAATATTACGTACGAATACACATTTTATGAATGTACACACACTTTACGCCATACAATATTTTTTCACTGTTTTCGAATTCGCTACTTTTAGCAAGATGGCTGTGTTTTAGTCAACCTATGTTGACAGCGACAATATCGATTCAGCAAAGATTTCCTTATGGTGCTAACAAAGTTTGTTTACAGCCAATACAGTTACTCCCCGTTGACGACCTACAATGTTATCTCTGTTTTAAATCTGCGGAAGGGTACGGTTACAAGTTTAAATTATTATTCTGCCGAATTAGCTGGAGCCTTTGTTTTCCCACCAAAACCTAATTAACTTCACTTATTCTCGCGTTAAGGCATTTCAAGCATATCGCATCAGTGTTCTACTTACAAAAAGTAAACAATTAGCCTTATCAGTAACTATTTAATTATATACTTTATACATTATAAATTTTTACTACACAATTTTAAATAGCGCATTAAAACTGATGCTGCAAATAGTGGTTTAATCTATACGTGAATGGTTCTTCAAACAAATTTAAGAGAGTATTGAATGATAAAATTAGTCTGAAACATCACCCACAAGCGCTCACTCGCGTACATACACACAATACGCATTCACTCAATACATTGATACGTGTTTTTTAACATTGTTGTCGATGTTTCGACAATATTTATTATACCTGTGTACAATAGATTCTCCCATTTGATTATTTCTTTATTGTCCATACATATGACCGTGATGTTGACAATAAATACTGTCGAAACGTCAACACAAATGTAAAAATTGCGTTCCTACTGACTGACGGATCGTCGCTAATTAAATTCGTAAGAGATTTGAAAAGTAATGTTTCCAACGCGTCAAATACAAGGATTAATGACAATGATCAATGTCACACAGCTATAACGAGCATGTATTAAGTCAGAATGTTTTGTGCGTCTTTTAAGCATGCCAGTGAATGACTAATAATACAATTAATGATTAATAATAACCATAATAATAATAATAATAATCATCATCATCATTGAATTTAAGAAATCAACTGCGAGACGTAAATCGCTTGATAAGAGGACGGCTGAAGATAGCCAGTGATAAAATGAAAGCTCGGTATGACATTCGGAACAACAGTGTGGATCGGGAAGGAGGAGACCAGGTTTGGTTTGACAACACAAAGTGCCGTCGCGGTCGCTCCTGTAAAATTCAAACTACTGAAAAAGTAGTTCTTCTGATGTGAAAAACAGAATCAACGATGTTGTTTATCGAATACAAGAAATACATTGGAAATTCAAAGTCGCGCACCTGGATTGTGTGGCCTGATATAATTGCAGAGACGTGTTGCCAGTTCGGGAGGAACCGATTTAAAAAAATGGGCAGTGCTACATTCGTTGAGCTGAAATTTGAAAATATCCTACACGTTTCTCGACTAGCCCAGCAAGTGGAACGTCTGTGTCAAGGTCGTTCAATGTTGCAGCCTCCAGAATATTCGAGCACTTGTAACTACGCAAATTATGCCGGCACTAATCCGCCAGGAGAATGGAAAATTATTCTAAAACTTTAACGGGGTATATATATAAGAATCAACGTCCAGCTTAGAAGAGAGTCAGAGTTGGCGATTATTCAGTGCGGATCAAATAATTAGCTCGGACTAGTGGACAGTGATTATTAAGGTTAAGTATTGCGGTACTGTAATAAGGTGACATTATTATTGCATGTGAACAAATTTTGTTTGAATTACTGAATAAAATTGTCCTTTTGATTTTCATTGTTTCTTGTGACTAATTAAAGTTGTTAATTAAGGACTACATTGGTGTCTGTTATTTTGTTTCCACTGTGCAATTCGACGATCGGTGTGACTGTCGTAATAGTACGATGGAAGCTGATATGTGCCAAATATTTTAACGCGTACAGTAACACAACCTTTCACGACGACTTTTAATTTATAGGCGTAAAGGTAATACTGCACTGGTAAATGTTGCTAAACGTGTTCACAAGTCGATGGAATGTAGGTTAGAAACTACAGATTTTATAAAAACGCAACCAATTTAATGGGTAAATTGTTGGCTTAGTACAAGTAAAATATAAATTCTGGCGTAAGTTTTTCTGAAAAAAATACCAAAAAAACATATCTAAGATTTGCTAATAAGTACCAAATATCAAAGGGAAAAGTGCAAAAGTAAATTGTAAAAACACACGAACCTTTCCTGTAATATGTGTTTAAATCACTGCTTAATTATTACTTGGACAGTAATAAGAGTAAACTGTATGAAACATAACGCCTTCTTCGATGTCTGGGAGACACTCTGGGTGTTAGGTCAACAGTGGTGGACAACACCAACATACCCATACAAGCACTGGCCCTTTTTACTTCCATGTTCCTTAAGGAAATGGAAGTATGGTGATGGCAAAAAAAAATCGTATTCGAGATTATTGCAGATTCTGATTGTACTACACTCAAAATATGAAAAAAAGTTATTTTTCGAAAAGTGTGTGTGTGTGTGTGACTATAGATTTTTTTTGGCAAACGGTAACAGCCGCAAATTCAAACAGAATCAAATAGTTTTTTGCATACAACCCTGATTTGTAGAGTACTCAAGACCTATTGTTTTTGGTGAAGATCGGTTAACGGAAAGGGGTAGTTTACCATCAACTTTTTTTTTTAATTAAGAGTATTTTTTTAATGGCAAAAGATAACTGCCGTAAATTCAAAGAGAATCAAATAATTTTTGCATCCGTTCCTAAGTTGTAGAGAACTCAAGGCCTGTTGATTTTGGTGAAGATCTATTAAGGGAAAGGGGTAGTTTACCTGCAACATTTTATGTTGCAACAAGAGAAATGTTTCCATGAAGAATGATAACTGCCGCATATTCAAACAGAATCAAATATTTTTTTGCATGCATCACTGAATTGTAGAGGACATAAGGTTTATTGATTTTGGTGAAGATCGGTTGAGAAAGGGGTAGTTTACCTGCAACGTATTATGTTTTAACAAGAGTAAAGTACTTAATTTTGATAAATAATCTATCCTGATAAGGAGCTCATAATAATCCACTATAGAAACGTAGATGAAATATCTATAAATGAAGAGGTTAGGTGAACCGGGTTGGGGTAATTTTCTATTCAGGAAAATTATAGTTGAAGGGGGAGGGGATAATTTTTTATGTGTACTACGTTATCGGCAACAAAGAAGTAGTTCTTTGTTAAAATTCCTTCCCGGGCTGTTTAGCCGTAGTCCAATGTTTTCTGCAAAACCAGACTTTTCGGCAGTGCCATCGAATGCCATCATCAGTGAAAATCGAGTGCGAAAACGTGAGGTGGTATACGTTAGTGACCACAGTACTGTGGTTAAGGCTGAAGCAGTAAGTAGAAAGAAGTAGTTTCTATGGAAATATGTAATTTCGAATATGATTTTAAATATAAATCATAGAACATGGAAGTCATGTATGGTTCTCCAAAAATCGTGTTCGAGATTATTGCAGATTCTGATTGTACTACTCTCAAAACATGAAAAAAAGTCATTTTTCGAAAAGTGTCTCTGTGTGTGTCTGTAGTTTTTTTGTATGGAAAACGATGACTGCTGCAAATTCAAACAAAATCAATTAATGTTTTGCATACAGTCCTGATTTGTAGAGTACTCAAGACATGTTGTTTTTGGTGAAGGTCGGTTAAGGGAAAGAGGTAGTTTACCACCTACATTTTTTTTTAATCAAGGGTAATTTTTTCCTATGGCAAACGATAAGAGCGGCAAATTCAAACAGAATCAAAATATCGGTATGGAGAACCATACATGACTTCCATGTTCTAAGATTTATATTTAAAATCATATTCGAAATGAAATATTTTCATAGAAAATATTTCTTTCTACTTATTGCTTCAGCCTTAACTACAGTACTATGGTCACTAACGTATACCACCTCACGTTTTCGCTCTCGATTTTCACTGATGATGGCAGTCGATGGCACTGCCGAAAAATCTGGTTTTGCAGAAAACATTGGACTACGGCTAAACACCCCGGAAAGGAATTTTAACAAAGAACTACTTCTTTGTTGCCGATAACGTAGTACACATATAAAAAAATCCCCTCCCCCTTCAACTATAATTTTCATGAATAGAAAATTACTCCCAATCCGTTCACCTAACCTCTTCATTTACAGATATTTCATCTACGTTTCTACAGTGGATTATTACGAGCTTCTTATCAGGATACTTTATTTATCAAAATTAAGTACTTTACTGTTGTTAAAACATAAAACGTTGCAGGTAAACTACCCCTTTCTCTTAACCGATCTTCACCAAAATCACTATCCTTCAGTCCTGTACAATTCAGGGATGCATTCAAAAAAATGTTTGAATCTGTTTGAATGTGCGGCAGTTATCGTTCTTCATGGAAACATTACTCTTGTATAACATAAAATGTTGCAGGTAAACTACCACTTTCCCTTAACCGATCTTCTCCAAAATCAACAAGCCTTAAGTTCTCTACAATTCAGGAACGTATGCAAAAAATTTGTTTGATTCTCTTTGAATTTACGGTAGTTATCTTTCGTCATATAAAAAATTACCCTTGTTAAAACATAAAATGTTGCCGGTAAACTACCCCTTTCCTATAACCGATCTTTCCCAACACAAACAGGTCTTGAGAACTGTACAATACAGGGCTGTATGCAAAACATTATTTGATTCTGTTTGAATTTGCGGCTGTTATCGTTCGCCATAGAAACAAATTACCCTTGATAAAAAAAACGTTGCCGGTAAACTACCCCTTCCCCTTAACCGATCATCACAAAAAACCAAAAAGACTTGAGAACTCTACAAGTCAGGGCAGTATGCAGAACATTATTTGATTCTGTTTGAATTTGCGGCTGTTATCGTTTGCAATAGAAAAAAATACACTTGGTAAAAAAACGTTGCTGGTAAACTACGCCTTTCCCTTAACCGATCTTCGCCAAAAAAAATAGGTCTTGAGTACTCTACACTTCAGGGCTGTGTGCAAAAAATTATTTGATTCTGTTTGCATTTGCGGCTCTTATCGTTTGCCATAAAAAATACCCTTGTTAATATATAAAACGTTGCTGGTAAACTACCCCTTTCCCTAAACCGATCTTCAACAAAATCAACAGACCTTGAGTACTGTATAATTCAAAAAGGTATGCAAAAGAGTAGTTGATTCTGTTTGAATTTACGGTAGTTATCGTTCGTCATAGAAAAAATTACCCTTGTTAAAACATAAAATGTTGCCGGTAAACTACCCTATTCCCTTAACCGATCTTCACCAAAACCGACAAGTCTTGAGAACTCTACAACTCAGGGTTGTAAGCAAAATATTGTTTGATTCTGTTTGAATTTGCGGCTGTTATCGTTTGCCATACAAAAAATTACCATGATAAAAAAACGTTGCTGGTAAACTACCCCTTTCCCTTAACCGATCTTCACTAAAAACAGGAGGTCTTGAGAACTCAACAATTTAGGGCTGTATGCAAATAATCATTTGATTCTGTTTGAATTTACAGCTGTTATCGTTTGCCATAAAAAATACCCTGGTTAAAATAAAACGTTGCTGGTAAACTACCCCTTTCCCTCAACCGATCTCCACCAAAAACAACAAGTCTTGAGAACTCTACAATTAAGGATGTATGCAAAAAATTATTTGATTGTGTTTGAATTTGCGGCTGTTATCGTGTGCCATAGAAAATAATTACCCTTGATTTAAAAAAAATCGTTGCCGGTAAACTCCGTTTCCCTTAACCGATCTTCACCAAAACAATAGGTCTTGAGTACTCAATAATTCAGGGCTGTATGCAAAAAATTATTTGATTTTGTTTGAATTTGCGGCTCTTACCGTTTACCATATAAAATAAGCTTGTTAAAATATAAAACGTTGCAGCAAAACTACCCCTTTCCTTTAACCGATCTTCATCAAAAACAACAGGTCTTGAAAACTCTACAATGCAGAGTTGCATGCAAAAAATTATTTGATTATGTTTGAATTTGTGGCAGTTATCGTTTGCCATAGAAAATACCCTTGTTCAAACATAAAACGTTTCCGGTAAACTACCCCTTTCCCTTAACCGATCTTCACCAAGAACAAATGGTATTGAGAACTCTACAATTCAGGCCTGTATGCAAATAATCATTTGATTCTGTTTGAAATTGCGGCTGTTATCGTTTGCCATATAAAACACCCATGATTAAAAAAAAACGTTGCCGGTAAACTACCCCTTCTCCTTAACCGATCGTCACCAAAAACAACAGGTCTTGAGTACTCTACAAATCAGTGCTATATGCAAAAAATTATTTGTTTCTGTTTGAATTTTCGGCTGTTATCGTTTCCCATAGAAAAACAATCTACAGATACACAGACACACAGACAGACACTTTTCGAAAAATGACTTTTTTTCATGTTTTGAGTGTAGTACAATCAGAATCTGCAATAATCTCGATCACGATTTTTTTTGCCATCCCCATACTTCCATTACCTTAAGGAAAATGGAAGTAATAATGTTTTGAATACAGCCCTGAATTAAAGAGTTCTCAAGACCTATAGGTGTTGGTGAAGATCGGTTTAGGGAAAGGGGTAGTTTACCTGCAACATTTATGTTTTAACAAGGGTAATGTTTTATATGACGAACGATAACTGCCGTAAGTTCAATCAGAAACATCTACGTTTTTGCATGCCTTTTTGAATTATAGACACCTCAAGGTCTGTTGATTTTGTTGAAGATCGGTTAAGGGAAAGGGGTAGTTTACCAGCAACATTTTGTGTTTTGACGGGTAATTTTTTTAATGACGAAAGATAACTGCCGTAAATTCAAAGAGAATCAATTACTTTTTTGTATACTTTCCTGAGTTGTAGAGAACTCAAGGCCTGTTGATTTTGGTGAAGATCGGTTTAGGGAAAGGGGTAGTTTACCTGCAACAATTTTATGTTGTAACAAGAGACATGTTTCCATGAAGAACGATAATTGCCGCACATTCAAACAGAATCAAATATTTTTTGCATGCGTACCTGAATTGTAGAGGACTGAAGGTCTGTTGATTTTGGTGAAGATCTGTTAAGAGAAGGGGGTAGTTTACCTGCAACATTTTATGTTTTAACAAGAGTAAAGTACTTAATTTTGATAAATAAAGTATCCTGATAAGAAGCTCGTAATAATCCATTGTAGAAACGTAGATGAAATATCTATAAATGAAGAGGTTATATGAACGGGATGGGGGTAATTTTCTATTAATGGAAATTATAGTTGAAGGGGGAGAATTTTTTATAAGTGTACTACGTTATCGGCAACAAAGAAGTAGTTCTTTGTTAAAATTCCTTCCTGGGCTGTTTAGCCGTAGTGCAATGTTTTCTGCAAAACCAGACTTTTCTGCAGTGTCATCGACTGCCATCATTAGTGAAAATCAAGTGCGAAAACGTGAGGTGGTATACGTTAGTGACCACAGTACTGTGGTTAAGGCTGAAGCAATAAGTAGAAAGAAGTAGTTTCTATGGAAACATTTCATTTCGAATGTGATTTTAAATATAAATCTTAGAACATGGAAGTCATGTATGGTTTTCCATACCGATATTTAGGATTGTGACGCAAAACTCATTGCGTGTATTAAGCTCTCATTCCTTTAATAATTTCATGTAATCTGGAGTAAAATACAATACGCTTAAACTACTGTAGTAAATTGTTGAAATACGTTTGAAATGCTACATTTAAAAAAAAACGTTTTTCTTGTTTAACGGATACTGAATTCGTGCATGGAGGTATCAAAACCTATTAATTAGGAATTAATACGAATTTGCTAGAATGATTATTATTTATGTGAGCTTTTATTTACTTATGTGAGATAGTTTATTTGTTTTCATTTATTTATTTTCAATTGATGGGTGAAGACATCGTATGATTCGTAAAGTCTCATCAAATACAATTGCTAGGTAACCTAGAACGGATGGGTGAACAGCGAATGCCAAAGAAAATCCTCAGGGCACTGGCGTATAAAAGAGTCGCAGGTGTAGGGAAAGGTTGACGTAGTATACGCTGGTTGAAAGGTATCAGAAGAATGTATGTGAGTGGTCAGGCTGAGATGGCAACGGATAGGAATCATTGCAGACCATTGATGTTGGAAGCCAGGGCTCAGGTTGACTGTAACGCTAAAGAAGAAGAAGATTTACTATTAATATGTAGGTACTAAACAGCGTACTAATTAATCTAATTTTAATAGCAAAAGTTGAGTTACTAATTTATGGAATGATAGTTCATATTCAGTAAAACGTATGGTCTGATTCAAAAGATAAATTATTGATCGACAAAGTCAAAGTCCAATTACACAAAAGCCTTTAACCGTTAGACGTGTGCTCGAAATGATTTGCCCAGTAACGAACTTACGGTCTAAGTTTTAGCTTTCCTTGCGTACACTGCAGAATGTCTCACCTGTGTTTAGTGTGTTACTGAGGGTTCAGCACAATTTCATTACTTTGTTGCACTGTTATGTTTACTGTAAAGTTTTAGTTGTGTGCGGGTAACGGCTAGCAATACAGGTCACTTCACTGTAGCTTATATACACTGTAGGCTAACGTAATGTATAGTACTGTGTGTGTGCGCGCGTGCGTGTGTGTGTATGTGCGCACGCGTGTGCGCTACGTTTCTAGTAGTGTAACACAGTTAATATATGAGAATTTTAAATAAGTGTTGTTTGCAGTTTTTTATAAGTCAAAGAAAAGAACAATAACTGTGTATGCAATGCATAATCATTATTCCTATTAGGCTACATTTTAGTGCTTGCATAGTAACGATTGCAAGAAGTTTTAAAAATATAAAGTTTCGAATTATAAACTGCAATTAATTAAAAAACATTAACGGATTCTTTCTTTCACGATAGGTAGGAGTTTTTTTTAATAGTGACCACAACGTTTTTAATTTTTATAAAAATCCTGAACAATATTTCTTAACTACACACTTATCGAAATCATCAAGATAAAGTTTCCTTTTCTTACATGTGGTACTTTTTTCCCTGCGTGGAGAGATTTCCTTATAGACTGCATTTCTTTTGCTTTCTCAAGTATTTAACGAAGCCTAACTATTTATTACAGTGATCCTAAGTTCGTTGCTTGTTTGATTCAGTGGTATGTCAGTGAGTTTCGTTGGTTTCCTTGTTCCCATATTTCAGTTATGTTAATAATCATTACGAGACCTTTACTGTAAAAAACGAAACTTCTTTTTCTTTCTTTCGATGACCCTTGAAGAGGCATTGTGAATAGACAGCTATAAATAACAAGTAACAGGAGATTTCACTTATTAACTGAAAGTAACTAAAAGTACCCTAATCCTAAATGATAGTTCAAGAATGTTTAATGTTTCTGTAACACAACTACTTGAAAAGTACTAAGCTGTAAACATAAAGCCAATAATACGTCTTCATACGTCTTTGAATGGACTTAATTCCGCAACGTTGAAAACCAGACTGCAATAAAATTACAGTCTGTAACGTCTGATCGCCTTTGTGAGTGGATGCCAGTCTGACAGTGAACAGAGTCATGAATCATTGGCCTTGACAACCTAACGACTTTAACACAAATAGACTCACTCATACTTCATTCCCTTTGTCCCCAGAGTTCAGTCTCATGCAGTAATAATACCACACACGAGCGCGCGCGCGATTAAGTTAGAAAAGCAGTCTGCTAAACACTGAGTAAGGGAAGAGAATCTACCAGCCAGCGAAAGCGTTTTGCAAAAATAACAAACAATAAGGTAAGTCCTTAAAAAGAATTTTTTAAATCAATAATTAGAACGACTCCTGTTACAATAATATCTACTTCTGTTTAACCACCTAAGGAGACTAGGCTGCATAGGCTGCCTTATGTGAACCGTCAGTTATAAAAGGAGGGCAGTGTGACTAGCAATACGTTACAGCCGCACATTGTTACTACCGGAATATTAGCCTATTATCCCAGGTACATATTTCTATTCGCGTAGCCGACGTGGAGGACTGAAAAACTCTCCTCGATTTAATGTCACGCCCTGAAATTAAAGCCGGATCTCTAAATTAGTAAATAGGGCCCACAGCCACATCTTACTAAACCATCTACTAAACCCCACATCTAACATTATATTGTTTAATATTATGCTATTTACTAACATATAATATTACATTCTTATTACATAGACCTACTAAGTAGATAAAATTATAAGTGCACAAATGCATACATAAGTGTGTACTTAAGTGCACTGTTATTAAGCGATCTATAGTTTCAATTCAGATCTATAATTATAGAGGTCTATAACTATAACTACAACGGTACGTATAACTGTAATTGATGTAATTATAATCAAAGATGTGACAAAATATCCTACGTTTCAATATGTTACGTTTCCGCGTGCTTGTGTTATAACTCTTAATCCACCCTTACGTCTCAAGTAAGTTTAAGACAATGAGTGGTAGTATTTGTATAATATATGGGGCTCCATAGTCAACACACAACCTATTGCTGCCTTAAAATGTTATTTATGCAATCTTCTCCAGACTGGCGCTGTAGATTTAAATTATAACTCCCCGTATTAACCGCATCCTTTGTATTTGATAATCTAATTAACTTCCCTTTTTGTCTGATTGAAATGTTTGAAACCTGTAAATTTAGTATTCTGTTTATATAGTGCATTAAGTTTTAGAGTTGCTGATATAACAGAAACGATCTCATTAATTACTGACGTGTAATCACAGTGTAAAAAGCAACAATTCCGTTTGTCACCAATAGTGAAATTAGGCTTGTAAAGTCTTGAATGGTAATATCCTTGAAATTAATTTTAATATAAATTATTAAATGAATAGATACCGGAGTAATGAGTTTAAAAGTGGAGTCCTATGAAATGTGTTTATCATAAGTATCTTCAAGTATCTTCTAAGGCTTAAAAATCTTGTTTCGAAGTACGCCGTATGGCATTAATTAGCAAAGGAAAAATCTATGTCTCGTTTGGCAAAACTTGGTCCGGAAGGCACGCCGTATTGACTTAAAATGAAAACGCGCAGTCATAAGTTTTCCGAAAGGTATGTTTATGATGAATCATTGACCACGTCACTTTCAACGAAGATTTCTTACTTTTCCTCTCTTACCGTTGTAGCCTTTGAATATATGTTTATTTGCGAGAAAATGTATGAGGTACTTCTGCTGAAGTATTTTTAATTAAAAAACACAGGAAAATATTAATTTATTGATTTAATTTTTTCAAAGATAACCTAGCGTTTCCCCGCCTACTACTACTTCAAGGCGATGTGTGTTCTCTGTGGGAGCACTTGGGTAAGAAAATAAAATCGATTTCGCTTAACAGTAAAAAAAATGCGTATATGAAACTTACTGTGCGTACAAGAAGAGCAATAAAGTTATACGGTTAATACTAATACAAAACATTAAAAACCTGGCTGTTGGCTGTTGGGTGGTGGTTGATTGCTTAAAAAACTTCAACACACATGCAAAACACCATAGAAAACAAAGACATCATCTGTTGTCAAAAAACCGTCTCATATACACAAAAGATTTAACTAATAAAATCAATGGCAATGGCAGAAGTATTCTGAATTAAAAAACTGGTAAGCATCAATATTACTGCCACGGCGTTTTTGGCGCACCTCCGGAGGCCATTTTCAGTTGACAAAAAGTTCGAAGGGTGACAAGACCAACACTGTTCAGGGGTAAGCAAAGTTCTAACACCGAGAACGAGGTTCTCTATTTTCGGCTTGTCACCTTCCGAAAGTTTTTCAACTGATGATGACTTCCGGAGGTGTGTCCGAAACGTCTAGTAATGACAATATTTTAAGCAATCCACCACAGCCCAACAGCCCAACACTGTCGGAATAATAGTGTTGATTGCGACCATGACAGCCTCAGAAATTATACGGTTACACTTTACAGTAATGAAACAACGAGTAACGCCTAAAATTACGTGACAGACATTGCTTTCCTTTTGTATTGGCCAACTAAGGACCACATGCAAATTTCAATTGTTTATTCTTTGTTCTTTTCTTTTTCTCCAATATATTTTATTGCTTTTTATTTTATGAAGAATTTGTCTCAGCCCTTAATTCGTATTCAATTTTATGAAACCATAGCATAAGCTGTTTTGCCTGAATAATGTTACTAGAAACAACGTAGTATTTCATACTCAACATTTAGTTGA
Source organism: Magicicada septendecula (assembly GCA_034769895.1). Taxonomy (NCBI): domain Eukaryota; kingdom Metazoa; phylum Arthropoda; class Insecta; order Hemiptera; family Cicadidae; genus Magicicada; species Magicicada septendecula. Next base: position 116,751,503 of record CM068374.1, on the reverse strand, counting down.
AGCTAAGAACGATTACATAAGACATTTAATTTTCTTGAACGAAGATACAAAAAATATGTACTACTAGATTTGAACACACTTCTTATTTTGAGTATTACCAGTGGAAGACAAACCAATAATCACACAATTCTTTAACTTTCGCTTATTTTAATGCGATTGGAGAGTTCACGATATTTACTAATATTTTCATACGCAGTTACAGATTTCTTCAGCGTTCCCATGAAAAGAAAAGAAACTTTACGGCGGTGCACAGAGCTATACACAGCTTCGATAGTTTTTCTACTGTACAATACAATCAGATATTGATAGCATCAAGTTTATCAAAAGTAATGATAAACTAGTCTTCATGAGCGGTGCCCTGGTAATTTCACAAAACGTATTGGAGGAAACAAAGCGCGTGTTCCAGCGCCTTTCAAATAAGTAAACAGAGACAGGAGCTGTGGACAGTTAATCACAAACACTGTTCATCACCGCTGGTCACTAAAGTGGTTTGTTAAAATTGTATAAAGTTCGTGGTACTGCTGCAATTTTCACAGTTTCTGTAAACAGTTAAAAGGTTTCTGTAAACACTACATACCTCGCGCTGTCATATACGTTATGTTCTATACTCCTAATATAGAGAAGGAGATTTCTGCGATCACATTTTGATATGACAAACTTCTTAACTTGACGAAGTTAAAACGGACGTTGATTTAAAAAAAATCCCTTTTGATCTCAAAAACTACGATTTCTATAGACCTGTCGCAAAATATTTGTTTTTTTTTTAATTCTGTATAATCATCGGTGGGAAAATTGCTTTATTGTGAATAATTTATTGACATTTTAATCTGTCTATTCTCCTACTGTTAAAAAAATATTATACAATGATAATTATAATGGTATTATTATTGTTTCTGTAATAATGGTGTAGTTATGAAACAATAATCGTATCTGGAAAGAGAAATTTATTAAAAATCCTTTACATGTTGTAATGAAAGACGAAATTAACCCATCCAATAATTTTAGATATACCAAAATTAGGTTATTATTGAAGTATTAGAAGAAGGTAAAGAAGAGTTCAGTTTGCCTATTGTTTTATTTTCAACTGTAAAATTTATCTAAAATTCTTATTTTCAGTTCTCATCAGATTTTTTTGTTCCCTCTAAAATTAAATTGAATGGTATCCCTTCCGTTCCCATCTCATAAATATATTTATATGTTTATTCATATAATTATATTACACCATAATTGCATTAAAAATATTAAAACCTTAGTAGCAGTACATCGTTTAAGGAGTGGGTCAAATTTCCCTTGACATTACAAGTTACCTGTAGTTTAGCAGTGTTACGGAGCTACTCTAATCCGGGCATCAATTTATAAATGATAAAAAAGTTTGGTTGGTTTGGGCAAGTTCGTTAAATAGATATCATTTAATACATTTCTCTCTACGTTTCGACAAAATTCACTGCCATATCAGGATCTGTACGTGAGTTATACAGAAATACTATGTGTCTCATGAATGTTTCTCGGATGAGTGTGCGTGTGTGTTACATGAAATTAATGGTCATTGCAATAATACATAATACCTATAATGTCTTATTATTATAGTAATAATAAGAGTAATGATGATATTTCGTATACTTTTATTTGCTTTAGACGCGTTAAATATATCCGTGTTGTCCTAATAAAGTTTTTTTAACACCCCGGCTAATAGTAGCAATTTCAACAATCGTGAAGCCCCCCCGTGAAAGTTTAAGGAGTCGATACAAATGTTTTAAAATTTTGATGAATTAGTAATGAAAACTGGTAGATTTCATAAGTAAAAATTTTTTTAGTACGTTTTTCTCAAACGGATTATAGTCCAAAGTGTACATTACACCAACACTCTGACACACCCTTGCTTGCGAGTGTGTGCGCGCGCGAGTAATTGTATGCAACAGAAATTAATTATAACAAATATAGAGCTTGAGAATCACTAGTTTGACCTGGTGAAATCATTATTAGAGAACACTTCAAACTTTTCAGAATTTAATATTTTTGTGTACTACAAATACGCTAACATAACGAATCATTAGTGTACAACAGACTACAATTATCTAGTACATACTGCACTGCACGAGACTGCTGCACTCTAAAAACTATTCACTTGTTTTGCATATTTACATCCTAAAACGTTAATGTGTTTCCTCTCAGTTGACATTTTAACGTCTCTGAGTTACGATTTTATTACTTTAAAAGAATATTACTAGATTTTTGATGCCCTTTGTTTCCCTGATTTACACACGAACTACAGTGCAAAAAATAATTATGTAGGACACGCAAGCAAGTAAGCAAATATTTTGTTACGAGTCGATGTCTGCTCCGCTCTTGTGTTTCTTTCAAATAAGCAATTAAGTTACAAATGTATTTATTGATTTGTTTTATGGTTGCATTTGAAAATTTCTTCTCTTAATATCGGTCCTTGTGACCGCAAAGTTGACTTCTACGCATATCTGTTTTTCTTCTACACTCACCTTGCTTTTACCGTACGCTTTCTTTTAACATCTCCCTTCGTAAATGTTTTCCTAATATAAACAAGGGAAAAGTTCACCCTCTCTGGAGGCATAATTCATGATGAAAAGTATTAGCCCCAACGCGCCTGACAGTGTCAGGAGCTTGTCATCCCGTTCTACCAATTATGTGGGCTAGACTGAGTTTACCTCGAGTCGATCGGTGCCTCCGTGCCTGCAATCCGAACAAACCTCGGATATAGGTGGTGATATTTGGGCCATAATAAGAGCGTCTCGGGTTGTGGATAAACAAATGATAGCTCTAGATAACATCGTCAAGCCATGGTAAGAGAGGATGACGTCTGGAATCATGTGGCACCTGACGCAGAGGGCATCGTCCGGATGAAGAAGAGATATTTAGAGCGTCTATAGAGTAGATCAATGTAGATGTGAACCCATTGGTCACAGGATAGTGGCATAATCTGAAGTAGTGTGATAAACAGTCCCAGGCTCGTTTGACGGCGGTGGGTAGTCCAGTTGAGATGGGAGTCCCACACTTCGTGCGTAAATGCATTCCCCTAATCATTAAAAAAAGTTGTATTACAATATTACTTCTTTACTGTATTTTTGTTTTTGTTTTGTTTGTTCTCTAATATTTTTCCGTAATACATACGTACAATTTAAAATATTAGAAAATTGTATGCCCTATACAACAAACTTTGTTAAACACAAAATTAAATTAATGAAATATTTGTCTTATGTTAAGATATAATTACGGTTTTTTGTGCAAATGATTTATCGATTTTTACTATACTATACATTAATTTTAGGTCTATACTACTAGTAGCAACAATTACTTCAGAAGTACGTAGAGTAAGCGCGTACGCATAGAACAAGTGGAATGTGAAAGTATGCGCTACTTATCTAGGTGAGAGTTCAGTGAGTGAGTATGGATTTAACGAGACTGTACCCCGTACGTTGTTCGGACACCTCCAGCGTTTGAACAAGCTCTACGTTGATGAATCAGTTAAAAGCCTGTGAAAAGCCTACGTCCCAGTTCATTTTCTAAAAAATATTTGGAAAAAATACGTCCAGTCCACTAATAAAAGCAGTTTTAATTGTAAACTAATTGAATTGTGGATATTTTCCGTTTCTAACCACTCGACAATGTTAATATTTCGCTGAACTAAATAAAACCATTCTTTTAAAAAATAATTACTCAATGCCTGCTGACCGTAAGGTTATGCGCTACAGACTTTCTTAAATAATGTAATCGCATCTAGGAATGTTAAAAATATTAAACAATATAACTTACAGACAATTGTATGTCAATAGAAATTGAAAATGTTTTTATCTGCAGCGTAACGCAACTCTGATACCATTACAATGCTATTCGTATATCATAGATAACAAGGATGAGTAAATTGCATTACACAACATAAGTAAGCCAACAGGAAATACAAACATCGTCTAATTGCGTTACAACCTTAATATTTGGTTCGTTGAAAAAGTATAAAATAGTCCAAACAAAAATTATCCTGCGTCCTTTTTAGCACACATAAAACGAAATACCCTATCATATTTCAGAATTACAAAATACGTTTTTAACAGAATTACGTATCTTCAGAATAATTACTTGTGAAATAAAATAAAGTCGATACTAACTAAAATTTATGACTATCAAACTGATGTCTGTACTAACACACACATTATATTATACTTTTATATAGGCCTATACAAAACAGTTTCTCATGCTGAGGGACTCATTACGTTTTAAGCATTTTTAAATAGTTTTAACATTAAAACGTCAAAATTTGCATAAACATTTTTCTGTTCTTCTTGCCAAGGAGATATATAAATTTGTTTGTTTGTGTTGTGCTGACAAAAACGTTTTCTTGACCTGTATTAACATAAATTGTCAATTCTCTGATGTCATATTAGATGCATGACTCTAAATCTCCGTATTTCCTGAACACCTCTGATTTTCCACTTTTTTTGCAGAGACACGCAAAATGATTCTTACTTCTTCATTTTAGAAATAAAAGAAAAGTTGTTGATAGATAAAAGACACAATTAGTTAGTTTGACAATCATTTGTGTTTCTTTTTTTGCAAAATGTTATGACGGTCTACTCGATCGTCGTAGGTACAGTGGAAAAAAATAAGTACACCAATTAAGTCACTAGTCCCACCTTTAATTTTACAGTTAAACAGTTCATAATTAACAACACAGTCTCTACAACAAATCAAATAAAAATTGTTCGCACGCAATAAAATGTCCACTAAAATTAAACACAATTGTATTACAATTACCGTCCGATGATAAAACACAACACTTAACTAATAACCACTTGAAAGCGGACAGTAATTACGCCCGACAATAACTCTCGAACCGCGCTGTCAATATATCGCACTAATACTGAAACTTAAGGCTGCTGCCGCCATGTATTTATAGCCGCCGAAAATCTAGACGATTCCTAATTGCCTCTTAGCGTCCGTATGAACTACGTAATTAACTGCGGCCTGGACACAGACCGCACGGCTGGCGGCATCGAGAAGACTCTCGCAAATGCGTCTACAAGCACGTAGGCCACACGCGTTACACCGAGATTCTTCTGGCACATTCGACAAACACGTAGATTGTTCTGTGATGTCGTAACAATATGTTTTTCCATCACCTGCAATGTAAAACCCAAGACAACTCGGTGACCCTACATTGACAAAAATATAAACTCTTACAAGTTATAATATGACTACACAAGTGTATGTAAATAAAATGAGTTAGTCAAAAATATTATGGTTTATATTACGTAATCATTAACATACCTAGTGTTAACGGTGTTCTGACTTTGTACTGAATTCCGGTATCTAAGAATTGATGTGCGTTGAGCTTGTAAATTAAAGATTCCACGCAACTGCGAACGATAAATGACAACGTATTCATAATGTAATAATCTTCATACAGGATAATTTACATACTTTCATACGTACCGGGTATATATATAGAGACCAGGATATGCACATTTTCCATATATTCAAAATATAGTATACCTAGTATGCGCAAATTACTCTAAACTCTTTTATTCAGTGTTATTTTTTTTTAGTACTTTTTATATTTTTTACACGAAGATGATAACAGGCACAGAAAGTTATACTTACGTAATCTATATTAATATACAACACCCCAGTATATTTTCAAGTAATATACTTTAAATATATATTAATTAAATATTCATAGTCATCATTATCAGGCACGCTACAACCCTGGGCGTGTCCTGGCCTACTGAAGGAGGTCTCGTCAACGGTCTCTGTCCGATGCAACCATCCTGTAATTGCGGATTCCTGCCCTTTCTGCACCCTACTGCACTCCATATCACCACCTCAGCTATGGTATTTTCACTTAACGTTTACCATAGGGGTCATAAATGAAGAGGCGCTTTTCAGGGTCCTGCGGATACATCCTGACAACAGGACCCTGTTCTGGACATCTAAGCCGTACTATCTTTATCTTTTCGATTATAGTCACCTCATTTAACAGGTGTATGTGTATGATATTTTATTTGTTTGGTTTCTTCGAAAACAACGGGACGAGAAATATATGTATTTCTATTTATTCCTGACAGCGAACACAAATATACACAAATTTGCATTTTCTACCATAGATTGATTACCCATGAATTTACATATGTAAGTGTAAACTCGATCATATGTACCTGGATTGAGTTTTCTACATATTGCCGAATATACCAAATTTGACTTCATCCATAGAGAGCGGTTTGGGCAGGCATGCTGGTGGTAGTGAGCAAGAGAAAGTCTTGCCGAACTGTCTCTGGAAATACAAGATCCTCCGGGCATCAAGGGTTTTCTTAACGATCCAGAGATGACATGAATGTTAGGTCGACACCTCTTTCCATCAAAGCAGAAAATATTGCTTAAGCATATCTTTGGACTGAGACGTTCGCCGTCCGGTCGCCCGAATTAAATCTCTCTTGTCGCCTTGTCATGAATCCATAAGTGTATTGAGGAATAAATCACTTGTATCTTCGTTCAACTATTACGGTTATTATAACATCTGCTTACGTGATCAGCTGTTTTAAGACAAACGTTTTCTCTTTTATTAAATTGTTTAAGGTAGTGGGACATTTGTTTTGTCTTCATACAGATAGGTAATAATTTTATTTTTAATATATAAGGGATTGAAAATGTGTATTCTGTCATAGTGACATCTAAATACTACTTTAGTTCGATAAACAGTGTTACTGCAGACTTACATATTAAAGTTTACAAAAGTGACACTATTTTGATAAATTATTGCTGAGAGTTATTCGTTAGACATAGTTGATTATAGAAAATAACGTGTTTCTGAGAATTATATGAGGATTATTACGGAGAATTAGGATAGTTTTTTGGTTAAAATATTTACAAGAATTATTAACTATGTCCTTTCCTCTATTACAGAATTTACACTATCTCCTTGTAGTATCTATTTAACAATATTAAAATTGCAAAGCGTTAATATAATATTTGTAAAATTAAAGCCACGTTTAGATCTTATTAGTGTTTTCAGATCTTAGTTTCGTATCAACAGTGTGAGACTCAAACTTACCATTAAGGATGAACGCAATCGTTAAAGTCAAAGCGTTTGTTCAACACATTTTAATGAAATAACTATTTAAGGAATGTTAGCGTTGTGTCTTTTCTACCTCTCTTACAAACACGTCTTTATATTAAACACTCTTACCGTAATCATGCAAATATCATATTATTTTTCTTGATATTGATAAACGTATGATCTAAGTATTAATTGACGATCTCATGTAAAACTGTATGAAATTACATTTCTCAACTCGAAAAAAACATTTCCTTGCAATGTGCAGAACGAAGACAAATCACATTTCTGTTATTTCTAAATGACGATGGTAGTGAATACACTAGTTATTTAGTGCAACAGAAATAAATAATAACGTTATTTCTCTGATAAATAAAACTGTTGCTCAGTTGTATAATAAAATGCAATTTCTGGTACGTCTCTCAGGAAATTCTATTGCTCGATCTCATTTCGTTTTATCATTCGTAATAAGAAAAAACGTTTATCAAACTGTATTAATAATTTGTTTCTAATTTTAATGTACAATGCTTGCTTATTTGAGATTCTACTACACGTCTGGTATACAAGTCGCTTTCTTTCTAAGGTAATGAGAATAAATATGGGAAAGTAAAATCCATTTTTAGTAAAAAAAAAAAGGTAAAAATAATTCTGTAGCAGTGCTAGAAAATAATTTCCAAATAATAACTACTGTTTTTAACAATAACATAGCTTTCATATAGGCCTACAATAATAATTTTACCTTTTGAAGTAGTAATTTTCTGCGAATGTCATTAGCTAACCATATCACTACTTTAAACAGAATCGAAATGGAATACTAAATAAATATTAAAGAGAATAATAAATCTATATTGTTTCATATAAATCCATTATATTTTAATTTTAGTTTTATTAAAATTATCTTCAGTTTGATTTATACTGTTAGGTTAAAAGTTGTTTCTTACGAATCACTTTTTGTTTCTTAAATTAAATGTTAAGCCCTGTAGCAATTTTGATAAATGACAAAAGTCGTTAATATATGCAAACACTTTGACTTTTATAAAATATTTAAACAAAAATATATTTATATTTCAGAATATGAATTTATCCTTTGTATAAAAGTGTATTCAGTTAATAGTAACTAATTTAAATTAAACTATTTAAATCATACATTAAAGGTTGTCGTGTAAATTAATTGCAATTATGATGGTGAACCTAGCTTTTTCGTTTTATAAATCGAGAGATAAGGTTCGGGTGTAACGTTTAGATAGGCCTCTTAGTATTTCTACCTGCCTAACTGACTCGTAGACTTAAGTACTTATCAGAGTGGGACAACTGAGCGGGACAACGGTAGTTTCCCCCTCTGAAGTTGGCATTCTCCATAATCATGTTCAGAGATAATACTGTTGAGAATATTGTTTAGTCTGACAAACCTGACTTGTTTTTAAAGAATATTTGTTTTTAAATTCTTGTTTCAAACTAATTCTGTTGACGTGTCAAAAACATTTATAGTTATTTTAAAAACAATCTGATACAGCAGTCTTAGCACCCAACGGACGGCACACTACAGTTGTGTTTTGGAGGTCACAGTACTTTGTATACACTTTTAATGAAGTGACTATAAATTATGTGGAAACGTTTACAGAAATATTCAAACATTGTATTCAGGGGGCTTATAAAACCTCATTAAATCTTTTGTGATTTTACAATACATGGTCACTGCCAAACTACAGAATTGTGTTTTACAGCAGAGACAAATTTCAATTTGAAAACAGACATTTTATAAAAATAATATATTGGTTTTCTAAAATTTGATTCTCCACTTGAAATAACTCGCTGCGTTCACTCACAATTTGATTGTGTATACATTTTATGTATATAACAAGCAATCATTTACATAATGCACTCCTTCAGTGCCACATAATATTTTTTCACTGCTTTTCAACAAGGTAGTTAAGTGGATCCGGTCACCCCTATCTAACCAATGTTAAATTAGTTATATTCATGCGCTCTGTTAAAGGCAAAATAATAAAATAATTTTTACACATATAAAATTATTTCCAGAAAGTATTTTAACACAGGAATTTTAGAAGGTTTGCTTTGTTCTAGAAAAACGTCTGTTTAGTAAATGTACTATTTTTCTGTGTTTTTGACATAAGTATTTTATAAACTTTAAATCATTGAGTGCATCTACAAACTCTCATGTTAAACGTTAAAAGATACACATAGGATACAGATATAAAATTCTGGTTTCTACCTGTTGTAGGTCTTGAAAGAAAGGAACATGATTTAAAAAGAAAAGTAACTTTTGGGGAAGTAAAGTGAAAGATGAGACTGCCTTCCTTAACGAGCCCTAATTGAATATGCTAGCCCTGCTTCTGTATCAGCTTCTTGTAGGTCTTCCTCTAATTTCATTTTTTTGTTGTGAGATTTTTAAATTGCTTTAGGATAAAAATATTAAAGAGATGAGATTTAGGAGTTCATCTGCTTCTTTCTCCACTCAATAAATACTCTCCTGGTCAAAAGATTTTGTTGTCTTTATACAGAGTTTTCAAGCCTTCAACCTTAAGGCTACCAGTACATATCACTTTAATATAGCTGTCTAATTAAATCTAGGAACCGCATATGAAACACCAGACTTTAATTTTTAATTCCAAAGAACACAGATTCTGGAAGGCGTGTCCAAATAACTACATTTACGCACTCGTTTGGGCTTTGATTCTTGCTGTTTATACATTTTGTTTTCAAGAGATCTGGTTCAGCCAAGTCTCTAAAGATGGGTTTTATATCCGTCACTACCTCTACTATGGGGTAAAAATGGTCACTATTTTTGTATTCTCCGTCTCGGTCCGACCTACATTTTATTACACCCTATGGTGACAACAACAATATCGATTAAACCAAGGTTTTCTTAAGCGCCTAACAAAGTTAGTTCCCAGTAAATATAGTTACTTCCCATTGTTAACTTACAATGTTATCTCCATTTTCAATCTGGAGCAGAGTAGGGTTGGAAGTTTAAATTTATATTCCACCGTATTAGCTAGAGCCTTTGTTTCCCCCCAAAACCTAATTAACTTCGCCTACACCAGAGTTAAGAAATTTAAAGCATGTAGCATCGGCGTCCTATTTACGAAAGGAACAGATTTTTAAATACGATGAAAGTGTAAAACCTATTCATTAACTATTTAATTGAAATTTTTAAATTATAGTGTTTTACTAAAAAATTTAAACCAGCATATTAAGCAAAATGTTGCAAATATTTATCTATTCTTAACACGATTGATTCGTCAAAACAGTTAGTTTAATAGACAGTATTTAAGACAAGATTTAATTTTAATGCATAGTTTCAATAATGACAAGTTTCGTATCCTTACTTACATAACGCAATATTAAAAATTTTATTTTAATCAAGAAAATGTTAAAAATTATATCCTATAAATCAACATTTGCTAACTATTATTATTAACTATTTAATTCCAACATTTAAATTAGAAAGTTACTACTTTTAAATACCATAGTGACTCGAACGTTATGAATTCTTATCTATTCTGTACGTAATCAATACTTCAGAACCGTTAGTATCATGGTGAACACATGGTGGTGAACACAATTGACTCATGGGGTGACGGACCGCATTGGTAGGCTGCTTAGCCGACACGGCGTAAGACCGATATTCAAGCCGACAAGAAAAATCCATCAGTTCTTGAGACCGGCAAAGGACGTCAGAGACCCGCTGCGTCGTGTGGAGTCTACGGAGTTCCCTTCTCGTGGGGCCAGGTTTACATCGGAGCCACGAAGCGTAGTGTCCGCACTCGTGTGGGTGAACACAGCCGCTACTGTCGATTGAGGAAGCCGGAGAAGTCTGCCGTGGCGGAGCAAGCGCTCGCCAATGCCGACCCAATGCCGGATCCTCTTCGATGAGACGAAGCTTTCGTCAGCGGTGAGCGCGTACTTCACTCGCCTTCATATGGAGTCCGTCCAGATCCAAAAACATGATGCGATCGCTATGAATCGGCGGGGTGAAAGTCTGTCATTAAGTAGTTTATGGCAAGGTGCGTTGCGATCCTCTAATACACGTTCTTCTTTCTGATTGGCAGGTGATTTATTACTGTATCGTGGCAATTTTAAAATTTATAAGTAGGAGTTGTGTTTACGGAACGTCTCCAGCCTTAACCACAGTACTGTGGTCACTAACATGTACCACCTCACGTTAGCGTACTCGATTTTCACTGAAAATGCCAGTCAATGTCATTACCGAAACGTCTGATTTTACAGAAAGCATGAGACCACGGCCAAACAGCCCGGGATTTAATTTTAACAACATTGACTGCTGCCGTGTTAGCCTACTATACACATTAGTGGCGTTCACGAAAATTGATGAAATTTGTCTGTTCAGATCTGTTTAATGAATTTAAGATAACATTTAATGGTGTACCTGGTATACAGACGTCACGAATCGTATGCACTAGATCCGATCTCTTACAGTACAAATGGGAATTGTTTTGATTAAAGAATATACTTATAATGTAATTGCTATAAGCTCACATCTAGCCGCAACAAGTAGTTCCCATTGCTAAAATTTATACGTAAAAATGCTTCCTAATTTTAGTTCTGCGATATAAAAAATAAAGGTTTACGATAATCAATCATGACGTAAACAGATAAACAAAATTCAAATTAAATATAAAAGAAAGAGTTTCCTAAGAAAAATTGTTTTATTTGGTACCAAGCACTGTACTGTAAATGGAATAACGAAATGAGAGCATGCAGACCAGCGCACCGCAGACGCAAATTGCATTTCATGACAACGCTAAGCAATACATTTCTCACACAAATAACATTCACTTCATGTTTCTACTACGTTAAACGTCTGCTGTAGTGATGACTATCATAATTTAGGATCAAATGCAGCACATTTAAATTTATCACTTCACATGGGAAAAGAACTTACATTTATTTCATAAACGCATTTTTGTACAATAATACAATAAACGCATCTATATGAGATTATTAGTTCATTTTCAGAACGTACAAGCATGTTATTCTAAGCAAATTTATGTAGTACCAAAAAAATGTATACTATGTAGATAGAAAGGTGAAGGGACACGGGATAGAATGTAAATAATTTTTTGAATAATAATTGGAAATAGAATCAATCAGAAAGGTAGAGAATAAAAAAGGAAAGAGATGTTACGCGTATTTACAATAACCTCACAAATGGTATGTCATTTGACTGTGTAATTTTTCAAACCGAATCGGAATCCAAGACGGCCAGTGAGACAATACATATTCAGTATATAAAGCAGACAAATTACTGACCAATCCACATGATTCAATAGTTGTATATTATAAATTTTAACACACACAGGCCGCTTAAAGAACTTCGAATTAAATCTCAGGGTCAGTCTCACCTTAACAAAACTATTACTTAAAAAAAAGTATCTACCAAACATTCGAAGAAATTAAAAATTTTGATACCATCCGAAACCTTGTTTAATAGGCCTATATTAGCTAGGCGAGTCAGTGTTACTGGGGACACAAATGAGCAGGCAAACAGAAGAATGTTCTTATATCTCTAAATGTACATTACATTAGCGTGCTTGTGTGTGTGTGTATACTGCAACAAAACGTTTGTTGATGGAAGTCTAATAGGGATAATACTGCTATGACACATTCTCTGACGGCTATAGACATGTTATAGATTGATTTTCTTTTTTTGTAAAGTAGTTATAAGTTTTGAATTAAGTTATATGTAAAAAAGTAAAGTACGTCAAAATACCCATAATTTTATACTCTTTCATGTTAAGTGCGATATTTGCGTATGAGTGCGCGGGTTATTCACATTTTATTTAATAACTTCTTTAATAATTGACATTTCTTTTTGAAACTTGGAGTATTCTCAGTATTGAAGGCTATATTTTTCATATACTCAGTTCTCCAAACTATTATTTTTATATGGTTTTTTTAATGAAATCAATTCTTCTTTTAAATCGTTATATGAAAGAGGGTAAAAAAATTTGGAGATTAAATGTAGACAGGCCTTTGCAGAATCGGACAGAGTTTTAACTTGAAGTCTGTCTATCACAGTGACCATCTATGACGTTGCTAGATTTTCACAAATCAGAAGGCGTAAAATTTATATGAGTCGGCACTGTTCCGAGTACGGATGGAACAGTTCGCTTCGAAGACTTGTCATAGAAGGGCGTACTGAATGATTGCGAGTCAGGACAAGTCTATTTCTATGTGACTTAGTACTTTGGTAGACGATACGAGTCCATCGTATTTCGATCCAATCGAAGAACTCAATTACAAATATAATAGATCATTTAGAGCTTTTCGGGCATAGTGGAAGATTACCGGTTTACGGACAGTAATACCAATTCGCAGTATTGCTAATTAGACGCGAGGACACTTCAAGAAGCGGGAGTTTGTGTAAGATCAATACACACAATCTATTAGTAATCCATTTATAAACCTGAGGTAAATTTTATAAACAACTAGCTGACCCGGCCACGCGTTGCTGTGGCTAAAGTTTTTGTTATATTACATTATAGTAAACAATCTAAGAGGAACAATAAGAGAACATCAGTCACGGAGTCCACTATGCTTTTTCACACAGATGGTATTTGTAAAAAAATATGGTGATTCCTTATTTGACTTTCTACTACTATAACCCTTTAGTACAATGAAATTATTTACGAACAAAGACGAAAATGTTGATGTTGGTATACAAATTCACTGGATTGAGATTTGAAGGGGAAGTACGTTGAACACAATTAATTAAAATGTTCTTACACTTGATATTAAGCAGAAATCAATAGGTACAAAATAAAAATTTATCAGATTTATTATTTCCATTTAATTTTATAACAAATATAAGTATATTACAGTATAATACAGTAAATAACATGTGACGCTTAAACTCATGAATGAGGTAGGCAAGGCAGACAGTCTTAAACTTTTAAACATTAATATCTATTTTTTTGAATTATAAATACTTTCAATTTCAATTTAATTTAACACCAATCGGTGCACAATGTTTTTGGTTAACCTGTCTTTAGCTAACACAAATAGATTCGACGGTTTCCCAACACGTGAACACGCAACATATAGTTGCCCATGAGAAAAACATGGATTTTCCAAATCTAAACCACAAATGGACATTGTTTGACCTTGAGATTTATTTATAGACATGGCGAAAGCTAAACGAATTGGAAACTGTAGCCTTTTGAAGGGTATGGTAGAATCTGATGGTATCATCGGAATACGTGGCAGCAGGACCACTTTTCCTTTAAACTTCCCAGCCAAAATGGTTGCTTCAAGAATGTTTCCGGTGATCTTTTTGATGACCAAACGCGTACCGTTACATAATTGAGGTGGATTCAAATTACGGAGGAGAATAATAGGGGAACCAATCTTTAATCGAAGATTATGTGGTGGCATTTCAGGGATATCTAATGAATTTAAAAATTCAATCGGAAAATTTACACTTTCATTTTCATCAACAACAGTATCGATTGATTTAAAAGACATCAGATCGCCTGGTAACAACTGTTGTATCTGGAAGTTAATTTCGTCAACATCAACGTTTTTGGCTGCCAAAATCGCCCGTTGACTAAGCCATTCATGATTCAAATAATTATTCTGTATATCCGGGAAAATACTCTGAATCAATTCATTTTTATCCTGAACAACAGTGCAAAAATTGTCTGGTAGTTTAATGCATTGCGTATTTGGTTGCAGTTCTATTTTACCGTTCCCAATATCTAGTAGTTGTTCGGAAAATATTTGTGCTGATGGATCATTTTGCAATTGTACTCGCATATTTATGGTCAATCGAAGTGTTTCAACACTTCGCCATAAGAATGATTGTTTCAAACATGCATTAATCTCATCCGCGAAAGTAGAGCGAGGTATAACCGGTAAGGTCTGCCGGAAGTCACCAGACAAAAGTAAGATAGCACCACCGAAAAGTTTATTATTGCTGTTTAAATCTTGCATAGTTCTGTTTAATGCTTCAAGTGAATATTTGTGTGCCATTGTGCACTCATCCCAAATTATTATAGAACTCTTCCGCAACACTGCAGCTACTCCACTATTCTTTTTGATGTTACACATTGCATCTGGTTTATTATGAACGTCCAATGGCAGCTTGAATGTTGAATGTGCTGTTCGCCCACCATCCAGTAAAGTAGCCGCAATGCCTGACGATGCTACTGCTAATGCGATTTTTTGTTGCGACCGTATTTTGGCAAGAATCAACGACATTAAAAATGTCTTACCGGTTCCACCGGGTGCATCCAAGAAAAAAAAACCGCCTTGTTCAGCAGCAACAGCCAGCATAATCCGATCATAAATAATTTTTTGTTCTGCTGTCAGTAATGGTTCACTGTTCATGATAATTGTTGCTAAACTTCCATGGTCATATTGATTTTCTCGTTGTAAATCGGTATTGACTAAGTCGGTGGCTGGACGATTAGGTGATGGCATACCATAATGATTAAGTGGTAAATTTGAAATAAGAACACATAAATCCTCGATCAAGACCAATGCTTCATTGTACATCTCTGGTGTATAATCTATGTTTTGGCATTGATTTGTTTGTCTAATTCGGTGCAAGATGTCTTCTGTCATACAATTTTTATATTTTTCCCACAAAGTTTGTGCTTGCGAGGGATAACATGTCGTCAAAATAATTGCAAACAACTGACGAATGTTATTCGGTGTTGATGTCAACGCAGCATCAGCAAGCGTTAAGTCCCAATGGTTATCGTCTTCTAGCAATTGCAGTTCACGACATGCATCCTGGTATGTATTGAATACTCGACCATTAACTGTTCGTAAAAATTCAAAAGACGTTGGTCCGGGAACATTCACCAATAACAAACGTAAATAGAAGCACTCACGTTGCTTTGGATGTACCGTGTAAAGTCTCCCCAATGTCTTAGCTTTGAATATGCCTGTAATGGAAGGATGTGGTTTTCCTTGTTTCCGTGGCTCCCATTTTTTACTGGATTTGTTCCATGTGAAATAACGTGGAACATCACCATACACCAATGTCTTCGCGAATTGGCCAAAAACATCAGGTTTTTGACACAATGTAAAAAATTCAGTTAGAGTCGTTTTCGGAGCTTCGAACGCTCTTTGGAGAACATTTTCTTCAGTGAAGTATACACGTTGACCGTTTTCAAGATGTATTGCCAGATGTTGGACAGCAGGATCTCTTTCGTGGATGGGAAAGCTGAGAATATGCCAAATAGCTTCATTGCTGCTAATGTATCTGCCCATTTGGTATCGTGCTATTTCGTCATTTTTATTTATGTTTTGTACTTCAAATATGGCCAAATCACTGCCTTTGTTTACATATTTACAAATATACTTAATTGATTTAACAGAACTGCAAAGCTCAACATTGATATGAGCTTTGTAAGTTTTTGAAAGTAGTGGTGAGTATGGTACCACCCACTGATTATCAAACTCAACTTGATTTGGAAAGTTCGGCAGTCGCATTGTAAATGTGTGGCCACCATTCTCAGTACTTCTGCGGCGATACATTGGATAACCATCAATATCCGTGATCGTGTCATTCGTATGCGGCTTTGGGAAGTTTTTTTTACATTTTCCATTTTCCATGCACGGTGACGTCATGTTGAAAGCACCGCATGGCCCATGGATCATGTGTTTGGTGACAATATCAAATAATTCTTGATCAATTAATGGGTCTGGAATTTCGGCTGAAATTATTTGATCGATTTCTTCAGGACGGATTCTATCTTTAAGCCAAACCAAAATGTGGGCATGAGGCAAACCTCGCTTTTGCCACTCTATCGTATACAGCCAACAACGTGTGATACCAAAAATTGAATATTTAACAATAAAATCAATTAAGGATTTCAATTTTTGTTTAAACACACGTGCAGTTAAATCATGACGATGAATGGCTTGTTGTCCTGGCAATAGTAAAGTTTGTATCTCTTCCCAATTCGGATTACATGTGAATGTAATAAATAAATCCGGTCGGCCGTAATGACGTACGTAAGTCATCGCATCTTGTATGTATTCCTGCATGTTCCGTGGACTGCCGATGTAGCTTGAAGGTAAAATGAAAGCATTACCGATGTCATTGGGATTTAAATTTCCATCGATGTTTCCAGCAACAGCATCTCGTAAGTGAATATATTCTTCCGATCGTAGTTTTGCCTGGTTGAATCGAAGGAATCGCAAGCGTTCGCTTTCGACCTTAGCATACATATCAACAATGTATTGATGGAACAGCTGACGATATCGAAGGATATAATTGTCTTGATGTTGTCTAACCATTATTCGGTGTGCGTAGTAGTTCATTGAGCTAACTTTATTATTTCTGTAATCACCTAAAAAAATAAAAAATAAAATGCAATACGAAATTAAAATCTATACATACAGTAAGAAAGTAAATAGATAATTGTCAAATTTACCGGTATTTGGATCATACTGTTTGATATTAAGGTGATATTCATCTTGTCCTTGCCAAAATATCAATGGATATTGTAGTGCGTCATATGAACGGTGTAGATCCGAAATCGTACTGACAGTGTTGTCTCGCCGTGTAATTTTTATAGATCTTTTGTCAACTGGATCACCAACCATGATAACAGCAACCTCATCAACAGTTGGAGCGTTGAATCTACCAGCATGTTCACCTAATGGTACTTTGTCGGCTTTTATGACGATTTGATAATTGTCATTTTGCAGTCGTGGCGAAACTCTTTTGATCAATTGAATTAGTTGATTGTGATCTTCTAAAAAATTTTCCAATAATATCACAATTGCTCTTTCCTCTGCTTGTTCAATAAAATTATACAGGCACCGAGTCGTCACGCGCTCTTCACAATCGCCCATAAAATAAATTTGAAGAAATTTCGGATTGTTATCAGGCATTGGCATCAGTGATCCGATTTTATGGTACACCTGGCCTTGAATTTTGAATGTAGTTTCAAAATTACGTCCATCGGATGCACGATCGCAAATTTTAGTTGCCCCAAATGACGTCATTTGGAAGCAAGAATTAAATTTGCGTATCTTACGCAAAAATAATTTGGAATCATCTGAATTGCCAGTAAGAAGGGATAATAAAGGCTCCGGCGGAGCGGGTAGAGGTGACAGCACAACTTTTCCTGATGCGCAGCACATGCCGGCTGCTTCATTCCGAAATTTCAATGCCTGACAATATTGACATACTTTATCCATTCCACCGATAGCAATTTTTGAATGCGCTGAGTAGTTAATATCTGGTGCATATTCAAAGGCAAGCCGAACGAATGATGCACGTGTTAATGAGCGGCTGATCCGTTGCCTTTGTCGATCTAGTACTCGTACTGTAGCTATGTTTCGTTCTCGTGCCGCTCTTGTTCTCGTAATATTCTGTTGCAGACGTTCGTCACGCTGTTCTTGAGATTCTTGTGCACGACTTTCTGCAGTCCTGATTCTTTGAGCTGCATTTCTTGTTTCGATTTGTTCTGGTAATTGCTGAGCTCTTTCAACACGTTTGCGTCGTGACCCTTTGCTGCTCGCGTTGTTGAGGTTAGATCTTTTCGGTGGCATTTGACTGAAAATAATAATTTAATCGTTTAAATATTAGAAAGAGGAACTGAAAAACATGTTATCATAGCACATTGAAATAATAAGTGCAAAATAATTTTCAATGGAGGTTAAATAAATCGTTTAAATATTAGAAAGAGGAACTGAAAAACATGTTATCATAGCACATTGAAATAATAAGTGCAAAATAATTTTCAATGGAGGTTAAATAAAAATAATATAAAAATTTTTGTACAATTATTGAAAAAGTGTGGGGAGCTTTGTGCCATTTTCTCATTGATATATTAATTAACTTTTATAAAACTATGTGATATTACTTACATGTATAAATTGAAATTATTGTTCCTGTGCTCCTACTGTGGCTATGTCTCGTTCTCCTGCTGCTCTTGTTCTTATGATATTCTCTTGAAGACGTTCGTTACACTGTTCTTGAGATTCTTGTGCATGACCTTCTGCTGTCCTGATTCTTTGAGCTGGATTTCTTGATTCAATTTGTTCTGCCAACTGATGGGCTCTTTTAATACGTTTGCGTCGTGCCTCTCTTGTGCTCGCATTGTTGAGGTTAGATTTTTTCCGTCGAAAGGTATCGACATCTGTTCAATAAATTAAAATTGCGACTATAATTTGAGATTTAAACTATCCTATCTCTCAAGTTGGATCGAACTGCACATGGTGTGCGAATTTTATTATAATCGGTTAAGTGGTTTAGGAGTCCATTGAGGACAAACATTGTGACACGAGATTTATATATATTAAGATAACAGTCCGAGAAGCACAGTGCGTGTGTGTGTGTGACGTAGTAGTGAACGACGCGGAGGTCAGCAAGCGACGCACGAGCAGTGAACGACAGCGGAGCGCCGGACGTCTATAATACTGTTGGAATTCTACAACCAAGAAACGGTATATATATATATATATATTTATTCAAACACTTTCTGCTGTGTGTGTGTGTGTGTGTGTGTGTGTGTGTGTGTGTGTGTGTGTGTGTGTGTGTGTGTGTGTGTGTGTGTGTGTGTGTGTGTGTGTGTGTGTGTGTGTGTGTGTGTGTGTGTGTGTGTGTGTGTGTGTGTGTGTGTGTGTGTGTGTGTGTGTGTGTGTTACAACGTTATTTTTAGACACTTACTTTTCACATATGCTCTTACTCATTTGTGCCCACTTACCCACGTCTCGAAGGTATAGTCTTCTTCTGCAGTATTTACCTTGATGTTCCCCAGCTGGGTAGCAGGCTTTGGTCGTTAGTTGAGTGTGGATAAGCACGTGAATATCGTTATATAATTTTAATACAAGTAAAGAGTACAGAGGGTTTAGTATTGGTTGTGAAATTAGTACGACTGAGTTAATAAAATCATATTCATTTGATTTATTATTTAAAAATTCAAATTATCATATTAATTATTATTTTGTGTGGGTTAATTACTCTTTGAACCCTTATATTCGATATGAATATAACGTAATTATAACGTGTTTAAAAACGTATCTCTTATATTCTAAGACATATTATACACAAATATAAACATATATGACCTGAAACATTTACATAGACATATAATACATAACACATATTTTAATATAATACGTGGTTCACAAGTCTGAAATTGACTCTTTATCTTGTCTTTGCACGTGTGGTGTTTATTATATACCACTTAATAAAACAATTAATTAATTAAACAATTAATTAATTAAACAATTAATTAAAATTACTAATAGAGAACATTTTTTACTTTTATTAATTATCTTATTAATGTCTCAATTAATTAAAAATCATCAATTTAAATCTCTAATAAAATATAAAATATAATAAAATATGGTGCTACATTGACCATTTATTTATGAGATTAATAAATTTAATATATGCTCTGTTCAATTATTCTTTGAACTTATTTATTACTCATTCTGAAAAATAAAAATATGCTACTGTTTTTGTAAACTTGTATATGAAATCTAGAGCTTCTTTCGATAGACCTCAGGGTCATTTATAATATTAAATAAATGTCTGACTTCACCTGCATTTTTCTACAACCATTTTACTTTGTCGTTACCGTCATCTGGACTCTCGAGTTGTTGATCCTCTTCGGTATCACCTTCTCTGTCTCTGCGTCGTTGAAATTCCTCTCTCCGTCTACTGGTGCTGAGTTCTGACGTGGATCTCTGGTCGCGATGATGTACGGCTGGATGTAGCTGCAGGTGGCTGTCCCTGCATCCTCGCATTCTGCTCTGGTTCCTCTCCTCTTCTTATCATGTCCATCGTAGATGTCTCGAAGTTCTATGCGTACTTCTTGAAGTTCATCGTGGTTACAACTTCTCGTAGATTCTTATAATATTTCGATAATATCTCTATAATATCCAATCTTATAGTCTTTTAAAATAACTCGTGTTCCATTAATACTTGCACCGACGTAGTGCCGGTTCCATCGCACTTCAAGTTATGTAATACTGTAAAAAAACAATACTTGACTTTGTAAAATTCGCGGTTGCGAGATGCGTGGATTTCACGTACTATTCTGAGTTCATCTGAGAAAGAGTGTGTCGCTCGCTGGGGTTTTATACTGCTGCCGTCGTTCCATTCCTGTTGGAAACTGTTTTGACAAAATTGAACAGGTCCGCGCGTCGATTTAATTTCTAACTTCAACCTACGCGTCTTTCCATGAAGCGCACACTTTTTTATAAATATTATTTCACCAATCGTTAGGTATATAATTAAACTTTGTTTATGAAATTATGAATGTTAAGGTGTGTAAATTATGGCCGTTATGGCAAAATTTCACAGGGTGGCTGAACGGTTCCCACGATCATTGACCAACTAGTCTTCAATGATAGCGCCAGGCGCTAGCTATGTTTTTCCATATGTCGCTGATTCGTGTGACTTCTGGTTTTCGTTCAGTATTTAAAAAACTGTGTAAAATCTTCCACCCTCGTTTGCATAATTCAACCTGTCTCTCATTTACACACGTATGCTAGCACACACACACGCAGACTGATACACAAGCGGCTGCCTGTCATTATGACGTCAACTTTACCGGTCGGCGCGTGTCGGTTTCTCCCCTTCGCTATGATTTAAAAATCAACGAAGCTCTTAATTCCCTATACACGCTCATTTACAATATTTATTTATTTTAAAGTAAATACTACTTTTATTTCTTTTATTATCTCTTATAATTACTGCTTAATTATTATACTATTTTTATTATTTACATCTTGTATACCTCATACGTGCGTTCGTATGTTACTGTATCATACCTCAGTACATATACTTATGCTAAACGTATATGCATATATATATATATATATATGCATATACGTAATAAATTGCAACGTAATATATATAAATTGCAATGTATATATATATTGCAACGTAATAAATTGCAAATTTAATTTAATTTAAATTTGTGGAGCCCCACGATCCTGGAGGACCAAATTTATGCAACGTTACATACACATAAATAGGCGTGAACGATCTCACGTTCAAGGTTGACAAATTCTTTAAACAATAATACATTTAAATTGGGTGTCAGGTGTATCTGCAATAAGAACTCTATGTAACTTGAAACGGTAATTAAGATTTATTTGATACTATAAAGAAATATGTGCACATGGCACTGACTTCGATTTTAAAACATTAGTTATTATTTGTTATTATGCCGTAAGGCTTGAGATATATACATCCTTACTGACTAAATATTCTATACTACTAATTATTATATAAAAGAAAAATCTCATTTTCAGACTACTCAGTCTATTAATATGTTTCAAAATCAAATTTTAAATCTTTTTTTCTATATTGTAACGTACTCAAAATATTAATAGTTATTGTTTCTCAGTACTGTTTTCTCAAATACTAATTGTTTTTATTTAAATGCTTTGTGATCATTTAATATCATATGAAATTGAGCTCTCGTTACGTTAATCGTATTTCTTAAACATCTATGATTTTAACTCTACTATACAAGAAACATTGATCTTATTTTTAAATAAAATATTAATGTCTTTAACTGTCTTTGAATTCTTTGTATGATTAAGATATGAATAAGTTGTCTATCACCTTATTGTCGTCAATCATACGCGATCATTTTTTTGTTCCATCGGTCTCCGTCCTCGTCTCGCCTCCAGCGTCGGCTGTCTCTCTTCTCGTCTTGTCCAGCGTCGTATCTCTCTATGGAACTCTCCTCTTGTCCAGCGTCGTATCGCTCTCTGGAACTCTCCTCTTGTCCAGCGTCGTATCGCTCTTTGGAACTCTCCTCTTGTCCAGCGTCGTATCGCTCTCTGGAACTCTCCTCTTGTCTAGTGTCGAATCATTAATGGATCTTCTTGAGTAGTGCTGTTATTATTTAAAATGATTGTCTTTACAGCTTAGTTACGTATTTGTACGTAACTGGTAATTTTAAACTGTTTACAAAAAAAAATTAAATATGCCGTGCTGACGGGCATAAGCTCCCGCTACACCGTGGATGATTCAAGAAAGAGAACCACTGTAGCTTGCGTGTCCTATTTATACCCATGTCTTGGTCGGCACCCTCCAGTGATACAAAATCGACATGTTAGAAACTGTCTTTGGCTTCAGTTCCCCCACTCTTTGTCAAATTCGCTATTTTTTATATTTCTGCGAATTGCAGAGTCCTGTAAGTATACTCTTATACTTATCTTATAACTAATTTTACAACACACGTTCACTGTAATTTTGGACATTGCAACTTAACCCTTTCGATTTGTACACAGTTATTTCACTATTGCACTTGTACGGTGTGTCACTTTCGCGTGGTTTTCGCACACAGTATTTAGTAAATTTATTTACATTTTATGGTGCTTTTGGATTTTAATTCTTAATTCTAGTTTATGAATAATTACGGAAAAACAGTAATTGTGCATTTATTCATCTTGGGGTGGCAAACTCGCCTGCAGAGACCTGCGTTCACACACACTAGCAAAATACTGGTGTACACACTTTCAGTTACATTTGTGTGTGTGTGCACGTTGATTCAGGTCGAAACACCTGTTCATATTTTTGTCTGAGCCAAGCCTGCAATCCCTAACATGCTTATTTCTAGTATATTATTAATTATTTACAGTTTATTATA
The DNA here is from genome assembly GCA_034769895.1 of Magicicada septendecula. Classification (NCBI taxonomy): domain Eukaryota; kingdom Metazoa; phylum Arthropoda; class Insecta; order Hemiptera; family Cicadidae; genus Magicicada; species Magicicada septendecula. Next base: position 116,727,800 of record CM068374.1, on the reverse strand, counting down.
TAAATTTAAATTTTTATATTCTATGCTCAGTACATCACTTATTTGTACTGTCGCAATATATATATATATATATATATATATATATATATATATATATATCTGTTCTGTGTGCAACAGAACGCAGGATGATAAGATATGCTGTTTATATCAGAGTACATGAATGACGAGCATATTCTTGTTTAAATTTGTTTTGTGTAATATTTTGTTTTTTAGTCATAAGTTTTGTATTTAAAAAATGATAAGCATATATGTTACACCAAACTCTTCGCAAGAAAATGTACTATATTTTCATGTTTTTTTTTGTATGAATTGGTGCGCGTGTGCGGGTGTGATAATCTGCGATCGCTATAGCGGCAGTGGTAGTTAACCGATTTACATGAAAATTTGACAAGTAATTATTTAAGTAAATAGCTTCGATTTGTCTATATTCTGAGGTTTGTAATTATTTTAGAAATACGATTTTTTAAGTAAAGCAAAACTCAAGTGTAACTCTTATCAATGATAGGGTAATAATAATTTTAGATAATTTCCATGCAGGACTATGCAAAATTATACAAAGTTTTCATAAATTTTGTGTACCTGGTTGTTCCATCAATCATGTGACTTGGGCTTGGCCTATCAAATTACACCAAATTCAGTGAGATTCATACGTTGCAGAGCTAGGTTGAACACAGTCTGTCTGTCGACGTTGCTAGGGGAATTTGTCCCCGGGTAAGAGAGTTGTTCTCTGACAAATATAGAAATATTTTATATAAAGTAAACTATAAACCTTGTAATTCTTAACGACGTTTTGCGGAAAGAACCAAGAGGATAAATAATTAAGTAAAATTTAAAATAAAATACAGTGCTGTGTCGTGTAAGTTAAGATATCCGCATAGGGAACTTAAAGACACTAAAAGATATCGTGGAAGCAGTTAAACATAACTACAAGACTCTGTAAAATGTCGCCGCTGAAGCTGCTTGCTGTACAAGGACGACGAGACGAGGAAAGAACACCAGGAAGGAGTGAAGCTGTATAAGAGGACGACGAGACGGGACTGCCGAGCCGAGAGGAGGACATTGCAGCAAACAAGTAAAATCGATTCATATTAATCGAACAATACAAACAATTTAATATACTATCAATACATGACAATTTAAAAAATCATTATACATCTTTATAAACAATATTTGTATATAATAAATAATATTTCATCTCCTCCATAATAGACTTGTTTCGATTTCTACACACTCACAATATCCTTATTAGAATAATAAAGTTTGGTCTGTTGCAATATATATATATATATATATATATATATGTATATTGTAGCATGACAGATAAGCCCATAAAAATGAATGGTGATTTGATCGTTAAAATAAAGTAATAACATGTTTAAATCCGAAGAACGCAATATAATAAAGAATTAATTCAGAACAACCGTGTAGTACAATCATTGATTTAAGATATAAGTTCATATAAAATAAATGTTACAAGTGATGAATCATCAGAACCAATTTTAATAACTAAAAAGGTGAAATAATATAACACCCAAGAAGGTTAGGAGTAGGCAGGAAAATACCGAGAAAATAACTAAACCCACAACAAAGAGAAGAAAATCTGTTGTATGAGACCAGAAGAGTAGATAAGGAAGAAACCCAGAACAAGGCAAGATCCACCATAAAAGGTGATGCATTTGTATGAAACAAGAAGAGTAGGTGAAGAAGAAACCCAAAAACCCGATGACATCCACAAGAAGATGAAGAAAATACAATTAGAAGAAACCAGAAGAAAAGAAGACATCAATGAAGAAACAAGAAGAAGACAGCATCCACAAGAAGAAGGAATGCTCTTGTAAAAAAAAACCCCATACCCCAAAATAAATAAAAATAATAATAATAAAAAAGTATAACAAAGTATCAATGCAAAAACCCACATGTACAATAGATATAAGCCAAAAAAGTGTATAGAGTAAGAGTTGAAAGTGGACCAAGGTGAAATAATAATATAATACCAAAGAACAAATCTTCATTATAATCGACAAATAGATTTCTTGATTTTAGTAAGACTATATAACCATTTAGAAATAGAATCAAGGAATGTAAATAGAACCAGTGCAAGTTTTAGTATTATAAAAAAAATGAACCTTATGTTTCATTATTGGTATTCATAAACTAAGTAAATAATGAAATGATACAACTTTGAAGTGACTTAATTTATGTTCAGAAATAATATAATACATGTGTTTTAGCAAAGAACTGCCAATCTGTTTAAATGACATTCATTAGAATGATTTATAAAACAAGAGCAGACACAGAATAAAAAGTGATGTGACAGGGTACAATTACCCAAAACCCAATTAGAAACAGATAAAAACTGTTAATAAAACTTAGTATAAGGAATATAGCGTATAAGATTATAGTAAATAAGGTTTTGTTTATGTAGAATAAGATATTTAAAAATGTATTAGGAATAAGCAAATTTAAACAGGTCAGAGCCACTAACATTCTTTAATAACAAAATATTTATTATAGGTATTATTGTTAATAACTAATTAAGATGTTAGAACGGAACAACATTCTTTATATATGATGTTTGTTATGTATCATTATTAATCTATGAGTATAAAAAATGTCTGATTTGTTAAAGACAACTATTATTTGGAATTATTTGTTATACCGTATGTTAATAGTATGAAACATATACTAATTGTTATTTTGTTTACAAGAAGAAAATGTTTAATTTATGTTACAATGTCAATGAAAGTCAGAGAGGGTATAACTCAATATGTATTATTTATAAAAAATTTGTATGTAAAAACTGTTAGGAATCTAGGCCAAATGTTAAAAACTAAACATCATCAAAACTGAGAAACTAAGTACATAAATACATTTAAATTGAAGGGATTTAGATAATGTAAAGCAGAAACAAAGCCATGTAATTAGAAATATAACTAAGAAAGTTTTTGTAAAATTATAGCCAAAATTATTGATAAAAATGGAAATGACAGAACTCAAAAATTTGGAGAGGGGAGTCATATATTCCAACATAATATTTTAAAACTTAACCAATTCATCTAATTGCAAGAAATTAAGGGAATATAAACCTTTTATTACAATATGAGATTTAATAATCATAAATATAACTTGATAATGGCAGAATTTGGATAACAACAGGAAGCTAGACCTTAAAATTTACAATATACAAAATGAAGAAAATTATCAATTTTAGATCAAAAACTTAATAAAACGGCATTATTTGGTATCAAATTACGCAGAATGAACTGAAGGATAAAATTAAGTAACAACTAGCTAACAAATCTGAAGAATAACCAAAGTCTAATCAGTTATATAATGTAACTTTATTACATGCACAGGATGCAAAATAAAATTTGAATAATGGAATGAATAATATTACTTGGGCTAAGGTTTTAGTCGGAGATGAAGGAAGTAAGTTAGTTAATTATAGAACATTGTACGGTACACTTGACACGTGCAATTTACTCGTATTAACCTAGTTACGAATACCGAATAATTGTCTGAGCCGAAAGTGAAAATCGAAAGTTTATTTGAACACCAAAACTGCGAGGTGACGAGTTTCAATCGTAACGGCGGCCATTGCTGATTAACCAACACTCAACTTAACACAGCCTGCTACTGCCTGCTGGACGGCTCGCAACCTATTTACTTATTTCTATACTTTAAATCTAATATATGTACTGTTAATTTTAAGAATTTACCTTGTAATGTTATACTTTTCAATCTTTGCCCTATTTCTCTGACTTTCCCTAACATAGCTGTTCAAAGAACCTTTATATAAAAAATTTGTAATAATTCAAACGATACCCTGAGAATCGATTTACATATCGACAAGAGTCAAAATACCTAATTGTCAATAAAATTATTAATATATTTCCTATTTAAACAGTTTTTCATTTCTAACATAGACAATTAACATAATACTTTAATTTAAATAGAACTTACTACAAGAATCTCACCACCAGAAGGAAGATAACCTCCAAACAGAAAATAAACAAGTACCGATTGCTATTGGAGACAATCCTATAAGTGGCTAGAGGTTTTAAAAAATACACAAAAGTCTATAAAACAATTAAAATAAGTGATAAACGTTTCAGAACACCACGAAACTTAATTAATTATTTGTTTTTAATTGATTATTAAAAAAACTTTAATTAAAAAATTTGTTTAATAAACAATTTTATTTATACACAAACACATTATTTAAAGGTTTCGTTACAATATACATACTGCGACATTACAATCATAAGATGTGCTGTGCATTTAGTAGATAAAATTAATATTTAAATGAAATTTATAAATATGTATTAAATAAGCAGGTATGAGATTGAAAGCTGAGTTTATGTTAAAAATACGGCATTCAGGAACCGACCTGCACGATCACGCGATTGTCGCTGAGAGGTGTACAGTAGTAAATAATGTGTGTGAGTGAGGCCGGTTCGAGCATGAAAGTTTGCAATCTCACCCTAAATAATTGTCAAATTATAGTTGTTATTTAATTATGAGAAAACCATAAATAGTAGAAAAAATTCTAAGTCTCCTAAATATGTATAAAATTAATACACATTTGTAGCGAGAAAACGGCGTGAAAATGACTCTCAGTGCGATTTAAGTGCGTAGTTATTACACGAATTATGCGATTACGATGATAATTACACTGAACATGTATAATTAATTTATCCATCGTTAGAACACCATGTAGTCCACATTAGACTTTGCCATTGGCAGAAATGTGCGAAAATATGAAATTGGACGATAGTGGTGGAACTGACGCCTCCAAGCAATTTCAGGCAGGCAGTATTCTGTCCCAACAGGTGCGGTACGATGCTCGAATGTAAATAAGGGCACGGAAGAAGCCAGTTCTCTTCTCAATCAGTCTTCAGTAGCGGCGGGACGCTATGTCCAGTATCGACGCGAGTTTTCAATTTTGTTAATTGAACAGTAAAGGCGGATGGACGCTATGTTCATCTTAAGTATCAAACAGTAAGTCTTAGTCTGGTTCCGAATACGATTATAGAACATACTTGACGATGTCTACACACAAACGTCCGTCACTCAAGACAAGCTACGAGGTTACACCATGCAGAGGAACGCTATGCTGAACAGTAGAGGCGTCTGCTAGGACAACAGCAGCTGGTGCAGAGCAACATATCACTCTACACTACAGCAACCCGATGGGATCATGAGGGACGAGTAACTGGAGGACGACAAGTGGAACCGGGGGAACGTGCAGGGAACTCCATCAGAAGAGGACCTACGGACCAACGGAGGACATGGGTATGATCTACAGAATCGAGGTGACAGATAATCAATTTATAACTTTTAAATGAGAGACTAAAGACATTGAAAAGACACTTTGAAATTTAAAAATATATAAGAGTTATGTAAAATGTAGATATAAAGGTTCAGAGAATCTAATTTAAATTGAATAATCATGTTCATTGATGCTTAACGACTAATTAAGTCAATTTAAATTTTATTTAAAGCAATCAATGATTAATATGTATGCAATACATAATTTAACATAGTTAAAAATATATCAAGAAAATAAAACAGAACTGGAGTGAAGCACACAGTCAGACTGAGCAGTCGAATTTTAAGATTAACCAATAAATATTTAGAATATAACTTTGTTACTGTAGAATATGAGATTTACAGTATTTCATGATAAATGTACTGCAACAGTTGAACATTTTAGTAAACATTAATGACTATTTATAGCGAAGTAAATGAAATTTTTAAACACGCTTGTGGTTTATGAATAAATTTATGAAAACTCGTTACAGTTCAATCAATGACTACTCTTATTACCATTACACCCAAACTCCATTAATTGGTACACTTTACCGGTAATGTTGTATGAATTTGGCACTCTACAAATTAATGTACTTAAAGTTATAATTTGTGTTGATGTATAAATTGGCGCTCCAAAAGCGTGGGTCTACACAATTTAAAATAAATTTAAATTGGTAATTTGTACTGTTATAATAAACACACACGCACACACGAACCCAATCTATTTCATTTAAAAAACGTTTGAATAATAAATAATTTTATGTTGAAAACTGAATAAGACAATAATAATTATTAATGTGTTAGTTAAGAAATTTTTTCTATCTCCAAATACAGACTCTGTGTTGATAATTTCATTTAACCTATCTATGCTATAATAATTTGTTACGCTGCATAGACAGTATTTGGCGCTGCCAACGATTGGGTACGATTTAATTTAGGAATTTTTGATTCTGGTGTATAGACTAAATTTTATATTGAACTGTGTTTCATCTATTTTATAGTATAGTGTAGCAGAAAGTGTATATAAATAATTGAATATTCTCTGTGAAACAAGTTATTAGGACGATATAAATTTAGGTTATAGAGTAGTATTTGGAGGTTTGAATTGAATATGGTATTAATGTGTATATTAGGTAAAGTGTTTTTAGACATTTGATTAGCGGTATTTGACCACTACCTATCACAACAAACAAACTGTACATTAGTGCTCAAAAAATCATTGCATTGCATTATGGATGCGGGGTGTCTTTGCACCCGTGGCTTGATTGCAGCATCTGGATCGTGTCCAATGGCTGCCAGAAGTAAACATAGTGCTGGTACTGTCGACTGGTGACCTAAAACTGGAAAAGGAAACCGCCAACCAGTTAACTGAGAAGGCGGGGGAGTATAGCTTTTTTGTTTAATGCACTGCCGCTGGTACCGATTCGAGCAACAGATGTTGCCCGTTTCAAGTCCAGTCAGCAGACGCCCTGAGGGCGTCGGTCGCTCCCCGCGAGGCGGGGAGCCTCCGTGCCAGTGATTGATGACAGCGACAAGCAGCCGGCTCAGCGTGCTAGGAGGTGGACAGGAAGGAGAGAAGGACAGTTTGGTGAAATACTCTGGTCTAGGACTGATGATTACTTGTTTTTGTATAATTTAAAGAGGATGGCGTTATGGCGGGTCATCAAGAAGCGCCCGAGGGCGCTTGACCCGAATGGGCGGTGGTGGTTCTGATGCACTGATGGTTCGTAGGTACGGGAAGGTGGAGGTCGAGGCTTTAGCAAAGAGAGTTAGAGCCAGCGACCGGACAAAGGAAGTCAAGGTAGGAACACGGAGACCCCTTCGAATCACGTCGTTCCTTACAAACCAAGGGGACCCCGTCAAGGATCGGAGTGTTCGGGACTGGAAAGCTTCCAGCCTACATCTGTTGGTGGTGGATAAAAGAGACCACCAGGCGGGTGCCGCATAGGTCAATACAGACCTGAGAAATAGTAGATAGATGGTAAGTTTCGTGCGCATGGCCAGGCGGCTGCGACACGAGAGGAAAGGAGATAATTTGGCTCGGACGCCGCGAGCCTTGGCAAGGGTTTCCGTCACGTGGGCGTTGAAGCAAAGGCGACGATCTAGCCGAACGCCTAAATACTTCACCGATTCTTTGTAGGCGATGGGTCTCCCTGCTAGGGAGAGGGGCTGGCATCGGGAGATGGACTTACGGGTGAAGCAGATCGCCTCGGATTTCTCCGTGTTGATCGTCACCCGCCATTTCCGTATCCAGTCCGGAAGCTGGTTCAACTGACGCTGCAGCTTTGTACTCGCAAATCGCGGGGACAGGGAGCTGCAGTGATACATAGCATCGTCAGCGAACAAAGACAACGTGACTCCGGGCAAGACAGGCAGGTCGTTCGTGTACACAAGATACAGAACGGGGCCGAGGACAGATCCCTGAGGTACGCCGGCGGCAACGGGTCAACTGTAGAACAGGACCCGTCGACACTCACCCTGAAGGTTCGGTCGCTGAGATACGACCGGAGGAAAAACTCTATGGTCGATGGTAGAGGGGAATTGGCAAGTTTGAAGAGAAGACCTTCGTGCCAGACTTTATCGAAGGCCTTGCTCACGTCCAACAGTACGGCGGCCGTAGCCGCTCGCCTGTTGGTGGCGTCTGACAAGTGCGTAACAACGCGGACCAATTGAAGCGTGGTCGAGTGCTCTCTGCGAAACCCGAACTGTTCGCTGCGGATGAAACCATCTAGCAGCGGCGAGATGCGAGCCAGCAGGAGACGCTCGAACACCTTCGAGATGACTGGCAAGAGAGAGATTGGACGATAGCTTTCAGGAAGCATGCGCGGCTTGCGAGGCTTCGGAATCATTACCATGTTGGCTGATTTCCACAGGCGGGGAAAGTACTGTAGCCGGAGACAGGAGTTAAACAGCTCAAGAACGAGGTCAACGCCTGAGGCCGGGAGATTTTGTAGAGCAGCGGCCCCGATCCGGTCAGGACCGGGGGCGCGACGGCGATTTAGTCGGCAGATAGATGAAACTAGTTCATCCCTGTCGAACGGGAGGGCGTGAAAAATGTCCAGATAGAAAGTCACGGACTTCTGCCGAGTGGGCAGGGTCCGAGACGCCTTGGTGAACAGTAAATTGCACCTCCATGCAGTCGGCGAAGACCTCGGCCTTGCCTTCTGATGAAGATACAACCCCGTTCGGAGTTTCAAGTGGGTTGCGAGTTCTCTTCTCGCGGGTCAGTCTACTCGCCGCTCTCCAGACGGAGGCGTGGTCGACTTCAAGAGACTCAAGGTATGAGTCCCATCGATCAGAGTTTACGTCCTGCAGTAGCTGCTGGACGTAAAGAGACTGGGCCTGAAAGCGCCTTTTGACGCCGGGATCACGGGTTCTTTGCCATCTGCGGCGGAGATTGCGCCGGAGCCAGATGGCGTGGAGTACTGACGCAGGTAAGGCCGATTTACGATGGTTCACCTCGAGAGTATATGTGTGTCGATCCATGACACCTTGGACCAACTCCTGAAGATGAGTGGCTCGGAGATCCAAATCGTCACAAGTGACGATCGGGTCTGCGGGGAGTGATGGTAACCGCCGTGAGAGCTCATCATGGTAGGAGCGCCAGTTGACTCTCCTAACAATCTGAGCGGGAGGTCGGGGTGAGGCCGACAGCTCACGGGCAGTTATAAAAAGGGGATTGTGATCGGATGAGAAATCCGACACTGACGAGACCTGGATGTGATGGGTCACGTCCTTGGCTATGACAATGTCAAGGACGTCCGGTCCGATGGCCGGAAAAGGGGAAGTGAGTAGGGTCTTCTGGGCCGATGACTTGAAGTACCGGGTCGTCGGAGACGAACCGATACAGAGATTTTCCGTAGGCGTTGGCTACTCTGCTGTTCCAGGAGGGATGCTTGGCATTTAAGTCGCCGGCTACAATGGTTGGTAGGGGATGATCGAGGAGAGCGTCCCACTCCTCGGGCGGTGGAGGTAGCCGCAGGCCGGGCCGGAGATACGCCGCAACAACGCGCAACTCCGATCCGCCAGCGTCTATCGCCACCGCACAACCTTCAACAAGAGATGTATCTAAAGGGGGTAGTGGCCTGTGGGATATCCGCCTGTGGACTAAGACGGCTGTCCCCCCCGAGGGGCGACAGCCAGGCCGTTGGGGACGATCCTGACGAAAACAGATGTAAGATGGCAAGTTGAAGGTATGGTAGCGAGCCAGATGAGTCTCGCAAAGGAGGACGACATCAGCGTCGTACTCCGTTACGAAAGCCATCAGTTCAGATCGTCGAGGGACTACCCCATGGGCATTCCACGCAACGATCCTAAGACTCCTAGCCATTCAAAGGAAGAAGAGAAAAGAGGGTAGACAGTGATTGAAACACCAGGGCGAGAACCGTGGTTGTATCTGGAGCAGACCTGATGTTGTTTACCAAAGTTTCAGCCCAGGCAGTCAGGGGGTCCACCGGGGCCCGGGAAGATTCCCGAGATTCCGGAAGACGGACCTGGCTGGCCTCGGCCGGTGTTGCAGATGGCGCAGGGCTCGGGGACGGACGTGGGGTCTGCTCAGTTGGGAGCTTAGGTTGATGGCTGGGGGCGGGCGGGGCCCGCTGAGGTTTTACAGGCAAGGCCTGTGGAACTTGTCGCTGACGGCGACGAGTGCGCTTCGGTTTGGAGCTCCGAGGAGCGGAAGGCGGGACTGATGTAGCGGCCACAGCCGCGTATGAAGGACCGGGCGCTCCGGCAGGCGCCGGGACAGAAATGACTGCAGGCGGCGCCGAAACGTCGACTGCAGGCGGAACTGGGGCCCCGGGAGCAGCCGGAACTGCTGCCGGGGCCTGAGATGATGCTCCGGAGAGAGGTGGGAAGGCCTCTCTGCGGTTAGGGAGGGGACCTGCAACACGGCCTGCCTGCGCGCCAGGGCGAGCAGGAGTCCGCTGCAGCTTCATGGCTGATATAAAGTCGCTCAAAAAATCAGCAGGGTCAGGGCTGTGCGAGACGAAGGGCTTGCCCGTCGCCCGCTCGTGTACTACGTCCCGAGCTTCAAAAGAGCTCCTGCCGTAGGGACTACTGATGGTCTGGATTTCAGGGTGTGGCCTGCTACCGGCCGTGGTAGGCTCAAAAAATCAGAACTGACAATATATATATATATATATATATATATATATATATATATATTGTGACGTAGCGAGGCGATCTGCTCTCGGCGCCAGCCGAGACGTGACACGAGAAGGCGAGGCGAGCCAATCGAGGATCAGCAGCAGCTTGATTGGCCTCGACGTGACCATCTAACGTGCTCGAGGCGAGCCAAGCAGGGACCAGCGGCACTCTGATAGGTTCATGGCACACGACCTGTCAGGGCATAAAAAGAGCGCCGCTAGAATTTTTTGGTGCAAAAGCGTCCGCTCGTCTCGCGCAACTGTTTCCAACACTTGCCAACAAGGCTATGACCCGCAAGCTGGGTAAGTTGATCGTCAACGCGTACCTGTTGCCGATCATTACCTACGCTCTTCCCGTCTGGGGTTACCTCGCAACCGTTCATAAAAGAAGGTTGCAAAGCGTTCTCGATAGAGGGCTTCGGCTAGCGGCCAAAGTCCCCTATCGGTTTTCTTCTCGTCTCCTGAGAAGAGGACTCGGTGTCCGCTCCTTGGATGACACCGCAAGGCGACTTGCACGTAAATTTTACGTCCGAGCTGCGAGGACCCAGACAAACCCACTCATAGCTGGCCTTGGTAAGTACCGAATACGTCCAGGTGAATCTTGGAAACGGCCTCGACAAATACTGTACTAGTCGACCTAGTACGAGCATGTCGTTGTAACGACCATTAAAAATTAATAATCAATATTCCGTCTGGACAGGACCACTAGGCAGGAGCCCCTCATAGGAGGCTCGGTACTAGGATACCATTGGGTCGTCTCACGACGCGCAACCCAACAGCTCTGATCTTGTTGTTTTTTGGTGCACTCCATCGGACGCCTTGAAGACAGCAGGAAGAAGAGGAAGAAGGAAGAATGGAGAGCACAGGAGAGCCAGTGATCGAAATCGACTGGGACAGCAGCGGGCTTTACATACCGCTGCTGAAAGAAGAGGACAGCAGTACGCCCGGAACAGCGGACGCAGCCGCCGAACATCACAGCGCGGCTCGGGCGGCGTACGCAAATAATGTAGCGTCCTCGACAAACGGTCCTTTTAAGGACCACAAAAACGATAGTGTGTACGATTGGCGCCATTTGTCCTGTGACAATATATATATATATATATTTTTTTTTTTGCAACAATACATATATTTGCCCAGGGCGGTATGTTTTGTATAGTAATTAGTATAAATAGAATAAGGAACAGTTTTAAACAATTTTGTGCAGGAATTGACAATATCTAACCTGTCGAGAGGGACACCTGCTGTGGTAGCGTAAGTCACAGTGTGTGTGTGAGCACGCTACGACATGAAAATATGGAGTGATGCGAACGACTTATTGTGTTGTCTGTAATCATGTCTTAACAGGATTATAATAAACTAATTACTTGTGTTAAACCTGTAAGTAAAGACTAACGCCAATTATAAAAACATCATTTCATTAAGAAATTCTTAACGAATGCAGTCATATATAAAATATTGCAGAAATTTGCAATATTAAAGACGCCAAGTAATTAATGTTAATTACGGGTGTAATTAAAGAGTAATTAACATGTGTGTTATATGTGAGTGAACAGAAAAAAATTACGCAAACAAAAATTATCGCGCATGCTATGAGTGCGTTTACGAAATCGCTAAAATGAACAATAAAGTGATTCGCAAGATCAATCCTGGTACATGTCAGATTGAGTCCAGTATAAATACAGCCGACAATTTTGGGGCATTCTCAGACTCAAGAAATCTACAGACGACGTTACGCTGCCCGTTGCGGATCGACATGGACACACACACCTACTACCACACTCACACAAGGCGTATAGAGGAACTCAGGAGCAAAAACAACAACAACCCATAGAGACAGAGAACACAGCATCATCATCATCATCATCATCATCATCATAAAATTCTCAGGATTCAGGACACGCACACACACACACACACACACACAACGGTAACGGCAGCAGTATGCAGGTGATGACACTATATTAATAATTTTGTTGTGAAAACAACTTTCAGAAAGGCAATTTTACTTGAACAGTAAGACTTAAAAATTTTAAATGTAAATAATATTTAAAGTCAATAATTTAATTTTATAAGAAAATTTGAAAGTTGCTAAATCTTTTGTTATATGTTAAAAATTTGGGTGTCAATAGAGTTAAATAATATTTTGAAAGTAAATGTAATTAGTTTATTTTGTCTATAGCAACTAGTAATTTTAGGCTTAAGTATAATATTATTTTTTGTTACTTTTTAAATGAGTTTCTGTTAGCATTTGAAGATTGAATCAAAGTCAGACACACAAAAAATAAAAGAATTTAGATGACTTATTTAAAATGTCTGTTTAGTTAATACGAGTATATGATTGTTTAGTTTTTAGATGTTATGAACAGCCTAATATGTGTGAAACTTATACAAGTGGATATTTGATCTACCTAATGTTTGAATTTTTAATATCGGAATATTTTCTATTAATGAATATATCTTAGGATGATTATTTTTAAATGGTTTTAAATAATTATTTCATGTCAACAACATCTGACTCCTCTTTAAATTCTATTTAATTATTGTGCAACTACATATACTTGACGCAACGAGAAACAAAAATCCTTCGACCTGGCCGGTGTACTACACTTAATAGTTGCGTTGAGCACATGGTTCTGTATTTGTATACATGGTTCTGTATTTATGAAATACTCGTAACGTTGCAATATGTGTGTGTGTGTGTGTGTGTGTGTGTGTGTGTGTGTGTGTGTGTGGGTGTGTGTGTGTGTGTGTGTGTGTGTGTGTGTGTGTGTGTGTGTGTGTGTGTGTGTGTGTGTGTGTGGATACTGTTATATTGTAAATAATTCAAAGATTTTTGTTATAAAACGTAATCTGAAAACTCGAAACTGAAAACAGGCGTAGGATGTCAATAAATTGTAAATACAAAACAAATTATTTATCGGCGACGTAGTTTTTAAAACGAAATTTTTAGTCTGAAATGAAGAGTAAAACTAATTTTAAACTGTACTGACACAAAAGCTTAATAGGAAAATTAATATTTATATTGGAATAAGTACAGTTCAATAAACGTAACAATTCCTCCAATTGTGGTAAAATTAAAAAAGAGAATACAAATACTAAGAGAAATTTAAAAATGTAACATTAAAAATTCTCAAAATATGTTATATAAAAAACAACATAATAGTAAAGTGACAATTAGAAATTATAAACCATTTTTCTTATGCGTTTCAATCAGATTCAGTTGACTATATTATTACTACGTAACATTGTTATTAAGTATACCATCCCCAGTTTTGTTAGCTTTATTATCAGCCATCTTAATACCAACTTTGTCACTACTTATTGCCACACTGCTAAATACTTCGTTCTTGACGAGGCCTTTCGGTGTCTCCACCATCTTCAGGTCTAATCCGACACCGACACGTCGGTTTAGACCTGAAGATGGTGGAGACACTGAAAGGCCTCGTCAAGAACGAAGTATTTAGCAGTGTGGCAATAAGTAGTGACAAAGTTGGTGGTAAGTATACCATCCTGGTAATATATATTGCAACAGATCAAACTTTATTATTCTAATAAGGATATTGTGAGTGTGTAAAAATCGATAAAAGTCTATTATGGAGGAGATGAAAAATTATTTATTATATACAAATATTGAATAAAGATGTAATATATAAAGATGTATAATGTATTTTAAATTGTCATGTATTGATAGTATATTAAATTGTTTGTATTGTTCGATTAATATAAATAGATTTTACTTGTTTGCTGCAACGTCCTCTTCTCGTCTCGTCGGTCCCGTCTCGTCGTCCTCTTCTACAGCTTCACTCCTTCCTGGTGTCCTCTTCGTCCTGGATATCTTAACTTACACGAGACAGCACTGTATTATATTTTAAATTTTATTTAATTATTTATCCTCTTGGTTCTTACCGTAAAACTTCGTTAAGAATTACAAGGTTTATAGTTTACTTTATATAAAATATTCCTCTATCCCTTCTTGGTTCTTACCGCAAAACGTCGTTAAGAATTTCAAGGTTTATGGTTTATTTTATATAAGACATTTCTACTTTTGTAAGAGAACAACTTTCTTACCCGGGCACAACTTCCCCTAGCAACGTCGACAGACAGACTGTGTCCATCCTAGCTCTGCAACGTATGAATCTCACTGAATTTGGTGTAATTTGATAGGCCAAGCCCAAGCCACATGATTGATGGAACGACCAGATACACAAATTTCATGAAAAACTTTGTATAATTTTGCATAGTCCTGCACGGAAATTATCTACAATTTTTATTACCCTATCATTGATAAGAGTTACACTTCAGTTTTGCTTTACTTAAAAAACCATATTTCTAAAATAGTTACAAACCTCAGAGTATACACAAATCAAAGCTATTTACTTAAATAATTCCTTGTCAAATTTTCATGTAAATCTGTTAACTACAACTGCCGCTATAGCGATCGCAGATTATCACACCCGCACACGCGCACCAATTCATACAAAAAATACATGACAATATAGTACATCTTTTTATGAAGAGTTTGGTGTAACCTATATGCTTATCCATTTTTAAATACAAAACTTATGACTAAAAGACAAAATATTACACAAAACAAATTTAAACAAGAAAATGCTCGTCATTCATGTACTCTGATATAAACAGCATATCTTATCATCCTGTGTTCTGTTGCCGGATTAACCCCTCCACGTGTAAAAAAAAATTTTTTTTTTTTTTACCTAAATTGACATAATTTCTTCCCAATAATCATAATCATCTAAATAATAAAATAATAACTTAAGAAATCAAAATAACTGAGTAGCTTCTATCAAACTACATTTCCCCAACTGTCACTTTGACAGCCCTAATTGTAAACAAACATTCCTGAACACTGATAAGGATGTCAATGTCAGACGTCATTCGGCTATATCTACAGTTCAACGATATATTTTTCAAAATGATTACAATTATTCTTAATTTACACATAATTTTATACAATTGCATAACACACATACTCCTATATCCTGGCATATTAGATTCAATTATCCTTAATTTAATTTTTAATTTATCGCACAGACTCATGCCGCGCAACCTTTCTCGTTTTTTGATTGCTCTTCGCTTGCATTTTGTTTCGGTAATTACCGATACATTGCTTTGATTTAATTTTTAAAGGTTTATATGTAAGGCCAGTTGTATTACCCAGGCTACACATAATATAATCTCTTTGTACTATATGAACTCATTGTTTGATTGAAATTTCTCTGGTATCATCTCAAACATTATTTTCATCAAGTTTTCACAGTGATCAGTATCTAAGTGCACTTCAACATTTTTTAATGTTTCGGATTTGTCTGCATACACATTCACAAAAGACGAACACACAGTGCTGTACAGTGAATCTCTGACTGTATAAATAACACCTGCATTACATTTCATATGTGGTTGAAAACACTCAGACAGTTCTGATCTTCTGTCAGAATTAATCTTACCTGTGTGCTTTTCCTCAAATGCACCAGCTTCAGGAACAAAACTACTTTGTTTACCCAAGTATTCATCAAATACCTTATTTACATATTCACTTTTACAACTGTATGGACTTCTCAAGTGTTTATAAATTTCATTACTGACTGATAAAACATTACCAGAATGGATCTGCATCTTACAGACACAGTACAGCAAATATCATTCATTGTTTTTAAATATTCCACCGTTTACCCGTTGATAATACCAATCTGGATAGAGGTGAACCAACACTTTGATAAGGTTTTCCCTATTTCTCTTTTCATATTTATTTATAATATTGTTTGATTGTTTTCGTTGATCAGCTGTTATCTCCTTATCGGGCGCTCCACCGTTACACGCTATCTTATCTATGCGATTACCAGCTGGTTTCTGTATGTCGACGGGACTACATCGGTCAACCGCATTGTCACATTCACTTTCCTGCCTAAGAGAATAATTCAACTTAATTTTGCCTTCACATTCCCTGCTGTGAGATTTATTCCTTTCTAAGGCGGTCTCACTACTACTACAAATTAATTCTAATTTATCAGCTATACGTTTTTCAGTTGACTCTAAAAGTTGTTTACTTTGTTTAGCCTGGTCATGAACTGCTGTATAATTTTTTTTATTCTCATCATGAAGTGATTGTGGCGACTTATTTTGCTTCAACGCTTCGTCTCTACCAACCTTATTTTCTTCTGAGAACTTTTGCATATTAGCTAGGATTGCCGCTAGTGTATTCTGTAATTCTTGTGATTCGGCCATATTAATTTATTTATTTTTAAATTTATAAAATATTATAGTTTTTATTTATAGTAACGTCAATATTTTTTTATACGCATTATTAAAAATAATGTCCATTTATGTATTTATTATTATAGTCCTGTCTCTCAATCAAATGTAAACAAGCTTAATCTAACATAAATACCAATAAAATTTCAATCTCCACACAGACAATTTACTACTATTGTTCAAATATCTGATAAGAGAGAGTATTCAAACTTCTATCTACACTCCCTGATAACACTGAACAGCACATATAAATAGTTCAATGAATTTAGTCTCTACACACTCAAATAAATATTTCTTTTTTTAAATTAATGCAAAAATCGAGCCCAACGTTGGCAAGCGCCAAATATCCTTATGCAACAGATCAAACTTTATTATTCTAATAAGGATATTGTGAGTGTGTAAAAATCGATACAAGTCTATTATGGAGGAGATGAAAAATTATTATATACAAATATTGTTTATAAAGATGTATAATGTATTTTAAATTGTCATGTATTGATAGTATATTAAATTGTTTGTATTGTTCGATTAATATAAATCGATTTTACTTGTTTGCTGCAACGTCCTTCTCTCGTCTCGTCGGTCCCGTCTCGTCGTCCTCTTTTACAGCTTCACTCCTTCCTAGTGTCCTCTTCGTCCTGGCGTCCTCTTCGCCTCTTCGTTAACTTGTACAGCAAGCGGCTCCAGCGGCAATATTTCACAGAGTCCCGTAGTTATGGTTGACTGCTTCCACGATATCTTGTAGTGTCTTTAAGTTACCTAAGCGGATATCTTAACTTACACGAGACAGCACTGTATTATATTTTAAATTTTATTTAATTATTTACCCTCTCGGTTCTTACCGCAAAACTTCGTTAAGAATTTCAAGGTTTATAGTTTATTTTATATAAAATATTCCTCTATTCCTTCTTGGTTCTTACCGCAAAACTTCGTTAAGAATTTCAAGGTTTATGGTTTATTTTATATAAGATATTTCTACTTTTGTAAGAGAACAACTCTCTTACCCGGGCACAACTTCCCCTAGCAACGTCGACAGACGGACTGTGTCCATCCTAGCTCTGCAACGTATGAATCTCACTGAATTTGGTGTAATTTGATAGGCCAAGCCCAAGCCACATGATTGATGGAACGACCAGATACACAAATTTCATGAAAAACTTTGTATAATTTTGCATAGTAGTGCATGGAAATTATCTACAATTTTTATTACTCTATCATTGATAAGAGTTACAATTGAGTTTTGCTTTACTTAAAAAACCATATTTCTAAAATAGTTACAAACTTCGGAGTATACACAAATCAAAGCTATTTACTTAAATAATTCCTTGTCAAATTTTCATGTAAATCTGTTAACTACCACTGCCGCTATAGCGATCGCAGATTATCACACCCGCACACGCGCACCAATTCATACAAAAAATACATGACAATATAGTACATCTTTTTATGAAGAGTTTGGTGTAACCTATATGCTTATCCATTTTTAAATACAAAACTTATGACTAAAAGACAAAATATTACACAAAACAAATTTAAACAAGAAAATGCTCGTCATTCATGTACTCTGATATAAACAGCATATCTTATCATCCTGTGTTCTGTTGCAATATATATATATATATATATATATATATATATATATATATATAGCGACAACACAAATTACTAAACTATTGGCGCATAGGATATGGTAGTATGTGTATCTTAAAGCAAAAGTCTATATTGGAGGTTTTAAGATTATTTATTGCACAAGACATATGTAAATTTTTATATGTTATATTTGATAAGTATAATAATGGTAGTGTTTGACATATATAGTCTTTTAAAGTGTTAATTACTGTTCATACACATGATGTGATACGTTACAAATGTGATGATTCCCACGACGATGTTGCTGAAAAGAAGTCGTTGAGTTTGCTGTGTCGCTGAGTTGTCCGGCGTGGCTTATTGATGACAGACGGTTCACCCTGGAAACGCTTTCAGCTGGGCTGGTGTCCTGTAGTTCCAACGATGACACTGACGCTTCGCACACCACAACGGTTCTATGGATATTATTGGTTAAATTTCATATAGGGTTTATAACTTACAAGTATCTCAGGTAACAGTGAGTTTTATATAACAACGGTATATTAAGCTTACACCACTCCGGACTCTTCAAGTGTTCACGCGTACCACTGGGTCTACCGCGATCAGCAGACCTCCCTATGCGGAAATCTTCCACTAACGCGGAAACTTCTTGATGATAAAATTTACTACTACGTAATTATTAAATTTTACTGACACTGCAGAAATCTCACACAGTGGCACAGTTCACGCTCACTTATTACACACGTAAAGCTTTAGTAATAATACCGTGTGTAAAGAGGTAAATTCAACTGTTCTGAGTCTTCGCATGCGTTACTACCGCCGAATAGTCTTTACAAATTCTTGCAAGCGGAAAATCTTGAACAAGAATTGCACGTCCCGATCGCGATAACTGGCTGAGAAGAACTAACTGTGTAACAACAGGCTTAAGAAAATTTCCGACTACCTTCCATCATTTAATTGGTGGAAGGAAGTCACATGATTACATACAACATAACATGCAACTTTTCATGCCGTAAAGTACATCAACTTTGTAAGAGCATGCATAGCTGGTAATCACAGAATACCCTTATCTCATGCATAACTGCATACTTTAATAAGATCATATTTGAATGTCAACTAATAGACAGGAATATATAGGGACTGTAGCTAATACATTAGTCTATGTTCAGTTCAGTGTCATAACACAACGATAATTAATTCACGCACAGCCGGGGAAACGTTTATCACTCACGCACGCGCGCACATTCCACAGACATAGTACATGAATAAACAACAAATAAATAATACACAGTTTTACTAAACCTAATTCCTTATCCTTACTAAAATACAACTGATATCACAACCAAATCTAACAAACTACCAATTTAAACATGAATGTTCATAGTCTGTGTACAAGCCAATCATACTCGTACAAGCCTGCCCTGCTTATCAGGATCCTGTGTTTCATTGCAATATATATATATATATATATATATATATATATATATATATATTATTGTGTGCGTGTAATATAATATAATATATTATATTATAATATTACAAATAATATAAATTTTGTCGTTAACATATTAAATGGATACAATTTTTCACAGTGGTTATGACATATTGTTCTTATACAGTTTTATAAGCAAAGAGGTGGGAAAAGAATGTCCTACGTTCCATTATTTTAATAAATTATTTTACCTTTAATTATCCGCCTTGTGACGTCTTGTAAATCTCATATATGACGCGTTTCGGAGACTATGCTCCATCATCAGATATTAAAATAAAAAATAAAACTATATCACTCTTTCGAGATCGTTACATAATAAAAATGTCAAATTTGCATATGAACTGTGAACTGCAAATTTGACATTTTTATTATGTAACGATCTCGAAAGAGTGATATACCGTTTTATTTTTTATTTTAATATCTGAAGATGGAGCATAGTCTCCGAAACGCGTCATAGACGAGATAATTTAAGGTAAAATAATTTATTAATTCGATCAAATGACTTGGATACCAGATTAAACATGAATATTCCATTAGTTTACCTTCTCTTGTTCTTCATGTGTCTCCTAATCGAAACTGTTCCTAATTGAAACTGTTGTGTTCATTAAGTTTAATAAAGTGAGCGGTGATATTTATGAAATATACGGCCCTTCACAATCAACGTAGAGCCTATTGTTCCCTTATAATATTGTCTCCGCAATCTGCACTAGGCTTGATGTAGATTCGAGTTATACCGCTGCTTAATTAATGACATGCTTTGACTTGGAAAATCTAATTATCTTTCCGTTTTGTCACCTTGAGAAGTTCTGTAT
This sequence comes from Magicicada septendecula, assembly GCA_034769895.1. Classification (NCBI taxonomy): domain Eukaryota; kingdom Metazoa; phylum Arthropoda; class Insecta; order Hemiptera; family Cicadidae; genus Magicicada; species Magicicada septendecula. The sequence goes on along the minus strand of CM068374.1, from coordinate 116,707,179 downwards.
CAGTAAATTTATCATTCTGTTTATACAATGAATTAAGTTTTGGACCATGATTCCTTCTGTGTAGAAAGTGAGTAATATATAGGCCTTATAGTAGAACGTCAATGATCCAAAATAATTGGGCCAGAGGAGTTTCGGTAACCATTTCTTTTTAGACAATCAATCTCCCTAGATAAGAAAAGATTAAACAAAAGTAATTTTCTAACAATAAAAAATACATATTGTCTTTTTTTAATTCAAATATTGATAAGAATCAATCGTTAAAATAATATAATTTATTAGTACTTCATGATTAAAGTAACAAAAATTTGCTTAACATACTGAAAAATTTCAATGTAGTTCGCCACACCGGCACAATATATTCGCAAAATATGCATTCAGTTTGTATAAAATAAGTTTTGTTATTAATAAGACAGCGTGTGACGTCTTCCAGAATAAAAAATAACATTGGGCACTGTACAATAAATTAAATTAATATTGAAAACAAATACGATACAGAATCTTCAGCGGCAGCATTCAAAAAATTGTATTTTTTAATTTAAAGAAGTAGGTTACTTTCTTTTATTGTCACAATTTTGTTTAAGCCAACCTTTTCAAGTCCGGGATCTATCTTACTTAATAGGACCAATAAGCTTCAACGACAGCAGATTACTTGTTGTGATATGCACCCAGTTTATGATCATCGTCTTGAGAATATCGAGTACATTAATCCCTTATTTACAATTACAAAAATTACACGTACTTAATACTAAATGCAAGAGATTTTTAAGCCACAATAAATACACCTTCGAGCCCGACTTTTTGGTCTACTAAACGCTCCTTGGACCCATCATTGTGTCGCGCCTCATATATTTACAAACTTTCTAAAAATGCACCCTATTTCTATGATTAAACTTCTCCTTGTTACAGGGAGAATATACATTTTTCGTGCAATTATAAAGCAATATCTAAAATTACCTAATAAGTAGCAAATGCCAAAGAAAAATGAGAAACAAGAAAAGTGTGTAAACACGCGAATCTTCGTTTTCCAAGATGGTATAAATCATAAGCTTAAGTACATAATATTCAATTCATATGAGTAAATTAAGAGGGTATTCAAAAATTAACCTCTCGGATATACCAGCACAGTTCTAAAGTTCATTTCTTAAATTATATTTTTATTTTTAAAATCATATGAAACATTGTACTTACTGTTAATCCGCTATGTAGTATTAATATATTTTTGATTTTCCTATAACTTTATCTCTTTTTTAATTAAGAAAATTTAATGGGTCTTTAATGTCTTTAGTATTATTAATTTGAAAAGTTGCATCCTACCTTGAAAAGTTAATTGCCTTTTTCTAGATTTTATTATTTGATTTCATTATTTCTATATAATAATTTTTACATTAGAAAATGGTATATTAAAAGTTTATTTATTTTCATTAAAATAGTAATTAACAAAATGCACTTTATAATGAATTTATTAATTGTTTATTTCTGTTGTCTCTTAGTTTAGTTTTATTTGAATTATATAGAGTAATTTTTTGATCTACTAAATTATTTAATTGAACTCTTTTGTCGTGAAGCCTCCATAAAGTGTTACGAAACGTTTACGCACTCCTACGCCTGGGTCTTCTCGAGTTTGGCCATCAAATGGTCATTGCAGACATTGACGATGGTGTGATTCTTGGCACGGGCAATATGAATGGCTATGGGTTTGTTTTGGTGTTAAGAGAGGATGTACTGAGAGCTGGCCAAGAGAAGATAAATATTTGGACAGCTGAAATGGTTAGGGACAACCAATCATTCGTTGAACCAAGGGACGGTGGCTAAACAGTTAATGCGAAAAAGACGAACTCTTAGTGTGGCTGCGGAAACGGGATAAGACCAGAGTTCCAAAGTGCTAAATTGTGTAACGATAGAATAGGTGATAAAAAATTAAACGTAGTCTTTGCAAAAAGGCTATTGTTTTCCTGAGTTAAGGGATCGCGTGTCTGAGAAGCAGATGGAGAGGAAAAAATTGATTGAAAATCAATAAGGTATTGGAGCAAAAGGAAAAGACTGGACATACAAAGGATGGAAGAGCTAGCAAATGGACGACAGTTGATACGGAAACGGAAAAGGATCTTGTACAGGTCCCTGTCACGCTTTAGATTGAAAGGAAAGTAGGAATGTAAAATGGAACCGAAAATGAGATATTTGCGAGAGGAGAAGAGAGATGTCTTTAAGTAGAAAGAGGACTTTCCAGAGGCAAACATGAGAGAAATAAGACAAGAGAAACCATTTACTGGTTCAGGACAACAGGGTACACCTACACCTATGAGACAGGTAACTTGCCTAGAGTGTACCATCATACGGATGCATAAATGCCTATAAAATGCACACAAGACGCCTAGACAGTGTTTCTTACGCTTCTGCAACTATGTAATTTCTTTTGACGCATTGGTCAGAAAGCGGTAGGTTCTTCCAGAATTTGATATAGGTAGATTCTTCACGGCGTGTATAAAGATAAGCGGCCAGTGGCAGGCCAAGGTTATTTTTTTAAAGCGATACATTGCGGGTTAGTGTAAAGTGATTGTGTGCTGACATCTGCAATATTTGGTGACTTGTAATAGCTATTTAGTGCGACGTTGTTAATTAGGTGATACTTTTTGTTTGTTAAGTTAGCGTATTATGGATTATTCAGAATCTAAAGAATTATTTACGGATTTTTTTTTTTTTTTGTTAATTGATTCTATTATTAAAGTTCTATGTAGCGATTACATCTGGTGTCAATTATTCTGTTTCAACTGTTCACCCATCCATCAAACCGTCGTAAGAACATATTTAAACTATCCAGAAGTTGGTGTTAATTTAAACAGGAAGTATATAACAAAGTTAAATAATCGTAACATACAATCTTACAATTATGTAACCTTATCTCCTACAATTTCGTTGTTACACTCTTTACTTTGATTTGGTGTATGTAATTGCTAAAGGCATGTAGATATACTATTTTCTCTAAGAATGATACGGTAAACAAGGCATCAAGGGCCGTAATGTGACGTCTTTTCATTGGAGGCATTAAAACGAATTGTTGCATACTTCATAGTTATTTACCGTCACTCTGCCTTTGGTAAAACTGATAACTTTAAACAGCTTTGACCAATATTTCAGTTGTTAAGGACAAGATGTGTGTAATATTATTTGATACAATGTAAATTATAGACAAATGGTTAAATTAATATTGTAAACAAACAGACATATACAAAAAGTAAACTAGACAGTAAGAAACGTAAACGTCAGTACAGCTGTACAGTCAGCCGTAACCAATTATCACTTTGTAATACACGACATCTTAATGTAAAAGCAGACAGTTTCCAGCTATCAGTCTGTTTCCTGTCTGAATAAACGTCTGCAAATATTTGATTTAACGAACAATGTGTTGTAAAGTGTCGAAAGAATACAGTGCACAACAAGAGACACTGGAGAGCTCACATTTCGTAGGGAGCACAAAGCAATGTTTGTTCTGCACAGGCGTTTGTTCTACTCTTTTTTTTACTAAGAGTCTGTACTTCTGTGGCCGTACAGTCTATTTCCTTTTCTCCTGCTTGTGTGCGGAAATCTTTTTAAAGTAAAACAAATCCTTTTTTATCACATTATTTTAATCTTCACCCGTGTTCATCACTTGTGTTTTTGCTATTCCCTTTTAACCCCTTTCCTTGGGTTCTAAAGTTGTACTCTGTTTTGTACAGTGAAATGTCTAAGCATATACTGTCACGATGCACTGTACAACAGATATCTCACGTAACGTTAATTACTGTGCGCCTACTGTATACCTCTCATTTAAGCTGTTGTTTGTGCCTCTCAGTTTTAAGTTACAGCTCTGCCAACGTTGCACACTGAGGATACACAAAACACGTACATGTGTTGTGACTCAAAATAACTGACTTACATCATTACTCATCAACTTGGTTTACGAGCGCGTATGCTCCGTTCGTTTACAAAAAACCTCAAAACATTTATTCGTTTATTGTAACTTTTAAAAATTTTATAAATAAACTTTATTGGTAAATGTAATAGGTAGCTGATAGTTGTTATATCCTTGTTGGATAGGCAGCTAATACTTGGTACATGCTTTCATTTATTTGGAATATACGATTTTGACAATTTTGTTGTTCGGTTAGCTTATAATCTTGTTGCCTCCTTTTTGAAAATTGTATTACAATATTTTTTACAATCGATATATTTCTTTCTACTATTTACACTGAAACAAAACAATTTAGATTGTTCTTGTTGTTTTACAATCTTACGTAGACGACTGATCGTAAATGAAACAGTTGAAACATTTTCAAAAGACCAATACTACCTCTATTTTCTAATAGAAATTCAAGGTTTAATCTTGAGTGTCCAATTATGATGAGTGTCCGATTTTCTTATGTGGATGTAACCCATTATGGCACTGGACATATAAAATAGTACGAGTATGCTGGAATACTGGAATACATTATTCGTTTCAGAAATAATAATTCAGTACTTGCTGGAAGTAAAGTCTCCCGCCACAACGTTTCTTAAATAATGTAATCGCAATATAAAGCGTTAATAAATATTAAACTAATATCTATCATAAACTTACAGATATTTATACGTAAATGGAAATTAAAACGATTTTTACAGCATTCTAACGGAATTATAATACTTCTTGAATGGTACTCGTATAACAGACATAAAAGGGAAGATTAAAGTGCATTTCCGAATATGAATACACAAAGTGCAAAAATTATCTATTTGAGAAATAACTTGTAATATTGTGAGTGTTGGCGATTTATACAAGTGTGGAAAATGAAAACTCCTGCGCATTTTTTGGTAAGCATGAAAACCTGAAAAAATATCATATTTCAAAGTTATGAAACACGTTTATAACAGAGTTATGTCTTTATAATAATTATGTGAACGAAAAGGTATATTCGAGAGAAAAGCTATTTACAAGCAGACAGGTAACTTACAGGCATGTAGGACTAAGAAGCAAGTATTTTTTTAATAATCTTTTTTTTATAATTTTGTATAGGCCTACACAAAAGAATTTTCATGGTCAGTGCCTCAGTAAATTTTTAAGCATTTTTAAAATAGTTGTTATGGAAAGGTCAACATTTACATAGATATTTCCTTCTGCTTTTTCTTTCCAAGCTTGGAATGTTATTCTTTGTTTGTATTGTGCTGAAAAAAAACGTTTTTCTAACACTTTATTAACTTAAATTTGAACTCTTTAATGCCATATTATGTTTGCTAAAACTAGACAAGATATTTATAACAATGGAGTGCTTGTGAATATCACTTCTTAAATTTAAATATTTAATTAAGCATTCTTTACCTAAATAACTAGCAAATATATAAATAAATGTCATTTGCTTTGTTCCAGTATACTGACATTCATACATTCCTAGTGTGACAAAACGTGTTACTTCTATTTGCACATTAAAAATATCAATATATTTATTCGTAATTTCCAATCAACTTAATCGCTTGACTAAATTATATATAGTAAGCAGTACATTTTTTACATTATTTGATCCTTTGGTAATTATTAGATTTTATAGTAATAACATTATTAATATAATAATAACTACGATTATTAATATTTATATCATATAATATTATTTAAGAAAAAAGGCTGGTGTCTGTTGATCGACATACTAACCGATCACCAAGGTCCACGGTTTCTTATGTTGAAGAAAACACTCCAGTAGAGTAGCTGAAGTAAGTCTAAACACCACAAAAGGGATGGTAGTGTGCCGTGACTTACTAAATTTCACTCAAGAGGAGATTACAACTGAATTAGCGCCACAATGAGTGTTAGCAGCTGAAAGTCTGATGGTGCGGAAGGAGAGAAACACACTGTTTCCGCTTCCCATGTCTTGTCCTTTGTTAAGACAACAATGCTAGAGACAATTCGAGCAGGAATCCTTTTATCTCTTAGTCAATGAAGTATTTTCAGTGTTTGCAGCATCCAGATGTGCCGCGTCAAATTATAATTTTATCGGTGCCAAACCGATGAAATAACGACGGTGGCCAACACTCTTCACGGTCTTGCAACTGCCATGTGTACAAACAAGAGGCGCCCATTCAAAAAATGAATGCATTGAAGAAAATCAGCTATCTCAATGCTATGAAATTTGTTGTCAATAACCACCAGACTTATTCAACCTAACCAGAGTTAATTATGCAAAGGCTGTTAAGTATATTCCAGCAGTGAAATCAACACCTGTAATGAAAGAGGTGTTGTGCGCTTCACCGAACAACATTATTCAAAAATTCATTCGACGTCCCAAACCAAATGGAGTGGTATCCAGCATAAATGCAGATTATGAGAGCGGGGTCCGCTACAAGACCCTGACTCCACCCCCCAAGGAGGGCGAAATGAAACATTTTGGAAGCGACTGGAACCACCTCCAGTTGGGGTGAGACGGCAAGAGGATACCGTTGTATAGCCACAGTCCCGGACTTGGCAATTGTAAACAAAAGAAAAACGGAAGAATCACGGTCCACAGCAACTGATGTCTTAACATCCAGCATGGAGAGCATCCTTCAGTAGAATATACATGGTTGTCATCTTCAGCAAGGATTAAACAAAAATGGTTTGTTCCGGTCCCAAGGAGTCGGTCACTACAACTCTTCTTTGGACGTCCCACACTTCTCCGCCCTGTCGGTTCATAATTCAATATTTGCTTAGAGATGTGCATTCGGCTAAGATATTCCAAGACGTTTAGCCGATATGGGGAACCCTATCATGTACATATATAATATTCAATTTCTGCCATACATCGACATTATAAATGGTTGAATTTTACTTTATTTTGAATCGAAGACGATACTGGCCAGACATACACCGATATGTGTGTGCCTGCAGAAAACAAATCTGAGACCACGAGAACTCTTCAATATGAGATCTTGACCTTATATTGAAGAGTATCAGTCATATGAATATGAGGAAATATCAGTCATCCCTCTGTGATGTTAATCCGACAGCAGAGCTAGGGAGGAGTTGCAACATTTCTTAGTAACACATAACCTGCCAGATATATAGAAGCAGTAGCTGTCACTCTACTACAACCACTGAAGACGACGATCTGCTGTGAATATTTACCAGATTCTATATACCGAGCAGGAGATCTGCAGGATCCGGTCGAGCAGCGGCAATCTCCATTACTCCTAGTTGGGAACTTGAACGCCTATAGTCCCAAGTCGGGTTGTCATAAGACGAAAAGCGCTGGATTAAGCATCGCGCTAATGATGTATTCCTAAACACCGCACTTGTCTTCTTAAACACAGGCGCCAGGACATAACTTAATATTGTAAGCAGTAGTCAGTTGCTCAGAAAGCTATCTATGCTCATGATTTCTCCGAAAGAAGAGTCGCAACAAGACCGGACTTCGAAACTGAAGGGCATAAGAATTATAACTTAAATTTTAGGATGAATGAATTAGAACCCGTTATCCGCGCTGCCGTCGACGCTACAACAGGGCCTGATAATATTCCTTACAACATTAGTTATACGTCAGCTGCCAGATGTTGCTACGTCTACACTACTGGTACTGTATAACACCATCTCGACGCAGTCAAACTATCGTAAACGATAGAAAGGAACGGTCGTTACCTCGCTTGTGAAGACCTGAAAGGATACCCTTTGTCGCAAAACAATAACAAACACGTTTGAGGTAGAATGCGCAGTCTCAACGAACTGGTTACGAGCTGCAAACCCTCGCTAAATGAAAGGACGTCTATTTCGCGTATAACGTGGGGATCTGATAGAGAAGTTGGGGGGGGGCGCCTATATGCTGCACTAGTGCTGTCCACAATGGGTTATGGATGCACGGTATACTCTTCAGCTAAGAGGTCGTACTTTAAAAAAGCTACATCCTTTAGACAATGCTCAGGTACTATTTGCCGACAGGGGCACTAGGCTCGCACAGAGCTTATACTGTGAGGCAGGAATGGCGTCACTACATCTCACACATTAGTTCTGTTGCAGAGCTGTGTGGATAAAATTTAACCAATACCGAGTCTCGTAAACATGTGTTGATGGAGAACAACCGATCTGCGAGAATATAAATCCGCTGAGAATATAAATAACGTTTATGGAACAGACAATTTAATTATGGCATGCGTTAAACGATCTTAATTTATCTTTTACTTTTGTTTGGTGTCATAGAGGCATTGAAGGTAATGAATACGCTGGCAGTGCTGCTGGAAATGCCAATGGCTGGTAATCGGAATCGTCGCAAACAAGTTTGGATCACTAGACTGCAAATTGTGTACACTAGCTTGACGTCTTCTTACCTACATAAGGTCCGACAAGTCTGTACTTGTGACGTAGCACATACAGTGAAACATATAATTGAATACTGTAGTGCTCAAGGGTACAGACTAAAAGGTAAACTGAAAAGAGACCTCGGAAATGAACAGTTAGCAACAGACAAAAACGCTGTCCTGCCTAAAGCAGCAAGATTAATGTATCTATTCTGTTAAGATTGTTTTCCATCTAAAGTGTGCGCGAGCATATAGTCGAGCAGCCCTTGAGGTCGACCCCGACGTCTTTCACTAAAAGCTCTTAAAAAAGGTTAAAGGGTAATTTAAAAATGCTACGTTTAAATCACATTTCATTTCAATTAAAAATAAGTTCTTTGACAAGTAAAATCAACACAATTACTCGTTCTTTGACCACTAATCTTTTATTAGAAATAAAACTAAGATTATATAGATTGGGTAAAATATTATGTTGGTTGCCTCGGGAAATAGAGAATGACATATCTCCAACTTTTTCCAAAATGTAGGGTGAACCTAAATATTGATAACAGGTGTTAGGTCTAAAGCATGTAATTGGATCTACAACATTAAATTTATCAGCCTAAATGCACCAAACGTTTTAATTGGTAAGTAGCGATTAGAATTGGAAATGGTATTCGAAACACAACTTACTGTGAGAATGTACCAGGTATAATTTGCTTATTCAAAAACTTATTTTACTTATAATTTAATATTGCTTTATGCCATTTTAATGAACAATTTCCTTAGATTGTCTTGAACAACCTTGCAACCGCAAATAAAATTATTTAGTTCTAATCTTTTGAATGATTTTACATCTTGTCTCAACAAAACCCTTGTTATTATTCAGTAACATTGACTTCCTCTTCAGGTTACCCCATTACCTTCTTTTACAAGTATTATATTGATTTGGTATATCAGAATACTCTATACCTTTCTGTCTCATTTGGATGTATCTGAATCTACACTGCTCTCTTTCTTGAACATATATATATTTTTCACTTCTTGCAGAGATTATGTGATCTTTCATAAAAAGTAAAAGGCAAGTTGTCGATAAAAGACAATATCAGTGAGTTGTCAACATCTTGTGTTATTTATTCCAAACATTATTACATCATTGTCTGTCATATATAAGCTTAAAGGTCAGTTTAATTAGTAACTATTTAGAGAATGATAAAAACAAGTTATAAAATAACTCTTACGTCTTTCTAAATAAACTGTGTTTGAGGTTATGCATTATGATCTATTTTCAGTAGCTATACCTGTACTAAATACTTTAAACAATTTTATTTTGTACATTAGATTTCCTTTTCATGATTGTCTAAATTATTTATTTATTTCATGAAGATAACAGTATGGATAGATAATTATAATTTTGCAGGCTATATTAGCATTTAACACGGCACTACTTGTACATAACGCCCTATATATTTTGATTCATTTGTATTATATATATATATATATATATATATATATATATATATATACTCGCTTACCAGAAACATTTGATAAGGAAATACATTCGGGAACACATTGGATGCAGTATAACTTCCGCTATAGTTGAAGGATTTTTCCTGAAAATAGATATCAAAAATACTATGTATACTTTGCCAATAATGGTTTACGTTTAATCGGCAATCGTACTTCACGGTTGAGTGGATAGCAATGTCACTAATCAAGTGAGCAGTGTATTGTGAGGTTTCTTTCTATTCAGTCTACAGAAATATTTTTGGCCGCGTAACAACAGAGCGCACACAATAACTGCCTGATATTTTATTTGTTTGGGTTCTTCAGAAAAGATGGGACAAGAAATATCTGTTACCCTGTTTTATTCATGTGACAACGAATACTGACACAGTACAATCTTCCATTTTTCGCTAGATTTACTATGACCGCATTGACATAAGTACAGCAATTACAAGCTACATAATTTCTGAATTTTTTAGTTATCGAGAATTCTTATAATGAGAAATTTTAAATTTTGAGGGACATGAAGGGAAAATTTAAAAACATATTTTAAAGTATCTTTAAAATCAATAAGTTGAAATAATTTTGTATAAAAATTGTAATTACAAGGTTATTTTTTTGACAGGGTTGTAACTACATTTGAACGCCGTTTCTTTTTCAACACATTTTACTGGTTAACGTTCTCCACGCGTCACAATGTCTAAGATACGATTTTCAAAATCAACTTCAAGCATATATGAAACACGATTTATTTCGTGTATATAAAAATAATTATTTAAAATACTTATGTAAATATCTAGTTGTACCGATAAATGTATTAGTCACTCGTCATAAAAAATTTTGCAAGTCTTATACAAACCACAACCTCTAGTGTTCCAATGTTTGGGAGGGGGTTTGCGCATGTGTTGATATACTTATTGTACCATAAAATCCTGGGTGGAATTTTTTAAATGCTCAACGTTTCCCTCTCCTTTAATGTCTTTTTCAGATATCATCGTTTGTCTATCAACTTTTGATCGAGGCTGCGAACTATCCACATGGTAAACCAAGTACCGAGCCACCTTCAGGAGGTCCTGCGTCTCGAAGCCCAGTCCGGAATTTCAACCCCATCGATAACGCTTTGCTGCTTCTTTTATGTAAAGCGGCAAGATACACCCAGAACCGAGCATAGTAAGTGATGACCGCCAATACATACGCGTTTACGATCAAGTTATCCAGCTTACGGGTCATAGTCTTGTTGGAAACAGATGCGCCAGACGACTCGACGCTCGCCTGGCATTGCCTAGTTGGGGATATACCAGATTTTCGATTAATTGGATATACCAGATTTCCGATTAATTAAGTGCATACCGAGATACCAAGGTATTTAACTTCGTGAGACCAGTATGTTCTACCTAACCTATATTAGGTTAGGTTAGGTTCCAAAGCCGGTGTTATACACGTCACGGGAAGTTTAAGTACTTTTGACGTGGATAACAGTAGTGTGTAGAATGCTGGTGGTAGAATGACGAGTATATCTCGTCAATTTGGCGAAAAGTTTAGAGTGACGACTGTACCTGACAATCGGCAACAAAACTCAGGACCATAGCAATCCTATTCGCCATTCTTCCTGTCTAATTTCACCTACACGTCCCAGTATTGGCCCCCCTGCAACAGATCATCGATGAAGAAATAAATAAATAAATATACCACCAAACACCCATAATGGCCGCCTCCATCTACCTCTCCCGTTCACATCTGGCTACCAACTACACATGCACACGATAAACCCAACAAGCAGTACACTCCCATCTACGTGCCTCCACCTTCTCAATGGCCCGGTCAGCTGGCGTACGTCACCCTACAACCCCATACCCACAACGGCTGAAAGGAGCTTAAAAAAAAAAAAAAAAAAAAAAAAAAGTTCTACCAATACGCACTTAGCCTCGCGATTCTTTCCGACGCTTAGAGTAACAATGCGACCCTTCTTTTCATTTCGTTAACATAACTTTAACTTTCCAGTTCTCCGTCCTGTCGATAAATGCGTAAATGCGTAGGCTTGGCGTTGAAGTCGCATAGTCGCTCCGTCAGCATTATGCTTAAAAACATAACCGTTTGTGTCGTCCACAAGCAGGGCTATCTTGATTCCAGGATATAGCAGCGTTTCTCAGTCTATAAGGTCCGACCCACTCCTCGGTCCCGAGCGGGCGTTTGATGTGTCACGAAGTCGGGTTCAAAAATGTATTCACTGTGTCTTAAAAACATATTACATTTACTATTAAGAAGAATTAAATATGTATGATTTGTTGAAGATTAAAAGAAAGCTTAAAGTTTCCTGTGTTATCAAAAATATGATTACAAAATGGGTGCACGCCCCTACAAGTAATTCTGCCGGCGCCCATGTTTACGGTCCCATGTAGTGTAATACCCTTCAACGTGGGCCACGGACTTAAAAAGGTTGAGGATCGCTGGTATAGGGCATATAACGCTATACTATGTACTCTGCCGTTATACGTTTTCCGGAAGTGATGCAATTGTCTAACTTCACCAAATAGGTTCTCTGGTACGAAGGCTAGCAACCAGATGAAAGTTATCAGCTATTTTATTTGTGTTAGCAGTCTTCATAACAACTTTGTCGTATTTTGTTGCTTCTCTGCTATGTACAATTTTTCCTCGAACGAGGCCTTTCTCGTTGTAAGAAGAACTTGATAATGGTTGCGAAACCGAAAGGCCTCGTTCGAGGGAAAATTGTACATAACAGAGAAGCAACAAAATACGACACAGTTCAAATGAAAGTTGTTTGGGACCTGGAGTTCTCAAAGTTTTATTAAACGTCAGTCTTACCAGTCGCTGTCAACAGACATTTCCACATAAAGGGGAAAACCTGCGGTCTGTTCTTGCCTACAGCAGGCTCTCTCTATGCCTTCCACTGTTCTCATCAGGTGATGAATTGTGGAATGGCCTGAGCGGAAACCAAACTGTTCGCGGATCAGAACGTCAAAGTTCCAAAGCCGGTGTCATACACGTCGCTGCGCGGGAAGTTTAAGTACTTTTAACGTGGATGACAGTAGTCTGTAGAATGCTGGTGGTAGAATGACGAGTGTATCTCGTCAATTTGGCGAAAGGTTTAGAGTGGCGACTGTACCTGACAATCGTCAACAAAACTCAGGACCATAGCAATCCTATTCGCCATTCTTCCTGTCGTCTGCGTCTTTGCGAATGGCGTTATGGGTACCGAATCGGGATAGGGAAGTGATCAGAAAAGAGTTCCGTATGCAAGAAAACTTCGATCGGGTAGGCAGTGCATTGAATCACTGCTGTATCCAAGGCACTAACTGAAAAAAAATAGATATATAACACATTTATCATATACACGTAGATAGCGTATGATAACTCTCTCTCTCTCTCTCTCTCTCTCTCTCTCTCTCTCTCTCTCTCTCTCTCTCTCTCTCTCTCTCTCTCTCTCTCTCTCTCTCTCTCTCTCTCTCTCTCTCTCTCTCTCTCTCTCTCTCAGACACACACAAATCTCTGCTGCTGTCTTGCTCTTTCACTCTCATTTATCTATGGCCTATTCGTTTCTTCCTCTTTGGCAAATGTGTCTGTAAATTAAATCCGTTCACTGTGTGAACACAAATAGTATATTAGTTTTTTGATACTGAAAAACCTATGGTATAAATATTGGCTGAAGAAACTCGTTTCGAAAAACATGACATTACATTTCATAAATGAACTAACGTGTTTTCTTGCTACGCAACACAAGAAAACAAAGAAAACAAATCACATTCCTTTTACTCCTAAATTATGTTGATGGTGTATATGCACTAGGTATTTAGGGCATCAGGGATAAGCAGTAACGTTATTTGTTTGATAAATGTATTTCTCACTGTTATAATCAAAAGCAATTTCCCGTACGTCTCGCAGAAAATTCTACTGCTCGCTCTCATTTCGTTTTCTGGTTAGTAATAACAAACAACATTCCTCAAATCGCATTACGTGTTTATTTTTAATTATAACGTATAGTTGTTTCTTACTGATGACTACACTACACGTCTGGTATCCGTGTCGCGTCTTCCCTGAGGTAGGGAAAATCAAATGTATAACAGTAAAATCCGGTTTTCATAACAAGGCAGAGAAAAAATTTGTAATGGTGTATAATTTCCAAGTAATAATTACGCCTTTTAAGAATAATGTAGATTTTAATTGCATAAATATTTAGCTGTTACAACTAACTTTCATAAATGTCATTAACTGACCACAGAATCATTACATTAAATTATATCATAATAAAACACTGAACAGGTACTAAATAGAATAATATTTCTGTCATAAATAATTTGTATCAATCAGTTTGAACGTTTTAACGTTGTCTTCATTTTTATTTCTACTGCCGCACAATATTGATTGCTTATGTAACTGTTGCCTTTCTTAAAGTTTTACGCCCTTCGGAAATTTTGTTAGATGCCGAAAAGTGTCACTTGATTTTATAAGAATACTTAAATAAAAAAATTGTGGATCATAAGTTCAGTCTTTGTATTACACTGTATAAAATTCTTTAACAATGCATCAAATTTATTCCAAGTAGGCAATTAAACTAAAACGTATACAGTAAAAGTTTATTGGATAAAGATATTACGAGGGTCATCTCAAAGATAGGTTTCCCTGATTTAGGAAAAATAAAAACGTATGTAAAATTAAAAAGAATACTATACTTTCATTAAAAAGCATGTTCTTATTTTTTAATATAATCTCCAGCCTTGCCAATACACTTTCTGTAGCGTAAAAACAGTTTTTCAATTCCTTCCTTGAACCACTGAGTGCCCAGATCTCACTACCGCCTGTTTCACTTCCGTATTGGGTTTCGAAACGTTGTCCTCCCAGGTGTTCTTTGAGCCAAACCGGGTCAATGTGAGGGATGGTCGAAAATCTCCCTTCGAAAGGACTACAACAAATTCTGCGTGACTTGCGAGGAATGAGGACGTGCGTTGTCGTGGAGCAGAAGAACATTGATGCTCAACAAACCTTTTCCTTTCAAGAACGATGTATGCCACCAGCGGACCATTTGAATGCTCATGCATTCAGGTCCGTACACAGAAACTAAGTGACGATGAATTTCAGCCGCTGATTTATTTTATTTTTTAGCAGGCAAACGAATCACACTACACAGAGTTTGCAATCGGACACGCTGGTAAATGGAACGTCGATGATTTTAAATTTCGTATTGTTGTTACGTTGCTACGGAACGCCGAGGTTTTGGCACTACTGCCAACACACACAAATAAAATTTCTCCAACCCTCGTCAGCCTCCTTGCACCATTTGCCTCTGAAAGAAAAAAATAGGGAAACTTACTTTTGATATGCCCCTTGCAGATTTATTTAGGTTGATTAAATAACTACAAGCAACTTTAAAGTGTTTATGTCACGGTGTCGAAGAAATTTATTGGCATCTTCAGAATATTTTTATAGAATACCCAAAAGACGGCACAGTGAGTTGTGTTATGAATGCCGCAGTAGGTCGTATACACTTATTCTAAGTGACAATAAATTATGTCAAAACGTTAACATTACACGTTACAGTACATGGTCACTACTAAACTACGGACTTGTTTCACAGCAAGAATCAAGATTCAATTTTACACACAGAATATTACGATAACAAATATCAATATTGTAGTACCAAATATTTGTCTATAATTGTAGTTCTTATTGTTCTTCATTTTAGTATTATTTACAATAATTTTAAATTAAGATCTTATTTCTCTTTAATTCGACCCACACCTCAAAATACCTCGCTCAATCCATTTGTGACATGATTGTGTACACATTTAATGTATACAACATATACTGTAATATATAGTTTTGAAACGTCGTATAATACTTTTCACTGCTTTTCAACTACGTAGTTGTAAGAATGGACGACTGTATGTTAGTAAACCTTATGCTGACACGGAGAATATCGATTTTCTTATGCGCTTACCAAAGTTTGTTCCCAGTAAATATAGTTACTTCCCATTGCTGGCTTATAATGTTATCTCTGTTTTCAATCTGCAGTAGCGTGCGGTTGGAAGTTTACATTATTAGCAAGAGCTTTTGTTTTGCCCTAAAATCTAATTAACCTTACGTATTGTCGTGTTAAGAAGTTTCGAAAATGTAGAATTAGCGTTCTATTTACAGAAGGAAAAGAGTTTCAACTATGACGGAAGCGGAAAAATTTTACCAGTAAATGTTTAATTAAATTTCTAAATTATATAATTTTAAACTGCATATTAAATTTTATAGTATTAATACGTTTGTCTCCTTGCATGTGTAGTTACAAAAATTAAACATTTATTCTATCTTAAAAGAAAGATTAAAAACTGAAAACTTCACTGTTCATTGTTATCTTATTTAAATATATTTAATATATGGTATTAATTGTACTTATTCATTATTCACTATTATATAATTATAATTTTAAAATTAAGTCTATACGGTTTTACTACAAAATTTCAAATAGCATGCTTATTAAATCTAACGTTATGATTTATTTTACAGATACCTCAGAACTGTAGAGAAAGTATTCACTTTTAAGAATACATTTAATAACTAAATTAATAATAACTATAATGGATAATTTTATAATAAGAAGTTTATTGTGGAAATACACATAGGATATATCCGTCACATGGTATGCTGGTACGTGAAGAAGCTAGACATCCGGGATTTTCCCAGTGGCAGTTGTTGGTGTTCTTATCAAATTTCTATATTTCATTTAAATGATAACCTATTAGAAAAATATAGCAGTTATTGTGTAACATCTTTTGATCGGTGTATGGGATGTGTCGTCGTAATAGAACAGGTTATATAGGCCCATCTGCGATTCATCCGATTTTTTCGATACCTTACACTTTATGACTGTTTGTACTGTTGCTTAAACCAGTGCAATCGTACCAGGGAAATAAAAATGACAATACAATCAACAGCATATTTGTAATACAAGTGTCAAAATGTTTTATTAATGACAATTATCACAAGTGATTTTAAATTTATGTTGTTTTAACTTTTGTGTAAATACAAAACTTATAATGGATTATTGTTAATAATTCTTAAATACTTGACATTCAAAATTATTAACATTTATAATTAAATTGTAATTTAATGACATCGTTGTAAATTAATTATTAATAGTATTATTAATACAATCTATACCGGGAGATTTTATTAATTTTACATTAGAAATCAAATGAAAAATAACTGGCAATACTATGACTGAATAGGTATCTGTAAAGAGCTTCTTAGCAACTGTTTCAATTTTCGTATTTCATTTTCCAACACAGAAACATACGTTTACTACTTACATTAATTTTTCTTAACGTATTTGTGTACACGCACGTGTATCAGATTTGATACATGAATACACTTTCGAATTTGCACTATAAATATATAGCCCAACAGCTCAGCATTCTATGCGTTTCCTTAATGCCACACATACGATTGAATATGATAAATCTAAGAGCGAAAATGAGCTACATTGATTTTTATGAGACAGTAAACAGCAACGGCGTTACATATGTGGCAGAAGCAGAAAGACTAACAAAAACAACACATACAGCGCTCGTATGTACGTGTATGTTGCAATGTTACACCAATGTTACATTTTTGCAAGTAAATTTTAAGCATTCAAACGACTTAGTCGATGTTGTGTACGGTTTTGTATGTGTGTGTTTGCGCACGAGTGCACTCACTCAAAGTGATAAATGTAACTTTTCACAGCTGTATACTTGCTGTAGTTACTCGCAGAAACTTTTTTAGCTGCAAAATTCTTGGATTTTGTTGTCCATGGCGTGTCCGATGTTATCACTAAATATATAAAATAATTCTGACGCGGAACAGAATTATTTTATTCTATGTTTGAAGCGTCCTATTTGCCCTGTGTAGATGTGTTACAGCCTGAGCAGTTTAATTTGTAAACACAGGTACATCAAATCTGTATACTACATAATTTAGTACACTACAAATCAGGTGAAGACAATTACACATATTGCAACGAAGATATTAAGATAGTGAAAGTACTTTTATAATATTAATAGTATATTAAATATTAGGGCAAAGACCTCATGTAAATACTATTTTACATATAACCTAGATCACTTCCTGAGTTTCGAATTACCCATCTAACATCCACCCCAATTATTAGAACCCCTTTGACGGTAAAATGTTATTATTCGGTTCAGGTGAGTTTACCATAATATTGTAGAGGGCACTTTAGTAAAGTGATTGAGTCAAGACTGATTTTGGGGAGGAAGCGGTTTACACACGGCGACCGAAATAAATTGCATCAAGACAACAGTGACCTCACAATTTTTCCAAGTCTCGCGCAGTTACAAACCTCCTTGAAATCAGGTGAACCGTCAAATAGATCTTTTTTCCTTCAAAGTATTAACATTTAGCTATTCGCATTTGATTGTAAGGTAAATAAAATTATATAAAATAATAATAATAATAAGAAGAAGAAGAAGACGAAGGAGGAGGAGGAGGAGGAGGAGGAGGAGGAGGAGGAGGAGGAAGAAGGGGGAGAAGAAGAAGAAGAAGAAGAAGAAGAAGAAGAAGAAGAAGAAGAAGAAGAAGAAGAAGAAGAAGAAGAAGAAGAAGAAGAAGAAGAAGATGATGATGATGATGATGATGATGATGATGATGATGATGATGATGATGACTTCTTTGGAAACAACTAATATATCAGAACATTACAGATTTCTGTTCTGCGCGTTTTTTTTTTCAAAAATTGTAGTTACTCTACAAAATTTCCTTACATCTGCCAAAGTATTGTCATATTGACAAAGTATTGTGTTGATATGACAACGTGTTTGTATGCAAAATAGTATCATTTTTCTCTTAATTTTATCGTTTTGCATTACCTGTTACAGAGGATGAAACGAATCTAAATTGTCGCAATATAATTCTTAATATTTTAGTGGACTCTATCTTTTCCATTTCATAAGCCTTTGAGCAAGAGAAATAATGTAATGCTTAGTGATTCCTGCTTCTGATTTCGACTTTGTAATGTCTGTTCTGTTATTGCAGATTTCAAGTAATATAAGGTGGATGGAAAACCTTAAATTAGAAAGATTTCGTTCTTGATCATCGATTGAATTTTTACTTTCGTAAAATCTCTGATGGAACTTCGTATGTACCGTTCCTGAAAACTAACAATACGGTATACGTATTTTAACCTCTATATAACTAATTTTTAGTTATAGATGTAAAATTACAATTAAACCCCTATATTTTATTATACGTTTTGACAGACGTATGTAAACATCGTTGTTAAAATTTATTCCCGGGCTGTTTGCCCGTAGTCCATTGTTTTTAACTAAAACAGACGTTTTGACAGTACCATCGACTGTCATTACCAGTGTAAAATTCGAACTTTACTAACGTAGGGTGGTACACGTTAGAGACCACAGTATCATGTACCACCCCACATTAGTAAAGTTCGAATTTTACAGTGTTGAGAGCAGTCGATGGTACTGTTGAATCGTCTGTTTTAGTTAGAAACAATGGATGACGGCTAAACAGCCCGGGAATGAAGTTTAACAACATTGACTCCGGACGTGCAAGCCTACGAAGTACATATGTAAACATCGTTCTAGCATACGAAATTTTAGAAACGTTTCCGTTTGTAAAAACTGAGCAAGGCATATTTAATCTGATTGAGTAGACAAATAATTGGTGTACAAAATTTAATTACACAAAATCCGTCAACCGAATAAAGTGTGATCAAAAGAATTATCACAGTTCATAACTTAACGAACTAACGTTAAGTTCGCTGTCCTTACTCTTCACATTAACCGCGTAACGACAATCTACACAGTTCCCTAGAACGTATTCGAAGTCAGTTAACATGCCCTGTAATAGTGTATGAGCTGCACTCCTAGTAACGTACCCCGGGTAATAAATAAACGTTGTCAGTAATTGCTGTTGCACTTTTATATACCTTTAAAAAAATAACGAATGTTTTAACAAGATTTAAACTTATAACTTATAAGACATTTAATTGCCTGTACAGATGATTGGTATACAACGGAGACTTAAGCAGTATTAAAAGTATTGTTACGACGGTCTCTCGGATCGTCGTATCGTACAGTGGAAACAAGATACGAACACCAATGAAGTCGCTAATTACCAACTCTAATTAGTCTCAAATAACAATTTGAAATCAACAAGATACTCTCCTATAATAGTTTTACTTAAATTTGTCCAGACGCAATAATAATGTCAACTTATTATAACGCTATTTAACACAATAATCACTTTCCACTAATCCGCAACAAACATTTGATCTGCACTCTACAATATCGCCAAGTGTAACCAATTCTAAACCTGCCGTAGATGCTTATATAGATCTCACAGAGGTTTCAGAATAATTTTCCATATTCCTGGCGGCGTACCAATATAATTTGCATAGCTATAAGAGCTCTGGCAGTCTGGAGGCTATGTGAGAGCACGACTTTGACAGAGACGCTGGATCCGCTCGGCTAACCAAAAAAAAGAGTAGAATGACGCTCTCGAATTTCCCGAGAGCGTTACGTAATTCTCGTAGCAATATGAAGTTATGTAATAGCTCTATAGTTAATTTCAAACAATTAACTTTAAGAATATAATAAGTAACCTCGATCTTCATAAGTCTGTGTTTTGTACTTGAGCGAGATAAATGTCCCTCAGAGTGATCACGGTTTACCATTTAATACGCGTTTACTTTACACCTGTAACTTCAAACTTTTGGAAGCCCAGTTTAGTAATAAACGTAATTATGCAGATCATTATGTCCTCACGCCTAGTACTTTGAGCTAATACCTAATTCCTTTCCATTAACAATAGATCTAAAAAAATTAAGATATAAACATTCCCCTACAAAAATTTGGTAGCTGATTTGAACATATAATCAGGGAAAGAGGATTTCGATGAAGAAGTGTGACAGAAAATAGGGCAATAAATAAATATAGCTTTATGTGGATAGTTTTTCCAAGCAGTCTACCACAACTAACGTTCTGAACATTAGTGGTGCTGATTATATGGTTCTGACGACATTCGTCTCTTTATATCTGTTCAATGCATTTAAGAAAATATTTAGTGCTGCATCTGGTACACAGATTTTGCGGATCGTACGTATCAGATCAGATCCCTTCCAGTATAAACGGACATCATCAGTTACAAGAAATAATATAATAATATACTTGCTATAAGCCTACCTCTTTAATGGCAACAAACACTTCCAATCTAATAATAATTATAAATACATGTAGAACTACTTTTTAAATTTGGTTCTTTGATAAAAAAAATAGAGCTTTATGCAAAAATCATCAAGAGGTAAAATGTAAAACACCGGTATATTTAAACTAAAACAAATGAGGCATTTCAGTAAGGAAAAGCGTTTTACTTGTGGTAAGAATTGTAGTAAAAATGGGAAAATGAAATTGGAATATGCAGATCAATTACAGTGCAGTCGTAATAGAAACTGAATTTCATCACAACGCTAAGCAACGTAATTCTTAAACTAATAATGTTATTCCGCATTTCTATTGCGTTAAACGTGTACTGTATTCGTAAAATTTACTAGAACATGTAAATTACATAAACAGAAAATTGGATAATTGCGTAATAAAATATAGGTGTTTGACTGAATGATAACAAAAGCAAGTATAAACCAGAAGCCCAGAGAATAAAAAGCGAAAAGAAGTTATACGTGTTTATAAAATTCTAAGTAATATTAGAATTACTTTTTCCATTTTCCAGTATAATATTACGAGCCGAATCAGTATTTAAGACGGTCAATATGATAAAACATAATGAGTGTATACTTTGCATCAGACTTGGAAAGGTAATAAAAATTTTTAACTTGTTAAATTCGAAGTTAATGCAGTAAAAACTAACTGAACTAACTGATTAAAGTTAAAATAAAAAAATAACTGGTGAAAAGTAAAACTTTTTTTTTGGTTACTTTATTCAGCTAACTACTTTGGTTGTTGAAATAATTAAAATCAGATTAAAATATGTAATTAATGAGTTTATAGACAACTTTAAATATTCATAATTTTACGGTTATTATTGTAAAAACTTATTAAATTTTAACAAAAGCTACATTTCAAATTTTTTGTCATTTTCCTTGCTTGTCCCTTAAAATAAGTCCAGCAACATTAAACAGCCTTTCGCAGTGTGCACACTTGTCTCATACTTCACAAATAAGCTCTTCAGCAGTGGCCTCAGGTCTCCAATTTCATTCGCTTCATGAAATATCTGACAAACACAGCCTCCGCTAATTTAGTGATCCATTTTCGGACATTGTGAATGACCTATTACTAATACTTGAACACGTTATGAAAAAAAAAATCAATAATTGAAGAGTCCTTTTATAATACACTTTTGTAGGCAAATTAGAAAAGGAATATATTATTTTTATTTTTTGTATTCTTTTTATATATCATAAAGGTAACACATAATGTTATTATTTATAATCTTAAAGCGATCGATTTCGGTCACAGACCATCGTCAGGTTATATAGCAAATTTGTGTTCACAATATTATAAAACACTATTCTGTGTAAGTATAAGTGTAAGTATAAAATACATCACATTATCATTAGTATATATTGTGTACATAATAGGGAAATAACTTTAAGCACATTTGTGCACTTTCTATAGGTTGACTAATTCCCCGCTTCACAAACATTTGTTAATTTTCTTTCTAACAGATCATGTTTTACTTAACATTAAAATTTTCTAAAGTTAAGATTAAAAGTAGTAAATAGATCGCCGTTAGTCGCTTCACTTAGTCTGTATGCGAAGTGACATGCACTCCCGTGTTGACAAATTTCCAACATGAAAATAATGCTAAACGATTACTCTTTGAGACAGGTTCGGGATATCCAGTCTTTAAGATGTAATATTTTGTTAGGTCTAGACAGAGGGGTGAGACACAAGTTGAGTAAACTTTGGATCCATCGGTAAGACTATTCAAAGAGCATTAAAAAATAAAGTTAGGTCAAAAACCACACTAAAATGTTATAAGGTTATGGCATTACCTTGTCGATGTACGGCCCAGAATCATAAGTCCGCGAATAGCGGATGTAAATCGTCGCGGCAGAAATAAGGTCTTGAAAATGATGAAAACATGATCACGCTAGCTATGCTTTGCAGTGAGGATACAAAAAGAATTTTAAACATTTGATTTAAAAATTGGTTTCAAAAAGTTGGTGAATATAAGATAGATGGAGGGAACAAAGATTCTTCGCATGGAATAGGACTATACCTCAAGCCGCATATTTTTATGCTCCTAATCGTTATGTAGGAAGGCTTAGACAACTATGTTTTAGTAATGAGATTAGTTTCAATTCAACTTTAAGTATTTGTGTATCAACAATATTAATTGTGTACTGACTACAGAAAATATGTATAATGTCTTTGAAACCGAAACTGATGTCTGCACCTATTACTGGATAGAACAAGATTAAATTTAAATAAACTAAAATAATGAATCACTAGTATTCAACAATATGTACTAGTCTTCTACACTGCAGTGCACAGAAAGCAACCACTACCGCACTCTAAAACCGATTTACTGGTGTTACAGTTGTTATGATTTAAAAGGTTGATGTTCTTTCCGCTCACTCAGTTGACATTTTAACATCGTTGAGTTACGATTCCACTACTTCCAGAGAATAACATTACGGTTTCCGTTGTTCTTTGATTCCCGGTTTTCCACACGAAATGCAGTAACAAAAAAGAAATATGTAGGTCAAACCAATAATGACTCTAGGTTTCTTCTTTATAGTTGGAGTCTGCTGCGGTTTATTTTTCTTCTAAATAAACAATTACATTTAAAATGTACGTATTTATTTGTTTTAATACGTTATTTAATTTGTATTCTCTTTCTAATGAACGATTGCTGAGGTCTAACAGCTTCCGGGTAAATTCCTGGTGACCACAAAGTTGTTTTCACTAAGGCTTTCTTTCTTACATTTTTCTTGGTAAATTTTGTTTTCTAATGTACAGGAAATGGAAAATCCGCCCTGTGTGGAGGTCTGCACTATGATCACAGACTACTAATTTTGTTACGACGGTCTCACCGATCGTCGTAAGGTACAGTGGAAAACAAAATACAGACACCAATGAAGTCACTAATTACCATCATCTTTAATTAATCACAAATAACAGTTTGTAATCAGCAAGTTATTCGTGTAAATTTGTAAATATGTGACTATCATTACCTCAGTATGTGACGTAACCTCAGTATAACTTCTGTTGGTTGATTCTTTTGTATACGAGTACAGTACGTGAAAAATCGGGACTTTTAAATATACTGAAATCAGGCTCATAGAAATATACTGCGATTACATAAACAGAGTAGTATCATTGTGCTCCATTGACAGGAAGAATATTTTGTGATTACTAAAAGATTACCACTAGTAGCAAAACATTATGGATTTCGTAGCTCATTATGTACGAAAGTAAATAGTTGAGTCAACACATTTTAATAATACTTCCCGTCCTACTGGTTGCTGGTTGTTTAAAAAAAAGTCTCTTATCACAATTACACCTCTTGGTTTATTTAGTTTTTGTGGTGTAATTGCAAGGATCGTTACTACGAAAGTTGTTTAACGAGGATACACTCCGCCAATGTATTGCAGATTTCGAACAATCTCCGGACTATTAGCCGTGGACCCCTTCTAAACAGACGTTTGGTCTCTCCTCTGCAGGTCATAATAAGTCTGCAAACTATTCACTAACTAACACGGTCTTCGCCAGTTAACCGCAGTACTGGCCGTGGCAATTGCCACCGTGTCACTTAGCGAATCGTTTGCAGATTGAAAATGGCCTACAGAATAAAGGGGGAAACGTCTGTTCGCAGCAGCAGGAGTCGACAATGGCCTAATAGTGTGGAGATAAGTCAGGTTGTTTCTAACAATTAAAACGCTAACTTTGGATATGTTCCGTGTATTACTGAACTGTCGGCATCTTACTCTCATAATCTTATAAACGTATCAGCAATTTTGGTTTTATAGTTTTTTCCAAAAATCATTGTAAAATGTTACGCAAGCGATATTTATAATTCCTTCTAAAATATTAAATATATTTTTGAAGCATGTACCGGTACGTCTCAGATATACAGAAAGGCACACAAATGTACATACATAATGTGTATATATATATATATATATATACACAAATATACTGTTACGTGTTTATATACACAACAATCTACGTGTTTCTGGGCTATAATGTTACTCTACGGAGCACGGCTATAATGTGTATGTTCGTACATATTGCTGCTACTTTGAGATGAAGGACAATTACGTGACCGTAGCCGAGACTGATCCATATTTCACCAGCCTGAACACACTGAGTTCAAGTCGGCACACAATTACGCTCTAGTTTTCTAGTAGCGTTGCTGACGCATAGTATGGATTATTCTGGCATATCAGCGCTGTATAAATACAGGCTTTCATCGACAGTCAGTTTGGTTATTGTCGGGCGATTTACACAGTTTTTCAAAGTGGGGTATTAGTAAAAAGTGATTATAGTGTGTAATTCTTTACAGTTGATGTTATTATTTGTGTAGATAGATTAACTTGAATTATTGTACGAGTATAATCTTGTTGAATAACTTGTTGTTTACAAACTGTTAATTGTGATAATTAAAACTGGTTGTTAATGATTTCATTGGTGTGGCGTAGTTTGTTTTCCACTGTATCATATGACGATCAAGGAAAACGTCGTAACAGTGGGTCGGAAGTGCGACAGAACCGTCAACAGTAGACACTTTATACAAGACATGTGTAATTTTTTAATTCTATTGCAGACAGAAAAACGACAGGATGAGAAACGCAGACAAGAGGCGGAAGAGACAAAAGAAGAACGCCGACGGGAAAGGGAAGATAGAAGAACGTAAGTAGGAGGCAGAGGAATGGAAGCGTGAAACAGAGAACATCAAAGAATTAATACAGGCGCAGAAACAGATGTAAGAAAATCGTACCGCACAATTGGGTCTCCTACAAGATGAGCTTAATAATGTAATAGTACATATCTTCACAATAAAGTTAACAACAAAAGATAAAGATGAAGCACACATAAACTAACACCAGAACACCTAAGAAATGAATGATAACTGAGTAACTGTGTACAAAGTATTATATAAGGTTCAAGAACTCAATAAAACAATTAATGTAATTAACTCAGTAAACCAAAGAACAATAAGTAGTGATAAAGAAGAAAGTATAGAAGACAACTTAGTAACGTGATAAACCCAGTAGATATGGTAAGTGAGGGTTATAAACAAGTCTAACAACGAAACCACGAATTAAAATAAAGACGTGCTAAGCAACAAGACAGTGAAGACCACATTAATTACAAAATAACTTAAATGCATGAAGAACTGAAAAGAAACAAAATTAACAAAAATAGTCATTTTTTAATAGAGGTCAGAATATTTTACCTCACAGAGTCCACCAATTAAATAAAAAGCCTTTTTCTACGTCAGACAATATATTACTTAAAAATAATTAATATTTTCAAGGAATAAAGGGAAATCGAAACAAAAAGGAAATATTATCATAAATAAATCATTGGGAAATAGGGAAATAGAGAATGCAAATTTAGGAATTATAAATGCAATAACCTGACAAAACAACAACTGATGATGACAAATACCAAGAAGAGAGGATCAAATGACAAAAAAATGTAAATAGTTATTAGTAGACATAAATATAATGTACAAATGTTCAACTTAGTATGTAAGAAATAAGACATTGTGTATAGCCTTAGATTAAAACTATGGGGAGGTCTGCAAACCTCAAACAGTTATTTTGTATAAGTGAACTACAGACTGTAAGTCATATAGAATTACAAATATAATAATATTGAACAATAATTATAAAAATCAGGTAGTGTAACAGTGTAAAAAGGTGAGAACAACAGTGATAGGCTTCAAAAAGTAAAAACAGTGTATAGTGTAAGTGAATAAACATATTTACAATATGAACATTGTATGAAACATGTAATTTATATGAAACAACAAGGTGACTAATATAGTGAAATAAAACCAAGGGGAAATAATTAAAAAATAAAGAATCTTCCGTTACAAGCTTATAATATAATAGTGACGAAGATACAATAAGATTCTATGGAATCATATTAATTATAAATTGTGAAATCGAACCTGTGACCCATAAACGTATCATTGCCAAGACCTGAAATGAATGAATTAGTGTTTTAATAAAAAGGAAGGTATTGTTGGAAAAATATTAAAACCAGACAGAACATGTCACTTTTACTTCTGGATTTTATACAAATTAAAGGCAGATACGAGACGAAATAATACAGAAAAAACTATGGAAATAACTAAAAGGAGGATGTTTTAATCGATGGCACAAAAAACTTGAAGTCCAGGAGCGAAGGATCAAGAAATAAGCTTGTAAAGAAAACTTCAAGATTGGTGAGATTTCTTCAATGATCAACCAAGATATTTGAAAGCATTTTAACATTTAAAGATCGAGTTACAGCGATATGCTATCACGAAAACAATAAAAACTTTATAATAGTGAATACTAATTGTACACAAATAATTATTATTATTAAGAGTTTCTTTTTCAATTGTTCATTTGTTCTTTTGTATGATCCAGAGAACCCACTGATACCCAACATACATCAACAACACCTAATTACCAAACATTATTTATAAATATTATGTTTTATGATATGTTTACGATTTGTACTATACTTTGGCATGACTAGTAGATGAACCCTGAGATTGAAATTTTTCATGCTCTACAACAGAAATGAGTTTCGGAAAGAGTAAATAAAAATAATTGAAAGTAAGACAAGAACGAAAAAGGAGTTGATTATTTATTGTAACATAAGAGTTTTTTTTTTTACAAATTGGCTCCCATCGCGGGGCTTAAGAGAGGGCAACATACGACATCAAGCGTTTTCTTTTTACAATAAACAAGTTAGTAAAATAGCGGAGGTACAAGAATCAATGACATTAAAAATAGCTGAGGTAGAAAAATCTGTCTCGAATTTTGAAGAATCAATGTCTACAAAAATATCTGTCACAGAAGGATCCTTGTCAAATGAAATATCTGCAGTAGAAAACTCAATGGTAAATATAAGAAAACAAATTAAAAGTGAAGTTGAGCAGTGGCTGAAGACACAACCAAAACAAATCTCTGAACAGACTGTACTAATGATAAAGACAGAAGAAGACACAGAAAATAAAGCAATAGAGAAAGTCACTTTGCCTTCAATAGGGACAGTTCATGTCAAGGCTACAACCTTTGACGAAAGCAGACACTGGGCGACGTATCCACACCAATTTGAAGCTGCTGCATGCGCAAATAATTGGACAGAGAAAGACATGGCAGTTTCACTCGTTCTCGTTTTAAAAGAACCTGCTGGAGAACTACTACAGAAGTTACCACCTGACAGCCAGAACACCTATGCCGAAGTGATAAAAGCTCTAGAATTACGGTATGGTGATAAACATTTGCGAGATGTGTACTGCACTCAGTTGAGAGCAAAGCGATATCAGTATCGCAGTATATTTCTATAAGCCTGATTTCAGTATATTTAAAAGTCTCGATTTTTTACATACTTATATACAAAAGAATCAACCAACAGAAGTTATACTGAGGTCACGTCACATACTGAGGTAATGATAGTCACATATATACAAACTTACACCACACTTGCAGAGATCTCTGTACAATAATGTAGACAACAATGGAGTAAATAAAGCTTTTACAATGTAGACATAAATGTAAATACTTCTTTAAACATTTGCATGCTACCATTTGCCACGCATTTAACATCACTAGCCTGACTGGCCTAATATAAAAATAAAAACAAACGTAGTTCCTGTCAATGTCGATGTGACTCATAGAATCTGAACTGTAATTAATGTAATCAAGTAAGCATGGTGCATCAATACTAACAACAATGCCAATACCAATGTTGCAAACTATTAACACAACAATTACAAACGTGTGTAAGTAAAATGCTTGTGTAGGGGACTGTATACCGGTGATATAAACTATAATCAAACCGATACACGGTACCATGGTACCTTACACGGTATTTTAAACGTTTAGTTTGTGTTGATATTGTGGGTACTACAGACATGTGATATGATAGTATATATCGATAAAAATTCAGTTGTTTGCATACTTTGTTCACTTTCTTTTATAAATATTATGTTATATTGAAATTAAATATTACGTACAAACTTAAAAAAGGTAACTTCCTGTCATTAATATACGGCATTTGTCACTAAGAAATCTGTATCCTTAAGTCGAGGGAACTTAGTCTGACTGGTTAAATAACATACAGTTTTTAGATGTGTTACATATGTTATCATGTCATATTTTGTTACTTTACGTAATGGATGGGTTTCTGTGTGGGGGTAGGGGAGTGTCCGTGTATCTGTGTCTGTGTGTTTCAAGTGTGTGGAAACGAGTCGATATGACTTTGGGGTGAAAAACATAAATCTACAGACACAGGCGTAGGTCTGTCTACCGCAGTGATGGGGGAAGGGAATTACAACATTTGCTTTACGTTTGCTGTTTTGTCAGCAAGTGAGAAATATAATTTAACGCAAAACTGATATATTTGCAAACTCACATACACACATACGTTCACGCACATGAATTGTATTATAAGCAACTTGTATTAAGTGTATACGTTTTGACCTGAACCTTAACTATAATTGATCAAGGTAAGTTTATAACAGTCCAATGAAATTGTCATTCGCTTACTGTTTGCGGGACAACATAGATTAGACTTATGCAAGGGTTATGTTTTAAGCGTTCTGACGTACTCTCGCTAGTGAAAACCTTTTCTTTTTTGAAACTTACTTTTGTGGAAAAATATAAAAATAAAAGTATTTCTTCTTCTTCTTCTTCTTCTTCTTCTTCTTCTTCTTCTTCTTCTTCTTCTTCTTCTTCTTCTTCTTCTTCTTCTTCTTCTTCTCCTGCTCCTTCTCCTTCTCCTTCTCCTTCTCCTTCTCCTTCTCCTTCTCCTTCTCCTTCTCCTTCTTCTTCTTCTTCTTCTTCTTCTTCTTATTATTATTATTATTATTATTATTATTGTTATTATTCTTCTTCTTATTATTATTATTGTTATTATTCTTCTTCTTATTATTATTATTATTAAAATACTGTAATAAATTTATTTATTATAAATATTTAGTTTATTTAAAGCAGGAGAAAATAATTCTTATCCTTTCTTTTAAGATTACTTAAAACTTGTACTAAACTATACAAGTACGATAAGAGTCCTAGCCATATTCACTCGTTCTAACACACACACACACACACACACACACACACACACACACACACACACACACACACACACACACACACACACATATATATATATTGCAACGATACGTTTTAGCATAAGTATATGTATCAACCCCTGACTGAGGTATGATAACATACGAACGCACGTATGAGATATATAAGATGTAAATAATAAAAATAATGGAATAATTAAGCGTTAGATATAAGAGATAATAAAAGAAAGAAACGTAGTATTTAATTTTAAAAAATAAATATTGTAAGTGAGCATGTATATTGAATTAAAAGCTTCGTTGGTTTTTAATCGTAGCAAAGGGGAGAAACTAACACGCGCCGACCGGCAAAGGTGACGTCAGACCGACATGTTGCCGCTTGTGTATCAGTCTGCGTGTGTGTGCTAGTGTACATGTGTAAACGAAAGACAGGTTGAATTATACATACGAGGGTGAGAGAATTTTACACAGTTTTTTTAAATACTGAACGGAAACCAGAAGTCACACGAATCAGCGACATATGTAAAAACATAGCTAGCGCCTGGTGCTATCATTGAAGACTAATTGGTCAATGATCGTGGGAACCGTTCAGCCACCGTGTGAAATTTTGCCATAACCGCCATAATTTACACACCTTAACATTGATAATTTGCATAAATGAAGTTTAATAATATACCTAACGATTTGTGAAATAATATTTATAAAAAAGTGTGCGCTTCATAGAAAGACGCGTAGGTTGAAATTAGCAATTAAATCGACGCGCAGACCTGTTCAATGTTGTCAAAACAGTTTCCAACAGGAATGGAACGACGTCAGCAGTATAAAACCCCAGCGAGCGACACACTCTTTCTCAGATGAACTCAGAAATAGTACTTGAAATCCACGCATCTCGCAACCGCGAATTTTACAAAGTCAAGTAATGTTTTTAAACAGTATTTTATAAATTGAAGTGCGATGTAACCGGCACTACGTCGGTGCAAGTATTAATGGAACACGAGTTATTTTAAAAGACGATAATATCGAATATACGAGAAGTTGTAACCACGATGAACTTCAAGAAGTAGCATAGAACTTCGAGACATCTACGAGGGACAAGATAAGAAGACGAGAGGAACCAGAACAGAATACGAGAGGACGCAGGGACTGCCACATGCAGCTACATCCAGCCGTACATCATCACGACCAGAGGTCCACGTCAGAACTCAGCATCCAGTAGACGATGAGAGGAATTTCAATAACGCAGGGACAGAGAAGGTGATACCGAAGAGGATCAACAAACTCGAGAGTCCAGATGACGGTAACAACAAAGTTAAATGCTTGCAGAAAAATGCAGGTGAAGTCAGACATTTATTTAATATTATAAATGACCCTGAGGTCTATCGAAAGAAGCTCTATATTCCATATACAAGTTTACAAAAACATTAGTATATTTTAAATTTTAGAATGAGTAATAAATAAGTTCCAAGAATAATTGAACAGAGCATATAAGTTAAATTTATTAATCTCATAAATAAATGGTCAATATAGAACCATATTGTATTTTATATTTTATTACATATTAAAATTGATGATTTTTAATTAATTGAGACATTAATAAGATAATTAATAAAAGTAATAAAATGTTCTCTATTAGTAGTTTTAATAATTGTTTAATTAATTAATTGTTTTATTAAGTGGTATATAATAAAAACCACACTTGCAAAGCCAAGATAAATAGTCAATTTCAGACGTATGAATCACGTATTATATTAAAATATGTGTTATGTATTATATGTCTATGTAAATATTTCAGGTCATATATGTTTATGTGTGTATAATATGTCTTAAAATAAGAGATAAGTTTTTAAACACGATATAATTACATTATATTCATATCGAATATAAGGGTTCAAAGAATAATTAACCCACACAAAATAATAATTAATATGATGATTTGAATTTTTTAAAATAATAAATCAAATGAATATGATTTTATTAACACAGTCGTACTCATTTCACAACCAATACTAAATCCTCTGTACTCTTTACTTGTATTAAAATTATATAACGATATTCACATGCTTATCCCCACTCAATCAACGACCAAAGCCTGCGACCCAGCTGGGGAACATCAAGGTAAATACTGCAGAAGAAGAGTATACCTTCGAGACGTGGGTAAGTGGGCACAAATGAGTAAGAGCATATGTGCAAAAGTATGTGTCTAAAAATAACGTTGTAATATATATATATATATATATATATATATATATATGTTACCGTTAAAGTGTATACAGTTATTTCATGAAATAACTAGGAATTTCATGAATTACCTGACAATGTTATGTAAAGTGTTAAATAAATACACTATTTCAAAATTTACCTAGTTATTCCATTAAATAACTAGTTGTTTTATAAATTAGCTGATAATAAGCAGTTAAAATCTTTAAAAAATAAATTTAATATTACGTCTAGATTAGCGGAACAGCAATAAAATAATTACACAATATAATGTAATAGTTCGTGTTTATTTAACTGAATTTTAAGTTTTACAACTTAGGATTATATAAAAAATTACTATTTTATCCAACACAAATCACATCAAACGTAAAATAAATAATTTATGGTTTACTAATGATACCTTAATTTATAATTTTTTTTTAATTTATAGTAATTCCTTAATATAACTATTTACAATTTTTTTAGTACTACAAACCTTATTAAATCTTGAAAAACATCCGGAATAGTGCTTGGATTTTACAATATCATAATATATTTTTAATAATAATAATATAATTTTTTAAGAGTTTATATTTTATATTCGTAATTTTAATTAGACCTGCTGGTAAAAAACTTTTACGTTGCTTAAAAAATATTACAAAAACTTTATTCAAAACAAAAAACATCAAAATATAATCAATATTACAATAACTACAATAAACCGAATAACTACCAAAAACTTCCTGTATAGCTCTTAGAATTCTAATTGTAAACTGAAATATTTTTTATTAAAGTTTTATATTATAAATTTATCATTTACATTAAGTGTAAAAACTTTTTATGATATTGTACTTAAAATATATTTAAGAACGTCAAGAATATTTTTTGAATACCTGACTTTATTAAAATTGTCATGTAAAAAGAAAAAATATGATGGAAAATAATAATTACTACAACATTTATTAATAATAAATTAATAAGCATATTAATTTTAAGTTTTATGAAATACCTTCATTTTATTTTTAGTTATTTATTAGAACAAGGATTTCTGAGATGGCACTTGGAATTACATTGTATATTATTTTTGAAACAGGCACAATTATTATTATCACACTGTGTTTTGCATGAACACTTTTTAAATTTTTGTCCAGTACCGGTACTTTGAGCTGTAGCAACAGACCAAAGTGATGGCTCAATTTTCGGAATTTCTTCAATAGAAATTAATTCTTTCTCACATACCCTGAACTGAGACCGAGAGCACAGCTGCTTGATTTGGCCATTCCTTGTTCCTTTTCCAACACCGGAAAAATCCTTCACTGTCTCTGGTGCAGTGTCGCATTTGCACGTTTTGCAGTTTATCCCCGGAGGTCCCCTTTCTAGAAAAAGAAAATTTTATATCCCATTTTAACACATTTTCAACAGTTTCATATCACATAAACTAAAACAAAATAGATATTTCTCTTTATTTAGAATGGTATTTCTTATTACAGAGCACAGAGCTTGTTTTAATAGTTTAAAATTTGATATTTCACCGATAAATGGAAGTTTACAATCTTGAAGATTAACAGTAAATTTACAGGAATTACTGACGTGATATAAAAAATGGTTAGCAAAAAGTTAGCAAATTAGTCCATTTTTAAGACTATTATTCTCCTAATTTTTTATCGTCAATAGATAAGTCATTTCAATTGTCTTATTACGTTAAATCCTAAAGAAAGCTAACACCTCGGCGTGACTTTGAAGAATCAATACCTTAAGTAACATCATCGAATTCCAAATTTTCCACAAGTTCAGCATTTTGAAGCAAATATACTGAAAGAAACCTAAAAAGTCTGTCTTCCGTTAGAGAGTTTATCAGGTAATTATTTATTCGTTTACGTATATTAAAAGACCATTTAGCACGTAAATTTGTAGTTATCATACAGAGAAATATTCTCAATTAAACGTCTAAGCTGGGAAAGAGCTACGACAATTAATATTGTCTTTTACGAAAAAATGTCAAGTACTTTCGTGGAACATGATGAGATTTCTATTCCAGTTCGAGTGCTTTTCCAAATTATTGAACATCAACACACTCCTCCCTTAGCTTCTCGTATACCCAAAAAATCTCCCTGTTGTGGTGTTTTAATATTCCAACTCATTCAAGATCGCTAACCAAACTATATACTGTATATTCAATTTCATCTATTTTTATACATATACCGCTACTTACTTCTTACACGGTCGACTCTACAAAGTTGTAGTTTCATTATATTATTTTTTCATTACTTGAAAACAAATTTCATTCAGCTAATGGCTCAACGTTTTTTTGGGTACGTTGCACAGTTAATGTCACAAAAGAACTGAGCTGAATGTAGGTCAACAAGCTGCTGTAATGGCTGTACATTGTTTATTACCTGCTGATGTACACTCTCTCATTTATTTCTAAAGAAGTATTTTTACACTTATTTTTTCCTGTTTATCCTCTTGGTGAGTAAGTAGATGCGTTAGCCTGGAAATAATAGGTGTCCGCTACTGAATGGAATGAATTGCTGCAACAGATTATAGGTAATATAGGTGAAACATTGGACAACTTTACAATTACTGAATCTAAAGTTAACTACAAATGAGGACGCATAACGACACATGCATAACTACGAATTCCTTTGTATCACACGTATAACTAGAATGCTCCCCTAGTTGTAGAACCCGCTCATTATTTTGAATAAAATACCTTTATCATTACATAAACTCAATATTAGATAATTTTATAATTATGCTCCAACTATTTTTTTGTAATATAATAAATGTAAATAATAAATGCGTGAACAATAAATATTGAGAAAATGTGTTCAGATTAAATGTGAACTGTGTGGACTTTCTGGAATACGTCAAAAGTATGTAGTGGGAGAGAAAGCCTTCCTCAGCACATTTTGAGCGTCAGCAGAGAGATCGTCTACTCAGCATTTCACTTTAACAAATGTCTTTTGTCCTCCTTACAATTTGTTGTATCTAAGTCAATTCCCTCTATTTACAAAAACGCGTTCGTACTACATTATGTCACCGGTTCACTCCATGTTACCACCATCATAAACATTTTATTTTATTTTTAAAATTGTAAGCTGTTGGAAATATGGTACCGTGATGATGAATCCTGGATCTAAATTTTTTGTTGAATTCTTAGAGAAAACTTATCAATAATTTGATAATCCCTGTTTAAATCTTTATCAAAAAATAATACTTTCCGGAAAGTGATAGCAATGTGTGCAAAGTTCACTTCACATCAATTTTAAATAAATAACAGGACCTTCTACTGCAGAAATGTTTCTTCTTTGTACACATTCTAAACGACAGAGACTGACTATTATTAATGGGTGAAAATGGGTCCACAGGTCTAAGAGAATAAATTAAACATACGGAAAAAATTTTATTAACATTATTTTTGTACCCTACATGGCCAGTGAATGTTGTTTCACTTTTTCGTAATTTAAAAGCGTTCATAATATTTTAAGCAATTAATTTAATTTATTTCTATGCATCATTTTTCTTTTGTGTTATTAACAATAAAATAGCAAATATTAGAAGTGAGCTGAGAAATTATCGTACTAGTTTATTACCGTTCAAACTAATACTTGGTTATTGGCACACATTTATACAGTTACATAAGCGCTGTAAAAAATTACTGGTAATTTTACAAACATACTGAAAAGTTTAGACACAACTAATATTAAGAAAAAATTGTAAGATTCCAATCCTGATCCCAATCGAAGATTTGATTTCATACCGTGACTCTACAAAAAACTGGAACGGTACCGTCTAATCTGATCGTACTGAATTCGTGTAGGATGTACGAAATTGAAAACGCAAAGGCCTATTGTTTTTTTTTTGTCCCGTCTAAGGTTAATTATTTTCTGAATTATTTGAGTCTACGCTTATAACCAATGTCATTTCTTTCACGTTTTATTGCTGTACATGTTCAATATAAATTGGTTATGTAACTAATTAATTTGTTTTTTAATATTTTCAATATCATTTTGGAAGCTATTTTTAAAAATTTCAAGACGCAGGTCAGTGTCCAGAAAATTTGTCTGTTAGGTTAAATTTTTATTCGTGATTAACTAATTCCACTATACCTGTTGCACAAGAGTATTGCAATTTGCATTCAAGGTTTGAAGTTTACTGAGCGATTAAGAATTAACAAACACAATCAAAACACGGGTACAGAAGTAACAGTTTAAAGACAAATTATAAAAATAATGATACTACGTAGGCCTACATGAGCTACGTAGGCGTTTCAACTATATTATTTTCATCTGTCGCATGTGTAATGTACCTTTACATGAAAACAACGTTTTGTTTTGCTTTGTTTGGAAAATGCGTACCTAAATCACTACCGTGCCAGCAACACAATAGAATACGGTATTTATAACGCATTCAGCATTAGTGTAAAGTAATTATATTATTTTCAGAATTTCTTTCCGTTAAATTAATTTCCATCCTTTAATTAGAAAATGTTTTTCGTTACACCCGACAAACTAGTTTATATAAATCCGTACAAACGAAATGTTTTTACTAAAATTTGTTCGTTTTACCCGAGATCGTTATAAGAAAATTACACGATATTTTGATTATTTTGATGATTTGACAACACTTCAATATAGCTACTTGCAACTTACTATTCCAGGTGATAATTTGTTATTAATATGGAAATGTGACATTGTCTAGTTATTGTGACATCATGGTGTAAACAAGAATCTAAGAGTTAGACTTAACTATACATATTTAATTTAAATATACGCACTGCAGCTTGCATATCTAATAATCATACGTACTTATCCACCACATACAGCTGATTTTTCCGGTTAATTATTTTAACGCAACGTTTATTAGCTCGTAGATAACGTAGAAATTTTGGTTGTTCAATAAATACTCTGATGGTAAACGATATTTGTACACTTATCTCATGAAAACTATTGCCTTCATGCCAACGTATACCTTCTAACTACGATTCTAAAAACACTGCGACTTTTGCTGATTACACCGTATACGGCATTTTGTGAAACTGTCTTCGTAGATAAAGATTTTCTTTATCCCTGTATAAGTGAAAAATTGATAGAAATATTTATTTACTTAAAAACCTTTGAGCTTTTAAGGTAACAGTATACTGTAGTTAGAACAGTTAATAACTCAGTGCACTAACGTAAGTATTCATCTGGATTACACAATGTATCAGCTTCGTTGGTTGTACAATTTGCTGTTTTTGCTTTAGCAACAGTCTGTTAAGTTATTACACTGCCTAGATTCTGTACACTGTTGCACCAGCTGTACATAGTAACACCGATTCTACAAGTCATTAGAGCGTTTAGACTTTTGGTAAATAATATTTGATTTGCGTGTTGTAATATAATAATAACAATAATAATATTAATAAATTGCTATATCTTAATTACGATTATCTATACTTAATGCTTAATGAAACGAATATAAAGTGTACGGTAATTTGGAATATAACCTAGTCTTATTTAAATTACAGAAAAATATTTGATCACCAAGTGTAATGTCTACCGTAAGCAAAGGACTACGACTATTATTCTTATACTTGATCACTGTGTTATTGCAATCAACAACTGTACACGCTTTCCTTTCGAATGTACCATATTTTCTAACTTTTGCCATCGTCACACTTGTCTTAAGGAATTCTTTCTCGGCAAACATCTGCCATTCATAAAAACTTCTGCTACAAAAAACGTCAGCATAATCCGTTGTACTGAAAACATTATCTACAATTTAATCTTTTTTCTTCCTTCAATATTATAAACTTTCTTTTTATTTGCTCTTAACAAAATTTTAACATTCTTTTTTTTTATTCTTATCCAAAGTAAATAATTTTAACATAAGGCACTTTCCGTCATTAAACCACTATAACTTCTAAACCCACAAGTCTATTGTTTACTTAAATTAAAATTGAATTTTGTTATTCTTTTTCTTTTTTTACCAGGTAAATGAATAACTAGTCATGAATAATATAAAATACTGACTAGAGTGTAAACAAATGGATTTTGATACAATGCAAAGAAAATGCAAACAGAAATATTTCTTACCATTACAAAACCATAATACATTTACATTTCTGTAATACAAAACACTGTATTACAATCGGAAAACAAAATGAGAGC
Organism: Magicicada septendecula; assembly: GCA_034769895.1. Taxonomy (NCBI): domain Eukaryota; kingdom Metazoa; phylum Arthropoda; class Insecta; order Hemiptera; family Cicadidae; genus Magicicada; species Magicicada septendecula. Next base: position 116,668,783 of record CM068374.1, on the reverse strand, counting down.
AAGCAAGACGAGGCAGGAAATTGCACTGCAGACATGAGAGAAATTGCTTTTCATTACAACACTGAGAAAGTATTTGTTATACAAATAATGTTATTCCTTGTTTCTCTTTAGCTAAATCAGTAATATATACAATGTGTATCTGAATGTATGAAACATGTGGTCTAGTGTATTTTCACTTCATTGTTCAAGTAAAGCAATTTAACTTCAAGTTCAAGTTCATTATTTAACTTTTTAAACCAATGAATTTTTAAATCAATATGTTGAAGTATATTTATATTTGACGAGGTTTGTTAGGTAAACCGTAACATGAAAAGTTATGGTAGATGAGCACAGAAAAATATTAAAAGTCCATGGTTTCTCCATGCGGGTCTAATAAAACCTTATGTTAACTCTGTTCAAGTTATAAAAATCGTTTGTTTGATTATAAAAGAATTTATAAATGCTTGTTGCCTGACTTACTTTTCTCATTGAAATAGAATCAATGTAGTGGAAACAGAATCAAAGCCGTATGGATGGTAACTATAGTATTTATGTTTTTCAGACGATAATTAAAACTTATTCTAGTATGAATGAACTATTACGTTACGCCCAAATCCACTATCTAGCTGTGACATTCCCACAATACATTATGAAAATATCAGTATGGTGAACCATACATGACTTCCATGTTCTAAGATTTATATTTAACATCATTTTCGAAATTAAATATTTCTATATATACTACGTAATTCTGTCTTCAGCCTTAACCACAGTATTGTGATTACTAACGTATACTACGTCACGCTAGGGCACTCGATTTTCACTGATGATGACAGTCGATGGCTCTGCGGAAACGTCTGGTTTTGCAGGAAACATGGAACCAAGGTCAAACAGCCCGGGAAGGAATTTTAACAACAAACTACTTCTTTGTTGCCATTAACGTAGTAGGCCTACATATATAAAAATTATCCCCTTTACCTTCTACTGTCACATTCATTTATAGAAAATTACACCTCCCCCTTCAACTACCCTTTTCATTTATAAATATTTTATCTACTTTTCTACAGTGGATTATTATGACCTCCTTTTCAGGATATTTTTGTATCAAAATTAAGTACTTTACTCTGGTTAAAACATAAAACGTTGCAGGTAAACTACCCCTTCCTCTTAACAGATCTTCACCAAAATCAACAGACCTTGAGTCCTCTACAACTCAGTCACATATGCAAAAATTTATTTGGTTCTGAATTTGTGGCAGTTATGGTTTGCCATACAAAACATTCTACACACAGACACTTTTCGGAAATGAATTTTCTTCATGTTTGAGGGTAGCACAATCAAAATCAGCCTTTTTCTCGAATATGATTCTTCTCACCATCACCATACTTCCATTTTCTTATGGAACATTGAAGTAAAAATGATATTCTCGGGAAGATGGATATGACCGTAGAAACTGGATAGTAAATAACGTTTTACGTCGTTAACATGAAGTGTAAAATTAAAACTATTCATAAAGGGACCAAACCTACAATACAAAATAAAACTTATTACGGCTTTATACTTAGCGGAGCACAGCTATGGAGGTAATAAGCGAAACAAAAACCGTTTGAAGGCAACGGAGATGCACTCATAAAGGTAAGCTGTAGTTTCGAGAATACCTCCCATCAAGAAGTAGGAAGACTGACGCGGTTATTCTTTTCAAGTGGAATATTACAAATATAGTAGCCCAGCGAATGAAATGAACAATCAAAAATATTATTAAAAAATAAGTACAAAAACACTCTAGTAATGAGAATCCAAAGGATGAAGCGAAGGGATAACGACAAAGTTTTGAAACGCTGTTCCCTGGAGGGAACAGAAAGCTGACGATCAACTGATCGACATGACGCATAGCAAACAAAATGGAGCTTGGGTGGCAACAACCTCCTGAACCTCCTGTGTAACAAAGAAATCTAAACTGAATATTAAAATACTATTATTTAAATTTATTACCCAATATTTCCGGCAAGTTTAATAAAGTTTAAATCACACTAACACAAGTAATACTTCGTCTGAATTATTTACAGTGCATTACGTCTTACCTCAGAGTGAATGAAACGTTTGTTCGTATTCCAGTATAAAATGTTTTATACAGTATATCAAAACGTTTGATCGTCCATATATAATTTCATCTGTCATCTTAAGGTTTAGTACGTTTCTGGTAAAAACCTGTTAGTATTTCCAAGAAACGTTGTTAAAAAATTCTTTGATAATTTTGAAATGAACATTTTCATTGCACGTTCACTGTTACATAAATTCATTTTCTACATGAAACAATAGAGAGCGTCTCGTTTATAAATCGTAGCTATTGGTTTATATTTAACTCTTATTATTTTATGTACCACGTCGAAGTGCTCTAAATAAATCTGCGTGTCATCGTAAAATACGTATTACCTCACCTTTCGAATTCAGCAACAAAGTGCGCCTTAAAATATAGTTATACATTCAAGTAACATAAATAATTTTAATAAAAAATAAGTAGGTGCCTTGATAATGGATAAACTTCAGATTTAGAAGAATTATTTATTATAGGTCCTTCTAAAGATCCTAAGTATTTTAGAACCTATTGTTTACTAAGTGTAGAAGCAATACAATTGACTGTTATACTAAGCATTAAGTATTAGTTATGAATACTAGACGTTCTTGTGGCACAGTTATATAAAGATAAATAAACAGTTTTATTTAAGAAAAGACGAATAATACAAATATTTTAAATTAAATATGGAACATTGCACTTCAAATAAGAAAATATAATGGCAGCAGCAAAATGAAACACGAATTGCTAAGAAAGAAGAATTGCTAGAGCTTTATTAGCTTCTCATCGCTGAGAAGAGAATTTTTGCGAACAATGTCAATTTATTTCTTCAGAATTAAATTACATTTCTATTCTGCAATACCACAATTCCGAAACACACAGCACAATATCAACAATTGCTGCACACGGAACACATAAATTAGTTACATATTATGCAAAAGTGGATTTCATTGAATTACTAGCATATTTTACTCACATAAAATATCATAATGTATTTCAGTGCACCTGTATTCAAAAAGAATTTGTGTTATTTATCAACTGTTTAGTCAGACATCATTTACAAGTGGACGAAATCAGGTGTTTTAAAATACCTGTGTGCATGCGTGCGTAATTCTAATAAAGTATAAAAAATTATTTAAATTTAAAAATTTTTACTTAACTTTGGTATAAATTGTAGTCTACTCTTTAACACTTAGATCGTAATTTTGGAAACAAAATTTTAAGTGGCGTTGTAGTTATCTCAAAATGTTGAATAACGTTATAATACTTGATAGTTCTCATAAGTCTTACAAATCCTGATACTACATGACGTTTTAAAATTTAGTTTAAAAATTTTGTATCGTATTTAGAATTTCTATATTTGGAATTTTATAATATATAGAAATTCTGTATTGTATACCGAGCCTCGCGGACCCTGTGCGTTAAACGTATGACACTTTTTAGTAATAATATTACTGTGGAGTCCCGTGCGTGCAACCGCTGTGAAAAATAAAACTATTATTGTGTGTACGCACATATGCGGCTAACCGTTTACTGTTGCAACAGATGCAGCACTTTTATTGGTTAAGTCTTCATAAAAACCGTATCGCTGATGTTCGCATAGTGTTTTATTAAATTTAATAATTCCTGTAGCTACTATCTGACCATCCATGATGTGCAGCTTACAATATTGCATGTTTTTCATTCCCGTAAATGGTTACAAAACAAATGTGAATGCATAAGTTGTATTCACAGCGATATTAAAAGTGACGTATACAACAGTCTGGATGTGTACGGTATGTGGGAACATGACAACAGGATTGTCCATTTACAAAATTCTAGATTTTACGGATCACTGAAAATTGAAACGAAAACGTTAAACTAAACCGCCTGGGGGGGGGGGGGTATTAACGAAAATATTTCTTACATTTATCTAGTTCAATCGTCATACACACGTGTCCACTAAAATTTTTTTTCTCATTTCTAATGACTGCCTTATAGCTTAGTTTTCCATGTTATTTCGCTTGTTGAGAATTCAATTACGTTTTAGTAACAGCAAATTACTACTGTTACCAAATGTTAGCAGAAGTTATTTATTTAATAAAATTAATTTTGAGTTGATGAAAATTTTCAATTCCTCACAACATTTCTCAAACAATAGAAATTATTTCCAATTGGTTAGTGACTGCCAGTACCAGTTCCAAGGAGTGTATCATAAGTCGAAGTCATGTAAACACATTCAGGACAGATGCTGACTTTCTGTTTTACATTAACAAACTATTCAACCACAATAACATTATTTGAATTTTAGAAAATATTCCGTTACGGTTTGGGAAACAAGAAAATGAGTCTTATTTAAACTTGAAACAACCAAAGAACTACAGTGTTAAGTTTGTGTTTTAAAAAAGCTTTGAACTTGAAAGTTCAAACTAACTGGATACACACGCCCACTAGCTTTAGTACCGATTAATAATGTTTACTATGAGAAAATAATTCTACCACTTTTATAACAAAACTTTAATTTTATTTTCTTTAAGGAAATACATATTAGTAGATTAACTTTTTTAATTAGTGGAACCTGCTATTTTTCTAGATCGTGTATCACAATGGAAATAAAAACTGTGAGTTCGTGAACGTGAGTCTTTATTATGACTTCCTACATATTCTTAAGATGAAGAACCAATTCACTTCAAATACACAGAGTTTCTTTACTAAATATTCTGTCCCTGTGTATCTCAAATCAAAAGAAATGCGCAAGTTACAAGAAAAGTTATGTAAACATCTTAACAACAGCTTACCTATGTTAACATTTAACTACTAGTTGATTTTAATGTACGACATTTCTTTGTTAGTTCTGGTTAAATTTTACTAGTAAAGTTGTTTTTAATACTCGGCTTTAAGTTTATTCCTTATAATAATTTTAAAAGTAAGGACTGTCTTGGAATTGTTTAATCTGGTTTGTATGGAAGTAACGTAACTCCTATTGGTTTTTAATTATGTTCCTATTTTAAGTGTTTAGTACCTTTAATGTAGAATTGAATGTATCAATATGTGTAGCAAAAATATATTTCATATTTCTAAAGACAACAAAAATAAGATCTTTTAAATAAGTAAGTTATGTATTGAAATTTTTATAATTTTATTTCATCTATAAGTATAAGTATTATCGACTTGATTATAACTTCAATCTCCCATATTGGAACCTATAGGCTTTCATCTTAATAGGAACACGTGTACGTAATATGTGGAGATTGCAGGTAAAAAAAATATTTTTACAGCCGAATTCAACAAATAAAAAATTAATTAATTCAAGTTTCTAAAGGTAGCATAGATACACACACGAAGTATAAAACTATTTAGTAGAAAAGGTAGCAAATGTAAGCATTTGAACAAAAACCTCCCCATATTAAACCACTTTCCTCAATGTATCTCTGGGATGCATGTCCCATGAATAGTTTAATATTTGTAGTAATAACTGTTTATTAACTGTGTAGCATTCCAAGCGTTATAGCCATGGAGAAATTAAAAATTGTATCATGTGTGTGTGTGTGTGTGTGTGTGTGTGTGTGTGTGTGTGTGTGTGTGTGTGTGTGTGTGTGTGTGTGTGTGTGTGTGTGTGTGTGTGTGTGTGTACGTGCATATGTCGGTTGGAGTACGCGTTTAGCCATTTGCTACTGCCGCAGATGTAGAGCTTTTATTGCTTCCTCCCTAACAAACAATTACCCGCGTTACCGTACACTTTTATAAATTTCGTTGTGTGTATGACAACTGTGGAATATTCCGTAAACCACATTGAACATTTTGTGTTTATTTTGTGCATATATATCAGCTCGCATATATAGGCCGGTACGTTACAACAAGTAAAGCGTGCTCTCAGGAAGGCAAGTATCTGTGTATATATATATATATATATATATATATATATATATATATATATAGACTTAGCGCCGCATAATTTCTTCATCACACGCCAATTTTTACCCAGGGTATCTAAAACAAATTTGAGGAACTTGTATAAGTACATCTTTAGGTGAAGAAGTTATTTTGCCCAAGTTATGGTGTGTCAGCGTACGAAAAACTTATACAAATTTTTATACATCGTATTTTTGCTGTACGCTGAAGCCAGACAACCTGTTCGATATATACAAATGTATATAATGAAATATGGGTAGTTAGTCGGCCATATTGGCATTCGTAATAATTATTCTATAAAATTTGTAACATGTGTAAAAAAGACAGACACTACAGAGGAAAGTGTGTTTTTATTCTGTTTAGTTGGTATAACGAAATATTGGGACCTGCCATAATTTATTCTGTTTAGTCGTCTCGTGCGGTAATTCGTTGAGTTTGCTAACGTGTGTGGGACAGAATTTTGTAATTCGTATGAAGTGTTTGTGATTGCAAGTCGAAGTAAAATATGTTGGAGGCGCTAGGAATAATAATGAAAGGTAAGATGATCATTTATTTAGTGTATGTTGTCCGTTGTTTGTAGGAAATTAGCTGTTAGGTTATGTATGAATGTCTCGATTACTTTGGGTTGTACACTAGGCCTACCGGTTGTTATAGACCCAACTATACATAATATCACTGTGTTCTGTCCAAAATTTAATAATGGAGCAAATTAGCATTCTAATTTAATTAAAACAATATACCTAGGCTAACGCCATGCGTTCTTATGGGAGTAAAAATTTAATTTTTTGTCTCCGTAAATAGGTTCGACCGCCGTTTAAAATTATTTTTCTCGTGTTTATATAACATAGAAGAATATAATAAAAATATATCAGCGCAATATCAGCATTGATGAGAATCTTCATAATTACCCAAGGGGTAATTAACTAATTTTTAAAAAAAGTCCCTGTAAGGCACTGAAGCAATTTAATTAAATAAAGTTTCTTTATTATAGATACTCCTGTAAGTCTGACAATTATTTTGTCTATTTCTTTTATGAATTTGCTAACTGCTATAATTTTTTATTGTTCGACTAAGCTTTTCGTCATTACTGACATCTTCAGGTCTTAAACAACCTTGGTTGTTTATTGGTTGTTTAAGACCTGAAGATGTCAGTAATGACGAAAAGCTTAGTCGAACAATAAAAAATTATAGCAGTTAGCAAATTCATAAAAGAAATAGTAAGGATGGCTGCTAATTTAAACAATACGAATTATTTTGTCTACTCTAGCCTACCTATGTATGTGTAATGTATCCAATTTGTAAATCATTTTATTCGTAAAATGTGGTCCTACCTAACACAAGATGGTACGCCTTACTATAATATATTTAATTTGAACTCTGCTCGTATTTAACTAGTTACAAATTTTATTTAATTCTTCAGTCCAGCTATATTACTCTAAATATACTTTCAAATTCAGCATTTTTCATAAAATTCATAAAAGAAATACGTTAGGTTATGTTTCATGTCTAGATTACTTTGTCGAACACGTATCTGTTATAGAACCAACTATGCCTAATAGCACTGTGTTCTGCCCAAAATTTAATAATTGAGCAAGTTAGCATTCTAATTTAATTAATACAATTTTATTTTTTCATTATTAGCGGGCCAATTTATACAAAAACAAAAATTCTGGAGTTTTGTATTGTAGTGTTTTAGGGTAAATAGAATTGCCATAATAAATTTAATACAGTAGGCGTATTGTTTTGATTGTGAAACAAAAATCATTTGTTTGATGTTTTAATTCAGTTCACTTATCCCCAATAAGTAAAAACCTTTACAAAGGTGCATAAGGTATTATCATTTGCTTTAAAAAATTGAATTCCAAAATAATACAAAGACTATTTAAATTAGATTTGTTCCTTTACTGCATTAATAAAACCTGTCATATACGCGTCACCTTATGCTACATAAATATCAAACACACTTAGTGTTCCGAGTTGTTAATACAATAGTGATATAAATATCAGGTTACTAAACCTTTACACAGAATAATTTTATTAGATGCATTGTTGTAAAACTTTAATATTGTAATTCCTGCTTTGAAAAGTGCAGGGTAAAACAGAAAAATGAAAATATCAGAATAATAATATTTGAATAGAAATCATAGATTCTTTGTGGTATACAAGAACATGAGTATTTATTGTATTGTATGCAAGTTGGATGTCATAACATAAAATTATCAGTTAAGGATAGTTCAGTGTTTAGATAAGACTTTGATTCTATAACCCTAGGACTAGAATAAACTTCCAGTTAGTTTTGTGCTGATGTATTATTAACAACAGCAAAGTTCCTGTGATAATAGAACTGATTTCGCTGAAAGATTAATTATGTTAACAAAACTAGCAAACTAGCAGGGCATTAGCCGATTAACTTACAGCGGAATAGCCTGTAAGCCTAACCTAACTCTGAAATAAAATGAATTACTTTTAGGAAAAAATCAAAATTTGTTTGTGTTATGTAGGCTTGGGTGTTAAATATAATAGGCTAAGTTCTTTATCACAGTAAATTGTCTCTAGCTCCAGATACTTGCATGTCTACATCAATTGTCATATTTTACTTTTCAGATGACTGTGAAAGTAGGCCTAGGAGACGTACAGCAAAAAAAGGTACATATAGTTTTAATTGTTATTTATATTCAGTGTATAAAAGCACCCCTTAACTCTAATCAACTAAAAATATAAAATTAATTAACCCATTTTTGAAAAAGACCCTGTGAGGGAACTGACTCCAGTTAAATGAAATATGTATTCTGTATTAAATGCTTATTCTGTATAAATATCAAGTTACTGATACCTTTACACAGAATAATTTTATTTAGATTAAGTCTGGCCTATGATAATATAACTGATTTAGCTAAACTTACTGCGGATTAGCCTGTAAGCCTAACCTAACTCTGAAATAAAATTAATTACTTTTAGAAAAAGATCAAAAGTTTATAGGCCTGGGTGTTAAGTATAATAGACTAAGTTCTGTATCACAGTTGAATTATCTTTAGCTCCAGAACTTACACCAATAGTGCATGTCTACATATATTTTCATACTTTACTTTCATATTTGACTGGGAACGTAGTAAGTTCAGTGTTAATTTATTCATGTTACCTTATATTTGGTGTATAAAATCACCCCTTAAACTCTAGTTAACTTAAAACTAAGATTAATTAACTGATTTTTAAAAAAAGTCCATGTGAGGGCACTGACTGCAATATAATTAAATATTTTTTTTTATTATAGATACTCCTGTAAGTCTGACAATTATTTTGTCTACTCTAAAAAAATTCCATTTATTACTTTTATGGTGATTCATGTATGAACATTACATAATTTTAATTTTCTTACAGATGTAAGACTGTTCCCGGAAAATGTATGCGATCGAATTTCACAAGATTTAGGACACACACAAGTGTCTGATCAAGTAAGTTTGAGTGGTAGATTAGGCCTGAAATTTATGCTAAATTTTGTTCGTAAATTCTGCCTAATTTTTTGCCAGTAATTTAATCTATGGCTTTGATATGAAGTATAAAATGTCTGAAGACAAGTACTAAGCCTTGAGTTCCTACTGAGTACACCCATTAGCCTATAGAAATATTAGCTAGACTGCGTACGTTTTCAATTGTAAAAATGAAATAGGCCTACCTATATTTGTGTAATGTATCCAATTTGTAAGTCATTTTATTCGTAAAATGAGGTCCTACCTAACACAAGATGGTAGGCCTTACCATAATATATTTAATTTGTACTCTGCTCGTATTTAACTAGTTAACATATTTTATTTTATTCTTCAGTCCCACTATATTACTCTAAATATACTTTCAAATTCAGGATTTTTCAGAGAAACGTAATTAATTAAATAAGATATGACTTAATAAGTTAAGGTTAATTTTAACACCTAATATAACAAAATTTATAATATAGGCCTATGGCTACTGTAATACGGAAGCAAACTGTTGTAATATTTTGTACACATAGTTACTTTCATAACATCGAGTCCATTAAATTGTAATTTATTTGACATAAAAATTTTATTTTAACACAGCTCTGCTTTAAAAATTAAGGACTAACATTTGTCAGGTAAAAGAAAAAGTGAAAAGAGAATTTGAACTGTGACTTCTTTAATTTTTGAGTTAAAAAGCTTTTTAATCTCGATTAAATTTTTTAATAAAATTGTGCTGTTTTTAAATTTTATAATATTAACTTGCAGACAGAAAAGGTTTTGCTGGTGACTAAAGAAAGCATCGTTCTTTTACCTTATGTAAAATTTATTATTGCATGCAAGTCTGATTAAAGCTCACTAAACTAAAATTATCACTGCTTACAGCAGCAGGTTCTTAAACCCGATAATTGATGTAGGCCTATAGTGTTATTTTTATTTAATTTCTTATTATCTGTATTTATAATCTGTAACTTAATGTGTAGAATTGTATTTATATTGTTTAACCTCCTAAATGATACTCAACTAATATCACATGAAATTTTAAAAAATTAGTATCTTAATATTCTAAATTTTATGGGGTGTGTTATACTTAATAGTAGATTTAAATGATACTGAGTATGGATGAATTATCCGTAATGTATTTGCTAGTTATAATACCGTTATAATCTGGATTATATTATTCAATGTTAATCATTTGAACAGTTTTTGTTTTTCGAGTTTGTGTGATTATATTAGAAATCTTTTTCAGGAATCTTCAGTGCAGGGATGTAACCAAGCAATAGTGACTTGAGTTCATTTAAATTAAAATAGATTACTATAAAATAACTACTAGATTATGCTGTAAATTTAATTTTTTTTAGAAATTTACACAAAATCCATTAACTTTTTGTAAATTCATAGTGCTAACCTACAAATATTGTGCTAGGTTAAGTAAATAAATTATTCTCTTAATTATTAGCTTAATATTATTATAATTATTAACTTAGTGAAAAATTATGTATGAATTTTGTAATGATCTTTCAGGTTCCTCCTGAACTTTCCAGAATTGACTGGGAAAAAATGACTATTATTGCACCATCAGTAGTATCGACATCAGATGATATTGATGTGGAAAACATATGAAGTGGAGAAGGTAATATAATCAAAGCAATTTAGCCTATAGATAATTTAAAATTTTTTTTTCTGTTTGTGAATTTTGTAACATTAGCATATTTGATTTAATGTTTGTTTCATATGTAGTGTTAGGTTTACCTAAATTATCTTTACTTGACAAACTAGACTTGTATAGGTACTTTAAATCAATTAAGAAAATCAGCTTTGAATGTAGCACAATTAATTCATACCATATTTCATTAATGTTTTGTTTTCAAAGCATTTTTTTGTTTGGGTGTTAGCCTATTTAATTTGTGTTATGGCAAAGTTAATTTTCTGCATCAGGAATGTCCTATTTCATTGAGCAAGCTTTATAGGAGATTTTGAAGTTTGTGATAAAATAGCCATTAATGATTGTTTTGTCTTGTTAATGACAACAATATAAAGTTATTAACAGTCCCATTTACATTTTAAATGAGTATATTTAGTAACATAGTAGTTGGAATCATTTTTAATTAGTAGTATTATGTGTCAATGCTTTCAAATCAGGGGCTTCCTTTGGAAAGTATAATCATATGATAATTTTAAGATAAGTATTGTTAGAAGCTCTAAATAAGTTTGTTTATATTATTTTTTATATAAAGAGTTTTGGAAGCTGCTGGAAAACAAAAGTTCTTAATAAAGTACATAATTAGTTTAATAACATTATTTCCCATAAAATTGCAATTATTTCATTTAGTAATTTGCACTTTTGTTGATACTGGCAATGATAATTATTTTTCTCTGTTAGCTAAAATTCTTTCTTTGTTACAGAGTCCATTGTTGTAGAAGCTCTTATATCGCCAAATGATTGTGCAAAATTTATAAGTTTGGAGGTAAATTTCTCCTTATAGAACTGCTGTATTCTTATATAGTTATCTCTCTCTGACCTCTATTTTGCACTATGAGGTGTACACTTATTTCCATTCTTATTTGGTATTCTTTTATCTCTTTCTACTATTATTTAGTTACAATAGTTTAATCATAGTAGTCTCTTTATAATTGGTTTAGTGTTTTTTGTACACTGGTCTGTCCCTTAGTGTATATCATTGACTAACATTACTTACACCTAGTGTCACATGACAGGTGTTCTCAATTACGATTATAATACATTATGTCCTTTCTTATAATATTCTTATACTATTACAATAGTGGCATTACACCTTACTTGTGGTATAGACATTAACCTTTTACTTCTATTTGGTATTATAAAGTGGTTTTGTTCACGTTTTACTTAGTGAATCCCCTTTTGGTCGGTTTTGGTTCACTTTATTTACTTAAATTCTTATTTAAAATCCATTTTGGGTATCTTATATTGGTACCTGTAGAAAGCTTATCAGGTCTTCTTGGTTTAAGGCACAAAACATTTTGGTTTAGGTAGGCTTTTCCTACTGATAGATGTGAATTTAGGTGAAATTTGTACCAACAATGTGTATGTTAGGTTGATACAAATTTACATTCTTTTAACCTTATTTTCTCAAGTTTGGTTTTATTAATGATAACTAATAACTCTTTAGTTATTGCCTTTTCTTATCTTACATGATTGTTTGACTATTTGAGTAATATTTGTTATTATTATGAGACAATTTTAATACTTCTTTATGTTACATGGGTGCTATGCATAACATGTTACTATGCTTTTATTCACAGCTTCTATTCAGTTAACAGTATAGTTACTTTCATTCTTTTATAACATATCTTGTCCTATACATTTATAATATTATCTGTTGTATATTGTACAGGAATGGGTTTCCTCTCCTTAAAACCCCACTGTTGTGTTTGTCAATTTGTACATACACCTATGCCAATGTGTTTTGAATTATTTTAATTATGTAAATCTCGGAGATATTTGGAGTTGTGGGATGTATTGATGTAAGTAATTAATTATTAACTTAGCTCTCTAAAAACTATCAGTGTTTGTGTACCTGTAACTTAAATAATTAATGAGTTATTTTATAATTCCGTTCAACCCTATTATACCTTGAAGAGAATTCTGTCTAATTTTGTATTTTTACTCTCTCTCTTTGGTGTCAGATAATTCCGCTATAAGCGCTGTAGTATCGGCTCAACGAAACTTATAGGTTATTTCAATGTTTATGTTAACCAATTATTCTATACTTATTCAGTTACTTTTTTATTCCTAGCTCATTAAACCATACTCCAAATAACAAGATTTTGCCAATATATAAAGGTTCTTTATTTGTTTACTTCTTTAACATTGAATAATATATGTTCTAATTAACATATGCTTGAGCTATAGATTGTATGAATCGATTGTTGATTATTCTGATACTTTATTTAAATTTAGTTATATAGTGTGTTTTAATTTGTAATTAATTTAATTCAGGGTGTGAAGGTTCTTGTAACTGTGGGGAAGATTAAAAATACATAGATAAGAATGCAAGATTTACAAATTTAAAGTGTTGTGTAGTTAGTATGATTAATATAATAATAATTTACCAGACTAGAACGAAGCCAATCGTGTAGGCGGTTGATTGATAAATTTACTGTTCTGGACAATTATGCCGTACGATTTTCTTTCTTCGATTTAATAGAATGGAATTCTTCTCCTGTCCACTTCGGAATTACAGCTTTCTGAATTGGTTTACAGCCCGATTGATGCTTCTTCTGCAACGCCAGGATCCAAATACGTTCTTCTCTTGGTTGAAGCAATTAGTGTTGTTCCGTGTTTTTGAAAGGTTATAACTTCTGGTGTAGTGAATATTATTAATTGTGATACTGTTAATTCTTTCTATTTGGTTTAATATATCATCAATTCCCTTCGGATATGGGACAGTTCAAGTTCTTCCTTGTATAATCCAGTTATTTATTCTCTATTGTGATTTCATACTGTAGTGTTATTTGGATTAAACTGTACTGGTGATAGTCATAAACATTGTCATTAGGATTTTGTGTTTTATAATCGTGTCTGATGATTTAAAATATTCCGATTAAATAGATAATTCTTGGGTTTTTTAATCTCATCACATTCAGATCATCAAAGCAATTATTGTCAAATTAACAACTTCCTCTTCTTCTGTCGTCCCTAGCAACACACGACTTCTTCCTTCCACATGTTTTGAATATAGTGTTTATTTCATATATTTTTTGTCTATTCCTTATCAATTTGGTATCCTATAGGAATGTAACTTTACCGATAGTTGCTTTATTATTTTCTACACATATTCTGCTGGTTTTTTGATATAAGCCGGTTTTTTTCCTTTTTTTATATTTAATCCACTTTCGATATTAAATGTTATTAACCGATATCATGGCATTATGGTATTATCATAATTTGTATAAATTTTATTATATATCATTATTAATTTAATGTTTTTTCTAGCTCTTCAAATCGTATTCATTAATTATTATTAATTGATGTACCTAACCTTTATGTTATGAGTGGTTATATAGTGGTTTTGGCTGTTAGGCCTTTTATTGTAAACAGATCTACCTGTGTTTATAACTGGTACACATCTATAGCCCCTTTTACATAAATTCATACATATAATTAAATCTTAAATATTAACATTTACATAAACAATTATTTTTTCCATATCTAATAACAATTTTATCTTGACCTATGGATCACATATAAGAAAATTCAAATCTATTAACGTTAATTAGCTGCTTCACACTTCATTCTACAACAGTCATTGAATAATACATCTTGTTTCATTATCTTTCATTAACTCAACACATATTTGGTATAACATAACGTAAACTTTATCATAACATTTGTTGTCACAAAATAATACCTCTTAACTCAAAATTCTTATTTGCTATTAGTAAATTATTGTTTCATTTTTTGTTTGTTTTTCATTAAACATATATCATCAACTATTGTCTAACTTACAGGTTCGGTTATTCTTGTTAATATTACCTTGCATCCTTATTTACCTTTATCTATGATTATAAATATAATTATTAGATCTTTGTTCTATCATGGGGTTAAATATTGACTTGTTTATTATTCTGTGAACCTTGTTTTTATGTAACTTGAGTGCTAGCATTTCTGTTGCGTTACAATATTGGTCATCTCAGTTAGTCAGTTCTTGTCCATCTCTTCAATCTGTAAGTTGTTCAGTCATTGCATATACGGGTAAGATGTTTTATAGTTGACTGGGTCTTGGAATCTATATTTTATGCCATGGTTGTTAGGTGTCTTTCTCGTAGTATGTTTCTTCCTTGTCTTCATTGGTTCCTTACTGACCGAAAACTATTGGGTTGTTGGTTCCTGTGGTACAACCATTGTTCGGTGCATCTTCTTTTTCTTATAATATTATTTCACTTGTTAGTTACCATTAGTTTTATTAACTCTTATTGTTGTGAGTTTATCCTTGGTGATGAGTAGCTCATGTAGTTTCATGCTTGGCCTTTTAGAAGAAACACTTGGTTTGTCTCTTTCACTCAATTATTGACATGTGTTAATATTTTGGGTTACTGAAATATTTGGGCTCATATGTCTCGTTACAATATTAACTGGTTGTAGGCATATAAACTTATACACTGTTGTGAGAATTGTACAAAAGTACCTTTAAGCTAATTTCAAAACACAACATTTCAGAATTAGTCACATTTTTTTCACTTTATAGGCTATGTCACACCAAAAGAAAATGTACAGGTCACTTTCAACAACAGTTGACAACAGCTGACTGAATATTATCCGATGACAAAATACTAAACAGATGGGAGATAGTCACACCAACCAACCATTTTGTATATAGTCTTTAAAATGAGATTTTTTTGCTTGTACACGGAAAACCTGGATCACTGTATTAAGATATATATTTTAGATATGTAGGTCAATTTATTAATTTTGAGCTATTAATTTAGCTAGTGCTAAGCTTTAAAACACAGTTATTTGTATGAAAGAAAAGTACAATTTTGTAGGCCAAGTAATAAATCCAACTATGATTCTGAAAAATTGTCACGGGTAGGAAAATAAAAATAATAATAATTCACCGATCTGAATGACGTTTTACAGAATCGTGATAAACATAAAATTACTTTTGATAGTGATCCCATGCTCATCCCAAGTTGAAACTTTCAGAATATGTAGAGGAAAACAATATCTTTCACATATATTTTTTTGAGAATTTTAAAAATACAGTTTTTCAAAATTCAGTAAATGCAATAATGATGTGTTTATAAAAATATATATATTTTCAACTAATTATGTTTTATATCATATGAAAGCCCTTCAAATGAACTCGATGTCATTGTTCTAGCTTAATTAGAACACAAGTTGTGAACAAATCAATATTGTTGCGCAAGTCAAAAATTTTATTTATTTTTTTCATTTTTGAGCACCCATTACTCAGTAACCTTTCGTCAGAAAAATGTGAAAAAATTGATTTGTGTTACTATTTATGAATACTACATGCATACTTAATTTCAAATAAATCTAAGAGGGTCAGGTTGTAGCACTTGTTGATTTGACACGGAATATCTCTTAAATGTAACTTGAAGTTTTCATTTTGTTGTAAACATACCAGTCTAGTTTTTCTATTTATAGTTTATGCTTTTTTTTTTTAATAATTTCAACTAATTGAACCCCTAATCAATCCTACACTCCCTCGCAGAAAAACCTATATTTAGTTCATTTATATTGTCATCTGAGTTTAGTTATGTTTGATGTAATAAATAAAATGTTTATTTCATCAAATTTTTTTTCCCTTTTTGTAATTATGTTCTTGTAAATAAATATTCTATGTACTTTATGAATGTAATCTTATAGTTACTGATAAAGTAACAAAGCCCAAATGTCTGTGTGGTATTTTTGTTGTAATAATATTTGTCTGATATGTATTATTTTTGCAATGTTTTTATGTATCTTCTATGAAGAAATAATTTGTTCATTATCCTTAATAATAATTAATTATTGATACCTTAGAATTGAAACTGTTTTGTATAAATTTTGTAATAAAAATCAATGTACTTGTAAGTCTTTTTTTATCAATAACCTATTGAAAATAACACATTCCTTGTGCAATGCAAGTAGGCCTACCAAATACCTACCAAAAATGTATATCCCCAATTTTTGATAGAATATTTGATTTTTGTTGCCATCAGAATTTTACTTTGATTTTACTTTCATGTTCCATAAGGAAATGGAAGTATGGTGATGGCAAAAAAAATCGTGTTAGAGATTTTTGCAGATTCTGATTATACTACCCTCAAAACATGAAAAAAAGTAATTTATCGAAAAGTGTCTGTGTGTCTGTCTAGATTTTTTATGGCAAACGATAAGAGCCGCAAATTCAAACAGAATCAAATAATTTTTTGCATACAGCCCTGAATTGTAGAGTATTCAAGACCTATTGTTTTTTGTGAAGATCGGTTAAGATAAAGGGGTAGTTTACCTGCAATATTTTATGTTGTAACAAGAGAAATTTTTTCATGACGAACGATAACTGCCGTAAATTCAAACAGAATCAGATATTTTTTTACATATGTGCCCGAGTTATAGAGGACTCAAGGCCTATTGATTTTGGTGAAGATCGGTTACGGGGAAAGGGTAGTTTACCTGAAACATTTTTTTGTTGTAACGTAATAGTTTACCTGATAATTTTTTGTATATATGTACTACGTTATTGACAACAAAGAAGCAGTTTTGTTTTTAAAATTCCTTCCCGGCCTGTTTGGCCGTAGACCAATGTTTTCTGCAAAACCAGACGTTTCGCCAGTGCCATCGACTTCCATCATCAGTGAAAATCAAGTGCGATAACGTGAGGTGGTATACGTTAGTGCCCACAGTAAGTGGATGAAGCAGTAAGTAGAAAGAAGTAGTTTCAATGGAAATATTTCATTTCGAAAATGATTTTAAATATAAATCTTAGAACATGGAAGTCGTGTATGATTCTCCATACCAATATTTTGTTCTTAAGTGTGCTATTAAGTATTAGGAATCTTCTCCATGTCAAGGTATAGGATTACAGCCTGTTTTGCCTTCACTGAAGGCATCTCTTTTCCTTGCCCTACCTATATCTCGTCTTCCCTGAGGTCTGTATCTTATTACTTGTTTAGGTAGTCCCATGTTTTCCATTCTCTTGATATCCTGCCTCTTTTTTATTTGTCCTTCCCTTATTCTGCCGGCTATAGAATATACATTTTACTTGGTACTTATATTTTCATTTCATATTTGATATCTAAGGGTTTGCATTATGAATACTCGACACAATATTTTTCTTGTTAGATTCGAAGTTTTAAGTAATTTTCTCTTAAAAAGTGTGTATGAACATTTTAGCACGACGAGATTGTCTGTTTTATTATTATTCTTAACGTTTTGGTTTTTATTATTAATTTTTGGTTTATTGATTTATTCTACCCAATTCAATCTATTATTGAATCCGATATGAATAAATCGGTTTACTTACCCTTTGACATCGTTTATTAATTTTGTTTAAATAGTTTAGAATGTTTTTTGTTCCATTTCATGAGTTCGATTCTGAAGAAGTTGCGTTGACTCTTCTATTATTAGCTACGGTGAGTTGCTCTGTACTTTCCTGTATAGACACTAACATAAACACAACATGTACATGATACTTAATATTATTATAACATTAATAGTTAATAACATTTTATTATGGCCTATGCATACTGCATTGGTCATTGTCACTTCTGATAGTGTCCTTTTTCTTCATCTTGTGGTTTTATTACCTTAACTATAGTTTGTTAAGTGAGTTTACTATACTTTAGGAAGTTACCTTTTTATATGGGTTGTAATCCTATCAAATTATTCTCGTTATTGCTTGAATATCTCTTATCATTGTTTTGATAGCACTGTTATTATTGTGCAGTAGTTCATTCTGCATTTATACTGAAAATTGCTTTGGTTTAAAGTAACCAAGATTACTTGCATCTAGCTGTCAACATGGTTTATTTATTATTATTGTTATTATTAGTATTTGGGTGGCTATAATCCTTGAATTTACTTATTCGAATAGTATTCTGCCTCATTCAATGTTGTTGGTTTAGTTCCTACTCTTTTATGATAAGTTTACAAGATAATTTTGTTCATCATGCATCCATTCTATGGCAAGCATATAGTTATAATATACAACAATGGATTATTGTCGGTTTTGTGTTTCTGTATTACATTTGATTTATTTGACTTTATGTAGTACTGGTATATCTATTGGTTATTATTAGATTACATTTTGTTTATCTTTTACAGTCTTTACTATTGGTAATTAGTGGTTATTTCTAATATCAATTCCACTTTACAATTGGTCATTGGTGTTTTGGACATAGCCCGCTTTTCATGTCTACACATAATTTAGCTAAGAACTTATTATTATTCATTCTCTTTCTTACTTTTTATGTTCAATAATTCATTCTTATTGATTATTGTTTGTATTACATTGTCAAGGAAGGTATTCACTTAATAAGTTTTGGTCAGTGTCAATTTGTTTTGCAGCTTAGGGGTTTAAATCATGTTGTTTATTCCATTTATTCTTTCTTCTTTTATAATAATTCTTTTATTGCCATATGTTAGTTCATTATAATTCATGTTATCTCCCTTTTTTGTGTTTGATCTGGATATTTTCTTCTTCTCTTCACCGATTCCTTCCTCCCTCTTAATAAGTTTCTTCATGGCGTTGTTTTCACTGGTTTCCTTCTCACGGTTAATAGGTTTCTTCTTGATTTTGTCTTTAATGGGTTTCCTTCTCACTGTTTGATCTATTGGGTAATTATGTATGTCGTCTCGTCGTTAGTCTTGCTTTATCTTCTTTAGTTGCACATTTACTGGTAATTCCTTCTTCATTTTAATTCACTTGGTTTTGGCTTATGATACTTCCTTTTTTATCCATGATCGTATGCTTGACCTTGTAGGTATTCTTAATTGTAGTGGCTTTCAACTTATTTGTGGTACGCTGGTGTTGGTAGTGTTATATGTACCATTACAACATACAAAAATTTGACAGATATTTTTGTCACAAAAAACTTTTATGATATATTGTGTATAAATACACATATAAAGGTATTTTTGCCACAAAAAACGTTTATGATATATTGTGTATAAATACACATATAAAGGTATACAATACATTTGATTTGTTTAACAGTCGTTATAAGACAGTATTACCATATAGGGGAGAGCAGAGAGACATAAGTTGATACTTTGTACTTCTTCAAGTGTCCCTTAGTCGCAGCACCTCTGCAACTGTATAACGTTTTTGTTATAGCTTGTAGTACATGCTCCTCCAGTCTGATTATAGCAGTGTACAGTAAAATGAGTCTTTGTTCCCTTTTGTATTTTAGAACGTGTAAAGCAACCTTTTTGTCACTAATTTGCTATGGGTGTTTACAGCTACGTACTTTGTTGGATCCATGGTAAGTGTACAATTGATTCATACTAATACAAAAGCAATGTGGCAACATGATGGCAAGTTATGTTTCTCTATAACTTTTAAAAGAAAATTAATTCATAACCTAACAGATCTCAGAATTAATTATGTGTCAGTTACTTGTGATCCTATAATGAAGATTACGTGTTTATTAAATCCTAAAAAACTAAAATTTTTAAAATGATAATAGTAATAATGGCTCCTTTTTATGCCGCCTAGGAAATTTAGGAGGTAGAATAGGTTGCCTAAAGTGAGTGTTCGACACACGCACTAAAGGTAGAGTGGCCAGCAGCACTACACTTCAGCCACTAATTTTAAAATTAAAGGTGTACCTTCAATTTCACCAGAAGGAAAGTGGTATGTTGGTACAATGTAAGTAAAACATTTTGTTCTGTTTTCTTTTTTTCATATTTGGTTCAAACGTACAAGTGAAAAACTTTCTGGGGCGATGTAGCTCACAAACCCTACAAAGACTCGGCGTTTTCCACAACTTGTATTTAGGAAAGAACAAAAAGAAAAATCAGATTTCTGTGTTATGATCTGCACTATTCTGTTAGTTATTATGGTTTGTACCCTAAGAATATTCGTATGTTACCCTCCGAATACGTGTTTGCAAATAATGTCGATTTTCTGGTGAACTGGGCCGGTAAAAGATTGTTTTACTGGCTTCATGCAGCGACATTCAAGGTTGTCTTTTAGAGAGGCTGAAGCAACAAGTTTTGCAATAGCATTTAGTTTTAATAAACATAGCATAAAACTTTCTTCAATATTGGAATTCTGTGATAAGTCGCCTTCATTTTTACTGTCACAATATTTGGAATGTGAAGGAAACCAGGCAGCATAACGACAGTGCACTGTCCTAACAAAGTTGTCAGTTTGAAGGGAAATAAACAAGTCAGCAGGGTTACCCCTTTGGAAAAGGGTGAAACCAGTGGTATTTTCATAGATGGCAGCTAGAAACCACCACTTATCGTTATATCCACAGAGTGTTATGTAGATATCACTTTGATTATTTATGGACCAGCAGGTTGTATTGGAGTAGCACATCCATCAAGATAAATTACAGCCTCTCTTTTTTTACTATTTATGAAACAGTTTATACCTCATACCCGTTACAATCTGACTTCAGCCATTAGACAAGTGTTTATATGGCCTGTTTCGGTGCAGCCGCTGAGAGCTGGATGACAATAAACCCAGGTAAAACCATGACATACCTGGGCTAGCAAAAGATGCTCTTTCAAAGGCAGCTACACCATCTAACTGACAGCAGGTTTTAGTTCAACTGGAATTTGGCCATTAAATGAAAATATATTCAGTATCGAAGAGTTTCTGTGTTCACCTGTAATTGACAGAGAGATAGGAGACAAAAGTAATTATGAAGGAAGATTAACACCAACAAAAGATTGTCAAGAGACCACAGTAGCCGGACCTCCCACGTCGGAAATAAACGAGACATCTGCTAATACCTTATCACAATTGACACCAGAATAAATTCGCCCTTATCCGAAAGCGACTGCAAAAATAAAATAGAAATGCGCCAAGAAGAAAAAGTCAAGTATTCTCACTGACTCCTATTAAAAAAGCAATTCGTATTGAAGAGGAGGCATGACAAAAGAAAGAGCGATCAAAACGGAAACTAATCATGAACGGTAAAACGAAGGCGATTTGTGGACTGTATAGAAACGGTCAAGCAAACTCTCCAAGACTTAAGAAATTGTAACAAATTAGTGGGTAGCGTAACATTTGTTATTTCAGAGGATTCTCGCTAGATTACCGGTAACTGCAAGAGGAACCCGCGCTGATATTGTCTCAGTGTGTTTAAAGTCCTCGGCGATGTGGAATGCTATTCAGACTAAATTTGCAAAGCAATATGAGAGCCCATTTAGGAGGAGGAGGAGATGGTGATTTTTCTACAAACTTACTGCACCTCGGTGACGGTAGTGTTCCTAATGACGATAGCTTCACAGAAATTGACGAAAAACTGGGACATAGTAAATAGTACAACACTGTATTAATTGCTAAATTCTGTGCAAAACGTCAAGTGTTTACTTGATAAAAATTACAAGTGGTTATTCCCAAAGAATCGAATCTGTAAAGGAAAATAATGATACAAGTTTGGAAAAATTTTCTGGGGATAATAAAAAGTCCGAAGAATCTATTAACACCGTATTTAATATTGAAAATATAGTGTACTATCTCCAAGAATTTTTGAATTCTTTAAATCAATCTTGCATTCCGCCACAACGGTTCATTCTAAAGGTTGGCACTCCAACAATGTTTTTGAAAAATTTACATCCTCCGAACGTTTGCATAATACAAAATGCAGGTGACACGGGAATTTCTGTGTCAAGTAGGTAATAGCGTTATTATCGACTCAAAAGCCCTCTTCACACACATTCGAATCAGTAGGCTACTGGTTGTTAGCATTACCTGGTGTAATTACCAACTTATAAATTGTAACATTCTTTACTTTAGTACACACTTGAAGGAAATTAACAGTTTCGAAATTACATCCGTTCCATTTACATAATTTTCATTAAACCTACTTAATATGTAGTAGTGAACGATAAGCTTTTCCAGGTTTTACTAGTACTTGACCTACAACGGTCTGATCTCCTACACTCAGTGCCTCTGTCTTTGATGATCACTGCTTTTTTTTACATAATAATTTTCCCATTCCTGCATAGAATTTACCTCTCGTACAGAAGGCAACAGACTTTAGTGAATCCAAGCTGCAATCGAAGTATAACTACGTTACTTTCACATCTCCGTAGGTATGCCACGAATGTCCGTCATACTGAATTCTGCTCAATAAAAGTTTCATACTATCACATGACTCCGACATGTAAGCAGTAAGTTATAAACTGAAGGGATTGGTGAATTATTAAAAATGGAGTAAAATCAATAGGTTAAAAAAAGTTCGTAGAAGTCTTTTGAGTGGAGGGAACGTTAGAAAACTGTTTATGTTATGAATGCTTAAGCCTACAAATCGTGATAGTTGTTATTATTATTATTATTATATTATTACTATAAAACAACATTTGTATTATTTTAATACAGACAGGAGTGAATACAGCCTTCGAATGAATTGGTAGTACGAACGCGTCAGCCTGCCAACACACATTAGATCTGTATATTTGTGTCGTGACAACCGTAGTAATTTTTGTAAACAAAGACTGTTGTGTCATTACGACATTAAGAATGTTGTTGGCGTGAATTTAAAGCGACAGATTTTTTTTACCTCTGCCCATGTTTCTCTCTTTCAGTCCTCTCACTCACTCACTCACTCTCTCTCTCTCGCGCGCGCACACGCACGCGCGCCAACTCGTACAGTTTCTTCTTTTTCTTGTCAACAATTTCAGTGTTACACACAATCCTTCACCGTTTGTTTGTGCGTGTTTGTTTAATCATTCATTGTGTTCGTATAAACTACACATTCAAACTTGAGTAATCTGTTTGTAGCAGTGTAACATTTCAACAAACACTTAAAGAGGCGCGCTTTGGGTGCAGTCGCAGAAGGACCTGCCGTGCTAACTTAATGAAAATAAAAGGAAATTAATAGTGAGGTAGTCATGTTAAATTAAAGGTAGTAGTGAGGTTTGCCCCTATTAGTGAGGTAGATGGGGAACATTGACAGAGAAAGAGTGAGGGGGAGAAGAGAGACGGGGGAGAGAGAATTACGAATTTTTAATTATTCTCATTCATACCGAATATCATTTGTAAGAATATAGTTATGCAGTTATTGGTATACAGTAGTACCGAAGCAACATGTTTCAAGTTGACTCCCATCCGTTGGAAATTTATTCACGATTCTGATTAATAAAAATTTCTACAAGTACCAATAATATAAATAACAACCTGCAGAAGCAGAAGAGTTTATATCTTACAGAGTTGAAGAGTTGTAATGTTACATTAATTATATTTTTGCTTTTCGTATATCACAGTGAGCAGTAATCTAATTTTTTTGAAATAATACGTGAAGGCTTATATATTAAGAATTAATTTTTTTTTTATAGTTTCCGTAACTTGCTTGTAAAATAATTAGGTATCCAAAAGGTAAGTTACATATTTTAATAGCAACTTATAAGTTCCTCATCCTCGGTTTTTTCCTTTCTTCAAAATGTACCACTTCTTAATTGCGAATAAATTATTTAACGTAATAATCGTTTCACCAAAGGCTGTTTGGATCCTGTTAATAAAACTCTTGAGTCTGCTGCACATAATCCTCGCTTTTGGTTCATGTTTCGTTAACTTTCTACATTACAATAAGTTTAATTATTTTCAAGTTCCTTATAAGTAGCCAACTGTAGTAAACGTCATGTACTTTGACCTCTCTCTCACTCTCTCTCTCTTTCTTTCTGTTACTCTTGTTCTTCTCAATAACTGTATCTCAGGAAGTCTGAACGTAACAGGTTCTTAAGTAAACTTCATATGACTTAACGTGCAAAATCTTAAACATCATTTGGGCTTCAGTTATGTTATAATTTTGTAAGAAAGCTTTACAAAATACTTTTTACACTGCTTCTGTATACGAAACTAGGTGCAGGTATGTAATCAAATTTTTAAGTAGGCCTATTTATTCTAACACTGTTACAGTTTCTTGAAAACGCCGTATGTAAACAAACATTAAAACTTAGTAATAAGGTTTATCAAACTACTATTTTTCTTGGACGCATTAACGCAAATCAGTAATCTAGAGACCAATTTTATATTGAAAAATCGATGTCTAATAAACGGAATTTGATATGCAAAAATCCATCGGTTAAGAAAATAAAGTAAACTTGGTTAGTAACAAATAATTTTGGCAAAAATTTTTAATTTGATATAGGCTATAATTGATTCCAATTTTATTACAATCTGAGAAATGAAGCCAAATAGATTTTCATAAACGTTGGTCTAGTAACAAAAAAAGTTTCATTCTTAAGCGCACAATATTATAATTTCCCTTTCATCCCGGAAAAAAGACTGTATTAAGCTACTATCATACTTGTCTAGTCTACACTATTTAATGGGTATATTATAGGTTTCACAAAAATTGATTATCTTACACATGGTGTTAATATATCACTAAACTTTGTGAAAAGTCTGAGTGAAAAGAATTATATACACAACGGTTGATGTTAATACAGGTCTTAATTCGTTTCAAAATTTATAGATAAATAAAAAATTAAAATTATCACATATATTGTGTGGTGTATAAAATAAATTGTAATAATCCTTTCTAATATGATTACTTAAGCCATAATATCCGAAGTTGGACCGTTCCTTTATTCTTCTGTAGCCTCCTACATTCTTGCGTATCTGCTGTCATATTCGCGTCTCACAGTCACAGTAGACAGTAGGCTATAATATTATACCTTTTTTTGCGTTGTCTGAGACTTGTCTCAGAGGATAAGACTCAGGCTGATCTGGGGCAAGAACCCTTCCGCCGATTGGAGATTTAGAGGAGTCGCACGCCAGCGCAGCGCGGACCGGTGGCGAAGTAGGTGGAGGCATTCAGGATAGAGTGTAGTGTATGGATGTGTATTTGTGTGTTTACGTAGTGTGCAGAGCCAAATGGGTGATGGTAGAGCCATAATAAAAGTATAAGTCAAACGACAGCCAAGACGAGGTCGAGTAACGCAGGACGCCAAAGCTGGAGGGAGGTGTCAGAGAGGCGTCAAGGTAAGGCGGGGAGGCACAAAGGAGAGGGATAAAGACCGGATAGGTAGATAGGAAAATTTAAGATGTTAAGTTATCAATAAGGAAGCCAGGTGTAGTAAGTATGACGAAGAGACTTAATTATTTCTACTTCTCCGTTGGCGGGGGTTTCTGGGAGGAGGTCCATCGGGAATGGTGAGGAGACGGTTTATGACAAAGGAAGGTCTGCGGTAGTTACAGGTAGTATTAATATTATACAATACCTCCTTCACATTTAAGTTGAGGAATTCCAATCAGCCTTCCGTTGCGTTACTTCTCTCTTGAGCCCTTGATATAATTCGTTGCCTGCTCTTTATTGCAGCTGTAATATCTCCTTCGTTTTATAATTCGTAACGTTAAATATTCTTCCTCACCCTGGAATTTTCCATTCTCTTTTACTAATTTCTTTTCACTTCATAAGACTTTTCTATACAAAAGCAAGTATATAAAAAAGTTATAAGGTCGGGGATTAGCAACCAAACGGCATTGTTTAAAAACATTTATCTACAAGTTTCTTTTCTATAGTTCATCGTACACACCCTTGCGAGATAAAAATAACTACACGGTAGTTTCTTTCGCAATTTTTCGCATTATTTTGAGACAATCGACTGGTGATTTAGAGATAAATACTTAATATTAATGGGGTCTCATACATTTTATATTATATATGTTTTCTATCCTACTGATAGAATTAGAAAAACGGTAGCTATCTCTCTTTTCCTTTTAAAAGCACAATACATATTAATTTACCAAGTAGCAGTTTCCTTCTTCATTTAAAATTTCTATCAAATCTACTGTATATTGGACAAAACAGAAGGGGAAACATACGTGCTTACAAGGTAGTGTAAACATCCTGTAATGCTGTCAAATCAAAATACAAAGGAAGGGGAAGTGAATACTGTAATGAGTAGCCCCTACATTCATATTTATGCAGGTGTAGGTGATGATTAAGGCCCGGATTTTTATGTAATTACATATTTGAATGCTGAGTGCACATTTACACGGAAAAGCCAGATATCGGCGAATCATACCAATAGGTGTCTTATCCGCGAGTTTAATTTTACATATTTTGTTCATCTTACATATTTTCACTCCATCTTACATATTTCTACATATTTTAGCTATTTTACTATACTTTACTTCAATTTGAAAATTGAAATGGCAAAAAATAGTTAGGCCTATAACAACATTACTCAGATGCGCAAATGTGCAATTAATCAGAATCAGGTCCAATTAAATTTATTACAAGAAAAGGCAAAATATTGCATCTGTTGCAATTGCACACATAGATTCTACTTTCAAGAAGTAAAATTTTTTACGAGCTCAAGCGACAAGTAAGGCATTTTGCACGGGATGTTAATGAGAATGGTATGCGCGGCCGCACTCCTTATTTACGTTTCGTTCGCACGTTCAGCAGGCTCGATGGGGAAAGAACGTGCTGTCCGCGGTAAATAAATACTCTTCGCAGATCTTGCAATTCTCGCAACGGATTCCATCTACCTAAACAAACAAATATCCATATAACTCTATGCTATTGTAGGGCACAATGTGATTTTTGACGCCAGTATTATCGACGCTCTCGGAGTGTAAGCCTACACGTAAATAACAATCTGGTGTGCAGTGTGGTGTGTTGATGTTATTGTCAAGTCAGTGTTTTGTCTTTCGCCTACACTTCTGCGCTTGCTTTTTCTTGCCTTGGCGGATTCTCGTTGTTGGACAAAAGACGTCTTAAATAATATAGTGTGCGGTATTGTTCAACGCAAGTTCTTAAGAGTTTTAAATACAAATATCCTTGTTTTATCATGGCACCGACCGCATCATCTTTGTCATCTAAGTTAAAATCATGGGTACAGATTGACAGTGCTTTTACAACTGACGATAAAGCTGTATTTTGCCAAGTTTGTTATGGCCAAATGGTGTTAAAGAAGAGAAGGTACTGCTGTTGTATACAGATGCAGCAGCATACATGTTAAAAGCAGGTAATTCTCTAAATGTGTTTTACCCCAACCTACTACATGTTACATGCCTGGCTCATGGATTGCATCGAGTAGCTGAAACTGTCAGAGACCTTTTCCCCGAAGTAAATACATTAATATCAGCAACAAAAAAGGTGTTCTTGAAAGCTCCTTACCGTATCCAGTGCTACAAACAAAGGCTACCTGACACACCTCTGCCTCCAGAACCCGTAATTACAAGATGGGGAACCTGGATCGAAGTCGTAAATTTCTACAGTGACAACTTTGAAGCTGTGAAGTATGTGGTGGGAACATTATCTCCCGATTCTGCAGTGTCAGCGAGCGAATCCTTGTCTGCATTCAACAACTCTAAGGTGATATGTTCAGTTTCGTACATCAAAACGCATTTCAGTTGTATCAAGAAACTGGAGACTGCAGGTCTGACTCTCCAAGAGGCCACAGGAATAGTTGAAGAAGCAGTTAACAAGTTAAATGCTGTGCAGGGTGAAGTCGGTGACAAAGTTTCTACTAAATTAAATGCTGTGCTGAATAGAAACCCTGGTTACTCAACTTTACATACCATTTATCGCATATGTAACGGCGAAACTGTAGAATCGATTGAGAATATTCTTCCAAGTACGATTCCTCTATATAAACATGCGCCGGTGACGACATGTGATGTCGAGAGATCCTTTTCTATATATAAAAACATACTCTCAGACCGAAGACAGTCCATGTCAACAGACAATATAGAAAAGTATTTAATAATTAATTGTGCAACTAAACAGTGGAAAAAAAAACTTACATGGACACTTTATTCTTATGCAGAGTTATAGTAGAGTTTTATATATATATATACAATATAGATTTTCAAGTCAAAAATCTACCTTTAATTTTATAGTAATTTCAACTCTCCTAGTAAAATACTTTGTTAAATAGTTAATAATTCTCAATTTTTTACATTATACTCATGTCCTATACTACAGAAATCCATAGGTAAAATACTTTGTTGTTGTTAATTTTATAATATCAAGGTTTCTTTTTTAATACTGTTTTCTAAAATATGTTTTCATAAATTTTCTAAAGTACAAAAAACAATTGAAAAGAAATTCATTACTTATGCATGCTGTCTTATTGTAAACTCTTCAACAAAGAGTTGAAATTTCAGATACTGTGTATTCTGAGGGTTAACTTATTTTCTGTAACAGAAGTGGTAATCTAACTGGTGATTAGTGTCAGCCCCGAACTTGATTAGTATTTTATGGATTACATTGACTTTGCTCAAAATATATTTGCATGTTTTGAAAGTGATTTTAAAAAGTTTAAAATGAAGCACCTATTATTTTCAAAACCTTTCAAAGAGGGCACTGTTATGTTCTCGTAAAATGTAAATTATATTGTTGATGTGAAAGTATTTTAATACTACATATTTCTTAAATATTACATATTTAGCTACATATTTTCCTTATTTTTCCTACATATTTATGTACATAAAGGGAGACTGTGCGCTGCGCCGTACGCTAGACAGAGAGGGTATAATAGCAACTATCTCGCTCTACTTTCGTCAGTGAAACACGCGGCGGATGAGTAAATTTTAGTCGATTCATTTTTGCAGTTCAACCTGCAGTTCAATCTCCAAAATTAGTTTGGAGATACGTCCGGATATGGGAGGTTCCGGATATCACAGGTCAAGATGTGACAGGTTGTACTGTACTTTTTAACTACATATTATACTAATGTACAATGAAGATATACTTATTATATCTTTATTTAGTATATAGTTATTTACGTGTCAAGAAAAGAACGTGTGAATAAAGTGATCACAACATTTTATACCTTATATGTTTTCTGTCATTGAATGATTAACCCACTTTTTAATAACAGCGTTGAAAAATAGTTGATTACGTCTTTCAAAGATTATTTTTACTATGGTACTGAAATTAAAAATAACTAAGATCGTATACAGGAATTAAACGTAGGCGACTGGAATAAACAGCCGAGACACAGCAGCTGCAGGAATTGCTTACGTTCAGTAGACTTGGCAACGTTGTGACCTTCGTGACTTTATATACATTTTGTGGCAACACTGTGCATATTTTTCATCACTAAAAGCTAAACCGATATCCGTGATAAAATAGTAATGCATTTTTTTAAACGTGTGAGTGGTTTGTAACGATAAAGTTAACAGGGTAATTATTATTCAACTTTTTTCAACAAACTATCTTGAAACGGATATATATTTTTACGGTTTTTTATGCTGATTACGAATATGTAAGAATAAAATGTCTAAGCTTACTCGTAACTTTTATATATGGGGTCTCAAAAAGATGAACTTCTCTGGTCAGAACTTGCATGTTTAGCTAATGATGGATAAACGTGATTATATATATATATATATATATATATATATATATATATATAGTTTTCTCCCTCAATCATTTGTTGATTTTGCGGTTATTTTTTACCTTACAATGTGGCACAAAAAGAGCCACTTCTATTGTGGCTCTTTTGGGGTGAGATCAACGAAGGATGGATAAATTTTTATATATACATTTCAGTGGCTGTATCTCAGTGAATCGATTGTGGCTCCGGATACTTGTATATATATATAAAAAATATTCATCTGAAAACAATTTACGTTGATCACATTTTATACAAACCTTGTTTTAATACAAAATTAAAACGTCTTTAATGAAGTTTTTGTTTTATTTTATTGAAAATTATGTTGTTTTTGGTTTTGTTTCGTCGTCAAATGCACACAAGTTATTACAGAATGATTCTCTTCGAATTTGAGGTTAGACGTGTTATGTAAAGCGGGAAATCTGTCTACTAGGCTTACGTCTGTCTAGTGTCTACATCTTAGTACGATACGATGTGCTACAGGCTTTGTTGGAGTGGTGTTCGTGAAATTTTACATTATCTGGTAAGCAAAACACCTTTTGTAACATATTTATATCTAATTTGTAGGGAATCTATAATCTTAAGTGTGCTATAATTATGTAAGAATGAATGAAAAGTTTCAAAAACTGTCAAATGTATATATATAGCTTTTATTAATAGCAGTGTTGAAAATTTATAATTTTTGTAAATTGAATTGCTTATTTAGTTGAGTTACAATCGTAATGAATATCTCTTGGACTATGTAAGGTTAAAACATTTCAGGTTTTTTACGGTCACTTTTAATACTGTCAATTCACCTTTGCCTTGATTACATTACCTAATATTTCACATTTAGGCTTAATGATAAAAAAATGAAGTTTCTAACTGTTTAATTAAGCATTTGTCGTTGTAGCTTAATCCAAGTGTATTTTTGAAATTTAGGTAACTTGACCTAGTGTTCTTTGAATAATCAAGGTCTTCATTTCCATCAATTTCTGGTGAATTAAAATTCACTGCAGTTTAAATATATCTATACTAAAACAGTATTAAGATTGGTACATTGTTCATCTTTTAGAGTTAAATGAATAATTAAATCAATTAAAATTATGATTTTTTGATAAAAACATTGTATTTTATATACCATAACCTATTTCATTATATTGTTAGGATATTATGTTTACAGACCTAAAGAAGCTTACTGATTGGTTTAAACTTTTCCAGTTCAGAATCATTATTTTTATAATGAAAAATTGTTTTCGCACATTGGTTTTTAGAGTTTTCCTTTACATGATTTTATTGACAAAGCTGTTATTTCTCTGTTTTTAACTGTCATTTTTATGGTTGTATATGGAAAGAAATGACTCCACACTTTGGTTAAAATCTCTTAATAAATCTGGCAAGGAATGAAATGCATACCTGTGATCTACGCATGTAACGACATGAGTTACGCTTTACTTTAGTTGACCATGTCAAGAGTGTTTCTTTAGTTTATTATTGCTGGAGCGAGCAATGGCCTATGTGGCAACTGATCCAGATAAACAGTAGAATCAGTAAAACCTAATCAAGGAATAAGGTTCTCTTTAATCTGTTTCTTCGGTCTACGCAGATTATCGGGTCAATAGGCCCATCGCTCTCTTCGGCAAAATAAACTAATGAATCCCTCTTGTCATAACTAGGTTAAATAAAACATATCTCATTATATGTATAGATCACTGTTTTTCTCATCATAATACATAATAATGCTTTTTCATGGCGCCGGGCTTATCATGGATTTAAACCCACATTTTGATTGATAAAGAGATAATAACAACAGAACTAAAAGTTTTGTATTAGAAAATGATAGCAATATTTGATTAGTAGTTGTCTGAAACTGCCTGCATTGCAACCACTCATAATGCAAAACCAGTAGGCCAGTCTGCACCAGACATTTGATGGTAATGAAGTTTTGTGGTTCAAGTTTGCAATACTAAATTGTACTAATGAAAAATAGATTACTATTTCGGAGGCTCTGTCACCAAAATTGTCTGATGAATTGATAATGTTATCATTCATGAGAATATTATTTGAATATCAATATTATAAGTTTTAAAGAAAATAATACGTCTTTTAAAAATGTTCAGTCTAAGGCAAGGTTAGGTTTGTTTAAGAAAAAGGGGACCTCGCTGCAATTTTTTAAGATAAGGAAAACGTAAGTTGATTATTACTTTTAGTAGTGTAAATGATAAATTAATTATTGATATGCAGGATTATTTTTAAAATTTATTTAAATTAAGTGCAGAAAATTATTTACTAGCATGTTTTATGCTTTTTCAGATTTTCCTAATTTCAAAATAAAAAAGCTATGTTTAAAACAAGAGGGCACAAAATATTAAATGCTGTTGGGATTCATATTGGTGGTGAGTAACTGAACAAATATTTTCAACTTGAGTTTTTTCTTGTTAACCTTAGTGATAGCTAAAACTCAGGTTTAGGAGAGCTGAAACTTGTATTTCTTCAAAAATCACTAAACTTAACTTGTGCTATTAAGAATCAGAGTTCAATGAGTCGAAAAACGATCATGAACTAGAAAATTATTTTCATTTTTTGGTGGAAAGTCCAAAATGTTTGTAATTTTTTGGCTTCATAACCTCAATTTTGTAGAAAGACCTATTATGGTGTGACGCTTCAATTTGTTATGCGTGAAAATTAATTGCAGATCCATAACACCATTAACTGGGCAACTGATCTGTACTTCTTTGTAACTTATGTGTTGAAATTAAAAATAAAACAAATCCCCACTCCTATTTTCAAATAGTTTACACAGTAATGTTATTCGATTTAACTGACCAAAAAATGTTAAGATATTAATTTACCTTATGAAAATCAGGTAATATTTATATAATTTTAGGCTTATTTGTAAAGCGTCGAACAAGTGAAAACTTACAGTTAAAAGTATTAGGTTATTAAGAATTTACAGAAATTTATTATTCATATTTTAAATACACGTGACTTGAGCTATCTCAGTCGTTTTTAAAGACTATATTTAGTATTTTAAAATTTTAGTCATGTTAAAAGTATTAAATTATTTTATTTAGGCATAAAAAAATAATTGAAATAAAAATTGGTTTTCCAGTAACTTTGTGAATTAAAAATGAGTTTACACAAACCAAAATGGATTAAAAGGTACACTACCGGTAATAGTCATATAACCTCACTTTTATGAGTGATGTAGTTGAATTTGAGTTCTAATTTTAATTTAAGTATCAAAGCAGGGATGAGAATTGGATTCTTGTTTCCTTTTCAAACCTGTTTCAGTTAACATTATTGACAAACCTCTTTCAAAAGTGAATGATTGTTATATTAATAATTGCTGTAATATGTTATATAATTGTCAATTAATAATGTCATTTAATTTGATTTGTGCTAAATACGTGTAGCATGTAATTGATATGCTATATAGAATATGTAGTTCTACTGTTTTTGAAAGGAACTTCTTCAGCTTTTATCCCATACTTTATTTTGTTTCAGAGTTTGATAATCAGAATGAAATGAATAATGGAGTGTCTAAAATTTTACAACAAACAATTCCTAAAACAAAAGGTAAGAATATTGGCATTACGTTTACCTAAAAGGTACCTCCATATCATTTTTTTCTATACATTTGTCATAAAGTGTGTTTTTGAAAAACATATAACTGTATAATACACATCAAAATTATATTGTAGGAATCTCATAAATTTATATTTTCAGTCTTGAAGTCTTGATACAAAGTAGATGAGCAGAATGTTTACATGTTTATAATCACTAAAATTATAAAAATAATCATTATTCAATTTAGACATTAGGTATTTATTACTTCTTTTGAAGTGAAAATTCTTTACTCCAACTAAGACATTTCATTTCTTCATGTGGAGTAGTTATATAGTTGAACCCTTTAGATATAGATTGGCTACTGTATGGGCTCAGTTCAAGGACCCTTAGCATCCACTCAAATTTCTAAATACAAGTTTATATTAAAAAAGAAAATAATGAAACTTTTCTAATTAATTTTAATTTCTCGTAATATGTTCATTGTAAACATATTAGCAGTTCCCAGTGTTATTAAAGAGATTTCACTTATTAACGGTCGTAGAGAAGGTCTACAAACACCATTAATTATTTTATTAAAATATTATTACAGATAGTTTTTGAAACGTATAAATTAGACCCATAAACGCTTCCCAGTTCATGTTAATTCTTAATATTATAAATAACTAAAATGATAAGTTTGAATTAAATTAAGTTAAAAGTTAAGTTTTAGCACTTTAAGCTTGTAATGTAATAAAGAGGCTTTTACTATACACCTTTTTTTTATTAAATTAACTTTTTTTTTAAGTTTGTAAATAAATTGATGTTTTTTTCAGATTCTTGCCGTAGAAAGTTGTTTCAAACATCAGCAAATGAAACTAACAAATCATTAACCAATGAAACTGCAAGTTCTTTTGTGAATTGTGACAAACAATATGTCACTGAAAAATTTTTTGAGGACTTAAACAACTATTTTTTCGTAAGTATGAATTTTGTTTTGATTTGATTTTTTTATTTACTTTATTTTACATCGCACAACTAATATGTCATTAGTAGCGACATTAGATTTAGTGCATTGAGTTTCTGAACTGTAGCCTATATTTTTTTAATAAAAATGATAGATGGAATTTTAACAGCCTACGAAAAGATCCCCTGTCTTGACCAGGATGCGAACCCAGGACCACTGAGTTAGTGGGGGAGACACTAATCACTGCGCTACAGTGATCAGTGATTTGCATTTAATAATTATAAATTTTATTATTATTATTATTATCAATGATCATTATTATTATAAATATATTTATTTTAGTGATCATATGTTAACAATACATCAATTTTGCTAGTTACCAGTTATAACTAAATTCTGTTTCAATAGTTGATAGTGGAGAATAACAAAAACTGGCACTGTAAGGTTAGCGTGCTTATTCCTTCCTTAGCTCATACCCATACCCGGAGATCGTAGATTTTATAATCGTACTGTAAATTCCATATTTTATATTTATAAAACGTTTTACAATTAGTTGTTGCTTACAACTTCTTTGATTTCATACCCATTACTGAACAGAACTAATAATACAGCATAACATTATTATACTATTAAAGCAGTAGGCCCTACATTACAAGATTTCAATGAAAACATTTGTATATTAAACTTATAAAAGTATCAGTTTTAAATATGTTAATTAGAGTGGCATAAAGTGAGGTAGTATCACATATTGTTATATTGTTTCATTTTAGTTGTTATGTTCTAATAGAAGTTATGATTAACGTTTGTGTATTTCTCATTTATGTTTACTGCATGAAGTGAAATCAACTTGGCGCTATTACAACGTCTGTCGATACATTGCTGCTGTAATCTAAGAGCATAATATTGTATGAATGTTTCCTACATTTAACACAGTAGTTCCATGATGCTCTAAGAATAAGCAGTCAGTTGCATTATTCAAGTCAGGTAGAACCAGTCATTTAAATTGGATTCTATGGAGTTCATTTTGTTCTCGTTAAGTTTCTAGGTGTTGTGTAGTTTAGCTAATGTAAATATTCAGTTCAGGGTAAAATTAATATGTTCTGTGGTAAATTTTATTTCTGACAATTTGAAACAATTGTTTGTATAAAAATGTAGATTTGTTTCTCGAGTAGATTGCGGTAAGTGAAAGGTCATTATCATGGCAAAAGCAGGTTGTTTTGTATACAGGGACTATCAACTCTTGTGAAAGAAAATATTACGCCATGAGTTATATGAAATCAGACAGAACAAGTCAAAAATAGTCAGTAATATAACTTAACCAATTCAAAACATAGAATACCTGTATTTATTATTTTACTGATGTACTAGAATGGCATAAAATTGTTTTTACATGTTCCTATTAAATGAATAAACAGAAAAAATAACATATGAAGCATTGGCACAACTTGCTCCTAGCTGTATTTTTAAGTTATTTTAATATTGCTATAAAAATATTGTATCATTATTCCATTAAGATTAGGTGGGTAATTGTAAACGAAATATGAAGGATTAACACATTTTTGTTTATTAAAAATCATGTATAGGTCTCCACATCAAATTAACTGAAAATAATAGTTATTATAATAGTCTTTTCTTGTTATGATGCATACAAAAATTTGTTTAAATGGAGCGCTCTTATATTCAATGTACAAGTACCCCAACATCTTAGGTGTAATGATGTTGGAATAAAATAAAACAAAAATTGGAACAACTGTAAACTAATTGACACTGTACTATTTTGTGTTGTGTTTTTAATCTCAACTACATGTTTACAATTACCCAATCTTGTCCTGTATGAAAAGTGCATGGAAACAAGATACTTAAGACATTATGGTTATTAAAAATCATAAAGACATGTTGTTATGGTTACATAATACAACATGTAAGTAACAGCTTAAAAGTTTATCATTTTTAAAACACAAAAATATCATAAAGATATGACACTAGTAAATAATAAATACAAATTTATCATTTTCAAAAACAGGAACACATCCAGGGTACTCGTAGAAAATTTGGCTATTAATTTCTTTCATTTATGGATTGGGTAAAACTGTCAATGTTTGTTCAAAGCTAATACTACTTTCATCATTTTCTTTTAATATAACTTTGTAAAAATTTAATTTTTCCAGTCAAGTTAGTTTTATTAGCAGGCATCTTAACACCAACTTTGTCACCACTTATTGCAAAACCAAAACGGATAGTTGCTTCGCTCTCGATGAGGCCTTTCAGTGTTTCCATCATCTTCGGGTCTTAAATGACCCGAGACCCAAAGATGGTGGGAAACACTGAAAGGCCTCTTAAACGACCTAAGAGCCGAAGATGGTGTAAACACCGAGATGTCTCGTCGACAGCAAAGTGACTAGCAGTTTTGCAATAAGTGGTGGCAACGTTGGTGATAATATTTAATCTTTGTGTTGATATCCTGTGACATAAATCTACATTCATCATCTGTCGTCATCATTTTATTTCTGTATATAACCAAACATACTTGTAGTGTGTTTTATTTCTTGGTCCCCCAATGATAAATGATAAATTTTCCTAGTTGAATTTTTTGGCACTTTGGTATTTTATATATTACTTACTTCTGTGGTATTGTATTACAAAACACTTATTGCAAATGGATCTTTGTTATCATCAGAATCATCCCAATAAACAGAAATTTATTCAGAATCTTGTTTAGGTTTCTTTACTACTTTATGATCAAAATACAAGTCCCTTCTTAGATTTGTTTTTTATGTTCCTAGACATTTCTTCTTGATTTGTTCCAGCTTTCTTTCTTGATGCTGTCTTTAGCTTCTTTAACTTTTGATAGGACTCTGCAGTTGTTAAAACGTCTCTGCAGTTTTGGAGAGAGCTTCAACAGATGATGTAATGACATTGTAGCCAATAGTGATTGTCTGTAAATTAAAATTTCCCTAGCGTTTACAATTTCCCCACCTATCCCTACATAAATGTGGAACAGCATATTTTGAAATGGTCTACCAACGTGAACTGCACCCTTAACATGAACAGTATAAGGGTATCATTTTTATATCTTGACTTAAAGGTTTCTTCAACCCCAGTTTACATCATCTGGAAAGATGGAACAGTATCAGTTTATAAAACTAACAGTACTGTACAAATTTAACAGAAAATATACAAAGTTTCTAATTTGAATTTTCTTGACTTACAGAAAATTCAATTGGTCATAGTCAGAAATACTAAAGTGGATGATGATATTTCCTTGTTTGTTGTTTGAATTAAAAATAAAATATATATATATATATATATATATACATATACATGCATACATATAATGTCATTACGTTTCATGAATTCAAATTGAGTTTTATAAATTTAAATATTTTTCTGTACATTATTGGAAAATATTGTTTGTCTTAGCGGTTCAGCTCCAGTGTTAATTTAGGGTAACCAGATGTAGGGTGGGGAGGGGATTTTATTTTTCATTGTTCTGCAGATTCTATTGTATTGTTATTAAATGACTAAATGTAACTATCGTTTTTGTGTCTATTTCAGGAAAATAAAGCAGAAGTGGCAGTGGAAGTTGTAGATGAACATATCGATGTTGAAGGTGTAGATGAACATAACTATGTTGAAGTTGTAGATAGTGATGCATTCAATATTCTAAATTTTGGAAGTGATTATTGTAGTACTGCTGTTGTAGAGGAACCAAACTGTGCAAGGTGTTTGACATTGGCGGATATCCGTAAAAAAAAAAGAAAAATCAATTATTATTGACCAAGAAAATGCTGATTATAGAAAAGAAACTATTAATGATAATAAGAAAAAAAGAAAATGGGATAGAAAAAACTGTTGCCCGTTTTGTCACATTTTAGTGACAAATTTTGCTAGACACATTGTAAAACATCATCCATTTGAAGAAGAAGTAAAATAATATACAATGATTTTAGATGAAAATTTGAAGGACAGAAAAAGGAAAAGAATAGCTATTACTGACAAACTGAGAAAGAAAGGTAATTATTATTATAACTTGAAGGTAACCAACAAGGGAAACAATGAAAAGCTCATACCGATGAAGAGACCAGCTAACTCAAAATACACAGTTAATTCTTTGACTCACGTTGTTTGCACAAAATGTCTTGGACTTTTCAAAAAAGAAAATATGTATCTACACTACAGGCACTGCAATAATAAAGGATTTGATGATAATAACAGCGAAAGAAGAAACAGAGTTACAAAGACGTGTTCATTAATGTTAATTCCAGATGTTCCTGAAGTTTCCGAGTCACTGAAAAAAGTCATATTTCCAACAATGTTGAAAGATAAATTTAGTTTCATTGCCCAAACTGATCCGTTAATTGTACGATTTGCTACAAAGTTTTTTAAAAACCACAGAAGTAATCAGCATATAAAATACATTTCATCAAAAATCAGGGACTTGGCCAGACTTTTAGATAAAATGAGACAAAACAATCCAGACATTACATATCTGGAAGACTGTATTAATCCAAAACAATTTGATAACTTAATGGAAGTGATTCGTAATCTCAGTGGCTTTAGTTACATAACAGGAGAATGTAGTACACCTAGTGTAGCGCCTCGATTATGTTCATCATTAAAATCTTGCTCCGACATTGTGAAAGCTTCAGTTTTGAAAGATTCTGGTATATTGAGTCCAGAGAAAAACAAAGTATGTAAAATTATGGATGAATTTTTACAATTGATGAAGACAGACTGGAGTGCTGAAGTAAGCACTAATGCTGACAAAACAAGGAAAAAACGTGTTGTTAGTAAAATAGATGTTCTTCCACATAATGATGACATTGTTACGGTCTGCACTGGGATTCGGAAAGGATAT
Organism: Magicicada septendecula; assembly: GCA_034769895.1. Taxonomy (NCBI): domain Eukaryota; kingdom Metazoa; phylum Arthropoda; class Insecta; order Hemiptera; family Cicadidae; genus Magicicada; species Magicicada septendecula. The sequence continues at coordinate 116,629,000 of CM068374.1, read as the reverse complement.
GACGAGAAAAAAGAAAAATTAATGATATTTCCAACAAAAAAAAATATTTGAAGATTTAAATAAAGACTTGATTGCACATATTATAATTTTAAGTCGTAGACGACCAGGAGAAGTTGTACGAGCTACTTTAGAAAATTATTCGCGAGTTGCAGATAATGATGAAATTGCTGCTGTTAAAGAAAACATTCTTACTGAAGATGAGAAAAGAACTTGTTCTGAGTTACATGTTTTCCATGTTCGTGGAAAGAACACACGTAAAGTCCCTTGTTTATTGACTAATCAGATGAAAGATACATTGGATCTCTTACTAGAAAGTAGACAAAGTGTTGGTGTTCCTGAAGAAAATAAGTTACTTTTTCCTCGTTGCGACTGTTTAAATACTTATGATGGAACCAAAATCATTGAAGATATGAGAAATAAATTTCAGTTAAAAAAACCAAAACACTTTACTGCAACGGGTCTTCGACACCATGCTGCAACATTTTCTCAATTAAATGGTCGTGATGATACTTACACTGAAAATTTGGCTAACTTCATGGGACATGATGTAAATATCCATAAATCAAATTACAGATTACCTTTACCTCTGATTCAAAAGTCTCAAGTTGGTCATCGCTTGTTACAGATGACACTTCCCAGAGATAAAAATACCCAATCTGAATCTACCATTAAAATTTCACCATCATCTTCGTCCAGAACTAATAAAAGCTCCAGTTTAAGTCAAACTTCTGCAAAATGTTCAAAGGACAGCTCAATTTGTGAAGAAGGAGATTTAAGTTATGAACCATCTATTCATTCGTCACTTTCCACTGAAGAAGAAAATATTAAAGATTCTTCAGTCAAAAAAACTAAAGGAATAACCCGGGTGAGGTGGAATGAAGAAGAAAGAAATGTTATTTATAAATATTTTGGGACACTTCTTTTAAATAATACTCATCCTGAAAGAAGAGATATAAAAAAAATGTACGAAGCAGAAAATATCTTCATAAATAGAACATTACCTCAGTTGTGTTCTTACATTAATAATGTGGCCAATAATAAGGTGAAAATTCCTCCAGCCATAAAATTGCAAATAAGAAAGGGCTTGATTTGATTTATCAGTACTTGCACAAATTATTCATTTTTATCTGCAGAGGCTTTTTATTTAACAGCTATTATTTTATAAATGTAATTACATAATTTTCTTCTTAATTCCATTTTGTGGTGGACACGTTATTTAAATGTGTGTAAGTACCAGTCATACGCATTCACTGTTTTTGCTGTGTTGGTCATAGGTTTAGGCTTCACCCATCTTCAGGCCAAACTTCATCCTCAGTAGATAATCATCACATTTTATAAGTGATTTTGTATTTTGTATTTTCTCACTTAATAATAAAAGTTTACACATGATACTATGCTATAATTGTGTTATAACTTTACATGGACGTAATTTTATATTATTTTTAGTATTATTGTAATTTATTGTAAGACAAACAAATATTTTCTTCAAACTTTGTCTAGTTAAAAATGACAGTGCAGCTAATTGTCTCAATTTATGTGTTTTACTTGAAGTAATTTTAATTACTTTTTCTGTTTTCTTATGTTTTTGAAATTAATTTTGTGTGTAATCTACTATTTATTGTATTTTTATTAGTTTTTTAATGTCTTAAAAGATAAGAAGTTAATTGTTTTGTATTATTGTTAATAATACTTGTAATTATGTACTTTTTAATTAGTCATTAGTTTAATTAGTTTTCTCTTTTTGTGAGATTTCTTTTTACAGCTATTGGGATGCTTAATTTAATTAGCCTACTGTTATTTGTTAAAACAATAAAAATAATTTTTTTTGTTAGAATACAATTTTCCATGTCTAAAAATGTATTTTTATTTTTGTTATAGTGTTAATATAACCTTAATTGAAATGAGGATTACAAGTGTTTAAAAATCAATAATAATATTTAAAAAGTTCAAAGACTCCTGTATTTAAAAAATAGGTAATTGTTATTTTTAATTAATCCTTACTTAAAATTGTTTTATAATTTTATATGGACGTAATTTTATATTATTTTTATTATTATTGTACTTTATTGTAAAGCAAAAAATTTTTTCTTCTAAACTTTGTCTAGTACCATACTTAAAACATGACAGTACAGCTAATTGTCTCAATTTATGTTTTCTTGAAGTAATTTTAATTAATTTTTTCTGTTTTCTTATGTTTTTGAAATTAATTTTTTTGTGAATCTACTATTCATTCTATTTTTTATTAGTTTTTAATGTCTTAAAAGACAAGAAGTTAATTTTTTTGTATTATTGATAATAATATTTACTTTCTAATTAGTCATGGAGTTTCCTCTTTTTTGTGAGATTTCTTTTTACATTTATTGCTATTCTTGATTTAATTACTGTTATTTGTTAACAATAATTATTTATTTTTGTTAGAATACAATTTTTTATGTCTCAAAATGTATTTTTTTTTCTTTATCCTGTTAATATAACCTTAATTGGAATGATGATTACAAGTTTTGTAAATTCAATAATAATATCTAAAAAGTGCAAAATACTCCTGTATTTAAATATCGGTATGGAGAACCATACATGACTTCCATATTCTAAGATTTATATTTAAAATCATTTTCGAAATGAAATATTAGCATAGAAACTACTTCTTTCTACTTACTGCTTCAGCCTTAACCACAGTACTGTGGTCACTAACATATACCACCTCACGTTATCGCACTCGATTTTCACTGATGATGGAAGTCGATGGCATTGCCGAAACGTCTGGTTTTGTAGAAAACATTGGACTACGGCAAAATATCCCGGGAAGGAATTTTAACAAAAACTACTTCTTTGTTGCCGATAACGTTGTACACATATATATAAAAATATGCATAAAATTAATGGCTTGTATAAGTTAATGATTGATCTCCATTAAGTAGTGCTCAAGTTTCCAAAGTTTTAATATTATGATGTCCGTAATTAAAACATCAGAGCAGGTTTAGTGTGTATGAGGGTACACGGTGGACAAAAATTTTCAACATTTCCTATTGAGCGTTGCTTAGAGTAAAGCTGCGAATCTACAGTGTACGTTTCACAGAACAAACACGCGAAAAAGAAGGAGCGCTCCGAAGTCACTCATGGACCCTCAGCATCTTGCAGAGGGTTCATTCCCTAAAGACGAAAAGTCTGTCTATGAATCGTTCCTCTGTAAACACGTGCAGTTACACTGCCCAGCGATCCACAGGAAGCAAATCGCTATCCACGCTGGACACTTTTTCGGCTTGCATGCGTTATGTTGGTATGGGTTCGGCACTTTCCATTTAAAAGCCGTGCAAATGTAAGAAAATAAACATGAATGAGGCCAGAAATAACGCGAATTGTGTGTGTGTGTGTCTTCCCTGCCTTTTCATTGCGGTAGTCATAATAATAAAATGAAAACGTAAACAGTACATAACTGAGAAAAAAATACATAAATGAAAAAATTATAATTTTATTGCCTGGCAACAAAATTATTTTATTTTTAACAATTACCATTGTTCGAAAAAGTTTAAATGAATTTTCAAGTACTTTACTCTTGTTAAAACGTAAAAGGTTGCAGGTAAACTACCCCTTCCCCTTAACCGATCTTCACCAAAATTAAAATTCCTAGAGTCCTCTACAATTCAGTGAAGTATGCAAAAAAATAATTTGATTCTGTTTGAATATGCGGCAGTTATCGTTTGCCATAAGAAATACCCTTGTTAAAACATAAAACGTTGCAGGTAAACTACCCCTTTCCCTTAACCGATCTTCACCAAAAACAATAGGTCTTGAGAACTCCATAATTCAGGGCTGTATGCGAAACATTATGTAATTCTGTTTGAATTTGCGGCTGTTATCGTTTGCCAAAAAAAAATTTCCCTTGATAAAAAAACCGTTGCAGGTAAACTACCCCTTTCCCTCAACCGATCTTCACCAAAAACAATAGGTCGTGAGTACTCTACAAATCAGGGCTGTATGCAAAAAGTTATTTGATTCTGTTTGAATTTTCGGCAGTTATCGTTTGCCATAGAAAAAAAAATCTACACAGACAGACAGACAGACACACACACAGACACTTTTCGGAAAACGACTTTTTTTCATGTTTTGAGTGTAGTACAATCAGAATCTGCAATAATCTCGAACACGATTTTTTTTGCCATCACCATACTTCCATTTCCTTAAGGAATATGGAAGTAAAAATAGGTAATTGTTATTTTTAATGAATTCTTGTAGATTCTTGTAATACAAACCTGTACAGTGTACCAAAGTCTGTGTGATTTATATTTAGTGCTAACTTTTTTACTTGGTGTAGGCTTATTGGCAATTGGATTTGATTCCAGGATAGTGTGACTTTCGTTACCAGTGGTTCTCTTTGTCCCGTAAGTTTCCTCGTAAAATTTGTATTACTTTATTATTCAATCATGCAAAACAGACTTTATAACACATAGAGACTGTTCGAAACAACCTCAGAAAAAATAGGCAAACCAAAGTTTAGCACACTCGTATGCTCAATTTTATTTAACTAACAAATAGGATACACCTCCACCCAACTTTTTGTCAATAATCTAATCAGCTGGTTTTTTGTTTATTATTATTACAGACCCTCTAAGTTGAAAGTTTCTGTAAAAAGATCCGCTTTTCAGCTTTGAGAGGAAAAGAGAAAATATCACACAATGTAGAATCAACCGTTTTGTTATATTAGTTATTGTAATGAAAGAGACAGTGAGCGTTGTAAAAAGTACCAACTTTTTACTCTACCATACTTTTTCCGCTTGAATGAAGTAACCATGATTTTATTCAGTTCAATTCAAATTCTGTTTGCAGGAACCATTAATGCAGGACTATAAAATGAGATATCCTTTATGGAATGTCTCTTAATTAATTTAACAATTAAATGGGTAAAAAATACAATAGACGTTTCCACTGTAATAAACATTGGTATAATAACAGAGGCAAAGAAGAAACTTGAAGGTACAAAAGACCTAAATGATTTTTTGATGCTGTACAGCGGCATAGAATTAGCAACAAGAGCTCAGAGTGGAGTGGCAGTTATGACTGACAAGAGATGGAGAAACAAAATAGGTTCTGAACACTTTTTAGTAATTAGGAAAACACACCAAGACTCCTGGGATGCATTGATATCTAACATAGAAGCAGACGTTAATGGAAGACAAGAAGTAACATATTAATTTCTTAAACAGCTTAACAAATCTGAGAAAGATAATGCACAATTACACATGACAGATGAGGAGGTAAATAATACAGGAGGACAAGATATAACTCCGGTTATTACCGGTTTCCGGTTGTTAATAGGACTATATACCTTGGGGATAACATAACAGAAGAATTAACGGAATATCTAGACCAAATGAAGAATAGGACCGGATGGAATTAACACAGAACTCTTAAAAGGTAATGGACTGCTATTAAAACTACAACACTGGCGTTTGATTAATGCATGCTGGAAAACAAACACTATTCTAGATTTTAGGAGAATAGCAGAGGTAATATCTCTGTTTACAATAAGACAGAAATGACTGTGGAAATTATCAAGGAATAATTTCCTTGAATACGGCCTACAAATTATATACAAGGATAATTAATAACAGACTAAAGAATACTGCAAACTCTCTCCTTGAAGAACAATCTGGATTTAGAAAAGGAAGATCCTGTAGTGACAACGTCACAATTATACGCCAATTGATCGAAAAAAGAAGAGATTCAATCTAGAGCCACATATTGCCTTCATAGACTATGGAAAAGCATTTGATCATGTGAATAGACGTATTGTGCAAAATATTAGAGCAAAGAGGATACCCACATCATATAATAGAAGTAATAAGAAGCCTATATGAAAGAACGGACATTACTATAAACACTGAGAAGCAGAAAACAGAATCTATTACTGTTAACAGAGGCATTAGACAAGGGTGTAGTTTCTTTGTCACTCACTTTATTTAACATACGGCTATATATTGACGATGTAAGGCAACGGAAACAACGAACTGATCCTGGAATCTACTTACTTCCCGATAATTTCTACATTAATATTATGCTGTTTGCTGACCATCAAGTCATCTTACAAGAAAAGGAAAGTGGATTACAAAAATCAGTGTATCAACTCAGTAAACTTTGCAATGAATGTAATTTAAAAACTTCCAATACAAAGACTAAAATACCGGCATTTAAATAGTAATAGACAATAAAATTATTGGAAAAATATCCCACTTCGGCTATCTAGGGTGCAACGTAAACTATGAATATGAAGACGATATCGATAATAAAATAAACAGATACCACAATGCGTAAGACTCTGGGAAAGAAAGTATGAAAAGATACAGAAATGAAATTTTATGGCTGCACCAGTATTGATGTACGGGAGTGAATCATGGACACTCACCCAAAATCAGAAAAAAACGAATTGAAGCTGCCGAAATAAAATTTTTAAGGGAATCAATGTGTCCAGCCTGAGATATCACATAAGAAATGCAGACATAAGGCAAGAGGTGAATATATACTCAATAAACGACAAAATTAAAAAAAAAAAGAAAACTGGATACAACACATAAATAGAATGGGAATACTCAGAGATAAAGACAAGGAATTTTGAATGATGGGCAGCAATGAAGTGTAGGGCTACGTGTAAGTAGCAAATTGTGTACGAAGTACTCGACAATACCAAAAAAGATAATCCAGTATAAGCCTCTTGGAGAACGAGATAGAGGCAGACCAAGAAAACGGTGGATGTGAAGACGGAACAGGCTGAAAGCCTAATCTTTGAAGTGAAGAAGAAGAAGAAGTTTGAGCCAATCTTGCAACTTTGTTTGACAATATTTCTATATATTTGGTTGTAACGGTATTGCGATTAAGTAAATTGAGTGCAAACTATTTAGGAATTACGAGGAATATCGGGAAACGGATTTTATTGTAGACTTAATAGAAAAAAACTTCAGTTACCAGGAAAATATTCGAAGCTATATGAGTAGTCTTTATTTTTGTAGTACTGTGTTCATAAGGTATGTTGTTATGTACGAATGGATTTTTTGTGTGTTAAAGAACCGCGGTGGCAAAACCGACTAACCCCCTGTCAGTTGATGTATTGGTTAACATCGCCTGTCATTGTGTGTTACACCCGCGGTATAGCAGAACTAAACAAAACCGGCTCGTATTCACTGTGGTAAGTGTTTACGTAACTTCCAAGGTTCTGAATCTACGTAAAAATTAAATGTCCACAGCCCGGTGGTTGTGCTCTTGTGTATTGGTTATCTCAGATGGCTGAAATAAAAATAAACAAATAATAATATAGCGTAGTAACAAGTCTTAGAACAACGGACGCCTTGATTGATGGCTCAGTCGGTTGAACGCCATTCATTGATACGTTGAAGGTCTCGGGTTGCGATTACCTGTTTGGGCTGGAAAATATTTTAACTAGCAAAGATATTGTAATAGTTCCAAATGGGCTCCAGACTGTAATGACCATTGTAGCTGATGCAACTTTACATACATATTCTAAAAAAAATTAATAATAAAAATATTTACCAATCCCTTGTTTCGCGCGGTTTATTCGTTCCCAAATATTTCCGCACGAAATGAAACTGCACTGAACGAGATCGTATTTTCCATAAGCAAATATGCGTTTCATGGTTATTCGGTTCTGAAAGTCGTATATTATTTATTCAACAACCTGAAACCTATGTTAATTTACATAGCATTCACAATCGTGTAAACTTATTACCCTATTACCGTAAAGTGGTGGTGTAAAATATTTGTGTATAAATATACAATACGAACTCGATAATGTGTCTCGTGTTTGGTTCGAGAGCAAGTAAAGAATTACCATAATAGGGTATTATAGAAAACACAGAAAATATATGTAACTCTAAGGCAAAATATAACAATGAAAAATTTTCCTGTGTTACGCACGTAAGGGTCGGAATTTTGGAAAATATGAATATTGGCCCTGTTTACATTTAAAATAAGTTGACACGGTTCTAGTACGTTCTGTAATTATGCTGTTTGTGTTAAACACGATAAAGTTTGTAGACACAAGACAAAAAGTTTCACTGAAGAAGACGTGACATACATACTAAAGTTTATTAAAAGTTTTTATTTCATAGGCCTAATTGTTTAGCTTTTTAAGTGATATAAATAAAACGATTACCTTACAATGCAACACGAAACGGGCTAACATTAATGACATTCATTCTACTGACATTTTTTGAAAAATAATTCAATCTTAGTTTGAACTCTGCACTCTGTCAGTGCGTTTTGATGATTTTAAAGTAGTGAACACTATTTTCTAACAAGCAAACCACTCACGAACTCCTTTCATAATCTGAGTTGTTTTCTTTAATACTGTACAAGCACAAGAGCTTTTGAAGTGAAGAACCTCATCCATCCCCTTTGCAGTATATCTGCGCTTTCACTACAACTGGTCAAATTACTCCTACCCCATACCCCCATTATCATCACTTTCACTTCGGGAGACGTAGAGACTGATGAAGAACGTATTTGAAATATTTCACTAAAATGGGAAACTTTATTAATAACAAGTACAAAAGGTTGTACCGCACTGAATCGAATCTGGCCCCGCGTTATAATGAGGGATAGGTTATAAAATAATATCCGTACTAAACCGAAACCGCATCAAATGAAATTTACTGAACCGGGGATTGGTGTAAAAGAATTAAAGTACTTGCTGATTTTGGGGGGGCAGAGTTCTTTTTGAGCAAAGCGAAACGGGCAAAGCCCCCTTAGGGCAGCTGCATGCAATCGAACTCCTTTATATTATTGTCTAGATTTTTGTGACATTCAAAATAATATTTGTTTGAAATACGTTAAAGTGTCCACAGCCGGAGTTTTAAACTATCTTCTCGAAATATATTACCAAATGTGTAGGCCTATAGGCCTACGTCTATGTAGATGATCGTATCTACAACATGCTTTTTGTTCGGCTTGTTATTCCGTTGTCATGGAGAATAATTTAATTGAATCATAAAATATTTTAAAACGTTTGTTGTAAGTACACAATTGAGCGATGTACCATGCATATTTGATTTTCATTGGCGACTATTTGGTATTTGGTGGGAAAAATATAATTTTCCTTGTGTAGTGGATTAAACAAAATTGTACAACCGATAGTAGAATATCGTTTTCAATTTGTGCTTGTTCATTACACAGTCCACAACTATGAGACAGTTCATTATATGTTGTTTTGATATTCACCTGTATTTCAGTTTTTATTAAAAATACGTTTATAGAAAAAACGCCATAAAAAGGAAGAGCAGCATAAATAGGTCGTCAGATATCGTTACAACGTTAAAATGCGATCACGTCTTCATATTGAAAATGGTGAAAACAGCGTCGACTATAATAAATGATAATAAGTTGGCACTGAAACGCGCATAAATACAATTGGAAAATGAATTACAGGCCCCTCAATTTTTTGAATGCAGTAATTGATCTAGAGTTATGGAAAACATTTTGATGAAGCCTATTCCTACAATGAAATTTAGCAAAAAAAAACAACAACAAAAATACGGCGCCAAACAAAATACACGCAAGGGTTTACCATTTGAGCTTTAAGGACTGACATCTATAAAAAAGATTGTAACTATGAAAATTCAACCAAAAATGCATGTGTACAGAATAAATGTCAGGGTCTTCCATGTCAGCATGCTTATAAAGGTAATAACTGTAATATCGGCCAAGGTATAGGCGAGATTGTCAGTTGTTAACCCCGTACACCAGCTACGTTAAGAAATTGTGTGATGTCAATAGGTATTGTGATTTCATGTTAGGTTTAATAAGGGTTTATTGTTACTCTTAAATTTTGAAAATAAATAATATTTTCTGTGCTGATATAACACCTGATGTGATATCAGCCTGATAACGAATTTATGACTTTTCTCCAGATTATAATATTTTTTATTAAATGCCATCGGTTGAAATATCAAGACGATCTGTCCTCTGACGCATAGGCCTACTAAAGTGTTTTGCCAAAAAATATCAAATTACCGAAAGTTGTCCAAATGCAATCTGTTTGAACAATACTATTTTCTGACAATAAAACACAAGTGTTATTAAAGGGTTTTCATGTTAAGATTAAGTAAGCACTATATATGGTTATACAGTTTTTCCAGTGTTATTCTTTACGGATAGTTTAGTTTTACATTTCTGACCCTAACGAAATGACACTAACAGAGTTTAATCATTTCTAGTGTTTACGACAATATAACGACTGACATTTAGCTGAAGATAGAAAATTCCGGTAAATAGAAAAAATTACGTAAACATTTACATATTACAAAAATAGCTCCGCCTCATTTCTCTCGGAAATCAGTATGCATTTGTCACCCCATTTATGACATCAACTACGAGGTTATTACTGAGCACGGTTGATATGGAACATCATTTGGAACATTACAGTTTTCTCTAAACATTTTATTTAATAACAATGACGGATGAAATTTGTTAGCGTGTTGAAAACGCCGAGCCTGACCGAGTTTCAAACTCTGGACCATGGCACCATATGAAAGGCAGACACTAACCACTCTGCTACGTGATAGGAATGAACTCCCTTTTTTTATTAAAGTAGTATATTTTTTCATAATTATTATTGTGAGGTTGTTCTAAATTTCATTAATAAACTAAACAAAAATTAATAATAATCAACTCTCGGTTAATGGTTTTGCATTTTACCGCATGATCAACAATAACTGGCTAGGTGTTGCGGCCCGATCTGAATTTATACAACTGTGCGAAAACTGTAGAGAGCGAACAATATGAACCAGTCAACTACACACGCAAGGAAAAAAGTTTACCTGGCAACGCTGTTAACTCTTGGCAACGCTGTCAGTTCCGTCTGTGTACATTTGTTTTGGTTTGAAGGCGTGACCTTGCAGTCTTGTATATCTGGCTGTCGCTTTGTGAATGTTCAGCCAAAAAGCATACTTGGTTGATCCAAGAGGAATTTTATACAGAGCCACAAAATGGTTCCCGCGTTTTTAAGGTTTGAGGTTATGTTCGCTCACCCAGATCAACATATCTGATCAACAATATCGTTTTATATGTGATCAACAATCAATCGTTAAAAATATTTAACTATTTTTAATATTATTAAAAAATGTTATGATTTTCTTTTACGGTTTTTGACACTGAATTCATTAATGTAATAATGAAAGTTGTAGCACTAAAACTTAATGAGAAATAAGCTTTATACAAAAATCAACATTCATGGAAATTTTCTGCGTGTTCAACAATGATCCCAAAAAGATAAATATATATATATATATTGTAACATAACAAAATTATCACACTAAACATTTGAATTAATGCAACATAAATAAAAGAAAAAGTTCCATAGCGAGTGAGAGGAATAAATTGTTTAAGGATTACACTAGAAACTGTATAATTAAGTCTATAAAATGTTAATAAAAATGGAAAATAATAAAGAAAACCATTAATTAAAATAACCTACTCTGTAAAAACCAGTTAAACAGTCAGTATACCCAGTAGATTGGGGAAGCAGTACAAAAAGGGAAGGACCACAAAAAAGGAAATAATCTGTCATAAAACCATTTTAATAAGGAAACTACTAATGTGATATTTGAAGAAGGGACGAAACATATCAAGATTCCCACAAAGAGACCAGAAACAGGAAGAGATATGTCAAAACAAAATGTTAGTCATATAATAAATACCATGAGACAAAATTGAAACCGATATATGTAAACCCAAACAAGTTACAAGATACAATCCTATAAAACACAAATTGTATATTAGTTATAAGAGTAATATGTTAAAAAATATATCAAAAGAGACTACCATAGTGTAGAACTCACTGAAAAGACTACCATAGAGTAGAACCCAATAAAGTGAAGTGAGATAACAAAAATAAGAAACTACAGTGTATAGTGAGAAACATAGCTAAAAAATCTATGAAAAAATCTTCAATGAAGTATAAATATTATAAAGACTACCATGAGTGTAGAATAATAATAGTAAAACCATTGGAATCAAAGACAGTCTAAGGACTGACAACATTACCAGTAATAAGAGTTTTTTAAATTAGATATAAGAAAAACTATTACCTATAAAATGTTTTCTTTAATTATAGTTAAGTGAATTGTGAGAAGGACAAAAATACCAAAGGACAGTTCATAACTGATGGTATAACTAATAATAAGATGTTTGTTATTTATTGTTAATTAGATAATGTTTTAGATGTAAGGTGTCAATAGATACAAGATGTTTTTTGATCACAGTTAAAGTGTTTTCAAAAGGAAACATAAATACACAAGACAGTTAGTGACTGACAGTGTTACTAGTAATAGGAGTTTTTTATTTTTTTCTAATTAAATTATGTCTAGGATAAGCTATGTTGTTATCATTTGATGATACAGTTAAAAATAATAGGGATAAAATGTTTTTTGTTAAAATTAGGTGATATAAAGAAAATTAGGCATAAGATGTTCATGTTATGGTTCAATGATGTTATTAGTATAAAGAAAGTTTAGTAGATACAAGATATTCTATTGTATTTTAAAGTCATGTCATTTAATTTTCCATTGTGTAAGTCAGAGAGGCAAGTAGGACATAAGAATGAAATAATTTTATTCAAAAACAGTAAACCATGTATAATGTACAAACAGACCAGCCAAGACACCAATTTAGTAAACACAGATTGGCCTATAAACCAAAAAATTATCTATCAAAGAATTAATCTATGTAATAGGAATAGAATTCAATACATACAATACAGAAATTGAAAATATAATTAATACAGATACAGTTAATAGCAAATAGAATGACAAAAGAAAGGAAATTAATTTCTTTTGGAAACAGTTAATAATAGGCCTATGATGGTAATCAAATCAGACTAAACAGCAAATTAATCAATATTGAAATGTTTTAATAACCAAATTATTAACAACAAAGTAATTACGGAGTTATTAAGTATATTCCATAGTAATATTATACCGAAAAAACAAATAAAAAACTTTAAAACACTGAATTTGTACAAAATATGAAACATACAATCATTATGTAAAATTGTAATTTTTGGGCTTAAATGAGTTTGAAACAAACCCAGCTATATATCAAAAGATATAAAATTAACTAATCAATATTACTGAATAGTTAGATTGATGTAAAATTAAGAAATATTTGAAATACAGTAAAAAATAAGAAAACTTATGATGTATAGTTAGATAGTGAAACAAGTCTTAGACAGATATTTTATAGTTAAACAATATGAAGAGGAAAAAGACATACCACAAATTGCCCTAAAACGACGACGTTGCGTCTATTAGTCTATTGTTAATCGCAAAGCTGAACAGTTGAAAAATGTGTTAGTGGAGTACTGAAACCAAAATAATTTGTATTAAAACCAAGTGTGGTTATGTGGCGTGTGACGGAGATGAACTAACAAGTGAAATAACCTTATCTATCAATGTCTAACACTTCACAAGTTTCCAAAAACACAGTATAACACCATAAAACTCAGCACCAGAAATCGACAGCCATTTTGAACAATTTTTGGGAACGAATTCACAGAGAACCAACACACATAATTGAACACCACACTACACAAGAAATCCATCCAGAATTCGACATCGCAGACGACGAGGGAACATTCCACACTATATTTTGGACCAACACCACTTCGCAGAAAAAGGGAACATCGTTTTATTTCTGTGGGAGAAGATCTTTCAATTCCAACAGCATCGTAGCAGTTAAAATCGAGTGGACGGCGGCCATTGCTGAACTTCTCACATAGACGGTGCAGTGCTTCCTGGAGGGGAGTGACGTCATTTCATCGACTTGGTTCGCAATTTAAATAATTTCTTTCTAATTGACAATTGTAATAATAATTTTGTTCTATTTCAGATATTAACATTTAGTTTAAGAATACCTGTTAAATGTATCTTGTTCCTTGCCCTCTGACCATTTCGACTCGTTAAAAGAACCATAAATTTAAACTTGTAAAAAATATATTTGTTGATTTTTCTCACTGCCGACTGTGGCGAATATTAGCCAGTGCCTGGGACATGCGCAGTTTGACTGGCGCACAATTTTGAATGTGAATAAACGCAAATCATTACTCAGATACCAACATTGTTTTTATTTCTATAATTCATGTTATTATTATTTTTTATTAAACAAAAACATAATTCACATTGAGAGAATAGATATAGAAGGAAATTACAAACTCAATTAATTATTAATTAATTAAATTAAATCATTCAATCGAACTCAATACCAGAACAAGAAAAAAAAATATTTACACAATTCTTATCATCAATACCTTTATATTTTATATTTTAATAATTTGTAATTAAATATATCAACACAGCAATCGACACACAATACTCAATATATCATTATATATTTTATTTATTATTACATTTGAAATTATATTACAATTTGACTAGCCTAACTAGTGGGGCTAAAAGAAGAGCACAATACCTTTGTTATCACAAAATCTACACACAATATCTATATATATTTCAAATATTTTTATTCTTATGTTTACATTTGTAATATTATAAATATATTACAAATCGGCGTTTCCAACGTGGAGCTTATTGAAACGTTCATCAATTACATATATATTTCAATCATTTTATTTTTATTTTTATATTTGTAATATTATTTTATATTACAAATTGGCGTCCAACTTAAGGGGCTTTAAATAGGAGGTAATAGTGTTATAAAATAAGGACGATTGTCCAATTTCCTATTTTTAGCTTGGCAACGGTCAACAGGTCGGAAGAGGGAGCGAGATGCACAGGAGAGCTACATCAAGAAAAAGGGCTATGGAGGCCGAGCAGGAGGTAGAAATGGAAGATAAAGAGGCGACACCAGTGGAAGATGTGGAGTCAATGTTACCGCCAGCAGAACCAAATAAGCCGGCACCACAGAAGGAACAGCCGGAGAAATCCACCGCAAAGGAAGATACAAAATTTGATCAAATGATGGAGATGTTACTCAGAGAATTTAAAACAACGAAGGAGGAATTAAGAGAAAACAGTAAGAAGATAGAGGAGAAAATGGAAGAAAATGGTAAGAAGATAGAGGAGAAGATGGAGGAAAATAGTAAGAAGATGGAGGAGAATGGTAAGAAGATAGAGGAGAAGATGGAGGAAAATAGTAAGCAGATGGAGGAGAATGGTAAGAAGATAGAGGAGAAGATGGAGGAGAATAGTAAGAAGATGGAGGAGAAGATGGAAGAAAACAGTAAGAAAATGGAGGAGAAGGTGGACGAAATAAAAAACGAAAATAAATTATTAATGGAGGAAAATATTAAGAAGATCGAGGAGAAGATGGAGGAAAATATCCAGAAGATAGAGGAGAAAATGGAGGAAATAAAAACTGACAATAAACAATCGAAGGAGGAATTGACCCAGATAAGCCAGAAACTGGAAGAAACCAATAAAAAGATGGAGAATAATAGTCAGCAATTGAGAGAAGAATTGAAGGAGACGAACCAAGAGAACATGAACCGGTTAGACGGAAGAATGGAAATATTGAAGGAAGAATTGAGCCAGAAAATAGCTGAAAACAATGAGGCAATCAGCAAGAAGGTAGAAGAGGAAATAACGGTAATCGAACAAAAGGTTACCAGAGCTGACGAAAAATGGAGTCAAACCGAACGAGAAGTACGGAGTATCAGGACAGAAATAAATACGAAGGTTAACAACATTGAAGAAACGACTAGGAAGACATTGGAGGAAAAACTAAAGGAAACACGGGAAGACTGGGAGCGAGTGCAGGACCGATTCACAGAAAAATGCGACGGCATAGAAGCTGCTGTGACCAGTATCAACAGTCAGGTACGACAGAACCAGACAGATATAGACCTATTCCATAGTCGACCAACAACCATTACCAGTTGTCCCAACAGTGAGAATCGTGAAGGAATTAACTTCAGGTTTTATAAAAATAAACCAATGGAATTCCTGGCAAGAATCGAGGAATACTTCGCCAAACACAGAGGTAATCGCTGGAGGGAGAATAAAGAGGTGCTTGACGAATCGTTCAAGGAGATAGCAGACAATTGGTGGATGGCGATAAGAGACGAGGTGACCGACTATCAACAATTCAGAAGGCTATTCAAAGCCAAATATTGGTCTGAATCAACGCAAAATATCGCCAGAGACGGGATATGTCATGGGAAGTACAATCCGTATGGAAACCAAACTTTAACGGCGTACTTTTTGGGAAAGGTGTGCGTGGCCAAACATCTAGAGCCCCGAATACCGGAAGAATGCCTGGTCAGCAAACTCTCATACCACTATGAGGAGGATATTATCAGAGCCAGACGAAACAGTCAAATAAAGACGGTGCAAGCCATGACCGAGCTTTTAGAAATGTATGAGCACGAAGACTATTACCGTCAAAGTCGCAGGAGATATGAAAAGCCGGAACCAAGGAGTAACAACAATAATTTGAACAATAATAATCGGCAAAATGTGGGTAACAATAATAATTATAATTCCACAAATCGGAATAATGCCGAATACAATTATAACCCCAGAAATAACAATAATTTGCCCCGTTTTAACAACAATAATAATAATAGTAATATTCCTCGCATAAATAATAATAACAACAACCACAATAATAATAATAATAGCCGTCCACAAAATAACAACGGTTATTATAATAATAATAGTAACTATGTTCCAAATGGTCAGAGGAACCCCAACCTTTCTAATAATAATAATTATCATGGTAATTATAACCGAAATTACCCGAATGGAGGTAATAACCACAATTACAGGGCATATCGACCTAATGTTAACTACATCCGAGCAGAAGGCAGTGGACACAGGAGGTACCAGCCTCAACGAAGGAGCCGATACTACGAGTACGAGACTTTCCAAGGAAGTCAGGGAAGTAATAGGTACAGAGAGTACGAGCCTAGACGTAGTTCCAGCCTGGATAATCAGCGAAGACTAGCTGTAACAGAAGCCCAACCAGACGATCGAGCAGAACCAAACGAAGCAGTCTCAGGACTTCAAGCTGACGCTTCCAACGGCCTGATCCGTAATGAAGCGGAACATTTAAACGAACGGAGGCAGTAATAAACTCCAATAACCCTTTACTGCTCCAATCTGCTGGGTTTAATCAAGTAGGTATGAATTCGAAGAAAAACAGAAAAAATTTTACCATAATATACAGCAATTATTTGAAGGATATCCGTAAGGACCTATTAGAAGAAAGTGAGCTTAATATTAACAATAATGATAATGAAATAATATACATAATTGCAGAAATTGAAGGTATTTCTGTTCCTATAATGATAGACACTGGAGCCAATGTCTCCATAATAAATCGAAATGAGTTGGACCGGATACAGCAGGAATGCCACAAAAACTTACCGGTACTACCTATTAATAATATTGTACTTGTAGGAGCTACCGGCCGACAGAACAAGACCATAAGAAAGCAGGTATCCCTCAATGTCAAAAGTCAGGGCATTAGTGTGGATATGATATTTCTTGTTGCAGCCGGATTACCTTTCAACATCATGATAGGATGTGATATATTGCGCCGAAACTCAGCAATTATCGACTTGTGCCGAGAAAAGGTATCACTCTTTGCTGAAGGTTCAACCTGGATAGCCAATTTAACTGATAACAAGACTTTAGACTCCAGACAACTTCTCGACCACCAAAATAAGGTGAATTACTTGTCCAACCACTCAACAAACAACAAGCCAGTACATCAGGATTCGGAGGAAGACCTATGGCAACAAAAGATCCAAGAGATACGTAACTTCCAGTGCCACAATGCTAACGAGCAATTAAAGGAAAACCAGCTGAATCAATTGGTAGAAATATATGAGAAATATCGAGCTGTATTTTCTGACGAACCTGGAAAGATCCGGAACTACCAATGTTCCATACGGTTCAGAGAACCGGTAGAATTTAACCGAAAGTCGTACCCAATAGCAAAATCTTTGAAAGAAGCCGTACGCACAGAGATCCAGAATATGATCCGTAGAGATATCATCGAAAGCAGTCAATCGCCATACACAAGCCCAATTGTGGCCATACAAAAGAAAAATGGGAAGGTAAGGCTTTGCCTTGACGCTCGTGAGATAAATAAAATGATAATAAACGATCGTACCTCACCTGGCGAAATTGATGAAATTTTGAAGAGGTTCCACGGAACACGATTCATTACCACTTGGGATACCGTATGCGGCTATTGGCAAGTGGAGTTGCACCCAGCAAGCCGGCAATACATGGCGTTCATCTTCGAAGGGCGCAATTATCAGTTTAAGAGGTTGCCCTTCGGGTTGGTGAATTCAGTAGCTGTTTTTGTCGCCTGTATGGATCATATACTAGGACCAGAAGCGCTCCAATTCACGACTGTCTATGTTGATGATCTCCTAATAACATCAACCAACTGGGAGGAACACTGTTATCGTGTGGAGTATGTCTTGAAGAAGCTTGCTGAAAATAATGTCACCCTTAAACTGGACAAGTCCAAGCTTATAGCTAAAGAAGTTCAATTCCTGGGTTTCCAGCTAAACAGTCAAGGAATAACACCATCAACAGAAAAGGTAGACGCCATACAACGATTCCCTACACCAAAAAAAAAAAGGCAACTACAATCATTTTTGGGCCTGTGTAACTATTATAGGAAGTTCCAGAATAATTATTCCGAAATAACAGCCCAGTTTCAGTACCAGTTATCGTCCAAGAATAAATGGCGATGGGGTCAAGAACAAGACGAAGCCTTCAAATCAATTAAAGAGAAATTCTTAGATGCAGTAATGCTCAACCATCCAGATTTTAACCGACCCTTCTTTCTAAACTGTGACGCAAGTAACATTAGCTTGGGATCAACACTGTACCAAGAAGATGAAAGTGGAAAACATCTAGTAGTGAACTTTGCTAGCAGAACCCTTAACCAGTGTGAAAAGAACTATAATGTGACGGAAAAAGAACTGCTAAGTGTAGTCTTTGCCTGCGGGAAGTTTCGGACGTATATCCTCGGATATCCAGTGACCGTCCGAACAGATCACAAGTCAATATCATTTCTAAGAAGATGCAAATTAAGCCATGGTAGATTGACCAGATGGGTACTCGCCCTACAGGAATACGATATACAGTGGGAGTATGTTCCTGGAAGTAAAAATGTAGTAGCCGACGTATTGTCGAGAGTGAATCTGGAAGAACAAACATTCGAAGGCGAAAAGGAGAGCATTTTGAAAATCTATAACATTATTAAGGACAGATCCGATTTACAGAAGATAGTGCAGGACATCAGCAAACACCAGCAGTCCGATCCGAAGTTAAACCATATTGAACTTCGTCTCTCCAACCAAGATGACACAATAAACAAATTTTATTGTATACATAATGGGATTTTATTCATCAAGACATCCCTTGATGAAGAAATATGGAAGGTCATGATCCCTACCACAATCGAAAAGGATATCATCCTGGACTATCACCTACGATACGGTCACATGGGAGCCATGAAGGTGATCAAGGCAATAGAAGAGAATTGTCACATAAAAAGTATCAATAGAAAAACGAGAAACTACCTTAAAACCTGTCTGATATGTCAGTTGGTGAAAACCAACAATGAGAAAAAGGAAGGTATGATGATACAAATTACCTCACAAGCCAAACTGGAAAAGGTCTTTCTGGACATATGCGGTCCATTTCCCCGCAGTGGCGGACGCCATCGATACAAATATATTATTATTATGATGGATCATTTTACAAAATTTACAAAACTATACCCTGTGAACAGAGCCACCACTCTGAAGACTCTTGGAATAATAACAAATCATTACATTCCAGAGGTAGGAAGCCCGACATCCATAATCACCGACCATGGAACGCAATTTAAGGGTTGGAGGTGGAAAAACACTCTGAATACATTGGGCATTAAGACATACAAGACGTCTGTCTACCACCCCAGCAGCAATCCAGCGGAGAGGGTACTGCGAGAGGTCGGAAGAATATTACGGACTTATTGCTATAATCAACAAAAGAAGTGGCAAGAATATTTATTAGCTACGGAAGAATTCCTTAATTTGTCATATCACTCCGCTATAGGTACCACGCCATACACGCCAATGTATGAAAAACCGCCTCCGAGAGAAATACAAGACATAATAGAGTTCCCCAGGAGTCAAGAATACAAATTCAATCGAATCAGATTCTACAATAAATTGGCAGAAGACCAGGAAAGGCGCAAGAACAAATATCAAAAGGCTGTTAAGAAAATAATAAGCTATGAAGTCGGAGAAAAGGTACTGCTAAAAAACAGGGAATTGGAAGGCATTACCAAAAAGTTATTACTGCTGTATACCGGCCCATACCTGATTGTTAAAAACAATAATAACAATACGTATGTACTAAAGGATATCATTTCGAATAAAGTAAAAGGAACTTATAATCAGTTATAAATTAAAAAATATTTGGAGGACTCATAATTATGAGTTAAAACTATAATGAAGAAATTGTGAATTTTGATAAAAATAAATTACAAAATTCAAAAATTAGTAAGCACAACTTACACCAAATATCAGAAAGAATATTGTAAACGAAATAAGAATTTTGATAAAAATAACTACAAAATTCAAAAATCAGTAAGCACAACTTACAACAAAACATTTGAAGGATTATTGTGAATAAATAAAAAGAATTTTGAACATAATAAGCTTCAAAATTCAAAAGCAATAGTAGGTACAAGCTACACAAATATTTAAAGACTATTATGCAAGTAAAAAGAATTTGAATGGAGATAATAATTGTCCAAATTCAAAATAATTAGTAAGTACCACTTACACAAACATTCAAAGACTATTATGAATGAAAAAAGAATTTTGAGAAACAATAATTTCAAAATTCAAAACAATAATAAGTACAACTTATACCAAAATATTTGAAAAACAACTATGAATAAGAAAGAATGTAGTTGAATAAAAATGTCTAAAATTAAAAAACATTAAACTCACATCATTACTCATACAAATGATGAGAAATAACTCTGAAATATGAAAAAAGATTTTGTAAGAAAGAGATACAAAATTCTAAGGGAGAAAGGAAACCAGAATGTCATATGACTTAATCGAAACAAATTAACCAAACTCACAAAGAAAATAATTTAATAAAAATGGAACAATGAAGAAGGACCAGCTCACTAAAGACCAAATAGTGAGACCAAAAAACAAAAAAACCTGATACTAATAATGATAATGCTGTTACAACAACCACTGTTATAGTGAAAGTGATAAAGAATTAATTCATGTTACACCATGAGCAATAAAAATAACTCAATGGATACCAGATGGTAGAAAGAGTAAATATAAATACTACTTACTATGTAAACATGATGAAATGTATATTATACCACATACCTAAACCACCTAATAAGGAATAAGCTTTAAGAGAGAAGAAGAGTCAAGTGTATAAAAGTATTAATTAATATGACGTATTATGAAGTGAAGAATCTAAAGATGTTTATTTTAGTCAAAAATGACTACTTTTACTGTTTATTTATTTTTATGACTGGATGTAGAAAATGCCATCAGTCTTGTGTGTTGAGCAGAGATGATAATACCTCTGGACTCAATTGAAGTATTGGACAGCAGGGATTGAAGCCAAAAGTGCCACTCTGAACTGTTCCAATTAATTTGTTAGGGAATGTTAGGGAGTAAACATACCGGTGAGGAAGCACCAAATAAGAAGGAATATAAAATGATAATGTTATACACAAGATTGAAGATCACTTATCAATGAAAAAAGAAACTAATGAAGGAGATACACGTCATCTGAGAGGAAGCAATGGTGGAAAAAGAAGGTATATAAAGTGAAAACATGTAATCACGGAGAAAATGTAAATACAAAAGAATTAGTAGTAATTATTTCATCCATACAGAGTATGATCTGAACTAATCACTTTTACAGGAGAGCATATGTAACATAACAAAATTACCACTCTAAACATTTGAATTAATGCAACATAAATAAAAGAAAAAGTTCCATAGTGAGTGAGAGGAATAAATTGTTTAAGGATTACACTAGAAACTGTATAATTAAGTCTATAAAATGTTAATAAAAATGGAAAATAATAAAGAAAACCATTAATTAAAATAACCTACTCTGTAAAAACCAGTTAAACAGTCAGTATACCCAGTAGATTGGGGAAGCAGTACAAAAAGGGAAGGACCACAAAAAAGGAAATAATCTGTCATAAAACCATTTTAATAAGGAAACTACTAATGTGATATTTGAAGAAGGGACGAAACATATCAAAATTCCCACAAAGAGACCAGAAACAGGAAGAGATATGTCAAAACAAAATGTTAGTCATATAATAAATACCATGAGACAAAATTGAAACCGATATATGTAAACCCAAACAAGTTACAAGATACAATCCTATAAAACACAAATTGTATATTAGTTATAAGAGTAATATGTTAAAAAATATATCAAAAGAGACTACCATAGTGTAGAACTCACTGAAAAGACTACCATAGAGTAGAACCCAATAAAGTGAAGTGAGATAACAAAAATAAGAAACTACAGGAGTATAGTGAGAAACATAGCTAAAAAATCTATGAAAAAATCTTCAATGAAGTATAAATATTATAAAGACTACCATGAGTGTAGAATAATAATAGTAAAACCATTGGAATCAAAGACAGTCTAAGGACTGACAACATTACCAGTAATAAGAGTTTTTTAAATTAGATATAAGAAAAACTATTACCTATAAAATGTTTTCTTTAATTATAGTTAAGTGAATTGTGAGAAGGACAAAAATACCAAAGGACAGTTCATAACTGATGGTATAACTAATAATAAGATGTTTGTTATTTATTGTTAATTAGATAATGTTTTAGATGTAAGGTGTAAATAGATACAAGATGTTTTTTGATCACAGTTAAAGTGTTTTCAAAAGGAAACATAAATACACAAGACAGTTAGTGACTGACAGTGTTACTAGTAATAGGAGTTTTTTATTTTTTTCTAATTAAATTATGTCTAGGATAAGCTATGTTGTTATCATTTGATGATACAGTTAAAAATAATAGGGATAAAATGTTTTTTGTTAAAATTAGGTGATATAAAGAAAATTAGGCATAAGATGTTCATGTTATGGTTCAATGATGTTATTAGTATAAATAAAGTTTAGTAGATACAAGATATTCTATTGTATTTTAAAGTCATGTCATTTAATTTTCCATTGTGTAAGTCAGAGAGGCAAGTAGGACATAAGAATGAAATAATTTTATTCAAAAACAGTAAACCATGTATAATGTACAAACAGACCAGCCAAGACACCAATTTAGTAAACACAGATTGGCCTATAAACCAAAAAATTATCTATCAAAGAATTAATCTATGTAATAGGAATAGAATTCAATACATACAATACAGAAATTGAAAATATAATTAATACAGATACAGTTAATAGCAAATAGAATGACAAAAGAAAGGAAATTAATTTCTTTTGGAAACAGTTAATAATAGGCCTATGATGGTAATCAAATCAGACTAAACAGCAAATTAATCAATATTGAAATGTTTTAATAACCAAATTATTAACAACAAAGTAATTACGGAGTTATTAAGTATATTCCATAGTAATATTATACCGAAAAAACAAATAAAAAACTTTAAAACACTGAATTTGTACAAAATATGAAACATACAATCATTATGTAAAATTGTAATTTTTGGGCTTAAATGAGTTTGAAACAAACCCAGCTATATATCAAAAGATATAAAATTAACTAATCAATATTACTGAATAGTTAGATTGATGTAAAATTAAGAAATATTTGAAATACAGTAAAAAATAAGAAAACTTATGATGTATAGTTAGATAGTGAAACAAGTCTTAGACAGATATTTTATAGTTAAACAATATGAAGAGGAAAAAGACATACCACAAATTGCCCTAAAACGACGACGTTGCGTCTATTAGTCTATTGTTAATCGCAAAGCTGAACAGTTGAAAAATGTGTTAGTGGAGTACTGAAACCAAAATAATTTGTATTAAAACCAAGTGTGGTTATGTGGCGTGTGACGGAGATGAACTAACAAGTGAAATAACCTTATCTATCAATGTCTAACACTTCACAAGTTTCCAAAAACACAGTATAACACCATAAAACTCAGCACCAGAAATCGACAGCCATTTTGAACAATTTTTGGGAACGAATTCACAGAGAACCAACACACATAATTGAACACCACACTACACAAGAAATCCATCCAGAATTCGACATCGCAGACGACGAGGGAACATTCCACACTATATTTTGGACCAACACCACTTCGCAGAAAAAGGGAACATCGTTTTATTTCTGTGGGAGAAGATCTTTCAATTCCAACAGCATCGTAGCAGTTAAAATCGAGTGGACGGCGGCCATTGCTGAACTTCTCACATAGACGGTGCAGTGCTTCCTGGAGGGGAGTGACGTCATTTCATCGACTTGGTTCGCAATTTAAATAATTTCTTTCTAATTGACAATTGTAATAATAATTTTGTTCTATTTCAGATATTAACATTTAGTTTAAGAATACCTGTTAAATGTATCTTGTTCCTTGCCCTCTGACCATTTCGACTCGTTAAAAGAACCATAAATTTAAACTTGTAAAAAATATATTTGTTGATTTTTCTCACTGCCGACTGTGGCGAATATTAGCCAGTGCCTGGGACATGCGCAGTTTGACTGGCGCACAATTTTGAATGTGAATAAACGCAAATCATTACTCAGATACCAACATTGTTTTTATTTCTATAATTCATGTTATTATTATTTTTTATTAAACAAAAACATAATTCACATTGAGAGAATAGATATAGAAGGAAATTACAAACTCAATTAATTATTAATTAATTAAATTAAATCATTCAATCGAACTCAATACCAGAACAAGAAAAAAAAAATATTTACACAATTCTTATCATCAATACCTTTATATTTTATATTTTAATAATTTGTAATTAAATATATCAACACAGCAATCGACACACAATACTCAATATATCATTATATATTTTATTTATTATTACATTTGAAATTATATTACAATTTGACTAGCCTAACTAGTGGGGCTAAAAGAAGAGCACAATACCTTTGTTATCACAAAATCTACACACAATATCTATATATATTTCAAATATTTTTATTCTTATGTTTACATTTGTAATATTATAAATATATTACAAATCGGCGTTTCCAACGTGGAGCTTATTGAAACGTTCATCAATTACATATATATTTCAATCATTTTATTTTTATTTTTATATTTGTAATATTATTTTATATTACAAATTGGCGTCCAACTTAAGGGGCTTTAAATAGGAGGTAATAGTGTTATAAAATAAGGACGATTGTCCAATTTCCTATTTTTAGCTTGGCAACGGTCAACAGGTCGGAAGAGGGAGCGAGATGCACAGGAGAGCTACATCAAGAAAAAGGGCTATGGAGGCCGAGCAGGAGGTAGAAATGGAAGATAAAGAGGCGACACCAGTGGAAGATGTGGAGTCAATGTTACCGCCAGCAGAACCAAATAAGCCGGCACCACAGAAGGAACAGCCGGAGAAATCCACCGCAAAGGAAGATACAAAATTTGATCAAATGATGGAGATGTTACTCAGAGAATTTAAAACAACGAAGGAGGAATTAAGAGAAAACAGTAAGAAGATAGAGGAGAAAATGGAAGAAAATGGTAAGAAGATAGAGGAGAAGATGGAGGAAAATAGTAAGAAGATGGAGGAGAATGGTAAGAAGATAGAGGAGAAGATGGAGGAAAATAGTAAGCAGATGGAGGAGAATGGTAAGAAGATAGAGGAGAAGATGGAGGAGAATAGTAAGAAGATGGAGGAGAAGATGGAAGAAAACAGTAAGAAAATGGAGGAGAAGGTGGACGAAATAAAAAACGAAAATAAATTATTAATGGAGGAAAATATTAAGAAGATCGAGGAGAAGATGGAGGAAATAAAAACTGACAATAAACAATCGAAGGAGGAATTGACCCAGATAAGCCAGAAACTGGAAGAAACCAATAAAAAGATGGAGAATAATAGTCAGCAATTGAGAGAAGAATTGAAGGAGACGAACCAAGAGAACATGAACCGGTTAGACGGAAGAATGGAAATATTGAAGGAAGAATTGAGCCAGAAAATAGCTGAAAACAATGAGACAATCAGCAAGAAGGTAGAAGAGGAAATAACGGTAATCGAACAAAAGGTTACCAGAGCTGACGAAAAATGGAGTCAAACCGAACGAGAAGTACGGAGTATCAGGACAGAAATAAATACGAAGGTTAACAACATTGAAGAAACGACTAGGAAGACATTGGAGGAAAAACTAAAGGAAACACGGGAAGACTGGGAGCGAGTGCAGGACCGATTCACAGAAAAATGCGACGGCATAGAAGCTGCTGTGACCAGTATCAACAGTCAGGTACGACAGAACCAGACAGATATAGACCTATTCCATAGTCGACCAACAACCATTACCAGTTGTCCCAACAGTGAGAATCGTGAAGGAATTAACTTCAGGTTTTATAAAAATAAACCAATGGAATTCCTGGCAAGAATCGAGGAATACTTCGCCAAACACAGAGGTAATCGCTGGAGGGAGAATAAAGAGGTGCTTGACGAATCGTTCAAGGAGATAGCAGACAATTGGTGGATGGCGATAAGAGACGAGGTGACCGACTATCAACAATTCAGAAGGCTATTCAAAGCCAAATATTGGTCTGAATCAACGCAAAATATCGCCAGAGACGGGATATGTCATGGGAAGTACAATCCGTATGGAAACCAAACTTTAACGGCGTACTTTTTGGGAAAGGTGTGCGTGGCCAAACATCTAGAGCCCCGAATACCGGAAGAATGCCTGGTCAGCAAACTCTCATACCACTATGAGGAGGATATTATCAGAGCCAGACGAAACAGTCAAATAAAGACGGTGCAAGCCATGACCGAGCTTTTAGAAATGTATGAGCACGAAGACTATTACCGTCAAAGTCGCAGGAGATATGAAAAGCCGGAACCAAGGAGTAACAACAATAATTTGAATAATAATAATCGGCAAAATGTGGGTAACAATAATAATTATAATTCCACAAATCGGAATAATGCCGAATACAATTATAACCCCAGAAATAACAATAATTTGCCCCGTTTTAACAACAATAATAATAATAGTAATATTCCTCGCATAAATAATAATAACAACAACCACAATAATAATAATAATAGCCGTCCACAAAATAACAACGGTTATTATAATAATAATAGTAACTATGTTCCAAATGGTCAGAGGAACCCCAACCTTTCTAATAATAATAATTATCATGGTAATTATAACCGAAATTACCCGAATGGAGGTAATAACCACAATTACAGGGCATATCGACCTAATGTTAACTACATCCGAGCAGAAGGCAGTGGACACAGGAGGTACCAGCCTCAACGAAGGAGCCGATACTACGAGTACGAGACTTTCCAAGGAAGTCAGGGAAGTAATAGGTACAGAGAGTACGAGCCTAGACGTAGTTCCAGCCTGGATAATCAGCGAAGACTAGCTGTAACAGAAGCCCAACCAGACGATCGAGCAGAACCAAACGAAGCAGTCTCAGGACTTCAAGCTGACGCTTCCAACGGCCTGATCCGTAATGAAGCGGAACATTTAAACGAACGGAGGCAGTAATAAACTCCAATAACCCTTTACTGCTCCAATCTGCTGGGTTTAATCAAGTAGGTATGAATTCGAAGAAAAACAGAAAAAATTTTACCATAATATACAGCAATTATTTGAAGGATATCCGTAAGGACCTATTAGAAGAAAGTGAGCTTAATATTAACAATAATGATAATGAAATAATATACATAATTGCAGAAATTGAAGGTATTTCTGTTCCTATAATGATAGACACTGGAGCCAATGTCTCCATAATAAATCGAAATGAGTTGGACCGGATACAGCAGGAATGCCACAAAAACTTACCGGTACTACCTATTAATAATATTGTACTTGTAGGAGCTACCGGCCGACAGAACAAGACCATAAGAAAGCAGGTATCCCTCAATGTCAAAAGTCAGGGCATTAGTGTGGATATGATATTTCTTGTTGCAGCCGGATTACCTTTCAACATCATGATAGGATGTGATATATTGCGCCGAAACTCAGCAATTATCGACTTGTGCCGAGAAAAGGTATCACTCTTTGCTGAAGGTTCAACCTGGATAGCCAATTTAACTGATAACAAGACTTTAGACTCCAGACAACTTCTCGACCACCAAAATAAGGTGAATTACTTGTCCAACCACTCAACAAACAACAAGCCAGTACATCAGGATTCGGAGGAAGACCTATGGCAACAAAAGATCCAAGAGATACGTAACTTCCAGTGCCACAATGCTAACGAGCAATTAAAGGAAAACCAGCTGAATCAATTGGTAGAAATATATGAGAAATATCGAGCTGTATTTTCTGACGAACCTGGAAAGATCCGGAACTACCAATGTTCCATACGGTTCAGAGAACCGGTAGAATTTAACCGAAAGTCGTACCCAATAGCAAAATCTTTGAAAGAAGCCGTACGCACAGAGATCCAGAATATGATCCGTAGAGATATCATCGAAAGCAGTCAATCGCCATACACAAGCCCAATTGTGGCCATACAAAAGAAAAATGGGAAGGTAAGGTTTTGCCTTGACGCTCGTGAGATAAATAAAATGATAATAAACGATCGTACCTCACCTGGCGAAATTGATGAAATTTTGAAGAGGTTCCACGGAACACGATTCATTACCACTTGGGATACCGTATGCGGCTATTGGCAAGTGGAGTTGCACCCAGCAAGCCGGCAATACATGGCGTTCATCTTCGAAGGGCGCAATTATCAGTTTAAGAGGTTGCCCTTCGGGTTGGTGAATTCAGTAGCTGTTTTTGTCGCCTGTATGGATCATATACTAGGACCAGAAGCGCTCCAATTCACGACTGTCTATGTTGATGATCTCCTAATAACATCAACCAACTGGGAGGAACACTGTTATCGTGTGGAGTATGTCTTGAAGAAGCTTGCTGAAAATAATGTCACCCTTAAACTGGACAA
The DNA here is from genome assembly GCA_034769895.1 of Magicicada septendecula. Taxonomy (NCBI): domain Eukaryota; kingdom Metazoa; phylum Arthropoda; class Insecta; order Hemiptera; family Cicadidae; genus Magicicada; species Magicicada septendecula. The sequence goes on along the minus strand of CM068374.1, from coordinate 116,599,874 downwards.
GTCCAAGCTTATAGCTAAAGAAGTTCAATTCCTGGGTTTCCAGCTAAACAGTCAAGGAATAACACCATCAACAGAAAAGGTAGACGCCATACAACGATTCCCTACACCAAAAAAAAAAAGGCAACTACAATCATTTTTGGGCCTGTGTAACTATTATAGGAAGTTCCAGAATAATTATTCCGAAATAACAGCCCAGTTTCAGTACCAGTTATCGTCCAAGAATAAATGGCGATGGGGTCAAGAACAAGACGAAGCCTTCAAATCAATTAAAGAGAAATTCTTAGATGCAGTAATGCTCAACCATCCAGATTTTAACCGACCCTTCTTTCTAAACTGTGACGCAAGTAACATTAGCTTGGGATCAACACTGTACCAAGAAGATGAAAGTGGAAACCATCTAGTAGTGAACTTTGCTAGCAGAACCCTTAACCAGTGTGAAAAGAACTATAATGTGACGGAAAAAGAACTGCTAAGTGTAGTCTTTGCCTGCGGGAAGTTTCGGACGTATATCCTCGGATATCCAGTGACCGTCCGAACAGATCACAAGTCAATATCATTTCTAAGAAGATGCAAATTAAGCCATGGTAGATTGACCAGATGGGTACTCGCCCTACAGGAATACGATATACAGTGGGAGTATGTTCCTGGAAGTAAAAATGTAGTAGCCGACGTATTGTCGAGAGTGAATCTGGAAGAACAAACATTCGAAGGCGAAAAGGAGAGCATTTTGAAAATCTATAACATTATTAAGGACAGATCCGATTTACAGAAGATAGTGCAGGACATCAGCAAACACCAGCAGTCCGATCCGAAGTTAAACCATATTGAACTTCGTCTCTCCAACCAAGATGACACAATAAACAAATTTTATTGTATACATAATGGGATTTTATTCATCAAGACATCCCTTGATGAAGAAATATGGAAGGTCATGATCCCTACCACAATCGAAAAGGATATCATCCTGGACTATCACCTACGATACGGTCACATGGGAGCCATGAAGGTGATCAAGGCAATAGAAGAGAATTGTCACATAAAAAGTATCAATAGAAAAACGAGAAACTACCTTAAAACCTGTCTGATATGTCAGTTGGTGAAAACCAACAATGAGAAAAAGGAAGGTATGATGATACAAATTACCTCACAAGCCAAACTGGAAAAGGTCTTTCTGGACATATGCGGTCCATTTCCCCGCAGTGGCGGACGCCATCGATACAAATATATTATTATTATGATGGATCATTTTACAAAATTTACAAAACTATACCCTGTGAACAGAGCCACCACTCTGAAGACTCTTGGAATAATAACAAATCATTACATTCCAGAGGTAGGAAGCCCGACATCCATAATCACCGACCATGGAACGCAATTTAAGGGTTGGAGGTGGAAAAACACTCTGAATACATTGGGCATTAAGACATACAAAACGTCTGTCTACCACCCCAGCAGCAATCCAGCGGAGAGGGTACTGCGAGAGGTCGGAAGAATATTACGGACTTATTGCTATAATCAACAAAAGAAGTGGCAAGAATATTTATTAGCTACGGAAGAATTCCTTAATTTGTCATATCACTCCGCTATAGGTACCACGCCATACACGCCAATGTATGAAAAACCGCCTCCGAGAGAAATACAAGACATAATAGAGTTCCCCAGGAGTCAAGAATACAAATTCAATCGAATCAGATTCTACAATAAATTGGCAGAAGACCAGGAAAGGCGCAAGAACAAATATCAAAAGGCTGTTAAGAAAATAATAAGCTATGAAGTCGGAGAAAAGGTACTGCTAAAAAACAGGGAATTGGAAGGCATTACCAAAAAGTTATTACTGCTGTATACCGGCCCATACCTGATTGTTAAAAACAATAATAACAATACGTATGTACTAAAGGATATCATTTCGAATAAAGTAAAAGGAACTTATAATCAGTTATAAATTAAAAAATATTTGGAGGACTCATAATTATGAGTTAAAACTATAATGAAGAAATTGTGAATTTTGATAAAAATAAATTACAAAATTCAAAAATTAGTAAGCACAACTTACACCAAATATCAGAAAGAATATTGTAAACGAAATAAGAATTTTGATAAAAATAACTACAAAATTCAAAAATCAGTAAGCACAACTTACAACAAAACATTTGAAGGATTATTGTGAATAAATAAAAAGAATTTTGAACATAATAAGCTTCAAAATTCAAAAGCAATAGTAGGTACAAGCTACACAAATATTTAAAGACTATTATGCAAGTAAAAAGAATTTGAATGGAGATAATAATTGTCCAAATTCAAAATAATTAGTAAGTACCACTTACACAAACATTCAAAGACTATTATGAATGAAAAAAGAATTTTGAGAAACAATAATTTCAAAATTCAAAACAATAATAAGTACAACTTATACCAAAATATTTGAAAAACAACTATGAATAAGAAAGAATGTAGTTGAATAAAAATGTCTAAAATTAAAAAACATTAAACTCACATCATTACTCATACAAATGATGAGAAATAACTCTGAAATATGAAAAAAGATTTTGTAAGAAAGAGATACAAAATTCTAAGGGAGAAAGGAAACCAGAATGTCATATGACTTAATCGAAACAAATTAACCAAACTCACAAAGAAAATAATTTAATAAAAATGGAACAATGAAGAAGGACCAGCTCACTAAAGACCAAATAGTGAGACCAAAAAACAAAAAAACCTGATACTAATAATGATAATGCTGTTACAACAACCACTGTTATAGTGAAAGTGATAAATAATTAATTCATGTTACACCATGAGCAATAAAAATAACTCAATGGATACCAGATGGTAGAAAGAGTAAATATAAATACTACTTACTATGTAAACATGATGAAATGTATATTATACCACATACCTAAACCACCTAATAAGGAATAAGCTTTAAGAGAGAAGAAGAGTCAAGTGTATAAAAGTATTAATTAATATGACGTATTATGAAGTGAAGAATCTAAAGATGTTTATTTTAGTCAAAAATGACTACTTTTACTGTTTATTTATTTTTATGACTGGATGTAGAAAATGCCATCAGTCTTGTGTGTTGAGCAGAGATGATAATACCTCTGGACTCAATTGAAGTATTGGACAGCAGGGATTGAAGCCAAAAGTGCCACTCTGAACTGTTCCAATTAATTTGTTAGGGAATGTTAGGGAGTAAACATACCGGTGAGGAAGCACCAAATAAGAAGGAATATAAAATGATAATGTTATACACAAGATTGAAGATCACTTATCAATGAAAAAAGAAACTAATGAAGGAGATACACGTCATCTGAGAGGAAGCAATGGTGGAAAAAGAAGGTATATAAAGTGAAAACATGTAATCACGGAGAAAATGTAAATACAAAAGAATTAGTAGTAATTATTTCATCCATACAGAGTATGATCTGAACTAATCACTTTTACAGGAGAGCATATGTAACATAACAAAATTACCACTCTAAACATTTGAATTAATGCAACATAAATAAAAGAAAAAGTTCCATAGTGAGTGAGAGGAATAAATTGTTTAAGGATTACACTAGAAACTGTATAATTAAGTCTATAAAATGTTAATAAAAATGGAAAATAATAAAGAAAACCATTAATTAAAATAACCTACTCTGTAAAAACCAGTTAAACAGTCAGTATACCCAGTAGATTGGGGAAGCAGTACAAAAAGGGAAGGACCACAAAAAAGGAAATAATCTGTCATAAAACCATTTTAATAAGGAAACTACTAATGTGATATTTGAAGAAGGGACGAAACATATCAAAATTCCCACAAAGAGACCAGAAACAGGAAGAGATATGTCAAAACAAAATGTTAGTCATATAATAAATACCATGAGACAAAATTGAAACCGATATATGTAAACCCAAACAAGTTACAAGATACAATCCTATAAAACACAAATTGTATATTAGTTATAAGAGTAATATGTTAAAAAATATATCAAAAGAGACTACCATAGTGTAGAACTCACTGAAAAGACTACCATAGAGTAGAACCCAATAAAGTGAAGTGAGATAACAAAAATAAGAAACTACAGGAGTATAGTGAGAAACATAGCTAAAAAATCTATGAAAAAATCTTCAATGAAGTATAAATATTATAAAGACTACCATGAGTGTAGAATAATAATAGTAAAACCATTGGAATCAAAGACAGTCTAAGGACTGACAACATTACCAGTAATAAGAGTTTTTTAAATTAGATATAAGAAAAACTATTACCTATAAAATGTTTTCTTTAATTATAGTTAAGTGAATTGTGAGAAGGACAAAAATACCAAAGGACAGTTCATAACTGATGGTATAACTAATAATAAGATGTTTGTTATTTATTGTTAATTAGATAATGTTTTAGATGTAAGGTGTAAATAGATACAAGATGTTTTTTGATCACAGTTAAAGTGTTTTCAAAAGGAAACATAAATACACAAGACAGTTAGTGACTGACAGTGTTACTAGTAATAGGAGTTTTTTATTTTTTTCTAATTAAATTATGTCTAGGATAAGCTATGTTGTTATCATTTGATGATACAGTTAAAAATAATAGGGATAAAATGTTTTTTGTTAAAATTAGGTGATATAAAGAAAATTAGGCATAAGATGTTCATGTTATGGTTCAATGATGTTATTAGTATAAATAAAGTTTAGTAGATACAAGATATTCTATTGTATTTTAAAGTCATGTCATTTAATTTTCCATTGTGTAAGTCAGAGAGGCAAGTAGGACATAAGAATTAAATAATTTTATTCAAAAACAGTAAACCATGTATAATGTACAAACAGACCAGCCAAGACACCAATTTAGTAAACACAGATTGGCCTATAAACCAAAAAATTATCTATCAAAGAATTAATCTATGTAATAGGAATAGAATTCAATACATACAATACAGAAATTGAAAATATAATTAATACAGATACAGTTAATAGCAAATAGAATGACAAAAGAAAGGAAATTAATTTCTTTTGGAAACAGTTAATAATAGGCCTATGATGGTAATCAAATCAGACTAAACAGCAAATTAATCAATATTGAAATGTTTTAATAACCAAATTATTAACAACAAAGTAATTACGGAGTTATTAAGTATATTCCATAGTAATATTATACCGAAAAAACAAATAAAAAACTTTAAAACACTGAATTTGTACAAAATATGAAACATACAATCATTATGTAAAATTGTAATTTTTGGGCTTAAATGAGTTTGAAACAAACCCAGCTATATATCAAAAGATATAAAATTAACTAATCAATATTACTGAATAGTTAGATTGATGTAAAATTAAGAAATATTTGAAATACAGTAAAAAATAAGAAAACTTATGATGTATAGTTAGATAGTGAAACAAGTCTTAGACAGATATTTTATAGTTAAACAATATGAAGAGGAAAAAGACATACCACAAATTGCCCTAAAACGACGACGTTGCGTCTATTAGTCTATTGTTAATCGCAAAGCTGAACAGTTGAAAAATGTGTTAGTGGAGTACTGAAACCAAAATAATTTGTATTAAAACCAAGTGTGGTTATGTGGCGTGTGACGGAGATGAACTAACAAGTGAAATAACCTTATCTATCAATGTCTAACACTTCACAAGTTTCCAAAAACACAGTATAACACCATAAAACTCAGCACCAGAAATCGACAGCCATTTTGAACAATTTTTGGGAACGAATTCACAGAGAACCAACACACATAATTGAACACCACACTACACAAGAAATCCATCCAGAATTCGACATCGCAGACGACGAGGGAACATTCCACACTATATTTTGGACCAACACCACTTCGCAGAAAAAGGGAACATCGTTTTATTTCTGTGGGAGAAGATCTTTCAATTCCAACAGCATCGTAGCAGTTAAAATCGAGTGGACGGCGGCCATTGCTGAACTTCTCACATAGACGGTGCAGTGCTTCCTGGAGGGGAGTGACGTCATTTCATCGACTTGGTTCGCAATTTAAATAATTTCTTTCTAATTGACAATTGTAATAATAATTTTGTTCTATTTCAGATATTAACATTTAGTTTAAGAATACCTGTTAAATGTATCTTGTTCCTTGCCCTCTGACCATTTCGACTCGTTAAAAGAACCATAAATTTAAACTTGTAAAAAATATATTTGTTGATTTTTCTCACTGCCGACTGTGGCGAATATTAGCCAGTGCCTGGGACATGCGCAGTTTGACTGGCGCACAATTTTGAATGTGAATAAACGCAAATCATTACTCAGATACCAACATTGTTTTTATTTCTATAATTCATGTTATTATTATTTTTTATTAAACAAAAACATAATTCACATTGAGAGAATAGATATAGAAGGAAATTACAAACTCAATTAATTATTAATTAATTAAATTAAATCATTCAATCGAACTCAATACCAGAACAAGAAAAAAAAAATATTTACACAATTCTTATCATCAATACCTTTATATTTTATATTTTAATAATTTGTAATTAAATATATCAACACAGCAATCGACACACAATACTCAATATATCATTATATATTTTATTTATTATTACATTTGAAATTATATTACAATTTGACTAGCCTAACTAGTGGGGCTAAAAGAAGAGCACAATACCTTTGTTATCACAAAATCTACACACAATATCTATATATATTTCAAATATTTTTATTCTTATGTTTACATTTGTAATATTATAAATATATTACAAATCGGCGTTTCCAACGTGGAGCTTATTGAAACGTTCATCAATTACATATATATTTCAATCATTTTATTTTTATTTTTATATTTGTAATATTATTTTATATTACAAATTGGCGTCCAACTTAAGGGGCTTTAAATAGGAGGTAATAGTGTTATAAAATAAGGACGATTGTCCAATTTCCTATTTTTAGCTTGGCAACGGTCAACAGGTCGGAAGAGGGAGCGAGATGCACAGGAGAGCTACATCAAGAAAAAGGGCTATGGAGGCCGAGCAGGAGGTAGAAATGGAAGATAAAGAGGCGACACCAGTGGAAGATGTGGAGTCAATGTTACCGCCAGCAGAACCAAATAAGCCGGCACCACAGAAGGAACAGCCGGAGAAATCCACCGCAAAGGAAGATACAAAATTTGATCAAATGATGGAGATGTTACTCAGAGAATTTAAAACAACGAAGGAGGAATTAAGAGAAAACAGTAAGAAGATAGAGGAGAAAATGGAAGAAAATGGTAAGAAGATAGAGGAGAAGATGGAGGAAAATAGTAAGAAGATGGAGGAGAATGGTAAGAAGATAGAGGAGAAGATGGAGGAAAATAGTAAGCAGATGGAGGAGAATGGTAAGAAGATAGAGGAGAAGATGGAGGAGAATAGTAAGAAGATGGAGGAGAAGATGGAAGAAAACAGTAAGAAAATGGAGGAGAAGGTGGACGAAATAAAAAACGAAAATAAATTATTAATGTAGGAAAATATTAAGAAGATCGAGGAGAAGATGGAGGAAATAAAAACTGACAATAAACAATCGAAGGAGGAATTGACCCAGATAAGCCAGAAACTGGAAGAAACCAATAAAAAGATGGAGAATAATAGTCAGCAATTGAGAGAAGAATTGAAGGAGACGAACCAAGAGAACATGAACCGGTTAGACGGAAGAATGGAAATATTGAAGGAAGAATTGAGCCAGAAAATAGCTGAAAACAATGAGACAATCAGCAAGAAGGTAGAAGAGGAAATAACGGTAATCGAACAAAAGGTTACCAGAGCTGACGAAAAATGGAGTCAAACCGAACGAGAAGTACGGAGTATCAGGACAGAAATAAATACGAAGGTTAACAACATTGAAGAAACGACTAGGAAGACATTGGAGGAAAAACTAAAGGAAACACGGGAAGACTGGGAGCGAGTGCAGGACCGATTCACAGAAAAATGCGACGGCATAGAAGCTGCTGTGACCAGTATCAACAGTCAGGTACGACAGAACCAGACAGATATAGACCTATTCCATAGTCGACCAACAACCATTACCAGTTGTCCCAACAGTGAGAATCGTGAAGGAATTAACTTCAGGTTTTATAAAAATAAACCAATGGAATTCCTGGCAAGAATCGAGGAATACTTCGCCAAACACAGAGGTAATCGCTGGAGGGAGAATAAAGAGGTGCTTGACGAATCGTTCAAGGAGATAGCAGACAATTGGTGGATGGCGATAAGAGACGAGGTGACCGACTATCAACAATTCAGAAGGCTATTCAAAGCCAAATATTGGTCTGAATCAACGCAAAATATCGCCAGAGACGGGATATGTCATGGGAAGTACAATCCGTATGGAAACCAAACTTTAACGGCGTACTTTTTGGGAAAGGTGTGCGTGGCCAAACATCTAGAGCCCCGAATACCGGAAGAATGCCTGGTCAGCAAACTCTCATACCACTATGAGGAGGATATTATCAGAGCCAGACGAAACAGTCAAATAAAGACGGTGCAAGCCATGACCGAGCTTTTAGAAATGTATGAGCACGAAGACTATTACCGTCAAAGTCGCAGGAGATATGAAAAGCCGGAACCAAGGAGTAACAACAATAATTTGAATAATAATAATCGGCAAAATGTGGGTAACAATAATAATTATAATTCCACAAATCGGAATAATGCCGAATACAATTATAACCCCAGAAATAACAATAATTTGCCCCGTTTTAACAACAATAATAATAATAGTAATATTCCTCGCATAAATAATAATAACAACAACCACAATAATAATAATAATAGCCGTCCACAAAATAACAACGGTTATTATAATAATAATAGTAACTATGTTCCAAATGGTCAGAGGAACCCCAACCTTTCTAATAATAATAATTATCATGGTAATTATAACCGAAATTACCCGAATGGAGGTAATAACCACAATTACAGGGCATATCGACCTAATGTTAACTACATCCGAGCAGAAGGCAGTGGACACAGGAGGTACCAGCCTCAACGAAGGAGCCGATACTACGAGTACGAGACTTTCCAAGGAAGTCAGGGAAGTAATAGGTACAGAGAGTACGAGCCTAGACGTAGTTCCAGCCTGGATAATCAGCGAAGACTAGCTGTAACAGAAGCCCAACCAGACGATCGAGCAGAACCAAACGAAGCAGTCTCAGGACTTCAAGCTGACGCTTCCAACGGCCTGATCCGTAATGAAGCGGAACATTTAAACGAACGGAGGCAGTAATAAACTCCAATAACCCTTTACTGCTCCAATCTGCTGGGTTTAATCAAGTAGGTATGAATTCGAAGAAAAACAGAAAAAATTTTACCATAATATACAGCAATTATTTGAAGGATATCCGTAAGGACCTATTAGAAGAAAGTGAGCTTAATATTAACAATAATGATAATGAAATAATATACATAATTGCAGAAATTGAAGGTATTTCTGTTCCTATAATGATAGACACTGGAGCCAATGTCTCCATAATAAATCGAAATGAGTTGGACCGGATACAGCAGGAATGCCACAAAAACTTACCGGTACTACCTATTAATAATATTGTACTTGTAGGAGCTACCGGCCGACAGAACAAGACCATAAGAAAGCAGGTATCCCTCAATGTCAAAAGTCAGGGCATTAGTGTGGATATGATATTTCTTGTTGCAGCCGGATTACCTTTCAACATTATGATAGGATGTGATATATTGCGCCGAAACTCAGCAATTATCGACTTGTGCCGAGAAAAGGTATCACTCTTTGCTGAAGGTTCAACCTGGATAGCCAATTTAACTGATAACAAGACTTTAGACTCCAGACAACTTCTCGACCACCAAAATAAGGTGAATTACTTGTCCAACCACTCAACAAACAACAAGCCAGTACATCAGGATTCGGAGGAAGACCTATGGCAACAAAAGATCCAAGAGATACGTAACTTCCAGTGCCACAATGCTAACGAGCAATTAAAGGAAAACCAGCTGAATCAATTGGTAGAAATATATGAGAAATATCGAGCTGTATTTTCTGACGAACCTGGAAAGATCCGGAACTACCAATGTTCCATACGATTCAGAGAACCGGTAGAATTTAACCGAAAGTCGTACCCAATAGCACAATCTTTGAAAGAAGCCGTACGCACAGAGATCCAGAATATGATCCGTAGAGATATCATCGAAAGCAGTCAATCGCCATACACAAGCCCAATTGTGGCCATACAAAAGAAAAATGGGAAGGTAAGGCTTTGCCTTGACGCTCGTGAGATAAATAAAATGATAATAAACGATCGTACCTCACCTGGCGAAATTGATGAAATTTTGAAGAGGTTCCACGGAACACGATTCATTACCACTTGGGATACCGTATGCGGCTATTGGCAAGTGGAGTTGCACCCAGCAAGCCGGCAATACATGGCGTTCATCTTCGAAGGGCGCAATTATCAGTTTAAGAGGTTGCCCTTCGGGTTGGTGAATTCAGTAGCTGTTTTTGTCGCCTGTATGGATCATATACTAAGACCAGAAGCGCTCCAATTCACGACTGTCTATGTTGATGATCTCCTAATAACATCAACCAACTGGGAGGAACACTGTTATCGTGTGGAGTATGTCTTGAAGAAGCTTGCTGAAAATAATGTCACCCTTAAACTGGACAAGTCCAAGCTTATAGCTAAAGAAGTTCAATTCCTGGGTTTCCAGCTAAACAGTCAAGGAATAACACCATCAACAGAAAAGGTAGACGCCATACAACGATTCCCTACACCAAAAAACAGAAGGCAACTACAATCATTTTTGGGCCTGTGTAACTATTATAGGAAGTTCCAGAATAATTATTCCGAACTAACAGCCCAGTTTCAGTACCAGTTATCGTCCAAGAATAAATGGCGATGGGGTCAAGAACAAGACGAAGCCTTCAAATCAATTAAAGAGAAATTCTTAGATGCAGTAATGCTCAACCATCCAGATTTTAACCGACCCTTCTTTCTAAACTGCGACGCTAGTAACATTAGCTTGGGATCAACACTGTACCAAGAAGATGAAAGTGGAAACCATCTAGTAGTGAGCTTTGCTAGCAGAACCCTTAACCAGTGTGAAAAGAACTATAATGTGACGGAAAAAGAACTGCTAAGTGTAGTCTTTGCCTGCGGGAAGTTTCGGACGTATATCCTCGGATATCCAGTGACCGTCCGAACAGATCACAAGTCAATATCATTTCTAAGAAGATGCAAATTAAGCCATGGTAGATTGACCAGATGGGTACTCGCCCTACAGGAATACGATATACAGTGGGAGTATGTTCCTGGAAGTAAAAATGTAGTAGCCGACGTATTGTCGAGAGTGAATCTGGAAGAACAAACATTCGAAGGCGAAAAGGAGAGCATTTTGAAAATCTATAACATTATTAAGGACAGATCCGATTTACAGAAGATAGTGCAGGACATCAGCAAACACCAGCAGTCCGATCCGAAGTTAAACCATATTGAACTTCGTCTCTCCAACCAAGATGACACAATAAACAAATTTTATTGTATACATAATGGGATTTTATTCATCAAGACATCCCTTGATGAAGAAATATGGAAGGTCATGATCCCTACCACAATCGAAAAGGATATCATCCTGGACTATCACCTACGATACGGTCACATGGGAGCCATGAAGGTGATCAAGGCAATAGAAGAGAATTGTCACATAAAAAGTATCAATAGAAAAACGAGAAACTACCTTAAAACCTGTCTGATATGTCAGTTGGTGAAAACCAACAATGAGAAAAAGGAAGGTATGATGATACAAATTACCTCACAAGCCAAACTGGAAAAGGTCTTTCTGGACATATGCGGTCCATTTCCCCGCAGTGGCGGACGCCATCGATACAAATATATTATTATTATGATGGATCATTTTACAAAATTTACAAAACTATACCCTGTGAACAGAGCCACCACTCTGAAGACTCTTGGAATAATAACAAATCATTACATTCCAGAGGTAGGAAGCCCGACATCCATAATCACCGACCATGGAACGCAATTTAAGGGTTGGAGGTGGAAAAACACTCTGAATACATTGGGCATTAAGACATACAAGACGTCTGTCTACCACCCCAGCAGCAATCCAGCGGAGAGGGTACTGCGAGAGGTCGGAAGAATATTACGGACTTATTGCTATAATCAACAAAAGAAGTGGCAAGAATATTTATTAGCTACGGAAGAATTCCTTAATTTGTCATATCACTCCGCTATAGGTACCACGCCATACACGCCAATGTATGAAAAACCGCCTCCGAGAGAAATACAAGACATAATAGAGTTCCCCAGGAGTCAAGAATACAAATTCAATCGAATCAGATTCTACAATAAATTGGCAGAAGACCAGGAAAGGCGCAAGAACAAATATCAAAAGGCTGTTAAGAAAATAATAAGCTATGAAGTCGGAGAAAAGGTACTGCTAAAAAACAGGGAATTGGAAGGCATTACCAAAAAGTTATTACTGCTGTATACCGGCCCATACCTGATTGTTAAAAACAATAATAACAATACGTATGTACTAAAGGATATCATTTCGAATAAAGTAAAAGGAACTTATAATCAGTTATAAATTAAAAAATATTTGGAGGACTCATAATTATGAGTTAAAACTATAATGAAGAAATTGTGAATTTTGATAAAAATAAATTACAAAATTCAAAAATTAGTAAGCACAACTTACACCAAATATCAGAAAGAATATTGTAAACGAAATAAGAATTTTGATAAAAATAACTACAAAATTCAAAAATCAGTAAGCACAACTTACAACAAAACATTTGAAGGATTATTGTGAATAAATAAAAAGAATTTTGAACATAATAAGCTTCAAAATTCAAAAGCAATAGTAGGTACAAGCTACACAAATATTTAAAGACTATTATGCAAGTAAAAAGAATTTGAATGGAGATAATAATTGTCCAAATTCAAAATAATTAGTAAGTACCACTTACACAAACATTCAAAGACTATTATGAATGAAAAAAGAATTTTGAGAAACAATAATTTCAAAATTCAAAACAATAATAAGTACAACTTATACCAAAATATTTGAAAAACAACTATGAATAAGAAAGAATGTAGTTGAATAAAAATGTCTAAAATTAAAAAACATTAAACTCACATCATTACTCATACAAATGATGAGAAATAACTCTGAAATATGAAAAAAGATTTTGTAAGAAAGAGATACAAAATTCTAAGGGAGAAAGGAAACCAGAATGTCATATGACTTAATCGAAACAAATTAACCAAACTCACAAAGAAAATAATTTAATAAAAATGGAACAATGAAGAAGGACCAGCTCACTAAAGACCAAATAGTGAGACCAAAAAACAAAAAAACCTGATACTAATAATGATAATGCTGTTACAACAACCACTGTTATAGTGAAAGTGATAAATAATTAATTCATGTTACACCATGAGCAATAAAAATAACTCAATGGATACCAGATGGTAGAAAGAGTAAATATAAATACTACTTACTATGTAAACATGATGAAATGTATATTATACCACATACCTAAACCACCTAATAAGGAATAAGCTTTAAGAGAGAAGAAGAGTCAAGTGTATAAAAGTATTAATTAATATGACGTATTATGAAGTGAAGAATCTAAAGATGTTTATTTTAGTCAAAAATGACTACTTTTACTGTTTATTTATTTTTATGACTGGATGTAGAAAATGCCATCAGTCTTGTGTGTTGAGCAGAGATGATAATACCTCTGGACTCAATTGAAGTATTGGACAGCAGGGATTGAAGCCAAAAGTGCCACTCTGAACTGTTCCAATTAATTTGTTAGGGAATGTTAGGGAGTAAACATACCGGTGAGGAAGCACCAAATAAGAAGGAATATAAAATGATAATGTTATACACAAGATTGAAGATCACTTATCAATGAAAAAAGAAACTAATGAAGGAGATACACGTCATCTGAGAGGAAGCAATGGTGGAAAAAGAAGGTATATAAAGTGAAAACATGTAATCACGGAGAAAATGTAAATACAAAAGAATTAGTAGTAATTATTTCATCCATACAGAGTATGATCTGAACTAATCACTTTTACAGGAGAGCATATGTAACATAACAAAATTACCACTCTAAACATTTGAATTAATGCAACATAAATAAAAGAAAAAGTTCCATAGTGAGTGAGAGGAATAAATTGTTTAAGGATTACACTAGAAACTGTATAATTAAGTCTATAAAATGTTAATAAAAATGGAAAATAATAAAGAAAACCATTAATTAAAATAACCTACTCTGTAAAAACCAGTTAAACAGTCAGTATACCCAGTAGATTGGGGAAGCAGTACAAAAAGGGAAGGACCACAAAAAAGGAAATAATCTGTCATAAAACCATTTTAATAAGGAAACTACTAATGTGATATTTGAAGAAGGGACGAAACATATCAAGATTCCCACAAAGAGACCAGAAACAGGAAGAGATATGTCAAAACAAAATGTTAGTCATATAATAAATACCATGAGACAAAATTGAAACCGATATATGTAAACCCAAACAAGTTACAAGATACAATCCTATAAAACACAAATTGTATATTAGTTATAAGAGTAATATGTTAAAAAATATATCAAAAGAGACTACCATAGTGTAGAACTCACTGAAAAGACTACCATAGAGTAGAACCCAATAAAGTGAAGTGAGATAACAAAAATAAGAAACTACAGGAGTATAGTGAGAAACATAGCTAAAAAATCTATGAAAAAATCTTCAATGAAGTATAAATATTATAAAGACTACCATGAGTGTAGAATAATAATAGTAAAACCATTGGAATCAAAGACAGTCTAAGGACTGACAACATTACCAGTAATAAGAGTTTTTTAAATTAGATATAAGAAAAACTATTACCTATAAAATGTTTTCTTTAATTATAGTTAAGTGAATTGTGAGAAGGACAAAAATACCAAAGGACAGTTCATAACTGATGGTATAACTAATAATAAGATGTTTGTTATTTATTGTTAATTAGATAATGTTTTAGATGTAAGGTGTCAATAGATACAAGATGTTTTTTGATCACAGTTAAAGTGTTTTCAAAAGGAAACATAAATACACAAGACAGTTAGTGACTGACAGTGTTACTAGTAATAGGAGTTTTTTATTTTTTTCTAATTAAATTATGTCTAGGATAAGCTATGTTGTTATCATTTGATGATACAGTTAAAAATAATAGGGATAAAATGTTTTTTGTTAAAATTAGGTGATATAAAGAAAATTAGGCATAAGATGTTCATGTTATGGTTCAATGATGTTATTAGTATAAATAAAGTTTAGTAGATACAAGATATTCTATTGTATTTTAAAGTCATGTCATTTAATTTTCCATTGTGTAAGTCGGAGAGGCAAGTAGGACATAAGAATGAAATAATTTTATTCAAAAACAGTAAACCATGTATAATGTACAAACAGACCAGCCAAGACACCAATTTAGTAAACACAGATTGGCCTATAAACCAAAAAATTATCTATCAAAGAATTAATCTATGTAATAGGAATAGAATTCAATACATACAATACAGAAATTGAAAATATAATTAATACAGATACAGTTAATAGCAAATAGAATGACAAAAGAAAGGAAATTAATTTCTTTTGGAAACAGTTAATAATAGGCCTATGATGGTAATCAAATCAGACTAAACAGCAAATTAATCAATATTGAAATGTTTTAATAACCAAATTATTAACAACAAAGTAATTACGGAGTTATTAAGTATATTCCATAGTAATATTATACCGAAAAAACAAATAAAAAACTTTAAAACACTGAATTTGTACAAAATATGAAACATACAATCATTATGTAAAATTGTAATTTTTGGGCTTAAATGAGTTTGAAACAAACCCAGCTATATATCAAAAGATATAAAATTAACTAATCAATATTACTGAATAGTTAGATTGATGTAAAATTAAGAAATATTTGAAATACAGTAAAAAATAAGAAAACTTATGATGTATAGTTAGATAGTGAAACAAGTCTTAGACAGATATTTTATAGTTAAACAATATGAAGAGGAAAAAGACATACCACAAATTGCCCTAAAACGACGACGTTGCGTCTATTAGTCTATTGTTAATCGCAAAGCTGAACAGTTGAAAAATGTGTTAGTGGAGTACTGAAACCAAAATAATTTGTATTAAAACCAAGTGTGGTTATGTGGCGTGTGACGGAGATGAACTAACAAGTGAAATAACCTTATCTATCAATGTCTAACACTTCACAAGTTTCCAAAAACACAGTATAACACCATAAAACTCAGCACCAGAAATCGACAGCCATTTTGAACAATTTTTGGGAACGAATTCACAGAGAACCAACACACATAATTGAACACCACACTACACAAGAAATCCATCCAGAATTCGACATCGCAGACGACGAGGGAACATTCCACACTATATTTTGGACCAACACCACTTCGCAGAAAAAGGGAACATCGTTTTATTTCTGTGGGAGAAGATCTTTCAATTCCAACAGCATCGTAGCAGTTAAAATCGAGTGGACGGCGGCCATTGCTGAACTTCTCACATAGACGGTGCAGTGCTTCCTGGAGGGGAGTGACGTCATTTCATCGACTTGGTTCGCAATTTAAATAATTTCTTTCTAATTGACAATTGTAATAATAATTTTGTTCTATTTCAGATATTAACATTTAGTTTAAGAATACCTGTTAAATGTATCTTGTTCCTTGCCCTCTGACCATTTCGACTCGTTAAAAGAACCATAAATTTAAACTTGTAAAAAATATATTTGTTGATTTTTCTCACTGCCGACTGTGGCGAATATTAGCCAGTGCCTGGGACATGCGAAGTTTGACTGGCGCACAATTTTGAATGTGAATAAACGCAAATCATTACTCAGATACCAACATTGTTTTTATTTCTATAATTCATGTTATTATTATTTTTTATTAAACAAAAACATAATTCACATTGAGAGAATAGATATAGAAGGAAATTACAAACTCAATTAATTAATTAATTATTAATTAATTAAATTAAATCATTCAATCGAACTCAATACCAGAACAAGAAAAAAAATATATTTACACAATTCTTATCATCAATACCTTTATATTTTATATTTTAATAATTTGTAATTAAATATATCAACACAGCAATCGACACACAATACTCAATATATCATTATATATTTTATTTATTATTACATTTGAAATTATATTACAATTTGACTAGCCTAACTAGTGGGGCTAAAAGAAGAGCACAATACCTTTGTTATCACAAAATCTACACACAATATCTATATATATTTCAAATATTTTTATTCTTATGTTTACATTTGTAATATTATAAATATATTACAAATCGGCGTTTCCAACGTGGAGCTTATTGAAACGTTCATCAATTACATATATATTTCAATCATTTTATTTTTATTTTTATATTTGTAATATTATTTTATATTACAAATTGGCGTCCAACTTAAGGGGCTTTAAATAGGAGGTAATAGTGTTATAAAATAAGGACGATTGTCCAATTTCCTATTTTTAGCTTGGCAACGGTCAACAGGTCGGAAGAGGGAGCGAGATGCACAGGAGAGCTACATCAAGAAAAAGGGCTATGGAGGCCGAGCAGGAGGTAGAAATGGAAGATAAAGAGGCGACACCAGTGGAAGATGTGGAGTCAATGTTACCGCCAGCAGAACCAAATAAGCCGGCACCACAGAAGGAACAGCCGGAGAAATCCACCGCAAAGGAAGATACAAAATTTGATCAAATGATGGAGATGTTACTCAGAGAATTTAAAACAACGAAGGAGGAATTAAGAGAAAACAGTAAGAAGATAGAGGAGAAAATGGAAGAAAATGGTAAGAAGATAGAGGAGAAGATGGAGGAAAATAGTAAGAAGATGGAGGAGAATGGTAAGAAGATAGAGGAGAAGATGGAGGAAAATAGTAAGCAGATGGAGGAGAATGGTAAGAAGATAGAGGAGAAGATGGAGGAGAATAGTAAGCAGATGGAGGAGAAGATGGAAGAAAACAGTAAGAAAATGGAGGAGAAGGTGGACGAAATAAAAAACGAAAATAAATTATTAATGGAGGAAAATATTAAGAAGATCGAGGAGAAGATGGAGGAAAATATCCAGAAGATAGAGGAGAAAATGGAGGAAATAAAAACTGACAATAAACAATCGAAGGAGGAATTGACCCAGATAAGCCAGAAACTGGAAGAAACCAATAAAAAGATGGAGAATAATAGTCAGCAATTGAGAGAAGAATTGAAGGAGACGAACCAAGAGAACATGAACCGGTTAGACGGAAGAATGGAAATATTGAAGGAAGAATTGAGCCAGAAAATAGCTGAAAACAATGAGACAATCAGCAAGAAGGTAGAAGAGGAAATAACGGTAATCGAACAAAAGGTTACCAGAGCTGACGAAAAATGGAGTCAAACCGAACGAGAAGTACGGAGTATCAGGACAGAAATAAATACGAAGGTTAACAACATTGAAGAAACGACTAGGAAGACATTGGAGGAAAAACTAAAGGAAACACGGGAAGACTGGGAGCGAGTGCAGGACCGATTCACAGAAAAATGCGACGGCATAGAAGCTGCTGTGACCAGTATCAACAGTCAGGTACGACAGAACCAGACAGATATAGACCTATTCCATAGTCGACCAACAACCATTACCAGTTGTCCCAACAGTGAGAATCGTGAAGGAATTAACTTCAGGTTTTATAAAAATAAACCAATGGAATTCCTGGCAAGAATCGAGGAATACTTCGCCAAACACAGAGGTAATCGCTGGAGGGAGAATAAAGAGGTGCTTGACGAATCGTTCAAGGAGATAGCAGACAATTGGTGGATGGCGATAAGAGACGAGGTGACCGACTATCAACAATTCAGAAGGCTATTCAAAGCCAAATATTGGTCTGAATCAACGCAAAATATCGCCAGAGACGGGATATGTCATGGGAAGTACAATCCGTATGGAAACCAAACTTTAACGGCGTACTTTTTGGGAAAGGTGTGCGTGGCCAAACATCTAGAGCCCCGAATACCGGAAGAATGCCTGGTCAGCAAACTCTCATACCACTATGAGGAGGATATTATCAGAGCCAGACGAAACAGTCAAATAAAGACGGTGCAAGCCATGACCGAGCTTTTAGAAATGTATGAGCACGAAGACTATTACCGTCAAAGTCGCAGGAGATATGAAAAGCCGGAACCAAGGAGTAACAACAATAATTTGAATAATAATAATCGGCAAAATGTGGGTAACAATAATAATTATAATTCCACAAATCGGAATAATGCCGAATACAATTATAACCCCAGAAATAACAATAATTTGCCCCGTTTTAACAACAATAATAATAATAGTAATATTCCTCGCATAAATAATAATAACAACAACCACAATAATAATAATAATAATAATAGCCGTCCACAAAATAACAACGGTTATTATAATAATAATAGTAACTATGTTCCAAATGGTCAGAGGAACCCCAACCTTTCTAATAATAATAATTATCATGGTAATTATAACCGAAATTACCCGAATGGAGGTAATAACCACAATTACAGGGCATATCGACCTAATGTTAACTACATCCGAGCAGAAGGCAGTGGACACAGGAGGTACCAGCCTCAACGAAGGAGCCGATACTACGAGTACGAGACTTTCCAAGGAAGTCAGGGAAGTAATAGGTACAGAGAGTACGAGCCTAGACGTAGTTCCAGCCTGGATAATCAGCGAAGACTAGCTGTAACAGAAGCCCAACCAGACGATCGAGCAGAACCAAACGAAGCAGTCTCAGGACTTCAAGCTGACGCTTCCAACGGCCTGATCCGTAATGAAGCGGAACATTTAAACGAACGGAGGCAGTAATAAACTCCAATAACCCTTTACTGCTCCAATCTGCTGGGTTTAATCAAGTAGGTATGAATTCGAAGAAAAACAGAAAAAATTTTACCATAATATACAGCAATTATTTGAAGGATATCCGTAAGGACCTATTAGAAGAAAGTGAGCTTAATATTAACAATAATGATAATGAAATAATATACATAATTGCAGAAATTGAAGGTATTTCTGTTCCTATAATGATAGACACTGGAGCCAATGTCTCCATAATAAATCGAAATGAGTTGGACCGGATACAGCAGGAATGCCACAAAAACTTACCGGTACTACCTATTAATAATATTGTACTTGTAGGAGCTACCGGCCGACAGAACAAGACCATAAGAAAGCAGGTATCCCTCAATGTCAAAAGTCAGGGCATTAGTGTGGATATGATATTTCTTGTTGCAGCCGGATTACCTTTCAACATCATGATAGGATGTGATATATTGCGCCGAAACTCAGCAATTATCGACTTGTGCCGAGAAAAGGTATCACTCTTTGCTGAAGGTTCAACCTGGATAGCCAATTTAACTGATAACAAGACTTTAGACTCCAGACAACTTCTCGACCACCAAAATAAGGTGAATTACTTGTCCAACCACTCAACAAACAACAAGCCAGTACATCAGGATTCGGAGGAAGACCTATGGCAACAAAAGATCCAAGAGATACGTAACTTCCAGTGCCACAATGCTAACGAGCAATTAAAGGAAAACCAGCTGAATCAATTGGTAGAAATATATGAGAAATATCGAGCTGTATTTTCTGACGAACCTGGAAAGATCCGGAACTACCAATGTTCCATACGATTCAGAGAACCGGTAGAATTTAACCGAAAGTCGTACCCAATAGCACAATCTTTGAAAGAAGCCGTACGCACAGAGATCCAGAATATGATCCGTAGAGATATCATCGAAAGCAGTCAATCGCCATACACAAGCCCAATTGTGGCCATACAAAAGAAAAATGGGAAGGTAAGGCTTTGCCTTGACGCTCGTGAGATAAATAAAATGATAATAAACGATCGTACCTCACCTGGCGAAATTGATGAAATTTTGAAGAGGTTCCACGGAACACGATTCATTACCACTTGGGATACCGTATGCGGCTATTGGCAAGTGGAGTTGCACCCAGCAAGCCGGCAATACATGGCGTTCATCTTCGAAGGGCGCAATTATCAGTTTAAGAGGTTGCCCTTCGGGTTGGTGAATTCAGTAGCTGTTTTTGTCGCCTGTATGGATCATATACTAAGACCAGAAGCGCTCCAATTCACGACTGTCTATGTTGATGATCTCCTAATAACATCAACCAACTGGGAGGAACACTGTTATCGTGTGGAGTATGTCTTGAAGAAGCTTGCTGAAAATAATGTCACCCTTAAACTGGACAAGTCCAAGCTTATAGCTAAAGAAGTTCAATTCCTGGGTTTCCAGCTAAACAGTCAAGGAATAACACCATCAACAGAAAAGGTAGACGCCATACAACGATTCCCTACACCAAAAAACAGAAGGCAACTACAATCATTTTTGGGCCTGTGTAACTATTATAGGAAGTTCCAGAATAATTATTCCGAACTAACAGCCCAGTTTCAGTACCAGTTATCGTCCAAGAATAAATGGCGATGGGGTCAAGAACAAGACGAAGCCTTCAAATCAATTAAAGAGAAATTCTTAGATGCAGTAATGCTCAACCATCCAGATTTTAACCGACCCTTCTTTCTAAACTGCGACGCTAGTAACATTAGCTTGGGATCAACACTGTACCAAGAAGATGAAAGTGGAAACCATCTAGTAGTGAGCTTTGCTAGCAGAACCCTTAACCAGTGTGAAAAGAACTATAATGTGACGGAAAAAGAACTGCTAAGTGTAGTCTTTGCCTGCGGGAAGTTTCGGACGTATATCCTCGGATATCCAGTGACCGTCCGAACAGATCACAAGTCAATATCATTTCTAAGAAGATGCAAATTAAGCCATGGTAGATTGACCAGATGGGTACTCGCCCTACAGGAATACGATATACAGTGGGAGTATGTTCCTGGAAGTAAAAATGTAGTAGCCGACGTATTGTCGAGAGTGAATCTGGAAGAACAAACATTCGAAGGCGAAAAGGAGAGCATTTTGAAAATCTATAACATTATTAAGGACAGATCCGATTTACAGAAGATAGTGCAGGACATCAGCAAACACCAGCAGTCCGATCCGAAGTTAAACCATATTGAACTTCGTCTCTCCAACCAAGATGACACAATAAACAAATTTTATTGTATACATAATGGGATTTTATTCATCAAGACATCCCTTGATGAAGAAATATGGAAGGTCATGATCCCTACCACAATCGAAAAGGATATCATCCTGGACTATCACCTACGATACGGTCACATGGGAGCCATGAAGGTGATCAAGGCAATAGAAGAGAATTGTCACATAAAAAGTATCAATAGAAAAACGAGAAACTACCTTAAAACCTGTCTGATATGTCAGTTGGTGAAAACCAACAATGAGAAAAAGGAAGGTATGATGATACAAATTACCTCACAAGCCAAACTGGAAAAGGTCTTTCTGGACATATGCGGTCCATTTCCCCGCAGTGGCGGACGCCATCGATACAAATATATTATTATTATGATGGATCATTTTACAAAATTTACAAAACTATACCCTGTGAACAGAGCCACCACTCTGAAGACTCTTGGAATAATAACAAATCATTACATTCCAGAGGTAGGAAGCCCGACATCCATAATCACCGACCATGGAACGCAATTTAAGGGTTGGAGGTGGAAAAACACTCTGAATACATTGGGCATTAAGACATACAAGACGTCTGTCTACCACCCCAGCAGCAATCCAGCGGAGAGGGTACTGCGAGAGGTCGGAAGAATATTACGGACTTATTGCTATAATCAACAAAAGAAGTGGCAAGAATATTTATTAGCTACGGAAGAATTCCTTAATTTGTCATATCACTCCGCTATAGGTACCACGCCATACACGCCAATGTATGAAAAACCGCCTCCGAGAGAAATACAAGACATAATAGAGTTCCCCAGGAGTCAAGAATACAAATTCAATCGAATCAGATTCTACAATAAATTGGCAGAAGACCAGGAAAGGCGCAAGAACAAATATCAAAAGGCTGTTAAGAAAATAATAAGCTATGAAGTCGGAGAAAAGGTACTGCTAAAAAACAGGGAATTGGAAGGCATTACCAAAAAGTTATTACTGCTGTATACCGGCCCATACCTGATTGTTAAAAACAATAATAACAATACGTATGTACTAAAGGATATCATTTCGAATAAAGTAAAAGGAACTTATAATCAGTTATAAATTAAAAAATATTTGGAGGACTCATAATTATGAGTTAAAACTATAATGAAGAAATTGTGAATTTTGATAAAAATAAATTACAAAATTCAAAAATTAGTAAGCACAACTTACACCAAATATCAGAAAGAATATTGTAAACGAAATAAGAATTTTGATAAAAATAACTACAAAATTCAAAAATCAGTAAGCACAACTTACAACAAAACATTTGAAGGATTATTGTGAATAAATAAAAAGAATTTTGAACATAATAAGCTTCAAAATTCAAAAGCAATAGTAGGTACAAGCTACACAAATATTTAAAGACTATTATGCAAGTAAAAAGAATTTGAATGGAGATAATAATTGTCCAAATTCAAAATAATTAGTAAGTACCACTTACACAAACATTCAAAGACTATTATGAATGAAAAAAGAATTTTGAGAAACAATAATTTCAAAATTCAAAACAATAATAAGTACAACTTATACCAAAATATTTGAAAAACAACTATGAATAAGAAAGAAT
Organism: Magicicada septendecula; assembly: GCA_034769895.1. Lineage (NCBI taxonomy): Eukaryota > Metazoa > Arthropoda > Insecta > Hemiptera > Cicadidae > Magicicada > Magicicada septendecula. The sequence goes on along the minus strand of CM068374.1, from coordinate 116,576,121 downwards.
GTAGTTGAATAAAAATGTCTAAAATTAAAAAACATTAAACTCACATCATTACTCATACAAATGATGAGAAATAACTCTGAAATATGAAAAAAGATTTTGTAAGAAAGAGATACAAAATTCTAAGGGAGAAAGGAAACCAGAATGTCATATGACTTAATCGAAACAAATTAACCAAACTCACAAAGAAAATAATTTAATAAAAATGGAACAATGAAGAAGGACCAGCTCACTAAAGACCAAATAGTGAGACCAAAAAACAAAAAAACCTGATACTAATAATGATAATGCTGTTACAACAACCACTGTTATAGTGAAAGTGATAAATAATTAATTCATGTTACACCATGAGCAATAAAAATAACTCAATGGATACCAGATGGTAGAAAGAGTAAATATAAATACTACTTACTATGTAAACATGATGAAATGTATATTATACCACATACCTAAACCACCTAATAAGGAATAAGCTTTAAGAGAGAAGAAGAGTCAAGTGTATAAAAGTATTAATTAATATGACGTATTATGAAGTGAAGAATCTAAAGATGTTTATTTTAGTCAAAAATGACTACTTTTACTGTTTATTTATTTTTATGACTGGATGTAGAAAATGCCATCAGTCTTGTGTGTTGAGCAGAGATGATAATACCTCTGGACTCAATTGAAGTATTGGACAGCAGGGATTGAAGCCAAAAGTGCCACTCTGAACTGTTCCAATTAATTTGTTAGGGAATGTTAGGGAGTAAACATACCGGTGAGGAAGCACCAAATAAGAAGGAATATAAAATGATAATGTTATACACAAGATTGAAGATCACTTATCAATGAAAAAAGAAACTAATGAAGGAGATACACGTCATCTGAGAGGAAGCAATGGTGGAAAAAGAAGGTATATAAAGTGAAAACATGTAATCACGGAGAAAATGTAAATACAAAAGAATTAGTAGTAATTATTTCATCCATACAGAGTATGATCTGAACTAATCACTTTTACAGGAGAGCATATGTAACATAACAAAATTACCACTCTAAACATTTGAATTAATGCAACATAAATAAAAGAAAAAGTTCCATAGTGAGTGAGAGGAATAAATTGTTTAAGGATTACACTAGAAACTGTATAATTAAGTCTATAAAATGTTAATAAAAATGGAAAATAATAAAGAAAACCATTAATTAAAATAACCTACTCTGTAAAAACCAGTTAAACAGTCAGTATACCCAGTAGATTGGGGAAGCAGTACAAAAAGGGAAGGACCACAAAAAAGGAAATAATCTGTCATAAAACCATTTTAATAAGGAAACTACTAATGTGATATTTGAAGAAGGGACGAAACATATCAAGATTCCCACAAAGAGACCAGAAACAGGAAGAGATATGTCAAAACAAAATGTTAGTCATATAATAAATACCATGAGACAAAATTGAAACCGATATATGTAAACCCAAACAAGTTACAAGATACAATCCTATAAAACACAAATTGTATATTAGTTATAAGAGTAATATGTTAAAAAATATATCAAAAGAGACTACCATAGTGTAGAACTCACTGAAAAGACTACCATAGAGTAGAACCCAATAAAGTGAAGTGAGATAACAAAAATAAGAAACTACAGGAGTATAGTGAGAAACATAGCTAAAAAATCTATGAAAAAATCTTCAATGAAGTATAAATATTATAAAGACTACCATGAGTGTAGAATAATAATAGTAAAACCATTGGAATCAAAGACAGTCTAAGGACTGACAACATTACCAGTAATAAGAGTTTTTTAAATTAGATATAAGAAAAACTATTACCTATAAAATGTTTTCTTTAATTATAGTTAAGTGAATTGTGAGAAGGACAAAAATACCAAAGGACAGTTCATAACTGATGGTATAACTAATAATAAGATGTTTGTTATTTATTGTTAATTAGATAATGTTTTAGATGTAAGGTGTCAATAGATACAAGATGTTTTTTGATCACAGTTAAAGTGTTTTCAAAAGGAAACATAAATACACAAGACAGTTAGTGACTGACAGTGTTACTAGTAATAGGAGTTTTTTATTTTTTTCTAATTAAATTATGTCTAGGATAAGCTATGTTGTTATCATTTGATGATACAGTTAAAAATAATAGGGATAAAATGTTTTTTGTTAAAATTAGGTGATATAAAGAAAATTAGGCATAAGATGTTCATGTTATGGTTCAATGATGTTATTAGTATAAATAAAGTTTAGTAGATACAAGATATTCTATTGTATTTTAAAGTCATGTCATTTAATTTTCCATTGTGTAAGTCGGAGAGGCAAGTAGGACATAAGAATGAAATAATTTTATTCAAAAACAGTAAACCATGTATAATGTACAAACAGACCAGCCAAGACACCAATTTAGTAAACACAGATTGGCCTATAAACCAAAAAATTATCTATCAAAGAATTAATCTATGTAATAGGAATAGAATTCAATACATACAATACAGAAATTGAAAATATAATTAATACAGATACAGTTAATAGCAAATAGAATGACAAAAGAAAGGAAATTAATTTCTTTTGGAAACAGTTAATAATAGGCCTATGATGGTAATCAAATCAGACTAAACAGCAAATTAATCAATATTGAAATGTTTTAATAACCAAATTATTAACAACAAAGTAATTACGGAGTTATTAAGTATATTCCATAGTAATATTATACCGAAAAAACAAATAAAAAACTTTAAAACACTGAATTTGTACAAAATATGAAACATACAATCATTATGTAAAATTGTAATTTTTGGGCTTAAATGAGTTTGAAACAAACCCAGCTATATATCAAAAGATATAAAATTAACTAATCAATATTACTGAATAGTTAGATTGATGTAAAATTAAGAAATATTTGAAATACAGTAAAAAATAAGAAAACTTATGATGTATAGTTAGATAGTGAAACAAGTCTTAGACAGATATTTTATAGTTAAACAATATGAAGAGGAAAAAGACATACCACAAATTGCCCTAAAACGACGACGTTGCGTCTATTAGTCTATTGTTAATCGCAAAGCTGAACAGTTGAAAAATGTGTTAGTGGAGTACTGAAACCAAAATAATTTGTATTAAAACCAAGTGTGGTTATGTGGCGTGTGACGGAGATGAACTAACAAGTGAAATAACCTTATCTATCAATGTCTAACACTTCACAAGTTTCCAAAAACACAGTATAACACCATAAAACTCAGCACCAGAAATCGACAGCCATTTTGAACAATTTTTGGGAACGAATTCACAGAGAACCAACACACATAATTGAACACCACACTACACAAGAAATCCATCCAGAATTCGACATCGCAGACGACGAGGGAACATTCCACACTATATTTTGGACCAACACCACTTCGCAGAAAAAGGGAACATCGTTTTATTTCTGTGGGAGAAGATCTTTCAATTCCAACAGCATCGTAGCAGTTAAAATCGAGTGGACGGCGGCCATTGCTGAACTTCTCACATAGACGGTGCAGTGCTTCCTGGAGGGGAGTGACGTCATTTCATCGACTTGGTTCGCAATTTAAATAATTTCTTTCTAATTGACAATTGTAATAATAATTTTGTTCTATTTCAGATATTAACATTTAGTTTAAGAATACCTGTTAAATGTATCTTGTTCCTTGCCCTCTGACCATTTCGACTCGTTAAAAGAACCATAAATTTAAACTTGTAAAAAATATATTTGTTGATTTTTCTCACTGCCGACTGTGGCGAATATTAGCCAGTGCCTGGGACATGCGCAGTTTGACTGGCGCACAATTTTGAATGTGAATAAACGCAAATCATTACTCAGATACCAACATTGTTTTTATTTCTATAATTCATGTTATTATTATTTTTTATTAAACAAAAACATAATTCACATTGAGAGAATAGATATAGAAGGAAATTACAAACTCAATTAATTAATTAATTATTAATTAATTAAATTAAATCATTCAATCGAACTCAATACCAGAACAAGAAAAAAAATATATTTACACAATTCTTATCATCAATACCTTTATATTTTATATTTTAATAATTTGTAATTAAATATATCAACACAGCAATCGACACACAATACTCAATATATCATTATATATTTTATTTATTATTACATTTGAAATTATATTACAATTTGACTAGCCTAACTAGTGGGGCTAAAAGAAGAGCACAATACCTTTGTTATCACAAAATCTACACACAATATCTATATATATTTCAAATATTTTTATTCTTATGTTTACATTTGTAATATTATAAATATATTACAAATCGGCGTTTCCAACGTGGAGCTTATTGAAACGTTCATCAATTACATATATATTTCAATCATTTTATTTTTATTTTTATATTTGTAATATTATTTTATATTACAAATTGGCGTCCAACTTAAGGGGCTTTAAATAGGAGGTAATAGTGTTATAAAATAAGGACGATTGTCCAATTTCCTATTTTTAGCTTGGCAACGGTCAACAGGTCGGAAGAGGGAGCGAGATGCACAGGAGAGCTACATCAAGAAAAAGGGCTATGGAGGCCGAGCAGGAGGTAGAAATGGAAGATAAAGAGGCGACACCAGTGGAAGATGTGGAGTCAATGTTACCGCCAGCAGAACCAAATAAGCCGGCACCACAGAAGGAACAGCCGGAGAAATCCACCGCAAAGGAAGATACAAAATTTGATCAAATGATGGAGATGTTACTCAGAGAATTTAAAACAACGAAGGAGGAATTAAGAGAAAACAGTAAGAAGATAGAGGAGAAAATGGAAGAAAATGGTAAGAAGATAGAGGAGAAGATGGAGGAAAATAGTAAGAAGATGGAGGAGAATGGTAAGAAGATAGAGGAGAAGATGGAGGAAAATAGTAAGCAGATGGAGGAGAATGGTAAGAAGATAGAGGAGAAGATGGAGGAGAATAGTAAGAAGATGGAGGAGAAGATGGAAGAAAACAGTAAGAAAATGGAGGAGAAGGTGGACGAAATAAAAAACGAAAATAAATTATTAATGGAGGAAAATATTAAGAAGATCGAGGAGAAGATGGAGGAAAATATCCAGAAGATAGAGGAGAAAATGGAGGAAATAAAAACTGACAATAAACAATCGAAGGAGGAATTGACCCAGATAAGCCAGAAACTGGAAGAAACCAATAAAAAGATGGAGAATAATAGTCAGCAATTGAGAGAAGAATTGAAGGAGACGAACCAAGAGAACATGAACCGGTTAGACGGAAGAATGGAAATATTGAAGGAAGAATTGAGCCAGAAAATAGCTGAAAACAATGAGACAATCAGCAAGAAGGTAGAAGAGGAAATAACGGTAATCGAACAAAAGGTTACCAGAGCTGACGAAAAATGGAGTCAAACCGAACGAGAAGTACGGAGTATCAGGACAGAAATAAATACGAAGGTTAACAACATTGAAGAAACGACTAGGAAGACATTGGAGGAAAAACTAAAGGAAACACGGGAAGACTGGGAGCGAGTGCAGGACCGATTCACAGAAAAATGCGACGGCATAGAAGCTGCTGTGACCAGTATCAACAGTCAGGTACGACAGAACCAGACAGATATAGACCTATTCCATAGTCGACCAACAACCATTACCAGTTGTCCCAACAGTGAGAATCGTGAAGGAATTAACTTCAGGTTTTATAAAAATAAACCAATGGAATTCCTGGCAAGAATCGAGGAATACTTCGCCAAACACAGAGGTAATCGCTGGAGGGAGAATAAAGAGGTGCTTGACGAATCGTTCAAGGAGATAGCAGACAATTGGTGGATGGCGATAAGAGACGAGGTGACCGACTATCAACAATTCAGAAGGCTATTCAAAGCCAAATATTGGTCTGAATCAACGCAAAATATCGCCAGAGACGGGATATGTCATGGGAAGTACAACCCGTATGGAAACCAAACTTTAACGGCGTACTTTTTGGGAAAGGTGTGCGTGGCCAAACATCTAGAGCCCCGAATACCGGAAGAATGCCTGGTCAGCAAACTCTCATACCACTATGAGGAGGATATTATCAGAGCCAGACGAAACAGTCAAATAAAGACGGTGCAAGCCATGACCGAGCTTTTAGAAATGTATGAGCACGAAGACTATTACCGTCAAAGTCGCAGGAGATATGAAAAGCCGGAACCAAGGAGTAACAACAATAATTTGAATAATAATAATCGGCAAAATGTGGGTAATAATAATAATTATAATTCCACAAATCGGAATAATGCCGAATACAATTATAACCCCAGAAATAACAATAATTTGCCCCGTTTTAACAACAATAATAATAATAGTAATATTCCTCGCATAAATAATAATAACAACAACCACAATAATAATAATAATAATAATAGCCGTCCACAAAATAACAACGGTTATTATAATAATAATAGTAACTATGTTCCAAATGGTCAGAGGAACCCCAACCTTTCTAATAATAATAATTATCATGGTAATTATAACCGAAATTACCCGAATGGAGGTAATAACCACAATTACAGGGCATATCGACCTAATGTTAACTACATCCGAGCAGAAGGCAGTGGACACAGGAGGTACCAGCCTCAACGAAGGAGCCGATACTACGAGTACGAGACTTTCCAAGGAAGTCAGGGAAGTAATAGGTACAGAGAGTACGAGCCTAGACGTAGTTCCAGCCTGGATAATCAGCGAAGACTAGCTGTAACAGAAGCCCAACCAGACGATCGAGCAGAACCAAACGAAGCAGTCTCAGGACTTCAAGCTGACGCTTCCAACGGCCTGATCCGTAATGAAGCGGAACATTTAAACGAACGGAGGCAGTAATAAACTCCAATAACCCTTTACTGCTCCAATCTGCTGGGTTTAATCAAGTAGGTATGAATTCGAAGAAAAACAGAAAAAATTTTACCATAATATACAGCAATTATTTGAAGGATATCCGTAAGGACCTATTAGAAGAAAGTGAGCTTAATATTAACAATAATGATAATGAAATAATATACATAATTGCAGAAATTGAAGGTATTTCTGTTCCTATAATGATAGACACTGGAGCCAATGTCTCCATAATAAATCGAAATGAGTTGGACCGGATACAGCAGGAATGCCACAAAAACTTACCGGTACTACCTATTAATAATATTGTACTTGTAGGAGCTACCGGCCGACAGAACAAGACCATAAGAAAGCAGGTATCCCTCAATGTCAAAAGTCAGGGCATTAGTGTGGATATGATATTTCTTGTTGCAGCCGGATTACCTTTCAACATCATGATAGGATGTGATATATTGCGCCGAAACTCAGCAATTATCGACTTGTGCCGAGAAAAGGTATCACTCTTTGCTGAAGGTTCAACCTGGATAGCCAATTTAACTGATAACAAGACTTTAGACTCCAGACAACTTCTCGACCACCAAAATAAGGTGAATTACTTATCCAACCACTCAACAAACAACAAGCCAGTACATCAGGATTCGGAGGAAGACCTATGGCAACAAAAGATCCAAGAGATACGTAACTTCCAGTGCCACAATGCTAACGAGCAATTAAAGGAAAACCAGCTGAATCAATTGGTAGAAATATATGAGAAATATCGAGCTGTATTTTCTGACGAACCTGGAAAGATCCGGAACTACCAATGTTCCATACGATTCAGAGAACCGGTAGAATTTAACCGAAAGTCGTACCCAATAGCACAATCTTTGAAAGAAGCCGTACGCACAGAGATCCAGAATATGATCCGTAGAGATATCATCGAAAGCAGTCAATCGCCATACACAAGCCCAATTGTGGCCATACAAAAGAAAAATGGGAAGGTAAGGCTTTGCCTTGACGCTCGTGAGATAAATAAAATGATAATAAACGATCGTACCTCACCTGGCGAAATTGATGAAATTTTGAAGAGGTTCCACGGAACACGATTCATTACCACTTGGGATACCGTATGCGGCTATTGGCAAGTGGAGTTGCACCCAGCAAGCCGGCAATACATGGCGTTCATCTTCGAAGGGCGCAATTATCAGTTTAAGAGGTTGCCCTTCGGGTTGGTGAATTCAGTAGCTGTTTTTGTCGCCTGTATGGATCATATACTAAGACCAGAAGCGCTCCAATTCACGACTGTCTATGTTGATGATCTCCTAATAACATCAACCAACTGGGAGGAACACTGTTATCGTGTGGAGTATGTCTTGAAGAAGCTTGCTGAAAATAATGTCACCCTTAAACTGGACAAGTCCAAGCTTATAGCTAAAGAAGTTCAATTCCTGGGTTTCCAGCTAAACAGTCAAGGAATAACACCATCAACAGAAAAGGTAGACGCCATACAACGATTCCCTACACCAAAAAACAGAAGGCAACTACAATCATTTTTGGGCCTGTGTAACTATTATAGGAAGTTCCAGAATAATTATTCCGAACTAACAGCCCAGTTTCAGTACCAGTTATCGTCCAAGAATAAATGGCGATGGGGTCAAGAACAAGACGAAGCCTTCAAATCAATTAAAGAGAAATTCTTAGATGCAGTAATGCTCAACCATCCAGATTTTAACCGACCCTTCTTTCTAAACTGTGACGCTAGTAACATTAGCTTGGGATCAACACTGTACCAAGAAGATGAAAGTGGAAACCATCTAGTAGTGAGCTTTGCTAGCAGAACCCTTAACCAGTGTGAAAAGAACTATAATGTGACGGAAAAAGAACTGCTAAGTGTAGTCTTTGCCTGCGGGAAGTTTCGGACGTATATCCTCGGATATCCAGTGACCGTCCGAACAGATCACAAGTCAATATCATTTCTAAGAAGATGCAAATTAAGCCATGGTAGATTGACCAGATGGGTACTCGCCCTACAGGAATACGATATACAGTGGGAGTATGTTCCTGGAAGTAAAAATGTAGTAGCCGACGTATTGTCGAGAGTGAATCTGGAAGAGCAAACATTCGAAGGCGAAAAGGAGAGCATTTTGAAAATCTATAACATTATTAAGGACAGATCCGATTTACAGAAGATAGTGCAGGACATCAGCAAACACCAGAAGTCCGATCCGAAGTTAAACCATATTGAACTTCGTCTCTCCAACCAAGATGACACAATAAACAAATTTTATTGTATACATAATGGGATTTTACTCATCAAGACATCCCTTGATGAAGAAATATGGAAGGTCATGATCCCTACCACAATCGAAAAGGATATCATCCTGGACTATCACCTACGATACGGTCACATGGGAGCCATGAAGGTGATCAAGGCAATAGAAGAGAATTGTCACATAAAAAGTATCAATAGAAAAACGAGAAACTACCTTAAAACCTGTCTGATATGTCAGTTGGTGAAAACCAACAATGAGAAAAAGGAAGGTATGATGATACAAATTACCTCACAAGCCAAACTGGAAAAGGTCTTTCTGGACATATGCGGTCCATTTCCCCGCAGTGGCGGACGCCATCGATACAAATATATTATTATTATGATGGATCATTTTACAAAATTTACAAAACTATACCCTGTGAACAGAGCCACCACTCTGAAGACTCTTGGAATAATAACAAATCATTACATTCCAGAAGTAGGAAGCCCGACATCCATAATCACCGACCATGGAACGCAATTTAAGGGTTGGAGGTGGAAAAACACTCTGAATACATTGGGCATTAAGACATACAAGACGTCTGTCTACCACCCCAGCAGCAATCCAGCGGAGAGGGTACTGCGAGAGGTCGGAAGAATATTACGGACTTATTGCTATAATCAACAAAAGAAGTGGCAAGAATATTTATTAGCTACGGAAGAATTCCTTAATTTGTCATATCACTCCGCTATAGGTACCACGCCATACACGCCAATGTATGAAAAACCGCCTCCGAGAGAAATACAAGACATAATAGAGTTCCCCAGGAGTCAAGAATACAAATTCAATCGAATCAGATTCTACAATAAATTGGCAGAAGACCAGGAAAGGCGCAAGAACAAATATCAAAAGGCTGTTAAGAAAATAATAAGCTATGAAGTCGGAGAAAAGGTACTGCTAAAAAACAGGGAATTGGAAGGCATTACCAAAAAGTTATTACTGCTGTATACCGGCCCATACCTGATTGTTAAAAACAATAATAACAATACGTATGTACTAAAGGATATCATTTCGAATAAAGTAAAAGGAACTTATAATCAGTTATAAATTAAAAAATATTTGGAGGACTCATAATTATGAGTTAAAACTATAATGAAGAAATTGTGAATTTTGATAAAAATAAATTACAAAATTCAAAAATTAGTAAGCACAACTTACACCAAATATCAGAAAGAATATTGTAAACGAAATAAGAATTTTGATAAAAATAACTACAAAATTCAAAAATCAGTAAGCACAACTTACAACAAAACATTTGAAGGATTATTGTGAATAAATAAAAAGAATTTTGAACATAATAAGCTTCAAAATTCAAAAGCAATAGTAGGTACAAGCTACACAAATATTTAAAGACTATTATGCAAGTAAAAAGAATTTGAATGGAGATAATAATTGTCCAAATTCAAAATAATTAGTAAGTACCACTTACACAAACATTCAAAGACTATTATGAATGAAAAAAGAATTTTGAGAAACAATAATTTCAAAATTCAAAACAATAATAAGTACAACTTATACCAAAATATTTGAAAAACAACTATGAATAAGAAAGAATGTAGTTGAATAAAAATGTCTAAAATTAAAAAACATTAAACTCACATCATTACTCATACAAATGATGAGAAATAACTCTGAAATATGAAAAAAGATTTTGTAAGAAAGAGATACAAAATTCTAAGGGAGAAAGGAAACCAGAATGTCATATGACTTAATCGAAACAAATTAACCAAACTCACAAAGAAAATAATTTAATAAAAATGGAACAATGAAGAAGGACCAGCTCACTAAAGACCAAATAGTGAGACCAAAAAACAAAAAAACCTGATACTAATAATGATAATGCTGTTACAACAACCACTGTTATAGTGAAAGTGATAAATAATTAATTCATGTTACACCATGAGCAATAAAAATAACTCAATGGATACCAGATGGTAGAAAGAGTAAATATAAATACTACTTACTATGTAAACATGATGAAATGTATATTATACCACATACCTAAACCACCTAATAAGGAATAAGCTTTAAGAGAGAAGAAGAGTCAAGTGTATAAAAGTATTAATTAATATGACGTATTATGAAGTGAAGAATCTAAAGATGTTTATTTTAGTCAAAAATGACTACTTTTACTGTTTATTTATTTTTATGACTGGATGTAGAAAATGCCATCAGTCTTGTGTGTTGAGCAGAGATGATAATACCTCTGGACTCAATTGAAGTATTGGACAGCAGGGATTGAAGCCAAAAGTGCCACTCTGAACTGTTCCAATTAATTTGTTAGGGAATGTTAGGGAGTAAACATACCGGTGAGGAAGCACCAAATAAGAAGGAATATAAAATGATAATGTTATACACAAGATTGAAGATCACTTATCAATGAAAAAAGAAACTAATGAAGGAGATACACGTCATCTGAGAGGAAGCAATGGTGGAAAAAGAAGGTATATAAAGTGAAAACATGTAATCACGGAGAAAATGTAAATACAAAAGAATTAGTAGTAATTATTTCATCCATACAGAGTATGATCTGAACTAATCACTTTTACAGGAGAGCATATGTAACATAACAAAATTATCACACTAAACATTTGAATTAATGCAACATAAATAAAAGAAAAAGTTCCATAGTGAGTGAGAGGAATAAATTGTTTAAGGATTACACTAGAAACTGTATAATTAAGTCTATAAAATGTTAATAAAAATGGAAAATAATAAAGAAAACCATTAATTAAAATAACCTACTCTGTAAAAACCAGTTAAACAGTCAGTATACCCAGTAGATTGGGGAAGCAGTACAAAAAGGGAAGGACCACAAAAAAGGAAATAATCTGTCATAAAACCATTTTAATAAGGAAACTACTAATGTGATATTTGAAGAAGGGACGAAACATATCAAGATTCCCACAAAGAGACCAGAAACAGGAAGAGATATGTCAAAACAAAATGTTAGTCATATAATAAATACCATGAGACAAAATTGAAACCGATATATGTAAACCCAAACAAGTTACAAGATACAATCCTATAAAACACAAATTGTATATTAGTTATAAGAGTAATATGTTAAAAAATATATCAAAAGAGACTACCATAGTGTAGAACTCACTGAAAAGACTACCATAGAGTAGAACCCAATAAAGTGAAGTGAGATAACAAAAATAAGAAACTACAGGAGTATAGTGAGAAACATAGCTAAAAAATCTATGAAAAAATCTTCAATGAAGTATAAATATTATAAAGACTACCATGAGTGTAGAATAATAATAGTAAAACCATTGGAATCAAAGACAGTCTAAGGACTGACAACATTACCAGTAATAAGAGTTTTTTAAATTAGATATAAGAAAAACTATTACCTATAAAATATTTTCTTTAATTATAGTTAAGTGAATTGTGAGAAGGACAAAAATACCAAAGGACAGTTCATAACTGATGGTATAACTAATAATAAGATGTTTGTTATTTATTGTTAATTAGATAATGTTTTAGATGTAAGGTGTCAATAGATACAAGATGTTTTTTGATCACAGTTAAAGTGTTTTCAAAAGGAAACATAAATACACAAGACAGTTAGTGACTGACAGTGTTACTAGTAATAGGAGTTTTTTATTTTTTTCTAATTAAATTATGTCTAGGATAAGCTATGTTGTTATCATTTGATGATACAGTTAAAAATAATAGGGATAAAATGTTTTTTGTTAAAATTAGGTGATATAAAGAAAATTAGGCATAAGATGTTCATGTTATGGTTCAATGATGTTATTAGTATAAAGAAAGTTTAGTAGATACAAGATATTCTATTGTATTTTAAAGTCATGTCATTTAATTTTCCATTGTGTAAGTCAGAGAGGCAAGTAGGACATAAGAATGAAATAATTTTATTCAAAAACAGTAAACCATGTATAATGTACAAACAGACCAGCCAAGACACCAATTTAGTAAACACAGATTGGCCTATAAACCAAAAACTTATCTATCAAAGAATTAATCTATGTAATAGGAATAGAATTCAATACATACAATACAGAAATTGAAAATATAATTAATACAGATACAGTTAATAGCAAATAGAATGACAAAAGAAAGGAAATTTATTTCTTTTGGAAACAGTTAATAATAGGCCTATGATGGTAATCAAATCAGACTAAACAGCAAATTAATCAATATTGAAATGTTTTAATAACCAAATTATTAACAACAAAGTAATTACGGAGTTATTAAGTATATTCCATAGTAATATTATACCGAAAAAACAAATAAAAAACTTTAAAACACTGAATTTGTACAAAATATGAAACATACAATCATTATGTAAAATTGTAATTTTTGGGCTTAAATGAGTTTGAAACAAACCCAGCTATATATCAAAAGATATAAAATTAACTAATCAATATTACTGAATAGTTAGATTGATGTAAAATTAAGAAATATTTGAAATACAGTAAAAAATAAGAAAACTTATGATGTATAGTTAGATAGTGAAACAAGTCTTAGACAGATATTTTATAGTTAAACAATATGAAGAGGAAAAAGACATACCACAAATTGCCCTAAAACGACGACGTTGCGTCTATTAGTCTATTGTTAATCGCAAAGCTGAACAGTTGAAAAATGTGTTAGTGGAGTACTGAAACCAAAATAATTTGTATTAAAACCAAGTGTGGTTATGTGGCGTGTGACGGAGATGAACTAACAAGTGAAATAACCTTATCTATCAATGTCTAACACTTCACAAGTTTCCAAAAACACAGTATAACACCATAAAACTCAGCACCAGAAATCGACAGCCATTTTGAACAATTTTTGGGAACGAATTCACAGAGAACCAACACACATAATTGAACACCACACTACACAAGAAATCCATCCAGAATTCGACATCGCAGACGACGAGGGAACATTCCACACTATATTTTGGACCAACACCACTTCGCAGAAAAAGGGAACATCGTTTTATTTCTGTGGGAGAAGATCTTTCAATTCCAACAGCATCGTAGCAGTTAAAATCGAGTGGACGGCGGCCATTGCTGAACTTCTCACATAGACGGTGCAGTGCTTCCTGGAGGGGAGTGACGTCATTTCATCGACTTGGTTCGCAATTTAAATAATTTCTTTCTAATTGACAATTGTAATAATAATTTTGTTCTATTTCAGATATTAACATTTAGTTTAAGAATACCTGTTAAATGTATCTTGTTCCTTGCCCTCTGACCATTTCGACTCGTTAAAAGAACCATAAATTTAAACTTGTAAAAAATATATTTGTTGATTTTTCTCACTGCCGACTGTGGCGAATATTAGCCAGTGCCTGGGACATGCGCAGTTTGACTGGCGCACAATTTTGAATGTGAATAAACGCAAATCATTACTCAGATACCAACATTGTTTTTATTTCTATAATTCATGTTATTATTATTTTTTATTAAACAAAAACATAATTCACATTGAGAGAATAGATATAGAAGGAAATTACAAACTCAATTAATTATTAATTAATTAAATTAAATCATTCAATCGAACTCAATACCAGAACAAGAAAAAAAATATATTTACACAATTCTTATCATCAATACCTTTATATTTTATATTTTAATAATTTGTAATTAAATATATCAACACAGCAATCGACACACAATACTCAATATATCATTATATATTTTATTTATTATTACATTTGAAATTATATTACAATTTGACTAGCCTAACTAGTGGGGCTAAAAGAAGAGCACAATACCTTTGTTATCACAAAATCTACACACAATATCTATATATATTTCAAATATTTTTATTCTTATGTTTACATTTGTAATATTATAAATATATTACAAATCGGCGTTTCCAACGTGGAGCTTATTGAAACGTTCATCAATTACATATATATTTCAATCATTTTATTTTTATTTTTATATTTGTAATATTATTTTATATTACAAATTGGCGTCCAACTTAAGGGGCTTTAAATAGGAGGTAATAGTGTTATAAAATAAGGACGATTGTCCAATTTCCTATTTTTAGCTTGGCAACGGTCAACAGGTCGGAAGAGGGAGCGAGATGCACAGGAGAGCTACATCAAGAAAAAGGGCTATGGAGGCCGAGCAGGAGGTAGAAATGGAAGATAAAGAGGCGACACCAGTGGAAGATGTGGAGTCAATGTTACCGCCAGCAGAACCAAATAAGCCGGCACCACAGAAGGAACAGCCGGAGAAATCCACCGCAAAGGAAGATACAAAATTTGATCAAATGATGGAGATGTTACTCAGAGAATTTAAAACAACGAAGGAGGAATTAAGAGAAAACAGTAAGAAGATAGAGGAGAAAATGGAAGAAAATGGTAAGAAGATAGAGGAGAAGATGGAGGAAAATAGTAAGAAGATGGAGGAGAATGGTAAGAAGATAGAGGAGAAGATGGAGGAAAATAGTAAGCAGATGGAGGAGAATGGTAAGAAGATAGAGGAGAAGATGGAGGAGAATAGTAAGCAGATGGAGGAGAAGATGGAAGAAAACAGTAAGAAAATGGAGGAGAAGGTGGACGAAATAAAAAACGAAAATAAATTATTAATGGAGGAAAATATTAAGAAGATCGAGGAGAAGATGGAGGAAAATATCCAGAAGATAGAGGAGAAAATGGAGGAAATAAAAACTGACAATAAACAATCGAAGGAGGAATTGACCCAGATAAGCCAGAAACTGGAAGAAACCAATAAAAAGATGGAGAATAATAGTCAGCAATTGAGAGAAGAATTGAAGGAGACGAACCAAGAGA
This sequence comes from Magicicada septendecula, assembly GCA_034769895.1. NCBI lineage: Eukaryota > Metazoa > Arthropoda > Insecta > Hemiptera > Cicadidae > Magicicada > Magicicada septendecula. The sequence goes on along the minus strand of CM068374.1, from coordinate 116,560,235 downwards.
ACATGAACCGGTTAGACGGAAGAATGGAAATATTGAAGGAAGAATTGAGCCAGAAAATAGCTGAAAACAATGAGACAATCAGCAAGAAGGTAGAAGAGGAAATAACGGTAATCGAACAAAAGGTTACCAGAGCTGACGAAAAATGGAGTCAAACCGAACGAGAAGTACGGAGTATCAGGACAGAAATAAATACGAAGGTTAACAACATTGAAGAAACGACTAGGAAGACATTGGAGGAAAAACTAAAGGAAACACGGGAAGACTGGGAGCGAGTGCAGGACCGATTCACAGAAAAATGCGACGGCATAGAAGCTGCTGTGACCAGTATCAACAGTCAGGTACGACAGAACCAGACAGATATAGACCTATTCCATAGTCGACCAACAACCATTACCAGTTGTCCCAACAGTGAGAATCGTGAAGGAATTAACTTCAGGTTTTATAAAAATAAACCAATGGAATTCCTGGCAAGAATCGAGGAATACTTCGCCAAACACAGAGGTAATCGCTGGAGGGAGAATAAAGAGGTGCTTGACGAATCGTTCAAGGAGATAGCAGACAATTGGTGGATGGCGATAAGAGACGAGGTGACCGACTATCAACAATTCAGAAGGCTATTCAAAGCCAAATATTGGTCTGAATCAACGCAAAATATCGCCAGAGACGGGATATGTCATGGGAAGTACAACCCGTATGGAAACCAAACTTTAACGGCGTACTTTTTGGGAAAGGTGTGCGTGGCCAAACATCTAGAGCCCCGAATACCGGAAGAATGCCTGGTCAGCAAACTCTCATACCACTATGAGGAGGATATTATCAGAGCCAGACGAAACAGTCAAATAAAGACGGTGCAAGCCATGACCGAGCTTTTAGAAATGTATGAGCACGAAGACTATTACCGTCAAAGTCGCAGGAGATATGAAAAGCCGGAACCAAGGAGTAACAACAATAATTTGAATAATAATAATCGGCAAAATGTGGGTAACAATAATAATTATAATTCCACAAATCGGAATAATGCCGAATACAATTATAACCCCAGAAATAACAATAATTTGCCCCGTTTTAACAACAATAATAATAATAGTAATATTCCTCGCATAAATAATAATAACAACAACCACAATAATAATAATAATAGCCGTCCACAAAATAACAACGGTTATTATAATAATAATAGTAACTATGTTCCAAATGGTCAGAGGAACCCCAACCTTTCTAATAATAATAATTATCATGGTAATTATAACCGAAATTACCCGAATGGAGGTAATAACCACAATTACAGGGCATATCGACCTAATGTTAACTACATCCGAGCAGAAGGCAGTGGACACAGGAGGTACCAGCCTCAACGAAGGAGCCGATACTACGAGTACGAGACTTTCCAAGGAAGTCAGGGAAGTAATAGGTACAGAGAGTACGAGCCTAGACGTAGTTCCAGCCTGGATAATCAGCGAAGACTAGCTGTAACAGAAGCCCAACCAGACGATCGAGCAGAACCAAACGAAGCAGTCTCAGGACTTCAAGCTGACGCTTCCAACGGCCTGATCCGTAATGAAGCGGAACATTTAAACGAACGGAGGCAGTAATAAACTCCAATAACCCTTTACTGCTCCAATCTGCTGGGTTTAATCAAGTAGGTATGAATTCGAAGAAAAACAGAAAAAATTTTACCATAATATACAGCAATTATTTGAAGGATATCCGTAAGGACCTATTAGAAGAAAGTGAGCTTAATATTAACAATAATGATAATGAAATAATATACATAATTGCAGAAATTGAAGGTATTTCTGTTCCTATAATGATAGACACTGGAGCCAATGTCTCCATAATAAATCGAAATGAGTTGGACCGGATACAGCAGGAATGCCACAAAAACTTACCGGTACTACCTATTAATAATATTGTACTTGTAGGAGCTACCGGCCGACAGAACAAGACCATAAGAAAGCAGGTATCCCTCAATGTCAAAAGTCAGGGCATTAGTGTGGATATGATATTTCTTGTTGCAGCCGGATTACCTTTCAACATCATGATAGGATGTGATATATTGCGCCGAAACTCAGCAATTATCGACTTGTGCCGAGAAAAGGTATCACTCTTTGCTGAAGGTTCAACCTGGATAGCCAATTTAACTGATAACAAGACTTTAGACTCCAGACAACTTCTCGACCACCAAAATAAGGTGAATTACTTATCCAACCACTCAACAAACAACAAGCCAGTACATCAGGATTCGGAGGAAGACCTATGGCAACAAAAGATCCAAGAGATACGTAACTTCCAGTGCCACAATGCTAACGAGCAATTAAAGGAAAACCAGCTGAATCAATTGGTAGAAATATATGAGAAATATCGAGCTGTATTTTCTGACGAACCTGGAAAGATCCGGAACTACCAATGTTCCATACGATTCAGAGAACCGGTAGAATTTAACCGAAAGTCGTACCCAATAGCACAATCTTTGAAAGAAGCCGTACGCACAGAGATCCAGAATATGATCCGTAGAGATATCATCGAAAGCAGTCAATCGCCATACACAAGCCCAATTGTGGCCATACAAAAGAAAAATGGGAAGGTAAGGCTTTGCCTTGACGCTCGTGAGATAAATAAAATGATAATAAACGATCGTACCTCACCTGGCGAAATTGATGAAATTTTGAAGAGGTTCCACGGAACACGATTCATTACCACTTGGGATACCGTATGCGGCTATTGGCAAGTGGAGTTGCACCCAGCAAGCCGGCAATACATGGCGTTCATCTTCGAAGGGCGCAATTATCAGTTTAAGAGGTTGCCCTTCGGGTTGGTGAATTCAGTAGCTGTTTTTGTCGCCTGTATGGATCATATACTAGGACCAGAAGCGCTCCAATTCACGACTGTCTATGTTGATGATCTCCTAATAACATCAACCAACTGGGAGGAACACTGTTATCGTGTGGAGTATGTCTTGAAGAAGCTTGCTGAAAATAATGTCACCCTTAAACTGGACAAGTCCAAGCTTATAGCTAAAGAAGTTCAATTCCTGGGTTTCCAGCTAAACAGTCAAGGAATAACACCATCAACAGAAAAGGTAGACGCCATACAACGATTCCCTACACCAAAAAACAGAAGGCAACTACAATCATTTTTGGGCCTGTGTAACTATTATAGGAAGTTCCAGAATAATTATTCCGAACTAACAGCCCAGTTTCAGTACCAGTTATCGTCCAAGAATAAATGGCGATGGGGTCAAGAACAAGACGAAGCCTTCAAATCAATTAAAGAGAAATTCTTAGATGCAGTAATGCTCAACCATCCAGATTTTAACCGACCCTTCTTTCTAAACTGTGACGCTAGTAACATTAGCTTGGGATCAACACTGTACCAAGAAGATGAAAGTGGAAACCATCTAGTAGTGAGCTTTGCTAGCAGAACCCTTAACCAGTGTGAAAAGAACTATAGTGTGACGGAAAAAGAACTGCTAAGTGTAGTCTTTGCCTGCGGGAAGTTTCGGACGTATATCCTCGGATATCCAGTGACCGTCCGAACAGATCACAAGTCAATATCATTTCTAAGAAGATGCAAATTAAGCCATGGTAGATTGACCAGATGGGTACTCGCCCTACAGGAATACGATATACAGTGGGAGTATGTTCCTGGAAGTAAAAATGTAGTAGCCGACGTATTGTCGAGAGTGAATCTGGAAGAACAAACATTCGAAGGCGAAAAGGAGAGCATTTTGAAAATCTATAACATTATTAAGGACAGATCCGATTTACAGAAGATAGTGCAGGACATCAGCAAACACCAGCAGTCCGATCCGAAGTTAAACCATATTGAACTTCGTTTCTCCAACCAAGATGACACAATAAACAAATTTTATTGTATACATAATGGGATTTTATTCATCAAGACATCCCTTGATGAAGAAATATGGAAGGTCATGATCCCTACCACAATCGAAAAGGATATCATCCTGGACTATCACCTACGATACGGTCACATGGGAGCCATGAAGGTGATCAAGGCAATAGAAGAGAATTGTCACATAAAAAGTATCAATAGAAAAACGAGAAACTACCTTAAAACCTGTCTGATATGTCAGTTGGTGAAAACCAACAATGAGAAAAAGGAAGGTATGATGATACAAATTACCTCACAAGCCAAACTGGAAAAGGTCTTTCTGGACATATGCGGTCCATTTCCCCGCAGTGGCGGACGCCATCGATACAAATATATTATTATTATGATGGATCATTTTACAAAATTTACAAAACTATACCCTGTGAACAGAGCCACCACTCTGAAGACTCTTGGAATAATAACAAATCATTACATTCCAGAGGTAGGAAGCCCGACATCCATAATCACCGACCATGGAACGCAATTTAAGGGTTGGAGGTGGAAAAACACTCTGAATACATTGGGCATTAAGACATACAAGACGTCTGTCTACCACCCCAGCAGCAATCCAGCGGAGAGGGTACTGCGAGAGGTCGGAAGAATATTACGGACTTATTGCTATAATCAACAAAAGAAGTGGCAAGAATATTTATTAGCTACGGAAGAATTCCTTAATTTGTCATATCACTCCGCTATAGGTACCACGCCATACACGCCAATGTATGAAAAACCGCCTCCGAGAGAAATACAAGACATAATAGAGTTCCCCAGGAGTCAAGAATACAAATTCAATCGAATCAGATTCTACAATAAATTGGCAGAAGACCAGGAAAGGCGCAAGAACAAATATCAAAAGGCTGTTAAGAAAATAATAAGCTATGAAGTCGGAGAAAAGGTACTGCTAAAAAACAGGGAATTGGAAGGCATTACCAAAAAGTTATTACTGCTGTATACCGGCCCATACCTGATTGTTAAAAACAATAATAACAATACGTATGTACTAAAGGATATCATTTCGAATAAAGTAAAAGGAACTTATAATCAGTTATAAATTAAAAAATATTTGGAGGACTCATAATTATGAGTTAAAACTATAATGAAGAAATTGTGAATTTTGATAAAAATAAATTACAAAATTCAAAAATTAGTAAGCACAACTTACACCAAATATCAGAAAGAATATTGTAAACGAAATAAGAATTTTGATAAAAATAACTACAAAATTCAAAAATCAGTAAGCACAACTTACAACAAAACATTTGAAGGATTATTGTGAATAAATAAAAAGAATTTTGAACATAATAAGCTTCAAAATTCAAAAGCAATAGTAGGTACAAGCTACACAAATATTTAAAGACTATTATGCAAGTAAAAAGAATTTGAATGGAGATAATAATTGTCCAAATTCAAAATAATTAGTAAGTACCACTTACACAAACATTCAAAGACTATTATGAATGAAAAAAGAATTTTGAGAAACAATAATTTCAAAATTCAAAACAATAATAAGTACAACTTATACCAAAATATTTGAAAAACAACTATGAATAAGAAAGAATGTAGTTGAATAAAAATGTCTAAAATTAAAAAACATTAAACTCACATCATTACTCATACAAATGATGAGAAATAACTCTGAAATATGAAAAAAGATTTTGTAAGAAAGAGATACAAAATTCTAAGGGAGAAAGGAAACCAGAATGTCATATGACTTAATCGAAACAAATTAACCAAACTCACAAAGAAAATAATTTAATAAAAATGGAACAATGAAGAAGGACCAGCTCACTAAAGACCAAATAGTGAGACCAAAAAACAAAAAAACCTGATACTAATAATGATAATGCTGTTACAACAACCACTGTTATAGTGAAAGTGATAAATAATTAATTCATGTTACACCATGAGCAATAAAAATAACTCAATGGATACCAGATGGTAGAAAGAGTAAATATAAATACTACTTACTATGTAAACATGATGAAATGTATATTATACCACATACCTAAACCACCTAATAAGGAATAAGCTTTAAGAGAGAAGAAGAGTCAAGTGTATAAAAGTATTAATTAATATGACGTATTATGAAGTGAAGAATCTAAAGATGTTTATTTTAGTCAAAAATGACTACTTTTACTGTTTATTTATTTTTATGACTGGATGTAGAAAATGCCATCAGTCTTGTGTGTTGAGCAGAGATGATAATACCTCTGGACTCAATTGAAGTATTGGACAGCAGGGATTGAAGCCAAAAGTGCCACTCTGAACTGTTCCAATTAATTTGTTAGGGAATGTTAGGGAGTAAACATACCGGTGAGGAAGCACCAAATAAGAAGGAATATAAAATGATAATGTTATACACAAGATTGAAGATCACTTATCAATGAAAAAAGAAACTAATGAAGGAGATACACGTCATCTGAGAGGAAGCAATGGTGGAAAAAGAAGGTATATAAAGTGAAAACATGTAATCACGGAGAAAATGTAAATACAAAAGAATTAGTAGTAATTATTTCATCCATACAGAGTATGATCTGAACTAATCACTTTTACAGGAGAGCATATGTAACATAACAAAATTATCACACTAAACATTTGAATTAATGCAACATAAATAAAAGAAAAAGTTCCATAGTGAGTGAGAGGAATAAATTGTTTAAGGATTACACTAGAAACTGTATAATTAAGTCTATAAAATGTTAATAAAAATGGAAAATAATAAAGAAAACCATTAATTAAAATAACCTACTCTGTAAAAACCAGTTAAACAGTCAGTATACCCAGTAGATTGGGGAAGCAGTACAAAAAGGGAAGGACCACAAAAAAGGAAATAATCTGTCATAAAACCATTTTAATAAGGAAACTACTAATGTGATATTTGAAGAAGGGACGAAACATATCAAAATTCCCACAAAGAGACCAGAAACAGGAAGAGATATGTCAAAACAAAATGTTAGTCATATAATAAATACCATGAGACAAAATTGAAACCGATATATGTAAACCCAAACAAGTTACAAGATACAATCCTATAAAACACAAATTGTATATTAGTTATAAGAGTAATATGTTAAAAAATATATCAAAAGAGACTACCATAGTGTAGAACTCACTGAAAAGACTACCATAGAGTAGAACCCAATAAAGTGAAGTGAGATAACAAAAATAAGAAACTACAGGAGTATAGTGAGAAACATAGCTAAAAAATCTATGAAAAAATCTTCAATGAAGTATAAATATTATAAAGACTACCATGAGTGTAGAATAATAATAGTAAAACCATTGGAATCAAAGACAGTCTAAGGACTGACAACATTACCAGTAATAAGAGTTTTTTAAATTAGATATAAGAAAAACTATTACCTATAAAATATTTTCTTTAATTATAGTTAAGTGAATTGTGAGAAGGACAAAAATACCAAAGGACAGTTCATAACTGATGGTATAACTAATAATAAGATGTTTGTTATTTATTGTTAATTAGATAATGTTTTAGATGTAAGGTGTCAATAGATACAAGATGTTTTTTGATCACAGTTAAAGTGTTTTCAAAAGGAAACATAAATACACAAGACAGTTAGTGACTGACAGTGTTACTAGTAATAGGAGTTTTTTTATTTTTTTCTAATTAAATTATGTCTAGGATAAGCTATGTTGTTATCATTTGATGATACAGTTAAAAATAATAGGGATAAAATGTTTTTTGTTAAAATTAGGTGATATAAAGAAAATTAGGCATAAGATGTTCATGTTATGGTTCAATGATGTTATTAGTATAAAGAAAGTTTAGTAGATACAAGATATTCTATTGTATTTTAAAGTCATGTCATTTAATTTTCCATTGTGTAAGTCAGAGAGGCAAGTAGGACATAAGAATGAAATAATTTTATTCAAAAACAGTAAACCATGTATAATGTACAAACAGACCAGCCAAGACACCAATTTAGTAAACACAGATTGGCCTATAAACCAAAAACTTATCTATCAAAGAATTAATCTATGTAATAGGAATAGAATTCAATACATACAATACAGAAATTGAAAATATAATTAATACAGATACAGTTAATAGCAAATAGAATGACAAAAGAAAGGAAATTAATTTCTTTTGGAAACAGTTAATAATAGGCCTATGATGGTAATCAAATCAGACTAAACAGCAAATTAATCAATATTGAAATGTTTTAATAACCAAATTATTAACAACAAAGTAATTACGGAGTTATTAAGTATATTCCATAGTAATATTATACCGAAAAAACAAATAAAAAACTTTAAAACACTGAATTTGTACAAAATATGAAACATACAATCATTATGTAAAATTGTAATTTTTGGGCTTAAATGAGTTTGAAACAAACCCAGCTATATATCAAAAGATATAAAATTAACTAATCAATATTACTGAATAGTTAGATTGATGTAAAATTAAGAAATATTTGAAATACAGTAAAAAATAAGAAAACTTATGATGTATAGTTAGATAGTGAAACAAGTCTTAGACAGATATTTTATAGTTAAACAATATGAAGAGGAAAAAGACATACCACAAATTGCCCTAAAACGACGACGTTGCGTCTATTAGTCTATTGTTAATCGCAAAGCTGAACAGTTGAAAAATGTGTTAGTGGAGTACTGAAACCAAAATAATTTGTATTAAAACCAAGTGTGGTTATGTGGCGTGTGACGGAGATGAACTAACAAGTGAAATAACCTTATCTATCAATGTCTAACACTTCACAAGTTTCCAAAAACACAGTATAACACCATAAAACTCAGCACCAGAAATCGACAGCCATTTTGAACAATTTTTGGGAACGAATTCACAGAGAACCAACACACATAATTGAACACCACACTACACAAGAAATCCATCCAGAATTCGACATCGCAGACGACGAGGGAACATTCCACACTATATTTTGGACCAACACCACTTCGCAGAAAAAGGGAACATCGTTTTATTTCTGTGGGAGAAGATCTTTCAATTCCAACAGCATCGTAGCAGTTAAAATCGAGTGGACGGCGGCCATTGCTGAACTTCTCACATAGACGGTGCAGTGCTTCCTGGAGGGGAGTGACGTCATTTCATCGACTTGGTTCGCAATTTAAATAATTTCTTTCTAATTGACAATTGTAATAATAATTTTGTTCTATTTCAGATATTAACATTTAGTTTAAGAATACCTGTTAAATGTATCTTGTTCCTTGCCCTCTGACCATTTCGACTCGTTAAAAGAACCATAAATTTAAACTTGTAAAAAATATATTTGTTGATTTTTCTCACTGCCGACTGTGGCGAATATTAGCCAGTGCCTGGGACATGCGCAGTTTGACTGGCGCACAATTTTGAATGTGAATAAACGCAAATCATTACTCAGATACCAACATTGTTTTTATTTCTATAATTCATGTTATTATTATTTTTTATTAAACAAAAACATAATTCACATTGAGAGAATAGATATAGAAGGAAATTACAAACTCAATTAATTAATTAATTATTAATTAATTAAATTAAATCATTCAATCGAACTCAATACCAGAACAAGAAAAAAAATATATTTACACAATTCTTATCATCAATACCTTTATATTTTATATTTTAATAATTTGTAATTAAATATATCAACACAGCAATCGACACACAATACTCAATATATCATTATATATTTTATTTATTATTACATTTGAAATTATATTACAATTTGACTAGCCTAACTAGTGGGGCTAAAAGAAGAGCACAATACCTTTGTTATCACAAAATCTACACACAATATCTATATATATTTCAAATATTTTTATTCTTATGTTTACATTTGTAATATTATAAATATATTACAAATCGGCGTTTCCAACGTGGAGCTTATTGAAACGTTCATCAATTACATATATATTTCAATCATTTTATTTTTATTTTTATATTTGTAATATTATTTTATATTACAAATTGGCGTCCAACTTAAGGGGCTTTAAATAGGAGGTAATAGTGTTATAAAATAAGGACGATTGTCCAATTTCCTATTTTTAGATTGGCAACGGTCAACAGGTCGGAAGAGGGAGCGAGATGCACAGGAGAGCTACATCAAGAAAAAGGGCTATGGAGGCCGAGCAGGAGGTAGAAATGGAAGATAAAGAGGCGACACCAGTGGAAGATGTGGAGTCAATGTTACCGCCAGCAGAACCAAATAAGCCGGCACCACAGAAGGAACAGCCGGAGAAATCCACCGCAAAGGAAGATACAAAATTTGATCAAATGATGGAGATGTTACTCAGAGAATTTAAAACAACGAAGGAGGAATTAAGAGAAAACAGTAAGAAGATAGAGGAGAAAATGGAAGAAAATGGTAAGAAGATAGAGGAGAAGATGGAGGAAAATAGTAAGAAGATGGAGGAGAATGGTAAGAAGATAGAGGAGAAGATGGAGGAAAATAGTAAGCAGATGGAGGAGAATGGTAAGAAGATAGAGGAGAAGATGGAGGAGAATAGTAAGCAGATGGAGGAGAAGATGGAAGAAAACAGTAAGAAAATGGAGGAGAAGGTGGACGAAATAAAAAACGAAAATAAATTATTAATGGAGGAAAATATTAAGAAGATCGAGGAGAAGATGGAGGAAAATATCCAGAAGATAGAGGAGAAAATGGAGGAAATAAAAACTGACAATAAACAATCGAAGGAGGAATTGACCCAGATAAGCCAGAAACTGGAAGAAACCAATAAAAAGATGGAGAATAATAGTCAGCAATTGAGAGAAGAATTGAAGGAGACGAACCAAGAGAACATGAACCGGTTAGACGGAAGAATGGAAATATTGAAGGAAGAATTGAGCCAGAAAATAGCTGAAAACAATGAGACAATCAGCAAGAAGGTAGAAGAGGAAATAACGGTAATCGAACAAAAGGTTACCAGAGCTGACGAAAAATGGAGTCAAACCGAACGAGAAGTACGGAGTATCAGGACAGAAATAAATACGAAGGTTAACAACATTGAAGAAACGACTAGGAAGACATTGGAGGAAAAACTAAAGGAAACACGGGAAGACTGGGAGCGAGTGCAGGACCGATTCACAGAAAAATGCGACGGCATAGAAGCTGCTGTGACCAGTATCAACAGTCAGGTACGACAGAACCAGACAGATATAGACCTATTCCATAGTCGACCAACAACCATTACCAGTTGTCCCAACAGTGAGAATCGTGAAGGAATTAACTTCAGGTTTTATAAAAATAAACCAATGGAATTCCTGGCAAGAATCGAGGAATACTTCGCCAAACACAGAGGTAATCGCTGGAGGGAGAATAAAGAGGTGCTTGACGAATCGTTCAAGGAGATAGCAGACAATTGGTGGATGGCGATAAGAGACGAGGTGACCGACTATCAACAATTCAGAAGGCTATTCAAAGCCAAATATTGGTCTGAATCAACGCAAAATATCGCCAGAGACGGGATATGTCATGGGAAGTACAACCCGTATGGAAACCAAACTTTAACGGCGTACTTTTTGGGAAAGGTGTGCGTGGCCAAACATCTAGAGCCCCGAATACCGGAAGAATGCCTGGTCAGCAAACTCTCATACCACTATGAGGAGGATATTATCAGAGCCAGACGAAACAGTCAAATAAAGACGGTGCAAGCCATGACCGAGCTTTTAGAAATGTATGAGCACGAAGACTATTACCGTCAAAGTCGCAGGAGATATGAAAAGCCGGAACCAAGGAGTAACAACAATAATTTGAATAATAATAATCGGCAAAATGTGGGTAACAATAATAATTATAATTCCACAAATCGGAATAATGCCGAATACAATTATAACCCCAGAAATAACAATAATTTGCCCCGTTTTAACAACAATAATAATAATAGTAATATTCCTCGCATAAATAATAATAACAACAACCACAATAATAATAATAATAATAATAATAGCCGTCCACAAAATAACAACGGTTATTATAATAATAATAGTAACTATGTTCCAAATGGTCAGAGGAACCCCAACCTTTCTAATAATAATAATTATCATGGTAATTATAACCGAAATTACCCGAATGGAGGTAATAACCACAATTACAGGGCATATCGACCTAATGTTAACTACATCCGAGCAGAAGGCAGTGGACACAGGAGGTACCAGCCTCAACGAAGGAGCCGATACTACGAGTACGAGACTTTCCAAGGAAGTCAGGGAAGTAATAGGTACAGAGAGTACGAGCCTAGACGTAGTTCCAGCCTGGATAATCAGCGAAGACTAGCTGTAACAGAAGCCCAACCAGACGATCGAGCAGAACCAAACGAAGCAGTCTCAGGACTTCAAGCTGACGCTTCCAACGGCCTGATCCGTAATGAAGCGGAACATTTAAACGAACGGAGGCAGTAATAAACTCCAATAACCCTTTACTGCTCCAATCTGCTGGGTTTAATCAAGTAGGTATGAATTCGAAGAAAAACAGAAAAAATTTTACCATAATATACAGCAATTATTTGAAGGATATCCGTAAGGACCTATTAGAAGAAAGTGAGCTTAATATTAACAATAATGATAATGAAATAATATACATAATTGCAGAAATTGAAGGTATTTCTGTTCCTATAATGATAGACACTGGAGCCAATGTCTCCATAATAAATCGAAATGAGTTGGACCGGATACAGCAGGAATGCCACAAAAACTTACCGGTACTACCTATTAATAATATTGTACTTGTAGGAGCTACCGGCCGACAGAACAAGACCATAAGAAAGCAGGTATCCCTCAATGTCAAAAGTCAGGGCATTAGTGTGGATATGATATTTCTTGTTGCAGCCGGATTACCTTTCAACATCATGATAGGATGTGATATATTGCGCCGAAACTCAGCAATTATCGACTTGTGCCGAGAAAAGGTATCACTCTTTGCTGAAGGTTCAACCTGGATAGCCAATTTAACTGATAACAAGACTTTAGACTCCAGACAACTTCTCGACCACCAAAATAAGGTGAATTACTTATCCAACCACTCAACAAACAACAAGCCAGTACATCAGGATTCGGAGGAAGACCTATGGCAACAAAAGATCCAAGAGATACGTAACTTCCAGTGCCACAATGCTAACGAGCAATTAAAGGAAAACCAGCTGAATCAATTGGTAGAAATATATGAGAAATATCGAGCTGTATTTTCTGACGAACCTGGAAAGATCCGGAACTACCAATGTTCCATACGATTCAGAGAACCGGTAGAATTTAACCGAAAGTCGTACCCAATAGCACAATCTTTGAAAGAAGCCGTACGCACAGAGATCCAGAATATGATCCGTAGAGATATCATCGAAAGCAGTCAATCGCCATACACAAGCCCAATTGTGGCCATACAAAAGAAAAATGGGAAGGTAAGGCTTTGCCTTGACGCTCGTGAGATAAATAAAATGATAATAAACGATCGTACCTCACCTGGCGAAATTGATGAAATTTTGAAGAGGTTCCACGGAACACGATTCATTACCACTTGGGATACCGTATGCGGCTATTGGCAAGTGGAGTTGCACCCAGCAAGCCGGCAATACATGGCGTTCATCTTCGAAGGGCGCAATTATCAGTTTAAGAGGTTGCCCTTCGGGTTGGTGAATTCAGTAGCTGTTTTTGTCGCCTGTATGGATCATATACTAGGACCAGAAGCGCTCCAATTCACGACTGTCTATGTTGATGATCTCCTAATAACATCAACCAACTGGGAGGAACACTGTTATCGTGTGGAGTATGTCTTGAAGAAGCTTGCTGAAAATAATGTCACCCTTAAACTGGACAAGTCCAAGCTTATAGCTAAAGAAGTTCAATTCCTGGGTTTCCAGCTAAACAGTCAAGGAATAACACCATCAACAGAAAAGGTAGACGCCATACAACGATTCCCTACACCAAAAAACAGAAGGCAACTACAATCATTTTTGGGCCTGTGTAACTATTATAGGAAGTTCCAGAATAATTATTCCGAACTAACAGCCCAGTTTCAGTACCAGTTATCGTCCAAGAATAAATGGCGATGGGGTCAAGAACAAGACGAAGCCTTCAAATCAATTAAAGAGAAATTCTTAGATGCAGTAATGCTCAACCATCCAGATTTTAACCGACCCTTCTTTCTAAACTGTGACGCTAGTAACATTAGCTTGGGATCAACACTGTACCAAGAAGATGAAAGTGGAAACCATCTAGTAGTGAGCTTTGCTAGCAGAACCCTTAACCAGTGTGAAAAGAACTATAGTGTGACGGAAAAAGAACTGCTAAGTGTAGTCTTTGCCTGCGGGAAGTTTCGGACGTATATCCTCGGATATCCAGTGACCGTCCGAACAGATCACAAGTCAATATCATTTCTAAGAAGATGCAAATTAAGCCATGGTAGATTGACCAGATGGGTACTCGCCCTACAGGAATACGATATACAGTGGGAGTATGTTCCTGGAAGTAAAAATGTAGTAGCCGACGTATTGTCGAGAGTGAATCTGGAAGAACAAACATTCGAAGGCGAAAAGGAGAGCATTTTGAAAATCTATAACATTATTAAGGACAGATCCGATTTACAGAAGATAGTGCAGGACATCAGCAAACACCAGCAGTCCGATCCGAAGTTAAACCATATTGAACTTCGTTTCTCCAACCAAGATGACACAATAAACAAATTTTATTGTATACATAATGGGATTTTATTCATCAAGACATCCCTTGATGAAGAAATATGGAAGGTCATGATCCCTACCACAATCGAAAAGGATATCATCCTGGACTATCACCTACGATACGGTCACATGGGAGCCATGAAGGTGATCAAGGCAATAGAAGAGAATTGTCACATAAAAAGTATCAATAGAAAAACGAGAAACTACCTTAAAACCTGTCTGATATGTCAGTTGGTGAAAACCAACAATGAGAAAAAGGAAGGTATGATGATACAAATTACCTCACAAGCCAAACTGGAAAAGGTCTTTCTGGACATATGCGGTCCATTTCCCCGCAGTGGCGGACGCCATCGATACAAATATATTATTATTATGATGGATCATTTTACAAAATTTACAAAACTATACCCTGTGAACAGAGCCACCACTCTGAAGACTCTTGGAATAATAACAAATCATTACATTCCAGAGGTAGGAAGCCCGACATCCATAATCACCGACCATGGAACGCAATTTAAGGGTTGGAGGTGGAAAAACACTCTGAATACATTGGGCATTAAGACATACAAGACGTCTGTCTACCACCCCAGCAGCAATCCAGCGGAGAGGGTACTGCGAGAGGTCGGAAGAATATTACGGACTTATTGCTATAATCAACAAAAGAAGTGGCAAGAATATTTATTAGCTACGGAAGAATTCCTTAATTTGTCATATCACTCCGCTATAGGTACCACGCCATACACGCCAATGTATGAAAAACCGCCTCCGAGAGAAATACAAGACATAATAGAGTTCCCCAGGAGTCAAGAATACAAATTCAATCGAATCAGATTCTACAATAAATTGGCAGAAGACCAGGAAAGGCGCAAGAACAAATATCAAAAGGCTGTTAAGAAAATAATAAGCTATGAAGTCGGAGAAAAGGTACTGCTAAAAAACAGGGAATTGGAAGGCATTACCAAAAAGTTATTACTGCTGTATACCGGCCCATACCTGATTGTTAAAAACAATAATAACAATACGTATGTACTAAAGGATATCATTTCGAATAAAGTAAAAGGAACTTATAATCAGTTATAAATTAAAAAATATTTGGAGGACTCACAATTATGAGTTAAAACTATAATGAAGAAATTGTGAATTTTGATAAAAATAAATTACAAAATTCAAAAATTAGTAAGCACAACTTACACCAAATATCAGAAAGAATATTGTAAACGAAATAAGAATTTTGATAAAAATAACTACAAAATTCAAAAATCAGTAAGCACAACTTACAACAAAACATTTGAAGGATTATTGTGAATAAATAAAAAGAATTTTGAACATAATAAGCTTCAAAATTCAAAAGCAATAGTAGGTACAAGCTACACAAATATTTAAAGACTATTATGCAAGTAAAAAGAATTTGAATGGAGATAATAATTGTCCAAATTCAAAATAATTAGTAAGTACCACTTACACAAACATTCAAAGACTATTATGAATGAAAAAAGAATTTTGAGAAACAATAATTTCAAAATTCAAAACAATAATAAGTACAACTTATACCAAAATATTTGAAAAACAACTATGAATAAGAAAGAATGTAGTTGAATAAAAATGTCTAAAATTAAAAAACATTAAACTCACATCATTACTCATACAAATGATGAGAAATAACTCTGAAATATGAAAAAAGATTTTGTAAGAAAGAGATACAAAATTCTAAGGGAGAAAGGAAACCAGAATGTCATATGACTTAATCGAAACAAATTAACCAAACTCACAAAGAAAATAATTTAATAAAAATGGAACAATGAAGAAGGACCAGCTCACTAAAGACCAAATAGTGAGACCAAAAAACAAAAAAACCTGATACTAATAATGATAATGCTGTTACAACAACCACTGTTATAGTGAAAGTGATAAAGAATTAATTCATGTTACACCATGAGCAATAAAAATAACTCAATGGATACCAGATGGTAGAAAGAGTAAATATAAATACTACTTACTATGTAAACATGATGAAATGTATATTATACCACATACCTAAACCACCTAATAAGGAATAAGCTTTAAGAGAGAAGAAGAGTCAAGTGTATAAAAGTATTAATTAATATGACGTATTATGAAGTGAAGAATTTAAAGATGTTTATTTTAGTCAAAAATGACTACTTTTACTGTTTATTTATTTTTATGACTGGATGTAGAAAATGCCATCAGTCTTGTGTGTTGAGCAGAGATGGTAATACCTCTGGACTCAATTGAAGTATTGGACAGCAGGGATTGAAGCCAAAAGTGCCACTCTGAACTGTTCCAATTAATTTGTTAGGGAATGTTAGGGAGTAAACATACCGGTGAGGAAGCACCAAATAAGAAGGAATATAAAATGATAATGTTATACACAAGATTGAAGATCACTTATCAATGAAAAAAGAAGCTAATGAAGGAGATACACGTCATCTGAGAGGAAGCAATGGTGGAAAAAGAAGGTATATAAAGTGAAAACATGTAATCACGGAGAAAATGTAAACACAAAAGAATTAGTAGTAATTATTTCATCCATACAGAGTATGATCTGAACTAATCACTTTTACAGGAGAGCATATGTAACATAACAAAATTATCACACTAAACATTTGAATTAATGCAACATAAATAAAAGAAAAAGTTCCATAGTGAGTGAGAGGAATAAATTGTTTAAGGATTACACTAGAAACTGTATAATTAAGTCTATAAAATGTTAATAAAAATGGAAAATAATAAAGAAAACCATTAATTAAAATAACCTACTCTGTAAAAATCAGTTAAACAGTCAGTATACCCAGTAGATTGGGGAAGCAGTACAAAAAGGGAAGGACCACAAAAAAGGAAATAATCTGTCATAAAACCATTTTAATAAGGAAACTACTAATGTGATATTTGAAGAAGGGACGAAACATATCAAGATTCCCACAAAGAGACCAGAAACAGGAAGAGATATGTCAAAACAAAATGTTAGTCATATAATAAATACCATGAGACAAAATTGAAACCGATATATGTAAACCCAAACAAGTTACAAGATACAATCCTATAAAACACAAATTGTATATTAGTTATAAGAGTAATATGTTAAAAAATATATCAAAAGAGACTACCATAGTGTAGAACTCACTGAAAAGACTACCATAGAGTAGAACCCAATAAAGTGAAGTGAGATAACAAAAATAAACTACAGGAGTATAGTGAGAAACATAGCTAAAAAATCTATGAAAAAATCTTCAATGAAGTATAAATATTATAAAGACTACCATGAGTGTAGAATAATAATAGTAAAACCATTGGAATCAAAGACAGTCTAAGGACTGACAACATTACCAGTAATAAGAGTTTTTTAAATTAGATATAAGAAAAACTATTACCTATAAAATGTTTTCTTTAATTATAGTTAAGTGAATTGTGAGAAGGACAAAAATACCAAAGGACAGTTCATAACTGATGGTATAACTAATAATAAGATGTTTGTTATTTATTGTTAATTAGATAATGTTTTAGATGTAAGGTGTCAATAGATACAAGATGTTTTTTGATCACAGTTAAAGTGTTTTCAAAAGGAAACATAAATACACAAGACAGTTAGTGACTGACAGTGTTACTAGTAATAGGAGTTTTTTATTTTTTTCTAATTAAATTATGTCTAGGATAAGCTATGTTGTTATCATTTGATGATACAGTTAAAAATAATAGGGATAAAATGTTTTTTGTTAAAATTAGATGATATAAAGAAAATTAGGCATAAGATGTTCATGTTATGGTTCAATGATGTTATTACTATAAAGAAAGTTTAGTAGATACAAGATATTCTATTGTATTTTAAAGTCATGTCATTTAATTTTCCATTGTGTAAGTCAGAGAGGCAAGTAGGACATAAGAATGAAATAATTTTATTCAAAAACAGTAAACCATGTATAATGTACAAACAGACCAGCCAAGACACCAATTTAGTAAACACAGATTGGCCTATAAACCAAAAAATTATCTATCAAAGAATTAATCTATGTAATAGGAATAGAATTCAATACATACAATACAGAAATTGAAAATATAATTAATACAGATACAGTTAATAGCAAATAGAATGACAAAAGAAAGGAGTTAATAATAGGCCTATGATGGTAATCAAATCAGACTAAACAGCAAATTAATCAATATTGAAATGTTTTAATAACCAAATTATTAACAACAAAGTAATTACGGAGTTATTAAGTATATTCCATAGTAATATTATACCGAAAAAACAAATAAAAAACTTTAAAACACTGAATTTGTACAAAATATGAAACATACAATCATTATGTAAAATTGTAATTTTTGGGCTTAAATGAGTTTGAAACAAACCCAGCTATATATCAAAAGATATAAAATTAATTAATCAATATTACTGAATAGTTAGATTGATGTAAAATTAAGAAATATTTGAAATACAGTAAAAAATTAGAAAACTTATGATGTATAGTTAGATAGTGAAACAAGTCTTAGACAGATATTTTATAGTTAAACAATATGAAGAGGAAAAAGACATACCACAAATTGCCCTAAAACGACGACGTTGCGTCTATTAGTCTATTGTTAATCGCAAAGCTGAACAGTTGAAAAATGTGTTAGTGGAGTACTGAAACCAAAATAATTTGTATTAAAACCAAGTGTGGTTATGTGGCGTGTGACGGAGATGAACTAACAAGTGAAATAACCTTATCTATCAATGTCTAACACTTCACAAGTTTCCAAAAACACAGTATAACACCATAAAACTCAGCACCAGAAATCGACAGCCATTTTGAACAATTTTTGGGAACGAATTCACAGAGAACCAACACACATAATTGAACACCACACTACACAAGAAATCCATCCAGAATTCGACATCGCAGACGACGAGGGAACATTCCACACTATATTTTGGACCAACACCACTTCGCAGAAAAAGGGAACATCGTTTTATTTCTGTGGGAGAAGATCTTTCAATTCCAACAGCATCGTAGCAGTTAAAATCGAGTGGACGGCGGCCATTGCTGAACTTCTCACATAGACGGTGCAGTGCTTCCTGGAGGGGAGTGACGTCATTTCATCGACTTGGTTCGCAATTTAAATAATTTCTTTCTAATTGACAATTGTAATAATAATTTTGTTCTATTTCAGATATTAACATTTAGTTTAAGAATACCTGTTAAATGTATCTTGTTCCTTGCCCTCTGACCATTTCGACTCGTTAAAAGAACCATAAATTTAAACTTGTAAAAAATATATTTGTTGATTTTTCTCACTGCCGACTGTGGCGAATATTAGCCAGTGCCTGGGACATGCGCAGTTTGACTGGCGCACAATTTTGAATGTGAATAAACGCAAATCATTACTCAGATACCAACATTGTTTTTATTTCTATAATTCATGTTATTATTATTTTTTATTAAACAAAAACATAATTCACATTGAGAGAATAGATATAGAAGGAAATTACAAACTCAATTAATTAATTAATTATTAATTAATTAAATTAAATCATTCAATCGAACTCAATACCAGAACAAGAAAAAAAATATATTTACACAATTCTTATCATCAATACCTTTATATTTTATATTTTAATAATTTGTAATTAAATATATCAACACAGCAATCGACACACAATACTCAATATATCATTATATATTTTATTTATTATTACATTTGAAATTATATTACAATTTGACTAGCCTAACTAGTGGGGCTAAAAGAAGAGCACAATACCTTTGTTATCACAAAATCTACACACAATATCTATATATATTTCAAATATTTTTATTCTTGTTTACATTTGTAATATTATAAATATATTACAAATCGGCGTTTCCAACGTGGAGCTTATTGAAACGTTCATCAATTACATATATATTTCAATCATTTTATTTTTATTTTTATATTTGTAATATTATTTTATATTACAATATATATACAGATATGTTCGGTTGTTTGTAAGATATTTCCATGCTCATAGCTCACTTTAAATTATACATTTCAACCACTAATTAAACAAGAAAATTTAATCCAGTATCCTTAGGGAGAACAAAATCATAATCCTTTACTTATTTCCAATTGAAGTATATTTGAGAGTATTTTGTCCGTAATAACATATTTTTTGTTCACTGTTATTGCCTATTTTCACGTTTTGCTATTTTGGAGGCACAGACAAGCACTGGAAGAAAATATTTCAAACTAAACGATAAAATTAAAATATGGACAGTTATCTCAAGCGAGGTCCAAAACGCCGACGGTAGAGTGAAGTAATGGTTATCATTTTAAGTTAGATTTGTCTAATATTTGTATGTACTTCACGACGATAATTTTTCAACTATGTTACACACCTTTTAATGTTTAATTAACGAACGTTTAATATCCAGTCAATCCTGCTCATCACGCAATGTAGACTCAAGTTTTGCCCTTAAACGACTGTTGATTCCCACAAATTAAACAGTAAAGAAAGAGTCTGAAAAGAAGAAAACAGTAAGGAAAAATGAAAATGAAGAACGAAAAAGGAGAAGAATTAAAATAGAGCTAAAATGGTAAATGAAATGTGAAAATAATAGGATTGCGACGAATCTGGTGCAAAAATGAAATATTTCGGGTGCAATTCAATATATTGTCTAACACTGTCAGATGTATGTAGTAATTAGACTTCACATAGTCTTTCCCAGAAACAATAAACCTTCACATTAAGGACATTAGATATGTCATAATATTTTTCAGGAAGTATGCATAATGCTCATGTTAATATTTCCTTAAAAATAGTCACGCCGACCTAAAACTTCACTTTAACACTGAACAAATATGGTACTATATGAAGGTACGCGGTAGTATTGTTACGCGACGGTCTCGACGTATTGTACAGTAGACACAAAATACAGACACCAGTGAAGTCACTAATTACCAGCTTTAATTAGTCACAAATAACAACTTGAAATCAACAACCGACTCTCATAAAATAATTCAAATTAATAATCTAAATTATTAGAGTTGGGCACTAATTATTACACAAAATCACTTTCCACTAATCCGCAACAATCACTTGATCCGCACTCTACAATATAGCTAGGTGTAACTAACCAAACCGGTCGCAAACGCTTACATATGCCCGCAGAGGTTCCAGAATCATTTTCCATACTCCTGGCTGCCTGCCAACATAATTTGCGTAGTTATAAGTAGCATAAGGGCTTGAACAGTCTGAAAGCTTCTCGAGTACACGGTCTTAACCGAGACACTGCCCATGCTCGGCCAGCCGAGAAAACTGTAGGACGCTGCTCTCGAAAAGTCGACAGCGTTATGTAATTGTCGCAAGAGTATTAACCGGTATGATTGAGGGACACTCCATAATGTGCGGCAGTGTCACTTTCGACGTTGGCATTTTTCATCATTTTTATTCGCTTGCGCTCAAAATCAAAGATGAATGATTTCTGCTGCATGATACATTAATTAGACGTAAAGGTTTGAATACCTAACAACCTATCTACCAACCTAAAGATATCTACCAACAAAACAAAAGTTATGACTCACTAAGGAAAATGTCTAATACGCTTAAAGATAATTATTGATCATAAAGTATTGAAACAGACCTCAAATTTAACTACTTTGGTTATGATATAAGTTTTGACGTTGACAAAGATATACAAAATAAAGTCAATAGATTTCAGCACATATGTAGAACTATAAATAAAACATTGAAAAATAAAACAAAACGTAAGACAAAATTTAAATTCTATAAACCAATGGCTGTTCCAGTGATATTATATGGTAGTGAATCCTGGATTACAAAACAAAGAGATAAAAGCAACATATACAGTCAGCAGAGTTGAGACCTTTAAGAAGGGTTAAAGGATGCACAAAAATGGATCATATAA
Source organism: Magicicada septendecula (assembly GCA_034769895.1). Lineage (NCBI taxonomy): Eukaryota > Metazoa > Arthropoda > Insecta > Hemiptera > Cicadidae > Magicicada > Magicicada septendecula. The sequence continues at coordinate 116,537,796 of CM068374.1, read as the reverse complement.
GAAATGAAGACATACGGAAAAAATTATGTATATGTAATCTAAATGAGAAAATTGAAGAATACAGAAGAAAGTGGACACAGCATTTGAGTCGCGTGGATGATGATAGAATACTCGTAATTGTAAACAAATACAAGCCTTTTGGAAGAAGAGATGTAAGAAGGCCAAGAATGAAATGCAGTAGAAAGGCCAAGATCATGCGCAGTCGGAACAGACACATTGCCTAATCCGTGAAGTGTAGAAGAAGAAGAAATAGGTTTGGATATAGTATGCGGTGTGTAATACAGTATTGGGTGACTGTGGACATCAATCTGTACGCATAGTCTGATAATGTACAGTGAACATACGTATTCATTAGCATGATATTGACTGTACAATTGATGCATACATTAGACCTTCACGGGATATTCTGTAACGACGATAATATTATCTATAAGGGTTTCTAATATTTTATTTTTGCGAAGCGCCTTAGAACACTTTCTTTTCTTATTTGTTTGGGCAGACAAAATAACAAGATATTTTTCAACACACAATCGCGCTTCATACTTCAGCGGTTTCCAATGGCGGTTATGCGATAAACAGTCAACACTGCGACGAGTATTGTTATCATTCAAGCTGTCGGTCTTATGAAACACATTGATTTGATTACAAGGGAGTGACAGCCTCAGTACACAAGAAATAGTCTCTTCTTTCGTGCGTGTTCTGTCATTGACTTGTCTCTCTCGGATGATTGCTTTGCAAAGTTAAAGTATTGAAACGTCTGCAGATATCATTGTTCAGAAATGTTTTGGTGGACGTGTGTCCACCCAAGTAGTTGTGCTTTCCTCATCTCAACTTCCAAACTAATTGTTTACGAATCCAGATATAGATATTGTGGCATTGAAACTTTTGCGCCGTTTTCATACTTTGCAGGACTCATGTACTCTAGCTAAAACAATTTCTAATGAATATTTGTTAAAACATAAGTTCAAAATTGATAGGACGAAAAAGTAATGTCTTAGGCTCTTCTCACGGCGCTGTGTCAACACTGTTAAAACTGTTACTCCTTGCCGCGCTATTAGGACGTGGTCTAATGCTGTTAATTGCAATAGACATTTCGGCCCCACCGTTGAAGGTCACCTTTAATGTAATACGATTGAAAGTTTTACTGTTGAGCATAATTTGAACCAGTGGATTCACTGGTTCTGGTTCCCACAGAACTGTCCTTTCCCACAGTACTGTGGAAATTGGTGATCGCTTTACCAGTAAAACTTACAATCGTATTACACTGAAGTTGGCCTCCAGCGGTGGGGCCGAAATGTCTGTTGCAATTAACAGCATTAGACCACGTCCTAATAGCGCGGCAAGGAGTAACAGCTTTAACATATACAAAACGTTGTAACACAGTAGCTTTCAACACGTTTCAAGAACATTGCTCTTGTTTCTTAGATTTTGAAAGTACATAGTTAGAATCGTTATTTATCAAAATGTGTAGCTCCTTATTTAAAGCTAAAGAGAGCAGTTTCTTTACAAAAAATTTTAATAGAAACGGAAAAACATCACAAATACTGTCACCTATAACAATTTACAACTTACGTATTACGACAAATGCGTACGGGATTAAAAATATTGGCATTATATTTCTATCAAGACATTATTCATATACATAGATCTACTTAAAATTCAACCAAAGTATTTTTTAATTCGTTCGAAGAACACCTCTACTTTTATGAAGATTTCCACAAGCAGAAATGTTAATATGTTTGATACTGTTAGAAGAAGCATCCCTCTTTCTCGCAATGCGTACATTGACACGTTTAGAAAGCTTACATCTACAACTTTATGTTCATACATTCTTAATGCTACATGATACTCAAATCACATTATAAACATGGAAAAGCAAATGCAAACTGTATTATAGAACGCAATTATATTTAAGCTTATAACGTTATAATGCATTATCTTGGTAACCTCGTGTGCTGAAGATCGATTGACTACAATAACCATCACTGTATATTCGAAATTATTCATTAAAAGAAAAAAATAAACTGATTTTCAGACGAAAACAGTATGAGATAAATTGCCACAGATTTATTGTATAATGACTGGAACTATTTTAGTTCTTAATTTTATTACTTTCTTAAGAAAGTTTTTTTTTCATTCCGTCACAGCCGTACTATTGCAACAAAGCATTAGGCACAAACATGAGAAATATTACTGTAATTTAATAAGAAAAAGAGAACGCAACCTAATGTTGTCGGACGCTTTAACCACACTGCGCTGTGCAGTTTAATGATACTGTCAAAGCCCTGCGTTTACAAAAATTATTTTTACTTATGAAGACGTTTTTCTTAGAAACACTTGGACACATATCAACGATATATTTAAATGACTGAACATTGTATTCTATGTGTACTGAATTATCAATAACACTTTACTAGAAAACACTGAAGCATTAAATTCTGTACCTTTCTCTAAATATCTTTAATTACTACTCAGTGTAATAATTTAATACTCACTTTAATAGTGATCAGTATAATTAATTATTACTTATTCTCCTAATTAAAACTTACACAAATATTTAAAAGTTGATATTTAACGAGTTCGGTAGAATAACTACACACCCACGCAGAGCTGTGGTTAATTCTAGGTACAAAACTATTAAGGTCTCTCTTTGGTCTAATTCTACTACTTTTGATGACACAAAAGTTACAAAAACTTTTAGAAACTATCAATAAAAATTATCTAACAAAAAAATTATTCAGTAAAATTTGTTAACAAATGGTTATTACAGGTAATAGATTTGACTTTACTGATTATAAAATTCAGGACGAAATCTGTATTGCGAAACAATAGAGATAATTTATACCGAGGAGCATACAAGATAAAAGATCATAGTGCAGTTAAAACAAGCTGGTAGCACTGGAATGTCCACAAAGTAATCGTTACCTTCAGCTTAACTAAAAGAACAGCGTGGAGGATGATGGACGAATTTATGAGTTAACGGTACAAACGTTACTGTGAATATTACATAAGTCATGGATGTAAAGTAGATACTAAAATTACGGCAGCATTTAGAGTTAGTGGGGGCTCCTAGGCCCCCATGTACAAGACGTTTGTACATTAACCGACCGTGGCTGATTGACAGTTTTCTCCTTTTCACATTCTTCGATGCACTCATTCCAAGAGACTTGAAATAAGTTAGTTCTCTAAAACCCAAACCAAATAAATTTTACGCAAGTTGACTGTTTTAATTTTCTTTTTGTTTGTGGTGCGGGCATCTAGGCTGTAGCCTAAGTAGCCTATGCTAAAATCCGGCACCGACGAAAATTATTATTATGGATATACAAAATAAATATCTTGTTGTCACATAACTAGCAGTTATCACACCTGAATAACTTTCCTCATTACCTGAAATTAAACTACAAATCCAGAAATAATGTCGTCATTACTGCCACCGACGAAGTCCCGTTACTGGTTAACCTTCGTGAAACAAGCCTCGCTGAAGTTAACATGGAGTTTTATAAGCTATAGATATGATGTGACAACTGTGCACCAAGCCACATTCTAAGCTTAGCAGTTCTTATGTATGCTATGATATACGTTTCTAGAAACAGGTAGGCCTAAGTATATTTACTTAAGCAAGTAAACACAAAAACTTCAGAAAATTCAAACAAAAGTACCTCGAATATGTTTGTGTCAATGCGTGGGACAATGGTTTGGAATCTGTCCATCACTGAATCTATGATGGATCTATTACAAAATTAAATGACGGACAGATCGGAAAGTTGTTCACAGTATTTCCTATTTTTAAAACGTTTTTATAAGGTTACTATATTTCCAATTTCTTTGTCAACTTTTTCAATGAATAGAAACGTAAATATGAATTTAAATTTCTTAATAATGTTACAAATTTGGGGTCAGGTCTCGTCTAGGATAGTTTTTTAAGAATATATGTCTTGCTAACGGAAGTAAATAACAGTTAGTTATTCAATTAGAAGCGACAAAATTGAAATTATACAAACAATTAACAAAGTTACGCTAAGTTGCAGAAATGATAATGATACCAAACGTCCTCAGAGCTTCGTATATACACCATATCCACCATGTTTACCAATTCACGTTGAAACAACTGTATAAATAATTTACAATATTATGTCTAAGCAACGAAAAGAATTGGTAATATATTACAGTCAGTATCCGACGCTGAGATCACTGCCTTTATAACCGGTAGCAACTATAAGTTTTAAGTGAATGTATATATAATGTAAACCCGGCCCAGTAACATTGATAACTTTAAACAGAGACACCGCGCATTCATAGCGACGTCGTATCAAAGCCAAACAAAATCTAAAACAAACAAAATTACTGTAATTTTTAGAGAAATTTGAAAAATTCCGCTATCTCAATTTATATGGATACAGGTTTATATTCCAAATTCGCGGTATTAAACAAGGTTCCTTTAACTTTTGTAATAAAACTTTAAATTTCCTTCTGTGACACAAAGTTTATCGTGACAACTTTTCTTTAAGCCTGCAGGCAATTGCTTTCTTTGTCTAGTTACCATATCAGAAGTGGAAAACAAATTATGACCCCGCACAACTGTGACTTTTTAATATCATTTAAAATATTCATGACGCTGAATATTTCGTAGCTTTTGTTACATTCACAATTGAACAACAACACAAAAGAATGAAAAATAACGTTGCCAACGATATTCAAAAAGTTATTTCTTAACAAAGGTCTCTCCTTTGATAGTAATTGGAGTAAAGAATAACTTCGGCTTTTTACCAGCACGACATACCGAGAGTAAACCAGAATAAAGTTTTGAACCCAGCGCCCTCACTACACCATTTATTTTTAGAATAAAATTCTATCTAATTTAAAGAAATAAGCATAAAATATATTAGTAATTTCTCAACTTAAGCCTATTATTTTTCACATCTTTTCTTTTTTTACTATTAAATTAACACGCCACTACGCACTGAAAGATTCAATTTAATCCTCAGTTACATATCTCAAAAATTAATTTTCAAAAATATTATATTTGTGATGTTTTCCAATGGTTATTTTATATAAGTTAAAAAGATTCATGATTTTTAAGCTAAGACGTGCAAAAATAGCGTAGAAATATTAACAATTGTCTAACGTTTCAAAATATGAATGTAATTTTCAACCCTAATAATACTTTTTGCAAGAGGCGTTTGTAAATAAGTAACAGATAATAGGACCCATGTGAATAATTCAACTGGATTTATATTTACTATTAGCTTATCCAGTGAATTTGTTTAGCGTGATTTTTTATATCATTACCATTTTTTCAGCGTTAATTAATTTTGCCAAATTTTTCAGTTTACTCAAGCGTATGGTGACTAATCAAGCATTTAAAAATCAATGTCCTCTCCTGTAGTACTTTTAGGACACAAATAGACACCGAATTTATTTAAATCGCAATAATTTTTGACCTAGTCATCAGTTAGAATAATTTTAAGTTAATTTAAGTTAATACAATTAAGTTAATGATTTAAGTTAATTAATGTATGTTAAATTACAGTACATACTTTTGAGTTGATGTGTAAGATATGTTTAAACTATTTTATTTCAATTGCAATACTGAATATTTGTTTTGAGAAAAGATTAGGTGACCATGTTTTTGAAAAGACTTATTTCATTTACAGCATCCTCGCCTCTGGAAATTCTGAATTGTACGAACACATATGAATATAAAATGAAGCATAACAATTTCCTCTGAGGAATAAACGTCACTCATCAATCTTTCGAATAGCTTATGATGAACTTTAACAATACCACTTTTATTCATCTAAATAGTGGAAAAGACAGTCTATTATTTTATTTTGAACGCTGATTCGTGGCCGACTGTTCCCACAATCAATGCTAATTCTCAAATAATAAATGTTAGTGCATTTTATGCAATTAATATTGAAATAATATATATGTTTAGTTGATCATCTTAGCCTAAAAAGTAATTACTAATTTATTATATTCTTTATGATTATTCGTTATTGTTTTATACATAATTACAAATATTATTATTACAAGTCGATGTAACTGGAGAGTACTACTGTTAACCTATTTTTACTAATTAAACTTTTACATTAATTAGTTTATGAAATTATTACATATTAATAAAATGGACTACTGATAAAATAGACAGCTGGTAAATTCGCATACACATTTACACCAAATTTTAATTAATTAATTGTAACCTAATTGTGAGATCCTGTACCTAATGTGAGAACCTAATGAATGCAATCCTGTGAGATTGTGTAGTGTGACAGACTAAAGCCTTAGGCAACTCTACTGTTTGTTTTATTAAAATGCTTACAAATTCCACTAATAAAATGTTACAGCCAGTTGCAGTATACAGCAATTAACAATTTAAATGAAAATTGTTATATGTTTTCCACGCCAAAGAAGCAACTAATTTTAAGAGCTTTAAACAGTACAATGTCGATTCTTTTAAAAATTGAATACATTCAAATCAGTAATGTAATAAGTGTACAAATTTTTAACATTATTCGACTAATAAATTCTAAATATGTAATTGTTTTATGAAACGTGATGCTGCTGCTGTTTTGTAGTAGCAGCAGCAGCAGCAGCAGCAGAAGCAGCAGAAGCAGCAGCAGCAGCAGCAGCAGCAGCAGCAGTAGTAGTAGTAGTAGTAGTAGTAGTAGCAGCAGCAGCAGCAGCAGCAGCAGCAGCAGTAGTAGTAGTAGTAGTAGTAGCAGCAGCAGCAGCAGCAGTAGTAGTAGTAGTAGTAGTAGTAGTAGTAGTAGTAGTAGCAGCAGCAGCAGTAGTAGTAGTAGTAGTAGTAGTAGTAGTAGTAGCAGTAGTAGTAGTAGCAGTAGTAGTAGTAGTAGTAGTAGTAGTAGTAGTAGTAGTAGTGATAAATTGTAACTTTCTTTGTGAACACTTACGTTTCTTAATGTCCTCGTACGTTTCGGTGTGCTGTTCACTTTCTTCAGCGAGGTTTAAATACAGAATGTCTTGAAACAGTTGTAACGGATTTTTTCAGGTTGGTGGTATGTGTGGGGGGGGTTGGTGGAAGGGGGTTGGCGCTGGGATTCAAAGTATTGTTTGGTTTCTCTCATCGTTTTATTTTTCTCAAAACTAAACGTTTCACCCATACTACAATGAGGCATCCTTAGTTTGGTTCTAAAAGAAATAAAGTGACGTGTGTTAAAGCGGAAAACCACAGTGTTGTTATTAACGAAATCACGAAATTTACTACTAATTCTATGAAAAATAGCCAACATTACTCTTTACGGAAAACCAAGTTGCCTTTATCGCTTTAGGAAACTCAGAAAAACAGGAAATTAAGAAAAAAGAGTTTTTTAATTAAAATAATATAGAAAAGCACAACATAAAACTGTGTAAAATATTATTAATAATAGAACAAAAACGATAAGTAAACAATAAATTGTGAAACATAAATCCAACTTTATATAATTTAAAATTATGGAACACAGGATAAACATACTTTGTTAAAAATCAAGCAGCGTTGCTTCTATCTTCCTCGTTAATTATCCTAAAAATAGGTCTGTAATACGATGTGCAAAATTAAAAATTGTTTTGTTATCGAAATTGAAATGAATTGTTATAAAATTCAAATATATGTTGCTAAAATTGAGATCTAAATAACATTCAGCATTGAATTAGAAATACGTTAGAAATAAAACATACCCTGAATATTTTTTTAATAGGCCTTCATGAATAAAACATTATAACACGCGCGCGTAACGATAAATTACACAAAAGACAAAATTTGTCACTTAGAACAACCAATAAATAAAAATATGTGTAATCAGGAGGACTATAAAACTCTTATAGACACTACGAATATTTCAACGCCTATTAATTATATTAGATATTGTTATGAGCGGTTTCGTATACGTTCATTATAAGTACATAGTGATGATGTGTCCTGTATAATATCGGTATTATCTGGCTCAAAGATATCGTATAAACTATAATTCTTACAACAGAAATTCTTACAACCGTTACGCTAAGGGAAATCATTACCATTCTACGAGAAGAGAATGATTTTAAATAATGAATCGAATTGAGAACCAGCGAAGTGAGTCAGCAGATTGTGAATATGAGAGAAATTGGTTTTTATTACAGCGTTGTGTAACGCATTTTTCATGTAAATAATATTATTTCTTCTATTTGTCGTGATAAATGACAATCCCTACATACTAACATTACATAATGACAGCGAAGCTTTGTACTTTTTATATTTTATTTCTGATTTGAAGAGAGGTACTTCTAAAACAATATGTAGATAAACTTTTCAATAGCTACACATTGAATTACATATGGAAACACAAAATATAAAATTATTCTTGCCCTATCTCTCTCTTTCCCCTCTGTATATACATATAAAATAACTAATACTTTAGACTTTTAAAAGCAAGTATACATATTCTTTATTGTTTTTACAGTGTTTCAACAGTTTTAATATAATTTACTGTCACGATCAGAATTATAATGTATAATAAATATATCGTAAGTAAATTTGAAATCAGTAGATAATAAACATAAATCAAATATACTTAAAATTTATTAACGATTTACGACTGTTGTAACACAACTAAAAATTTACCTTCTGTACATTGAAATAAATTACTATTTTAAACTTGTTCGTGTCTTATTTATTATAAAGCCTTTGCTGATGTGACAGAGTCGTTCTTTTAAATTAATTTTTTTTCAATTGTACATAAACAATATAATTTCACTTCCCTGTAATGTGGACTAGAGTTCCTTCAGACTACGGGTCGATTCTAGATGATTCTGGATCTGTATGGGTACATGGGCCGATATTTTCTGTCCGGTTACAGGGTTTCTTCAGGCGTGTAGATATTTCTCACAAGCACGGTTATATACTCTTTGTTATTTTTACTGCTGCTGCGGTTTTTTGCTATTGTGTTTTGCATACACCTTTTTCCAGTCAGTCTAAAGTGCCTACATACCCTAATCGGAATATCTTAAACTTTCGCGAATAGCACAATTATAATATATCTCGCATTTACTCATGGAATTCTCTAACTTGTGTTTGTCGCGATTTGTAGACCGAACGGCATCGACCACGCGGCGTTTACACGTTATCGATTCCGAAGAGAGACTGATCTATCCGTTTAAAATAATTACCGTCGTCTGAATTCTCTTAATCTGATTGGTTCTTTGGTAATCCCTACGCCTTTTCAACAGATAATAAATTTTCTTGCCCAAGAAGGCTTCCTACCAGAACAATTCTTGTTCAAAAACCTTATTATTTTTACGACTAAATTTATGGCCATAACACCATAGAGTCGTTTCAATGCAACCCCGTCTACCTACTTTTGGGGTAATAGAGCAGTCTGTCTAGGTAGGCGGGCCTTAACACAAACCCTTATTGTTTCATTTTGCTCAAAACTACACGTAGTTAAATGGAGACTGCTATCTGGCGGGGTGTTGTGTGGCCTTTACCACGGCCATAGAGTGTATTAGGCGTTAAGACCGGCCGTAATGCTTAAAGGAAGATGACGATGATGATAATGATGATAAGTGTTCAGCTGTGGCAGCCGGAAACAGATAAAGAGGAAAGTAAATAAACGTTTGCACTATGACAGGTAGAAATTATTGAGTATTTTCAGGAAGAGGGATATCCGTACGGAAACAATTCAGGTTAATTCCTTTTCAATTTGTCTGTTAACTGACCTGCACGATACGTGAAACACAGGACAAACTTTCGTTTCATTGCAAGAGAGTTCCATAAAGTCAATGGAAATAATTTAAAACAAAGATGATTGGATGTGAAGCAAACTTTAAAACTTGCTCATAAACACAAAAACGGAAGTAGTTGACACAATAGAGATAATCATGAAGAATGACGCCATAAGACGAACATTCCATTGTCATAAAATCATGTCGCGATCATCAGCTGAACGAACCGAAACGTTACTTTAAATTTTCACGAATTGCTGTAAAGTATCACTGTTTCGCAAGTGGTATCTGTCAAACTCAGTAAAGAAGGATTTGAATACTATTAATATCAAGGCGTTCATTCTTACTCTGTGTACACAGGTATAAAGTAGATTCTCTTGCAACTTCAATTTTTTGTTCAACGCCTTTGGGTTCCACTACAAGTTCGTAAAAATATTTACTCGCAAATAAGTTACTAAAAAAAAAAAAAAACTAGAACGTTACCTTTTTACTTCCATGTTCCATAAGGAAATAGAAGTATGGTAATGGCAAAAAAAATCGTGGTCGCGATTATTGCAGATTCTGATTGTACTACCCTCAAAACATGAAAAAAAATTCATTTTTCGAAAAGTCTCTGTGTGTGTGTGTGTCTGTCTATGTGTCTGTCTGTGTGCCTGTAGATATTTTTATGGCAAACGATACAGCCGCAAATTCAAACAGAATCAAATAATATTTTGTATACAGCCCTGAATTGTAGAGTACTCAAGTCCTATTGTTTTGGTGAAGATCAGTTAAGGGAAAGGGGTAGTTTACCAGCAACTTTTTTTTTTATCAAGAGTATTTATTTTTGGCAAACGATAAAAGCCACAAATTCAAACAGAATCAAATATTGTTTCGCATACTGGCCTCAATTGTAGAGTTCTCAAGACGTCTCTTTTTTGGTGAAGATCGGTTAAGGGAAAGGGGTAGTTTACCAGCCACATTTTATGTTTTACCAAGGGTAATTTTTCTATGACGAACGATAACTGCCGTACATTCAAACAGAATCAAATAATATTTTGCATGTATCTCTGAATTGTAGAGACCTGAAGGTTTGTTAATCTTGGTGAAGATTGGTTAAGACAAAGGGGTAGTTTACCTGCAACATTTTATGTTTTAACAAGGGTAATTTTTTCTATGACGAACGACAACTGCCGTAAATTCTAACAAAATCAAATAATTGTTTGCATACTTTCTTGAAGCTTTAAGTACTCAAGGTCTGTTGATTTTGGTGAAGATCGGTTAAGGGAAAGTGGCAGTTTACCTGCAACATTTTATGTTTTAACAAGGGTAATTTTTTCTATGACGAACAATAACTACCGTAAATTCAAAGAGAATCAAATAATTTTTTGCATACTCTCCTGAATTGTAGAGGACTCAAGACTTATTGATTTTGGTGAAGATCAGTTAAGAGAAAGAGGTAGTTTACCAGCAACGTTTTATGTGATAACAAGGTTAATTTTTTTTATGACGAACGATAATTGCCGTAAGTTCAAACATAATCAAATACGTTTTTGCATACAACCCTAAATTATATAGAACTCAAGGTCTCTTGAATTTGATGAAGATCGGTTAAGAGAAAGGGGTAGTTTACCTGCAACATTTTATGTTGTAACAAGAGAAATGTTTTCATGACGAACGATAACTGCCGTAAATTCAAACAGAATCAAATAATTTTTACATATGTGCCTGAGTTGTAGAAGACTCAAGGCTTATTGATTTTGGTGAAGATCGGTTACGGGGAAAGGGCAGTTTACCTGAAACGTTTTTTGTTGTAACAGGAGTAAAGTACTTAATTTTGATAAATAAAATATCCTGATAAGAAGATCTTAATAATCCACTGTAGAAACGTAGATGAAATATCTATAAATGAAGAGTCTAGTTTAACGGGGTGGGGGTAATTTTCTATAAATGAAAATTATAGTTGAAGGGGGAGGGGATAATTTGTATATGTGTACTACGTTATCGGCAACAAAGTAGTAGTTTGTTGTTAAAATTCCTTCCCGGCTGTTTGGCTGTAGTCCACTGTTTTCTGCAAAACCAGACGTTTCGGCAGTGCCGTCGACTGCCATCATCAGTGAAAATCGAGTGCGATAACGAGTGGTGGTATACGTTAGTGACCACAGTACTGTGGTTAAGGTTGAAGCAATAAGTGGAAAGAAGTAGTTTCTATCGAAACATTTCATTTCGTAAATGATTTTAAATATAAATCTTAGAACATGGAAGTCATGTATGGTTCTCCATACCGATATTTAGAGTCATTATGCCAAAATACTGAACAGCAATCAAAATGCTGTTCCAATCAAAATCCTCCTCAGTTACACTCCTTCCATACTTTTCCACTACTGTACACAGTACTACATGAAAATGAAATCAATATAAGAAAGAAGTGCAAAATTTGTTAACAAAGGTGAAAAAAATGTTTGCGTGTTTGTGTATATTTATGTAAAGAACAAATTTAAATTATTTATTCTAGAAATGTTTCTATTAACGAAGCAGTATTTAGTTACGTGAAAAAAAACAATAAGGACAAGCAAATAACATCAACAAACTACTGAAGAAATAAACACAAATCGCGTTGTTTTCCAGTGCTGTTTTGCGCAAAAATGGGAAAGGGCTCCCATTTAAGAAAACCCGCCCTTGAACTATTCACTACTCTCTAAGTGCTATGGGAAATGATATACGCTAGTGGAGAAGTTACAGCTTGCTTTATTTAATTTAAATTTTAAGTATTCTTCATTACTTGTGTATTTAAGCCCTCAGAAAAATAACACTGAACACACTATAAACACCTCCATTCCTCCATCACCATTCAACGGCTGTCCCCTCTCCACAGCAACTATAATTCAATTTTGCAGTTGACTATCCTTTACACAAAAAGAATTTCGACGAAACCGAAACATCGAAGCATGATAATGTTTTTAGGCTTTAAAAATAAGATTTCTAGACTGTGGGGAATCGAAAGTGTGGAAAAAATATAGTGTCAACATCACCTGGAGCGTTACATTTTTCGATGACGTTACACATTTTTCATCACGCATTTTGTGGAATGACTCCCACCCTAAAAACATTACCATGTTAAAAATTAAACGTACGAAATCAAGGTACGTTCGAAGAACACAAAGAGAATGGGAATGGGAAGGAGAGGGTGTGAGGGAGAAACTGAGGGGATGTTGTAACGATGAACACAACAAATGATCAGCTAGTACAACTGACATAACAGAAAAAGATGGCGTTATTTATAGCTGTTGTTTCCTCCAATACTTGGCAACACGTCCATTCTACCTGTTCCGTTGTTTGCTACAAATGGAAAAAATAAACTATACGCTGTAAAACGCAATATCGTGTTTTCGGTGGTTCGTTTCAGCTGGTACTTCGACCGGTGGAGTTTATGTGCAAAATGTGTGTGTGTGTGTGTCACTGTGTCTGTCCTGCGTGTTCATTCGTGTAAGTAAAAACAGCCAAAGAACTTATCTTGAGTTAACACTGAAAGGATATGATCAAAGTATTGAGTTTATAAACTTTACCAATGGTTAGATTCGTAAGTCTATTTCTCAGCACCCATTCGTACGTACTTTATGTTATTACAAGATAATAATGCCACATTGTACTATCAAATTAGTAAAATAATGTCTATTCATTAGGGAGAGACTTGATTTGTCTTAGAAAATAAGCTGAAGCATTCATGTGTTCCTTGAGCAATTCCTCGTTTAGGTATTGCTCGACTTCCTCGTTTCCTTGTTTCGACTGTAAAGACTTATCATCATTTTCGTTGTTTCCCGCATGCGTTCCGCTATGTAATGAGATGCCTACTTCCAATATAATGTACCTTCTGCCACAAATCTACTGGTATGTATTAAATCTGTGTTCAATACATTTTCGTACACTCACTTTACTTCAATCTCCAAAAACAACTCCTTATAAACAGCTATCTCGTTATTACTATGAATATTGTTACGTGACATTTTTACCATGCCCTAGTAACATAAATATACCATGATTATATTATTCAAAAGTACCAGGAGACATAATATTTTAAGAAAGACTGAATTGAATATGTTTAATTTTAGTTGTTTATTGTATGTTATGTTTATTATAATTAAAGTAAGAACTTACTTATGAAATTTGTTTTTTTTGTGTGCAGACTGTAAAGTTATAAACACAGTCAGTTAAGGGGAATTATAACATATTACTAAGAGTTATTAGTAATCAGTTTTTGTCACATTTATTAATATTATGTATACTAGTGTTAATCACACTAATGTTAGTCTTAACAAGAAAGTACCAAAATCATAGTCAGTCAAATTATATGAATAAGATTTCTATTAAAATAATAAGGAAACAATGTCAGTTTATGTTAGAAGATTACCAAGTGTATAAAATAAATTTAAGAAAGTGAAAGGAACAAAAAGAAATAATAAATAAGTTTGTAACAAAAATAAATAAAAAGTGAATCATTAACTCAGGAAATATAGATCAGAAAATAGTCAAGAGTGATGTCAAAATGATCAGTTTTTTATCAGAAAAACAAAGAAACAAATAAAAAGAAGATAAGAGCTCTTATACAAAAGACATATCCTTTTAAAAGAAAATGACATATAAAATAGTAAAAGGTTAGTTTATATTATTCTTATGATGTCACCAGGGTGATACAAAAATGTTACTTGGAAACCAAGGAGATATAAAAGAGAGGCCTTAGCAACATATATGTTGAGGAAGAAAATAGATTATTCTAAAAAAACTGAATGCAAAAAGGTTGATTTAAATACTAATAGTGAAAAATAAATTATAATAATTGTGATATCAGTGCATCTCCAGATAAACTAGTGAATAATTATATATGTCAAGATTAAAATAGAAGAAAGAATTGCTACAAGTATCTACAGAATTAAACTAGGACCATCTCTAAAGAAATTGGACCAATTGACACAGGGAGAGAAGTATTTTTTGATCTAAAATTAATCTGAAATATTCCCTGTTAAACCTGATCTAAAGGTTTCAAAAAACTTTGAATACGCTTTTTATAAAAAAAAATAATTAACTTTCACTGAGAACATTAATGATTAATAATATAGACATAAGCATAAGCAACCATTGATGTATAGTGCTAACATAATTTAAAGCTAATTAAGTCTAAAAAACATTTTTATAACTTAACCTATACACTGAACTGTTTTACACTCTTAATAAAATCCTTTTAAGATACATTTTGACTATTTCTCACAATATGTATTTTTGTACTTTCCCTGTCAATACTGTTGTTATATCGTAGTCTAAAGGACCTACAGAACATCATAATTGTATTTTATTTATTAAATACAAAATATAAAATGTTTAAAAAAAACCTGAGATCTAAGAATTACTGCTGCCACTCTGAGCTTATACAAATACAGCTGGCCAAACTTTGTTAAAAATTATGTTTTACATTTAGTAAAAAATTAAAGAATAAATAAAGGATTTGAGTTTATAAAATACAGAAAAAGGTTTATTTGTTTCTTATTTCATGAAAACAAAAAGGGTATGATATTCTGAACAAAATATCTGATACTGCGAGTTGACCTCAGTAATTAGATTAAGTTGGCAACACTCATCAATTGAAAATCTTAGCAGATTTCTTTAAAAAAAAAAAGTGGTGATGAGCACAAGTTATCATATCCATTGCTCAAAGTAAAGAATAAAAGGGAGTTCATTACAGAATAAAGAGACCATATACTATTTACATAAATTTGAACAAAAATTTATTATTGATATTTCACCAATAAAATTTTATTTGCAAACGGTGATTGCAAATTCCCGCCCAACAAACATCCCCCTGAACAGATACTCATCTTTAATTTAATATTAACAAAAATATATACAAATAATAACAGAGTTAAACAAGACACAAATTCAGATAAATAACCATAGATTCGAGTCTAGTAGTAACAAATTGGCATCCCAATAGTGAAGCTAAATAAAATATAATTTAGAAAGAACGATTATTAGGTTTGTATAATAGATTTGTAAGGGTAAAACACAGTTACACGTTGCAATATATATTATGTTCGTCCAGGTTATACAAATTTTTCAATCGTATTTTTTCATAACATACAGTATATCAGCGCACTTGCACTTTAGCCTTAGCTGTCCTTCAATCTCTCTGTCTATCTGTCTCTTTGTCAACCTCTGCCTCTCCGTTATAAATGTACCACTCTGCGACTCTGTGAGTGTATATCTATCTACCTGCCTGTTTTTCTTCCTGTCTGACAGTTCTCTCTGCCTGCAGGTCTACCTTCCCCTAGACAGACAGGCTGTGTCTGCCTATTATCAGTCTACCATTCTGCCCCTTTGTATCTGTATATATCTGTCTTTCTGTCAACCCCCCTCTCTATCACTCTCTCTCTGTCTGTCTCTCGGTCTAACTGTCTGTTTGTTTCTACCCGTCTATCTGTGTATCTTCCTCTGTAGTTGTATCTGGGTATTTTATTTCTCTCTGTTTGTGTCTGCCTCCCTATCTATCTGTCTTTCTGTATATAAACTATGTGTTTTGCATATCTCTGTGTCTATCGCTATCTCCGTGTCTGTCCCTCTCTCTTTCCCTCTATCTGCCTCTCTACTTCACTCTGTGTCTATTCTGCCTGTCTATCTTCTGTCTCTGTCTGCCTCTACTTTTAAAAATCTGGTGAGAGATTTATATACGAATACTATTGTCTATGTGCCACCGTACGCTTTCCTGTCTGATTTAACAGAGACAGCATTTATTCTATGTGCCTCTTCAAACCGGGTTAGCGTATAAAGGCGTTGTTCTTATGGGCCACTCATCCAAATGCCTAATCTGTCCTTAGATGTTGCGATCTTGGCTCTTTATTTCAATTTCTCTGCCAAGCGATGACACGATGGACGGTGTAATCGAACATTTCCACCAACAGTCTTACGTATTCTGCTTACTTTATCCCTTAATATCCGGGTTACTTGTCACTTTACTCAGAGTGTTAGCATTCCAGATAATTTCCTTCTTGATTGTTATTCAAATAGACAAGTAGACATTGCCTATGTATTTCCGTTTGTTTGGCTGTTAGTCTATCTGTCTTGTCCCTTCACCCTTTCTTTCTCTTACTTTATTGTCTATTTCATAGTTCTGTTCATATTTAAATATTATTAATGTTTAACGTTTCCCTTTTAAATGCGTGGGTACAATATATAACTGTTACAAGTGGTAGCTTACCCAGAATTTATAAAAGTTATACAATAGAACGATAACATTACAACGATTAAGAAATTGCACTAAAGAATACTTGTACAAACCTACTATCAGAATCTACAGTTGGCAGTATTACACGATGCAAAGCTGCTAGTTTCATAGTTTTATCATTTTGACCTTAGGTTATCACGGCCGGAGTCATCACTGTACAAAGTAGGCCTACGGTTAGCTGGACTGTTAGGGCGTGGTCGGAAGATGTTAACTACAGACGTTTTACCTCACCATAGGAAGCCAACTTCAGTGTAAATTTGTTCGCCAAATAACTACAGTTTATTGTAACCCCAGTACTTCTACACTGAAGATGGCCTCCGATGACGTGGCCGAAACGCCTGTAGTAGTTAACATCTTTAGGCCAAAGCCTGACAGCCCGGCTAAAATTACTTTGTACGAGTCTCAGATTTATGTTGCAGTACTCATTTCTTGAACACATTCAATCACGATGAAATTCAATTACAAATATAGACTAAAAGAGACAGGGTAACGGGAGTAAAAACAGAACTAAATACTTCACAGAACCATAAAAAACGCACATAAAATATACTTCGATACACGCATTAATCGGTTTTAAGGCATCACAAAACACTTGCGATAAAAGCAATAAGTACAGATACATACAGTACTTATGTACAAAAACAGTAGTAACAAAAGCAAACAAACCTACGTTTGTGTGTGACCTAACATATGGTCACTTTAAGAACAATCGCTTTCAAAAAAGGTTTCAGTTGCTGAGAGGTTACGCAAGTTGAATTCCTACAATACTGCGTCCAGTGTAACAGCGCAAAGTGCCTACTCATCCGTGCACTTCCGCTGTTTGATAAATTGTATCCTGTTCCTGTTAGCCCTTAGGCTTAAGCACTCAAAAACAAACCCCTGTTGATCATTTGTCCTGCAAATTGAAGCTACTCAGTATGGCGTACAATATGAGTTTTTTTTTTTTAGTGACGTTTGTTATTTTAGTTTCGTGCAGTTTTTCTATTTAATTATAAAAATAGGTTTCTTCGGCAAGTATAATATTTCATGTTTTAATAGTTTATACAAAAAAACCTATATATATATATATATATATATATATATATATTCAAACACTTTTTGCTACAATCTGTTTCTTGATGTATATAATACGAGGGTCATTCAGTAAAGAGTCAAACAGTTGTAGAAAAGAAATTAATTGTAGCAGCTGATTGAAACTTTCAGGAGTGTTACCTGGACACGTCGTAAGAAGTTTTGATCAGCTGATCAATAATATATTGCATAAACATAACCAATACAGTTTTATTTATAATGGCGTGTCTTCTTGTGTACAGTACTTTCGAAGAACAGCATTCTGTTATAAGATTTTTGGATTTGGAACCACTATAACCACTAACTTGGATTCACTATTTTGAACCTGAGTCAAAGCGACAAAGCATGGAGTGGAAGCATCCCAGTTCACCCGCCAAAAAGAAATTCAAAACCTAGCCATCGGCTGGTAAGGTGATGTTAACCATCTTTTGGAGCTCCCAAAGCCAAAATTTCTGTAATTACCTACAAGACCAGCGTACCATCAATATTCAGTACTATTCTGACATGATTGTGCACAAAGATAAGCCTGCATTGAAGAAGAAATGTCCGGAATGGCAGAGGAAAGGTGTGATTCTTCTTCACGATAATGCCCGCCCACACACGGCAAAACTGACGCTCGAAACAATAAAAAAAGTAGGTTGGGAGATCCAGCCTCATCCCCCTTATAGCCCTGACCTTGCCTCTTCTGAATTTTTCTTGTTTGGCCCACTCAAGAAGACTTTGCGTGGTGTCAAGATCAACAGCAATGAAAAAGTGAAGGAAAAAGTCCAAAACTGGCTTCGACATCAAGGTAAAGAATTCTTTGTTGAGGGAATAAAAAAGCTTGTAAAGAGATGAGACAAGTACACAGACGTTGCTGGAGATTACGTTGATAAGTAAAAAAAAATTGTATTGATTGAATAAAACGTTTTTGCTCCACAGCTGTTTGTTTGTTTACTTATTGAATGACCCTCGTATATTTACAGTTTATAATGACTTTACCTTAAGGTGTTTTCTCTTTATTTGGAACATGTTTCGGGAAGCCTTGTGTTCCCTTCTTCAGCCTTCCTGATATGGAACACAACAACACCTTATTGGGAACACAAGGCTTCCCAAGAAATCAGTATCTATCAGGAAATCAGTATTTTTTTCTGTAATAAATAAGTGAATTGTTTTGGGTATAATTTTGTAATAAATAATTTTTAATATTATTTTTAGTTAATTCATGTCTAGAATTCAACCTTGTTTTTAGGCTCTAAAACGTTTTCAGTGTAAAAACATCATAATAGGTTTGTAATATATAAAAACAGAGGTAAACTATTTATTTATTCTTGTCAAAGATAATTTAACAATTTTATTTGCAGTCACTTCTGTAAGAAGTTATTTGTAAAGCCCTCACAATTAGGCATTGAAGTATAGACATGCGAGACGTTATCGATCAAGAAGACCTTAGAAGCAACATCGTAACAAGAAACGTATTTAAGAAAGGTACTTTGGCAATGAACCCATTTTTAGTGGCAAATTCCGATTAGGAGAAACTGTTTGTTCAGTACAATTGTGGTGAAGACTTTAAAACAGTTAAGGAAAGAAAAAAGCCATCTCTCTCTGTTGAAGCGACTTGCAATTATTGAGGGCGTAACCAGCTACAATATATGTGAGAATAAGAATACAAATTAAGCAAAGTAAACTATACGCTGTCACCTTATTTTAGTACGCAAACACTACTTTTATTTGAGTAATAATAATAAATAATATCAGTAATAATATCGACAAAAGACAATGATTTGTATGGTGCTGGCCATATTGTTCTGCAATCGTGCAACGGTTACAGTAGTTCAACGGCCGGTTTAAACGACATTACTACACTTTTTACATTTTAAGGTGTGTAAAAATACAAACTATTAATTCACAGCATGAAATGATGCATTCGTGAAATGTAAATAAAATTTCCCGACTTTATAATATTAACTAAAATGAAATTCTGTAAATTCTAGTTTCTACAATTTTTACAATTAATAAAATTTAATATCAAATTCAGCATCGATTTGTTAGTAGTTGTTTTCCAGTTGTTCACCAGATTCTTAATTATCAGGTGGTACACGGATAACAGTTTTAGTATTTGTACTTCTGGTATACGGGGTTAATGCCAATATCGAAGTGTTGTGTAAGTACAAACAAGCAGCTGCTTGCATCCAAATTGACGTAAAATTTGTTGTTGACAACATCTTCGACTGTCTATGAAACAATAATCATTTCTGCTTGATAACCTGAAGTTTATAGTAAGTTGGTTGGGAATGTTTTGGACATCCTGAGCAAACAGAATTGTTTGGTACCACAATACATGCTGTGCAGTTTTGTTTAGTTTTATTTTGTTCGGCAAAGATAGTTAGTAACATTAATAAAATGTTATTTCTTACTTTAGTGAAGGGAAAGCAAATACACGTCATGTGAAAGATACTCTACAAGAACTTCTTCCTTACTCTGATCGAATGACCGACTGTCTAGAGCATTTTAATCGTCTTTTGTGTTTAATTATGTTCAATTTCTTTCCGAAAAGAAAGCGTCTTCAGGTCCTTCTGTATGATATAGTTTAGTACGTACCAAAAGTCATTGGCCACCGTTATGAGTACGATTTTCTGGAAGCGCCACAGTATCTGTAAGCTTCAATTCATTTCTGTCCCCTGGGTATTCGCCGTTTGTTTGAGAATTGCTTGTGGAGGAAGCGTTAATTCTCCAGGGATATTCATGGTTTACTTTCGGGCAACCGTACAAATATCTAAAGATATGCCAAAGCTGTTTAGTTTGTGTTGTTATATGTATTCACCATATAGGCTGTCGTCTGTCCAGACACATATCGAGATATTTAAAATTTTCTGTTTGTCACACTTCACACTCTTCTCAAGATAAACCTTTACAGTACGGATGTTAATTCTGTAAACATGAAAAAATTCGGAAACTGTATAAATTTTTTGTTCAAATATTTTAAGAAATATTTTATTGTGCAGAGTTTTCATAATTATAAATGCGCTTAGAAAAAGGAGAAAGGTGATATTTATTTTCTTCAGGTGTCACATTTTAACAAATCTCGTACGCCAAATTAGTGTCACAGACAAAGTCTTCTTTTTCATCAGGCGTCCCATATTATGTCTATGTCAGTCCTTTACTAGTTTTCTATGATAATATTTAGCTAATTATACTCTTTTTTAATATTTAATATATATTACATCCAGGTTTTCTTACTTTGTATATTTGGTTAATAAATTCCGTTTAAAATTAAATTAATGTGTGTTTGTTTTGGTTAGATTATGTATATAATGTGAAACTTGTGTATAGAGATACAAGTTGTGCAAATGTTATTAAACAATGTTGTTAAAATGTTACTTAAGAAAACATATAAAAAGCAAAAACGAGTTTTCAATCACCAAACCGTATTTTGCGTTACTCTGGGTGGTCACTAATTTAAAAATTAATACGGGAATAAATAATATGATTTTTTAAATAAAATACACTGAACCGAGAACTTCTCCCTGTTTTGTTTGTCGCTGTTTTTTTAATTGACCGAATATTCTCCAGACGTCTGTCACTTGCTCGTAAATTGTACACGGCACACACAGGCGACCGTGGCTGAATTTTGAAAGCGGCCGGACAGACTGAGTTACAAGTGACAGCAGTATTGGACAGTAGTATTTATTTAAAAGTGTTTAATTGTTTGTTTGCGGAAAATTGTTATTCTAATGTATTTTGTGGAATTTATTGTTGAGTGTGGTAGTTGTACTGGACAATTGTATAAATTGAAGAAAGGTGTAAGGTTTCTAGTTTACTGAGAGTATTGAACCGTTGACCTAGTTAAGACAGCATTTTTGCACGGCTAAAAAGCGGTAGGGACAACAAATCATTCGTTCAAGCGATCGATGAAGAAGTTGAAAGGCTTTGAGAAGAGAGGCTCTTGATGATAGATGCAAAAGATCAAGTGCTTTTTAGTGTCACGACGAAAAGTGTTTACAACGACTGTGGTCGCAGCGGAGGACGTGTGGTCATCACTGACTTAAAGGAATCGACCGTAAAAGCATCGCTAAAAAGGAAGAATTGGCTGCAAGTAAACAAAAATAAGAGCAGAAAGAAAAGACATAGTAGACGCACAGATAATGGAAGAGCTCAGAGAAGGAAAGGTACTAGAACCAAGAAAGGCAAAGGCTGTTAAAGCAGATTTTATACAAGACACTGTGGATTAACTGAGAATGCAACATGGAATCAAAGAAGATATGTTTCCAAGTGGCATAGATAGTGATCTGAAATAAAAGGGTTTTTCAAAGTCAAACATGAAACAAAGAACTCAAGACGATATATCGCTTTAGGTTAAGAAGGGGAGGTAGGCAACATTGTCTAGCAGCTATGTACGTCATAGTTACGATATCTGCAAGCCTGAATGCCGCAGTTTCGAATGTCTTAATGGGTTCAAGGATAAATAATTCTGCGATTATTTGTCACGTATCGGGAATATCGTACAGCCGTCTTGTAACGTGTTTCCTCCACACAATGGGGTACTATTTATTGCGTCAGAGTTGATTAGATGAGATTTGTTGTTTGGTACGTTAATGTATGTTGATAATTTGTAAACTTGATGAATTTTAGTGTACAAGTATCTTTGCATATTTTTCTTTGTTGAAACTCTGGTATTCAGGTTTTAGTAACCAGTTCCCTGGTGTTAAATTATTTTATTTCACTCTTCAAACAATGGACACGTACGAGCACAGGATCAATATTCTAGTTGTTGAAGTACACTCATATTTGTATCGCGTATAAAGTGCTAATTACGAACTACAAAATATTTATGTATCGTTTCCAAAAGCCGTTCAAATATTTCATTTGGTAACATACTGTAATACTTTCAGGTCCTGCAAACAATATGTAAAAACTTTCATGTAAACGTAATAACCGCGCGAAATGTTAGATAAAATGTCAGTATTGTTACGACAATTATGTAACGCTCTCGAAGAGTCGAGAGTATCGTTATACACGCTCATCGACTAGCCCAGCGTGTGGAGTCTGTGTCAAGGCAGTGCAGTCAAGTAGCATTCCAGGCAAAAGAATGAAAAATTATTCTGGAATTTCTGCGGGCTATATATAAGCAACAGCGGTCGGGGTAGTTAGTTACACCTGGCGATGTTGTGGAGTGCGGATCAAGTGTTTGTTGCGGAAAGTGATTATTGTGTTATAATTAGTGATGGACTCTAATAGTTGACACTATTATTGTGTGTCGACAAATTTAACTGGAATTATTGTATGAGAGTACCTCGTGCATTACAAGTTGTTATTTGTGACTAATTAAAGATGGTTATTAGTGACTTCATTGGTGTCTGTATCTTGTTCCACTATACCGTACGACGATCCGTGAGACTGTCGTAACAATATTGTTGTATATAATGATTACACTTTAAGCAACTTTAATATATCTTTAACTTTAACTTTATTATATCTTAATTTAAACCTAACTTTAATGTATCTTAAGCAACTCCATTACACTCTTCCTGTGAAATTTGCCTTTTCGAAAGATGTCTATTTCTGTTTTTTCGATAATAGATATTTCTATTCGTTATAAATACTGATATAACCATCAGTAAATTATTATGTGCATTTTTATTACAAACATTTTTCTAAAAGAGAAAAGATTTCTTTATGACACTATTATTTATAATTCCCTTCTCGTGACTGTAGTAAAGTGATGATTTACAGTCTCTTGATCGAGTAAGATTTTGTAAGTGTTGCTTTAGTTTTCCCATTTAACTGTGGATCATAACAGAATTTCTTCCTCTACCAAAACTATTTGAGCCAAAAGGCATGAAGGCGATGAAACCTATAAGTCTTAATAAACATGAAAGTATCATTCTAACCCAGCTGAGCGCAAGGAGGTATACTTTCATACTAATGTTTATACATTAGTATATATACTAATATATATACTAATGTTTTTATAAAATTCGTATTTTGTATTTTTATTCTGGCACAGTCTTATATAAATTTAGTTGCTTGCATTACTTTCGTTACTTGCGAGATAAAAGAATATATTTGCCACGAAGGGTTAAAGAATTGGGTGGCGCAATATACAAAGTAAAGAAAGTCAATTTTCCCGTTCAAAAGGAAAGATGCTGGTACTTTAAGGAGACAACTTCAACAGCTTTGTAAGGGCGACGTGTAAACAAATCATTCATCTCAGCACTACTCCCCACATGCAGTCAGAATAAACTTTTAGATTTTAGATGACATATTGTTACGACGGTCTCCCTGATCGTCGTATGGCACAGTGGAAAACAAAACAAAGACACCAATTAAGTCACTGATCACCAGTTTTAATTAATCTCAATTAACAGTTTAAAACCAATAAGTTATTCAACAAGATTACACTCCTGCAATAATTCAGATTTTTTTTTCCACACACAATAATAATGTCAACTAATAGGGTACCGCACAATAATCACTGTTCACTACTAACCACTTCAACGCACTGAGTAATCGCCCGACTTAAACTGAACTGCGCTAACCGTCGATGGATGATTACATTTATACCTAGCTTAGATGCCAGAATAATCTGTCACTTTTGCGATGACGTGGTAAACAGGCGCTTTCGAATCGACTAGAAACAGTGTCACTGCCTGACCTTGAACACAGTGCGCGGACCGGTGCGGTCTGGAATAGCCTCGATTGTTGACGCATGATAAATATCACTTAATTGTCTTTCATCACAAAGCAGCATTCATTCTTCGTCTAGCTGTGGTGGACATCACATCGACGCTGCGGAGCTCTCTAAAGCGGAGATTTACGTTAAAAGTGGACTCTTTCAAAGAACGTTGTTGGCGGTTGGAACTCCCTCCCTAGCTTGCGCCGGCAGTCAGGTCTGTCATCGAACTGAAGGTGGAATATTTAACTGGATCACCTGCAGTGCCGGTACAGTAACGATCCGAAGAGTGAAGCCAAGCTAGCTGCGGCCACGCATTAGTGAGTCGTGCGACCGCCATCGACACTCCTCGTAAGGGCCGCGTGGCAGCAGACGACATCACTGGTGCGCCGGGTGGATCGGTTTCTTTGACTTGTGTGGGCGGTACTGTTCGCTTTCGCGTGTGCGGTTCTCTTGGCGGTAGTGTCCGTTCGCGGTCTGGTGTCGGTTGGTGTGCGACTTGTGTAGTGTGCCTCCCGAAGCCAAAGGCGGCAGTTAAGTGCAGTGGACCATTATTAGTGCTGTGTGGTGCTCCGGTTTACTCAACACTCCGGCCTGGTGGACCTGTTACTGGGATTACATTGGGGGACCACTTCGAGGTAAGCTCATTACTGTTTTTCCGCATGTTTTTGGTGGCACTGCCCGCTTAGCTCCGTAGGCTAAGTTAGGTCCCCCCGGTAGCGGTCGGTCGTCTCGCTTAGTCGTGGTGAGACCTCCAATACCGGCGCTGAGCGGGCTTATTTTTCCTGTAGGAGGGCTTCGGCCGGAATACCTGTGCCAAAACGCGATGGGCGACCGTCCCGTTGCAATGAGGCTGCGGACAGGTCCTGCTCAGGGCCAATCCAGTGTTCTAGCTGTAGGCCCCGACCATGTCCCTGACTCGGTCGGATCGTGCAGCGGTCCTTCTCTAGGCCGCCAAGCGGTTTTGACCGAGTCGACCAATTTTGCTGGGGTTACACCCGGCCCATCGTGTACTGCTTCCCAGCCCTCGCCTGGGTCAGAATTGACTGTCGTGACATCTTAGCCCAAGAAACGGAAAGTGGTGGAAACAGCGCTCCCCGAAGACTCGGAGCCCAACGGAGTCGCCCTCCGCCCTTGTTCGTCAACGGCGTCAAGAACGTCGTTGACCTCTCCTGACGCCTTCGGTTCGGAGTTCGCCTCACTGCGGACGCGCACATTTATCTTCGCGGGAGAGACTGTCTTCACGTCTGCTGTGCGACGGACGAAGAGTATAGATTTGGCTATCTCTTTCTACAAGCTAACGGGCTCCTGTTCCACACCTTCACTAACGAGAAGGCAGCACACGTCCGGCTGATTATACGCGGCCTGGACGAGGACCTTGACGAGGTGGCGGACGAGCTTCGCCAACTCGGCTTCCCGATTAAGGAGTACATCCGACTCTATACTGCCGACGGACCCAGGGGAAATTTACCCCTCTTCCGGGTAATTATCATCAAGGAGGAATTGGCGGACAGACTGATGGGACTGACCAGTCTTTGCGGTTTGAGAATTAAAGTTGAAAAGAGCCGCGAAGCTGGTTATGTGCCTCAGTGCCATCGGTGCCAACGCTTCGGCCACGGCTCTGATAGCTGCCACAATGAAGTAGCCTGCGTCAGGTGCGGTAACCCGCATCCAACCAAAAGTTGCCTTTTACCGGCTCTGGGTCGCCGCTATTGCATCAATTGCGGCGAACCACACTCTGCGAACTATCGCAGATGCTGGGTTTTCCAGGATCAGCTGAAGCAGGCCGCGGACAGGAATAAACCTCCTGCCCGCCAGCAGCGTCAGGTCGTGCCGGAGCGTGCCGACTTTCCTCGTCTACCGGAGAAGGTAAGCTCCTCACAACAGGAACCACCCACCCGACATCGCCCACGTGCAAAGCCACGTGCATCATCCAACTCTGCTCCTACAGAGCATGCTACCGAATCATCGCCCCCAGGATATCCAGCCCGTTCGGATGGACTAGGAAACGGGCCCTGAGGTAGACGAGCCAGTCCCCGAGAGGCCCGAATCCCCTCACCCCAACGCTCGCTACATCCGAAGACGTAGGAAACAGAGGCAGAGGAAATAGAAAACTGCTACTCCCGTTGTCCCTCCCAAGGAAACCCAGACCAAGAAATCGCAGCGCCCTGGCGCTGGGGTTGCTCGGCAAGTCCAACAGGAGTCCCGTCCTGCAGCTACAATGACCGAACGCCCGACCAACTTCCCTGCATCTGGGGTAAAACCCGCCCGCAGCGATCCTGCTCCCACTTCTGCCTTGTCGTCCACATCCCCCTCAGATCTCGCCGAGGTGAGATCCTTACTCGAGGAATACGACTTGTTGAAGTGGCCCGACTCTATCAATCCGTCCGGGTGCGTCTTCGCACGGCGGACCCGTCTGAGAAATTCCTCCTGTTTGTGGAAGCTGCAGCCGCAATAGGTCTTCTGTAATGCTCCACGCAAACAGAATCAATTCCCTTCAACGCGACCTCACCATTATTGCGTGGAACGTCGATAGGCTTCAGCCCCGTATCGAGGAACTTTGCGAGTTCCTTTGCCCGTCGCAAGCCCGTTGTGCTTCTCATCTCTGAGACCTGGCTTAGGGTCCAAGACGTAGTGGGATTGCCCATCTATGCGTTCTACAGGGACAATAGACCTGGGCGCAACGCGGGGGGAGGCACGGCCATAGCGGTGAAATATTGCGTCGCGCATCACCGCGTGGTTCTGCCTCCTCGTCAAAATATCGAGGCCAACGCCGTAGAACTCCCCGGAATTCCCGGAGGCGTCTTCTTAGTTTCCGCTTACAAACCGCCGAGCGCTCCAGTTCTAGACGCCGACCTGTCTGCTCTTTTTGGTGCGCATAAAAAGGTTATTCTTGCGGGTGCCTGAACTGCAAACATCCCGACTGGGGTAGTAGTCTGGCTACAACATCCGGGAGGGCGCTTAGCATGTACCTTCATAACCACCATCTTCGAGCTTACGGACCTGGACTACCGACGTTTTACCCCCGCCGAACTGGAGTCCGAACTGACATACTTGACACAGCTGTTGTAAAGGGTGTTCCCACCCAGATTGAGGGTTCCATGTTAACGGAGCTGTCCTCTGATCAATGTCTCATTGAGGTGCACGTACCTACCCGACCCACGATTTGGAGAGCAGCACGACGGGTGGTCGAGTGGGACCGATTCGGTCCTGCCTTCTGTCGCAGACTCCCCGAGGAGGTTCCGCTCGATACCACTTAGCACATCGACGAGGAGTAGAGGGAAAGTGAGCGTTAGAAAACACTTCCGGGTTCCAGTTGAAAACACTACCGGGTTCCAGTTCATGACGTCATAGAGGCACTGGCAGCTGGTGTCCGAGCTGTCCATGTGACGTCACTGTTTTGTGTGTGTGTGTGTGTGTGTGTGTATGTGTGTGTATGTGTGACTGAAACACTTCCGTGTTCCAGTTCATGACGTCATACAGAGGCTCAAGTCGCTGGCGTCCGCATGGCTAAAACCTGTTTCAAGACGTCACGGAGGCCGTGGTTTCTGCATGTTCAAAATTTGGTAGCCGAAAACAATGTGTAGCGGATGGGGGTACCCGGAATTCGGCGGTTGCCCGGACGCGCAGAGGCTATGTCATCGGGTACCGTTACTCGAAATTTTGGGGGCATCGGGTACCGTTATCCGAAATGTTTAAATCAACGGATGGGGGTACCCGAATTCTGTGGGTACGCCCTAACCGGGTTCCAGTTCATGACAGAGGCCCTGGCAGCTGGTGTCCGAATGTTAAAACACTTCCGCGTTCTGGTTTATTTTGATGTAACAAAATAATCGTTCTCTCTCGAAATTTTTTTAATGTCAGAATTTTGGTACCCTAAATGATTAAAACAACGGATGGGGGTACCCGAAATTTGTGGGTACGCCCACATGACGACGACGTAGAGGGCGTGATGTCTGAAATGTTTAAATCAACGGATGGGGGTACCCGAAATTTTCGGTGTCTGAAATTTAGTACCCGAAATGTTTAAATCAACGGATGGGGTTACCCGAAATTTTTGGTGTCCGAAATTTTGACACCCGAAATGTTTAAATCAACGGATGGGGGGGGTACACCCTAAAACAAGTCCTGTATGTCTAAACTCTGGACGGGGAGGAGAAACCGTTACGCGAAATTGATCGGTTAAAATTTAGGACAATAGGTACCTGACGGGTTCCGAAATTTGGTGATTAATGACATCCCGACGCGGTTCCTCCGGTACTCAAAACCGGATATTGTATTATTATAATGTTTATATTGTGTTAATATAAAACAGATGCATCGATTTGAATACTGTTTAGAAAACATATATTCTTATTATGCGTTACTAAAATTGTTAACTGAATAAATATATTTACTCCTGTGACGATTCTCCTGTAAACCAGTCAAACAGCATCTAAGCTGGTACAAGCGGTGTGTGTGTGAAACACTACCACGTTCCGTTAATGTATTCAAAGAGGAACTGATAGCTGGCGTCCGTGTTTTATAAAGCTGTGTGTGTGTGTGTGTGTGTGTGTGTGTGTGTGTGTCATTAGTTGTGGCATTTTCCGCCGACCTGAGACCGTACTGTGGCAACCTTAGTATTAGTGGCAACGTAAAACGCGTGCCACTAATAAAAGTTATATTTTCGCCTAAATTAAAATATTTTTTTGTAACCTATGTATTCGTAAGAGTATAAAACCACTCCTACTGTAACCTAGATGTAACGTTTCGGCATTTCAGCATTTTTTCTAGCTTTTACGACTACTGTTCCACAAAGTAGGAAAATGCATGGTTGTGTGAGTGTGTGCAAACCACCGCATCTGTGGCACGCACACGCCACTGTACTCATACGAACCTAGCGTGCATTCTTGTCATCATATAATTGCAATGTCAAGGTCTCCAGACAGATTATACAACGTTGCCACGCTGAAATTCGCAAAATTAGCGGGAAACTAAATCTAAACTGTCCGCTGTGTGCCATATGAGTGACGCGGAGTGCTTTGAGTAGTGTGGCTGTAACGAAGGTGCATTACAGCGTTCTTGGATTAAAGCCTTCTTGGATTACAGCGCTTTAACCCAATAATCCAAATGGAATCAAGTTCCTTTATACAATAAAAGTCACTGTAATTTTTGCTAGACACATTATATTTAAGGTTGCATTTATAAACTTGTGTAACCGCCTTAACGTACTTTATATGAAGTATATAAAACAATAAGCTAGAATTAGTGCCGCAAATATATTACATTTGTTACGTAGGCAATAAACACATATGAAATTAGGTGTAATATACATTTTATATAAACCGTTTCTGTGCACGTGTGAAAATCAATTGTTCACCCACATGCCAATAACCTACCAACCTAAAATTTTTCAACTCACACGTTGCGGATGACAATATCCGCTTATGGTATTTTAGGATATACCAATGTTAACAGAGAAAAATAAAATGCAAGTAAATTTTAGAAACAAATCTTTAAAAGTGCGGCGACTGTACAACCCAGTGACAGGAAGTCTGCAGGTAAGGACTAAGAGAAGACAAAAGTGTGGAACTACCGTTATGGAGACAACCAATGGACAAAGAAAATTTTGTGTCGAGTACAGTGAAAGACAACAAAATATGATATATAACTTCTCATCCTTAACACTTTTAGCTAATCCCGTGACAAAAAAATAGACAAAAATTAATTTTGGTATTCTTCTAAAGAGATTATCTAAACATCAGTCGGATACAAACATCAGATAAACATATCTTTACTCATGTACTTAAGTACTTTATTAGCTTTGAAACAAACCAATTGAACTATGGAACCGTTTATGCACTATTACAATTGTTTATTTTTCCACACATTTTAGTACATGGAATTTTAATACATCATTTTACACAAAAATGATATACATGAAAGACAGAATATGGTATATAAACTTATAAAACGCATGAATAAAAACGAGAGATGCTGCGGATATTAACTTTATAAAAGACAAAAGTTATATCTCTTTTCAGAAAAGGAAACAAAAATGATGTATCTATTATTATAAAGGCATAAGTCTCTCCAATGGGAGTTACAAAATATGTAGTAGACCCCTTAATCAACGGCTGCAAACTATTTCCGATAACATATTATTAGAAGTACAGTTGGGCTTTAGAAAAGGACGTTCATGCATTGACGTGTAAATATACTAAAGCAAAACATTGAAAAACGTCGGCAATTCAATTTAGAAACACACATAGCTTTTATAGATTACGGAAAAAGCCTTTGATAGAGTTAAAACTTTATGGGGATTTCTATAAGCCAGATGTATTTTGAGACACTCATTGATGCAATTAGGAGCCTATAGGCCTACTTGAACAATAGTACAGTATTGCAAAAGGATCAGTGTCACAACTGTCAAGAGAAATTGCGACGAATTAAGGTGTTTATTACGTATAATGAAAATAACAATTACCATAATCATAATAACAGTAAACGTCGCAGTCTATCACAGCCTACTTCTAACTCTTCGCTGACATTTTCTTAATCGCAATTTGGGTATCAAGGTCTAAGAAAATTTCATTCATAACAATTTCTTTTGAGATGCTGTTGTTTAATACAGCATACAGCACTAGTGTTCTGGAAAGTATAGCAAGCAACCTTTGTTTACAATGTACAGTTAATTATGAAGGACAGCAACAACGAGATGCTTAGTATACGCATTCCATTGTGATGTCGACAGAAACAAGATAAAACTTACATATTAGCGTAGTCGTCTCGGTAAAACAGTGGACAGCGTCATTCAAAGAAACGTTATCAGTCTCATTTTTTGCCACACGCTTGTTCGTTATCTCATCTTTCTTCTAAGCGTGCCCATACCAGAGCGATAGAATTTAACTTACAGCTGTAGTCGGCGGGAGCAGTCTTAGGACGTCATGTCCGTACTTTTGTGCTATTTCATCGATAAGAAATACTCTCTTTAATATTAGAATCTTTGATAATTAGTAGTAACGCTGGAAAGAGTGAGAGTGTGTGTGTGTGTGTGTGAGAGAGAGAAGGAAAGAAATAAAATGTGTGTTTGTGTCAGTTTCATAAAATAATGGCTTTCCCGGGAAAATATTTTAATTACGTTATTACACAAAATGAAAATTACGTGCACACACCACACAAACCTCGCTCAGTCAGAAGGTTAATATTCGGAAGCATTTGTTGTCACAATGTGCTCTTAATTGCGTAGCACTTTTCGAACCTCCTTCTGTACACTAATCAGATTCCTCTGTTAGTAAGATGAGATTGGTGTTTCAAATCCACAGTTATCGCTTATCGTTTTCAATGAAACCGACCAATTCATGTGCAGAAACATCGCAACAACGTAACTACACTGACGTCAGATAAAAAAAATTATTTACTATTTATAACAGTTGCTTTAATGCCGACTGTCATTTTTTTTAAACGGGGAGTGTAATGGATGGTACTAACCCGGTATTACCGTTAATCTCTGTTCTATTAACAGGAAGAAAGCTAAAAATGAACTAAAACAAAGGAACTATGCAGTAACATGTACCAGAAAAATTATACAATGTTGTTTTAAAAATACGGAATAGATGTAGCAATTAAAAATGTGAAAGAGTATTTGGTAAGATAAGGAATAAAAACATAGAAAATGCCAATCTTACAAAGAAGCGGAGTTTTTCTTAATATAAAATGCAAAAAAATGTAACAAAGTGTACCTAAGCGAGACAGGACGGAAATTTGAATGCAGGTTGTCTAACCATAAACGAGGAGACGGTAATAGAACAACAAATTCTTTATATGCAAGACATTTTTAAAAAGAGAATCACAAATTTCTTAATCCCCTTGCAAACTATGAGCTTTCAAAAGTAGTTAATAATACAGCTGAAAGACGACACTTGATAGGAGGAGAGGGAAAACACAAGTACAAAACAATAGACTATACTAAAACACGAAACGTACTGCAGAGCCTTTGACCACAGACATCACTGCACAAAGAATCATACCACTGTGGCAAAACACACAAACAGTCGCATAGACTTCAAAAAGGCTCTGGAATTTGCACATCATAAATATGTCAGACTACTATAGATATACAACATTAGCAGTGACAGGCGTAACAAGAGAGTAACGCCTGCTACCGCAGGTAATTAACTTTTACCGTAAGGGGCTGGAAATTTTTGGCCAACCACGTGGTTCTGTCTGTAACAAGTGAGTCTAAGAATTTCTTTATTTAGGCTATTATTGACACAGTTTCCTCTGTGCAACAATAAGTCTCTTCTGAGCAGCAATTGGTGTCAATTCTTTCTCGCAAAACAACGTAGTGGACCAGAATACCCGCACCACTGACATTATGCAACGCCAAGGTCACACGCAATACACAGCTAACGGACTACACTTCGTACGCAAATTTTTGTTTCGAATCTTAGTTGATTGCTCTATAAAGTGGACTGCACTGCCCCGTCACTTGTTTCCCTTATCCTATATGATTTTGTATTTCTGCTACACGTGTGCTGTCGTTTGTAACCATGCAAATGAAGAGCTTTTCATCTTTGATAGTATTCCATGTTGCGACAGGTGCGTCGCTAACGTTCCAAAGCTGAATAAATAAATAAAACTGTCCTTCAAGTACAACTTAAATAAAGCGGGTGATATAGCACAACCTTGTCGCAATTCCTTAGTGACTGAAGGTTCATCAGATAGTCTTGACCCTATCTTTGTGGTGCATAGTAATGTTGGTGTATAGCGCTTCCACAGCATAGAGCTTCCAGATCGCTTTACAGCTCTTCTTTGGGTCTATGCCTGTACCCATTACTTTTTTGAAGAATTCTTCGTTCAATTTTAAGAAGAGGTTCCAAGTTTTGAAAGCACTTTGTTTCCACTCCATACATGATCACCGGCCTGGTCACAATGCTATAATGGCGGACATTTACACTTCTAGAAAGGTTTTGCTTTCCGTTTATATTATTAATAATAATAACAACATTTTTACAAGAATATACTTTTTTATTTTTTTGTGAATTACTATGATTTGTTAGTATTCAACTATCATCATCTGATATAAAATTATATATAATATTTTATATCACTATCAATATAATTTTATATCTGATTATGTTAGTTGAATACTATCAGAACACTGTAATTCACAAAATAATAAAAAAAAAAATTCTTCTAAAAAATGTTGTTATTATTAATAATAATATAAAACAGTAAATAATATACATTAAATTGCCCAAAAATGCTATCTGGTCTAAAATCTTTATAAGACAGGTCCACTTATACTGTTAAATACTTTGCCTATGTCTGTAAAAATCTAAGTGGGTCTTAAATTTATGCTAAGTTTACAACCTTTTCTCCAGTACTTGTTATGACATAAAAATTGCGTTTGTACAATATTTTTATTTCTTAAAGCCAGTCTGATTACTGATATGAAAACATACGAAACTTATTTTAATCTTCTAGCCTATTTACTATTTTAGTATAAAGTTTGTGTTACGTTTGTGGATGGAAGACTGATTCCTCTACAATATTGGTTTCATTGGATCCCCATTTTGTACAATCAAAACAGTAATCCGTAGAAATTATGTGTGTGGATTTCTTGTGTTCAATAGTACATATTGATAAAATGGAGTATTAGTATAGAACTAGTTTCTTATACTTCAACAGCTTCAAATTGATATCACTTAAACAAGGAGCACTATTATTTTTTTGTGTCATCTACAGGCATCAACTCTTCCAAATTAACACTATGTAAACATACTAGATACATTTTGCTTTGTTAAAACTCTCTTCATATCCGTTATGTCAGCGTTGAGTCTAAGGATTTTATCATTCTTTCTCGTATATACGTGTACTTAAATGTTACTCTCGCCTTCACATCCGTGATAATTGTCTTCATTACACTATGGATAGCTGACTGATGACTATGAATGTAGGCCTAATTTTCAGAAGTTACAAAAGACCTCTTCTTTGTCTTTACCTCTTCTTTGTGTTTCAACCTAAGAATTTTATTTGCAGCAGTTATGGGTTTGCCATATATTCGATATATTTGCTGCCTCTTCGAACATTCGTAAGCTTTAAACTTGTTTACTTTGATCTTATTTACTACACTTAAAATTTCTTAATAGCGATTATAATTTTAAAGGTAGAATTTGTTTCGACTTTAAAGGAGAATAAATTATCAAGATAAGCCTGTGAATAAGTTGCTGAAGGTAGCCAATCAACGTAAGCTATACTATCAATCGGCAAAGAAATCGAACTTTGTTTACTTTAATCGGATTAATCAATTTCAAGTAGTTTCAAATTCTATGACAGCGAATAGTCGTTTCAGGATATCTTTTCTTAGTAAATTCTTTTATAGAGTTTGTGTTTTATTTAAACTGAACAACGTAGATACACATATTACATAAATGACTTATATATTATATATAAACTATTACGTTTGCTTCAGCGGTATTGCTAATGTGTAATTTCGTAATCACTCTGCTACACTAAAATAAAAATACCTTTATGTGACGACTGTGGGTTCTAAAACGTTTAGCAAAAAAAAAAAAATAGATACAATTAAGTGGAAATAGAGCCATGTTTTAGTGTCTTCGTGTGTTTTAAACTCAAATAATAACCTTCTGTATAATAAATTAATAACCATATTTTGATACTGCAGTGTTGTATGGTTCATTGATTACATATTATATAATTTTATTGACTTTTACAAAACTTACAAAGTAAATCAGACTGTTATATCTCCAATATTTGCGTTTTGAAGAAACAGTAGAAGTGTAAAATGAGCAGCTGTTATTCAGTAGAGCAGTTCAGATAAACACGGAACGTTCTCAGTATATACACAAAACATTCAATGCCAGCAGCAATTCAAGTAGACGTAAACACAGTCTACTTTTTGGCGGGATTTTTAGCTGATTTCAGAGAAACAAATGAGTTGTTACGAAGAGTTTATAAATTGTGTAATTTCTAATGGAAGTAAACGTATGTTGAAATGATAAATAAAACACGTTACTAGCGTTTTCAAACTACACAAAATATTATTTAAATATTTTCTGCTACCATATGCTGTTGATAATATAATTCAGTAAATCTGCTTAGTAGCTCTATTATGTAATCTTGCGGACAATTATGAATTATTGTATACACCGCAAATGACTAAATTGGTCATCTCATTTAGTCAGTCTTACACAATCATCACAGAGTCATTACAGGAAAATAAAGGGTTAGTAACATGTCCTATTCACAAACAACCTTTTTATTTTAGTTTTGTAACTTTCATCTATCTGCTAGTCATGTTCGCTCAACATACTCGTGTGATTGATTGCTTCTCTCACGCTTGTGTCCAGTGCATATTTAATTATTGTACGCTGCACTATTGTGACTCCATAATTTTCACTACGTTGCCTTGACTTGTTCCTAAATTTCTTTAACAAATTGTTGCCGTCTTTGATTTTTTTCCATTAATTGAATTTTATGTATCATTTGCAATTCCGACCTTTATTCCGCAGGTTTTGGTCCTCGCGCTCGTATCGCTCAGCATCACATATCGCACACCTCGCCTCCCAACATTAAATAAATTCGTTGGCTACATTACAGTTTTTAAAAACGTTTAATATACGCGATACGTTTCTTTTGAACTTTTTAAAGTTAGAAGAATGAAGACACGGTAGTGTATAAACAAAGATTATAAGGTCAACGGATTGTCTTTAGTCACGAGTCAGCTGTTGAAACAAAGACAGTTCATTCAGTGTATCTGGTGTCATGTAGAAGTTGAGATAATACACAGATGACTTTTGTAATCGCTGCTATTTAGTAATACGTACGAATTTGTTGTTGTGGCAGCAAGTTCCTTTTGGTTGACACCTGAGTGTTGCTGAGGTTTTGTAATCTTTATCGTTAGCGATAAATGTAATTATTGTTGTGGCGAGTATTTTTTGTTTGCGTTTGCTAACTGACAGTTGAGTGTGTTTGAGATTGTGTGATTTTTGCAGTAAGTGACACTTATAACTGTTGTTGTGGTCCGTTTTGTGTCACTTCCCCAGCCTGTGGAAACGTGCAAAAATCGCCATGATTCCCAAACCTCGTAAGCTGCGTATAGGGCTACTTACCGAGAATCATCGCCCAATATCTCTATTGCCAGTCATCTCGAAAGCGTTCGAACGGCACCTGCACAGCCGATATGCGCCCCTGTTGGATGGTTTCATTCGGCAGTAGCAATTCGGCTTTCGCAGAGAGCACTCGACGACCCTTCAACTCGTCAGGGTTGTTACCCAATTGACGAACGCCGAGAACAAGCGTCAGTCCTCCGTCGCTGTATTGCTCGACATGAGTAAACCCTTCTATCGAGTCTGGCGAAGGCCTTCTCTACAAACTAGCCCAATCCCCTCTCCCTGTCTCTTTCGTTCATCTTCTGCGATCGTATCTTTGCGACCGCGTCTGTAGAGTACGCGTCGTACCCATCCGTTCGACCGATCGTCGCAGGCATTCTTCAGGGATCTGTCCTAGGCCACGTTCTGTACCTTCTGTACACGAACGACCTGTCTGTACAGCCTGGAGTCATTTATCGCTCTATGCGATGACGCCATGTTTCATGCTAGCTCAGCGAACCTTAGTTTTGCCTGGTGCAACGTCAGCTCGTCCAACTTCCAGACTGGCTTTGGAAGTGGAGAATGGCGATCAATGTGGAGAAAACCGAGGCGATCGCCTTTTCTCGTAAATTTTCTTCCCGCTTCCAGTCTCTCTCCCTAGAAGGGAGTCCAATCGTATGGAAACGGTCTGTAAAATACTTGGATGTCACTGTTGACTGGCGCCTAAGCTTTGAAACCGACGTCTCCCTGAGTCTCCAGTGTGCCTGCGGCGTCAAACCCTAAATATATCCCTTTCTCACTCATCGGAGTTCAGTGCCTGTGCGCACTAAACTCACCATCTATTTGATCTTTCTCAGAGCAATATTAACATCTGCAGCCTCTGCCTTTTGGGCATAATTCAGCCCAAACATTGTCGCCTGTTTGGAAGCTTTCCAATCCCAGGTCCTCTGGTACATCTCAAACTCTCCCTGGTTTGTCAGATATGATGCTATCAGGCGAGAGTTGAAGGTTCCTTCTCTCACCGAATTCGTTTGGTCCCTACCCTTCAATATCTTTGCCCGAGCCCCTGTCTTCATTTCAAGGCGGGAACTTTCTTAAATTTTTAAATAAACTTTTAACTTGATTTCAAGGCCTTGTTTTCTGAGTTACTGCGATCCATTAATCTCTTGTACCGATGAGAATTAGAATTGAGATTACCGAAAAAGATCTGTAACGCTGTTTAACAGCTGACTGGAATAAAGTCTACACACCTTGTGATATTGACGCAGCAGCTTACTATCTAAACAAGACCTTGTCTGCTATTATTAAAAAGCACGTATCAGTAAGGAAATTATTGTAAAAGAAGGATCCAGCTTGGTTTTCTAACTAGACCTTAGTCTCTGACGCATACCAACTGCTTCGTTTACTTCCATATCTCTTCGTAGAGCTGAGTAAGGAGCGAATATCCAATTTTTACCCAATGCTATGAGCAGGTACGAAATCCTCCGATGTTGAATTAGGCGGGAAATGTACCGTAAAAGACACAACGTGCCGTTTAATATAGGCCTACTGTACGTGTGTTAAGTAATAGTGTGTCGATAATTATAGTACAGTAACACCAGCATGACAATAGTTCACGTTTAAAATATTACTTTACTGCTTCAGTTTAATTATCTGTGCGTGTGTTAATTAACAGTGTGCGACGATCATCTATTAATTATAATTTTATTCTTTAATATCACTGTAAGTATCAAATGTCTTCGTAGTTCGTTTTATAATATACATTTTTATTTAATTTACATTATCCGTGCGTGTGTTTATCGAGTTTGTTGTGTGATATTCATTTGTTAATTTTTTGTGATTTTTTTTAGATTTTCATAATCTAGTATTTATTCCCTTTTTATTTTTGGTTTATTAAAATCAGTGAGCTTAAACAATACTTATGTTCGTAGTGCGGTAAGGATTGTGAAAATGTAGATAATCTTAACCAGCATTCGAAATTACATCCCGAAGAAGTAAACAGTGGAATGCCGGTTTTGAGCAACTTGAAGTCACGTACACAACAATGTAACATCTGTGATAAACAGTTAAAGCACTGATACACATTTAAACGTCATGAACGCAAATCCCACGGTGCAGGGGTATCAGCACCGAATAAAGTTAAGTGCCCCTTATCCCTTATGTGTTCTTGCGGCAGCGATTGAACTTGAACACTTCGAATTGCAGCACAACATATCAGTAAAGTCTGAAATTAAAGAATTTAAATCCTTAGAAAGTTTCTTGGATTAAAAACAAGCCATTGAAAAAGAAACATTTTCAAGATACGTTAAAAAGCGTGGCTCCCATTCTGCTACCGTCAGCACAAAGAGACATTATTATATATGTCATAGGTCCGGGCAATTTGTGTCTGAAAGTAAAGGTAGTCGGCACTTAAAATTACAGGGAAGTAACAAAATAATGCTGTCTGTCCGGCAAGCATTCGCGTCACTGAAACTGAAGATGGTACCACTTCAAGCAATACTTAATAAAATGTGCGATTCCGTGACAGGCTGTAAATTAAAAAGAATTCATTTATTAACGAAGCAAGACCTGTACAACATCGAGCACGCATATAATTTATGCTCGAAGTCGGTGAGACGTCAAGAAGATGGTACAAGGGTTGAAGCGTTGGTCAACGAGGTCATTTCCAGTGATCAGACTTGTGTATTATTTTATAAGCCTCAAGGGGTCGTCAGAGAAACTGGCCAAACTTTAAAAACAGACGATTTTGTTTAATTATAATGAACAATGCACAGAGTGAAATACTGAAGAAATATGGCAGTGTTTGTAACTTATATGCATTGATGGCACCCACGGTTTGAACAGTAACGGTTTTTAACTAATAACCCTACTTGTTTTAAACGACATGAGAAAGGGATTTCCATGTGCTTTTCTCATATTAAATCGAACTGACGAAAAAGTGCTTTCTTTGTTTTTTCAGTATATCAAGGCAGAAGTAGGCGAAGTTTTACCGAAAATGTTTATGTCCGATTTGGATGAATCCTTTTATAATGCGTGGATATCAACAATGCAAGCTCCGGCAATGAAATTGTACTGCACTTGGCACGTTGACAGGGCTTGGAGAAGGAATATTAGTTCCAAAGTAAAAAGCAAAGAGAAGCAGGGTTACGTTTATAGTAGAATAGTCAGGACATTAATGCAGGAAAGAGACTCTTCTGCATTCGGATGAAATCTGCCTGAAGCAATTAGGCGACTACTTGATGATAAAGACATTTCTGAATTCGGCACTTATTTTGATCAAACGTTCTCAAAAAATATTCAGTCTTGGGCCTACTGCCATCGACTTCAAGGAGGTCTGAACACCAACATGCATATCGAAAGAATGCATCATACAATTAAATATATATATTTACACGGCAAAAATGTAAAACATTTGGACAAAGCGATAGTTGCTCTAATGTCTTTCGTCCGCGATAAGTTGTTTGATAGTCCTATTATCTTAAGCAAAGGCAAATTAACTACAAAGTTGAAAGACATTACAAAAAGACATAAGCCTATCAGAGAAATCGACAGTAACTCAATTATCAGAGAAGGAACAGGCAATGGGTGGAAAGTACCGTCGTCTTCTGGCATGAAAGAGGTACATATATTTAGTACATGAAAATGATGTGCAGTGAAAATACAATTTGATCTGTGTAGACTGTGATGTGAGTATACATAAATATTCATGCACGTGTGTAGAACTTGTATTAAGTGGAATATGTGTAAACATATTCATGATGTCCTGCAGGATTAACAAAGCAGGGCGTAGTTTTCAGTCGAATTGTAACAATATCGAAGACGATGGTGACGATCGGTTGTTTGTGCATCCGGAGAACGAAATTGATACGACGGAAAAACAAGAAATATTATCCCAAGTCAGCAAAAGAGAAAGTTTTATGACATCTATGGGCAATCGAAAAGAATCACACAAAGGGGATTGAATTGAATTAGTTAATAGTGTAGCCATATTAGAAGAACTGGAAGTGATTAAACGACAAAATTCGCTCTCGCGTTGCAGTTCAAAATGTGCTTAGCTGTTCGACTTCTTAGAAAAGAAATATCGTGCTACAGAGGAGAATTGATTCCACCAAAAAAAAGGAAATTAACACATGGTAATATTATGGTAAAGCCCAATGAAACCAATATACAGAACACTGCTCTGTCGCTGCTGCTGCAAAAAAATGATTGTTATAAAGTTAAACAGAATTTTAAATAATTTTTAAGTTTGTTAGTTGAAGTATCATTATACATTATTCATTAAATTATTAAATATTCAGCGCGTGTGTACTTAATGTGCATATAAGACTATGTATTTAATAATGTGGCATTTTGTTAATAATTATCGATGTGTTTTCGTTCCAATGATTGTCGGGCATCTGTGAACAATTCGATTCATACTGGATCAACTGCTTTCGAAGTGTGTACAGTCTTACGTAACTGGAACGTATCAGCTGTGAGTGGAAATGACAAACGAGGTCAGCATTTTTAAACAATACAAACATAAATAAAGATTCAGTTGTACACGTCATAGTTTGGCGCGAAGGAAGTTCCGTAAAAATCGTGTTGCTCAATAAATATTTGTTTTTCAGTATGTGTCTGGTTGCCAGCTGTACTGAAACGCAATCAACCTGTACGAACATTTTACGGAAAGAAACGAACATAAGCGTAGCAGTCGGTATTCGTCAGGGGGTAAGGTTTAGTGGTTTACTACAGAGGTAATAAAATGCCTAAAGCAAAAGAGTACAGAACATAAAAAGTTTAAGAAAACGAGTATGATTCAGCATTGCGAGAATTTTCGATGTTCAGAAAGGGGAAGA
This sequence comes from Magicicada septendecula, assembly GCA_034769895.1. Classification (NCBI taxonomy): domain Eukaryota; kingdom Metazoa; phylum Arthropoda; class Insecta; order Hemiptera; family Cicadidae; genus Magicicada; species Magicicada septendecula. The sequence goes on along the minus strand of CM068374.1, from coordinate 116,496,189 downwards.
TGCTTCTCTGAAGAGAAATTGAGAATAGCAGTGTGTTCTTGCGCTCTGTTTGCATCAGAATAAATTCTGTTTCCCTGTTAGATAGAAATCTTTAAGAAGGCTATAGGGGGATATGTGGAGGCCATCCTTTAAACAAAATTATTGTTTTTATTACTTCTACTCCATTCGTATTATTATTTATAATTATTGTATTTACTTATATATATGCGCATAAAATTTTCATTTGATTTTGATACTTCTGATGTTGAAAGTTTCAACCATGGGTACATTCAAGATATTCCAGCGTTTGTTTTTAGAATTTACTTTTTTGGAAATCTACATATAGGCTATAGTTCAGTAAGGGACACAAATTTGCGGAAGTTATGTACTTCGTACGACCTTCGGAAGTGGCTCATTCTTCAGGTCATATTTCCAGGACCTCGGTAAAAATACAGTTTTTCTTAAAGTATCAAGTTTAATTAAATATAAAATAGCTATCATATTTCACAGTACGGAGATACCCTGTAGTGTTGAACATATCATTATGTCAAACATAAACACCAGATTTATAGTTTTACATTAAAAAATAAATAATATTTTGTTTCAACAATATGTTTTTTACTATTTATTACACTGTTTCAACAGTTTTATTATACATTACTATCATCTTCAGGAACAGAATGTGCAAAGAAATAGTTATACAAATTTAAAATCTATTGTTTATAAAAGCTGTTTTTTATATAAGGCTATATGATTTATATGTTTTATGTTTATAAATGGTATATATATATATATATATATATGTGTGTTTGTGTGTATACATTTTTCTATAAAAATGTATCAAAAAGGCGTGTTTTCAAAATGTATACGTTTTGGCGTCTACCTGAAAACGAAGAGTATATTGAAATTTTATTGTAACATTATGTTCTTGTGAATATGTTATTTGTTTTGCATTTTATATTTCAATATACTATTATAATAAGCAAATAATTTTTTTTGTACAAAACGCTGTCATTATGGCATCTTTTCATAATTACGACAATAGGGCGTCTTTTTAGTTTTCCAACAATTAAGCATCTGAAATAATGTATACTTTTTCGAATTTCGCCGTTTTTGCTTCCAGCGACGTTTGCCAGTTTTCAACCACGGGTATTGCACAGTTTTCGTTGACGCTTATTTGTTTTTATGAAAGAGTGACTAACTGCAGGCGAATGACCTGGCAGTTATTTTTGTTCCTTCGTTCACCCGCTACCTTTACATCATAATTTTAACTAGTAGTGTCAAATATTTATCAACAATTTTTAAACTTCACTATCCAATTCTATTAACCGTGGTAATATAATTATTTTGTTTTACGAAGCATGCCAACGTAGCGTACTGGCCTTTCGAATTATGTAAAAATTGACCACTTCTCGTCGGACCAAATAACGTAATTAACGAGGATGTTAATATTTTCTCACATGCATCGACACCGAGCGATAATGTAACGTTGATCTCATTTACTAGAGAAATTTCTTATGCAATTGGCAGTCAAAAGTAATAAATGTAATGCCAAACTTAATAAACATATACTAGTTATATAACAAATATAATCAGTTATATTTTTTTTCAATATTCATCATTATACATACAGTATTTCGAAGTAATGCTATAAAACATTTATTTGTATCTTTTTTGCGGTTAACAAAATTTTATAATTTTAGTTTGTAGTTCTGTAGTTGTTAATAGTCTATAGTTCTGTTTGGGATTGAGATTGGTAAATAGATAGATAGATAGATAGACAGACAGACAGACAGATAGATAGGTAGATAGATGGAGATAAAGAGTGAGAGAGGAGGGAGAGAGAGAAATAGTAAAAGGATAAAAGTGCGTAATTAAGAGATTAGGAGAGAGAGGATAAGTAGGGAGAGAGAGAGAGAGAGAGAGAGAGAGAGAGAGAGAGAGAGAGAGAGAGAGAGAGAGAGAGAGAGAGAGAGACCTAAATGGGAGTCAAGAGTCAGATACACAGACAATGGCAGAAAGCTACTGTACGTATTTTTTTGGTAATAAGATTTATATTTTTATTAGTAAGAGATATAAAGAAGGGGAGAAAGAGAGAGAGATAGAAGAAAGGAGAGCGATCAAATGTGCAAAAATGTACATAATAATAATTACTTCTTGTGTTAGAGACAGACGGAGAGGAGGAAGACAGAGGGTTGTGAGATAGGATAAAAGTTTGTATTATATTAGTTCTATTTGTGTTAGAGATTAAATAGCAAGATGACGCGAGACGCAGGCAGGGAAAGAGAGAGACACACACACAATATTAAAATGTTTTGGGTTGAGGGTACTAGTCGTCTACCTCAGTATATACTATATACTAGTCGTCTCTAGTAAGAAGTCGTCGGATACCTGCTTTACATCTATTTTTATTTTATTTTTTTTTAGATTTTTTCTAATTTACTTGTACTATAGCTAAATTTATTGACCACAAATTACTGTACATTCAATTTAAAAATTGCGTGTAAAAATAATCAATAGCCGCTAAAAATTTATTAAACCATTCTTCTGCAGAAAAACACTTTTCTCCAAATATATTCAATCAAATACATCTGAAATATACTAATAGACATTCTGCTGACTCTTCTCCGCATATCACGCTTAACTTTAGACCATTAGTTCTCGATCGTTTGTGTGTGAACAGCAGAATTGCGAGGACATACAAGATTAAGCGAATGGTTCACAGACAGAAGTAGGCCTATATACCCATACATTTGGGTATGTATGGGTACTCGCGAGTTGTACCCGTGCCACATATCTGCAACTATAGTGGTTCCTGGTTCCATATTATTTAAAATTACACAATTTAGTGAGTTTGCATCACGTTTATCCACCACCTATAGGAACAATTTCTTTATTCTCCTGCAAAAGCTCTCAAGTACCCACCGAGTTTTTGTTATTCGGCCTCTGTTGTACTTCCTTAAGCAAACGCACTTTCATCAATTTCAGTATCTCCCGGGCCGCCAATTTTTGAGCTGTTATCTATCAACCAGACAGTAAGGATCTCCCTGAATTCGTTTATTAATTTTTGCGTAGTTTTCCTGTTTATGTCGATCTGTTTTGAAATGACTGAAATTTGATATTTCAAAATCCAAGTACACACACAATACAGATAATGCAGGAACACGCGCTATTCCGAAAAAGTGTAAGCATGTATGTTTTTTGTAGCTCTGCAATTCCTTCTACCACATCTGAAGGTAACGTTTCTTTATCCTTTTACATTTGTTAACATATTACCATCACACTTTACACATTGTATTGATAACGGAAGAATATTTTAGTCTCAAACACATTTTCTGATACCCTTTTTTTTTAATGAAACACCGAAAATTATTAACACTTTTGTATTCCATTTCAGTAAGATACGGATGTGCACAACGCTGATGAATGAATGTTAATTCAAGTTTTTTCGTTTCCCTTTTATCCCTTAGTTTAAAGCGAAGGTCTTCTTTCATCGCAAATGACACACAATCTCAGGGCACTTTATATTTTATAATACTTCATAATTTATAATAAATGTGTTACATCGCGTTATAATCGTTCATTTAAGTACTAAGTAGGCCTGTAATGTGAGCGCTGATGTTGCTAGGTATAAGTCTATGTAGGCCTACTTGTGCCTCGTATCAGGTTACTAATTAATGATGGCTACATGTTCATAATAGTTATATTATATCTTATAATGTGTATTTTATAATCATTTAAGGAATTTCGTATTCTGTTAAATAACCGCATTTAATTACTTTTGTACGCAAATTGTGTGTTAATGCTCGTACTCAAGTAAATATTACAAAAAAGTAATATAGTAGTTATCAAAAAGGAACTTATGAGAACTGTACAAACGTGACGTATTGAGTCGCATTATATATAGGATGCGACGTTCTGGCAGCGCGTTTAATTGATGTTTTATACAAATTATGTCATGTGACTTCTAAACTAAATGAAGTATGGTAAAAAATGTATACAGCTCCCCTCTGTCTGTATACCTCTCTCACACTTTCTTGCTCACTCTCTCTCTCTCTCACTCCCCCCTCTCTCTCACCCACGCCCTCTCTCACTTCCTCTCACTCTTTATTTTCTCAAGTGTTTATGAAATATGAAGGACACTGGAATATGGTAAACTCATAGTAATGTTTATTTGGCTGAGACAAGATAAACGAGAAACGTGATTACATATCTGGCGGGAACGATGATGCATTTTGCAAACTGGCGTTTACGTCACACACGTCCGTCTTTTCTACAAACATTGTGCACAGTTTAATCTGAGTTGTGGTATCGCGAACTCAGAAATGGTTAATACACGTCAGCCACTGCTGTGTAGAGTGATAATGTGTTGTCTATTCAGCGTAACATCACAGGTCTCCAGCACAGAGACAAGATTTCTCATTCATCAGAATCCCTCCAACAGGACTCTCTACTCAAGGTCAAATAACATTCTTAATGTTTTAATGGCACAGCGTGTATGTTTACAAAACATACTACCTGTTTGGGCTGACACATATATACACATCTACGTCCGAACTCATGCAACTGTACATCAGCTGTCTGTTTTTACGTTTCCACAAAACATGTTCCAGAAAATCGCGTTATGTTAAAATAATATGAACATTTTATAGTAAAAAAATAATAATAATAACAATTTGTAAGCTTAAGCATTCATAACATAAGAGTTTTTCAACGTTCCTTTCTCCCCCTCCCGCCGAAGACACACGCACTTTCTCTCACTCTCTCTCTCTCTCTCTCTCTCTATATATATATATATATATATATCACACACACAAATAAAATACGTATTAGACTACATCATTGTCTGATGTCCAATGTCCAATCACCTATCGCAGTGGTCTCAAGGCCCCTTTCAGTTCCGAGTCTGTACTCTCTCTGCAGCTACTTCTTGGGCTGCCTGGTATTCTTCCTTCCTTGTGTTTCTACTCTAACATGTGTTTTTGGAATCTCAAAAACGTAAATAGGTCTACACGAAATTACAATCTGATCCCAAATAAAGAACTTAATTATCAATTACAGTACTTTCATTGCCAAATAAGAAAGAAAAAGATCATTGTGTAGGCCTATGTGTAAACGGTTAAAAATCTAATACACCCTCGGTCAAAAGGATGGCAGCCGGGAGCAATGGTTATTTATTTATGTGTGTAGTTACGTTGTTGTCATGTTACTGTACATCATTAAACGACGACTATACCGACAGCAAAATGACGACGACACGATAGGCCGATTCACTTAAAGCTGGGATTCATGAATACTAATTGTGACTACACAGCGGCAAAGTGTACTCAAAACTGTTATCTTGTCTCACTAAAGGTATAATCTGATTGGCGCATAGATACAGTTTCGGAAAGTGCTGCGTAATTAAATAAGTTATTACATCAGAGGCTTCTGATTGTCATGCATATATTTGTGTAAATATATAATAAAGTAGGAGTAGTAATTTAAATACTTGTTATACTGTTACGTATAATTTAATAATGAAAATTAGGTTTATCAGAAAATGTAAATAAATTATCTAAAATGCACATTATTACTTTCAAATATCACTCGTTTTTACGCGGACATAAAGCATTGTCTTCTTTTGTTCAACTTGTCTGGTGATTATATTCACATAACAGTTGTGACTACATATCCAAGACCGGAAAAGAATGAATACGAGTTTGTTTATTCGAACAGGACTGCGTATTATGTCTTCAACTGGCTTGTGTGCATAGTATACACAAGGCAGCTGATCTCTGTTATTACATAGTTCTCCTTGATAATACCACATCTGACAACAATTGCTGCATACCTTCATGCAACAATTTTGTTAGTCATCAGTACGAAAACTTTTATACATGACAAATTGTAGTAAGCAATTCGAACTAACCAGTTACACGGCCGTGAATTGATCACAGGACTTGTCTGGATGTTATCGAGGAATAGTTATTTCGGGACAAAAATCTCGTAACAAATAGAATTTTCGTAAGAATGTATATAACTATTTCTTCAGGCTACAAATAAAACATTTCCATGAGAGATTACTGTCTATTATGAAGCCAAGATATTTCATTTGCTTAGTATGATCAGTCACCAAGCAGCTGTACATGCTTGACATGTTTTTGACATGATGATTCATAAAAAACAATGCGAAAATTCAACCTTGTCTCTCAAAAAGAAAATCATATATTTTTTTACTTAAAACCGTACTGTATTTTACTAAATCAATACTTCAGTTTATCTAATTCGACAATCCTTTAACTGGGAAATAAAAAATACATACAATAGTTATTTATTTTTAATTTACTGTTTTAATAAACATCGTGCCATGGCTGACACTTTTTGCTACAGTCTATTTCTTGATGTATATAATATATTTAATATTTATTGAAAAACCAAAAACCAACGGGAAGTCATAACAACCGCCAACCAGCACACAGGTACTCCACAATTTTCAAAATTAGGAGGCTCATGATGGGAACACTAAGGGTAACGAAACATGTTCCAAATAAGGGAAAAATAACATTTTGAGGTAAAGTAAATATAAATTTTAAATATTATTTATATATATATGTATTTAATATATAAAAATAAGTTTTGTACAGTTCCATTTTGTGCTTCAAATTCTTTTAAAAGTAAAGTACTGGATTGTATATACTGAGACGATCGAGCGGGAGGGAGAATTACAGTACATTGCCATCTGTCTGTTGGCAGATTCACATATTCACATAGAGTCGGCTTGTGTGTACACTATTTGCGATGAGTACTGTTACGTGAGCAAAACGCGACAGTGATTTTCGTAATGAATTTGAACGAAGGAATTTCTATACACACGTATTGAGTGTTATCGCGGGGCAGGTACATCGTACGCCCATCTGTCTTTCATTAATCTTTTATTGGAAGAATCTACCACATTTAAGCACTGTCTGAATGGAATTAATATTTAATGATTTTACTGTCATTCCTTGCGTTTCGTTAACGAGTCAGTTATTCCAATTCCTAATGTCATAACGGCCTAATTCCCTTCCAGAACTCAGGTAAGTACGCAACTGAAAGAATTGCTTCTTAACAGCATTAATTTTGTCCAAACCATCCGGAAATATAATAGTGTGAGGGAATTCTCTTACTTTTTGGTCACGAAAATCATATCCCTGGTACAGGTTTCTACTCCTTAAAAATTTAGGGACAGATTCACAGATATATTTCCGATTATTTACCACTTGCTGGCGACAAACCTTATTCTTTGGCAGAATATGACATACGTATTGTTCGTAATAAAAACGAAGAGTTTCAACACTCGTTACTTACAATCCTGGCAGCTTTCTAGCTAATAATCCTTACGCACTACACGGCCGAGGTTATCGAACATGAAGGAGCAGACTACGTAACATGACTCTTCGGTACCAGGATCTGATGGCGATCGTACAGTACGCAAATCTGGAAAACTGGACAGGTTTTTAACTATGACTTGCAATCCGAAATGGACAGATATAACTTCTTAACTTGGTGAAAATGAAAAATCTGCCGATCGTCGTGATAGGTTTCTGGAGTGTTTGTTATAAACTCAACTAGTGATAAAAATGATTTACTAAAAAATCACTCATTGTGAGCAGTTGTTATCCTACACATATTTATTATTTATATATTTATTATTGAATCCCAGAAACGTGATTAATACACTACCTCATGCTTATCCTAAGTTGTGTGCGGAGAAATACCTGACCCAGTCAGTTTTCCAAGGATTCATAAAATTGTTATCTCGACTATGATACATGGATCTTGTAGAGCTCGTAATCCTAATATTCCTTTCATGATTGATGGAATGTGTACACATAATAACCGAGCAACGTTTTACATTAAACTACTGAAAATAACAATGGTTATCCAAAGTACCGGAGAGGAGATGACGGAATTGTTGAAGTAAAAGGAATATATCATTTGATAATCGTGATTCGTTCTCTACAATCACTTCCTAATTCTACAGTACAATGCTCACATCAATATTGAAAACCTATTCCAATACATGTATAAATAATGTGACTCAACATGTATGCAATTCGTAAGAAGCGTCAGTGACGATCATTAACTGGATATGTTGTAACTATAACATACGCGAATATGCCATACTTTAGCTCTCATCAGATATTCTGTGCCTTCATTCAAAATAAATGCATGATCAGTCACATACAATCGTTCGCTTAGCTGTGCTTGAAGATGGATATTATAATGTGTATTAGGGCAGGGGATGAGAATGCTTTCCAAGGACCTGCAACAAAACGCACAACATTGATGAAATCATGGTTTGATTTTAATCAATGCGATCCCTGTGCTTGTCAATTCCTGTATACTGGTATTTCAGGACTTTATGGATTCGCTGATAATAAATGGATTCCAGGAAAGAGAGATGGTTGCAAAATGATAGGGAGAATGTACACTGTCGCACCAAACGATCATAACAGATTTTACATACGTATGTTACTACTTCATATTAAAGGAGGAACATCACTCGCATGTCCACGCAGCTACAGCAATACATACGCAACTTATAAGCCATACAAAGGAGCGGCTCTTGCATGTGGGTTACTTGAAATTGACACAGATTGGCACAAATGTTGGGAGGAAATGCAGAGCACATACTGTACATGTCGTGTCAACTACGAGAGTTGTTCTCATTAATGTGCTACTTCTACAAACCAACATTACCTTTTCAAGTGTAAACGATTATCAAAATACTAATGTAGACGATACGCAGGCCCTTGAAGGAAATGCAGCATTGCAGGATATAGATTACATTGTAAGAAGTAATGGTTTGGAGTGAAGGAACATCGGCTTGCCAATACCAAATAATCCAATGCTTATTAACCCTGTACGCAATGTGAATGAAGAGGCCAGTCATGGTGCTAATATACATAGCAAATTAAATGAAAAACAGAAATTAGTTGTAATTAAAATTATGTGGGCCATAGCAGGCGAGACAATTGAGAAGCTGTTATTCTTAGAAGCCCCAGCAGAACGTAGCATGACCTACGTATTCGCAAATATTCTGAATATTGTTAGTGAACAGGCTCATTTAGCATTAGCAACAAAATGGACATGCAAACCTGTGCAATTCTTGGCTGCAGGAATTATACTCCATTAGTTATTTGATCTTCTTGTTCCAGTGTTGCCTTCTTCAGTTTCTTCCATTAAGGCTATGTCAGGAAACGCTACAGTTCTACACGAAGAGTCAGTTATTTTAATTGATGAGATGTCAACGATCTCTGCAGTAGCAGTATGGATCATTTACTTCGAAACATAATGAAGTGTATAGTTCGGTGTATACTTCGAGACATCCATTATTAAGTATAGTTCAGACGGATGGAAAAGTGATACTTTTAGTGGAGAGTTTAGACAGGTCTTAACGTTAGTCCCAAAGGCGGGACAAACAAACAAAACTTTGACCTTTATGACCATATAGTATTTGACCTAAAATATGTGTGTCAGTGCTAATTAACAACAATTTGTGGAGTGGAATGGAGTGGAAACTTCGATTGGGGAACAGAACTTTTCCTGTGATGGAAACACAGCATGATGGAAATATTTTTAATATTCCCAGCAGATTTATATGCAAGAAATATTCAGTTGTTAACCATATAGTTTGCAAAATTAATTGGATGGAAATAATGAAAATTATTTCAAATAATAAGTTTATAAATAAAATAAAATAATATGTTTAGAAACTCAAACCCGAATTATTGATTGTCCGTTAAACGACAACTGCAACCTGATCAACCAGAGCTGAGCTGTGTTTACTTTCAGGGGATTTTGACAGAGTAGGCCTACTGCAGTGTAGACTCGATCTATGCCAAGATGGTGATACGGCATATACAAAGAACGTCGTATACACAGAAATACTGTTAAAGAACGACGCAACCACCTAGGCTACTTTTATCACCGACGACTAACAGCGCAAAACTGGTGGGAATAAAGTTTGTTTCTGAGTTTATTGAAATATTAAATGAAAGGAATTCTTAATAAATTTGTGTCTCATTTCATTGAAATAACTTTAAACATTCTCAATAAATTGGCGGTATTGCCCCACCAAACCACCAGTTAGTTACAAAATTTTACGCTCTTCATCTGAAAATCGCATATAACTTAAAGAATCTAAACTAAAGTGTAAATTTCCGGTAAGCTACTGTCGTTGTACCACTGAATTTTCAATCATGAGAATATTTTTCTGTATTAGCGTTGTAATAATAAAACAACGGGGACAAAAACACAATTGTCATTATATTATTCAAAAATTGCACAGACTTTTTTATACGGAAAACTATCTAAAAATATAGTTGTCATTGACACTCTAACTAAACAATAATTTGAAATAATTGCACCCTTTCCACTAAAATACGTTCTTCGTTTGTACTTTACAATATAAGCTTTTGTTATATTTAATACAAGATTAAATAATAAATAAAAATATGCAAAACACAATGCGCTTATTAATCAGTAATGTTCAGAATATTTTAAAACATTTGCTCTTATTCGTTGGAAAAAATTTAAGAAAAGTAAGCGTAATGGTTATACCACGCAAACTAAGCAAAGACCCGCATGACAATGAGAAAAAAATTCTTGTAGACTGTCAACAACATAGTATCAGCCGTAAACAAGTTGCAAGTGTCTTGCTGCTATGAGTCAGTTTTGGCGCGCTTTGCCCGAAGAAAATTGGCAACGCTGTATACACACGACATGAATACGAACGTATTGTGGCAACGTGTGTATGGAGTTCACGAATTATAATAAGCGTGGCACGGTTGCCACAACAATGGATATCGAGTGTATCCATAATAAGTTGGTGTGTATACAAAAATTAATAAAATTGTCAAAATCAGAGGTAAAAGATCTATGTTGTAGCGTGTTTAACTTTGACGTTGCCACTTGTACGTGTGTATGAACTTGTGCCACTAATGCTGAGAGACGTGTGTGTGTGTGTGTGTGTGTGTGTGTGTGTGTGTGTGTGTGTGTGTGTGTGTGTGTGTGTGTGTGTGTGTGTGTGTGTGTGTGAGGTTGACGTAGAGCTGGCTCAGGCAAGCTGTTGTAACTTGCAGCGCTCTTTCTCTACTATAAAAACCGGTTTCTTTGCTGTTACATTCCATATGAGAGACTTACATCTCTACTGCTTTTGCGATTATTCAAGTATGATAGGAATAATTGTTTTGTATAAGGGGTATAATAATAAAAATAACATAGGTTATGGTTTATATGTATATATAATTTTTAATAATATCAAAAGCTTTTACAATCAAATCATAAGCTATAAGTTTTTTCTCTCTCTACACACACATGTTCTATATTCACAAGACAATTATAATTGAGCAAAACATACGCCCTCTCTCTATATACATAACTAAACAAAATAGACATTTTATCTATATATATATATATATACATAATTATACAAAATAATCTTTTTTCTCTCTCGCTTTCTCTCTCTTTTGCAGCCTTGAAGGTTCTCTCTCTCTCTCTCTCTATATATATATATATATATATATATATATATATATATATATATGTATATATACACACATACACACACACACATATAATTAACAAAATAATAATTACATTTACTACAACCAAAACAAGCCTTATATGTCTAACAATAATAATAATAATTAATAACATACAATATTACAATGTTGATGTGTAATATATTAATAATAACATACTGAATGTAGACACACATCAAATGATAATTAATATGGTGTTAACTACATGTGTAAAATGGTACACCAAAACCTTGAATTCAACTCTTTTTAGTATTTTAGATAATAACAGTGGTAACAACGCTTATAAAGCGCACATCCAGTGGAATTATGCCTTAACCAATTACATTTTTTCGTCAAAATAATTTTTTAAAACAATTGTTCTTCAGAGTGTAAATTCTCTCCACTCACAAGCACTCAGAATGTTACAGTGGTCACCATATGGTGGTGAACGACATACATCTCCCTCGCATTCGCACAAACACATAACATCGAAACAAGGTTTCTGTAACTATGAGAGAAATCTTTTAAAAAATTTAATTACACATAAACATTTAATTAACACTTTAATGATTGTTTATCTCAACTTTTTATGTTATAAACCACATACGTTTTTTAATAATTAAAAACAGAATATAATTTCCTACAATTAATAATACTTGATCAAATACAAAAGAATGTAGACACATCAAATGATAGTTAGTGTGGTATTAAAAAAAACATGTATTCTGAATTAAAGTCATTTTGATATCTTAGATAACAACAGACGCGACAACGGTTACGAAGCGGACATCCGCTACAGTCATGCCTTGACCACTCATATTTTTTTACTAGCGAGGTATACGCTGTACCAGTAAAATTATACATCATATAGTATATCTGATTAACCAGCTTTGTTTTAGCAATTAGCAAATCTTTTATTTGAAGATATTCAATATTATGGTTGTTACAATAACTAATTGATGTTTTGAAGAGTTTGAAAAACTCATTACGAATAAATACTTTCATTTTGTAAATATTCTTTTCGTTTCGTATTGATATCCATCTACTCAGTGTCTTACGATTATTTCTAAAATTATAATCGAATTTAATCATGTTGCATTGACAATATAATCTATTATTACCATTTATTTCTCTGTTTAAAAGTTTTTCTACAATATTAGATCCAAGCAACACCTTGTTCTTTCTCTGAAAATGAATAGTTAACATTAAAAAACGACAAAAAAAATAGAGAAGTCTACTTCATCATTTAAAAACATTTTACTATTAATGTTATTATTACTATTATTATTATAATAAATCAATCCTGTTCTCGTTTATTTGGTCTGGAAAAAAAGAGAAAAAATTAATACATAACCACTTCTGTATAAGTAATTATTAGTGGTACTGAAATATCATACTCACATAATCAATATCCAACTGCACGCTCACTTTCTCGTTCGCCAGCGGAGTGTGTGAGGTTACGCATAGTGATAGGACACAAGGCTTCACAGCTTTCAATTGCTCCTCTGTAAATACGTCACACCATCTTTTAGGTAGGTATACATAGAAAAGTTTATCCTCCGGCTGAGGACAGGCTCCGGTATCTTCCAAATCTACCACAACTGACTCCCCGAATTTCGTTTTCACAAATTTCATGTGAATTATATGATACTTTACTCCTAAAGAAAGACTTGACAAGTCTCTTTTTGGTAAAAAATTTTCAACTGTCTTCGCGTTCGCAACGATTCCTTCCATGGCGGGTACTGATGACTGCACAGGGAAACACTGGCGTATTTATTCTGTTTCCCCCCGACCACGTTCCTTCCTTCTAAAGCGTCATCTCCTTCGGTCACGACACCCTACCCCGCACCTCCACCGCAACGGTAACGGCTATAATTTTGCTTCCTACCCCACCCCGCGTCGTCACGGGCCACCATCTGCTTTCGGTCACGACCGGACGATGACATCCTACCCCGCACCCCCACACCGCACCCAAAGCCTCACCACCACCCCGCACCTCGCCTACATATTTTGTTCAATTACTTTGTCTGTCGCTCCGCAACGACCGGGTTTACCCCCCACCCCACCCCACCACGCACCCCACTCGAGTCCGTCGGTCACGGTCACCCCGCACCCCACCCCGCGTCATCTCGGGCCACCATCTGCTTTCGGTCACGACCGGTCGTACAACCCAGCCCCCCCGTACCCCGCACCCTACATCCCGCGGGAGGCGACTCAACGAGCGCGCTTCGGTCAAGGTCGCCGGCATCCTGTACCCCGCACCTCGCCTACCTCTCGGTCACGGACACCGGCTGCAACCTAGCTCCCTACCCCGCACCACCATCCCACACCTTTACCCCGCACCGCATCGGTCACGGACGTCGGCTTCCTACACCGCACTCCCCACCCCACCCAGCCCTCCGCAACGCGCGTCATCGGTCACGACCGGACGATGACATCATAGCCCGCACCCCCACCCCGCACCTCCAGCACACACCGCATCGGTCACGACAACCCCGCACCCCACCCCGCGCAGCTGCTCCTCGCGAGCGGAGCGCGGCGACAGCGTTACCGGTCACCGGACTGTCTATATAGGGAACCGACTACGCGAAGCCGGCCTCACTCCTTTCACAATGACCGACAGCAGCAGCAGCAGCGGCAGCAACAGCGAACACCGTGCTATCAATGGTAATGTAATTACTATAAAATTTATGATACTTGACAATACACTAAACACACAAACAGTATTATTAGATTACAAACACACGGTTATTGATAAGATTTGTAGCGAAGCCGTTGCATTAAATAATTATATAAAGTGGTATTTAGCAGTTCGTGTATCTTTTAAAAAATTAATAAACACCGAAAATATTTATTGTAATGCGGTATTTAGATCACGTACAGAACTTAAGTCACAGTATGACGATATCGATGAACAGTATTCGATAGCTAGCGAGAAAATAATGGAATCCGTTGACAAATTCACGCGTGACGGAAGCGGGTGGGTCGAAAATGGTGTCGAGTCGGTGGAAATAAATATTACAAAATACAATCCTCTTGTGGGGTCGAGCTTTCTACCTACACCATCGAAATTGTCACACAGTAAGAAAGGAATTATTAATGTGAAAAATTTAGAAGATGAAAAGTGTTTCTTGTGGTCTGTGCTCGCCGGTATACACCCGATCGCGTGTAACCCGCATCGCGTTAGCCATTACCTTCCGTACGAAGAAGAAATAAACATGAAGGACATACCTTATCCCGTCGCAGTCAATAAGATAAAACGTTTTGAAAAATTAAACGAAAACATATCCGTTAACGTTTTTGGCTACGAAGGCGAGGTATATCCTTTACGTATTACTGAACACCGCGGTCGAAAGTACCACGTAAACCTACTGCTACTGTCCGACGCGAACACTACTCACTACTGCCTCATACGGAACCTTTCGCGTATGCTTTCGTCGTTGTCAAAACGAAACGGCGCTTCGTTTTACTGCAACTACTGTCTACACCGATTTTCGGACAATAAAGATACTAACGCGGCGCGAAAACGAGTTGAAGAACACGAACGCAACTGTTCTCAGCATGCAGTACAGAAAGTAAAACTTCCTGACGAGAACGAAAAGTGGATGTATTTTAAAAACTTTTCACTTTGTCACCGCGTACCTTATACGGTATACGCTGACTTCGAATCGTTTATTGTTCCGACCACCGGTAAAAACGTGGCACATCATATACCAGCCAGTTTCTGCTATGTGATAGTTGACTGGATGGGAAACGCCGTCAAGGAACCTGTAATATACCGCGGTAAAGACGTGGTGGACACGTTCCTTCGTGTGCTTTTAGTCGACGTTCAACGACTCGATAGAAAGTTTAATAAACCGATCCAAATGACAGCGGCCGATGAACGGTCATTCCGAAACGCTACGCACTGTCATCTGTGCAAGCAGCCGTTAACGGACGACACGGTTCGAAACCATTGCCACATAACGGGAAACTATTTAGGCGCTGCTCACAATGCGTGTAATATAAATTACAAAATACCAACACACGTTCCGGTTTTTTTCCATAATTTAAGTGGCTATGACTCGCATCATTTGATGCAAGGTTTCGGAAAGTACAAGGAAGATGAAATAACGTGTATCGCTACTACAAGCGAACGTTACATCTCCGTTACACTCGGTTAGCTCCGGTTTCTCGATTCTCTGCGGTTCATGAACGCGTCACTTGAAAAACTCGTCTCCAACTTATCCGCGGATAAATTTAAAATCCTTAATCAATTTTACACGCGTAATGTTAATTTACTGTTGCGTAAAGGCGTGTACCCTTACGAATACGTTACGGACGATTCAAAATTTGACGAGAGGCAGTTACCGGACCGCGAACATTTTTACAACGGGTTGACAGAGTCGGATATAAACGAAGAAGATTACGCGCACGCTCGAGCGGTTTGGTCGGCTTTCGACATGCAAACGTTCGGTGATTATCATGACCTTTATTTAAAAACGGATGTACTACTGCTTGCTGATGTATTTGAAAACTTTCGAAACATGAGCCTACAGTACTACGAACTCGATCCGTGTAACGTTTTTACCACCGCCGGTTTAGCGTGGAACGCGATGCTGAAAATGACAGGAGTTAGGTTAGAGTTACTCCGCGATATAGACGTACACCTGTACATCGAAAGAGGTATCCGTGGCGGCTTAGCAGCAATTTCTAATAGGTACGCCAAGGCCAACAACCCGTACATTCCCGATTATGACGCAAGCAAGCCGCATAACTATTTACTTTACCTCGATTGTACCAACCTGTACGGAACGGCTATGACACAGCCTTTACCACTGTCCGTTTTTCGATGGTTGGAACGTACAGTGATCGATACGTTGAACGTGCACACGTTACGCGACGATGGTGACACCGGTTATATCCTGGAAGTCGATCTGGGGTATCCACATTACCTACACGACTTACACAGTGACTACCCTTTAGCACCTGAAAAGCGTACTATTACGGACAGTATGCTTTCACCGTACTGCTATCGCATGAAGCTGTTAAAAGACTTTGTGTGTAGTAACGGTAAGGTAGAGAAACTGATAACGTCCCTCGAGGACAAGACAAAATACATTGTTCATTACAGAACATTGAAACTCTACCTCGAACTAGGAATGGAGTTGAAAGCGATTCACCGTGTGTTAGCATTCACACAGTGCGTATGGTTGAAACCTTTCATCGATTTTAATACGGAGCGACGAAAGGAAGCCAGAAACACCTTTGAAAAAGACTTTTTTAAGTTAATGAATAACGCACCGTACGGAAAATCGTTGGAAAACGTACGGAAGCGAATCGATTTCAAGTTAGTTCCAAACGAGAAGAAACTTCACAAACTAACCGCTAACCCCAGGCTACAACATTTTTTCATCTATAACGAGGACCTGGTAGGTCTCACGATGAAAAAAATATCCATTACACTGAACCGACCTTTGTACGTTGGGTTCAGTGTATTGGATATTAGTAAGCTGATTATGTATCGGTTCCATTACGGATTCACGATGAATACGTACGGGTCACGTGCACGTCTATGTATGACGGACACTGACTCTCTGTTGTACGACATTCGCACCGACGATGTGTACAAAGACATGGAGGAGCATCTCGAACTCTTTGACACGTCGGATTACCCTAAGGCACATCCGTGCTATAGTGAAACAAACAAGAAAAAGTTGGGTACTTTTAAAGACGAAACAAATGGAATACCGATACTTGAATTTGTCGGGTTGCGCGCAAAATGTTATTCATTCGTTACGGCAAACGATAAAGAGAAAAAGGTAGCGAAAGGTGTGCCACGTTCCGCGATAGCTACACAGTTGAAACATCAACTTTATAAACAATGTGTAAAGACCACTTCTCAAACTTATACTACGGCGCAGACTATCCAAAGCGAAAAACATAACATATACACAAGAAAGCTTACAAAATTATCGCTGTCACCATACGATGACAAACGATATATCTTGGATGATGGTGAAACAACACTGGCGTACGGTCATTATAAACTCTGTCAACCCAGACGCGAGATAATTCAGCAAGCGAGAAAATCCGTTATAAATTATGCGTTCGATATACGTTGATATAAGACTCGCTTGCAGGAGCAACACACTGTCAGTAACGACGATGAAGTCGGTGAGGTTCAGTGAAAACGTAACGGTATATCTCGTACCAAAATTTTGCGATTCGCGTTTCGGGTGGCGATATGGAAAACGTACGCAAAACTATTGCAAAGGAATTGCACAGACCGGTGAGAAGGAACTTTCCCAGACGTGCGGTGGAGGTGAAGGTGTTACACGATCTCTACCAAGCGGATTTGGTGGAAATGATACCGCATGCCAAGTTGAACAAGGGGTACAAATATCTAATGACGGTAATAAACGCATTTAGCAAGTATGCATATGCGATTCCCTTAAAAACTAAATCGGGTGTTGAAGTAGCACATGCTCTCGAACCAATAATTGTAAAAAATAAAATGAAATACCTGCAAAGGGATAAGGGGAAAGAGTACTTTAACACTACCGTACAAGCTTTACTAAAGAGATTCAACGTCAAACACTATTCAACGTATAGCGAGAAGAAAGCGTCCATCGTAGAGCGATTTAATCGTACGTTGAAAACGAACATGTACCGCGCGTTCAGCGAGCAAGGCCATTATCGGTGGTTGTCGCTTTTGCCTAAACTGGTGATGGAATACAACGACAGAGTGCATAGAACTATAGAGATGAAGCCGCGACAAGTCGACAAGAGCAACGAGCAAATTGTGTTGGAACGAATAAGAAAAAATATCGTACCGCGGAAAGTGAGCAAGAAACATAAGTTTAAAATAGGCGATCGAGTGCGTATCAGTAAATACAAAATCACATTCGCTAAAGGTTATACACCAAACTGGACGAACGAGATATATACAGTGCACAGAGTTCAGCCAACCGTACCGGTTACGTACTTGTTGAAAGATCACACGGGTGACGTTGTGGAAGGTGGGTTTTATGAACAAGAATTGAGTAAAACCAGCGTTGGTGATGTGTATCTCGTTGAAAAAATATTACAACGTAAAGGTGATCGCGTGCGAGTGCGCTGGCTCGGCTTTGACGGTAAACACGATTCGTGGATACATAAAAAAGATCTGATATAATAACATTACCACAGTATTTAACCGAACGTAAACGAGTTAAGATGAAGATTGAACAACAATCGTTAAAGTTAAATGTTAAGAACGTAGACTCTGCTAAGTACAACGGTGAAGTTGCATATAATAAACACAGTCCACTGTTTCCAAACACAGTTCGATGTATCGTGTGCGGCGGGTCATGTAGCGGGAAGTCAAACGTTGCCTTTAACATGTTATTCGATTCAAACGGACTGCGATTTCAGAACCTGTACGTGTTCTCCAAATCGTTATTTCAACCAAAATATCGTATGTTGGAAGACGTTTTTAATGCTCTCGCTGACGAAGGAATGATGTACTTCACATACAGTGAAAACGATGAAGTACCACCTCCGCACGAAATTGTACCTAATTCAATCATGTTGTTCGATGATGTGGTATGTGAACGGCAGAATAACATACGAAAATATTTCGCTATGGGACGGCATAGCGGTGTGGACACTTTGTACCTTTGTCAGACGTACAGTCTGGTGCCAAAGCAACTGATGCGTGATAATGCCAATTTCTTGGTTTTTTTCAGACAAGATGATCTCAATTTACGTCACGTTTACAACGATCACGTTAACACAGATATGAAATACGAAGAGTTCAAAGCGATGTGCGCCGAAGCGTGGAAGGATCGTTACGGATTCATAGTCATCAACAAGGACTCACCGATAAACGCGGGTAGATACAGAGTGGGTTTCGATCGTTTTATACATAAATAGAATAGTTTGTGCGAGAAAGTCATCAGTGTCAAGATGGATGACAAGCAATTGACACATGAAATCGATGCAATTAGCGATAACATAAGACAAAAGTATCGCGCGTTGAAACATGACATCAGAGAGAGCGATGAAGCGTTAACGAGAAAGTACAAACCTCTTTTGGAACCGTTAACCCAGATTTCGGAAAAGTTGAATGTCTCCGGTGATAAAATTAAAAAAATAAATGTTGAAGATGAAGATACGAAGACAGCTGTCGAGATGACACCACCACCATCACAACCTCGATTCCTTAGAACGGAAGTGTTGGCACAAACTCCTGATGTCGAAACATCGAACGTGACTCTTGAAGAGTTTTTAGCAACACCCGAAGGTCGACACGAAGCACAAGAATACGTTGAACAGTCTGTCGAAGGTCCGCTCGCGAGGAAATACTTACTACTCGCTTTATCTGATGATCGAGAAAAAAAGATGGATCATACGTACGGTATCCGTAACGTTGCAGACAAATGGATGGTGGGAAATTCGGTGTTGGAGATCAATCAAGACGACAGCTTCTACATAGCTGGAAAACGATACAGGGGTACACCGGGTCTCTACGAACTTATGTTTATGAAAGAACCCAACAAGAGCGTCTATGATGAAAACGATTTAGCAGCGTACAAATCTATACTGTCGGACACTAACGCACATAAACATTATCATTTACCCGGTGCTAAAATAAATACAAACAAAGGTGTAAAGTACAGAGAGATAATCGCCCGATTGTTCCCACCGCGCAGCGGACGTGGTATCGATTACGTACACTGGAACGATCCCAACAAACTGGTTGAACGGTTGAGACTGCTGGTAAGTTCAAAACGCGCCGGTCACACCGGACACGACAACGAAATCATCTCCGTTGTGGAGGAATTATGTGAAGCCAACATTATCGTATAAATTTTATGAACGTCGGTGTAACAACTCATTGACGTCAACACTGTCAACATGTGCGGGTTAGATTTGACACCTGACTTTGAAGTCGAAAACGAAAGACTGAAAACCTTTACATCATGGCCTGTGCATTTCATCAGTCCAACCGCTATGGTTGCCGCAGGCTTTCATTACACAAATGAAATTGACAGGGTTCGATGTTCATTTTGCGGTATAGAAATCTTTCGTTGGAAAGAGGGTGACGATCCGATTGTGTTACACACGCGATGGTCACCACAGTGTCGTTACTTAAAACGGTTAGCACATCATTTGTAGCGTGCAGTCGTACAATGGTTGTGGACAAGTTCGGGAGACATCAAAGCGCCGTGAGCGTGCGACGAGAAACAAAAAGACAATTACGCGATACTGTAGGATTTAAGATTACGAATGATGGGCATATAGATGTTGAAAACAAAAAGATCCGCAATCTGAACGAACCGGATGCAGCAAAGGATGCTGTATCTCTGACTTATATGCAAACACATTGTCTGCTACTCGATGATGAACGTAAAAGCGTGGACGTTAAAGGGTGTAGATTGAAAAATGTTGATACTCCTGTAGACGTTAAAGACGTAGTCAAAAAATATTACGTTGATGACAACTGTATACAACACTCGAGTCAAGAGAGAGGTGAGGTCATCGATGCACGAGATCGATGGGTAATCAACGTTCGAAGTCCGGAACAAGCGACCGATGCGGTTAACAAAAACTATGTAGACTCGAACGTCATTAAAAAAGTATCGAACAGCTATTTGTTTGGGCAGAGCTGGTTGTCGGGAGTGAGTTCACCGATTTTTGGAGATGACGCGGTTAACGTAAAATACATGTTGCAGAACACCGTTAGCTTGGGCGAAGATGGTGTTTTCAAAGCAGCGGAAAAGAGAATAACAGACGTAGCGGATGGTTTTGCGGAGAGCGATGCTGTTAACTTACAACAATTAAATGACGTGAGACGATACGTAAAGAGCGAGATGTATAAAGTCGTTAAAACATTTCAGTATCAACTGGATTACTACTTATTGAAATTGTCTAAGCCACGTAGTTCAGAAGACGAGTGGACACTCGACACGAAGGAAATAAGAAGGTTAATAGATGAATACGATAAAAACATAGAAGAGAAAGACTGGAGATCGGTTTACGATGTACAACAACGTTAAGAGGAAAAAGGGGTGGGGCGTCGGAAACGTGCTTAAAAACTTTGTACCGTCCGTTGTTTCGTCAGTTATCAATCGAGCGGTGGACGCACTACCTGTCGAATTACATCTGCTGGGTTACAGATTCTGTGGACCGGGCACGAAACTCGAAGAAAGATTAGCGCGTGGTGATCGTGGAATCAATCAACTAGACGAAGCCTGTCGCGAACACGATATCGCTTACGCTCAATACAAAGACAACGAAAGTAGACGTATTGCAGATCGTAAACTCGCGGAAAAAGCGTGGGGACGGGTAAAGGCTTTGGATTCGGGTATCAGCGAACGAGCTTATGCGACAGCAGTTGCAGCGGCCATGAAAGCAAAATCAGCAATAGGAAGCGGTCGACGTCGTAAAAATAAAAAGAATGTGAGTAGTCGTGGTCGTGGTGCTGGTGGTGGGATGAAGAAGAGGAGGAAGAGAACTGTCCGAACCGCTAGGAAAAAGAAGAGAACTGCGTCCGGATTGTATCTACGTCCGTACCGAAAAAACTAATTCACATACCGCTCCGCCCGTTGTCCGAAGATGAATTACGTGTATACGCAAAAAAGCTAAACATACCGTATTTTAGAGGTGTTTACATGCGTAACGCATTACCGGATACAGCGCCGTGGAAGAACGAAAGCGTCATCGTAAATTTGGACGACGAGAGCGGACCGGGAACCCACTGGGTATGTTACAAGAAGCGTGGAAATCGAGTACACTATTTTGACGGGTTCGGTAATTTACGTCCACCTCTCGAGCTGATGCAATATTTTGGTGATACAGCCGACGTTCGTTACAACTATGAACGGAAGCAACCTCCTAACACGGTCATCTGCGGTCATTTATGTTTAGACTTTTTATCGTCTTCTGATCAGTAAACTTCAGCATGTCGTCGCTAACGGTCACCGTGACGGGTACCGACGCTGCGAATCTCGTGTGTAACTTTTTCCCACCTCTCGAGTTATACGGTGAATGGTACGTTGGACTATTGGATTTTACATCGTATAATTCAATACCAAACGTTACTGAAGGAAAAAATAATGCATTTCCAGTAAAAATTTCCAAGGATCAGTGGTCCGTCATCAAGTTGCCTACCGGCACCTACGAAATCAGTGATATCGAAACGTATCTGCAGAAACAGTTAGGCGAGAGAACAATCAGCTTACGTCCAAACAACAACACATTAAAGTGTGAAATTTACTGTAAGCATGTCATCGACTTTTCGCATAAACCGAATACCATTGCAAGTATGTTAGGATTCAAGGAGAATCAGCAGCTGGAAGCGTATATAACACACGAGTCGAACGTACCCGTTGACATAATCAAAGTTAACACCGTTCACGTACGGAGTAATATCGTACAGGGTGCGTACAAGGACGGCCAGGACCAGCACACGTTGCATTCGTTTTATCCGACCGTGGCACCAGGTTTCAAAATAGTTGAAACACCGACAAACGTAATATACTTACCGGTAAACGTACAACGTGTAGACAACATAATTTTGTCTCTCGTTGATCAGGACGGGGATTTAGTCGATTTTCGCGGTGAAGTTATCACGATACGACTGCATCTGAAAATATGGGATTGTATTTCGGACAAACGTCACCTGTAAAAAGGGAGTGTGTACGAAAGAAACATGGTAGTCGGTGTTCAACGTTGAAGCGATTGACATCAAGGAACAAGCGTTTCTTACTTTCACTTGGATTCAAATTATACGATTAAAATAATGTCGGGTGAAATTCTAGCTATCGAACGAGGAGCGGCTTTCGATAACAGAATCGTTGAGTTCGAATATCGTACGCACGCACCGTATGCTTCCACCCGATACGGTAACAACGATGAAATACGTATACCCATCCAACAACAGGATGTTTTCACTTTACCGGCGGAGAGTTTTCTGTACATCGAAGGAACATTGACCAAGGTTAACGCTACCGACACAGCGTTGAACGTGAAATTAATCAACAATGCAATGGCTTTCTTGTTTGAGGAGATCCGTTACGAAGTGTGCGGTGTGGAAGTGGATCGTACAAAAAACGTTGGAATTACGAGCACTGTGAAATTGTTACTATCGAGCAATGAGCATGAAAGAAAGCATCTAATCAATGCAGGATGGGTGACGACAACCGACGAGTCGTTGACAGTACACGAGAGTACCGGTGATTTTACGTTTTGTCTTCCGTTGAAAATGCTACTCGGTTTCAACGAAGACTATACACGCATCATGCTGAACGTTAAGCAAGAATTGATTCTGTTGCGTACCTCTACCGATCAGAACGCAATGGTGCTAAAAGAATCGGGTGCAACTGCAAACGGTAATCTCGTAATAAACAAAGTACACTGGAAGATGCCCTATGTGCGCGTGTCAAACAAGTACCGAATACCGCTATTGGACCACATCGAGGAGGATCATGAACTAGTGATGCCGTTCCGCAGTTGGGAATTGCACGAGTATCCCGTTCTACCGACGACAAATCGACATTCGTGGACCTTGAAGACATCGTCACAGTTGGAAAAACCTCGGTATGTAATATTAATATTTCAGACGGATAGGAAGAACAATATAGCGAAAAACGCGTCGGAATTTGATCACTGCAATTTAACGAATGTCAAGCTTTTTCTGAACGATAAATACTATCCGTACGATAACCTGAACCAGGATATCGATAAAAAACGTTACGCCCTGTTCTACGACATGTATACACGTTTCCAAACATCATACTACGACCGTCGCAACAGAGCGCCTCTTTTGACACCTAATGAATTTATAACGAAAGCACCGTTGTTTGTCATCGATTGTTCCAGACAAGAAGAACCAATCAAGTCGTCTGCCGTTGATGTGCGTTTAGAATTTGAATCCAGTAACAATTTTTCAGATAAAACCACCGCTTACGCTTTGATTATACACGATAGGATAGTACAGTACACAGCGTTGTCGAATACTGTTCATCGTTTGTCATAAAAAAACTTGTTCTCCCCTCTACTAGTTTATAAAGATAGGTATTAGCGATCTCTACATAACAACAACCTCAGTCCTTTTCAACGATGGAAGGTGACTGTGACAGCAGCAGCAGCAGCAGCCATTGTGAGTATAACGTTTACTTGTCTCTTCCATATCCAATCAACTCGTACTCTAAGTTCGTTACCGTCGGACTGTATAAAGAACTCAACTGTGAACCGGGTGTTTTGTTTACAAACGGAAAAAAGAAACGTATATTACTTGACTTTTCTGAGTGGAATTACTTGTTGATCTTTCGTGAACAGTTACTATCCAGTATGTTATTGTACGAAGAAGGTGAAAACCGTGAAAAGAAGAAGAGTGTGATGATCAGTCGTAACTTTGGGAAAACGTTTGTTCGGATTAAAGGTAGTAAGACCGAAAAATTTGTTTTCACAGAACCCGAGTGGATCCGTTTTGGTTGTTTATTAACAGTACTAAAGAAATATCTTGTTCGCTTGTTTTATGATCAAGATCACTTCAAGTCGTACATTAATCAGGTAGTAGCCAAGGGGTGTTATGTACCACCATCCTTCTTTTTCCCCTCGTTTTTTCGATTGGAAAGCAGTCGTCACGACCAACAGCTAACATTTGATCGTCTTTACGATGAACTGGTATTGGAAGGAAAAGTAGAGGGGGAATTTGAAAAAATTAACGTACTCGATGCGGACATGTGTCACTCGGAAAAATGAACTTGAATAGGACGGTTATTGCCGAGTTTGAAGCGTTTCGCGGTGACAAAAATGAATATGTAATCAAAGAGTTCGTTACAGTTGATATAACAACCGGACGTTTTGTTATCGTGTTGTTCGCTCCACCATACGAAAGTGCACGACTGCACCAGAAATTCCGAAAAATCAATGACTGGTTGGAAACACATTATCACAGGATACGATGGAACGATGGTAATGTACCGTACAAGAATATGGTACGCATCGTTGCAGACATTTTTTCAGATTATCCTGTTGTCTATACAAAAGGGTTTGAGAAGGCAAATTTCTTACGACAGTTGTATCACCATGGTGACGTGATTGACTTAAACGATATTCAAGCACCTGTAGTTCCTAGATCCTTTGTACCCATCATACAATGTCCTGTTCCTCATCGTCAACCCGTTACCACTCCCCCTTACACTGTGCATTACGCAAAGCTTTGTTTTATGCAGAATGGTTGCGGCAACGAAATAAAATATAGTCGGTTGTGAACATGTTTTCATCATGGTGTTAGTGTGAATGCTACGTGACAGAAATGTCCATAAACGTAGAATTAGGTACCGTAGTGTGTGCGTGAGTGTTAACCTTGACTACGTCACTGTCGCGGTAGAAATACTCATAAACGTAGTCCTGGTAGTTCGAGACGGGTCACTGGCACGGTAGATATACCTGTAAACTCGTCAAGAACCAGTATGGGTGTGAAAATTACTCATTACGGTACAGCAAATGTGAATACGCATCATGTATGAACAACATATTCACCCGATTAAAAAAATAAAAAAAATAAATAAAAAAGTAAATAAAAAAATATGTACTGCTTTTACACATTGGCTTAGCATTGCATAATGTATCTTTATTATTATCTACCACTGTACTAGTCAATAGTACAGCGATAGATAACGTGGAGTAGGCCTGATTTACGAATCTGTAAAGTTGGGGAAACCACGTTAAAAAAAGCGTAGCAGGCTCTCATTCGCCTCCCTCAGGCTGCTAGGAAGAGGATGAGAGGTAAAAAAATAAAAGTATAACGAAATGTTTATTTATTTAATAATAAATAAACTTATATTGTGCTTTTATGATTTTACACATAGGACGACAGTAGATATCACTCGTCCACCTCATGGTTACAAGTAAGAGATGAGAAGTATAAGTACAGAAATAATTACAGTTAAGCGATAACGGCCCCTTGGTGTAGTGGATGCACGCCGGTTTGGTGTACCGGAGGTCCCGGGTTCAAATCCCGGAGGGGCCGTAATTTATTTTTATGTAAAAATTAATATCCAATGACATACCATTGTTACAGTTGAACACATGCGTCATGTGGTCGTACATTCCGGTGTTAAAATTTCGGACACCAAAAATTTCGGGTAACCCCATCCGTTGATTTAAACATTTCGGGTACTAAATTTCAGACACCAAAAATTTCGGGTACCCCCATCCGTTGATTTAAACATTTCAGACATCACGCCCTCTACGTCGTCGTCGAACCAGCTATCATATCCACCCAGCCTCCTGTTTCGTCGTAACCAGTGTTTTATACATGCGTCATGTGGGCGTACCCACAAATTTCGGGTACCCCCATCCGTTGTTTTAATCATTTAGGGTACCAAAATTCTGACATTAAAAAAATTTCGAGAGAGAACGATTATTTTGTTGCATCAAAATAAACCAGAACGCGGAAGTGTTTTAACATTCGGACACCAGCTGCCAGGGCCTCTGTCATGAACTGGAACCCGGTTAGGGCGTACCCACAAATTTCGGGTACCCCCATCCGTTGATTTAAACATTTCGGATAACGGTACCCGATGCCCCCAAAATTTCGAGTAACGGTACCCGATGACATAGCCTCTGCGCGTCCGGGCAACCGCCGAATTCCGGGTACCCCCATCCGCTACACATTGTTTTCGGCTACCAAATTTTGAACATGCAGAAACCACGGCCTCCGTGACGTCTTGAAACAGGTTTTAGCCATGCGGACGCCAGCGACTTGAGCCTCTGTATGACGTCATGAACTGGAACACGGAAGTGTTTCAGTCACACATACACACACATACACACACACACACAAAACAGTGACGTCACATGGACAGCTCGGACACCAGCTGCCAGTGCCTCTATGACGTCATGAACTGGAACCCGGTAGTGTTTTCAACTGGAACCCGGAAGTGTTTTCTAACGCTCACTTTCCCTCTACTACGAGGCAGTCGCCTTGTTCGACGATGCCGTGGTCTCTTCCGTGGGTCACGGATGAAACCAAATCTAACGCCCGATTTGCGCCGGATCCTTGATGAAGTCCATCTTCTCCGTTTAGAGAAGAACAGACTTCGGAGACGGTGACAGCGGACGCGAGATCCAGCGGACAAGGTCAGCTTCAATCAGGCGGCCGGCAAGTTACGTCGTGACTTGCAGGCCTTCCAACGAAGCTGCTGGGAATTTGCGGTCGCCAAAAGCGCTGACGATTTACCGGAGGAAAGCTCCGTTTACAGGATTCCTTCCGCGTTGACATGGAAAAGGCGCCGTCATCCACTCCTGGCCATCAACGGAACTGGGGGACATCCCCTTGCCAAGCCGGACGAGAAATCTGAGTTCCTTGCCGGGCGCTTGGAGCTTCAATTTGTTCCTAACCCGTCCGGGGACCCAAACTCCGATGAGGAGATTGAAGGCGAAGTTGAGGCTTATCTCGGCAGGCCGATCACCTCCGAACCCGAAGTCACTACGGTGGAAGAGGTTATGGACAGGCTTTTAGGGCTCCGGCCCCGGAAGAGCACTGGACTGGACGGTGTTACTAACACCGCCCTACGGAGACTTCCGGACCGAGGAGTTCGCTTCCTGGTCGATTTGTTAAATGCCTGCTTCCGATTCGCTTACTTTCCTAAGAAATGCGTTCGGCTACGATCATGATGTTCCCGAAGCCGGGCAAAGACCCCAACTTTGCCGAGAACCTCCGGCCTATCAACCTGCTGTCGTCCACATCGAAAGTCTTCGAACGACTAGTCCAGCAGCGACTAGCGGATCAACTTCAACGATTCGATATTCTGGTCTTCGAGCAATTCGGTTTTCGTGCTGGGAACTCCTCGAAGCATCAATTGGTGCGCTTCGTGGAGACCGTGGCCGAGGCCGGTTGCTCGCGAGAGCAGACCGTCGCCGTTTTCTTTGATGTCGAGAAGGCGTTCGATCGTGTTTGGCATCCAGGCTTCCTGTACAAACTTACGGAGATTCTGCTTCCGAATTGCTACATTCATCTGATTGCTAGCTTTCTTCGGAACAGAACCTTTTGCGTGAGAGTTGATAACACCCTTCCTTCGGCATGAGCTATTACGGCTGGTGTACCTCAGGGAAGCGTCTTGGGTCCCCTTCTTTCCTCTGTGTACGTCAATGACGTGCCCAAGTTGCCTGGCGCCAGGTTGGCCATGTTTGCTGACGACACGGTGGTGTATGCCGTTGATCGTCGAGCTGAAACGCCAGTTATCTGGCTCCAGGAACAATTGGATGAATACGTTGAGTGGACAGAGAGATGGAGGGTTGCCATCAACCCGGCCAAGAGCACAGCAGTAGTCTTCTCCAGACGCTTAAGTCTCCCCGATAGAC
The DNA here is from genome assembly GCA_034769895.1 of Magicicada septendecula. Taxonomy (NCBI): domain Eukaryota; kingdom Metazoa; phylum Arthropoda; class Insecta; order Hemiptera; family Cicadidae; genus Magicicada; species Magicicada septendecula. The sequence goes on along the minus strand of CM068374.1, from coordinate 116,467,321 downwards.
TCTACGTTGGTGATAGTCAGTTGCCCTAGTCTCGAGACGTCAAGTACCTCGGGGTCCACCTCGATCGTCGTCTTACCTGGCGGACACACTCCGCACAAGTAGCCCGCAAGACCGCCAATCGCTTATACCAACTCCATCATCTGCTATGCAGCAACGCCAAGACCCGCCGCCTAAGGAAACTTATCGTCTCTAACTATGTGGTGCCGATGGTTACCTACGCGATCCCCGTATGGGGCTACTATGGGCCAAGACCCATAAGCGAAAGCTTCAGTCTCTCCTTGACCGAGGATTGCGCTGGGCGTGCAAAGCCCACTATCTGACATCCGACAAAACCATCCGAGAAGCCCTGCGTGTCCGTTCCCTGGACGCCACTATACGGACGCTGTCCCGCAAATTTTATCGCCGCTCCGCCCGATTCCAGGGCAATCACCTAATTAGCGCCCTCGGTTGCTACCAATCTGTTCCAGGAGAATCTTGGACCCGGCCTCGGCGTACTTTCATCCCTCAATTAATTAATTAATTAATTGAAATCCCACGGCCGGTAGCAGGCCACACCCTAAATCCAGCCCCTATGTATAGTCCCTGCGGCAGGAGCTCTATATGAAGCAGTATACGAGCGAGCGACGGTGATGCCCTTCGTCTCGCACAGCCCACTGGTCCGCGAAAGCACCAATATGTACCCTACGCACACAAACATTACAGCCGGGCACTGCTCGGATAGCCGAGAAACGCGTAGAATGACACACTCCATTGTTCGAGAATGTTTCATTGCGTAACAGTATAATTCGTACTCCAATTTTGAGTCAAAAATCTTTAAGCTAGTTATTTATGAAATTTATAAAACATATTAAAAACCAATTTGAATTAAACATTTTTAATGCACGAGGAAGTGAAGTAATTCTTTATTTCGCGATTTCCTAGGAAGCAAGTAAAACCTATGTATTAATCTTATTAATCCAACGAAAACATTAGCTGAAACTACTTGAAAAACTAGTAAACCATTCCTTATAACACCATTGTACTCTCTCATAGTATATATAAATTTCATATGTACAAAAGTATCATTTTCTCTACACAGAGAGATAGAAACAGTAAATTTAGCAGTTTCCGTCATGAAAGCTTTTATACTGCTTTACGAGAGAAAACCGTAGAAGACAAACGTGTCAGTTATCGATGCATTCTGAAAACATAACATTCATAAATGTGTTTCCGTGTTATTTTCAAACACTGCTTAAGTATTACGAGGACCTCAGCGTAATATTTCAAAGTGGGTAAAAGCTAAATCACAGTTTGTTGCATATCAACACACATTTTTTAGCGATTTGTACAAATGCACGGAATTAAAGCGCTCAGAAAGCAGATTAAATCAAACATCGGTCAGACTATTTTATTGTTATTATTATTTACTTATCATAACTATTTAAAAATGTAACACTGTTGTAACATACCGTAAATTATTTTTTAATTTAAATTATCTAGTATAAGATAACAGTTAAAAATAATTTTAAAAGTTAATTTAAAAAAAATTAGATGCAATATACGGCCAAGCTGAAAATTTGTTAAGTAGCTACAGAATATCAAAGACGTTTTCCTTGTTGAGTAGGCCTAATATTATAATGAACAATGAATTTAACTACGGACGAATGAAACTATGGAAGTAAGTAAATTTGGGGTTTAAGTAAATTTTGTAGGGTACTATATCGGTGCTATACTTAAAAATGAAAACACTTTCAATGAATAGCAAACTTCAAATATATCAGTCAAATAACAAAGTAGATAAACATCTATAACAGAAACAAAATATAGACCTAAAACATACATTCACAAACGCGCGCATAAAATACACCGCACCATATCACGAACCCGCGCGTGTACACACACACACACATTCGTCCACAGTACATACCTGATGAATTGCGTACTAGGACAAGAGTGTCCATTATCACCTTCTCTTTTTAATTTATATATTGACGATGTAATACAAAACTGGCAGAGGTGTCTTCCGGAGCATTTTATGATTGGCCACTCTGCAACTGACACTTTGTTGTTAGCGGACGATCAGGCAATTCTGTCGGACTTGGAAAACAGGTTGCAGATTGGTATGCATTTGTTAAATCGAATCTGCAAAGACTCTGGATTACAAATATCCATACTTAAGACCAAGGTAATGGCTTTTTGTGGAACTGATCCCGTAAGAGCAAAAAATTGTTATACGTAGTACTGTCCTGGAACAAGTAAGTAATTTTTGAATACCTGGCTACAGTGTGTCTTATAATACCAGAAACGAGGTTGTGAGTAAGTTGCATAAGTCCAAGATTACGTGCGGGACCATAAGGAAGCAAAAACACGCCTAAACGTCTACAAGGTGATGGCCTTTCCGACATTTCTTTATCGGTATGGGAATTAGTCTTTAACTAAAGGCCAGGCCAGTCGTATCCAAGCGGCTGAGATGCGATTTCTCAGGCACGTGGCAGGGTATACTATTCACGATCATAGAAGGAATATACACAGATATACAGCAAGAACTGAATATTATGAGGGTACTTGACGGATTGCCCAGTATCGGCTGAATTGGTGGGAACATCTTTGCCGAATCTCCAAATAACTATGAAACTATAAGCCGAAGAGAAGGAGAGGTGTGAGACATCCGAGAGAGCGCAGGAGTGCCCACCTCTAGACTTTGTCTGTTTGAGACCGGAACAAACTAGCCTTTATTTAATACTTGCAGATGATGATGATGATGATGACGATGATGATGATAAAACTTACCTTTCTGTTCTTAATCGCGAAGAAAGAAAGGGCGCTTTTTCAAAAATGGTGTCACATTTTGTTCGCTAAGGAACTGGTTCAAATCCTTCAAATTATTAATTTTGGTTTACCGAAAAAACATTTTCAAACGTCTCACTTCAACTTAAATTTCTACCACTCACACAAAACAAATAAACATAGAGCACTTTCAAAAGGAACGTAAAACCTTCACAAAATATTAAAACAATATTTATAATTTGTTTTTCAACGTTACACTTTTCGCTTACACCCAACTTACTTAACTTTTTTAGCTCACCAACTAAATTAAACTTAATTATGTAAATTTAACATTTTGTAAAGCTACCAATGTGTTAACAAAACTCTAAACTTCAAATTAATTTTAAGAAAACTTCTACAAGAAAACGTTTTAATTACACATTAAATTGTTTAACTTTTATGTACTTTTAGCTCACTTACATATTTAAGTAAATCTTATTAATAATTTATTATATCGTAAAAATTTGTAGCTCACTAAATATCAAAACAACAAAAGACGACCAAAGAAACACGTTTCAGTTTCAACGTCTGCACAGTTGATGCTAAGATGGCGAGTGCTTCCTCTACCGTTGTGAGCCAACAATAAATGTGGTTAGAACGAATTTTTCAGCTGACACGTGAGCATGATTGAGCAACAGAGCGGGCGGCGTGGCAAGAATCTCTAAGGGAACCGATTCATGGCAATTCGCTTGGTCAATGGGAATTTGGGACTTCGGCTCTTAGACGAATTTTGTCAAAAATGAGACCTTGCCAAACAGATTTCTCATACACGAAAACCTTAAGAGACAAAGTCTCGTCTAAATCGTTACAACCGTTTACATGACCGTGAAATACACGTAAAACGACCGTGAAATGACCGTTTCAGCCGTGAAATGCATGTAATTGTTTTTCGTTTTTAGTGTACTATATAGACACAAAAACTGCAATAAGAAAGTCTTTTAATTTCTGATTAAATTTTAATTAATTTGTCATTGTGGTTTCCTTTTAAAATTCTACATTTTAATAATAAAATATGTGATTGCCAAATTTTTGCATTTATTTTTCAGCAAAATCTATAAGTAATTACAACAACTGGAAAACACAAGTCAACAGAAAAATCTTTATAACGCTAGGTTACCAAAGAAATGTTAACAGTTTTCGCTGTTCAAGTTTTTAACTAGGTCGAGTAATGTTTCACAATCCACATATGGAGATCTTGGCTAGTTTTTAGTACTTTTAGAACCTTCGACAAAAATAATAAAAAGTTGCAATGAGAAAACTGAGAGTTTTAAGTACAGTATATTCCGGATGACATCCTTTTTAAATAGGCCATATCAAGAAAACTATTCGTGCAATTTGACTTGTAAGACAGAAATTTTGGGACTGTAGCCGGTTACAAATAGCTTCAATTTGGGTTTTATTTATTACTGGGTAAAATACTAATATTTTGGGAGGAGATATAGGTTTACTACTACCTTTGAGGGAACGATAACAAAAACAATAAGGCTCTGTAGGGCACAAGTATGGACAAACTTCTAGAAAATCAGTTGATGCGTTCAAAAATTATCGTGAGAAATACGTCAAACAGATAGGTAGATACCCATACAAATCTCAAACGGTCGAACTGAGAACTCTCTTCGCTCGTTTAATAGTTCAATAATAATAAAAATAATGATTTTTTTACGAGGCAGACTGTGGAAAACTAATGTTCGCCGCAGGAGGGTCCGCACTCCTACGGTGTGTGGGATTCGCACCCACCAGAACCACAAACCCTGTTGTCCACGGCATGGATCTACGTCGGGACTCAGCTTTCGCAATCCTTCAAGGCGGTGGCATTTGTACGTCGTTCATCTGTTTTAAACCTTCAGCGGGTCCACGTTCTGTTTACTACAATTCTGTCAGCGGCCCTAGCAAGATCATCTTCTGCTTCCTTGTTTTGCCTTAGCACCTTCTCTATGTTCGCTGCTACCTGATCCCAGTGATGTTCGCTCTCCAGCATTATCCCGATGATATTTTCGGGCGAGATCTGTCCCACTACATTTTCCGGTGTTCGCCTCTCCTCTTTCCATCTGCCACAGATGAAAAACGTGTGATTCACATCGTCTAATTCCTGTTTACAGAAAATACAGTTTGGTCTGTCTACTTTCCTAATCCTTTAGAGGTAAGCCCGAAACAGGCTGTGGCCAGTTATGCGTTATGTAATAATTAATCTCGCCAATGTTTGCGGTCAGTCCACTCAAGTAACTGTTTTATGAGCCTAGCGGCCCGTCTTTCCTTTGTGTCACTGTTCCATCTTTCCTGCTACTGAGCCATTGTACTGACCTATAATAATAATGATGATGATGATGCCGGTGGTGGTGGTGGTGGAGGTGGTGGAGGTGGTGGTGGTGGTGGTGGTGGTGGTGGAGGTGGTGGTGGTGGTGGTGGTGGTGGTGGTGGTGGTGGTGGTGGTGGTGGTGACGAGTTTTTCTTTAGTTCTTTGATTTTTATAACAAATCTGTTTTCGTAACAGAGGAAACAAAAACTTCTTCTGTCGAATATAAAATTTGCACTGTATTCTTGGCCAGTTTCATTTCCATCAACCGTACGAACCGTATGTCTCTAACACCTGCACATCACTGATACTTAAAGAATAGTTATTTTTAACACAATGTTGTAAAAAATTACTGTTAATTTTGTTATTAAAATTAGTATATATGTGTTCAGAGAGCCAAAACTTTAAACAACTGCCATTATGGCCAAGGTAAATTGCATCATTCTTATGGCAAATTGCACTCTACTTTTATCTAATTTGTAACGTTATCCTTTTTTATTTACCTAAAAGGAACGTAAATTTCTATTATCAGAAGATATAGTGTGTACATTATTTTCTTTATTTTATTAACTTCTTTCACCGTCGGCATAAAATGTTTTCACACGTTTCTACAAGATGGATACACTAATAATAATGATAATGTTACAAAATAATAATAATTCCCTTATATAAATAATAAGAATAAATAAGGGGAACATATTTATAATGAAAAGATTTATAACATTACAATGTACAGAAATTTAAAACGGTAAATGGTACGGAACAATTTTGTGTATAACTCGCTAATTATGTAGTTTTGTTAGGCAGACACTGCAATTACATAACAATTCGGCTCGTTAACATAATGAACAGATGAACGAATGGTAGTTACGGCCGCCAGTGTTCCCATAATTACTCACCTTCATGAAAGCAATTAAATCTCTTTGATAGTTTTGTCCGACCGTTTTTACCCTGTTTTTAAGAAACTACAACCGATCGACACATATTTTTATACAAAATTTCCTTACACAGTACATTTTGTTTACCTACACTTGTAATTTTTAAACGTATTAGTAATTCTTTTGTGAATAAACAATAACCTCTTTAAAAAGAAAAAAATTTAATCAATATTTTCGAAGAGACGTAATTTTAAATATTTCTATGTGGGTACATGTAAATTGTATGTGTTACCGCGTATTCACAACTACGATTGACTTATAGTTTATGTCAGTTGAACTGTTACATAAATAGGTATTTCTAGGTAGGACAACACCACTAACTCGTATGCTGTCGCTTTGGAAGTAGACGGTAACCATCTAAATATTAAACTACAAATTTCTTTCAGCGGTGGGAACCTATGTCCTAGAGAATCACATTTACAAGGGCGTAAATAATTGTGCGTTAATACTTATTTATACATTTATTTCAGTGTTATAGAAGTGTATCCAACTATGTCCAGGTTTGTCACTGATCTAATTTTATTTCGAAACACGGAAGAGACAAAACATTGCTTGTGCAAAGTCTGAGATTGTAAACGATATTCATAACTTGTTAAAGATAGACAGTAAAAAGAGAAGCTGGCAAAGAAAACGAAAACGGGTCAACCTTTACGTGAATAGACACTGTAAAAGAATGTCCAAAATGACTGGTGCGAGTCCGATAAGAGTCGCAGATGTTGTCAAATAGAAAAGAAAATTCAGGCAGGATAGGTGATTTCTTTTCCTCCTAAAGTAAAAGAAGACGCCAGAAATCTGCAAAATGTAGGCCTACATAAAATGATTACGACTTGTACGAGATAAGGCAAGTGATTAACAACCATTACAAGAGAACACAATAGCATTGGTGAATAAAATGTTACACATGACTCAAAATTATACATACATTAGATAAGCTTAAATCGGCTTATTAAGAAAAAACACACAACTTTAAATGGAGGAAAACAAAGTGTGTGCATACAGTGATGATGGATAACCATAAACACGCCACGACTGAGTGGACGATTTCGAATTTTTTATTGCAAAATTCTTGCCAATATATTTTTGTAATGTTTGTTCTTCTGCACTTTCAAAAATACAGCTAACTATCCATCGATAAAGTACTAACCACAAGAAGTTAGATAGTAAGAAAAACACGCACCAGCTTAAATAATAAGATTCTATACTTTTGTGTAAGATTTATCGGGTTTTAGTCTTTGCATCGTAGTCATATTAATGTGAGTAAAAGTTTTCGTTTGTGAAGAAATATTTATCGTGTGTGTGTGTGTGTGTGTGTGTGTGTGTGTGTGTGTGTGTGTGTGTGTGTGTGTGTGTGTGTGTGTGTGTGTGTGTGTGTGTGTGTGTGTGTGTGTGTGTGTGTGTGTGTGTGTGTGTGTTATATTTATAAGTCACAAAAAAACTTATGGATGGTCGAATGCATCCAAACATGAACTTTTGGAGTACAGAGGTTAATTATTCTTTATGCCGGTACCACGGAAAAGCTTATACCCAATGATTTACTAGATCACGAATCCAATATTCATTCTGGAGATCACCATAGTGATGTGAGTAATGAATACTGCTACCGATAACTACGAGAAAGACTAATGCCTAGTCTTCCATCAAACTCTCAGGTAGTGATTTATCTTTGTTTCAGTAACCTATAACGTCGTTAGTAATCACGCTGCTGTGACACGCAGTCGGAAACAGATGATGATTATGGACTGGTTTGACAGCATTTCAATTCATACTGTCGGAATATGTCGAAGTATTATCTATACAAATTCATGAAGCAGTATAAACAACGGATTTTGATGGCAGATAAAATTCACGTATGAAATTCATAACCGTCTTCTTGTGCCATTCATGGACAAACGTTGCTCCGTATCCCAACTTATCACCTAGACCTCAACCCAGTCGAGAAAATCTGGGATTTCGTAAAGCAATACGTCACAAAAGAATGTAGAGTTTACTGTTGAAAGTGGACAAACATTCATAACATTTTAACTCATTTGGGTTGAAGAGTGTGTATCACGTTGCGCTAAAGCTAACAGCATCGAACAACAGTAACAGCCTGACACTCATTGACGGGCATGGAAGAGACACGAACGGCTCGTAATCAACATAGAATAGTGTCGCAAGTGAATAAATATACAAGTAAAAATTCCAACAGCAAAAGTGAAATAGAAGCAGGGATATCATAAATTAAGCTTCTGTGATATTGAAAAATATGTGTTTGTGTCTTTTGTGAACTGTTTTCTTGCGTTTTCTTCATGTTACAACAGAGAAGAAGTCCTACGGAACGTGGTAAGAGTGGACAGTATATTGTGAGTAATGCTGTATCCTGTTCTAAATAATAAATGTATCGCATGTAACGCTATCTAAAGGATATTTTATTTAATAATTAAAGTTTATTTATGTAAATAACTTATTCATGCAATAGTATAAATTTATATTAAAGTCTTAATGTAATCAACGTAGTAAAAAAAAATTTCTAATCGTAATACTACGATAATAAAAAAATAATTAAGTTTTTATTTAAAATAAATAATTATTAATTACAATAATATAGTTAACATCATTAAGAATACTGAGAAATGTTCATTTTTAATACTAAACAATATTGCATACCGAACCAGATCCAGGTTTAGGTCTTGGCAGTCAAGGTCCAGACCGACTTTGACCTAGAGTCCAGATTGTTCCAGAACTTACAACTGCATAATTATTCTCGATGTGCTTACATTAGAAAGTAGTAGATGTCAGTAGAACCTCTGCGGGGTATATACAAGTGTCAGTAGCTGGCTGAGCAGTTAGTAACATTTGGTGATTTATTCAGTGTGGATCTATAGATTGTTGCGGATTAGGGGAAATGGTTATTGTGTTAACTACTGCGGTACCGTAATAAGGTAGCATTTTACCATTACGGACAATTAATTGTCCATTCATATGGACAATTTTAACTTGAATAGTTGTATGAGTGTATCTTTCTTGATTTCAGATTTTTATTTGTGACTAAATAAATTTGATAATTAGCGACTTCATTGGTGTCTGTATTTTGTTTCCACTGTATAATATGACGATCCGTAAGGCCGTCATAACAATATTAATAATTATTATTTTTATAAATTATAATATAAATACTACTATTGTATATTATAGTTTTAAATAAAAAGACAATTACAATATTTGAAAATACCTGCATCATAATCAGCGATGAGAGTTTTCCAGAAATTAGAGGAGTCTGTCAGTAACTTCTACCCCCATTGCGAAGTACGAAGTCAACCGACTGCGCATGAATACTTGAGCAGCTAAATACTAAAATCTATGTTTCACGTTGCACTATAGTTTATGTTTAGTAATAATAATTTCACACTTAATTATAAATAACTGACTGTCTTCTTAATAATACCAATGTGTCGTGTGATGACATAAGGTAATTCCATATTCCCGGCTATACTTCTTTGAATTCTGTGTAATCGAAGACAGGCAAGTAGCAAGTTAAGGAACCCATATGGTAACTAGTACTGAGTAAAAGAAAAAGAAGAATTTTCTGCAAGAACGACTTTATATCAAATGACGTCTGTCAGCATGTATCAGCGTGTATTAGCAGCCAAACGACAGTACCTCAGGTGTGGTGAAGAATATCAATTCCACACACACACATACACACACACAGGCACACATATTCCGTTGGGATATAACTTATTTACCCAGCGTCACAATTCTCACACGTGTCGTTGCGCTACACATTCAGTACACCTGTCTTAGTGTGGAAGTCTTGAGAGACACTGCCACTTCAACGCTTACGGCTTTGCTGTAACTCGTGTATCAGTGCTCATGATGCTGCGTTATATTCGTAACTAGCTTATTTCAGTAGTAAACTAAAAACCAAAAACCGTTGTCACCTAACCTCACAAATGAAAACAACACGTATTTTCGCTTTGCATTAGGTAATAGGACAATTCACAATTAGTAAAATTCTTCTTTTCCACATCGTAATATATCGATACAATCGCATATTGTATAAAACATCAAAAATGTACTGCAGGAATGGATAAACGTACAGTTCCGATGCCGCTAAATAGCTTTTGTTTATTTATTTGTTACTATGGTAATTAATTCTGGTCTCCATGGTGTTTTTGACATCTTTAATAGTAGTATTTTATATATTTCATTACTTATTCATTGCATCATCAGAAATGCGTATAAACATAAATTTTATAATCGTGTAAGACAATTTCAAAACATATAGATGTATCTGTATACAAAATTACAAAACATATCGATACAATCGCATATTAAAAACATTAAAAACTGAAGGAACGGATAAAGGTACAGTTCCGATGCCGCTAAATATCAGTTGTTTATTTACTTGTTATTATGCTAATTAATTCTGGTCTCTATGGTGTTATTGACATCTTCATACGCGTCAACGATAAAGCAAAATTAAAAGAGCCTAAATCGTGCAAACGGGGCAAAATATCAATTCCAAGTTAGACAGTATTTTTGGCCTTGTGTCAAAGGTTACCTGTGAAAAATTTAGTGGTAATCGGTGTGTAACGGTGTGGATTTGTATTCAATACCCATAAATCCGCAGACTTTGAGTTTTATATAATATATACTAGATAACACGTGTTTTTTATCGAACGGTTGTAATTATTTGGTTTCTAGAAATAAATGTTATAAGTGCATGGCAAGCAAAAAATTACTTACATTATACACACAGTATTTTGCACTTGTGCCTTGCTAAACTAGGAAAATATGCTTACAGTACTGCAATTCTGTTTGCTCTGGTGTCTGTTGCCAGTAACTACAACATGAAGTATTCTATTTACAGATCTGTACAATTACATTTTTGCATCAGTAGAACCTACGTATTTGAGCAACGTAAATAAAAGCGAATTGGTCATCAGCATCAGGTTTAATGATTGCGTGTTTTATTAATCAACTCACAAAAAACGTTTATCTTGTTTACAACAGATCTTTGTTTTAAGTCTGTAGAGATCAGAATGTAGCATTCCAGAAATTTACTCAATAAAATATCATCAGTATTACAACTATTTTGTTAAAGATTTTTATCAACATGTTTTTGTGATGTTTGTTCTTATGTATTTCCAAATATTCTCATCATTTTCCAATAGAAAAGTAACGATTAGGTATATGAAGGCGGGTCGTAAATAAGAACTCTCTACTGAGATAATATAGTGTTTTATTGAGGAATTGAGATTACAGTGTAATATAGTGTGATTTAGTGTGATATTGAGAGTTTACAGTATTTAGGAAACTTTCGCCGTTTTTGAGCAGAAATAATGTGTAAATTAATATAGTAACACTGTTCACACAATTATTTACTAAACTATCAAGGGTTAATGGGTAATACCCAGATAAGTCACATGTAGGCCTATAGTCTTCTCCTCTTAAGTGGTTTTACGCAACAACAGATAAAAATGAATTTTTTCTTTCATGACTGCAAACATGTGTTATTACATTTTACTATCACTCTGTACCACAAACGATCTTTTTTTCCTTTTTATTATTTTTTTTTTATTTGAAAAGCATTCATTTGTTTATTTATTCATTAATTCATTAGTCAGGTATTTTTAACACTGTTACTATCTCATAAAGTAACAACGCGCCTCAATGGATAGATTTTTGTCAGCATTTAATGCTTTTCCTGTCAAGCCATCCTAATTTTTTAGATGTATAGATGTTATCAACACAGATGTTTCTTTGGCATAACAGTTGCAATTACTCAAACTTCAGCTTTCCGGTACGTCTGCTTGCAAATATTTAAATTGCGCTAATTGAACTAATACGCACAGAGTAAAAATTGGGGGTGGTGGAGTTTAGGTATAATTTTAAGTACAGTAAACTAGTTTAATATGTGTTCATTGAACGCTGTTCAAAACTATAAAAAAATCACAGTGTGTCGATAGACAGTGACATTATAGAAACGTGGTATACATAAAAGATTACAGCGTAAATATTGTACAATTAGATTTTTGTTACTATTAGTAGTTGCTTTATTTGATGCCTTAGTAAAATAATATTGTAAAAATACGCTGTAAAGTTTTTCTGTACTCATCCATGTTCCAGCAACATACAGCATGTTGAGTATACTGCTCATTGCCATGGGGGTTGAAATATCTCAAGCAAGCAAAAAAAAGAACATTTTCACAGAACATTTTAATTATAATAATTTAGTCATTAAAATAATAATTATATACGCTTATTTGAAACCGTGACTGTCAGCTTAGTTAGCATCTTATATTTTTAAAAGAATCTAAAATGAATTTAACACCAAAACTCAATTCTGTGTTATAGAGCCAAATGTTTTAAAACTGCACTACAACGAACAGCATAACACAATTAAATTTTAGTAATTTGCAAACGCACTGAATTGTTTCGATGTATCTACTTAATCAGCATCGATAAACTGTACACAATAATTAAACATAACTATGGCTTGAATTCAATATATCGATTAATTATGTTTTAATTACCAACAGCATAATTAATTGCTCAATTTGATTCTAATTTTCTGTGGAACAACGCTATAATGGAAATTATTCCAAAACAGCTGTTTTACATAAAACGACATTAGTTGTTACAATTTGCTGGTTATATGAATTCAAATGTGCAGGCTGTCAATACTCGTATTTAGGAGTGTCTTTATTAGCTGTTGCTACTACGATGTGAATATTTGTTTATCTCAGCTACCCAGCCACTTAGTAACAATTGATTTCAAATAGTTGCTTCCATTAAAAACAATACTATTGTGGTTAACGGATTATGCTTTTAAAAACTGGTTTTATTACAATCTTCGTTACTTTTGTTACGCAACAATAGATTTCCAAATCCACTAGTAAAAAGTAAAACATATGCCATTTAGATTAACACCATTTCTACCAATCTGATTATTTTCTGCACATGAAGTTCACTGCACTATCAAACATGAACAAAACTAAATAAATTTATGACTAATATTGTTATGTAAGACGATGAAACTTGATACTAACAAATATTGTATAATAAAAATTTGTTAAATCCTGTCTCGTTACAAGCCACAATTTTGAAAATCTTTGCTTTACGCGAAACTATTTATTACTCAAACTTTACAAATTAGATTTCAGTTAAGAGCTTTTATATTTGTTTATGATGTGTTTAGTTACTTCTTTTTTTGAGTTTTAATCAGACTAATCTCATTTTGATGTTTAATTTATTGATAGGGTTTAAAATGTAGAGTTTTATTTAAATTTAATTTCAGTAATTAAGTATATATTATTGTTAAGGATTTTGGAAAAATTTTAATATTAACTAATATAACAATTTATACATTATTTTACTAACACTATATCACTATATATTGTGTGTATTGCAATAGGTGGCATATGCATGAAATAGTAATTTAACTCTATGCACATGAGGACATAATAAGGTTACTACAAAGCTCTTATCGGAACATAAGATTTGTAATGGGTAAAGGAAAAGTTTGAATGTGTGAATAGAAGTGTAAGACAAGTGTACCATTTGTCAGTCACATTTTTTATTATGTACAGTAACCAGATGATAACAGAATAACATCGTGCCACGAAGGATCGAAACAATTGAATGCTACTTTTTGAACATACTGTTATTTGCGGGTGATCTAGTACTGACCTCACCAATTGCGAACAAATATATTATTTAGGTAAATAGTGACAGACTGCTGTGGTGTATCAGCGGAAACGACAACAGAGGGAGAAAAAGGCGGTTTGAGCAAAAATATCTGAAACAATAATCCCATTAGCAAGTTTCTCAATTTCATTATCTTGGCTTGATGTCAAAAATGAGTATGATAAGGATCTTGTTTACGAAATTAATTTGTATCAAGCCACATGTAGAGCAAAGAATTATTTGGAAATGAAAAACTACACTGGAAATGTCGTAGCTTATAAAATTATATTATAACACTTTGTCTTTACCTGTAGTTCTGTAAAAGAGTGAAACATTGACATCGACAGAGCAATAAAACAGAGACTTCGAATATCAGAGATGAAATTTCTCAAAAAAATTAAAGATAATAGCCGGTGGTTTACATAAAGTGAACCACAGATTCAAAGCTTTTGCATGTTGCATACTTGTAAATTATTATTAACTAAGCATAAATGTATATAATCGCTGTCCCAGAACGTAACAAATTTTTACTAAATCTCTACCCATAAACCATAGATAGACTGATAAAAACTTACAAATCTTGTTCCTAAATTTTACTGAAATACGTTAATTACTGTATTGAAAGGATACGTAAAATTGTAATTACAGCCCTAATATCATATTTCATCAAACATGAGAGACACAGCAGCTGCTTCGGAGTCACATGATACTAACATTTCCTTCTTTCAGCACATGTGTCACCCCGTCATTTGCTTTACTGTGATTTGCCTCTGCTAATTTTGTAATAATTTTTTTCAAAAGTATTCATCTGTGTAAACTAAACTATTAAAGCACCACCTTTAAATTTTAGTTTCCAATCTTAATATATGGCTCCATTTATAATTTTATTTTTGAAATGTAATATACGTCACAATTTTGCACAACCTTTAGAATAATTTTTGTATAAGACAAATTAATAATATTTACAGGAAAGGGATAATTTCTTATTCAATTTATTTTATTTTATTAAAAATGTATGTACATAAATAAGATTGAAATTTTAGCATTACATAAACAAAACTTTACTTTGTATCTTTAGTGACTGAAAGACAGTTTTGCGTTTATGAAATTGTGTCCAGTCCGTTTGCGAAGAAGCAGACAACTGGGATCACACATACCGAATTCATCCACACCTAGTTTGTTATTAGACACTAACAAACTGTATGTTTAGAGTAATGAACTATGAAGTACCCAAAAAACAGCGGAAATTAGTAGCGAGGTGTTGCTGGTAAGCCTATTGGTATTATGTTGTATCCTATTGGTGTTTGGCAATCACTGTGGCTATTTAGACCTCCAATACTGATCCCCTGAATATAGGAACTGACAGACACCGATCTGCTATATTCATTCTGGTTTCTCATCCAAAATATTTGTCTGCTGCCTAATGATTTTCTGCTTTGATATATCAGAATCATAATCATGACTATACTGGCCACTATAATAGTCATAAAAGTCAAATTCATGATGCGTAGTAAGGAAACTCTTGACTGAAAAGATTGGGTGACGAAATCTGAGTGTTAGAACCGATATTATTTTCTATTGATTCTAATGTATGTTTTCATTCTATCAGAATCAGTTCCTAGGCCTGTTACCCATCTCTAAGAATTTATATTCAACATGCATGTCATCAACTGTATTTTTAGAAACCATCAATGGTTCCAAAGTTCAAAGTCTCATTTTATTCATGAGTGAATCATGACCATAATAATACACAATATTACCGTAAACTAACATAATA
Source organism: Magicicada septendecula (assembly GCA_034769895.1). Taxonomy (NCBI): domain Eukaryota; kingdom Metazoa; phylum Arthropoda; class Insecta; order Hemiptera; family Cicadidae; genus Magicicada; species Magicicada septendecula. Next base: position 116,451,837 of record CM068374.1, on the reverse strand, counting down.
ATACAGATACTCAACTTTGACTAAGAACTTTATAAGCAATCCTTCTATTCTTATAAATACAGTTCTTGTCATTTACGTGCCGGTAAAAAGTAAATATGTTGTGATTTAGAAAACTAATAATTTGGCCTGTTATGTGGAGTCAAAGGATGCACCCTAAGAGATCACATAAGAAATGCAGACATAAGGCAAAAGCTGATTCTATACTCCATAAACGATAAAAACGTTAGTTGATTAGCGCCAAAGTGCACTTGTAATTATGGCATGTTTCATGACAATTATTTACTAAATTCCACAACATGCTTCCGGCTATATATCACAAAGATGTATTTTTGACAAAAGTATGGTCTTAAGAAAATAATATCGGTAGCCAAAACATATTTTTAACGAAAAACGAAACAATGAGTAACAACTCACTTAAAAAATATTAATGTTGTAAAGGTTATGTAAAAATTATTTTTATGTAACTAATACTGAAACTCTTTCTCAGTAACTGATTGTTCAGTAAAACTTTTCCACTTATTCATAAAATAAAATAATTGTGAACACACAAATCCTGAAGATAATTGTTCCACTGGTGTAACGTTTGTGCATAATCTCCTGTATGATTTGAATTAAAAGGAATAAACAAAGGGAAATACAAAAACAATAAAAAGATAAATTCAAAATAAAATATAAAATCTATATTTTCTTTTATTATGAAGGTTTTAATAGCTATAATTTTTACGTTACCTCGTTATTTGAATTCATATAATTTTAAATAATGAGTACCGTAAATCACAATACTCCAACATGGTTCTGTCGTGATCGATTAAGACTACTGGACATAGCTACTTTTCTGCGTCAGTTGCTCCTGTAGAGGTTTCTTAAAATTCAAAGTATGCCTTAAGTTAATCGTCGAAACTATCATATCCAAATGAACATTGATTTTAATAGCTGACTATGTAGCTATCCTGCTGATATGTAAATATGTTCTTCTATGTTATAAAGGAAAAGGTCCTTACATGGAGTAATATAGGCGAAAGGCTGGGCAAGAAATTAAAACTGTCTATAGTCTAGCATTGTATGGGTCCGAGATCCTGACTGTTAACAAAAGGGGTAGTGTACACTGCCGTTTGGGATACGGTGCTGGAAATGGAAGGTGAAAATATTTTGGGTGAATAAATAAGACAACGAAAATGCTCTTAGGCCACTGATGGTAACAAAAATGAATTTTAAGCGTTACTGAACGGAAGAAGATTTCAAGTACAGAATTTGAAACGTGTTAAACGGGGAGAGAGGAACTTGAGAGGGTACATTTTGATGCATCCTTTCTTTCATAGAGAAAAGGTGAAAGAAGGAACACGAAGAATAAAATAATGGAACAAATTATGCTTGGTATGATGAAGCTAGTGGAAGCAGTGAGTTACCGCGATTAAAGAAATTAAATGACCAAATTAAGCTCTGAGACAACACAGCTCCACTAGGATTTAATTTCATTAACTATAAAGTGCTTCATCAGACTTGTGGGTATTGAAATAAATGGAATTAGTTACAAATGTGATTCTCTTGTCAGCTCACAGAATTTCTATTTGTATAATGTAACATATTTCACTCTAACAGGACGTTTGCTTGTTTTTAAAACTGATAGAGTATTTCGACTGCATAAGCGTGGCCTTTGCTACTTGTAAATCTGTACATTCTGCACGTACCTTCCGTACAATTTACGCATAATTCATTAAGTTTAGAAACTTTTGTTATGGTCGGTTTCAAAATCCTAAAGTTCTGATATCACAGTTGCTCTGGATTTACAAAACTGTTTAAGATAATCAATGTTACTTTAAAAATCTTTCCTTCCGTCGTCTCAGCAGTCGAAAGTTTCTGTTGTTTGCCCGTCTGTACCTTCAGCAACCACAGCTGGCGGTAAATGATTCGCTTCACCGGTATCTACCTGCGTGCGGTGATTATTTTATACATATTTAATATGAGTCTTAAAAAATAAATATAAATCCATTCATAAAACAGAAAATACCTTTTTATGGCTAAAACATATTTTTGGTAAAGTCGAAACAGTAACAATATAAATTGTTCAAGTAAGAGTCAATTTACGATTCAAAATTTAGATGGATACTTCAAATATTTAAGCCCAGATATCTTGAGACATACATATTGATCTGTTTGTATACAAAAAAGATACAAGTCACCCTTGCGGCTTTGTAACAAAACTTCAAATAAAAGAAAATAATACGAAATAATAAATAATTTGTGGAATAAAATATTAACCTACTGCAATCAAGAGATTAACATATTTGGGTTAAAATAGAATTTATGATTACCTTTAATTTGGGTTCCACTCTACTTGTGCATCATTTTAATTAAATTAAGGCTATAATGTTGTTTTGCTTTCTGTGTACCAATAATGAGTGAAAATAACGAACTTCGATTTATGTGATTATCAACAACTAATTAACGTCAGTATTTTAATTATTAATATATCACGTATAGCTCTGCCATCGCTTTATTAAACTTGAGTCGACATTGTCACTCAACAAAGGGTATGATGAATAAAGTTATAAATTATGTGATCACCGATTATTATTATTAAGCAGCTAACAGTTTATTACGTATTTTCATAGTTGTTCAAGTTCAATTATGAAACAACAAATTCCGATAATTACTACGATGTAAAAAGTTAATTTCGTGTTCTTTCTATGTTCGAGTGCTTTCAATATATATTGATTTCACGTTATTCATTGGTAGCCCACTTTCAATTAAAATCTATAAAATTTCATGAACTCGGTTAAGTGTTTTTATAACGTAAATGTAATAGACAGTACACAGTATAATTAGTTATTGTAAGAGAAACAGAAGAGGCTGTTGCAGTGCGACTTGAAATAAAAGTACGAAGAGGAGGAGAACGAGACGGTAAAGCAGCAGCAAAAGTGGTGAAAAGTTCTAAATAGTGAAATAGCGACTCGTCATCCGTACATTTTATTGTGGTTCACACAAAAGGTAAAAGAACTAACAAAAAGGTGAAAACCGGGAGACTTTTAAACAACTTTAGCATGAAGACTGCGAAATCGAAAATGTGATACCAAAATTATACATTGGCATGTAAGAATAGCTTAGTATACTCCAGAGATATGCATACAAATCTTATAAATAAAAATAGCACATAGTGCAAGAAACACGGATATATAATCATAAACCGTTTCTGTCTCAATAAATAGCTATAATTTTATTGACTTAAAATACTATTTTAAAGCATGGTGAGAATAATAATTGATAGGAAATAGGAAATAAATGCAAGTCAGAGGTTCCTCAATATCCTGTAGTAGGATTTCTACGTCAGAATCGGGAACTGATACCAGAATTAGCCAAAACTAACAAATACAGTCAGCCTAATATAATATGAGAAACTCGCAAGAAAATAATCACCCTCAAGCCAAATGAAGCGTTACTGGATACAGACGTATGTACTACACACGGCAGTCTGGATCTGGCACCGACATTGTCAGAAACAGTAAATCTTAAAAAAAAAAGTTTAGGAAGAAAAAGATAAATGAAGAAAAAGTTTGTGTTCCTCTTGCCCAGAAAAATATATAGGAGAGCAGTGACATGTTTGGGGTACCATTTTTTATCACAGTTTGATAATTAAAGAGCATATCAAATAAAGAACTGTGAAAGTCGAAAGGAGGCAGCTTGATTGCCGACGACATAGTAAAGTGATAACATAATAATAATTATGATAATAATAATAATAATAATAATAATATTCTATTTTACATATTTTAGTTTTTGTGAGTTATAATTTTGCAACGATGCGAAATATATATTTTGGAATATACAGGAAAGTGTCTAAGTGGTTGTAATTCAAGGCTTTTTATCAAAGTCTCCTTAAGAAAAACTTTTGTATCGAACGTTTTTTGATAACTGCATTTTTCTATAACTCTTTAAGAACTTATTGATTTTCCTCAAATCCGAGTACATTTTTGTGCGTATTTATATTTTTCGTTGTCGATGTGATATATTGAACTTCCCAAACCGTCATTCATCATTGTCAGTTATAGAATCTGCTGAACTTTCTCATATACTGTTATCTGATTATCTCAGTCAGTCTTTGTTCAATTTGTTTCGTAGACGTGCGCAAGTATGCAAGTATCCAGGTCTGCAGAAAGGAAACAATTTATCAAACTCCATACTTATATTTACCAAAATTTATGGTCGTTGAGGTGTAAAAAAAACTGAAACGAAAATCGGACTAAATGTAAATAATAACAGAATTAAATACATGCTCATTTGTAGCTCAGAAAGGATGAAAAATTTACGCATAAGTGATCAATTTATTTCATGCAGTTAGTTAAATTCAGATACCTGGATAACATAATAGATTGTAAAGAGTCCATAAACACGACGATACATGACAAGATAAAAATAGGAAATAGGGCATATATCCAATAGTAGACTATTAAGAAGCAGACTCATTAGTCGTATCACAATAATACAAATTTATATGAAACTTATCAGACCGGTTTTACTTATGGAGACGACACTTTGACATTAACAAGAAATGAACAAGAAACACTAAAATTTTTGAAAGAAATTTGTAAGATGTGTTTATGTCCCGGTTAAAGAAGATGATGAATGGATAATAAGAAATAACCAGGAGATAGACGATTTCTTGAAGGAGGAGGACATTATAAGATTCGTAAATGCTCTACCAATACGATGGCTAAGTCACCTAGAACGGATGGATGATCAGCGTATGCCAAAGACAATCCTGACGGCACAAGTCTATAAAAGCAGAAAGAGGAGCCGACCTAGGGTAAGATGGTTAGACGATGTGCTGGAAGAGCTAAGAATAATTTATGAGAGGGGTTACGCTGAGAGAGCAACGGATAGGAGACATTGGAAAAGATTGGTGTTGGAAGCCAGGACTCATGTTGGCCTTTAGCGCTAAAGAAAAAAGGAGAAGATTTACCAAAAATTATTGTCGCTTCTATATATCTATTACCAACTTACTATTCGTGTCTTAATGTGCTTTATATAATTGCCTTGTGAAGGCTAGCTCATATAGTTTCACGGTACCCAAACAAGCTTAGACACATATTGCTTTTGCTCTATTTGTCTGACACGACAATTAAACGATCGGGATAATGACGTTTAATTACTGACTGGGATAAATGAAAATATCGAGACTCAACTGTAGCGCATTAATTACACTTTACGATGGTATACGCTATCATTAATCTGTCAGACACTATTACACTGCAATGTACTGTCAACGTTGATGAAGTGATGTTGTAATCAACGTCGTATAATCGAGGAAACGTTTATTACAGCAAAACACATTACCTGTAATGAACACGATCACTAATTATGAAACAATTTTATTACCTGTCACTTACCGACTGAAGTTGACATTTATGTTCCACCAAATACTAACAATCTGTTACACAACTAGTTAAATATTTTTAAATAAAATCTAATCTTACAAAAAATACATCAGTGTTTATTTTATTATTATTTGTAAAAATATAAGAACTTAGAATATTGAAAGATTTAACGTTAAAACTTGAAACTTAAAAGACTCAATTTAATGACTATTATAGCCTTTCAGTAGTCTAGTCTTATTACACATTTAACGCCAATAAAAACAATTAAACGATTTGCTTGACGTAAACAATACGGTAATGTTAATTGAATTGTCTTTTTTAAAAATGATTCAACAAAATTTCCTAACGTAAGCGAATGTTTATAATTTCAACACTTAAGACCTATACAGCACAAGGCAACTAAGTGCAGAAAAGTTGTGGGGTTTTGGTTTAAATGAGGCATACTGCAATACTGTTTAAATTACACTTACTGCAATCGGTTGCACGTACTGTAATCGATTGGAAGACAGTTGCAAGCAATGCAACTGGCCGTGCAACTATTAGTTTCACCTGCTCTATGTGGGGCATTGATTCAAGTTTATCCTATTAAACTATGCAACCGATTGCATGGAATTCGCCAGTGCATTCATTCTGTGGACGACGAAAAAATATCTGACATGGAACCGAAAGAGTATATACAATTTTGTACAAACCAGCCAAATTCTCGATAATCAAAAGAAGGATTTTACTGGAAGAAAAGCCAAAATAAAATTTTTGTCTAAATTTCACTCTGTGACACCATATAGAACGAAAGTTGTTGCATGCCAAAATTTCGATATATGGACATTAACAAAGACATTTCATCACACGAAACCGTTTTAATTCTCTTAAAATTTATTAAAAATATCGTTTCAGATTTATGTCTACAACTGTCCTGAAACTTCGAGGAACACTGTGGTGAAAGAATTTTTTTATCGGATCAGTTTTTTCTTAGATTATCCTGGGCAACGAAACAAACAAACGTTACCTCTTCATGATAGTAATATAGACAACACGCTTACTCTGCAACTGATTGCAAAGCAGGTGCAGTCTGTTTTTACTACACTGCAACTAGTTTCACGTAAGCTTGAAATCAGTTGCATGCAGTCAGTTTCGTAGTGTAATAGAGGCCTAATATATATTTGCACTATTGAAAAATGATTATGTAAAATAATAGACGCCAATAGGTTACTACTCGGTTTATGGAAATGACTGCTCAAAGACAAAATCATTTAACTACATATCAAGCTAATAAAGGACACTAAAATGTTTATTAGAATTTTAGCTATAAAAACGTTTTTAGTGAAGAAAATATTAATATATTAAATAAATAAGCCTGAGAACACGTTTATATTTTGATGAGTTTACCCGTATTTAGAATCAGAAGGCACTTCCAAATTTTAATACTTTTTAAAAAGGCATATTTAAAATAATATTCTTCCATGCTGACAGCACTTAAAATATTTTAGCTCGCAGTCTACGTAGCCGTAGTATCAGACGTTACCTTATTACTGACCTATCTGAAAATGCTCAGGTGATAATTAATAATAGGATTAATAAATCTATGTTGCATATGGTGAATGGTGCATTACGTTATACGTAACACAATGGCTTAGTGATTCTTGTTGATAATGTTACAACGATCGCACAGGTTATTACCTTCAAAGAGTGGAAGAAGGTAATTGAGCACCAGAAAAAACGGTAATCATAACACTAATAAGAGTTTTGACGTAGAATACGTCTTACCTTTCAGGCCAGCGATAGACACCCCCAACCAGAAAATCGAGCGTTACGTTTTCACGTCACGTTTGAAATTGAAATATTATCTAAACGACAAAAGATTCACGCTTATATAAGGTACCATTCGACAGATAAAGGAACAAAGATAATAAATAGCACAATATTAGCGGGCTATTGCATCATCCATTGCAATTGAATCATCAGCGCGGGGTGAGCGGGGGGGATATAGAAATGTTTTGCGCCGCTCGGCGCGCACTAAAATTAGTATTTCTCCGGTTTCCGTTGCGATAGAACGTTGAGTGAGGTGTCATTAAAATTGTCTCATCGAGTACTATGTACATAGTGTACCGTAATAGCGGTGATATTATTAAGAGGTTTGAATAATCGTAATTCAAGTTGTAAAAATCGTGTATTCGGACAAAATGTCGCGGATGCTAAACGTGCTCAAAAGTATCGTAAACGCATACACGAGAGTAGAAAAAATCATGGGGAATTCAAAAAACCTAAAATAACCAATGCCGAACGTCAGAGGGTTTACCGACAACGCTTAAAAGACAAGGAAATAAATACTGAAGTCGAGTTGGATGAGGAAGAGCGCCCGACTTTGCAAGTGTATCAGCCGATCGAATTCAGCAAAACGTGGCAGTTAGCTACAAAGCACATCCACAAAACATTCTTTAATAACGAATTTGGACACGCGTGTGACGTTTGTGACAGACTGTGGTTCCAGGTGGACGTAAAGATAGTGGCTGTTAAAGTGATGCCGTTGCAACACCATAGAAACCAGAATTAATTACAATAGTAACAAGTAAATAAACAAATGATATTTAGCGGCATCGGAACTATACCTTTATCCGTCCCTTCAGTTTTTAATGTTTTTGCTATGAGACTGTATTGATATATTTTGTAATTTTTTATACAGATACGTCTATATATTTTGTAATTGTCTTAAGCGATTATAAAATGTATGTTTAGACGTATTTCTGATGATGCAATGAATACGTAATGAAATATATTAAATACTACTAATAAAGATGTCAACAAGACCAGAATTAATTACCATAGTAACAAGTAAATAAACAAAAGCTATTTAGCGGCATCGGAACTGTACATTTATCCATTCCTGCAGTATATTTTTGATGTTTTATATAATATGCGATTGTATCGACACATTACAATGTGGAAAGTGTACTAATTGTAAATTGTCCTATTGCTTAATGCAAAGCAATTATGAGGTACCATTCGACAGATAAAGGAACAAAGATAATAAATAGCACAATATAGGCGGGCTATTGCATCATTCAGCGCGGGATGAGCGGGGGGAGAAATAGAAATAGAAATGTTTTGCGCCGCTCGGCGCGCACTAAAATTAGTATTTCTCCGGTTTCCGATGCGATAGAACCACCATCGATTTTACTTTCACAAGAAACATCAGCGTTGATATGTTACCTTATATCAGCTACTTCTCCTATCATAGGCCCATTATAAATAAAGTCTTGCTTGAACCAACTAATTAACTTGTGTGATGATTTTGAAAATAAAATTTTGTACTTTGTAAAACTAAATATGGGTTTGTTCATTTTATTTATAACACATTAGCAACCCTAAAGCACACAGACGTATTCTACGTTCTGAAGATGTGCGGCCGTGGCTCCAACACAGCTACCGCCAACTTTTAATGATGAAAGGGAATGCTGTACAAACTTCTTTAACTTATTCAATCACAATAAATCACATTGTTACTATAAATAACGCCACTCGGTTACTAATGCTCATACAAAGTAAGTAACAATTAATTCTTTAAAGTAAATGCCGCTATCAAGTAACGTACACTGAAACGCTAAACTGAAACGAGAAAACCGCTATCAAAACAGCTATTTATACTCAACCAAGGTCGTATGCACATATTTATTTATATTTCTCGCGGACACGTTAAGAAATTGTTCTATAATGATCCCGATAAGGCCTGAAGAATAATCGGGCAGTCGACAACGCCGAGAAACCAACAGGATATTGGAAACCACGACGTTTAGCCGGCTTACCAACGCAAATCATGTACAAACCTGCAACGAAAGTTGCATATATCACCGGCGTAAAGTTCTTTACATTTGTTCAGCACAATTTACTACTCTCAGCGTACTATTACTTTTTATATTAATATTATTAATAATTGATCAACAACAACAACAACTACTACTACTACTACTACTACTACTACTACTACTACTACCACCACCACCACCACCACTACTACTACTACTCCACGGCGCTAGAGCTCATGAAGAACCCTGGCCTCCATTCCTCTCTATCCTGTGTGACTCTTCGTCAAGTTCTGACAACCAGTCTTCTCAAGTCTTCATCTACATTGTTCACCCATCTTTTCTCCAATGAATACGTTCTTACTGCCCTATCCTCTGTCATTCTTTGTACGTGACCTGCCCACCTATTTCTACCTTGTTTTATTACTGTGACGATGTACGGTTCCTTGTGTAGATCGTACAATTCGGCATTTGTCCTCATACGCCATATTCCGGCATCGAGTACACCTCCATATAGCCTCCTCAGAATCTTTCTTTCTCATCTTCTGATCATATCTTCCTGAGCTGAGGTCATGGTCCACTCTTCTGATACATACAATACTAATGGTCGCAATAGGTTTTGTAAATCTGGACCTCCGAGGTTCTATAAATGTTTCTGGGCTTTAGGATAGGCAGCAAAGAAAAGTAGCACTTATTTTCTATGGCTAGTTTGTCTTGAATTTCTATTGCTATTTGCTTTGCTTTTTGACGTCAAGAGAGACTCAAGATAACTAAAACTATCTACCCTCCCAAACCGACTGCCATTAACTTTAATTTTAAGATTCTTTCTTTTGGACTTCATAAGAATGTTGTGTTTTTTGGCTGCTCCAGAGAGGTTTACGCCTCTTTCAGTGCATATTTGTTTCTTATCACTAGAACAACATCGTCAGCATCTAATCTATCTTTACCTTTTTAAATAGCAATCATGCAGATCACACTAAATTAACGTTCAACGTTTTTAGGCCTAGATAAAGAACTGAATAGTAAAGACCTGACAATAAATTCTACATAACATATTATAAGAAAATGTAAACCGATGATTAAAAAGTATTATTAAAACCACACAGGTGCCATATAAATACGTAATTCTGGAAATATTTTAAAAACAAAATTCTGATATTAAAAAAAATCTCACTTTCTGATTGAAAGTGTACACCTACTGTAACAAATTTACTCTCAATACAAAAATTTTGAAACCAGAGGTATAGTGAGATAATAAATCAATGTCGAAAATTTACACGCTTATGGAAAGTGATCAGATGTAGCATGAAAATGAAAATAGCTTTATTTATTCCGCAATTTCATCTATAACGCTTGGTTACCAAATTGTGTTTACTGATCTACTAAATTATTACTTCAGGATTAAATACTCTTTCAAAAATGAAAGTATTTAGTCTACTACGTTCTGATATTTAATGTTAAAAATCTGTAAAAATATGAGTTTCATATAATTCAAATATTGCAACGTTGTGTCTTTTGCAACGGGAATAAAGTGACAACGCGTGTGATCAACACCACTTGAGTTTATAACAATTAATTACCTCTTGCTTTGATAGTAACATGGAATAGTTTGAAACAATGAAGTGTTTAGAACAACTCATGTGTTGTAGTAGTTGTCTCGGAGTTTGAATGTTCACCAAACACAAGACAATGATGCTCCAGGGCTTTACTCACTCGCTTTATAAACTTTAGTATGTTGGTATTTTCTAGACACTGTCTACTTAATCACGAATATATAATACTTAATGAGGAGAGGCTGATGTTATAAAAACTGGGAACAATCAGCAGTCTGGTGTTATGTGAAATGGAACAGTGTTTCTGTTCATGTGTTAGTGTACACAGTCGTTATATAAATTCGTTCTAAGGCACTTCTGGATGCCTTATTCAAGGACACCTTTTACGGGTTATGTAATTTGCACAAAAATTATCTTCAGTCATTTACAGACCTGGGAGTCTAAAGTGACAAATTTTTATTGCCATTTTTGGAACCAATAAAACGTTTCCATACAGGAAAAACTTTGTCACCCTACCACACAGGATCTAATTATTTAAAATATGTACTTTATATTAATGCACTTCCTTGAAAAAGCTATTTACAATAATCCTTCTGTAGGCCTATATAAGGGTCAGAACATTCCTGCTGGCACCATAAAATAGTGCATTAAATGGTTACTTAAAAGTAGCTAAATCATGTACCTAAAACGGTAAAAACAATGACAATAACAGCATTAGGTCTTAGAATTACTTTTAATTTTAATTTTCACACTCTTAATAAAACAAAGACAAGCGCATAAAAGATTTAAGGAGCATACACGAAAAAATACGATGTGAGTAAAACGTTTGACACAAGGTTTTGAAAACATATAATTATTTAAACTGTTATTTTGGACGCAACAGTAGTTGTACCGTACTCGCATTCTGTGCGTTTGTGTGTGTGTGTGTGTGTGTGAGCGTGCGCGCGCGCGCGCGCGTGTCTAGTCGCCGACGTGCTGCATTTAAATTGTACATCGTTAATGCAACGCCATTGAAAATACCATTGTCTCCGAGTGTGCGGACAGGTTTAAGTGTTTATGTTTGTCAGCGCGCACGCGCGCGTGTGTGTGTGTGCATTGCAAACGAGGACTTCAAAATGATGCTTGACTGTCGTTTTGTCTACTAAAAAATTCAAGGACGGTTACAAAGTCGTAATTCCACACAAAGACGAATAATTAAATGCTATAGACGCACGAAGAGCGATTAAACATTCATTACAAAAATTAACGACGCTGGCAAGAAAGACTGCTTAAATGTCTTTCATCTACTCTTCGCTTTTATGGAACAGTATATGCAGCGTGCAGACAAAAGACCGCACATTTTTCCTTCCTTAAAACATTATTTTAGCTTTTTCACTGTTATGAAGTGCCTGATTCTTTATTCAGGACATGATGAGTCCACAGTTCTCCTGTCTTCATTAAAAACGAGAATAATGCATTCTAGCTTTACTTTAAAATTTTATCGCGGTTTAAACAATAACACATATTTTATACTAACAACACATATTTTAACATATAACACACACACGCTTATACTCTTTGCGTTGGCAGTTAAGTAATGGCGGAATTAATTACCAACGTTTTTCTTTCTAAGCAACTCCATAATATTACTGTGTGACAAATCTAAAGGTTCTCTGAGTTTCAGTGTGGAGATGTGTGGAATATAACACTAACACCGCCGAGAACAAAACAGTCACAAGTTTTGCTTACTGCTTTTTTGCAGCTGACAATTAAACAGTCCTTTCTAAATATATATTTGCCGCTGCCACATTATTAATAAAATAATGTATAAAGTCTCCAGGCCTAAATCACTGAAATTATTTAAATCATTTAATTTAAAATATTAAACAGATTTATTACGGTAATCAAACGCTCGTGCCGTTCCTCGTATTGGGACATAGACACTAACTCAGGTCTGACATCAGTGTTTCCGTTTATACAGAAGGTTAAGCTATTAATCCAGCTTAGAAAATCCCCAAGTCCTTAGAATATATAAGCCAAATTATACTAGACCAATAAATTGTGTTCTTCCTATCCGGCCTTCGTAAAATAGCAAAAATCGCTACATTGCTTTTATTCAGTGTTAGCCAGGCTTGATCCTAAGGCTAATTATTCAGAATTCTTATTAAAAACCTGCAACACCACTAACAACACCAAATTTTAAAGTTTTCAATTCAACGAACACTGTTTCTGGAAGACAGCCCACACAACTGAGCTTGCGCACTCTGAGCTGAGTTCGGGTTTTGTGTGTTGTAGTATAAACATTTTTCAAGAGCTCTAGTCCAGCCAAGTCCAGCAGATGACTGACTTTCATCTGCAACATTAGTCATACCTGGAAGTGCAATTGGTCACTGTTTTAGTATTTCTCCCTTTCAGTTTGCACTAGTTTCGTAAATATGCATATGGATTAGATTTTAATATGCTTATGAAACTACTTGTTGATTACGCTGAAACTTGACAACTTTTAATAATATTTTTTAAGATACTTGCCTTAATATAGTAATCATGTATAATATAAACAAATTTAACTGCAAAGAACAGAAAACGAATACAAACAATTGTGCAAAAAGATTGTTTTCAAGTGTCCAAAGTAGTAAACAAAAATGTAATTTTTGGTAAGTTTTTAATGAGTATGTTTTATGCTCAACGTGTTTAACTCAAATATTACTTTAACTTAGAGATTTATGAAAAAATAATTTTTATTTACCTATTACAGTTTTTTCCTGTTCTTAACAAAAGACACTGCTTGCAAATATAATTGTATTTTCATAACAGTTTTCATCCAATTATAAATGCAAATTGAACAAATTGAATCTTAACAGCAGGTTCCAATCAATAATAACGGTACTTGTGGTTAATTACCAACGTTAATTCAACGCTCTACAGTAATTCAGACAACACTTTTGACGTCAATCAATTTTGACATAATATTAAATGTAAATTACTGACTTATTAGCATTAAGTAACATATGCCATTGTATCATCCCTGTTTCCTTTTATTCGTCAGTCATTAAAATACAATCGAATTTCCAGTACTTCAAAATAATTAACATTTCAAATATTAATATATCGACTTACAGTAGCTACAGTTGAATATACTATTACACTATACTATTGAATATACTGTAGGTACTCGTAAAACATTGCGTATAATGGTTACTGCATATTAGCCAGTTTAGTTTAAAACTAGATTTGTTTGTAAAATAGACGTTAAAGAGTACCTACTCTTAAAAATTAATAATTTTAAGAAATTTTCCTAATTTGTGTGTGCAATACAATAAATCAAGCAGAACTCATTATGTGTATAGAAAGTATCTTGACATCTCTATGCTGCTCACAAACGTCAGAGGTAATTAAGATTTCTTAGCAGCCAAGCGGTGTGTAGACAAAGCATAGTACAGTATTAGGGCATGGAAATATCATAGTTAATTTTACTATTCAAAATGGCAATTAATTTACTGTTTCTGGTGTTATTTGATAGATACCGTTCCAAGTCTGTATCCAAAAAATAAATCGTGCGGCTCTTTCAGCTACAACTTCCAGAGAAAAATGTAGAACGAAAGATAATATGAGATTTATGGACATAAATGAAAATGACTATTGGATAGCAAATTAAGTATATGATAGGCGTGTAACGTTTATTTTGAAAGTATTTATAAAATTGTACAAGTAGTAAATAATAGCTAAAAAATAATGTGTACTAGCAGTTATATTTGACAAAGAAGTATGTGAGGGTGTGTAAAGGGAAAGTCTGTAAGACTTCCTCTTGGCATTGTAACCTACAGACAGCTTGATGTGTTACGGCTGTAAAGTTAATTGTTTGACAAAAAGAGTGACACTTACTAAATGTATGTGAGATGTTGTATTTCGCATCAGGCAGCTGGTCTGAGTAAGAAAGGCATAACCCCCAATAAACCAATTTACCCTTTTTAAAAACTTTGACACAGACTGAAAGCAAAGAGTTTGTCACAACATTAGAGGCCAGAACAATTGCAACGTAGAAATTTGACGAAAGTCGTGATTACAAAGAAAGATTCGTTCCAGACTCAAAACAAAGCTAGAGTGCAACTTGAAGATAAACAATGGTGCAGCAGATCGAACAATACCAGTATTGTATCTATGTCAAAGCGTAACAGAAAGTGGACACTAGGAGACGGCCACGAGAGACAAAGAAATGTCGCCTGATTTACAAGGGGAAAGCGAAACTCACGAATTCTGGAGTGCTTGAATGAGATTCCTAGTAAATAGAGAAAACGGCTGTAGGAACAATCAGGACCAATGGGAGTTCGACAAGAGAATCACGTATAAAGCAGATATACTCGAAAACCAATTACGAATATACAATTTGTCACACTGGCTAAGGAACCACTAAGAGTATCCAAGCAGATGGAAGATTCAGCAGAGGTAGGCGGGATGAGAGTTTACTTGGTAGATCTCAGAACAGAAAAACGGCAGTCTAGTCCAGTACTCATCATTAGTCCAGTACTCATCATTAGTCTAGTCTAGTACTCATCATCTACAAAGTGATCACCACAAATCATCTTAACTCGCAAGAGAGTTGAACTTCACCGTAATTTAAACAAAGTGTCGGAGAATACGGATACACAGTACAATACTAAGTGAAGACAAATTCAATTAACAGACATTCTACAATTACAAATAATTCACAAGAAACTATAAACATCACAGCAGCTTTGATATAATACAGAACACATCAACATAGAGATTCAGTGCATATTCTACAACAGAGACATTAGACATAAAATCAGCAATCTAAAGAACTATTTAAAAAACATTACACATGAACTTTACCAACATCAATTAAGGACACTCATATTCAACACCATACGTGTTCCGTGAAAAGTGAACAGGTCGAGAATGCGTCAATAATTAAACAGTGATTGTGAGGTGCAGTGACCGCGAAAGGATACGTAATCTACAACGACTACGGAGATCAGCAACTACTAAACACAGAGGACCACATGGTGTCACCGAGAGTATGAACTACTAATAATCAACGTTCTCAAACTAATGGTATTTTAGAGTTAAGTCAACAAACTCAATTCATTCAAGTCAAAGGACTCACACTAATAATTAATTAACCTTGAGAACTGCCTCTCAGTGCTCTGCATTCGACTGAAGCGAAATAAAACGTCAACTAGTAAATTCGTAAAAATCATATCTAAACAGTAATATAAATTTGCCAAATACAATTGTAGATTATAATTTACAATTATAAGTGTTATAAAATTATTAAATGTTAATTAATCGCGATTTCAGAGATACTCATTGTTAAGATAAGAGAAGTGATTCTACTTAAGGAAATATCCATACATAGTGTTATATTTGTAATTTGCTACAACTTGATTAATTAAATAAGCATTAGACATAATATTGTTGTTGTGTGTTTGGCAAATGAATCCTTTATATCCACATCCTTGTAGATATGAAGTGGCGCCCGAGAATTTGAAACATTTTGGCAGTAAGTAATTTTAATTATTAATTTATTACAATTATCAAAAACTCCCAATATAAAGAAATTCTTATATTTGACTGTCCAACGCGTGGCATTACAATTGTCAATTGCTAAAGGCAAAATTCTTATATTTGTCGCCCAACTCGCGTGGCAAAATCTACATTTAGATTTGTCAAAAAGGCAGATGAATGAATTGAGTTAAATAAGTTAACTAAACTGAGAATTAGAAATAAAATAGAAGTATTAATAAATAGAGTAGACATTAAGAACATAGGTCTAGTAATTGTAACTACAGTTGCTTAGTCACGGTTCGAGTATATACGGTATATGTTGACGCGAAGTAAGGCAAGCAAAATGGAAAAAGAAACACCTTATACGACAATGGCCAGTGAAGAAGAAACACAAGTACCAAGGAGAGCTGAAGAGAGCGAAGAGATGGAGATATATAACCAAATGGGAGATCCTCAAGTCATAGCAATGATGGAGGAAGAAATCAGAACGGATATTGAAAATATAAGGGCACAAGGACCACACGCAGAAGTTGAACAAGTAAGTGCGACAGTACCACAGACGGAGAAGGAACAAATAAGGGCAGAAGGACCACAGCCAAAAAGTGAGCTGCAAATGCTATACGAATTGATGAAAGTAGATAACAAGAAATTACAGAAGAAATTAGAAGAAAAAGTTGAAGCAAATCAGAATAAATTAGAAATAAGTCTGAATAAATTACATGAAGACAATGAGAAGATACGAGAAGACATTCAAGATATTAAAGTAAATCAGAAGAAATTAGAAGAAAAAGTTGAAGCAAATCAGAATAAATTAGAAGTAGCTATTAAGGATATTACAGGAAAGCACACTAAGTTAAGAGAGGAGATAAAAAACGATATGAACATGTTGCATGACAAATTAGTTGGTGATATTCAAATAGTGAATAAAACATGGCGTGAAGAATTGAATAAGACGGAGCATAATTTTGGCGAGGTGGTACAGCAACAAAGTGAAAAATTTAAGTGTGAAATACAAAAAACTACTCAAAACTTTAGTGAAAATTTAAATCGAATCAATCAGGAAGTGAGAAGAGAAATAAAAACAACGACAGAGGTCGTCCGAGAAGAAGTCAGAAATATTTCTACCGTAAACAAAGAAGAAATGGAAGAACAATTAAGAAAATTAGCTGAAGAAAAGGGTCGACGCATCGACGAGATGAAAGAAGATCAAGAGCAATTAAAACGAAAATTAACAGAGTTGGTGTCAAGACCAATGGTAAACAACCAAAATACTATTGTGGCTAACCAAGAACAGTTAAAGGAGGTACGGTACAACGGACGAGACGCCTACCCCATGGAATTTCTAAAGAAATTAAAAGAGGTTAAAGAAATATATTACCCCAGCGGAGGTATTAAGTGGATTAACAGGCATCTAGAGGGTGAAGCAACAGTATGGTGGAGAATCGTACAATCCCAAATACATACGTTTGAACAATTCGAGGAGGCGTTTACCAAGAAATTCTGGAGTCAACAAATTCAAGAAAACATACGGGACAGCTTGGAGTACGGATGTTATTATCCGAATGGTAAACTCACTATGGTGCAATACCTCGAGAATAAAATTCTACAGTGCAGACAACTGATCCCACCAATCTCGGATCAGCATTTAATTCGCAAACTTGCACGTCACTATAGTACGGAAATAGAAGTTGCCATCATAACTAGAGGCGTCCAACAAGTAGATCAATTTGAAAGCTTATTAAATGAGTTTGCTACCATTCAACAACGAGAAATGAGAGGATCGTATCGGCCGCCACAACAAACAACGGCTGACAACGGTGGAAGACATATTAACAATAGCTATCATAAAACGAAGGGTATGAAAATGGAGACTGAACACGAGGGTCACAGACCTGGGTGGCGCAATAAACAAACGTTTGGTACAGAGGATAGGGGAAAAAACAGCCCATTGTCAACACAGTGACAATTGAGCGTCAACAACCTGGCCCTTCACAAGAATCACGTACAAAAAACGACCAGCCAACCCATTATCGCGGCAACAATACTTAGCTAGTAGAAAATTAAATAACCAGTTAGACGTAGCATTAGATTATATTGATATTCGTGAAGAATTGGATAAAATGGATGAAGAAGAAGAAACCACTAATTTCCCGTACAATAAATGTCCGGAAATAAAAATAAAATTAAATGATGTAGAAGTAATTGCACTTATTGATTCGGGCAGTCAATTAAACGGAATTGCCGAAACGTGGTTCAACCATAATAAAGATAAATTAGGTAGAATCGAGTTATTAAACTTATCGAATACCAATATAAAAGGTGCATTCGGACATAAATCAAAATTAATACGAAAACAAGTACTTTTAGAAGCTGAGGTTGATAATTATAAATTTGACTTAGTATTTTTTATCATCCCTGGACTGAATAAAGAATGTATACTAGGAATAAATATGTTGAAGGAAGGTGAGTGTACTATAGATTTCCAGCAAAATGTAATGCATATTAAAAATAGAAATTATAAGAAAAATGTAGAGGATCCTATTGAAATTGTACATATACATCAGATCGCTTTGGATAAAGAAACGGCCGATGAGGAATCTGTTAACTTTCAAGAAGCTGTCGAAGAGTTAACTAATATAAATACAGAAACGAAGAAAAAATTAACTAAAATATTAATGAAAAATAGAAATCTATTCCGAGAAGAACCAGGCCGAATTCATGGATATGAACATGAACTACGTATCACGGACAACACCCCCTTCTTCCAAAAGGGATGGCCTATACCAATTGCCTATCAAGACAAAGTCGAAGAGGAGATCCAGAAAATGTTAAGATACGGAGTGATCGAGCGAGCGAGCAGCCAATATATCAATCCCATGGTGACAGTTATAAAAAAGGACCAGAGCGTAAGATTGTGTTTGGACGCCAGGAAGTTAAACAAGGTGATGATACCTGACTTCGAAGGGGCACAACCAATCAACGAGCTCATTGCTAATTGCGGAGGAGTAAAATATATGTCATCGATCGACCTACGCTCCAGCTTCTGGCAAGTACCACTTAAGCGAGAATGCAGGGACTTCACCGGGTTTCTATATAAAGGAAAGACCTACCGCTTCACAGTCACACCGTTTGGATTAAAGACAAGTCTGGCCAGCCTGACGAGAGGATTGGATACTGTGTTGTCAGATGCAGTCAAGAAATTTACGATAATATATGTAGACGACTGCCTATGTCTATCTAACAGTCTGGAGGAACACCTCACACATTTAGATTTATTATTGACCAATTTATACGAAGCAAACATCACAGTGAACTTCAAAAAAATCACAGTTTTTCCGTAGAGAAATTAATTATCTTGGTTACTGTTTATCAGTAGAAGGCCTTAGTCCTATGCCAGACAAGGTAAAGGCAATCCAAAATTTTCCACGTCCAAGAAATCAAAAGCAACTAAAAGGGTTTTTAGGACTTACAAATTTTTATAACAGATTTACCAATCGATATGCTGAAACAACATCTTTATTAATACAATTGTTAAAGAAGGAGCGCTACTTCAAGTGGACGGAGCAGCACGACCGACAATTTAAATTAGTCAAAGAATTATTTATAGATACTGTAATTTTAAAACACCCAGATCTCAAGAAGCAATATTATTTACAAACGGATGCCAGCAATTACGCACTAGGAGGGCAATTGTTCCAATATGATGACGAAGGACACATCGCCGTCGTAGCTTTTACTAGCAGAACTTTCAAAGGTGCTGAATTAAACTATCACACCACCGAGAAGGAACTGCTGAGTATCATACATTGTTTGAAGAAATTTCGGATATACTTATTAGGACATAAATTCACAATCATAACAGATAATAAAGCTCTCACATTCCTACACAAATGCCACCTATCAAATGCTAGAATTACCCGCTGGATACTGTGCATCCAAGAATACGATTTCGACATTGTGCATTGTAAAGGCAAAGAAAATATTGTAGCCGACATACTAAGCCGAAACCCAGAGGACTCTATGGACAGTAGTGATGTCAGTTTTAGTGAAGAGATGGAAATTAATCGTATTACCTTGAAATTGGATAAGAAAATAATGAAGGATATAAAAAATATTGAGAAATTGCAGCGCCAAGATCCTAAATTGAACAAAATTATTTGTGAATTAGAAAGTAAGGAAGACTCTAAATTAAGTAATAAATATCAATATGTTAAAAAAATCCTATACCGACAAGACAAGAAGTCATGGAAAATATATGTACCGAGTAACATGAAAGAAAATTTAATTCAAGAATTACACGTTGTATACGGACACTGCGGCATACAAAAAACCGAAAGACTTTTTCGAGAGTACTTTACTGGAGACAGAATAAACAAAACGATACATCAAATCATTACTAAGTGCGATACATGTCAGCGATGTAAGGATCATCATAAGAATAATGTACGAGAAATCATCCCGATGCTGCCAAAGAAGAAAGGGGAGTTAATCAGTATGGACTACTATGGACCCCTAATTACATCGACTGGAGGTGTTAAATACATTCTTGTTATCATCGATAATTTCACAAAGTACGTCAAACTTTATGCGTTGAAAAGAGCTACAACTCGTGCTACCATAAATAGACTCAAACAATATATAGCGTCATGGGGAAAACCGTTATCAATTGTCACTGATAATGGAACACAATTCACGACTAATATTTGGACGAGGAGTTTACGAGAACTAGGAATTAAACCGAAGTTTACCGCTATTCGGAACCCGTGTACAAATATAGCCGAG
This sequence comes from Magicicada septendecula, assembly GCA_034769895.1. NCBI lineage: Eukaryota > Metazoa > Arthropoda > Insecta > Hemiptera > Cicadidae > Magicicada > Magicicada septendecula. The sequence continues at coordinate 116,430,828 of CM068374.1, read as the reverse complement.
AGAACTAACAGACAACTAGGCAACTTATTTCGAGTATTTGTCAAAGAGAAACACTCAAATTGGGCCAAGTATATCCACGTCATTGAAATTTGTTTAAATGAGACATACCCAGTGGCGGCGATAAGGCCCCCGCAGACCCCGCGGCGCGGGGGGCCCCGACCCTATGGGGGGCCCCGCCACTCTGGCCCCTAGAAAAAAATATGAAACGAGCTATAATAGGAAAAAAAGTTTTAATGGGGTCCGACTACCGGCAAGTTTGTATTTAAAATACGAAATATACGTTTTATTTAAGTGTATAGACATGCAAAAAAACTACGTTTTCCAAAATGACATTACTGTTTGTAGTTTGTAAGCAAAGCTTATCTTATCTCTTGTGGTGCCCGTACGTCCAGTGCGATGAGTCACTGGCACTGAGGAGACGTAAACAAACACAACACAATGTAGTTCAGTACTCAGTAGTGCGTCGCATCTCCTGCGCGATAGTACTGTATTGCATTCAATTCGTAATTTAGTGCCGTTTAAGTTTAATGACTTAACATTTGACTTTAGTTTTTGTATTTTGTGTAGAGTTAGAGTGTTAGAGACAGAGTTTATAAAATGGAAAGTAAGCATGAATATTTAAGTGGTGCTACGAAAAGGAAACTGCAAAAACAACGAGAAGAATCTAAAAGTAAACTTTCAAAACTCGACCAGTTTTTAAAAAAATCACAAAATGTGAAGTTGAACAACCCAAACCCGGGTCAAGTGCAAGTAATGAAAAGAAACAAAAATCGGACTTGAAGTTGATTGTGACAGTGACAATAAACCTGATTTAAACATTAGTCCGTCGGATACAAGTGATACAACTACGGAAACAAATAAGCAACTGCAACATGAACAAGAAGAACAACTGCTAGGCATTGAATGTGTTCGCCAGTCCGAAGACATACCTGGACCAGAAAATCAGTTTGAACCAACTGAAGTTATAAGTAATCACGCAAATAAAACTAGTTTAGCAGGCCCTTCCGATCCAAACTGCCAAAGTTTTGAGACAGATATTGCATTCTATAAAAATCAAGCTACAATGACAGACGAGGTGGAAAAGTTAATAACGTTAAGTGAACTTTGTCATACAAAGGGTCCTTTCCCGAAGGATTCCGTTTCTAAGCGGTCTAGTGCGGCAATATGCTGTACTGAAAGACCGCTTAGAAACGGAATCCTTCGGGAAAGGACCCTTTGTATGACAAAGTTCACTTAACGTTATTAACTTTTCCACCTCGTCTGTCATTGTAGCTTGATTTTTATAGAATGCAATATCTGTCTCAAAACTTTGGCAGTTTGGATCGGAAGGGCCTGCTAAACTAGTTTTATTTGCGTGATTACTTATAACTTCAGTTGGTTCAAACTGATTTTCTGGTCCAGGTATGTCTTCGGACTGGCGAACACATTCAATGCCTAGCAGTTGTTCTTCTTGTTCATGTTGCAGTTGCTTATTTGTTTCCGTAGTTGTATCACTTGTATCCGACGGACTAATGTTTAAATCAGGTTTATTGTCACTGTCACAATCAACTTCAAGTCCGATTTTTGTTTCTTTTCATTACTTGCACTTGACCCGGGTTTGGGTTGTTCAACTTCACATTTTGTGATTTTTTTAAAAACTGGTCGAGTTTTGAAAGTTTACTTTTAGATTCTTCTCGTTGTTTTTGCAGTTTCCTTTTCGTAGCACCACTTAAATATTCATGCTTACTTTCCATTTTATAAACTCTGTCTCTAACACTCTAACTCTACACAAAATACAAAAACTAAAGTCAAATGTTAAGTCATTAAACTTAAACGGCACTAAATTACGAATTGAATGCAATACAGTACTATCGCGCAGGAGATGCGACGCACTACTGAGTACTGAACTACATTGTGTTGTGTTTGTTTACGTCTCCTCAGTGCCAGTGACTCATCGCACTGGACGTACGGGCACCACAAGAGGTAAGATAAGCTTTGCTTACAAACTACAAACAGTAATGTCATTTTGGAAAACGTAGTTTTTTTGCATGTCTATACACTTAAATAAAACGTATATTTCGTATTTTAAATACAAACTTGCCGGTAGTCGGACCCCATTAAAACTTTTTTTCCTATTATAGCTCGTTTCATATTTTTTTCTAGGGGCCAGAGTGGCGGGGCCCCCCATAGGGTCGGGGCCCCCCGCGCCGCGGGGTCTGCGGGGGCCTTATCGCCGCCACTGGGTATGTCTCATTTAAACAAATTTCAATGACGTGGATATACTTGGCCCAATTTGAGTGTTTCTCTTTGACAAATACTCGAAATAAGTTGCCTAGTTGTCTGTTAGTTCTCTCGGCTATATTTGTACACGGGTTCCGAATAGCGGTAAACTTCGGTTTAATTCCTAGTTCTCGTAAACTCCTCGTCCAAATATTAGTCGTGAATTGTGTTCCATTATCAGTGACAATTGATAACGGTTTTCCCCATGACGCTATATATTGTTTGAGTCTATTTATGGTAGCACGAGTTGTAGCTCTTTTCAACGCATAAAGTTTGACGTACTTTGTGAAATTATCGATGATAACAAGAATGTATTTAACACCTCCAGTCGATGTAATTAGGGGTCCATAGTAGTCCATACTGATTAACTCCCCTTTCTTCTTTGGCAGCATCGGGATGATTTCTCGTACATTATTCTTATGATGATCCTTACATCGCTGACATGTATCGCACTTAGTAATGATTTGATGTATCGTTTTGTTTATTCTGTCTCCAGTAAAGTACTCTCGAAAAAGTCTTTCGGTTTTTTGTATGCCGCAGTGTCCGTATACAACGTGTAATTCTTGAATTAAATTTTCTTTCATGTTACTCGGTACATATATTTTCCATGACTTCTTGTCTTGTCGGTATAGGATTTTTTTAACATATTGATATTTATTACTTAATTTAGAGTCTTCCTTACTTTCTAATTCACAAATAATTTTGTTCAATTTAGGATCTTGGCGCTGCAATTTCTCAATATTTTTTATATCCTTCATTATTTTCTTATCCAATTTCAAGGTAATACGATTAATTTCCATCTCTTCACTAAAACTGACATCACTACTGTCCATAGAGTCCTCTGGGTTTCGGCTTAGTATGTCGGCTACAATATTTTCTTTGCCTTTACAATGCACAATGTCGAAATCGTATTCTTGGATGCACAGTATCCAGCGGGTAATTCTAGCATTTGATAGGTGGCATTTGTGTAGGAATGTGAGAGCTTTATTATCTGTTATGATTGTGAATTTATGTCCTAATAAGTATATCCGAAATTTCTTCAAACAATGTATGATACTCAGCAGTTCCTTCTCGGTGGTGTGATAGTTTAATTCAGCACCTTTGAAAGTTCTGCTAGTAAAAGCTACGACGGCGATGTGTCCTTCGTCATCATATTGGAACAATTGCCCTCCTAGTGCGTAATTGCTGGCATCCGTTTGTAAATAATATTGCTTCTTGAGATCTGGGTGTTTTAAAATTACAGTATCTATAAATAATTCTTTGACTAATTTAAATTGTCGGTCGTGCTGCTCCGTCCACTTGAAGTAGCGCTCCTTCTTTAACAATTGTATTAATAAAGATGTTGTTTCAGCATATCGATTGGTAAATCTGTTATAAAAATTTGTAAGTCCTAAAAACCCTTTTAGTTGCTTTTGATTTCTTGGACGTGGAAAATTTTGGATTGCCTTTACCTTGTCTGGCATAGGACTAAGGCCTTCTACTGATAAACAGTAACCAAGATAATTAATTTCTCTACGGAAAAACTGTGATTTTTTTGAAGTTCACTGTGATGTTTGCTTCGTATAAATTGGTCAATAATAAATCTAAATGTGTGAGGTGTTCCTCCAGACTGTTAGATAGACATAGGCAGTCGTCTACATATATTATCGTAAATTTCTTGACTGCATCTGACAACACAGTATCCAATCCTCTCGTCAGGCTGGCCAGACTTGTCTTTAATCCAAACGGTGTGACTGTGAAGCGGTAGGTCTTTCCTTTATATAGAAACCCGGTGAAGTCCCTGCATTCTCGCTTAAGTGGTACTTGCCAGAAGCTGGAGCGTAGGTCGATCGATGACATATATTTTACTCCTCCGCAATTAGCAATGAGCTCGTTGATTGGTTGTGCCCCTTCGAAGTCAGGTATCATCACCTTGTTTAACTTCCTGGCGTCCAAACACAATCTTACGCTCTGGTCCTTTTTTATAACTGTCACCATGGGATTGATATATTGGCTGCTCGCTCGCTCGATCACTCCGTATCTTAACATTTTCTGGATCTCCTCTTCGACTTTGTCTTGATAGGCAATTGGTATAGGCCATCCCTTTTGGAAGAAGGGGGTGTTGTCCGTGATACGTAGTTCATGTTCATATCCATGAATTCGGCCTGGTTCTTCTCGGAATAGATTTCTATTTTTCATTAATATTTTAGTTAATTTTTTCTTCGTTTCTGTATTTATATTAGTTAACTCTTCGACAGCTTCTTGAAAGTTAACAGATTCCTCATCGGCCGTTTCTTTATCCAAAGCGATCTGATGTATATGTACAATTTCAATAGGATCCTCTACATTTTTCTTATAATTTCTATTTTTAATATGCATTACATTTTGCTGGAAATCTATAGTACACTCACCTTCCTTCAACATATTTATTCCTAGTATACATTCTTTATTCAGTCCAGGGATGATAAAAAATACTAAGTCAAATTTATAATTATCAACCTCAGCTTCTAAAAGTACTTGTTTTCGTATTAATTTTGATTTATGTCCGAATGCACCTTTTATATTGGTATTCGATAAGTTTAATAACTCGATTCTACCTAATTTATCTTTATTATGGTTGAACCACGTTTCGGCAATTCCGTTTAATTGACTGCCCGAATCAATAAGTGCAATTACTTCTACATCATTTAATTTTATTTTTATTTCCGGACATTTATTGTACGGGAAATTAGTGGTTTCTTCTTCTTCATCCATTTTATCCAATTCTTCACGAATATCAATATAATCTAATGCTACGTCTAACTGGTTATTTAATTTTCTACTAGCTAAGTATTGTTGCCGCGATAATGGGTTGGCTGGTCGTTTTTTGTACGTGATTCTTGTGAAGGGCCAGGTTGTTGACGCTCAATTGTCACTGTGTTGACAATGGGCTGTTTTTTCCCCTATCCTCTGTACCAAACGTTTGTTTATTGCGCCACCCAGGTCTGTGACCCTCGTGTTCAGTCTCCATTTTCATACCCTTCGTTTTATGATAGCTATTGTTAATATGTCTTCCACCGTTGTCAGCCGTTGTTTGTTGTGGCGGCCGATACGATCCTCTCATTTCTCGTTGTTGAATGGTAGCAAACTCATTTAATAAGCTTTCAAATTGATCTACTTGTTGGACGCCTCTAGTTATGATGGCAACTTCTATTTCCGTACTATAGTGACGTGCAAGTTTGCGAATTAAATGCTGATCCGAGATTGGTGGGATCAGTTGTCTGCACTGTAGAATTTTATTCTCGAGGTATTGCACCATAGTGAGTTTACCATTCGGATAATAACATCCGTACTCCAAGCTGTCCCGTATGTTTTCTTGAATTTGTTGACTCCAGAATTTCTTGGTAAACGCCTCCTCGAATTGTTCAAACGTATGTATTTGGGATTGTACGATTCTCCACCATACTGTTGCTTCACCCTCTAGATGCCTGTTAATCCACTTAATACCTCCGCTGGGGTAATATATTTCTTTAACCTCTTTTAATTTCTTTAGAAATTCCATGGGGTAGGCGTCTCGTCCGTTGTACCGTACCTCCTTTAACTGTTCTTGGTTAGCCACAATAGTATTTTGGTTGTTTACCATTGGTCTTGACACCAACTCTGTTAATTTTCGTTTTAATTGCTCTTGATCTTCTTTCATCTCGTCGATGCGTCGACCCTTTTCTTCAGCTAATTTTCTTAATTGTTCTTCCATTTCTTCTTTGTTTACGGTAGAAATATTTCTGACTTCTTCTCGGACGACCTCTGTCGTTGTTTTTATTTCTCTTCTCACTTCCTGATTGATTCGATTTAAATTTTCACTAAAGTTTTGAGTAGTTTTTTGTATTTCACACTTAAATTTTTCACTTTGTTGCTGTACCACCTCGCCAAAATTATGCTCCGTCTTATTCAATTCTTCACGCCATGTTTTATTCACTATTTGAATATCACCAACTAATTTGTCATGCAACATGTTCATATCGTTTTTTATCTCCTCTCTTAACTTAGTGTGCTTTCCTGTAATATCCTTAATAGCTACTTCTAATTTATTCTGATTTGCTTCAACTTTTTCTTCTAATTTCTTTTGATTTACTTTAATATCTTGAATGTCTTCTCGTATCTTCTCATTGTCTTCATGTAATTTATTCAGACTTATTTCTAATTTATTCTGATTTGCTTCAACTTTTTCTTCTAATTTCTTCTGTAATTTCTTGTTATCTACTTTCATCAATTCGTATAGCATTTGCAGCTCACTTTTTGGCTGTGGTCCTTCTGCCCTTATTTGTTCCTTCTCCGTCTGTGGTACTGTCGCACTTACTTGTTCAACTTCTGCGTGTGGTCCTTGTGCCCTTATATTTTCAATATCCGTTCTGATTTCTTCCTCCATCATTGCTATGACTTGAGGATCTCCCATTTGGTTATATATCTCCATCTCTTCGCTCTCTTCAGCTCTCCTTGGTACTTGTGTTTCTTCTTCACTGGCCATTGTCGTATAAGGTGTTTCTTTTTTCATTTTGCGTGCCTTACTTCGCGTCAACATATACCGTATATACTCGAACCGTGACTAAGCAACTGTAGTTACAATTACTAGACCTATGTTCTTAATGTCTACTCTATTTATTAATACTTCTATTTTATTTCTAATTCTCAGTTTAGTTAACTTATTTAACTCAATTCATTCATCTGCCTTTTTGACAAATCTAAATGTAGATTTTGCCACGCGAGTTGGGCGACAAATATAAGAATTTTGCCTTTAGCAATTGACAATTGTAATGCCACGCGTTGGACAGTCAAATATAAGAATTTCTTTATATTGGGAGTTTTTGATAATTGTAATAAATTAATAATTAAAATTACTTACTGCCAAAATGTTTCAAATTCTCGGGCGCCACTTCATATCTACAAGGATGTGGATATAAAGGATTCATTTGCCAAACACACAACAACAATATTATGTCTAATGCTTATTTAATTAATCAAGTTGTAGCAAATTACAAATATAACACTATGTATGGATATTTCCTTAAGTAGAATCACTTCTCTTATCTTAACAATGAGTATCTCTGAAATCGCGATTAATTAACATTTAATAATTTTATAACACTTATAATTGTAAATTATAATCTACAATTGTATTTGGCAAATTTATATTACTGTTTAGATATGATTTTTACGAATTTACTAGTTGACGTTTTATTTCGCTTCAGTCGAATGCAGAGCACTGAGAGGCAGTTCTCAAGGTTAATTAATTATTAGTGTGAGTCCTTTGACTTGAATGAATTGAGTTTGTTGACTTAACTCTAAAATACCATTAGTTTGAGAACGTTGATTATTAGTAGTTCATACTCTCGGTGACACCATGTGGTCCTCTGTGTTTAGTAGTTGCTGATCTCCGTAGTCGTTGTAGATTACGTATCCTTTCGCGGTCACTGCACCTCACAATCACTGTTTAATTATTGACGCATTCTCGACCTGTTCACTTTTCACGGAACACGTATGGTGTTGAATATGAGTGTCCTTAATTGATGTTGGTAAAGTTCATGTGTAATGTTTTTTAAATAGTTCTTTAGATTGCTGATTTTATGTCTAATGTCTCTGTTGTAGAATATGCACTGAATCTCTATGTTGATGTGTTCTGTATTATATCAAAGCTGCTGTGATGTTTATAGTTTCTTGTGAATTATTTGTAATTGTAGAATGTCTGTTAATTGAATTTGTCTTCACTTAGTATTGTACTGTGTATCCGTATTCTCCGACACTTTGTTTAAATTACGGTGAAGTTCAACTCTCTTGCGAGTTAAGATGATTTGTGGTGATCACTTTGTAGATGATGAGTACTAGACTAGACTAATGATGAGTACTGGACTAATGATGAGTACTGGACTAGACTGCCGTTTTTCTGTTCTGAGATCTACCAAGTAAACTCTCATCCCGCCTACCTCTGCTGAATCTTCCATCTGCTTGGATACTCTTAGTGGTTCCTTAGCCAGTGTGACAAATTGTATATTCGTAATTGGTTTTCGAGTATATCTGCTTTATACGTGATTCTCTTGTCGAACTCCCATTGGTCCTGATTGTTCCTACAGCCGTTTTCTCTATTTACTAGGAATCTCATTCAAGCACTCCAGAATTCGTGAGTTTCGCTTTCCCCTTGTAAATCAGGCGACATTTCTTTGTCTCTCGTGGCCGTCTCCTAGTGTCCACTTTCTGTTACGCTTTGACATAGATACAATACTGGTATTGTTCGATCTGCTGCACCATTGTTTATCTTCAAGTTGCACTCTAGCTTTGTTTTGAGTCTGGAACGAATCTTCCTTTGTAATCACGACTGTCGTCAAATTTCTACGTTGCAATTGTTCTTGCCTCTAATGTTGTACCGTATCGAATTGACAAACTCTTTGCTTTCAGTCTGTGTCAAAGTTTTTAAAAAGGGTAAATTGGTTTATTGGGGGTTATGCCTTTCTTACACAGACCAGCTGCCTGATGCGAAATACAACGTCTCACATACATTTAGTAAGTGTCACTCTTTTTGTCAAACAATTAACTTTACAGCCGTAACACATCAAGCTGTCTGTAGGTTACAATGCCAAGAGGACAGTCTTACAGACTTTCCCTTTACACACCCTCACATACTTCTTTGTCAAATATAACTGCTAGTACACATTATTTTTTAGCTATTATTTACTACTTGTACAATTTTATAAATACTTTCAAAATTAACGTTACATTGTCCTTAAATTTTTATTAATTGATGGCGTGTAACAAAATCAAATAATAAAATTTGTGCCCTTATTTTTTTTTTTAATTATGTAAATTTAAATTAATTATGTAAATTTTAATTAATTAAGTATAAATATCTAATGAGTTACATTTATTGCTAGTGATGTAATCCCTTTAACGGGTTAGAGGACGTTCAACTTGTTTTGTTTACGTTCGAAACTGTCTACAGTGTACCCTTGTGTCTGGGTTAAGATTTATGACTTCATCCCCTTGTCACTCGACACTTTCACACCTTGTTACTTGGCAAAGGGTCCTACTAAAGGTTTAAATTTTTCTGTTTTCTATGCTAACCTATACAATTGTTTACAATCCTACGCACTACCATCCATTCAGACCACTTATCTTCCTAACATATCATAATATAGAATTAACAACTATCTAATTCATTATGTACATCTGTTTCCATATAATTATTCACCTAGATACTATTACTGTTCTTTCTTACTTCCTATTAGTTAAATATCCGCTTATATATATTTTTCATTTGCCAATAAATTTCTACTTGCAAATGCATACAACAACAACAAAATTCATAATATCATATTAATTATCACTTATTTCTTATCATTACTTTCATTGTTAGTCATTGTTCAATGTCTTTGTTTTGTTTTTCTTAGATATACTTTTATTCTTATACATAATATACAAAATATAAATCTTTACTCTGTTATACATCGTCAGTTGATAATCTTACTTCGATTATTACTTTAAAATTTTACAATTATTATACATAACTTTATTATATCATATTTATTATATGAGTGCTACAATTTGCTTACTCAAGTAACCGATCGTTACTAACGCATTATTTCCTTTTACTGCTCTTCTTGTCAGGTAATATATTGCTTTAGCTGTCGGACATTGAAATTTCCTCTTGTTCCTTTCTTCTCGTCCAAATATTCTAACGTATAAGTAGCTTTACTTATTTGCTTTGCAACCCTATATGGTCCTTCGTACAGGTCGCAAAATTTCGCTATTATCTTATCCATTGCATCGGATATTGGACATGTTTTAACTAATACCAGGTCACCGATGGCGAATGTTGTTAGTTCTCTTTGGTTCATCTTATTTGCATGTCGCTCTCTCTTTTCTTTAATCCTTAAGTAAATGTCTTCCGGCTTATAAGTAGTTGGTTCGGAAATCACACTTCTGTCAATAAATTTGGTCCACTCTCTGGTTGGTTTCTTTCCAAAGTGTGCCTCGATTGGACTCATCTCAATGGTACTATGGTGTGTCCAGTGGCGGCGCTAACGAAACGGGGGCCCCCCCGCGAAACTAATTAGGGGGCCCTATAAAAATGGTTAAATTTTGTATACGTAATAGGGGAAAACACTCAAATGAGTTTCTATTTACGTGTGTTTCACAACAATGGTTTGTGAATACTTTCTCGTCTATCACAAAGCGTTTGCAATTTGCAAGGGATGTTTTACACGTATACAAACTCTTAAAATTCATTGTTGCTAAATAGACAAAGTTCTATACAAACTATAAAAAAAAACAAAATAAAAAGAATTATTTATTTTTACGTCAAAGATCTAAATTCAGACTATGAAACAGTACCGCACACAGAGTGTTAACAATTTATTATTTAAAAACGAATATCAAAGTAATATTCTAGCTTTTTTCAAACATTTAAATTAGTTTGTAACTGAATTTGTGAAATTCTTGAATATACTCTATACACGTTCTCCAGTGGTGGCGCTAACGAAACGGGCCCCCCCCCCCGCGAAACTAATTAGGGGGCCCTATAAAAATTGTTAAATTTTGTATACGTAATAGGGGAAAACACTCAAATGAGTTTCTATTTACGTGTGTTTCACAACAATGGTTTGTGAATACTTTCTCGTCTATCACAAAGCGTTTGCAATTTGCAAAGGATGTATTACACGTATACAAACTCTTAAAATTCATTGTTGCTAAATAGACAAAGTTCTATACAAACTATAAAAAAAAAACAAAATAAAAAGAATTATTTATTTTTACGTCAAAGATCTAAATTCAGACTATGAAACAGTACCGCACACAGAGTGTTAAAAATTTATTATTTGAAAACGAATATCAAAGTAATATTCTAGCTTTTTTCAAACATTTAAATTAGTTTGTAACTGAATTTGTGAAATTCTTGAATATACTCTATACACGTTCTCCTTAAGTCTAATCCAATTCAATAACACTCGAACTCAAGTAATGTAGAATATTTACAGATAAGGATCAACCAAAGTTCACTGTTTTCCTAAGCCTAGTCTTCTTTTTTTAATAGCTAAGAACTTTTCAACCACTTCGTTGATATTAGTTTTCTGTGTCTCTTCATGCTCAATGCTTAACAGTGCCAAGTCACTCAACCGAGTTTGGGCCTTCTTAAATATGACTTAATTAATTTAAGTTTTGAAAAGCTTCTTTCCACTGTAGCTGCTGTGACAGGTATGGTTAAATAAAGCTGCAAAGCTGTAGTTAAGTCTGGGAGGCAGCTCATAAGGCAGCTGTTTTCTTCAACCAGTAAATTCATCATTTCTCGAATGCTTCTCTTGTGTACAATTTCTTTGGCCATCAGAGCTTTGAAGGATATTACTTGGTCAGGCAGTGATGTGGAAAGGTCACCAGGATGCACATTTACCAGAGCCTTACTTTTCTCCACTATTGTCTCTTGTGAGAAGTTTACTAAATTCTGAGGCGTCAGGAATGAAAACCTATCATCAATGCAACGCAATCCTTCGGATCTCATTTGTAGCTGAGCTATTACAATATCTAGTGTTGGATTGAAAACTTTTACTTCAAATGATTTCACTGGGTCGTCAATTCTATGGTCAACTGATAATTCAACAAAGAAGCGTTTTACAACTCGCTTACGCTTATTTTTCATGTTACAAGTTATGTCCCATGACTGGGCCAACTGTTTAGCACCAGCAAGAAAGCCGGCAAAGTCCTTTCTTAAAACTTTTAACTCATCACAAGCGCGGCTTAGAAACTGCCACGCTCTGCCTAGGTCAACAGTTGGCCTCTGTAGTGCTTTCGAAGTTATATTTACATTCTCTAAAATCTTAGTTTCAAGGCAGAGCACAAGAATAAATTCAAAGTTTTCCAGGTAGTTTCTAATTGCTAATGCTTCTTCTGCCTCGGTTTTTTTGAGCTGTACAGAATAATTTCTGTCAAACACTTAATCACAATTTTGAAATCATTTCTTAAAGCTAACAGACAGTCGTGTCTAGAAGACCACCTTGTTGGACATAGCTTCTTTAAAGTTAGATTTTTGGCAGAGCTGTCTTCTTTAACGGCAGTGTTAAGTTGTTGCCATCTATGTAAGCTTTCACTGAAAAACACATAAGTTTTCTGTACTATGTCATAAAATTTTCTTATTTCAGAAATATTTGATACTGAATCATTGATCACCAAGTTCAGGTTATGTGCAGCACAGTGTACGTAATCCGCGTTTGGGACTATATCCATAATTCTTTTCTGTAACCCAGAGTATTTCCCGCTCATTGTTGCTGCACCGTCATAACCTTGACCTCTACACTTACTAATGTCAATTTCATTTGTTTTCAAAAAGTCTAAAATCTTACTTTGAAACCCCTCACTGTTGGGATCCTTTATTTCTTGAAATCCCAAAACGGACTCACTAATCACAGTTTTATAATTGCCAGGAGATTCTTCTACTATGTTAATGTATCTGATTACAACACTCATTTGGTCAATCTTAGAAATGTCTTGTGTGCTATCAACAATTATAGAAAAAAAAGGAGACGAGTGAATCTGTTTTAGTAAGGCAGTCAATACTGATTTTCCTAGCAAGTTAATGATTTCATTTTGAATGTCATAGTGGAGGTATTTTGATCTGGTTTTTTCATTTTCTAAGTGTGCACTAAGGAGAGAATCGTAGCGAGAAATTAAAGATAGTATGTTCAAAACATTTCCACTTTCAGGATTTATTTCATGTAGTGATTCTCTATGGCCAAGAAACGGCAATGAACACAGTGCCATGGTTCGAATGACATCCACAATCTGTATGAAAATATCTTTCCATTTTTTCCGCTCATCGGAAATTTGATCAGCTACCGTTTTACTCTTTTTCCAAGTGGCATACGTGAGACAAGATTGTAAATGAGCATTGCTACTTTCATGAACTTTAATTTTTTTACTGAGACCTTTCCAATCTCTAATATCGCCTTCACGCCAGCTTTGGGCATCAGCACTTTGGCTGAAAAGCCAACATGGTAAACAATAGACTCCATCTAGATTACGAGAGTAACAAAGCCAAAACCTGTGAACAATTCTTTCAAAACTGCAGCAGGCCAAATTGTTCACAGGTTTTGGCTTTGTTACTCTCGTAATCTAGATGGAGTCTATTGTTTACCATGTTGGCTTTTCAGCCAAAGTGCTGATGCCCAAAGCTGGCGTGAAGGCGATATTAGAGATTGGAAAGGTCTCAGTAAAAAAATTAAAGTTCATGAAAGTAGCAATGCTCATTTACAATCTTGTCTCACGTATGCCACTTGGAAAAAGAGTAAAACGGTAGCTGATCAAATTTCCGATGAGCGGAAAAAATGGAAAGATATTTTCATACAGATTGTGGATGTCATTCGAACCATGGCACTGTGTTCATTGCCGTTTCTTGGCCATAGAGAATCACTACATGAAATAAATCCTGAAAGTGGAAATGTTTTGAACATACTATCTTTAATTTCTCGCTACGATTCTCTCCTTAGTGCACACTTAGAAAATGAAAAAACCAGATCAAAATACCTCCACTATGACATTCAAAATGAAATCATTAACTTGCTAGGAAAATCAGTATTGACTGCCTTACTAAAACAGATTCACTCGTCTCCTTTTTTTTCTATAATTGTTGATAGCACACAAGACATTTCTAAGATTGACCAAATGAGTGTTGTAATCAGATACATTAACATAGTAGAAGAATCTCCTGGCAATTATAAAACTGTGATTAGTGAGTCCGTTTTGGGATTTCAAGAAATAAAGGATCCCAACAGTGAGGGGTTTCAAAGTAAGATTTTAGACTTTTTGAAAACAAATGAAATTGACATTAGTAAGTGTAGAGGTCAAGGTTATGACGGTGCAGCAACAATGAGCGGGAAATACTCTGGGTTACAGAAAAGAATTATGGATATAGTCCCAAACGCGGATTACGTACACTGTGCTGCACATAACCTGAACTTGGTGATCAATGATTCAGTATCAAATATTTCTGAAATAAGAAAATTTTATGACATAGTACAGAAAACTTATGTGTTTTTCAGTGAAAGCTTACATAGATGGCAACAACTTAACACTGCCGTTAAAGAAGACAGCTCTGCCAAAAATCTAACTTTAAAGAAGCTATGTCCAACAAGGTGGTCTTCTAGACACGACTGTCTGTTAGCTTTAAGAAATGATTTCAAAATTGTGATTAAGTGTTTGACAGAAATTATTCTGTACAGCTCAAAAAAACCGAGGCAGAAGAAGCATTAGCAATTAGAAACTACCTGGAAAACTTTGAATTTATTCTTGTGCTCTGCCTTGAAACTAAGATTTTAGAGAATGTAAATATAACTTCGAAAGCACTACAGAGGCCAACTGTTGACCTAGGCAGAGCGTGGCAGTTTCTAAGCCGCGCTTGTGATGAGTTAAAAGTTTTAAGAAAGGACTTTGCCGGCTTTCTTGCTGGTGCTAAACAGTTGGCCCAGTCATGGGACATAACTTGTAACATGAAAAATAAGCGTAAGCGAGTTGTAAAACGCTTCTTTGTTGAATTATCAGTTGACCATAGAATTGACGACCCAGTGAAATCATTTGAAGTAAAAGTTTTCAATCCAACACTAGATATTGTAATAGCTCAGCTACAAATGAGATCCGAAGGATTGCGTTGCATTGATGATAGGTTTTCATTCCTGACGCCTCAGAATTTAGTAAACTTCTCACAAGAGACAATAGTGGAGAAAAGTAAGGCTCTGGTAAATGTGCATCCTGGTGACCTTTCCACATCACTGCCTGACCAAGTAATATCCTTCAAAGCTCTGATGGCCAAAGAAATTGTACACAAGAGAAGCATTCGAGAAATGATGAATTTACTGGTTGAAGAAAACAGCTGCCTTATGAGCTGCCTCCCAGACTTAACTACAGCTTTGCAGCTTTATTTAACCATACCTGTCACAGCAGCTACAGCGGAAAGAAGCTTTTCAAAACTTAAATTAATTAAGTCATATTTAAGAAGGCCCAAACTCGGTTGAGTGACTTGGCACTGTTAAGCATTGAGCATGAAGAGACACAGAAAACTAATATCAACGAAGTGGTTGAAAAGTTCTTAGCTATTAAAAAAAGAAGACTAGGCTTAGGAAAACAGTGAACTTTGGTTGATCCTTATCTGTAAATATTCTACATTACTTGAGTTCGAGTGTTATTGAATTGGATTAGACTTAAGGAGAACGTGTATAGAGTATATTCAAGAATTTCACAAATTCAGTTACAAACTAATTTAAATGTTTGAAAAAAGCTAGAATATTACTTTGATATTCGTTTTCAAATAATAAATTTTTAACACTCTGTGTGCGGTACTGTTTCATAGTCTGAATTTAGATCTTTGACGTAAAAATAAATAATTCTTTTTATTTTGTTTTTTTTTTATAGTTTGTATAGAACTTTGTCTATTTAGCAACAATGAATTTTAAGAGTTTGTATACGTGTAATACATCCTTTGCAAATTGCAAACGCTTTGTGATAGACGAGAAAGTATTCACAAACCATTGTTGTGAAACACACGTAAATAGAAACTCATTTGAGTGTTTTCCCCTATTACGTATACAAAATTTAACCATTTTTATAGGGCCCCCTAATTAGTTTCGCGGGGGGGGGCCCGTTTCGTTAGCGCCACCACTGGAGAACGTGTATAGAGTATATTCAAGAATTTCACAAATTCAGTTACAAACTAATTTAAATGTTTGAAAAAAGCTAGAATATTACTTTGATATTCGTTTTTAAATAATAAATTTTTAACACTCTGTGTGCGGTACTGTTTCATAGTCTGAATTTAGATCTTTGACGTAAAAATAAATAATTCTTTTTATTTTGTTTTTTTTATAGTTTGTATAGAACTTTTTCTATTTAGCAACAATGAATTTTAAGAGTTTGTATACGTGTAAAACATCCTTTGCAAATTGCAAACGCTTTGTGATAGACGAGAAAGTATTCACAAACCATTGTTGTGAAACACACGTAAATAGAAACTCATTTGAGTGTTTTCCCCTATTACGTATACAAAATTTAACCATTTTTATAGGGCCCCCTAATTAGTTTCGCGGGGGGGGGCCCGTTTCGTTAGCGCCGCCACTGGACACACCATAGTACCATTGAGATGAGTCCAATCGAGGCACACTTTGGAAAGAAACCAACCAGAGAGTGGACCAAATTTATTGACAGAAGTGTGATTTCCGAACCAACTACTTATAAGCCGGAAGACATTTACTTAAGGATTAAAGAAAAGAGAGAGCGACATGCAAATAAGATGAACCAAAGAGAACTAACAACATTCGCCATCGGTGACCTGGTATTAGTTAAAACATGTCCAATATCCGATGCAATGAATAAGATAATAGCGAAATTTTGCGACCTGTACGAAGGACCATATAGGGTTGCAAAGCAAATAAGTAAAGCTACTTATACGTTAGAATATTTGGACGAGAAGAAAGGAACAAGAGGAAATTTCAATGTCCGACAGCTAAAGCAATATATTACCTGACAAGAAGAGCAGTAAAAGGAAATAATGCGTTAGTAACGATCGGTTACTTGAGTAAGCAAATTGTAGCACTCATATAATAAATATGATATAATAAAGTTATGTATAATAATTGCAAAATTTTAAAGTAATAATCGAAGTAAGATTATCAACTGACGATGTATAACAGAGTAAAGATTTATATTTTGTATATTATGTATAAGAATAAAAGTATATCTAAGAAAAACAAAACAAAGACATTGAACAATGACTAACAATGAAAGTACTGATAAGAAATAAGTGATAATTAATATGATATTATGAATTTTTTTGTTGTTGTATGCATTTGCAAGTAGAAATTTATTGACAAATGAAAAATATATATAAGCGGATATTTAACTAATAGGAAGTAAGAAAGAACAGTAATAGTATCTAGGTGAATAATTATATGGAAACAGATGTACATAATGAATTAGATAGTTGTTAATTCTATATTATGATATGTTAGGAAGATAAGTGGTCTGAATGGATGGTAGTGCGTAGGATTGTAAACAATTGTATAGGTTAGCATAGAAAACAGAAAAATTTAAACCTTTAGTAGGACCCTTTGCCAAGTAACAAGGTGTGAAAGTGTCGAGTGACAAGGGGATGAAGTCATAAATCTTAACCCAGACACAAGGGTACACTGTAGACAGTTTCGAACGTAAACAAAACAAGTTGAACGTCCTCTAACCCGTTAAAGGGATTACAACACTAGCAATAAATGTAACTCATTAGATATTTATACTTAATTAATTAAAATTTACATAATTAATTTAAATTTACATAATTAAAAAAAAAAATAAGGGCACAAATTTTATTATTTGATTTTGTTACACGCCATCAATTAATAAAAATTTAAGGACAATGTAACGTTAATTTTGAAAGTATTTATAAAATTGTACAAGTAGTAAATAATAGCTAAAAAATAATGTGTACTAGCAGTTATATTTGACAAAGAAGTATGTGAGGGTGTGTAAAGGGAAAGTCTGTAAGACTGTCCTCTTGGCATTGTAACCTACAGACAGCTTGATGTGTTACGGCTGTAAAGTTAATTGTTTGACAAAAAGAGTGACACTTACTAAATGTATGTGAGACGTTGTATTTCGCATCAGGCAGCTGGTCTGTGTAAGAAAGGCATAACCCCCAATAAACCAATTTACCCTTTTTAAAAACTTTGACACAGACTGAAAGCAAAGAGTTTGTCAATTCGATACGGTACAACATTAGAGGCAAGAACAATTGCAACGTAGAAATTTGACGACAGTCGTGATTACAAAGGAAGATTCGTTCCAGACTCAAAACAAAGCTAGAGTGCAACTTGAAGATAAACAATGGTGCAGCAGATCGAACAATACCAGTATTGTATCTATGTCAAAGCGTAACAGAAAGTGGACACTAGGAGACGGCCACGAGAGACAAAGAAATGTCGCCTGATTTACAAGGGGAAAGCGAAACTCACGAATTCTGGAGTGCTTGAATGAGATTCCTAGTAAATAGAGAAAACGGCTGTAGGAACAATCAGGACCAATGGGAGTTCGACAAGAGAATCACGTATAAAGCAGATATACTCGAAAACCAATAACGAATATACAATTTGTCACACTGGCTAAGGAACCACTAAGAGTATCCAAGCAGATGGAAGATTCAGCAGAGGTAGGCGGGATGAGAGTTTACTTGGTAGATCTCAGAACAGAAAAACGGCAGTCTAGTCCAGTACTCATCATTAGTCCAGTACTCATCATTAGTAGTCTAGTACTCATCATCTACAAAGTGATCACCACAAATCATCTTAACTCGCAAGAGAGTTGAACTTCACCGTAATTTAAACAAAGTGTCGGAGAATACGGATACACAGTAAAATACTAAGTGAAGACAAATTCAATTAACAGACATTCTACAATTACAAATAATTCACAAGAAACTATAAACATCACAGCAGCTTTGATTTAATACAGAACACATCAACATAGAGATTCAGTGCATATTCTACAACAGAGACATTAGACATAAAATCAGCAATCTAAAGAACTATTTAAAAAACATTACACATGAACTTTACCAACATCAATTAAGGACACTCATATTCAACACCATACGTGTTCCGTGAAAAGTGAACAGGTCGAGAATGCGTCAATAATTAAACAGTGATTGTGAGGTGCAGTGACCGCGAAAGGATACGTAATCTACAACGACTACGGAGATCAGCAACTACTAAACACAGAGGACCACATGGTGTCACCGAGAGTATGAACTACTAATAATCAACGTTCTCAAACTAATGGTATTTTAGAGTTAAGTCAACAAACTCAATTCATTCAAGTCAAAGGACTCACACTAATAATTAATTAACCTTGAGAACTGCCTCTCAGTGCTCTGCATTCGACTGAAGCGAAATAAAACGTCAACTAGTAAATTCGTAAAAATCATATCTAAACAGTAATATAAATTTGCCAAATACAATTGTAGATTATAATTTACAATTATAAGTGTTATAAAATTATTAAATGTTAATTAATCGCGATTTCAGAGATACTCATTGTTAAGATAAGAGAAGTGATTCTACTTAAGGAAATATCCATACATAGTGTTATATTTGTAATTTGCTACAACTTGATTAATTAAATAAGCATTAGACATAATATTGTTGTTGTGTGTTTGGCAAATGAATCCTTTATATCCACATCCTTGTAGATATGAAGTGGCGCCCGGGAATTTGAAACATTTTGGCAGTAAGTAATTTTAATTATTAATTTATTACAATTATCAAAAACTCCCAATATAAAGAAATTCTTATATTTGACTGTCCAACGCGTGGCATTACAATTGTCAATTGCTAAAGGCAAAATTCTTATAGGCGGCATGATAAGGAATACATATTCGGTCATCCGGAAGTCATCTGAGTGTAAACAAAATAATGGAAAAACTGTATATTCTTCGGAAACTTCTAATTTGTTTCATTTTTCTAGGACAAAGTTGGATGGAGTCGCAGCTACCTATGAAATATGTGCTGCAACAATCGTGAGCCACGAAAAGAATGTGAAAATTAATTTTGGACTTCTTGCTACCTTTCCGCTATTCCCAGTGGGCTATGGTTTAGAGCCAAACAGACGTTATCATTTATTTATTTTTGAGGTCAATGTGTAATGAATGTGATTTGCGATTGGTTATCCTCTTACACAAAAATACTCTTTTTATTACTATCTTTACTTATTTTTTTGTTAAGTCTATACAATTGCACTTGGAAAAAATGCAAACTCAATTAAATTATATACTTTAATAGCTACATTAAAATTTGGTTTTGATAAACCATACACTGAATTACTAAACACAACGGTTTTATTTAGTACGTACATATTTTATGCACATCATTATTAATATTACCAAAACCCGGTAGACGATTTTTTTTATCGAAAAAGTTAAAAACTATGGCGAGTGTTCCATTTAAAAATAAAAACAAACTACGTTTGTTGAACTACATAAAATATTGGGTCACACTGGGTTTTTAAATCTGACAATAATAAAAAGTTAGATCATGAGATCATGTACTTTACACGACCTAGTGAGCATTTTAAACTTCAGAATTTTAACATTGCTTTCCTCTCGTAACATTTACCTACACGTTTTGTGACTGACTGCGATTGTTTGTACTAAAATTTTACGCAACCAAATAACGTTACTGTTCAGTTGTTGAGAAAATGAACAGACAGCCACTCGAGTCGCATAATATTAAACTAACACTATTGAACGAGTAAATTTTCATTTATTATTTTACTAGCTGGATACCCGTGCTTCGCTACGGTGATTATCAGAAAAAAACAGAATTTAAAATCAGAGAATAGAAATAGGTTATTTGTGAAGCTTAGATACCGGTATTTTGAGACGGGATCAGAGGAATTCGGGGGATTCTCCCTTACCAACGCCTGTGAAAATCATGGCTTAGATGACATGTTTGTGCAGAAGCCTGGTTCCACTGCACAGTTTCGGAGGGTTTAGATTGCGCAACAGCATGATTGGAGCGCCAACCTTGAGGTAGAGGACGTGAGGTGGTCGAGAGTATGCAAGTACTCCACAGGGTAATGTACAGCATCCTCGACCTCCACCACAGATTCCACAGACTCATACCTCATATGCTCAGCCGGCAGCTTCTCCAATAGAAAATTGTTGATGCTGTTGGCTGAGTCGTTTGTTGGAGTGACTGCACGTTTTATAACTGACTGCAAACTAGCAGTTTATACTAAAATTTTACGTACCCAAATAACGTTACTATTCAGTTGTTAAGAAATGAACAGACAGCCACCCGAGTCGTATAATATTAAACTAACAGTATTGAACAAGTAAATTTTCATTTTATTATTTTATTTTACATATCGTTGGCTAGTAGTTCTAGCTAAGTGTATGTTAACACCTTTGGAGATATCATTACAACCTTACAGATGTGTACGCGCTATAGTATCTTCCAAAATGCAGTACCGACAGAACAACAAATGATATTAAACTGTAATAAGTTTTTGTGTGCCAGTCATTTATCTGAGGTTTCATCAGAAATTCAATTTACGTTTCCCAGAATCACCTCGTTTGGTTAGTACGTTTGCAGCTATTTTTTTTAGAAGTCACAATGTTTTCTGATTACCAGTGTATTCAGTAATCAGATAGATAAAACAAATCAAGTAGCTTAGACTAATCCATTACACAATTATTTTTTATGTGTAACATGTGTGACTAACCGACAGCTGGACAGTATAATAGATTTGATCAGTACATATATCTATATATAAAATTAGCAAAAAACTACGAAAATATTGTTCATTTTATATTGAAGGATATAAGTACTTTTGTTCTTTTATTTTATTAAACATTTTGCAAACATCACGATCCCAACGATCAAAATATATAGGTTAGATAGTTAAAAAACGTCAAAACCATATTGCAGAATATCGGATTTGGCCCTGTGCCGAACGACTGTAGCTTCCGCTACCTATATAAGTTAAGAAAACCTTCTGACCTGATACGTATTGGAAATAACCTACAGTCACACAACTGTAGGCAAACTTTTTTAATAAAATGTACTTTTTAAACAATGGAAACAAAGATCACAAAATTACACTTGTAAATTTACGCCATGTCTGATAAAACTTCACATACTCATTGCCGTGTTAAGATGCACATTAGAAACAGCCAAATATTGCTTTAAAAAATTATGTTTTTACATAACAAACAAAAATTAAATAAAACCGGTAGATTTGTATTCTTAAATGACATTTGTCTGTCTGTAAACTACCAGAATTCTTGGTTTTTATTTAATCATTTATTTAATAACTGTTTTAATAGCAAAACAATCAGATGTTTTAAAATCAACTGACCGCTATATTGGGCTTTTTGTGATCAATCCAAGTTAGTGGTAGGATAGTCATTTACTCCACGCTATCGGTATATTATATAACGTTTATTAAATGTAGTAACAGACTCAGTAACATCTTAATAAGAGCATGCGTTGGTCACATGTTCACACGCAAGGTATCTGATCGTTCTTGTACACTGCACACTTACACAGATTGACAGGCCTCCTTTACCCGTTAATGAAGATTACAGTCGATGTTGTTTAGTCACAAACGTTTTCAGCAGATTCATATTTAAGGGAAAATTTTAAATATAAAGTATAAATTACACTCCTAGATATAATGTGTTTTTAATTTTAGGAGAAAGTAAAATCCTGTACAGAAAATAAAAAATTGTAATGAACTGTTAAAACGTCATAAACCGGAGTTACACAGTAAGGAATGTTAACGATCTTGCACAAATACGTCAGGAAAATTGAAAATTCTTAAAAATATGATAACAAAAGTTATTTTATTACACAGAATACGTAGTTAGTCTAACTGTCTGTTTTATTATCGTACGTTACCTTTATGTTCTATTTGAAAATTATGTAAAAATCTATGTAACTAACAACAACGAGAGTTAATAACAATACATTGTTTACTAAGACTGAATGTAATGTGTGTATCAATAACTCATTTTCCTTCTGTTCCTTTGACGATGAAAACTATTTACTCTTTAGTTATGCAAATTAGTCTCTGATAACATAGTACCGACATTCAAGTCGAGTCTGAAACAATATAAGTAGCCAAATAAATTACAAACTGAATTTTATCCCCGCAAAACTCAATTTTACATTTAGATCAAGTGTATGATACAACTTGGTACAGGAACATAAAGTACTGTGGCATGATTCTAACATGCTTCTTCAACATTTCGAACTTTCTAGTTGAACTTCGTTTGCAAGAAAAACAATTTCGTCATAACGCGATTCCTGAAAACAACTGTATTAACTCATTTTAGTGAAGTCGTGAACAGTCAGTGAGTATATAGTCAGCATTATGGAATTCATATTTGTTACATGATTTTGAGTTAGTCTTTTTTTTAATACTAACATCTGAATAAACACGCAAGCAAAATGTGTGGTCTACTAGGGGTGTGCCACACATAGTGTAAGAAATAAAAGGGTTTTTCACTTCTATAAATCATATGTAACGTAATACATATTACGTTATTAATAACGTAATATTACGTTTATCGATATGTATCGATAAACATGAAAAATAATAAAATCCTCTCTGTGCATACATATTTATATAGTTTACTACTTAAAATATGTAGGCCTAGTAAAAGTATTAAATGAACTATGAGCACCTTACCACACGAAATTTTCCTTTGCGGCTTAATATTAAGTGACACAGGACGAGATTTCTTTATTACATGTTGTAGCACATTAATAATAAATTAATAATCATGTAAAATTTAAAAAAACAAACTGTAAAAAAATTATTGCACAATACTACTCAAAGATTAATTATTATATAACATTTACTTTTAAAAATATTTTTAAAATATTTATTCAAATACAACCAACACCAACTATCCTAAAGCTCTTACATTTTGAACAAAACATTTTTTCCTTCAGACTTAGTTTTTTATCGAACACTTTCCTTTACATTCAAGGAAAATGCGACTTTTAAAGAATCTTTTCAAAGTGAAATATTTTTCAAAAATAGAAAAGTACAATACAAAATGCGGAGTAGGCCTGTACAATAAGATTATTACTAGAGTACTAAACATAAGTTTATGGTTTACTTTTTAAGACTATATTTAATGATTTATAGCATCTAGACATATTTTTTTTCACAATATTATTAACTCTTAAAACCCATTGAACATACAAAGAACTGTAAAGTTTAAGTTTACGCTGTTATATTTAAACATCTTTATAGCGAGTAATATTTTAAGTAGTCGAATTTTTTTAGGGAGTTACTGTATGACAACAGATAAAACGCAGTAAGCGACTATTAACAATGATAAACTTTGGTTTGGCTGCGTACTTTGAAATAGATCTGTCAGTAAACCAGCCAAGAAAGACTTCGTAATCCATAATGTCAAGTACGTCTTCGATACCTCATAAAATGACAAATCTAAAAACTAAATTCTAGAAGAGTATGACGAAATACACAGAAGATGTAAATGAATTTCCAACAGAATGGTGTGGAATAAATGTGACAGACGAAATTGGTAATTTCGTAAAATCCATATACGTATAATATCAACTAGATAAAATACCATTAAACGTGAATAGCCCTTCACAAATTGTAAAGAGCAATTTTCATCAAGTTGCATTCAATAATTGAAATGGAAAACTGGCAGAATAGCAGTCTTTCCTAAATAGTGTGATAAACGATGATGAACTACTTAGTGATCATTTACATATAAGTAAAATAATTCAAGAAAATATTAATCTCTCGTATTGTAAAATCTTATTGGTTCCGTCTTTGCACAATACGAGCGGTATCGGAGGTGTAAAATATGTACTGACAAATATAAGCAGGCAATTTTCTCTGTGACTAATATTTAAATAAATATATAGAACCAGGAATATCAATGTTTTGTACAAATTATTTTATGATTGAGGTCGGCAACATTTTTACCCTTTTTATATTTTCTATTTTTTATGTTTTCTTATTATGAAAAATTAATTAACACACAATTAGTTTACGCAATGAGAATAGTAATAGCATTATCAAAATTTGCCGCGCTGTTAGGTCGTGGTCTAGGTTGTTCGTGTTTATCACCAAACGTTTCGACCATAAAAAAATATCTGGCGTTAAACATGATCACCCTAAACTACAACCTAGCCCGGAAAAATGTGATAAACACCGGCCCTGAAAGCTTATGTTCATTTATCAAAATAACATGTTTGTTAAATAGTATTCAATAAACAAAGAAAGCATACAATGAGATAATATGAACAGTTATTTTGTAAACACAATTGTAGCTTTTAAAATGTTTAGTGCTTATACACTACAATATTTTTATGAAAGCATTTTACTAGCTATTTTCTTATTAGAACTTAAGGGAAAGATGCTATTATTCCAAAAAAAGAAAATGTTTCTTGTAACTAGATTCGAAGGCATTACGAGTATTTAATACTTGCTTTTAAAACCACGCGAGGATAAAATGGTTAGCTTTTGCACGTTACATAACCTAATAAAAACTGTATTCTTCACTTACCGTCAATCAGTGAATCTCACGACCAACTATGCAGTTTCACAGCTAAACAACGAGGCTCGAAATTTAGCGCAAATTACAGTCATTTTAAGTAACCGTTAATGTCACATTAAGAACGTTAATGTTTACTTGAAAGAAAATACACAGAAAACCACTTCAGTCACGTAATACTAAACTAACATTCTGGAAATAGTAAAATTCATTTTGTTACTTGATTTTACATCTTCTGCGTAATATACAGTTTATGTTAACACGTTTTGAGATATCCCTCACTTAGCGTCTGCTACCTTTACTTCATTTTTTAAAAATTTTCTATGCATTTCTGTCCCTTGCATCCCACTAAGACCTGGTCCCTACACGTTAATTCATATTTTCTCTGTCTACACCCATTCTACTATAATATTTTTCTACATCGTCAGTGTATTAACACCTAAGGACCTAGTTAAAACAGGAACTCAGGTTCTTAATTTTATACCAAGAGATAAAAATAAATTAAATTGTAAGTTCTACACATTACTCCTTAACGTAAAAGTAAATATTTCGTTGTAAAACCAAAGTGTCTGATCCTGGTATTTTGTTGTAAAAAGCTAAATCTCTTGGGTTTTGTTTTACTTGTAACGTTATTTGTTTAGCATTTTTTTCGTTATTAAAATTCTTTGTTGCTTTTCGTTGCTGCCTCGTCTGTATTGCTTAAGGGCCTCGGATAATACATATATATTACAAAATTTCTACGTCAAAAAAAAATTTTAATGCAAAAAAAATATACCTCCTTCTTTAACAAACTTGACTAATATTAGTATTTAATATAAACATCTTAGTATACGGATAATTAAAACTTTGCAAAAAATGATAGTTGTTTGACTTTTCTACTGTACAAATACAAAGGAGTCTGTTACTTACACGATTGTGCACAGATCACTAGATGCAATATTATTGCATTGCCAACAAATTTTAAAAAACTTAAATTTTTAAAAAGTTGTTTCGATCGGTACACAGTCTTACAGCATCATCGTTGTAAAGCATGTCTAACCCCCCACAAACAAACAAATGTTTATATTGAATCACACAAAACAGTGCATACGCTTAATTTATTATTTACCCATTCAACTAAAATGTGGTTAATTCCACAGGCAAATTTTTAACTTAGAAATGTGTTTGTTATACCACTAACAATGTTACTGCTCATAATACTACCTTTATTACTATTGTAGTCCAACTGTTACTACATTGTTTAATACTATGTACCATTACCACGATTTTCAAAGGTAGAATGTATTTTTAATAAAGAGCAAAGTAAAAATAGCAAAAGAGAACTAAAAATTGTTTGTTAAATGTACTCGTGTAGACTTTTGTAATTTTTTTTATGAAAATTTTATGAAGTGTGCGAGTTTGTGTTAAACGAAGAAGTGTAAAGTTATATGAGAACGGTTATAAACTGAGAAACAGTTTTCTTACGTACACTATACAGCTAATGTTCTTACTTTTGGAATAATGACTGGCGCATGCGCAGGACCTGTGCAAGCTTTCCTCCCTCGTGAGTACTCTCTTCCCGGCAGTCCTCTACGTACAATACACTCGTACATGTTATTGTGCATAAATTCTGTAACTCAGATATAAGCGTTTGTAGTGCTACTAATAATGTTATTTCTAATGGTAATAGTGTCATTACTACTGTTTCTAATATTTATAAAAAAATTGTTTCTACTTCTTGTGATATTATGATTACCAAATTTTTCAAGAGTATAATGACGCTTCAAAGTAGATAATACTGATCATTGGTTAAATTGAAAAATAGCCAACAAATGAAATGTTTCTTATAATATTTTCAAGAAAATATTTTGTCTATGTCACCTATAAAATAAGTGAAGTTTACCTGGGTTTACTCCTCTTAGCCAGTGGCGGATTATTTTTAACGCTAGGGTGTGAGGCCACCAGGGGCTCACCTGTCAGAGGGGGCACCATCCAGCCCTACATCAGAAAAACGTTTTGAAGATAAAAATGTAAAAAAAAATAAATGTCCTCAATCCAAAATCATAAAAGTATGTGCACACTTTTTGACAATCTTCTAATAGAATTGAAGCACTTTGTGCTACGAGCTATAATTGCAAGAAAGAGGTTTTTTCAAATCGTTCAAATGAAGACGATAGAGTCAAGGATAAAGTTTGTCCGCTCAAAGTATTAAAATGGATTATTGATTGTAAAATTACTTATGTGTTTCCGAATATATACATTGCTATCGCCTGCTTTCGACGATTCTAATAGCTAACTGCAAATCTAAAAGATCATTGTCTGTATTAAAACGTATTAAAGATATGTTGAGTTCAATTATGGGAGATGAGAGATTATCTTCGTTAGGAAGGTTGAGTATTAGGAAGTAAAAGTAGGAGGAGTAAAATGACTTGAATCGCTTTATTTAGAAGAAATTATATAAGACTTCGTTAAGGCAAAATCAAGAAAAACATAGATCGATTAGTATTTTCTAAGCTTGAGTATTACTATGCTCATTGTTCTCACTATTTCGCTAAATATTTGTTGTAATTTGAGAGTGTAATAAGATAATTGTTAACTTTTGAAGTTGTGTACGCTATTTGTTAGTGTAAATAATTTGGAAAAAGTTGAATTTTGAACCGCGGAGGTGAAAGCACCAGGCTGGTGGCAGCGTAGGGCACCACGCGCTTCTAATACCCCCCCCCCCCCCAGCTCTTACCACTAATCTAGAATTTTGAAAAAATTATGAACGTGTAATTATAACAATTTGCTCGTAACTTTCTGCGAAGAAACTTAAAACGTTGTTCGAATGTCAGAACATCTGTGGGCTGGCAAATGAATGTAATAAAATGACAGAATGTTTATTCATGTGGTGATTTGTAATTTGATTTTATGTAATAATGTATTATGCGCCTGACGTGATGATGGCCGTAATTCAGGAGAGCTGCATTGGGTCCTACTCGTCAGCTCGTATATGTTAATTAGTGATTTAACTAATATTCAAGTCACTAATTGAACAGTATTTGTTTTGATGTTTTGATAAATACAGTAAATGTACCGAGTGTCTGTTCCATTAAATGATAATATAATTACCCATAATTGACCCTATTTGATTGTTTCGTAATTACTTCTACACAGTATACATTTGTGTAACAACAAACCATTAATTTGTTTTTAATTCATCAGAAATCAACTATATAATGCATTTGTGAAATTAATTTGAAATTAGTTATACGATTCACATAAACTTTAGTCAATTTATTCTTCACTTGATTGTTATGTATGGGGAGCAATTGATCATTGAAAAACTATCGGCACAACACCACTCTAGATTCAACGTTAAATATTTTATATTTTGTTTTTACAGTAAAAACAATAATAACAACAGGGTTTGTTTCATTAAATATTTCCATTATCACAATATTAATTAATTAAAAAAGAAAATTATCAAAACTAGTATCCAACATTTTAAGTAAGCAATCAAGTGTTAGAGGTAGTAAAAATCACACAGAACTAACACGGTATTGGCACAGCCAAGGCCATCTGTCTGAGCTTCCATAATTTTCCTAGTTCTGTTATCTGCTACCTTATCATGTAACAAACGCATTTAATCAACATAACGCAGATCACGTAACTAGTTGGATCCCTCAGCTACAGAACTGGCTATTCATTTGAACAACATACATTTATTATTAGATGACATGAACTTCAAGGTTTAGTTTAGTCACTTCTCCGAGAAACGCCGCGAGGTAGTTACCCTGCGTCGTTTATCATATTTTTTTATTTTTAAAATGTTTTAACATTCTCTTATTTGTGTATACATGTACGAGTTAATGGTTACATTGTATCAAAATTAATTATTGCATAAACAAAACAAATATTTTACGTTCTTCTCAGGGACGGCATTTGGTTGGTAAAGGACTGCATTGGTCCCTTAGTGCAGTATTTTTTTTAGACTAATACCTCACCAACGAACTATTTAGACCTGATATTATAAATATGTATAGGCACGTAGGAATATTTATAGGAATACTTTTCTAAAACATGTGTAACTGACAACAGTGTTTTTAAAAACCTAAAATTTTTATTATAAAGATAGCTTACAAACTTTTAAAGGAATTTCATAGTTAGCAAGGAATACTGACAGATATTAATTTTGCCAGATTACTAAAAACATCAAGTTTGAATTGTGAATAAAATTTTTCATAATTTTTCCTCGACATTGACTTTTAGATATTTCAAATTTTTAATTTCAGTATTTTAGCAAAGGTGTTTCTAAAATTGAAAGAAAATTCAAAGTGAACACAGCACTGGTATTTAGGCTTCAATTCCATTTACTTTGATACCTGGTTAGGTTTTTGATAATTTTTTTACAATTTATATAACATATGTGTAGCATTAGCGTCTTAAAATAATCAAATTGCAGAAAGCAAACCATATGTTTTGATTTTTGTTGAATTCTCTTTAACTTGATGCCCGGCAGGTAGGTGTAAAATGTTTACATACATTGGATAAATTGTCTTATCTATGTCTCCATAGATTTTGAAACTTCCGACACCCGACATTATATTTAGATTTTAGTTGAAATCCTATCTAATACATAAATTTTTGTAACTTTTCAGAAGTTTGACTCTTGACATATATGCTTCTCGCCTTTATTTGGGGGGGGGGGATAATCCTAAAAAAACAATAGACTTATGTACAAACGTTTAGATGCACATGTTATTACGAAGATTGGTTGACCAATTTAAAAGTCTAGACAGACATATAAATACGAAAGGATCGAGTTAAAACTGAGAACCCGCTTTGCTCGTTCAATAACCATCGACTTCTGGCAATGCAGTAGTAAAACTGGATTTTGAATAAATCCTAACAGTTTGACAACTTTTCAATATAATTCAGAATTCATTGAGATACGCACTTATCTTGTATTTTCGGTAATTGAGTTCAGTTCCCTTATATGCGATACCTGCTTACATATGCATTACGAACACTAATTATATTCCTTGAAAAGAGTTCCTGTTTTTTTTATTTGCACGCATAATTTAAAGTAAGTTAAGTTACCTCCGTTTAAAAACTTACCACCTAAACAATTTTCTTACGTCACTTAAAAAAATTCAATTGATTCCAAGTCCTTGAGGTTTACGTACATCTTCTTTCTTTCCTGAGGCTACCTATATCCATGGCTGCAAACGGTACTTATGTCGAGCAAAAAAAACGTTTCAATTTTCCTCATTTCCACTTTGATGAAATATGTATGTTCGTTGACTTCTCTTACTTTCACGTTGTTCATAAGGGAGAGCGTGAAGAATTTTGCATTTGAATTTTTCACGAAAAGCGATTTCCATGTCACAATTTCCACAAATACTTATTCAATAGTGGCTCACTTATAAAGATTCCAGTGTACGTGAAGACGTTGTAGTTTTTTCATCACACCCAACAAACCCATAAAGACCTAATGATGTAGCGCTTCACATGTAGAATGATGTGTAGGGTAACTTACCGATCAAAATTTCAGTATGTGCATAGATTTCATAGCATTATTTTCAGAGCGCTGAATGTTCAGATACTGCTCAGAACGATTGTGCGCGAGGCACACGTATGCAAATAAACTCGTAAAAATACGCACAAATTTTGAATGTTTCAATGGTTAACGTTAAAGACCGTACTTGTAACTCCCTTCAATTGTCGAAATACACGATACACTTGGGCGTATGTAAATGGGCAGAAACAGCGAAGCGTTCAAAGTTTTTTACGTTGTATAGAAATTGGCATTGAATTCAAGTACTAATATATTTTTAATTAGAGTTTAAACCAAAAATTACGAAACCATTACTCTTGCATAACTTTTGTGACTTAGGAAAAACCATTCTAATGCTAATAATGTTTCACTGTAAGTTTTATTCTTTAGACGGTTACGTTCCTCGCCATTGTATCTCATCAACAATAGGCTACTGTATGATCTCGGAGTTATGCTTTGTTACAATTGCTTTACAGTTCTCTCTATGCTTGCTATTCTCTTTAGGCACTCAAATCAAATAAGTTTTCGATAGAGTGGAAAATATTGTTACAACGGTCTAACTGATCGTTGTATGGTATAGTGGAAAACGTAATACAGGACACCAATTAAGTCACTAAAACCCAGCTTCATTTATCACAAATAACAGTTTATAATCAACTAGCGAGTACCCGGCATGCGTTGCAATGCCACTCAAAGAAAGAAAGTGTTTGTATATATATAATATATAAAGACTTCGTTCGCGTGGTCTTCAATTTAATGCGATAATATATTTAGAACAGAATCTATTCCATTGGGTTGCCATAGTAACCAGATCTAATAAGTTAGTTTTTTAAGACTCCAAAGGACCCCCCAGAGGATCGTATCGAAAAAAAACACCTGTCCTATGTTGGTTCTCCCGTTGTGTAAAATATTTGTGCCAAGTTTGGTTGAAATCGGTCCAGTGGTTTAGAAGGAGATGTGGAGGACCCCAAAGAACCCCCAAAAGAACCGCATCGAAAAAACACCTATCCTATGTTGGTTCTCCCTTTGCGTAAAATATTTGTGCCAAGTTTGGTTGAAATCGGTCCAGTGGTTTAGGAGGAGATGTGGAAGACCCCAAAGGACCCACGAAGTATCATATCGAAAAAACACATATCCTATGTTGGTTCTCCCGTTGCGTAAAATATTTGTGCCAAGTTTGGTTGAAATCGGTCCAGTGGTTTAGGAGGAGATGTGGAAGACCCCAAAGAACCCCCAAAAGAACCCCATTGAAAAAAAACCTATCCTATGTTGGTTCTCCCTTTGCGTAAAATATTTGTGCCAAGTTTGGTTGAAATCGGTCCAGTGGTTTAGGAGGAGATGTGAAAGACCCCAAAGGACCCCCAAAAGGACCCCCGAAGGATCATATCGAAAAAACACATATCCTATGTTGGTTCTCCCGTTGCGTAAAATATTTGTGCCAAGTTTGGTTGAAATCGGTCCAGTGGTTTAGGAGGAGATGTGGAAGACCCCAAAGAACCCCAAAAGAACCCCATTGAAAAAACACCTATCCTATGTTGGTTCTCCCTTTGCGTAAAATATTTGTGCCACGTTTGGTTGAAATCGGTCCAGTGGTTTAGGAGGAGATGTGAAAGACCCCAAAGGACCCCCAAAAGGACCCCCCGAAGGATCATATCGAAAAAAATTCATAAACCTTCGCGGGCGTGCGCACAACAACTCACCGAAGTTTCATCGCAATCGGATGAATGGTATAGGAACGCATACGGGACAAAGAAAGAAACAAACATTCATTTTTATAGATATAGATTTGTACAATAATCTAAGTTAAACTTGTTCACACGTAATAATAATATCAACTAATAGAATTCAGCCTGTAATCACTTTTCACTAATACACCACTTAAGATGCACTGTGTAAATCGCCCGACAATAACTCGAACTTCACTTGCATAAATCGCCACTTAAACTGAAACCAAGGGTCGCTGAATGCCTACGTTTATACCCCGCTGAGATTCCAGAATGATCAATACTACGCGTCAACGCTACTAAAAAACATTAGAGCGTAATTGCTTGCCGCCCTGGACACAGTGCGCACGGACCGATGAAGTCTGGGCCGGTCTCGGCTACGGACGCGTGACAAGTGTCACATAATTGTCCTTCATCTCAAAGCAGCGGCAATATGTATGCACACACACATTATAGCCGGGCACCTCTGGAATAGCCGAGATACACGTAGAATGTTGTTTAATGGCGTAACAATATGTTACTACTCGACTTTTGGTATTAAGAACACAAGCATAAATAAACGCAACATTTGATACAGAAAAATTACACTCTTAAATTTTTATTAAAATACGTTCGTTACATTCTCCCCGTATGCATATTTTTAGGCCACGCAGAAGTGCAAGCAGCGGCTAGGTTTCACAAGGGTGCATAGTGGTCGACAGTACAATACCGGACAGCAAAGAAGGAATTCATTATTAAAATGTAAAGTTGGTAAAAATATTCATTTTGGAGTTGCAAAAATTATGCGCTAGTTCGTTACCGTGGTTGTGGCTGTAATCACCCGCCGCCTTTGTAGCGAAAAGTATTTCATTACTAAGCCAACATATCAGTTGCGGCATTAAATTGTACAATGCTGACAGCTTTAATCCGCTGGCTCTAATTTCTTTTTAGCGTAAATTAAAAATTGTTAGCATGTTTTTCTACTACAATATTTGTTACTAGGCAACTGTAGCGTACAGTACATTTAGAGCTACATTACAATTAATTACGCATTAAACCCACCAAAAATTTTACATAAAATTATAAAAGGAGTTTAACTTTTGATAATATTAAAAAATAAATATAATTCAATGCTGGTTCTTTACGGCAAGACAACAATTCCTCTACATTAAATAATCCATAAACAATCGGCATGGGTATCAAGAGTTTGGCCCTATTCACATATGCCTCTCACTTCTAAAAATTAAAATTTTTTTTATCACCAATCATCACCAATTATCAAAAATTTTGCTATTCATATTATAAAGCAATGACGTTCTAAAAAAACTTATAAGAATAATAATCTTTCTCTTGTTTTTTCCATAATGTGTATACATTTCCCTATTCTGTTTCATTTACTGAAAAGGCCTTTTACATTTCGTAGTTTCAAAACATATCCCTGTAATCAGTATATATAGGAGCAACTACAGCGTTTGGGTTGTCAAAATAAAACTAGTATTTCGAAAAGGTAAGCTGATTTATAAATACTGGATCTGCAAATATGAAAACTCTATCTACAAAAAAATGTGTTGAGCAAGCCACTTAGTACTTTATCATTTGTAGTTACACCGTTCATAAGTATTTGCACTATGACGTTTAATTTTCTATTCGTATTTTTAAAAATATATATAATATTCAAGAAGCTGAGGTTATACATCGCCTCTAACAATGGTAGCTATGACCGCTTTAAAATAAAATTTGTATGAGAATATTTGATGACACCAAAGTCCCTGGATGTTGTTCACTACAGTAGTAATGCTCAACTCTATAATTTTATAATAATGATACAACATCACAGATAAAGAAATATAAACCAGCACAATGAAATTTACGCAACGTAGACCACTGAAGCACAATTTATATAGGCCTAATGGTTTCCGCTTTAGGAGTGATGATTGGAACAAAACACCACTACAAATATCCTTTAATGTCTATGTTATTCATGACAACCAACACAACTAGCATAATTGCAAATGTTAAAGTTATGTTATAGTCACACAGAGAATCATTACACATTTACACAGTTACGAAAAGTGTATGGAATTTTAAGATAAAAATTAAAGTTTGGAAAGTGGCAAATTTTGTATTTGCAAACAAACAATTCCTGTCAAATGCTATCGAAAATTAGATATTGTGTACTTATACACGGTAGTGAAAATTGTTCTTATCTGGCGTCACAGCCTTTAGTGGACTTAAGCCTTCTCAACAATACTCATCCATGTTCCCATGTTCTCCGCCCACTGATTCCCACGCTTGCAAGGTCTTCTTTTACGTCATCCAACCGTCTACGTCTAGTAGTACATAATCTTCCCTTCAACAATCTTTTTGGCATTCTTTCCTCAATCATTCTTTCCAAACGTCCCAGCCAACGCAACCTTTGTGATTTTATAAATTTCACTATGTCTTTTTCATGTACGAGAGCCTGTAGTTCATTGTTATTAAGTATTCTTCAGTTGCCTTCTTCTCTTACTGGTCCACACATTTTACGCAATATTTTGAATGCAAATGATTTTAAAGCATTTTGTCATTCTCTGGCAAAGTCAACACCTCAGATCAATATGTAACAACTGACCCCACAAGAGGTTAATATACGTTAAGTTGTATACGACTTACAACAATATTGTTTTTGAAGGATTTAATATTTGTAAAGCAATCTCTATTTTATGCTTGTATCCTTTCTCTTATACTCATCCTAATGCTATTATCATTTGTTACCAAGGCACCTAGATAACTAAAGTAGACCTGTCCACTGAAACACTTGCCATTCATATTGAAATGTCTAGGATCCCTTATGGTCTCCGAGTTGGACATTACCATGTATTTTGTCTTATTTCCATTTACCACAAGACCAATAGTAAAAGTTCTCCTACCAAGGAGAAACACTTATTTAATTACCCATTCATCATCTGCAAATAAATCCGCATACTCATGCCCCTCAATAGTCAAAAATGCAAGTACCTCCTCTTTAAGTTCAAACATTCGCGTTAACACTTTACCTCGAGATAACCATCGTACTTTTGTATGTAGCAGAAGTCTTGTGTGCTCTGATCCCATTTCTTGACACAAAACGTTAAAAAGCCGCAAATTTAGGGGGCGCGATTTGATGAAGTTTACAACTTTTACTACTTCGTCCATCACAATTTTCAGAGGAGATGGCAAAGACTTAGCAACAATGGCTTCGCGGTGAATGAGACAATGGTCGGTTCGTAAGTTAGGATTTACTTCGCGTACTTTACCCACGAATCCTTTCACTCGGTCTGTCATAGAAGCGGCTCCGTCTGTACAAACACTAACGCAATCCTCCCATGTTAATTCATTACGGACCACATATTCATTAGTCGTACGAAATATTTCTTCACCGGTTGCTCGCTCGGGTAGTTCTTTGCAATAAAAGAAATTAGTTGCAATTACATCCCCATCAACAACATACCTTATGTAGGAAAGAAATTGTGCGTGACCGCCAATATCGGTGGACTCGTCGATCTGAAGTGAGAACTTTCGACTGCTCTTTATTTTCTCCTTCATAATGTCTTCGATGTCACTGGACATGTCATTAACTCGGCGGCTGATTGTGTCAGCAGAGAGAGGAATTTTTGAAATTTCAGTACCAAGTTCTAAACCCAGGACTATTTTTACCATTTCTTTACACGCGGGCATTAACAGTGTTTCTGCTATTGTGTGTGGTTTTTTGGCCTTTACGATAAGTTCGGCTACCTTATAGCTAGCTTCCTGTACTTTTTGCGAAATACGTGCCGTCGTAGTCATGAGCGTCACTTTTTTTTTATTTTGTTCCAACAACCGACGAAAATAATTCACATCTTTACTTAACAGAGAGGAATGTTTTGTTGACAAATGTTTCAATTTACTGGGAACCATAGCAGCATTACTGAGTTTTTCACCACACACAACACACTCGGGGATTGGGCATGTTTTGTCACCACACCAAAAAAACCCGTAAGATAAATAATTATCACTATATTGCCGGTGAGCTACTTTCTGTTTCTTTTTTTCGGGCTCGATGGTTTCACTACTTGCACTCGAGGACGGACCACTCCGTACAAGGAACTTATCCATATCGAAAAAAATAGTTTAATAACACTGTAATAGAAAATAGTAAGACTGGTGTAGCAATCACAATATTCGCACTACTGCAGAGCACAGCTGTGATAGAACTGAACTGAAATACTGTAATTGTTGTCTGACAATGTGTGGGTCCTTCGGCGAAGGAAAAGAGCAATAAAGTTTAAGAAACGCCGACAAACAGGCACAAATATCAAAACAAGGCAATAAAATAATAAAAGAGAGGGAAATTTTTGCTAATCCCCGCAATTTTAGTTAAAAGCACGTACAGCCAGCCGTACACAAAAGATGCGGTGTTACAAAGAACTCTCTTGAATAGAGTTTAGAACATTTAGAGTTTTGAACGTAAACTCTATTGTATGATTGGTGCGGGCCGCTAAAAGGCTTGCTAAAAGTCTTACGCAGCTTTCTTTGCTGTGAATACAAAGCTTGTCGCCTGTAAACCATCAAACCGGCCCAATATTTCAGGCGAGAATACAAATAACTTAAGATAAGTTAAGCAAACTATAACAGCAATATTGAGTAAATAAATTACATTTAATTTCTATGAAAATATAACAGTTATCAGCATGTATTAAAGAATAAACAAGCACCTTCTTACTTAAAATCGACAATTAATTTATTACAATAATAGGTAAAATTTCGCGTCACACCTTTCACCTTGTGACGGCACACTATTGTGCCGCGGCACACCGGTTGCGGAACACTGCTCTATCATTTACTTCTTAATCATGTTATAAAATATTTCTTCATTATCAAATTTAATTTTAATATTAATTAAATTGTCTAACCCTTTTTCTCTTTCTTTCAATATTTCTAACTCCTCTCTAAGCTTCCTTTCAACTGTGTTATTTACTACTTTTACAATTTCGTATTCTTCCAAAGGATTAACAAACTTATGGTTGTCTTCTATGAAATGTCTTGCATATAACGAATTGGTTGTTCTATTACCTTCTCCACGTTTGTGGTCAAACAACCTGCATACGAATTTTCGTCCTGTCTCACCTAGGTAAACTTTGTTGCAGTCTTTACATTTCAATTTATAAATTCCGCTTTTCTGTAATACTGGAATTTTTTCTATATTCTTATTCCTTATCTTATCAAATACCGTTTCACATTTTTTAATAGCTATATCTACTCCATATTTATTAAAACATTTTATAATTTTTCTAGTATGTGAACCTATGTATGTCAATGACCCTGCATAATTCTTTTGTTCTTGTTCTATTTTAGCTTTTTGTATGTTAACCCTTTTCATAACTTTATCCACTATGTTGGTGTTATAATTATTATTCCTTACAATTCCCTTTATCGTTTTTAACTCCCTATCTTTTGATTCGGTCTCTTTTAAACACTTCTGAGTTCTGTAATAAAATGAATTGATTGCCGCCATTTTATATCTATATGGGTGGTAAGACTCTCTTGGTATAATTATATCAGAATACGACTCTTTCCTAAATATCCCAAACTGTAGTTTCTCATTATCTTTAATTTCCATGTTTAAATCTATGTAATTTATTTTCTTACCTCCTATCTCTTCTTTAAATTGTAAGTTTTATCCTTATTATTTACCTCATTTATAAACTCATGCACTTCTTCTATGCTTCCTTCCCAAATTACTAATACATCATCAACGTATCTAGACCATAATTTTATATTGTCTTTATACTTAGTGCCAGTTATTAATTGCTTTTCAAAATCATTCATGTATATTTCAGCAAGAATAGGGGATAATGAAGACCCCTAGGTAAACC
The DNA here is from genome assembly GCA_034769895.1 of Magicicada septendecula. Classification (NCBI taxonomy): domain Eukaryota; kingdom Metazoa; phylum Arthropoda; class Insecta; order Hemiptera; family Cicadidae; genus Magicicada; species Magicicada septendecula. Next base: position 116,392,404 of record CM068374.1, on the reverse strand, counting down.
TTTTTTCTGTATATAAAATTTGTTATTAAACCTAAAATAGTTCTGATTTACACATTCTTTAATTACTTTCATCAACTGCTTTTTATACCTGTATTCTCCCATATTATTATCGTTTAATAACTTAATAACTTTATTTACTGTGATATTCGTAAACATGTCCTTAATATCCAGTGATATCAATTTTGTATTTACATTAATCCTAATATTTTCTAATTTTTCTATCAATTTTACATTATTCTCTATGTTGTATTTTGTCCCAAATTCATATTTCTCTTTCAGTACTCTGCTAACTTCCTTTGATAATTTATAAATAGGTGCATTAATAAAAGAAACAATCGGTCTAATTGGTTTTCCTTCTTTATGTATCCTAACCTGACTTTTAAAAGTTGGTGCTGTTGGATTACTTTCCAACAAATACTTTTTCTTATTTTCTTCTATAAATGTTATCTGTTTCATCATTTGTTTTATCCTTGACTGGTACTTACTTGTATAATCATACTTTATTTTCTCGTATGGTCCTTCCCTTATAAATTCTTCCGTTTTCTTTATGTATTCGTCATTTCTCAGTAGTACCATTGTGACGATTTAAATTGTACCAATACTCAAGAAAATAAAAAATTTAAAAATTAAGGTTGCGAGCTCTTAAGCCATTTAAATCTCACTGTATTAATATAAAATACCTGTATGTACTCAGTATGAGAGGAAGCAGTAATTAATTAGTTATAAGATACTCTAATAAAAAGATAAATTGTAAAAAGTTATTAATATCGTATTTAACCCTTTGCTTGTAAGCAGGCGCTGTCCTGTTGATTCCAGACTCGACATGCTTTCAGAGTCTTGTGTGAGTTAGAATAAGATAAAAAAATTAATGTTAATAATATAAAAATCTGAAGACATAAATAGTCGCTAAAACAACTGATTTAAATTATGTATATTTGTTTAGGGATAGGTTGTATAAATAAAAATGTTAACTTAAAAATAGTTAGGAACTATATTCTCGCGCGGAAATTGTCCCACTAACTTTTGCCCAGTACCAGGCGAAGGGAGCGGAATTTCTCTCTCTTGCAATGGTGACTCCGTACAGTATAGACGTAGGAGCTATGCGCTTAAAATATGTTAACGATATTTTGCTTCACCTTAAGATGGTGTACCAGATGTAGTTGTTTAAAACATCTGGATGTGTTAATTAATATAGTCATGTAAATAGACAAGAAATTTAAAGTAAAGTAAAAAATCGAAACGTAAAAAAAAAAGGAGTGTAACACAAGATGACTTAGTGCTTCAGCGAATAACAACAATTCCAAAGTCATACCCGGAGATGTGAACTAGCAGAAGCCACAAACTCTACTGCACGTGACAGAATATGCAGATCAGGACATCAGAGAATCTACAAGATCATCGTAGATATCTACACGACATATTGTTCAACCTGCGAACTTTTGGAGCCCTTTACAGAGGAAGGCCAGACCGAGATGACGACGCAGCTGTTCCTGTTTCCCAAGACGGATACCCCACGACGAGTCTTCTGCATACCAATTAAAAGGTGACTCGATAGCCTGTCTATCGAGGGTTACTAATATTTGTCACACAACACTACTTGAAAGAGACTTTTCAGAAACTATTAACTTTGTAAAGACTAATAAATTAAATCTAAGAATTTCATGTAACTATTCTAACTTCATACGTTGTAACAGTTTATAGGCTAATGTAGAGTAATATAATTCTAGCAATGATACCATTCTTCCAATGGTTGAATGAAAGAAAGTCTTGCAAGCTAATATCATGAAATGAGTATAATTAAAGGTTTTAATTACAGAAATACAGAAAGTTGACCCGGATCCGAGGTATAGCTATATAAAATCAACTTATATAAAAACAGTAAAGTCATGGGATCTGTCAGTATATGTTTTTTTAATGTTAAATAAAGAGAAGTCTTCTTGTTAAACACATATGATGAGTGCTTAAATCAATTGTATACCTTGCCATTGTTTCCTTACACAGTTAGTGAGTAATTTGTTACATTAATTATTTGTTATCAGTTCTGTTACAACGTAGGCAGCCCATCTAATTAACGGAGTTAATTACGAGTGGTTCCCTGGATTTGTAAAGCGTAAAAATGACGTTACAGAAATGCGCCACTCTGCTTACTTTTACAAAGGTGTTTTAATCAAACAAAATTGCGTCATTCAAAAAAAAAATAAAGGAAACAAAGGAAAGAGTTTTAATTGTGTATATAGTGTCACAAACAAAATTGCATTCACTATGCGTGGATAAATTGTAAGATCAATAACTAAATATATAATATTGATATATGCACTCAGAAAGTTACTTTAATAAATATAATGTTCAAAACATATTTAATACACTATTAAATAACGTAATATGTATTAAGTTACGTAGATGGTAGTATGTATAAGTAAAATGTCATTAGCGTCATACAATGCAAAATGCTATATGCTGGTTTCTACCGGCACTTCCTGCATAATTCGATGTAAGTACTTGCATACATGAATTGTGACCAAGCATAACAATTTTGGTCAACCGAACAATCTGTAACAGGTTTGTTTACGACAATCTATAACCTGTTGTTTCCTGAATCATTCTGCACAGTGTATGTCCAACTATCTAGCTTACATACACTAGTATGTGTTATAAAAAATAAAAATTTGATTAAAAATAACTTTGTTAATAATAATAAAGTAATTAAGTAGAAGTTCGTGATTTAAAACTTGTGAACAAAATAAGTAATTATTTAATTGAGAAAAGTTTATGAATGAACGAAGCCAAAGTGTTGTCTAAGCGGAATAATAATAAATGTGTTGCATAAGATTGCGCTCCCCTTTTCTCGTGTTTATACCGGTCGTTGGTGTTATTCACTCGCACTGTGTAGACAATAATATGTAAAAGCAAACACCCCATTGTCACACACGCTCAACCCTCCTTTGTTAACTAAATATGTAGGCCACCCTCTGACCTACATTCCAGTAAACAGCTGATCGGCTATTTAACTTTGAAAGATATGTGTGTGTGATTTCTGTCTCTCCCTTAGAAAAGAAGTTGTTCTTTTCTAATTTGTGTAAATTGATTACTGATGAATTTATTATATGTATATGTAATATATGTGTAATATGCTAGTATTAATTTTAAGTACGTGCTAATGTGTTAGAACAAAATGGCCCAATTTAACCCGGATTTGTTATTAAAAGACGAGCTGTCTTACGAAGCCCTTTTGCGTGGACTACCCCATGCTGATGTAACAGTCGCGGAATTACGAAGTTCAATTCGCGAATGTGGATTTGATGCGCCCGTGCAATTAAACAATCTAAGCCAACTCGATTATGAAAGCGAGAAAGAAATTTGTAATGCCAAGTATAGTGAACTATACTTATTGTCTCAAACACTCCAAGACGAGAAATCTCCGGCAAAAATTTTGCGGACTACCCAGAGAATAGAGCATTTAACCAGGCGAATAAAAAATTTGTCGATCTGGCCGAATCTCACAGAAATACCCGTTGATGTACAAAAGCTAGCAGACGAAGCTCTACGCCGCTTACCTTCAATTATCAACGATTTAAGACGAAAATCCGACTCATTCAGGATGGACGAAATAGAGAAGTCATTAATGAAATTACACATCTCCCCAGTACAATCCCCCACCACTGGTTTACCTCCGCCTAACACGGATCGGAACTCACCTATCGTATCGCAAGTGCAAGCGAACCCAGAACAAAATACTGATACAGATGTAAATGTCCCTCCTCCCGAGCATTTTCAGTTTCGTCCCGGAAATAATGAATTGACCAACACCCCCAATGAATCTAATCACCCTCATCGAGGAATTACCCCTATGAACTATAACGCAGATTTATACGGAAAAATGACACCCTGTGGAGAAGATTTTATCCGAAATCCCTTATACAGATGGTTTAAATGTTTCCAAGTTACTAACATTTATTAGTTATCTTCTTCAGATAAAGGATCTACAGCAGCTGAATGACTGGCAAATTTTACAAGTTCTGTTACCCAAGTGTAAACCCCCGTTAAAAAATCGTGTGCTAGAAGCCCTAACCTCTACTTTCCCAGTAGAAGAGCTACATAGCTCTTTAATAAAATACTTTATTCCCACCGGCATCTATGAAGAAATAAAAAGGAAGACAGTACTCCGAGTACAAGGACATCAGGAGAGATTAGCTCACTACATCTCCGATATTAGGGAGTCCTCTCGACTACTACGTGTAATCTGGAATGAAACACAACTGGTGAATACCATTTTAATAGGAGTGTCACCTGAAGAAAGATCTCGACTATCATTGATGAATAGACCCAATACAATTGCTGATCTAGAACAGTGCAGTATCCATTCTTCAAATGTATGGTACTCAGATCAAAATAGAGAAGCAATGAAAACCTCTGGAACTAATAGACATCAATTGCGAGCACTACTGCCTGATGTAACAACCTCGTATGAAAGACAAGTTTCTAGTAGACCTCACCATGTGCGCAAAGCTGGTAAGTTAACTGTAAACCCAGATAAAGCGGAAACCAAGTACCCACCTCGCAGAAAACCCACCTGTTATAATTGTGGCAAATATGGGCACATAGGAAGAGAGTGCAAAAGTAAGCCATTGGAACGGAATAACCCCAATTCAAAAAAACATGTAAGGCAGGGAGACCCGAAAACCTGTGTCTTCCGCAGCTACTCGAAACTAGGTAAACTAAAAGAAACCAATAATAATAAGAATGAATTATTCTGTAACCAAGTGAAAAACAAAAAAGGTGCAAAAGATATCGACCCCTATGTGCGAGAATTTCGTGAAAAGTGTAATGCGATTAATAGATGTAATTGGAAAAAAAATCTACTACCAATAATACGAGTCGACTTAGGCGTTACATCCCCCATCGCCTTAATTGGTTCGGGATCTAGTAGAAGCTTAATCAGCCAAGAATTAGCGGACATGTTAGCTAAACATCATCTAGTAAAACGGAACCAACCTGTGAATATAAAGTGTGCTACCGCTGATAAACGTAAAATAAATATAAACCTGAGCATTACCGTTAAGGTTAAAATAAAAAACCTAAGTTGGATATTTACAATGTTAGTATGTAAAGAATTAGGACCTGAATTAATATTAGGTGCAGATTTTATTAGTAAGACAGGAATGATTCTTGACATCTACGAGCGAGAATTTTATTTCAGATTTGACCGTGCAAGAAAACATAAATTTGATAGTAATGAAGATAAACGTTGTTCATCTACTGCACATGTAAGTCACCAAGATTCAGATTTATCTCACCTAGAACGAAGAGATAGAGTCAAAATAGTAAAACTAATAAAAGAATTTTCTTCGGTTCTTACACCAAAACTAGGACTTACGGACCTAATAGAGTATAAAATTAATCTGAGTGATCAGAAAGTAATACGACTACCCCCGTACAAGTTGTCGCCTCCCAAGATGGAAGTCATGCGAAACCATATCAATAAGTTATTGGATCAAGGAGTCATAGAACCCTCTACGTCCCCATATTCTTCACCCTCCTTTTTAGTACCTAAAGGACCCGATAAACACCGACTAGTTGTAGACTACAGGCAATTAAATAAAAGAATAGAATTTGAATCAATCCCTCTTCCAGACATCCATAGTGCGTTTCATTATTTTACTAAAGCAATGGTTTTTACGGTAATGGATCTAAATCAAGCTTTTCACCAAATACCTCTTTCAGAAGAATCCAAACGTCTAACCGCGTTTGCAGTTCCTTTTAACTTGTACCAATTTACTAGGGTACCCTTTGGAATATCTCAAGGAAGTTCCGTATGTAGTAGACTATTGGAGAAGATATTTCACGACATTAAATTTAAATATGTGTACCACTATTTGGACGACATCGTAATATACAGTGAATCAATGGAACAACATCTCAGACATTTGCGTGAAGTGTTATCTCGTTTACTAAGAGCAGGATTAACGGTGAACCCAAATAATGTAAGTTTTGCTGTCCCTCAGTTTTCTTTCTTAGGGCACATAGTGAAAGCGAATGGAAAGGTAAGCATTGACCCCGAACGTACCCGTGCTATTAGAGAATTTGCACCCCCACGAGATGCAAAAGGTATAGCCCGATTTTTAGGTATGGTGAATTATTTCCACAAATATATTCCCCATCTTGCCGAAATAGCAGCACCCCTAAACTCCTTACGAAAGAAGGGAACAAAGTTCGAATGGAGCTCAATACATCAAAACGCGTTTGAGCAACTTAAAGAAAGCATTATATCTCCCCCAGTTTTGCAATTAGCTGATTTCACAAAACCATTCGTCGTGCAAACCGACAGTTCCAGTGTAGCGTTAGGTGCAGTGATATACCAAGAGATAGATAACTGTAGACTACCAATTAGTTATGCATCACGAACACTGAGCGATCAAGAAAGAAAGTATTCTGCATATGAATTGGAATGTTTAGCAATTGTTTTTGCATTCGAAAAGTTTAAACCCTTCCTAGAACATAAAGAATTTCTTTTAGAAACCGACAATCAGGCGTTATCATGGTTATTGAATCACCCTAAACAATTAGGACGAATTGGCAGATGGATATTGAAATTAAACTGCTACAAATTCAGAGTGCAGCATATTAAAGGTACTCAAAATGTAGTCGCCGATACCTGTCCCGTATGTTCCAGTCACCCACTAAAATTTCCGAAAACGTAGTGAAGCCGGAAATAGCAAGTGCGAACGCCGTAATTACTGAATTCCCCCTTGCCTTTACAAACATTGCACTATATCAACAACAAGACTCCTTACTGAAGCCTATTATAGAACAACTTACCCAAGGTATTAAATCCGAGAAGTACGTATTGAGTAAGAATGTACTGTGTCTCAAAATAAGAGACGGAAAGGAATTAAGAATAATAGCCCCGGATGTAATTAAGCCCATGCTAATGGAATACTTCCATTCATCTACAATAGGAGCCCATATGGGAATCAATAAGACGATACATCGTATTCGAAAGGAATATCATTGGAACAATATGAACTGCGAAATAGCTACCTTCGTAAAGAAATGTTCATTATGCGCCCTTAGCAAACCCGCCAGAAATACTCAAGTCAGCCAATTGATATCAGAAATCCCAAAGACCCCTTTTTCGAAACTTTATCTAGATTTCTCAGGTCCGTATCCACGATCCAAATCAGGAAATACCATGTTACTGATATGTGTAGATTCGTTCACCAAATTTGTTTGGATGTATCCCATGCGACGAGCATTAGCGTCGACAACAGTTAAAATACTACAGGAAAGATTATTTAAAGATTACGGTACTCCAGTACCTATAGTATCTGATAACGGCCCGCAGTTTAAAGCAAAAGAATTTAGGAATATGTGTTTCAAGTTAGGGATAGACCATATAACCACTACAGAGTATCGACCGCAAGGCAATATTGCTGAAAGGTATCTACGAAACCTCAAATCTGCGCTAATCGCCTATCATGCGAACGATCATACGTCGTGGGACCAAAATCTATCCTGGATTCAATACGCTTTTAATTCAGCTTACCACGAAGGTCACAAGTCGACCCCGTTCGAGTTACTATACAAGTATCGACCAAACCACCCTTTATCCACAAGATGGAATATACACGATCTGCTGCCTCCGCAAATAACGGATAAGCAGATAAAGCGAATATGGAACAAAGCCCGCTCTAACTTGAGAGCAAGCTTGGAAAAATCCAGAAGATACCACGAGAAAGGTAATCATAGCTACTCAGTCAGGTACCAAGTAGGTGACTTAGTAATGTACAAGACTCACCCCATTAGTAGTGCGATTGATAAGACCACCTCGAAACTATCATTCAGATGGTGTGGCCCTTACCAAATCCAAAAGTACCTAACTCCAGTTACAGTAGCCCTGTGCGAACCTGCAACTCAGAAATATGTGCGGAGAACGCATATTTCGCAACTAAAGTTGTATAAGAAGAAGTGACGGTATAGTATAACCCAAAAAGAAAAGGGATACTAGGCAGTAAAGAAAATTATATTTCTGAATCCACGTAAAAAATTGTAAAACGTAGAGTTTGGAAACGAGGCCTGATCAACCTGATTTCCAGTTCTGCGAAGCATGCATTAATGAATAATCATTAACTAGATGGGTACTAACACTCATTAACTACATGAGTTATATAGGACTCACAGAAGAAAAGATAGAATTCTAAATAGTAAAGATTTAGAAAGTTACTCTATAGAAGAGAGAGTAAGACAAACAAAAAACCGGTAGTAAAATTAAGTGATAGAGATAAGAAAGAGTTTTGTGTTTTAATTGTGTAAATATTAAGTGTAAATAGTATGTAAAAAAAAAGGTAGTTTATAAGAATATAAAGTATACTGTGTTGTAACTATAGGTAATAACTATGTGGACAACGTTGTAAAGTGTCCAACAACTATGTGAAAGAAATTACACACACTAACCCCATTCAATATCCCAGTGCCCAATTGTGAGTTAGACTCAAAAGGCTTAACCGTAGCGTGCAATTTAAGCGGTGGAGTCTGTGACGATTTAAATTGTACCAATACTCAAGAAAATAAAAAATTTAAAAATTAAGGTTGCGAGCTCTTAAGCCATTTAAATCTCACTGTATTAATATAAAATACCTGTATGTACTCAGTATGAGAGGAAGCAGTAATTAATTAGTTATAAGATACTCTAATAAAAAGATAAATTGTAAAAAGTTATTAATATCGTATTTAACCCTTTGCTTGTAAGCAGGCGCTGTCCTGTTGATTCCAGACTCGACATGCTTTCAGAGTCTTGTGTGAGTTAGAATAAGATAAAAAAATTAATGTTAATAATATAAAAATCTGAAGACATAAATAGTCGCTAAAACAACTGATTTAAATTATGTATATTTGTTTAGGGATAGGTTGTATAAATAAAAATGTTAACTTAAAAATAGTTAGGAACTATATTCTCGCGCGGAAATTGTCCCACTAACTTTTGCCCAGTACCAGGCGAAGGGAGCGGAATTTCTCTCTCTTGCAATGGTGACTCCGTACAGTATAGACGTAGGAGCTGTGCGCTTAAAATATGTTAACGATATTTTGCTTCACCTTAAGATGGTGTACCAGATGTAGTTGTTTAAAACATCTGGATGTGTTAATTAATATAGTCATGTAAATAGACAAGAAATTTAAAGTAAAGTAAAAAATCGAAACGTAAAAAAAAAAGGAGTGTAACACAAGATGACTTAGTGCTTCAGCGAATAACAACAATTCCAAAGTCATACCCGGAGATGTGAACTAGCAGAAGCCACAAACTCTACTGCACGTGACAGAATATGCAGATCAGGACATCAGAGAATCTACAAGATCATCGTAGATATCTACACGACATATTGTTCAACCTGCGAACTTTTGGAGCCCTTTACAGAGGAAGGCCAGACCGAGATGACGACGCAGCTGTTCCTGTTTCCCAAGACGGATACCCCACGACGAGTCTTCTGCATACCAATTAAAAGGTGACTCGATAGCCTGTCTATCGAGGGTTACTAATATTTGTCACACAACACTACTTGAAAGAGACTTTTCAGAAACTATTAACTTTGTAAAGACTAATAAATTAAATCTAAGAATTTCATGTAACTATTCTAACTTCATACGTTGTAACAGTTTATAGGCTAATGTAGAGTAATATAATTCTAGCAATGATACCATTCTTCCAATGGTTGAATGAAAGAAAGTCTTGCAAGCTAATATCATGAAATGAGTATAATTAAAGGTTTTAATTACAGAAATACAGAAAGTTGACCCGGATCCGAGGTATAGCTATATAAAATCAACTTATATAAAAACAGTAAAGTCATGGGATCTGTCAGTATATGTTTTTTTAATGTTAAATAAAGAGAAGTCTTCTTGTTAAACACATATGATGAGTGCTTAAATCAATTGTATACCTTGCCATTGTTTCCTTACACAGTTAGTGAGTAATTTGTTACATTAATTATTTGTTATCAGTTCTGTTACAACGTAGGCAGCCCATCTAATTAACGGAGTTTAATTACGAGGGGTTCCCTGGATTTGTAACGCGTAAAAAAGACGTTACACCATTGTGTTTCCTTTGTCCGCCTTCGTAACTATAATATCATTCTTCTTTATTTTATTCTTTAGTTTAGTTACAGTTGATTTGATTTTTTGTTCATTTTTTGAATTATACAAACGTTTCTTAAATATTTTATCTACTACATTCCCTACTTCCCACCTTATTTTTTTTTATCATTTTCAATTCCTAGTTTTTGTATCATGCTTTCGCATTCAATAATCGTTTTTTCTTGATTTAATTCTGGTGGCGGTGCGTATTTTAAGCCTTTTGCTAACATTTCTTTTTCTTCTGTATTGAAATTTACCTCTGTAAGGTTTATTACTCTTTTTTCATAGTTATTCTTAGAGAGGTGCTCCTTTTTTACTTCGTTCATTCTTATTAATTTATTTAACTTATCTACAATTTTTTATTTTTCTTTTCCAATTTCTTTTCTACGTACCCCAAACCAAAATTATATAATATTTCTTCTAACTCTACATACGAGTATATTCTTAACAATTCTATGTGTCTGTCATATAATTCCCTATTATATCTATTGATTAAACCATAGAGTGACCTTATTTCCAGTTTTATCCACAACTTCTCGCTTTGTTCTTTTACTTTTTGGCTACACTGTTCTTATTTTTAATTTTAACTTGAGCGTACTTTCGGATGACATTATTATCTAGACATTGTTTATTAAACCATATTTTACTTAAAACCCTCTTCAATTTAACTTTTAACCTAAGATATTTAAAAACTTTACTTACCTTATGATTGTCGTTTATTACCTCATTGTTGTTGTCCATTACCTGTAGTCGATTGCACATCTTAACAGACGTTTAATGAAGAAATTTGTGTTAGTGGTTGAAATCACAATCAGAATGATCACTGTTGCACACCACTATATAAAAATTATCCCGATTAGCGCTTTCAAGCTTCACAGCCCATCGTCAGATCGGAATAGACAGGAAATATGTGAAAACAAACCCTTCACCCCTCTCCCCCACACTGCTCACACACAACAAGCTATAATATAAATGACCCTTCCCCACCCCCTAAACCCTGTCCCACCAACTGTACAGTTACATATTTTTCTAGCAAATTCCTTGTGTTTCAATGTTGTGTGTGTGTGTGTGTGTGTGCATCCTTTTAAACTACCCTCTTCCTCTCCACACACGTGGGTCAGTCACACACCCTTATTTTAAAACATCCAATTAGTACTATGTAATATAATTCTTAAGCTTATCTATCTGTCCTCTATCATTTACTTCTTAATCATGTTATAAAATATTTCTTCATTATCAAATTTAATTTTAATATTAATTAAATTGTCTAACCCTTTTTCTCTTTCTTTCAATATTTCTAACTCCTCTCTAAGCTTCCTTTCAACTGTGTTATTTACTGCTTTTACAATTTCGTATTCTTCCAAAGGATTAACAAACTTAATAGAGGACAATGATAGAGGACAGATAGATACATTATAGATAGAGGACAGATAGATAAGATTAAGAATTATATTGCATAGTACTAATTGGATGTTTTAAAATAAGGGTGTGTGATTGACCCATGTGTGTGGAGAGGAAGAGGGTAGTTTAAAAGGATGCACACACACACACACACACACACACACACACACACACACACACACACACACACACACACACACACACACACACACACAACATTGAAACACAAGGAATTTGCTAGAAAAATATGTAACTGTACAGATGGTGGGACAGGGTTTAGGGGGTGGGGAAGGGTCATTTATATTATAGCTTGTTGTGTGTGAGCAGGGTGGGGGAGAGAGGTGAAGGGTTTGTTTTCACATATTTCCTGTCTATTCCGATCTGACGATGGGCTGTGAAGCTTGAAAGCGCTAATCGGGATAATTTTTATATAGTGGTGTGCAACAGTGATCATTCTGATTGTGATTTCAACCACTAACACAAATTTCTTCATTAAAAATAGAACTACATTATACTAAAAATAAGTTGCAAATTAATTGTCACCTATCCTTTGCAATCTCAACGTAACCCCTCACAGCAATTATTCTGAGATCTTCCAGCACATTATCCAACCATCTTGTCCTAGGTCGACCACTCTTCCGGCTTTTACACCCCCTGTGGCCCCACCATACGTCTTACCCTGCGATATGCTACTAACATATCCAGGGGATATATTCACTATTAAATCGCCTTTAATAAGGAATAGCCGGACGGATCAAAAGTTGCTGACCACAGAAAAAAATAAATATTGTATAACTTTATTAAAATCTGTTTAATCTTTAATATGACATGTAATTTATGTTGTTCTTAACAAATCTTACTATTAAAAAAATTAAGAAAAATATGGAAAGTAGCCAGGGTGCTGGGACATGCCTACGCTTAAATGGCCAGGGTTGAAAGTGTTTTATATATATATATATATGTATATATATATATATATATACTCTGAATGACAAAATTGAAGAATACGGAGGAAGATACAATCCCAGATGTCTATGGAATCCATAAAGATTTTATGGAATCACTCAGATTTATTAAATGCTTAGCATTCTTAGGATCACTCTCATTTAACTCCTACTTTTATGTGTAATCTGAAATTTCGCATTTTGAAGCACACATTCTGTTTATTTAAGCGACTGTATTCACAATGGCATATCTTACTCTGCTCTAACAGTGCAACATGGATACTGGCTTTTTGTAGTCATAAAAAGCTCACTAACATTAAAAAAAGTTTCTGTAAATATAATACGTTCAAATATGCGTGTAAATACAGATAAAATTGCCTGTTCTACAACTTGTAGGGCCTACAAATGTCCGTATCTGAAAGACTGAAGACGCTTGTAAATACAAAAATAATCGGGTATTGCGTTTTCTTCTTAATTTGTGTCATCGGATTTGTGATTACTCTAATCACGGATGTTTATACTAAAAATATGTTTAAAAATTGACCGGAAATTAAAATTATGATATGCCAATTTATATAGCCTCTTTAGAGCCAAAATGATCGAGTTATATTTTCACGGTCTACTCGATACTCGAAAGACCAAATAACTTTCTCTAATATCAAAATTACCTGTATAGTAATGCACAACTTAAATTCTTTTACAGTGATGATGGTGATTGGCTATCTTCATAAAACATAAAACTAATACGTCAAACGAGACGCAATAAACTGCTCTTTATTATTTCCTGTACCATTTTATACACTGGTCTTTGTGGTTAGGTCTTGTGTGTGTGTGTGTGTGTGTGTGTGTGTGTGTGTGTGTGTGTGTGTGTGTGTGTGTGTGTGTGTGTGTGTGTGTGTGTGTGTGTGTGTGTGTGTGTGTGTGTGTGTGTGTGTGTGTGTGTGTGTGTGTGTGTGTGTGTGTGTGTGTGTGTGTGTGTGTGTGTGGTCATAATAGTGGGGAGAGTGACTAGCTCTCTCGTCGAGAAGTGCAGTATGTGTACAGAACTGGTTCAGTTGATATGTGTGTGTTGCTTTCACTGTGTAGTCTTATCAGACAATTTACAAATGAAATCGTTTTTTTGTATATTTGTGATTTTTTTGTATATCCTTTGTGTTTTTGTATAAAGTACACTATTAAATACATCACATAACATCTGTGAGGAACAATAAGTTTTTGAAAATGAATGAATCATTTTCCTGATTTATACCTACCTCAAATTATTATCTAAATTTTGTGCCAAGTATATCTTCATTCATTTTGTTTCAAAATTCTTACTTTATTTCAAACATGTCACACTATTGGTTAAATAACGCATTATTGATGCATTTCAAAACAAAACACTTTTACCTAATCCCCATCCCAGGCTTAAGTTACAGCATTGGCTCTTATGGGAGCTGTCGCGCTCTGTCTTACCCACGTTTTTCTCCTATACTTATTTCCTTTTCTGTCGGTGCAATGTTGCCATTCGTACCAAATATGAAGTATAAATTTTAAAGAGTTTCAAGTTTTATTGTTGTTCTACATGCTGTGCTGCATATTTCTGTATAAATTTCATGTCTGTAACACAATTACCTTCTTCATAAAAAAATATTTATACGTTTTTTTCACTTGTACAAGTTAGAGCAGCATTTCAATCAATCAGTGTCTGGTGCTCTAAATATAAGTTATATAGAGTTAATTTTTACCACGTTTTATTAACAATAAATGTCCTTTATTATAAACACATTTTAATAGCTAAAGCATAATAAATAAATTTGTTATCGAGTTTTAATCTATATAATTAAGTAATGCCGTCAGTGGGTGTATTACAATTTTCCATCTGTGAGGAAGTTTTTTTATTTCTTGAGATAGATATATAGTATAAGCGAGAAAGTTATAGTAAATAGTCTAAAGTTATTTTTAATGCAATCTCTAATATCCTTTCTTAAAGTGGTTTGGGCTGCATATACAATTATTTGTGATGTTTATTCCTGTCGCTTCTGGGGACAAGCCAGCCATTGGCGCTAAGCTTTGTCGCCAACTTATTTCATGTTAACTCATTTTGTTTAAGGGCTTTTTCAATTAATAATTTAAAAAAAACATTTACACAAATTTCATATTCAGTATTAAACAGACAACTCTTGCGTACAAAATATGTGAGACAGTACTTATGGATAAAGTCGACAGGAACAGCCGTTCGATTGAATACAAACACACACACGTTTTTAGAAAGTTAAACATACTATTGTGTAGTCACACACCCAGCTAATAAAGGTTGTGGGAGAAGAAACCATAAACCCCGTGAGACCCACCCTTACCGTAAGTAAAGTGTTATACTGTTGCCGTTCTTAGCTTAATCCTGATGTAAACAAACAAACGTGTCACATCTGAAAGGCTATTTGCTGCTTGAATTAGAGGCGTGTCACACTGACAGACGTATAACGACAGGGTATGTATAATATTGATACTGTATAAACACACGTAAATTGTAATTTGTCCCGACCAAAGTAAAATCTGTGTGACAGTGTCAGACCGGCAGTTAATGGTTTCTTTTTATTAACCGTTTAAATATCGCAACAAACAAAAATGTAAAGTTTATTTAAACAAAAATAGAAGCTTTGATAACTACCTGTGTACTAAATACTATCAGTTGCTGTCAGAGAGTAATTAAATGCCTTCCATATCTGTGTCTGAACTTGTATCATCGCTGGAGTCAGCGTTATTGATAAGATTGTTCATTGTCCACAATGTGGGACAGTTGCCATAGCTTATCATCTTCCTTGATTATATGCTGCATACAATGACTCCACTTGTCCGCTGTTGTTTCATTTATCGCCTTCTCAGTAAAGTGTTTTATATCAAGCAGCTAATGTTGTGTTGTGACGGGCAACATATCCCTTCAACTGGCTCCATATTAATTCAATACGATTCAAAACGACGCGCCCCGATTTAAGTGGCAACTCTTATGACTATGCAGACATTCTGCAAATACGCGTAATACATTACTGCGTGAACAGTGTCAACGCCTCTGACTAATAGCGTTTCGGATTTGCCACGTGGATTTGTTTAGATCAGGATTGAAGTAAAAACGGAAGAAGTTTAGAAACAGTTGTTTTTGGCATTCTATTCCAACGACAGTTAGCAGCGATCTGTTTGCTTCTTGTTAATTTATTAGTGTTTGAATTTTTGTGTCAAATTTTCTGCAGTGAAGTGTAATATGTATATGGTGCGTTAATTAGTTTATTAGTCTCATAGTTTATTATTTCAGCAATGGAATCACGTGTGAGAAAAAAGGAGGAAGGGTTAAAGGCTTAGGAGAAGAGTAAAACAGACAATTTTAAATGTGCTACTTAAAACTATTGAAGAGGAACATCTCTCTATACGCGCTGCAGTGAAAAAAGTTAGTATGATGTGTGGAGTGGGCGAAAAAACTATTTTTAACATTAAAAAAGAGTTAGCTCAGAATCAACTGAAGTCTCCATCAAAAACAAAAAAATTAACTAAACCTTACATCAGGGCAAAAAGATTTAAATATGATGACTTTTATATATCCATTTGAGACAAAATATTCATCAGTTTTACAGAGATAATTTACCTCCAAGTCTGAATGCTATAGTCAAAATTAAGAATGACGAAGAAAATTTGCAACAAATTTCAAGGAGCACTTTACATAGATTACTTCATGAAATAGGCTTTGTGTATGAAACCAGAGGTAATAACAGTTTGTTGTTTGAACGAGGTGACATCATCAGAGACATGACTACTTACGAAAACTAAGAAACGCCCGAAAAGAAGGAAAGAAAATCATCTACACTGATGAATCGTGGATAAATGTTGGCCAAACCACTAAGAAAATTTGGAAGGGCAAAAATATAAAGGGTGTTCCCCAAACCTTCATGGAAGGACTAACGACAGTACTGAAAGCTCCGGTTTCCCGTGGACCCAGATTTGCATTAGTTCATGCAGGTAGCGAAGATGGCTTCATCGACGGCGCTGAACTAACATTCCTTTGTAAGAAAAACACTGCAAATGAACACATGAAGAAATTGATGGTGAAACCTATGAAAAGTGGTTTATGGAATAACTAGTTCCAAACTGTCCACGAAACTTAGTTGTTGTATTGGACAATTCAAAATACCATTCAAGGTAATTAGAGCAGGTACCTACAACATCTTGGAGGAAAGGCGGCATCAAGTATTGGCTGGATTTACACAATATCTCTTGTGAAGAGGATTGCCTAAAAAGAGAAAAGCTGCATCTGGTTCGAGAACATAGGTCAAAGTATGAAAAGTACGTAATAGATGAGAAGGCAAAAGACATTGGAATTGAGATTCTGATTCTTCCACCATACCACTGCGAGTTGAATGCAATAGAAATGGTGTGGTCTCAAGTTAAACCGCATGTTAAGACACACGATACAACTTTCAAGGGAGACGACGTTTGATATCTGAAGGATACCAAAAAGTTAGCCCCCAAAATTGGAGTAATTACGTAAAACACGTCAAGAAAGTAGAAGATAATATGTGGGAAGTTGATTGTCTGCAGGATGACGTTGAAGCCCGTATTATTAAACTCACATCGTCATCTTCATCTTCCGAATCTCAGTAATCTCAAGCTTCAGAAACATCAACAATTGCCGGACCATCAACATCAGGATGCAGAAATTCATGGAAGGCGTGAAGCCTCTAGACTCCACTGACAGTGAATAATGTAAGTTGAAATACAAAAACTTTTTTCGTATTCAGCCCTATATGCAAAATGTTGACGACTTGAAGTTTGTATTACATACAACATATTGCACAGATTTTACGTGTTTTTATTAGGTACTATTTTCATGAGAATTATTCGTATATTTATTTAATTTAGAACCTATACAATTTTGGTAATTGATATAATTTACAGATTGTTAGCTTTATGGTCTTATGTTAGAAGCACTACACGTACGGTACTTACTTGGTAACTACAGAGCAAACCAGATAACATGTGCTTCCATTCCTACTCTCTGCTTCAATTTCTCTCATTGGTCGCTACACTCTGTATTAAAAATGTTTCATTACAACTTTACTAACTGATCCTCTGGTTAGATTTCGTTTCACTCACACTTCTACCTAATGTTAGGGTGTTTTTATAGTTATTAGCTTTCCTTGAGAAACAATTCTCTTTCGAATTCATTTCTTTGTGAGTCGATAGAAACTGAGTTTGAAGTATCGTTTTCATAGAAAGTCATTGACTCATAACATGAAATATCTTGACAAAAAGAACCTAGGTGTTTGCCAACAAATGTTTTGTTTACATCTTAATATTTTACTGCTCGTGGACTCCCCTGGACGAAACTTTCACTTCCCTTTGTATTCCTTTTGTAAGGTACCGTAACGAATTATACTTTGTTCACTCACTACCATCTGACGCAAATTGCAAATATAACAAAGCTTCCAATTTGGTTTTAAATCGTGTTGTCTTACATTACTTTTATATATTTCACATTTCACATTATATTACTATAGTATTGTGTGAGTGTGTGTGTGTAACTTTTGACGTCATGTATTTTAATTTTTTAAAGAATAACATTTTTTGGAGGTTCACAATTCAGTATTATTATATTACATAATATACCATAATTATATTTTTTATTATATTTTATATTGGTTGTCCACACCGCTTATTCATTAGATAATATTACAACACCTCCAGTTATAACCAAAGCTCTTTTTTGGTGATTAATTTCATGTTATTTTCATATAAAGGACTGAGTGATACTCCCTCAGGTTACTGTTGACATATGAATATTTACACCATAAATAAAACACTAATAATTTGTAGTCCCTCATTGAAAAAGGTACACTCCCTGTAGCAGTAAACTGACGTCTTAATCCGGTGACGTGTACTTCAAACGCCTTCAATGTGTGGAATCCACTATCGCCACACACGGAAGTCATAGTGTGGTCCATTTAACCAATGCTGTAAATTAAATGTGGAAAGGCCATTAGTTATATCTCGCTGCAGTCAAATGTAAAGAAAAAATGCGTTGGATTATTAAGCCTCAGAATTTAACATTGTATGAAGTTAATGTTACATAACCAGTTCTTCCGATTAGACTGTTTAGTAAATAAATTAGTAGAAAGTAAAATTTGCCGTTTTGCTACAAAAGGTGCCAAAATCTTTAAATTAGCGAGAGTTTAAAAGTGTAATTTAGAATAAACTACTTGGAGATCCAGACTACTACGCCAAATATTGCATACTTAAATAACAGGTAACCTGTGAATGAATATGATTTGACACATCTGTGGTATATGCTTCGACTGGGGATTAAGCAGAGTTTAATGATTAGTAGACACAAATGGGACAGCATAATTAATTTCATATTGATTAATACTGATCTTTGATTAACAGAAATATCATAAATAACATACAAAACATCCTGAACCTATTCAAACATTAGATGTCGAAGTTCTAACAAAATACCCATGGCGTAAAAGCGTAGACAAGTTTTCAGAAAATATTACTACGCACATCAAATATTTTATTGTAAAATGTAATAAGTGGGTGAGGAAAAGAAGTAAGGATGCTCAATCAAATATATTGCAACTTACCGTCTGCGGCTTTTTGGAACAACGTCTTCACTATAATGTTTACGTGTTTCGGGACACTTGTTCGCAGTGCGCGGTCAGTCACCGTACGATGTACATCGTTTAACCGTCGCGCTCGTTTTAAACATTTAAGTATTGTGATTTTGTTTCATATTGGATTTTAATATTTTAATTATTTGACAAGTGTATCAACGTTAAATGATACACGAACGTTTTAATGTTCTGAGGATGGGACAAGTGTCCCGAAATATGTAAACATTATAGTGAAGACGTTGTTTCAAAAAGCCGCAGACGGTAAGTTGTAATATATTTGATTGAACAACACGTGGCTTGGTACTAAAAATTGGGGATTTATTCCTCTTAAGCAGTAAGGATGCTTTAATAAACGCACTAGCACATACTTGATATGATGAGTCTTCATTAGACTGCAAATTCTATGCTACTAACGGCGCGTTTAAGCAACCCTGACTCTTCCAGTAATGTGTTGTAAACTGGCCTTATTGTTTCAACACTTCAGAACCAACTATTACTATCTTTTTTCAGCTTTTGCCGCCGCTACTTGCTCTGAGGCTTCATCCCTTTTCCTCTCCGACGACCCGACTGATGACACAGATCCTCTTCTTTCTCTAACATCTTCAACCTCCATGTTTGCCGTTCCTGTGTACCTCAGTAATTAATTAATAAGAAAAATCCTCCAAAATTAAAAATCTTTAGTTGCCCCTTTAAACCTCTTGGATGGAATCCGCAATACACAGGTGTATTGTGGGTTGCCTACCACTACCTTTCTTCGCTAAACCCATGCAAAAGTTTAGATAGGCCAAAAAAATACAAACGAATAAGTGGTCGCATAACAGATCCATAAATTTTGTGTGTGTGTGTGTGTGTGTGTGTGTGTGTGTGTGTGTGTGTGTGTGTGTGTGTGTGTGTTTCGGAAATAGTAAAAACAGAAAAAAACGTCTGTGCCACTAATTGTTACTAATGACCACAACACGCTAATAATTACAGTAGTATTAAACACTGGCATTGCAAATTTATAACGTTAATGAACTGAACTGTTAGGTAACTGTATTCACTACGAATAATCAATCTGCCCTGTTGTGTTAATTTCTGTGGTAAAGGTTAGGTTTTGGATTAAAATCTTTTTCCCAATGAATATGATCTTATTAATCACTTTAGTTTTGTGCGGGATAGTTTCACTATAATCATTTATACATGCAATAATGTTATTTACATTTGATCGTCTCTACAGATGTGAACAAGTCTCTAGTCTTCTCATGTTCTCTTTATATTTTGTCTTTATGTTCACAGTTGTCTTTATATTTTCTCTGAGAAATGAACAGTCACTATTGCCTGTCAATAATGCCGTCATTTTGGTTTCTAGACAACTCTACTGTTAATGTTAGTTTGTCAGAGATACAGTAATGCACTGTTATACAAAAGATGTGCTGCGTTTATTAGCGCTAATGGCAAACTCGCTGACTACTAATAATCATCTCAATACTACTAATAATCTGTACTTAATATTAACAGGATATTTAATTATAACATTAAATACCCTTTAGTATTTCGTATTATATTGCGCATAGGTAACGTCTTTAAATGTTTATTTACAAAAATACGCTTGCTAGTGAACACCGAAACTGATCAACACTGATTCATAACACATCATCAATACTTTTCAACACCTAAATTGCAAACACACATTACCCATTATTATTAAATTAGTGAGAAAAATCTTTTTTAACTCTGTTATGTTTTAAAACTAAAACTATATAATACTCATAATGTCCCGTATTTCAAAAATAATTTTCCAGTCCTGGTAAACATGACCTACCACATTACTTAATACACTTGACATGCGAAACCACCAATGCAGTAAATAATTACAAACGCTCGAATAAGTTTTATTGGCTCTGGAAATAATAGTTATTTATGTATTTAAAATTATACATAACAGAAATGTATTTTCTCTTAAGAGAAATGTGCAGAAATATTTACAGACGTATTTAAACGTTTAAATCACATTTTTAAAGTTATTATTAATTTGTTTCTCCCGACCGTCATGAAGCTACAACTACACGTATAGGAAATAAAACATAATGACTATATTTTACACGTTGCCTACTGACTTACCTCGTGAATTTCTTGATTTTTTCAGAATATGTATCCTACGTAGGGATTATAATTTAGAGAAATTACATCAGTAGCTTACAAAATAGTATGATGACACAATGCACTTCACAGCACTAAATATATAGAACCAGTTAGAATAAAAACAACTGTATATAAGTAATTCTGTAGCTTAGAGTTGATACGGAGATAACAGTTCACAATACCACAACAAAACACGGTAAAGATTACAAACAACAGTAATAAAACCCATAATCTATTGTACATGTTAATCTTTATCATTGATCAGTAAAAAGTAATAGGGTAAATTCTCTAATACACTATTACATATGCACACACTTCTTTCCCACACACGAGCGCCACATGAACACCGTAGACATTCAGGTAAACCTGACCATTCTACTCGGACTGACTCCATTGAAATATTTTTCACTTGACGTTCTGATCCCTAGAATCTGGGATCGTTATCAGAAGCTAAAACACATAAAACGACTTAAATAAAAATTATTTTTAAAAATATTGGCAAAATATAAATAATTACGATTAACATATTAACATAAAAATGTAACAGGGTCTCTCAGATGCCACTCACAGGTAAGAAAAATTAATTTTCTTTTAATTCTTTTTGTAGTTTATTCTTAATTGTTGTCAACAATGTTTGTAAGACTTACATTGTGTTATAAAACTTTATTCGTGATTATTTATATATTGTCAATAATTAGTTTTAAAATTGTGTATTGTAAGTTTTGTGTTATTTTATGTCTTTTAGAGTCTGAGGACGATCCTAGATTCTAGGGATCGAAACGACAATGAAAAATGTTACGATGTCCGAGTAGAGGGTTTACCAGATAGAAATCGGCCATCACTTAGGTTTGACGAACCGTAGATATTATTTAAATTACGTAACAACGTTGTGCTTATTCACCACGCCTAGAGAGTAAGTAATGTTGTTTGCGTACTACAAAGCCGATGTGATGACGCAGTTTGGAACGTTCAATCAGATTCTGCCTTTGCCACGTCTTTCCGTATGCTACTACATTACTCTTCACTATCTGCGATCATCATCATCATCGCCTGCAAGGATTAAACCAAGGATGAGAAGAATTATCTGTAATTCCGTGATTTGGTATAGCTTTTGCTTGTTTTGACAAAATGTCGTGGCGCATACTGCTGTAACAAAAAATTACACATACAAAACGAAAGAGGTTTAAATGCCGTTGATTATCGCTGATACTGAAATACGATACGAAAAAACCAATGCTCTGAACAATATTCCCGTAGACAGAAATCTGAAATCAAAAAAAAATTTCATTGTATGAAATACTATTTGCATAGCATAGTACGAGAATTGTTTTTCATTTCAGGTTATGTTTTCAAAGGAAAATGGCTATATCTGAGGCATAAATTTCGCAGAGAACATGCAAAAATTTCAGAAACACCTACAGGTAGTGCAACCCTTGGCAACCACCTCTCTTCATGGAAGTATTACAAGCAGCTGTCATTCCTTATTGACGTGTTTACCACGAGAATAACTAAGAGCAATATACCTTCAATATCAACGCAAGCATCTCAGACGGTTGACATTTCAAATGAAGGACACGATAATGTTACGACTAACGAAGATATAGGTGATCCTGAACCAGAGGTTAGCCGCACCATCAGCGAAAGACATACACCAGAAGCCGTTTTGTGCGCAACTAAAACAAATTCTAGTGGCACATTTGCGTCGAAAATGAAAAGAAAACCTATCAAGGCAGACGCTATGAGAGAACTTCTTTCACTGGAAAAAAGAAAAATCGAGCAACTTAAAAAAATGCATAAAATGAAAAAACATAAGAAGACCTCGAGAAAGATGACGACTACTGTTTCCTTCTGAGTCTTTTACCCCATCTGCGTGACATTCCCAAAAAAAGGAAACATGCAAACAAAATGCGCTTACAGCAAGTTTTGATGGAAGAGCAAGCAGCAGAGGATGCGAGGAGTACTAACTCAAGTGTTGCCTCATCATATGGGTATAATTACATTTCAGATTGTTCAACTCATTCACCGAATGCGATGCAACCGAACACTAGTGTGCTGCAATCGTATGTATCAACCTATTGTTCAGATCCTACTAGTTCATTGTATCAAGAAACAGACTGCAATAACTTTGTCGAATTACAGTGAATAGATGAGTGACTTCTTTGATGATGTCAAATATTTGTTTTGTCATATTGTAGTCGACATAAAGTATAAAAAATTAACATAATGAGGTTTCTCTGTCAATAAATTACTTTAATTACAATTATCTAAAAACGTTTTATGTAAACTTACCTTAACGTTACAGCAAGTCGTTCTCCTGGTGAAATACATTTTCGAAAATTACTTTCCTTGTTTATTAGCGATTCAATCCCACTTAGTATGTACCAGAACGTGTCCGGATGCATTCTGAAATAATCGAAAAATTTGAATGGCTGCTCTAGTAGCCTTGGAAATAATGTGTGAAAGTCACCACACTCATCCCTCTCTTCGAAAATTGAATTTACCCACTCACTTTTCTCGTCCTCTATTAATAATGTTTTTAGTAAAGGTGTTTCCAATAGCAAAAACCGTTCGCACGTTTTGTGGACCGGGTACTAAACTGGAGGAGAGATTGGCACGCGACGAACGCGGAATCAACGAGTTGGATGAAGCCTGTCGTGAACACGACATCGCGTACACCAAATACAAGGACAACGAGCACAGACGCGTAGCGGATCGTGTGCTATCGGCAAGGGGTGGGAACGAGTGAAGGCTTTGAAATCGAGTATCAGCGAAAGATCTTACGCGGCCACGGTAGCTGTAGCGATGAAAACGAAATCGGCGTTAGGCGGCGGCGGACTTGCTGCGGACGTAAACGTCGTCGTGGTCGTTGCAGCGGAACGGTCGTCAAGCGGAAAAAGGCCGCACGTACGAACAGGAGGAGGAGGAGGAGGAGAATGACGACGACGACTGGATCGGGAATTTGACGTCGACGGCGACAGAACGGAGGAGGAGAAGGTAACCGTAAAACGGCTTCGGGACTGTACCTGCGTCCGTACCGAAAAAACTAGTAGAAATACCCGTGCGCCCGTTGTCCGACCGTGATCTGTACGCGTACGCGAAAAAATTGAACGTACCTTATTTCAGAGGTGTGTATATGCGCGATGCTTTACCGCACTCGCCGCCTTGGGAGAACGGGAGCGCCGTCTTGATTCTCGACGATACCGCCGGACCGGGCACGGACTGGGTATGCTACAAGAAGTGAGGTGACAGGGTCCTCTACTTCGACGTGATCGGCAATTTACGTCCGCCGGTCGAGCTGCTGCGGTACTTCGGTTTGAACGTGACCGACGTGCGTTACAATTACGCGCGTAAACAACCGACGGACACTGTCGTCTGCGGACATTTATGTTTAGAGTTTTTGTCGTCGAACGATCATTAAACCACGAGATGTCTTCGCTTACAGTCACCGTCACGAGTACGGATCCGAACTCGATGGTTTGTGACTTTTTCCGCCTCTCGAACTTACAGAGGGCGAATGGTATGCGGGACTGTTGGATTTCATCACGTACAACTATATAACGAACATGGGAAGCGGCAGAAACAACGTCTTTCCCATACTGAAGGGTGCGCGTAAAACATTAGAACTCATCGAATTACCGACCGGCGCGTACGAAATCAGCGATATCAAAACGTACTTAAAGAAAGTGTTAGACGACAGAAGATTCGTTCTACGTCCTAATAATAACACGTTGAAATGTGAACTTTATTGATCTTACAAGATAGATTTCGGTAGCACAAAACATGTGATCGGTGCTATGCTGGGTTTTACCAAGAAAACCAGGTTAAAAGCGTATAAATTACACACGTCGGACGCGCGCGTGAACATTAACAAAGAAAATGTTTTGGACATAAGGTGTAACGTTGAGCAAGGTTCGTACACGGACGGACGAAACGAGCACATTCCGCATTCGTTCTACCCGACGGTGGAACCGGGATTCAAGATTTCAGTGTATTTCACAATACTCGACCGGTTACAGGAAATTCTTGTTACAACTGTTGCATCATATCACCGTGAAACAGTATGGTGCAATTCAATTGTTAGAACTGTTGCATCATATCACCGTGAAACAATTCGTGTTGACAGGATGTTGTGTAGTCACACGCAATAGTAGAACAGGGGATTGTCCGCCTATATAAACGGGGCTGGGCCGTTAGCTATATCGTTCAGTCTTGTGTCAACAGTCGCAAGCAACGCTTTGCAACCAGCAGACTTACTACGCAAGCTATGGATTCATTTATACAGAAGTTTGGAAGCGTCACCGTATACGAATACGTAAGACGTCACGACTTACAAACGGGTACGAAGTATCCGATTCGCTCGTTGCAGAACGAGACAACCCGGTACGGACCTTCGTTGGCGGCCATTATAACGAAGGGAAAGGACAGCACGGGATTACTAAAAGTCTACCTGCCGAAGAGATACTCGAAACTGTTTACGGATGAGAAACTGCAAGGCATACAACCGGACACGCTTTACCTGCAGTACAAAGGACAAAAAGATCGTGTAGCAGACATTACTATTTCAAAATGGTAAATATTGTATGTCTGTACTTTTGTAACACTTTCTTTTGTATGTGTCTTTGATAATACATGTATTAAAAAACATTATGAGCGTTATTTTCCCCTCTCCTCGTTCCTTTATTCCTTCCATCTCTACCACCATTAAAGTCGGTGACGCGGTGTAGACAGAGCTCAGTGTTTCGTCAGCAGTCGACATGTGTGTGTGTTTTTGATACATGTGTGGCGGTGCAACGTCTCACGATGACATTCGTAGACAGGTTTTCAAACGATTGTGTTGACGAGTACAGATAGTGCGGTGAACGGATGGTGCAATTCACTTGTTAGAACTGTTGCATTTATACCCCCCCCGCCGAAAACTTTATGGTGCAATTCTATTAGTGCTAAGGAGTAGGTAGGCACTTTGCTATGACACAATAAACTACAGTTTATTGCTTAATTATTTTTCTAATTTATTTGTTAATAAATAAAATAGTGAGCCCGAGCCCTGCATTGATCGACCACCAGCAGACACACACACACCAACAGAACCCCCCTCCCTGCACAACACGGAGAGAATCCTGAAACACGAAGATACGTCTCGATCAACTGACCGGATCAACGACCTCACGATCACCTGCTCATGACCTGGTCAGCTGTTCATGACGTCAGATGATGACGTCACATACCTGTGACGTCACAAACAGCTATTCGTGACGTCAACACTTCCGTTCAGCTGGTCGTGACGTCACACTTCTTGGCTCAGGATTCTCCCTAACACACTACTAATATGCAAAATATTTAATTACATAATAAAATTAAGATATTTATTTACCTAAGAATCGCCCCCTACTTAGGTACTAATCATCTTGAACAACAATATTGTTGCTGCTGCTGTTAGGACCACACCAAAACTACTACCTCATCTGCTGTTGTACACATCACACCACACCACAAACTTTTACCTACTAATTTATAGATGTCATTGTAATTTTCAGTATTCTCTTACAGGTGATACTTGATATTTTGTTATAACTTATACAGTGAAGAAGAAACAACTTAGAAGAAGGAGTAGCTACTGGTGTAACATGAATTCTAAACGTACAGAAACTCCCACAGAAAAATTAAAGAACAACACCCATGTACGGTTATATTGACCAGACTTGAAGATATGATTCCAGGTTCTGATGTCACTAAAGGACAAACTCTCTAAATATACTCTCTCAGAGGACAAACTCTCTGAATTATACCAACTTCGTGAGCGGAAGCTTACCAGTTTAAACAAAAGTCATAATCCTTCCAGATCAGACCAAACTCTTAATCAGAAGCCTTCCAGCAAACGAAACTCAGAAGCCTTGCAGTTTATATAAAACTCAGAATTTGTCCAGTTCAGTCCAAACTCTTAATCCGAAACCTTCCACTTCAAATAAAGGAGAGAAATTGAAACGTTTTAGAAAAGGACAAGTGGTGTTTGCAGCTATGAAACAAAACGCTTCAACTGAACGTTATCATGCAGATAAGTCCATCTTCTTGGTGAAGTGTTTTAAAAGTAAGTGAAAACACATTTTCTTCTGGTAACATGTTTCCATGTTTTTAAATTTTACCAGCACATTCCAAACTATCTGCTCGTTGTAGACATAGGAAACTGTGGGGTACGCAAGTGTCTAATTGTGGACGCCATCTGCCTACTGCGGTAGCTTATTGGGCCGACCAATGCAAATGCCACAAGATTACTTTGCCTGTCGTCAGGTCGGTGGAAACAGTCTGCTTCATGAAAAAGATAAACAAGTGGAGACTAATCAACATTAAGTGGTTGAAAAAGTGTATTATTGAAACATTGCTTAGAAGATGCTTATTGACAGAGTTGATTTCCTTTCATACCATATTTCAAACATTTACACCCTTTACACCACCGGACATCAGTGTACACAGCAGGAAGTGTACATCCTGTACATCACCTTAATAAAGTTACTTTACAAATAATAATGAAATAGCAAAAATTACTTTTTGCATATACTGGATATAAAGAAACGATGAATGTGAAGTTTGCTTGTAAAGCTGAATACAAAATTCTGATCTCATATTATGAATCATTTACAACCATGATAACAATTAAATTAGAAACACTTTATATACGTTGTTACCGATAGCTGGTGCTTGTAATAACTTATGTTTATAAGTAAATATTATAAGGTAACAAGATTCCACCACCAAAGAAAGACACGTATACCATCAAAATTCGTAGTGAAATTTGCAGAAACGTAATCTTATTAATAAAGCCCGGATTCATGTGCAATTGCATCTTTTTTTTGCTAGTTCGTAAACGGCCAGTGACAAGTTATTTATCCGAATCGGGATGTGTAGGTCATTTTAACATACATTTTATTTTGCACAAAATTGCACGTTTTAGGGGTTACTGCATAAAATTGCACATTCTAGAGTTTTAATGCACAAAATTGCACATTTACCTGTTTTTCGAAAAACAGCTGCGCGATAGCCAAGCGTGAAACATACACGCAGATCGTAAACAAAGTCGAGAACAAAATCAGCACGAAGAAATTCGTGGAACATCAAATGATGTAAACATGCAACACCGAAGGAAATAGACACAAATTTTCACTCGCTCGGTTGCTAGTAAAGATGGCTCAACTGCCTCGTGTGTTCCTAGAATTTTTACCCAGAGCAAGCAGGAGCCGGGTTTATTCTTCCAAGAATTTTTGAATTACTCTATTTCCCCTTCTCACTGTTCTCTTCTCGGAGCGATGTTTTGTTTAGTTTTCCTTGTCTGCCTCCGGAACAGTAGGGCCTACGTGTTTTTTTCGTTTTTTGTGAATCTATTAATATGCCTAAAACTGCAAGCAGTCTCAGCCCCAAGATAAGAGGACGGATTGAAAAATATCCGGAGCTGAAAGCTAACGGGAAGACGATCTACTGTGTGCCCTGTGATAAGGCTGTAGGTAGCCAGAGAAAATCACAAGTTGATGCTCACTGCAATTCGAGTAAGTTAATGCTTTGAATTTTTCTCTCCTCGTGTTTTAGAGCTAACAAGATTCTGGTTCTTTCAGCTGTACGTTTTCATTTTTAATTCTGGTTTTTAACTACAGGTGAACACATAACAGTTGAAAGATTCTAAAATACGAAAGAGTGGCCCCGTGCAATCTTTACTGGCAGAGTGCTCCCGCCGTACCGATAGCCGAGAAGAATTCATGATGGAATTGTGCTACGCAATGGTTGCTACCCCCAAAGCAGAATGTTTTTCATCTTTCTGCAACAGATTTTAAGAAAACCAAATACTTTCTGCAAGCATTTCAGTAGTAACGTAGTTAAAATTGTTTGATGCAACGCCTATCTCCATTCTGTATAAGTATTAAAATAATAATCCTTAAAATTTCAGGAGACAAAAGTTGAGATATTTTTAGATTTAGGTTTTCGGAAGTATAAGGTCTATAAATCAGGATTTATTTGAATAAATTTGTAAATTAATTTTAAATATATTGATATTATAGGATATTGATTTTAGGTTGATATAAAAAAATCAGTCCAGAAATACACAACTTTTTTTAATAGGTACTGAAAACATGTAAATACACACTTACTTCTTAGTACGTAGGCTTTCACGGCCGGTGTCATTATGATTAACTAAAACTTCCGGGCTGAAAGGCCGTGGTCGAGTGCTCGATCTACTGTAGCTAAACGTTTCGGCCACACCACCGGTGGCCATCTTCAGTAGCAAAAAATGTGTTCGAATAGATGACACGTCGAACACGTCTCCCAATGAACTGGGAACAAGCAACAGTGAGTTACGGCTACGTTGCTTCTATTTATAACTTTTTGGCCGCTTAAGGTGTATCACGCGGACCAATGAGAAGCCAGCTCGTCATTCTCGATTCTGATTGGCCATGGAAAATAAACCATGCCAGACACTATTTAAGGAGATGCTTTCACCTCGGCGGTTGTTAGTTGACTGTCCGAGAGATTCACAACCATCCTGTCCATCCTGTCACGATCTTGTACTCCTCCCCTGTTGTTATGGGAACCAAAACGCTCGAATTTGTCACGCTGTCTCTGGCTGGTACTGGCATAACACGCCTCGAAAGCATTATACGTGAGCCCATCCAACATCTCCCAATCATGTCATTGGAGGGAACTGCTGAGATGTAAATGCAGCTTCAACAGGTCTTGATCATTTAGTGCCAACTCTTTCCTCGTGTGGTGTATGCGCTCACGCAGCATGGCATTTTCCGTTCTCCTGTATATTCTATTGGCCTGTGGCGTGTTAAAAATCTGTCTCTGTCGTAGGAACCTAGGAACGGTTCCCGAGTCTCTACAGCGAAGTAAAAAGGCCAAGGAACACAGCAGACTGGCTTTCTTCTTACGTAGCGTCTCCAGCTTTTTAATTTTCTTGAAAACCTCCTCCCCGTAGAGGTTCTTAATCTTAGTACGTAGGCTTTCACGGCCGGTGTCATTATGATTAACTAAAACTTCCGGGCTGAAAGGCCGTGGTCGAGTGCTCGATCTACTGTAGCTAAACGTTTCGGCCACACCACCGGTGGCCATCTTCAGTAGCAAAAAATGTGTTCGAATAGATGACACGTCGAAAACGTCTCCCAATGAACTGGGAACAAGCAACAGTGAGTTACGGCTACGTTGCTTCTATTTATAACTTTTTGGCCGCTTAAGGTGTATCACGCGGACCAATGAGAAGCCAGCTCGTCATTCTCGATTCTGATTGGCCATGGAAAATAAACCATGCCAGACACTATTTAAGGAGATGCTTTCACCTCGGCGGTTCATTCGTGTGCTGTGCGGCTTCTGGTGAGTACGTGTGTCAGTGCCTGTCAGTTAGTTTAATCAGTGCTGGTGTGTTCATACTCCTTTAACCACCTTTGACGTCCATTTCGGGCTTCCGAAATGGCGTCAAATGCCGATCTACCTTTGCCGGAACCGTTAAGCTCTCTCCTGGGAGCTTGCGGTTCTGCTCCTCTCTCTTCACCTCTCCCCCGCGATAATTGTGAAAGTGGCAGTGACAGTGATATTTCTGACGTGCAAATGGGGAGTGCTGGGTCGGGAGATGAAGAGTTTTCGCTTGTGAATGGCAAGCGCGCCAAACGCAAGCGAAAACTCGCCGCCAGTCAGTCTCCCGCCTCACCAAACCAGGTCGCTGATTCAGGTAACAGCGGCCGGCAGTCTGTCAATCTTGCTTCTTCTTCCTCTAAGCCTGACCCTTCTACCCTCAAGTTTCCTCCTATTATCATCCCCGATAATAGGAATTACTCCCAGCTTTTAGCCAACCTTCGTTCTGCCCTTCCTTCGACGTCCGTGGAGGCGAAATGCTCCGGCAAATCGCTGAAGCTGGTCGTCAAAACCATTGTTGACTTCCGCGCTGTTCAGCACTTTCTGTCAGCGCGGAACATTTCCTTTCATACCTTCGCTCTCCCTGAGGAGCGTGAGGTTAAAATCGTCATCCAGGGTATTCCTTATCATACCCCCTCCGATGCTATCGTGCAGGAACTGACGTCTCTTGGCTATACGCCAACTGCTGTGTCAGTTTTGCACGCTGGCAAAGGGGACAATAAGCATCCCGTCAATACTTTCCTAGTTAAGTTGCTAAAAACTGGAAATTTTGAGGAGGTCTACGGCCTCCAAACACTCCTTCACCTGAGGGTGACAGTCAGATCATTTGACCCGCGCCCAGGCCCTGCTCAGTGTTTTAACTGTCAGGGCTTCGGGCACTCTTCCCTCTTCTGCCATGCGCCCCCACGTTGCGTGCGGTGCGGCGACCCTCACCGTGGCTGTGATAAGCCTCGTGTGCCGGGTTTTGTCCCGTACTGCTGCAACTGCAAGGGCGCCCATCCGGCTAGTTACCGGGGTTGTATTAAATATATCGAGGCGGAAAGACAGCAGCGATCTGCGCGCCCTGGCGCGCAGCGTCGTGTAGCTGGCCCGGCCCCTAATCGGCGAGAGGTCTTCCCCCCTCTCTCCGGTACATCTGTCAAGGCCCCGGCAGCGACTCCTGTCGCTCCCGCGGTCTCAGTCCCGCCTGCAGGCGTCGCTCCGGCGGCGCCTGTGACGGCTCCACTCCCGGCGCCTGCCGGAGCGCCCGGCCCTTCCTACGCAGCGGTTGCTGCTAAGACATCATCGTCAACCACTTCCGCCCGCACGGGCACCAAAAAGCGCTCTCGTCGCCGGACTCCCGGCCGACGACATCAGCAGGCTCGTCCTGCCCAACCTCAGCGGGACTCTCCCGCCCCTGTCATCTCCCAACCTCCGCGCGAGCAGACCAAAGTTCAGTCCGCTAACCCAGCGCCATCTGTAGTCCTGGCCGAAGTTCCTCAGGAACGTCCGCGCGGGTCCCGGGAACTTTTTCGGGCTCCAGCGGATCCCCTGACGGCTTGGGCCACTCACCTTGTTGAAAGCATCAGGTCTGCTCCTGACACCTCTACCGTGCTAATGTTAGTATTCCAATCTCTCTCTGCTCTCTTCCCTCTCCTCCCCCTCAATGGCTAGATCCCTGCGGATCGTCGCTTGGAACGCCGATGGCGTTTCCTCTCGTCGATCTGAGCTGGCGGCTTTCGTCGTGGAGTACGACGTTGATGTCGTGCTTCTCTCCGAAACCCATCTAGCCCCCTACCATCGATTCTCACTTCCTTCTTACACTTGTTATCGTCAGGATCGTCCCCGACAGCCGCGCCAACCCCCGAAAGGGGGTACGGCGATTCTGGTCCACAGGCGGATATCCCACAGGCCACTACCCCCCCTAACTACTCGACTCATCGAAGGTTGCGCGGTGGCAGTGGACGCAGGCAGCTCGGAGTTGCGCATTGTTTCCGCGTATCTCCGGCCTGGCCTGAGCCCGCCGCCCCCGCCTGAGGAGTGGAACGCTCTCCTCGACCACCCAATCTCGACACTTGCAGCCGGCGACTTCAACGCCAAACATCCTTCTTGGAACAGTAGGGCTACCAACGCCTACGGCAGATCACTCCGCCGGTTCGTCCTAGACGACCCGGATACGCACGTCATCGGCCCTGATGATCCTACCCACTTCCACTATGCCGGTCACAGACCGGACGTTCTTGATGTAGTTGTAGTCAGGAACGTGGCCCATAACATCCAGGTCTCGTCAGTGTCAGACCTCTCGTCTGATCACAATCCCCTTCTAATAACTGTTCGAGATGTGTCGGCTTCACCCCGACTTCCCGCTGGTCCTGCTAGGAGGGTCAACTGGCGCTCCTATCACGACGAGCTATCTCGAAGGTTACCATCTGTCCCAGCGGACCCGATCGCCACTCGTGACGATCTGGATCTCCGTGCCACTCATCTTCAGGAGTTGGTCCAAGGTGTCATGGATCGACACACATACAACGTAGAGGTGAATCGTAAATCGGCCCTTCAACCGGAAGTTATCCACGCCATCTGGCTTCGGCGCAAGCTCCGCCGCAGATGGCAACGAACCCGAGATCCCGCCGTCAAACGACAGTTTCAGGCCCAGTCTCTTTACGTCCAGCAACTTTTGCGGGACGTAAACTCTGATCAGTGGGACTCATACCTTGAGTCCCTTGAAGTCGACCCAGCCTCCGTCTGGAGAGCGACGAGTCGCCTTACTCGCGAGAAGCGTACTCGCAACCCGCTGAATACCCCGAACGGCATTGTTTCTTCACCGGAAGGCAAGGCAGAGGTCTTCGCCGACTGCATGGAGACTCAATTCACCGTTCATGGAGGCGTCTCGGACCCTGCCTTCTCGGTAGTGGTTCGAGACTTCCTATCTGGTTATTTTTCCCGCCCTCCACCTGACCCTCCCGCTCTCTTCGACAGGGACGAACTAGTTTCGTCTATCTGTCGACTAAACCGACGTCGCGCCCCTGGTCCTGATCGGATCGGGGCCGCAGCTTTGCAACATCTCCCGGCCTCGGGCGTTGAATTGGTCCTGGATCTGTTCAACTCCAGTCTCCGGCTGCAATACTTCCCCCGCCTGTGGAAAAATGCCAACATCTGCATGATACCCAAGCCCGGAAAGCCTCGAATGCTTGCAGGCAGCTATCGCCCCATATCATTGTTGCCAGTAATCTCAAAGGTGTTTGAGCGTCTCCTACTCGCCCGCATCTGGCCGCTGCTGGATAATTTTATTCGGAGCGAACAGTTCGGGTTCCGTAGAGAGCACTCGACAACTTTACAACTCGTCCGAGTTGTCACAGCATTGTCCGACGCCGCCAACAAGAGAGAGTCTACGGGCGCTGTCTTGTTGGACGTGACTAAGGCCTTCGACAAAGTCTGGCACGAAGGTCTTCTCTACAAACTCGCTCACTCCCCCATCCCACCGTCCATTGTGCATTTCTTGCGGTCATACCTCAGTGATCGTACCTTCAGGGTTAGCGTCGAAGGGTCCTGTTCATCAGTTCGACCCGTCGCCGCTGGCGTTCCGCAGGGATCTGTCCTCAGCCCCGTTCTGTACCTAGTGTACACGAACGACCTGCCTGTTATTCCTGGAGTCACGTTATCTCTATTCGCTGACGACGCAATGTATTACTGCAGCTCCCTGTCCCCGCGAATTGCGTGTTCAAAGCTGCAGCGTCAGTTGAATCTGCTTCCGGCCTGGCTAAGGAAGTGGCGGGTGCTGATCAACGCGGAGAAATCCGAGGCGATCTGTTTCACCAGCAAGTCCACTTCCCGATGCCAGGCCCTCTCCCTCGAAGGGAGGCCTATCGCCTGGCAAAAGTCGGTGAAGTATTTGGGCGTTCGGCTAGACCAGCGCCTTAGCTTCAACGGCCACGTGACTGCTACCCTCAACAAAGCTCGAGGCGTCCGAGCCAAAATATTTCCCATGCTCTCGTGCCGCAACCGCCTGGCTTTGCGCACTAAAGTTACCATCTATCTTTTGTTTCTCCGGTCAATATTGACCTATGCTGCTCCCGCATGGTGGTCGCTTGTGTCGACCACTAACAAGTGTAGGCTGGAAGCTTTCCAGGCCCGTACCCTCCGATCCTTGTCGGGGTCTCCATGGTTTGTGAGAAATGATGTCATTCGTGGAGGCCTTCGAGTTCCTACCCTTGCTGATTTTGTCCGGTCGCTTGCTGAAACTCTCTTTGCTTCTGCAGCGACCTCGTCCTTTCCTTACCTCCGATCTATCAGCACGTCTGAACCACCTCCCGCTTTACGTGTCAAACGCCCTCGGGCGATCTTAGACGACCCCCCGTAATTCTGCTTGCTCTAATTTAGGTTCCCGAGCAACTCTATCTCCTTGTTACCATCCTATCCAGTCAGATACCTTCCCCAAGTAAGTTGATTTTCAGACTGCTTGGCGCTGTTACCGATGCCAAAGACACGGCGGATCCCTGCCTCGCGGGGACCGACCGGCGCTACAAGGCGCCTGCTTGCCGGGCCGGGCGCGTGCGGCATCTGCCGTTCGCCCCGCGATCGGCAGCAGTGTTACCATGACACGATACCTCCATAAATATAAATTTGAAAAAATTTCCGCCGCCTTCTCAGTTAACTGGTTGGCGTGTCCCTCCCGCATATTTTAGGCCACCTTCTATTGAAAGTCCAGCACTGTTTTCTTCTGGCAGCCATCGGGCACGTCCCGGAAGCTGCAATAAGCCACGGGTGCAAAGACGCCCCACTATTTAATGCAAAATGCAAAAATCGGCGGTTCATCCAAACGCAAGCGAAAGCTCGCCGCCAGTCAGTCTCCCGCCTCACCAAACCAGGTCGCTGATTCAGGTAACAGCGGCCGGCAGTCTGTTAATCTTCCTTCATCTAGTTCTAAGCCTGACCCTTCTACCACTAAGTTTCCTCCTATTATCATCCCTGATAATAGGAATTACACTCAGCTTTTGGCTAACCTCCGTTCTGCCCTTCCTTCGACGTCCGTGGAAGCGAAATGCTCCGGCAAATCGCTGAAGCTGGGCGTCAAATCCATCGTAGACTTCCGCGCTGTTCAGCACTTTCTGTCAGCGCGGAACATTTCATTCCATACCTTCGCTCTCCCTGAGGAGCGTGAGGTAAAATTGTCATTCAGGGCATTCCCTACCATACCTCCTCCGATGCTATCGTGCAGGAATTGACGTCTCTTGGCTATACGCCAACAGCTGTGTCAGTTTTGCATGCCGGCAAAGGGGACTCCAAACATCCCGTGAATTCTTTTCTTGTAAAATTGCTCAAAACTGGAAATTTTGAGGAGGTCTATGGCCTCGAAACACTCCTTTACCTGAGGGTGACTATTAAATCATTTGACCCGCGCCCAGGCCCTGCTCAGTGTTTCAACTGCCAGGGCTTCGGGCACTCCTCCCTGTTCTGTTATGCGCCCCCACGTTGCGTGCGGTGCGGCGACCCTCACCGTGGCTGTGATAAGCCTCGTGTGCCGGGTTTTGTCCCGTACTGCTGCAACTGCAAGGGCGCCCATCCGGCTAGTTACCTGGGTTGTATTAAATATATCGAGGCAGAAAGACAGCAGCGATCTGCGCGCCCTGGCGCGCAGCGTCGTGTAGCTGGCCCGGCCCCTAATCGGCGAGAAGTCTTCCCCCTCGCTCCGGTACATCTGTCAAGGCCCCGGCAGCGACTCCTATCGCTCCCGCGGTCTCAGTCCCGCCTGCAGGCACCGCTCCGGCGGCGCCTGTGACGGCTCCACTACCGGCGCCTGCCGGAGCGCCCGGCCCTTCCTATGCAGCGGTTGCTGCGAAGACATCATCGTCAACCACTTCCGCCCGCAAGGGTACCAAAAAGCGCTCTCGTCGCCGGACTCCCGGCCGACGACATCAGCAGGCTCGTCCTGCCTAACCTCAGCGGGACTCTCCCGCCCCTGTCATCTCCCAACCTCCGCGTGAGCAGACCAAAGTTCAGTCCGCTAACCCAGCGCCATCTGTAGTCCTGGCCGAAGTTCCTCAGGAACGTCCGCGCGGGTCCCGGGAACTTTCTCGGGCTCCAGCGGACCCCCTGACGGCT
Organism: Magicicada septendecula; assembly: GCA_034769895.1. NCBI lineage: Eukaryota > Metazoa > Arthropoda > Insecta > Hemiptera > Cicadidae > Magicicada > Magicicada septendecula. Next base: position 116,355,701 of record CM068374.1, on the reverse strand, counting down.
TGGGCCACTCAACTTGTAAATAGCATCAGGTCTGCTCCTGACACCTCGACAGTAGATGTTAGTGTTCCAATCCCTCTCTGCTCTCTTCCCTCTCCTCCCCCTCAATGGCTAGATCCCTGCGGATCGTCGCTTGGAACGCCGATGGCGTTTCCTCTCGCCGATCTGAGCTGGCGGCTTTCGTCGTGGAGTACGACGTTGATGTCGTGCTTCTCTCCGAAACCCATCTAGCCCCCTACCATCGATTCTCACTTCCTGCTTACACTTGTTATCGTCAGGATCGTCCCCTACAGCCGCGCCAACCCCCGAAAGGGGGAACGGCGATTCTGGTCCACAGGCGGATATCCCATAGACCACTACCCCCCTCACTACTCGACTCATCGAAGGTTGCGCGGTGGCAGTGGACGCAGGCGACTCGGAGTTGCGCATTGTTTCCGCGTATCTCCGGCCTGGCCTGAGCCCGCCGCCCCCGCCTGAGGAGTGGAACGCTCTCCTCGACCACCCAATCTCGACAATTGCAGCCGGCGACTTCAACGCCAAACATCCTTCTTGGAACAGTAGGGCTACCAACGCCTACGGCAGATCACTCCGCCGGTTCGTCCTAGACGACCCGGATACGCACGTCATCGGCCCTGATGATCCTACCCACTTCCACTATGCCGGTCACCGACCGGACGTTCTTGATGTAGTTGTAGTCAGGAACGTGGCCCATAACATCCAGGTCTCGTCAGTTTCAGACCTCTCGTCTGATCACAATCCCCTACTAATAACTGTTCGAGATGTGTCGGCTTCACCCCGACTTCCCGCTGGTCCTGCTAGGAGGGTCAACTGGCGCTCCTATCACGACGAGCTATCTCGAAGGTTACCATCTGCCCCAGCGGACCCGATCGCCACTCGTGACGATCTGGATCTCCGTGCCACTCATCTTCAGGAGTTGGTCCAAGGTGTCATGGATCGACACACATACAACGTAGAGGTGAATCGTAAATCGGCCCTTCAACCGGAAGTTATCCACGCCATCTGGCTTCGGCGCAAGCTCCGCCGCAGATGGCAACGAACCCGAGATCCCGCCGTCAGACGACGGTTTCAGGCCCAGTCTCTTTAGGTCCAGCAACTTTTGCGGGACGTAAACTCTGATCAGTGGGACTCATACCTTGAGTCCCTTGAAGTCGACCCAGCCTCCGTCTGGAGAGCGACGAGTCGCCTTATTCGCGAGAAGCGTACTCGCAACCCGCTGAATACCCCGAACGGCATTGTTTCTTCATCGGAAGGCAAGGCTGAGGTCTTCGCCGACTGCATGGAGACTCAATTCACCGTTCATGGAGGCGTCTCGGACCCTGCCTTCTCGGTAGTGGTTCGAGACTTCCTATCTGGTTATTTTTCCCGCCCTCCATCTGACCCTCCCGCTCTCTTCGACAGGGACGAACTAGTTTCGTCTATCTGTCGACTGAACCGACGTCGCGCCCCTGGTCCTGATCGGATCGGGGCCGCAGCTTTGCAACATCTCCCGGCCTCGGGCGTTGAATTGGTCCTGGATCTGTTCAACTCCAGTCTCCGGCTGCAATACTTCCCCCGCCTGTGGAAAAATGCCAACATCTGTATGATTCCCAAGCCCGGCAAGCCTCGAATGCTTGCAGGCAGCTATCGTCCCATATCGTTGTTGCCAGTACTCTCAAAGGTGTTTGAGCGTCTCCTACTCGCCCGCATCTGGCCGCTGCTGGATAACTTTATTCGGAGCGAACAGTTCGGGTTCCGTAGAGAGCACTCGACAACTTTACAACTCGTCCGAGTTGTCACAGCATTGTCCGACGCCGCCAACAAGAAAGAGTCTACGGGCGCTGTATTGTTGGACGTGAGTAAGGCCTTCGACAAAGTCTGGCACGAAGGTCTTCTCTACAAACTCGCTCACTCCCCCCTCCCACCGTCCATTGTGCATTTCTTGCGGTCATACCTCAGTGATCGTACCTTCAGGGTTAGCGTCGAAGGGTCCGGTTCATCAGTTCGACCCGTCGCCGCTGGCGTTCCGTAGGGATCTGTCCTCGGCCCCGTTCTGTACATAGTGTACACGAACGACCTGCCTGTTATTCCTGGAGTCACGTTATCTCTATTCGCTGACGACGCAATGTATTACTGCAGCTCCCTGTCCCCGCGAATTGCGTGTTCAAAGCTGCAGCGTCAGTTGAATCTGCTTCCGGCCTGGCTACGGAAGTGGCGGGTGCTGATCAACGCGGAGAAATCCGAGGCGATCTGTTTCACCAGCAAGTCCACTTCCCGCTGCCAGACCCTCTCCCCCGAAGGGAGGCCTATCGCCTGGCAAAAGTCGGTGAAGTATTTGGGCGTTCGGCTAGACCAGCGCCTTAGCTTCAACGGCCACGTGACTGCTACCCTCAAGAAAGCTCGAGGCGTCCGAGCCAAAATATTTCCCATGCTCTCGTGCCGCAACCGCCTGGCTTTGCGCACTAAAGTTACCATCTATCTTTTGTTTCTCCGGTCAGTATTGACCTATGCTGCTCCCGCATGGTGGTCGCTTGTGTCGACCACTAACAAGTGTAGGCTGGAAGCTTTCCAGGCCCGTACCCTCCGATCCTTGTCGGGGTCTCCATGGTTTGTGAGAAATGATGTCATTCGTGGAGGCCTTCGAGTTCCTCCTACCCTTGCTGATTTTGTCCGGTCGCTTGCCGAAACTCTCTTTGCTTCTGCAGCGACCTCGTCCTTTCCTTATCACCGCTCTATCAGCACGTCTGAACCACCTCCCGCTATACGTGTCAAACGCCCTCGGGCGATCTTAGACGACCCCCCGTAATTCTGTATGCTGTAACTTAGGTTCCCGAGCAATTCTATCTCCTCGTTACCTTCCTATACCGTCAGATACCTTCCCCAAGTATGTTGGTTTACAGACTGCTTGGCGTTGTTACCGATGCCACAGACACGGCGGTTCCCTGCCTCGCGGGGAACGACCGGCGCTAGAAAACGCCTGCCTGCCGGGCCGGGCGCGTGCGGCATCTGCCGTTCGCCCCGCGACCGGCGGCAGTGTTACCATGACCCGGTACCTACATAAATATAAAATTGAAAAAATTTCCGCCGCCTTCTCAGTTAACTGGTTGGCGTGTCCCTCCCGAAAAATTTAGGCAACCTTCATTTGAAAGTCCAGCACTGTTTTCTTCTGACAGCCATCGGGCACGTCCCGGAAGCTGTAATAAGCCACGGGTGCAAAGACGCCCCACTATGCAATGCAATACAATGCAATCGGCGGTTCATAACAGCCCTGCGATTCGAAGAGTCAACATCTCCAAGGAGCTCTCTCTTCATGGGAAGTTGTCTTCTTTCAAGTGTGTTCAGTTTCCGGCTTTAATCAGTTTTACCGTTCAGTGCAATAGTTACAGTTTAGTGCCAGTTTTCCATCTACTCAAGAAAATAATAGTGCAGTGCAGTGTGTTCAGTGCAGTGTTGTGTTTCTTGTGCCGTTCAGTGTTTCGTGTTTGTTCCGCTGCTGCCTGGAGCTTGTTGGTAAGTGATCTACTTTTGTATTTTGCTTACCGTAGTGCTTGGTCGTAGTCCGTACCGCTTAAGGCGTAGGCTTCGCCTCGCCGATGGCTGCCCGCACCCAATCTTCCGTCGGCCCTTCTAAGGGCCAACCTGCCTCCGTCGGTCCTTCTCAGGACCTCTCAATCCCTGCCAGCGCTCTCGCGCAACCTCTCCCGGATGGCCCTTCTCAGGACCTACACCTACCTCTTCGCGGGAAACTAACGACGCTGACTCGGCCATGGACACTGTTGGTGCATGGCAGTCTGTCAGCCGGAAACGGCGTGTCAGTGCCACCTCCACGGACTCTGGTCGGACTTCGCGTCGTGGCTCAACCGCGGGGCAATCCACCTCGGCCTCCCAGCAAATACCCGACCAGCCCCGGCGTATCCCGCCTCTGATTTTCGCTCGGCCTTCGGAATGGGCTAATTTCATCCGGCGTATACACCGGTGCACTCCCTCTGGCACCTTGACTGCTTCGGCCCAAGGTGACAGCTCCATCCGCCTCAACCCCACGACCGTGGAGAGCTTCCGTATTGCACAGAAGTTCCTCACGGACGCGGGCATCCCCTACCACACCTTTGCTTTGCCGGAGGAGAAGGAACTAAAAGTACACGTTATCGGTATCCCTGCCGATACCACGCCAGAGCTCATTTCTAATGAACTCATCAGTCTCGGCTTTAGAGTCAACAGTGTTACGCCTCTCTTCTCCCCCGGCAAGAAACTAGCGCGCAATGCGTTCCTGGTGAAGATCCGAAAGGTAGGTGATTACCAGGCCATCTACGACACCAATATGTTGTTCTTTCTGAAGGTTAGGGTGGAAGCCTTCGAAGCCCAAGCCGGACCGAAGCAGTGTTACAACTGCCAGCTGTACGGCCACTCATCGGCATTTTGCCACCACCCCACCCGCTGTTTGCGCTGTGGCGATAGCCATCGTAAGGACACTTGTCCGGTCGATCGTGCTGCCGCCACTTGCGCCAACTGCGGGGACACTCACCCGGCGTCATCAAAGTCGTGCAGGTTCTATGCTGCGGCTTTGAAAAAGATTTCAAAGTCTTCGCAGCAGCACGTTCCTGCGCCTCCAGCTAGGCCCCAAGCATCAAGGCCTGCCGCCTCGGCGGTACGTACCCCTGCTGCGGCACCGGCACTTGCGCCTGCCCCAGCTCGTCCGGCGTCTACCGGGGCGCCCAGCTATGCGGCTGCAGCTGCTTCTCAGCCTGCCGCACAGCCAGCGGCCCAGCAGCCAAAACCTGCTGCGCCGTCCAAGAAGAAGAACAAACCATCGCGCCCCGCTTCCTCGCAGCACACGCCCGCTGCACCTCAGCCACCATCTACTCCAGATGTCCAAGATCCAAGGCAGCCGAAACAAAAGGCCCCCGCCCAGAATGGCATCATGTTCAAGCACCCGGCGCCCAAGCCTCAGGCGGCACCGGCGTCTGCCGCGTCCTCGGACGTGACTTTCGCCGACCGCGAGCGCGCTTGGATCAACGCCTTGATCCCTCAAATTCTTGCTGCCAAGGATGTCCAGTCCTTGTTATGTATCGTCCTAACCTCCGTGACCTCACTTATCCCTCTCGATGGCTAGGCCCTTTCGGCTGCTGGCTTGGAACGCATGTGGCGTTCTATCTCGCCGTGCCGAATTGGCCGCCTTCGTTACCGAATATGACATAGACGTCATTCTCCTTAATGAAACTCACCTGACTCCTGCACACTCGTTCCAGCGTACACGACGTATCGCACAGACCGGCCTGGCCAGAATCGGCGTGCCGCATCTGGCGGCACAGCCATTCTGGTTCACAGGCGCATCGCCCACCGCCCCCTGCCGCCTCCGGCGACTCGTCGCTTGGAGGCGACGGCGGTTGCTCTCTGCATCGGGGATCGGGAGGTTCGACTGGTTTCAGTCTACCTCCACCCTCGAGGTGGACCACCGCCCGACGAGGATGAATGGGACGCTCTATTAGAAGACCCTCTACCAACCATCGCAGCCGGAGACTTTAATAGTAAGCATCCCCTGTGGAACAGCCGTGTCTCAAACCCGTACGGCCGCTCTCTGTACCAATACGTTCAACGTCATCCTCATGTGAACGCTCTTGGTCCTAGATCACCGACCTATGTCCCCAATCGAGGGGGACTACCAGACGTCCTTGACATTGCTGTTGTGAAGGACGTGGCCTATCCTATCGCTATCGAAGCCGTGTCAGACCTCTCGTCTGATCACGACCCGGTACTACTCACTGTTCGGCCCACGCTGGACACACCTCTCCAGCCTCCCCATCGTGTAACGAGAGTCAACTGGCGATCGTTCCACGATGAACTGGGTCGAACAGTACCATCTGACCCCCAGGTCGACATCTCCAGCCCGGATGATGTAGACCGCTTGGCCGACTATCTTCAAGAAGTCGTCAGGTCCGCCATGGACAAACACACCTATAACGTCCCTGCGCCCAACAGACGGTCGCAGTTACCTGAAGAGGTGATTCTGGCCATCCGCAAACGGCGCCAGCTCCGCCGGCAATGGCAACAAACCCGGGACCCTGCCGTAAAAAGCAGGCTGAACGCCCAATCCGACCTTGTCAAGCAGCTTCTGCTTGATCCCACTGCTCATCGATGGGACTCATATCTTGAGTCTCTGGAAGTCACGCCCCAGTCCGTTTTTCGGGCTGCGAGCCGACTCACTGGCGAGAAAAGGACCCGCTACCCCCTACGATCACCGAACGGGATTGTGTACTCCGCGGCCGACAAAGCAGAAGTCTTTGCCGATACCATGGATGACCAATTTACCGTTCACAGAGGCGTCTGTGACCCCGGCCACTCGGCAGCGGTCGCAGACTTCCTATCTGGATATTTTTCCCGCCCTCCCGCAGACCTAATCGACCCGTTCGACAAGGCTGAAGTGGAAACGGCCATTAGTCGACTGCGCCCCAAGCGGGCGCCCGGCGAGGACCGTATTGGTGCAGCGGCCCTACTTAACGCCCCAGTAAGTCTCGTTTCACTCATCCACGTGCTGTTCAATGGATTTCTCGGGCTCCATTACTATCCCAGCATTTGGGAACGAGCCAAAGTCATCATGTTGCCGAAGGCTCGCAAGCTGCGTACACTCCCGGAGAATCATCGACCAATCTCTCTTTTGCCAGTCTTATCGAAGGTGTTCGAGCGCCTCCTGCATCACCGAATTACTCCCCTCCTGGATAATTTCATCCGGCAGGAACAGTTCGGCTTTCGCAGGCAGCATTCGACCACTCTTCAACTTGTCCGAGTTGTCACGCAACTCACTGACGCCTTCAACAGGAATCATCAAACTGTCGCCGTCCTTCTGGACGTGAGCAAGGCCTTCGACAAAGTCTGGCACGAAGGCCTTCTCTATAAACTAGCCACCTCCCCTCTCCCTGCCTCATTTGTACATCTGATGTGGTCGTATCTCTGCGACCGCAAATTTAGGATCTGCGTCGACGGGACGTACTCTTCTGTCCGCCCAGTCGCCGCTGGCGTTCCTCAAGGATCTGTCCTCGGCCCCGTTCTGTACCTAGTGTACACGAACGACCTGCCAGTATTGCCTGGAGTCACGCTCTCTCTCTATGCGGACGATGCGATGTACCACACCAGTTCTGCAAACCTTCGTTTTGCGACTGACGTGGTGCAGCGCCAGCTCGCATTACTTCCGACCTGGCTAAGGAAATGGCGGGTGGCGATCAATACGGAGAAATCCGAGGCGATTGCCTTCTCCCGTCAGCTTACTTCCCGATGCCAGACCCTCTCCCTTGAAGGGAGCCCAATCGCTTGGCAACGTACTGTGAAGTACTTGGGCGTCACTCTTGATCGACGCCTAAGCTTCAGAGCTCACGTGTCCACAGTGCTCCAGCGCGCCCGATGCGTGAAAGCCAAACTATACCCATTCTTATCGCCTCGAGGGCCACTGCCGTTGCGCACGAAGCTCTCGATTTATCTGCTCTTTCTACGAGCCGTCCTTATGTACGCAGCGCCTGCATTTTGGACCCAACTCGCCCCCGACGTCGTTAAACGCATGGAAGCCTTCCAAGCCATTACCCTTCGCTTTATCTCCAGCTATCCCTGGTATGTAAAAAATGTTTCTATCAGGCGAGGGCTGAAGATTCCGTCGCTCGATGGATTTGCGCGAACTCTCACGTTCAACCTCTTCCATCGAGCATCCATTTCAGATTTTCCCCACCTCCAACACCTCGATAACGATGATGGACCACCACCAGTCAAACGCCGCCGCCCTCGAGCTCTGCTCGACGACCCACCGTAATTTTAAAATAAAAAATTGCCCTCTCACCATCTGTCCACGCACCGACCAATCGTATCTCACCACCTTCCTTCCAGTCAAATCTCCGGTCCGTTGCAGGCCGACAGATGGATCGGGCGTTGTGCCGGCTTTAGGTGTGCCTAGCGCCACCTTCAGTCGGCAACTTCCCCCCCTCCAATCTCTCGCCTGCCTCGGTATCGCCATAAGGCAGTCTACCGGACTCTTACCGGGCTGGCGGAAGTGTATCGACCCGTTGTGGGCGAACAAATCCCGCCAATCCGTGCTCCGTGCTAAGCGTTCGCGTAGATTTCCCTCTCAGGCCATTGGTGGATCGCGTCAGCGGTTCAGCCAATCACAGCCCGTCTCCTTCACCTCCGCCAAAATAAAAAAGGGGGTACCTATCCTCGCTGCGACAAGTCTCGCTCCAAGCACTCAAGAAGCAACAGGCAGTCATCGGGCTTGCCCGGACGCTGCCGTCACTGGGGCACGCACTGAGCTGTGCCCTGCATTCATCGTGGTCATCGTGGTCGGCGGTTCATACGAGACGACGACGAGACAAGAATCGAGAGACACAGAGGCCCGACACCTCTGCTCCAGATCTCGACTGAACTGGACGCTCTTGGACTGCTCTCTCTACTCTGGACGTCGCTTCAGCTTCTGGCTGCATTCGCCCACCTCGCAGGACGAGGAATACCACTGTTTTCTTCGAGGGAAAGAAGACCCAGGAGCCAGCTGTTACCAGTGAACTTAGTAGCTGGTAGAAGAAGCAGCTGGCCGAAGTTTGCCCTTCTAAGGACCACCTGCGCCGGAAAACATCTTGGCCGGACAGGAAAGAAGAGGAGTGCTCTGGGCTCACCTGGTGAGTGCCGTATATCAGTGTGTAATTCCTAACCTGCTCACGACTGTTAGGTAGCGCTGCCCCGGACGATCCTTGCAAGCCCCCACCAGTGGTAAGCGAGCTAGGATATCGCCGGGGTAAAGGGGCCAGTGGACACCAGTCTTGGTAAGGACTGGTATTCAACGAAGCTGGTCGTTAGCCCAGCTCCTCCCGCATCGTCGTGAGCAGGGAAGACGCGCGGGTAATCCGGCTTCGGCCGGACCCGAGATCCCTGGCGTCTGGCAGTGACTGCCTAGCAGTCTCTGCCCGGCAGCCGCCGCACCTGGCCAGCATGCCTTCTACAGGCAACGGCTCAAGTGCCGAGTCGCTCGGCTCTGCCTTGCCCCATCTGGGCGACTCGCCTGAATCGCCTCGGGCGATGGAGACGGACGATCCTCTCCCGAACCCACTACCCCCTCTCCAGGCGGACGAGTCGGGCGAATTCGCGACCGTTGGTCGGCGTAATCGTCCGGCTAAGAAGCCGAAGAGGACCCACACACCCGGATCCACTTCCTCTCAGACCTCGGCCATGGACATCGGACCTTCTCAGGGCCGACAGGACGCGGCTCCGACTGCTTCGGCAGCACCTCCGGCTGCTGCCGCTGTTGGTCGCGCGCCGCCCCTGTATGTCCACAGCGTGTCCAATGTCGCCGCCTTATACAGACGGCTGATCGCGGCCCACGGCCTGTCGGCCGACAAGCTTGACCTGAAGCTGCTTGGCGGTGATACGGTCAAGATTGTCGTCCGCCCGCTCGAGGACCATCGCTTGGTCGAGGCCTTCCTCCAAGCGCACAACCTCCAGTACCATACCTTCTCTCCTAAGCGAGTCAAGCCCTTGTCTGTAAATTTGCGAGGGCTTGACGCGCACACCGATCCACAGGAGATCCTCTTGGAACTCCGAGACCTCGGGTACCCAGTGCAGGCAATTTTCCGCCTGTTCACGCACTCAGAAACCCGAGTACCTCTCCCGCTCGTCCGTCTCCAGCTCGAGAAGGGCGAGGCTGCAGACAAAATATTCCAACTGACGCGGTTGTTTGGCTTCCGCGTCATGGTGGAATCCAGTCGTCCCCAGGGCAAGCTCGCGCAGTGCCACCGGTGCCAGAGGTTCGGCCACCATACCGACGTCTCCCGCAATGCCACGGCCTGTCTACGTTGTTCGTTGATCTGCCGTTAAAACTGGTCGCTCTTACGCTGCCTCAGTTTCCAGGCAAACCTCATTTCCGATGACGCACAGTTCGTCCGCGACTTTCTGTCTGGCTACGACCTCAAGAAAGTCGCAACCACCTTCAGGTCCATCCGAGACCGCCTGGAAACTGCCGATCCAACTGAGAGATTTATGCTCTTGGTGGAAGCCTGCGAAGTAATAGGTCTTCTATGAACCGAGCCCTTAGACGAGATCTCTCGCTCGTAGCCCGGAATGCTAACAACATCGGTTCCAAGCATTCCGACCTTCTTGAATTCCTGGCTCGGTTCAAACCCGACGTACTTCTCCTCGGGGAAACCCACCTGACCCCGGCGAACCGGTTTCGATTACCAAATTACGTGGTCTATCGGGATCACCGAGTTGGCCGACGAGGAGGCGGCACGGCGATAGCGGTGAGGACCTCCATAGGTCATCATCGTGTCGCTTTGCCGCAGCTTACTATAACATCTTCTCTAGTGTTATAACTTGGGGAACCCGAAATAATTGGTTCTGCCAATTATTCAGGCTGCCTTATTCGACGAGCTGAAATTTAATCAGAACAACACAGAGTAAATATAAAAGGAATCAGGGAATGGGAAAACTGTTGATTTATGTACTCAGTATATGTGTGTAACAAGAAGACTTCTCTTTATTAAACATTTGAAAAAATAACATTTACTCAAAAGATAGATCCCATGACATTACTAATTGAATTATTAAAGTTATTTGAATTCTTTATTTAAACTTTGGGATCACAACAGATTTTATTTAGCTATACCACGGATCCGGGTAACCTTAGGTATTTAGTCATCAAACTTTTAATTATATTCAATTCATGATATTAGCTTGCAAGACCTTTAGTTTTATGCTTCATTATTATTCCATTTGAAGAATGGTATTAATTATACTACGATACATTAAGATTTAAACTGTTACAATGTATGATGTCTGAATAGTTACATTAAATTCTTAGAGTTAATTCTTTTTTTAATCTTTACAAGTTTAATCGTCTCTGAAAAGTCTCTCTTTTAAAGTATATTGTGTTACAATTATAATTATTATTTATTCCTCGATAGACGTGCTATCGAGTCACCTTTAATTTGGTATGTAGAAATTTCCTCCGGGAGTGTCCGTCTTGGGAATCCTTAAAAGCGTCGTCCTCATCTAGGTCTGGTCTTAGTCATTAAAGGCTTAAACGTCTGCAGTCTAGGTCGAACCTTCTACGATGGTAGGCGTAGATTCTTTGATGTCTCGAACTGCATCTTCTGTCGGGTCTACTAGAGTCGCAAATTCTGGTAGTTCACCTTTCCGGGTAGGATGTTGAAAAGTGTCGTCAGTTGGTGAAGTTAGCAGTCATCGTTATTAATACTCGTACTTTTGTTGTCACATATTTCTTCTTGTTACCACGATTCTGATTTTTAATTAATCTTACATGTTACACTCTTTTGTGTAGCAGTTAATAAACTACATTTGAAATAAGCCAAACTAACAACAAATCACACAACATTCCAACAGAGCTTTTGCTCGTGTGTGTGCACTGCTTGGAGTCTTCATAGCGAGAGAGAGATTTTTCGCCCGCTTCCACTGGTACTGCACAAGAGGTAGTGGGGTGTTTATTCCGCGAGAATATAGTCCCTGTTTCTCTCTAAATAAACTTTTTTATTTATACAAACTATCCCTAGATAAAAATACATAATTTAAATGAGTTATTTTAGTGACTATCTGTGTCTTCAGATTCTTTAATTATTAACATTAGTTTTTTTTATTTTATTCATAATTACAGAAGACTCGGAAAACATGTCGAGTCCGGAATCAACAGGTAGGCGCCTGATAGCAAGCAAGGGTTAAATACGACAATAATAATTATTTACAATATGCCTCTTTATTACAGTTTCTTTGCCCTTATTAATTACTTCTTCCTTTCACACTTAGTACCTACATGTTTTTATTATTATTGTGAGATTTAAATGGTTAATGGCTCGCAACCTTAATTTTTTTTTATTTCTTTCTTTTTAATAATGGTTACAATTTAAATCGTCACATACTCCGCCTCTTAACAAACACAGACTCTTGAAAATATGGTCAGCAACGAACCGAGAGTATGCTTGGGGCGTACCGTGTGAAGTTTCGCTATTATTATCATTAATTATTATTAGTGCAAGGTTTGTTTTTTCCATCTCTCTTTAAATGATCTTGTTCTCATTTAAATGTTCGCCTTCGTGAAATTCCCTTTATCTCACTTCTTACAGTACTAACTTATAATACTAATTTCCCTAATTACAGTAACTCACAAATCGTGGCCCGACTGACATCAGCTTACTCTAACTCTACAGGTTAGATTTCAGCATTCCTAAATGAACTCTTGGCAACGTTTTTGCCTCATCATTATCTTTTTCAGCCGGCGCCGTTGTGACTAGTTACTTTACATGTATATAATTCTATCTTGATTATATACCATAGACTTACTTCTAAAATAATCTAATGAGGATCCCATACTCCACTCTAGATTATAGTTACTTGAGAGAAGCGGAATTTCACGATGGTAGCTCTTATTATCTCTTTAACAATAACTAGACAAACTATGCGGAAGGGGAGACACTTTACACAATCCATTGTATTTCACGCGCGGTGGTATTCATTGTTTAGGGAGGCAACGGTTTATCACAATAGGGAGAGTGTGGCTGCTTACTACAATTTCTTAACACGCTTGATTGTTCTCTTACTGGCCACAACTGGGGTGTTCACTATGCAACGTTTCTCGTATTATTATTTACCTTTCTCTTATTTACTGCTACAAGTTACACATATTTAGTTTAACTTAAGATTTATTCAGCAATTATTATTCACTTATTATTACTTTGGGGTTTTTTAAAAACTACCTAGAATTATTTCCTATCGACTTACCATATTTATTTAGTACACTTTATTTACTTTGTTTTGTTTTTTATTTGGCTCAGTTTACAAGGTTACTGTTTTTGGGACATGGGGTTTAATACTTTATCTAACAAGGGAGGGTTAACTACGTCATTTATTCATTTGAAATTTAAGTCATAATATTATTTGCTCTACTATACTATACACAATTATTTCCTAGACACTTTAGTACATGGTAAACATTTATTAACAATTATTATTAAACATTAGCATTAATTTTTATTTAAACGATCAGCTGTTTCGCTGGAATGTAGGTCAGACGAGTTTTAAACAATGGCATTGTTTGGCTTACAAAGGGGACTCAACTAGAGGGTGAATGCATTGTCTAACTCAACTTTGCGGGAGGGTGACAAGGACAGTTCAGTACAGGCGAGAACAGGAAATTTACAGGTCTGATTTTGTTTACAAAACGACAGGTTGATGAATGAACTTTTGACAAGCGCGTACCTGCTGTTATATCGTATTCTTGAGGCGTCTTTAGTTAACATGATGTACGTTTCTATATCTAAATAATAATTAACTTACTTATTTATAAAACTATTATAATAACTATTATCGTTTCATTTTATTTAAGATTTTAAGACACATTTTAAAGTACACGAGTGAATAAATCAACAGCTTATGGTCTGGGTTAATCGGGACATAATTACTGCTCAAACAACACAAGTCACCAAAAATTTTTTTTTTTACTAATTAGCAGCAAAATTTCAACAAATTAGCAGAGTGGCGCAATTTATAACATCTTCTCTAGTGTTATAACTTGGGGAACCCGAAATAATTGGTTCTGCCAATTATTCAGGCTGCCTTATTCGACGAGCTGAAATTTAATCAGAACAACACAGAGTAAATATAAAAGGAATCAGGGAATGGGAAAACTGTTGATTTATGTACTCAGTATATGTGTGTAACAAGAAGACTTCCCTTTATTAAACATTTGAAAAAAAAACATTTACTCAAAAGATAGATCCCATGACATTACTAATTGAATTATTAAAGTTATTTGAATTTATATTTAAACTTTGGGATCACAACAGATTTTATTTAGCTATACCACGGATCCGGGTAACCTTAGGTATTTAGTCATCAAACTTTTAATTATATTCAATTCATGATATTAGCTTGCAAGACCTTTAGTTTTATGCTTCATTATTATTCCATTTGAAGAATGGTATTAATTATACTACGATACATTAAGATTTAAACTGTTACAATGTATGATGTCTGAATAGTTACATTAAATTCTTAGAGTTAATTCTTTTTTTAATCTTTACAAGTTTAATCGTCTCTGAAAAGTCTCTCTTTTAAAGTATATTGTGTTACAATTATAATTATTATTTATTCCTCGATAGACGTGCTATCGAGTCACCTTTAATTTGGTATGTAGAAATTTCCTCCGGGAGTGTCCGTCTTGGGAATCCTTAAAAGCGTCGTCCTCATCTAGGTCTGGTCTTAGTCATTAAAGGCTTAAACGTCTGCAGTCTAGGTCGAACCTTCTACGATGGTAGGCGTAGATTCTTTGATGTCTCGAACTGCATCTTCTGTCGGGTCTACTAGAGTCGCAAATTCTGGTAGTTCACCTCTCCGGGTAGGATGTTGAAAAGTGTCGTCAGTTGGTGAAGTTAGCAGTCATCGTTATTAATACTCGTACTTTTGTTGTCACATATTTCTTCTTGTTACCACGTTTCTGATTTTTAATTAATGTTACATGTTACACTCTTTTGTGTAGCAGTTAATAAACTACATTTGAAATAAGCCAAACTAACAACAAATCACACAACATTCCAACAGAGCTTTTGCTCGTGCGTGTGCACTGCTTGGAGTCTTCATAGCGAGAGAGAGATTTTTCGCCCGCTTCCACTGGTACTGCACAAGAGGCAGTGGGGTGTTTATTCCGCGAGAATATAGTCCCTGTCTCTCTCTAAATAAACTTTTTTATTTATACAAACTATCCCTAGATAAAAATATGTAATTTAAATGAGTTATTTTAGTGACTATCTGTGTCTTAAGATTCTTTAATTATTAACATTAGTTTTTTTTATTTTATTCATAATTACAGAAGACTCGGAAAACATGTCGAGTCCGGAATCAACAGGTAGGCGCCTGATAGCAAGCAAGGGTTAAATACGACAATAATAATTATTTACAATATGCCTCTTTATTACAGTTTCTTTGCCCTTATTAATTACTTCTTCCTTTCACACTTAGTACCTACATGTTTTTATTATTATTGTGAGATTTAAATGGTTAATGGCTCGCAACCTTAATTTTTTTTTTTCTTTCTTTTTAATAATGGTTACAACTTCTATCGTCACATACTCCGCCTCTTAACAAACACAGACTCCTGAAAATATGGTCAGCAACGTACCGAGGGTATGCTTGGGGCGTACCGTGTGAAGTTTCGCTATTATTATCATTAATTATTATTAGTGCAAGGTTTGTTTTTCCATCTCTCTTTAAATGATCTTGTTCTCATTTAAATGTTCGCCTTCGTGAAATTCCCTTTATCTCACTTCTTACAGTACTAACTTATAATACTAATTTCCCTAATTACAGTAACTCACAATATCGTGGCCCGACTGACATCAGCTTACTCTAACTCTACAGGTTAGCTTTCAGCATTCATAAATGAACTCTTGGCAACTTTTTTGCCTCATCATTATCTTCTTCAGCCGGCGCCGTTGTGACTAGTTACTTTACATGTATATAATTCTATCTTGATTATATACCATAGACTTACTTCTAAAATAATCTAAAGAGGATCCCATACTCCACTCTAGATTATAGTTACTTGAGAGAAGCGGAATTTCACGATGGTAACTCTTATTATCTCTTTAACAATAACTAGACAAACTATGCGGAAGGGGAGACACTTTACACAATCCATTGTATTTCACGCGCGGTGGTATTCATTGTTTAGGGAGGCAACGGTTTATCACAATAGGGAGAGTGTGGCTGCTTACTACAATTTCTTAACACGCTTTATTGTTCTCTTACTGGCCACAACTGGGGTGTTCACTATGCAACGTTTCTCGTATTATTATTTACCTTTCTCTTATTTACTGCTACAAGTTACACATATTTAGTTTAACTTAAGATTTATTCAGCAATTATTATTCACTTATTATTACTTTGGGGTTTTTTAAAAACTACCTAGAATTATTTCCTATCAACTTACCATATTTATTTAGTACACTTTATTTACTTTGTTTTGTTTTTTATTTTGCTCAGTTTACAAGGTTACTGTTTTTGGGACATGGGGTTTAATACTTTATCTAACAAGGGAGGGTTAACTACGTCATTTATTCATTTGAAATTTAAGTCATAATATTATTTGCTCTACTATACTATACACAATTATTTCCTAGACACTTTAGTACATGGTAAACATTTATTAACAATTATTATTAAACATTAGCATTAATTTTTATTTAAACGATCAGCTGTTTCGCTGGAATGTAGGTCAGACGAGTTTTAAACAATGGCATTGTTTGGCTTACAAAGGGGACTCAACTAGAGGGTGAATGCATTGTCTAACTCAACTTTGCGGGAGGGTGACAAGGACAGTTCAGTACAGGCGAGAACAGGAAATTTACAGGTCTGATTTTGTTTACAAAACGACAGGTTGATGAATGAACTTTTGACAAGCGCGTACCTGCTGTTATATCGTATTCTTGAGGCGTCTTTAGTTAACATGATGTTCATTCCTATATCTAAATAATAATTAACTTACTTATTTATAAAACTATTATAATAACTATTATCGTTTAATTTTATTTAAGATTTTAAGACACATTTTAAAGTACACGAGTGAATAAATCAACAGCTTATGGTCTGGGTTAATCGGGACACAATTACTGCTTAAACAACACAAGTCACCAAAAATTTTTTTTTTTACTAATTAGCAGCAAAATTTCAACAAATTAGCAGAGTGGCGCAATTTATAACATCTTCTCTAGTGTTATAACTTGGGGAACCCGAAGTAATTGGTTCTGCCAATTATTCAGGCTGCCTTATTCGACGAGCTGAAATTTAATCAGAACAACACAGAGTAAATATAAAAGGAATCAGGGAATGGGAAAACTGTTGATTTATGTACTCAGTATATGTGTGTAACAAGAAGACTTCTCTTTATTAAACATTTGAAAAAATAACATTTACTCAAAAGATAGATCCCATGACATTACTAATTGAATTATTAAAGTTATTTGAATTTTTATTTAAACTTTGGGATCACAACAGATTTTATTTAGCTATACCACGGATCCGGGTAACCTTAGGTATTTAGTCATCAAACTTTTAATTATATTCAATTCATGATATTAGCTTGCAAGACCTTTAGTTTTATGCTTCATTATTATTCCATTTGAAGAATGGTATTAATTATACTACGATACATTAAGATTTAAACTGTTACAATGTATGATGTCTGAATAGTTACATTAAATTCTTAGAGTTAATTCTTTTTTTAATCTTTACAAGTTTAATCGTCTCTGAAAAGTCTCTCTTTTAAAGTATATTGTGTTACAATTATAAATATTATTTATTCCTCAATAGACGTGCTATCGAGTCACCTTTAATTTGGTATGTAGAAATTTCCTCCGGGAGTGTCCGTCTTGGGAATCCTTAAAAGCGTCGTCCTCATCTAGGTCTGGTCTTAGTCATTAAAGGCTTAAACGTCTGCAGTCTAGGTCGAACCTTCTACGATGGTAGGCGTAGATTCTTTGATGTCTCGAACTGCATCTTCTGTCGGGTCTACTAGAGTCGCAAATTCTGGTAGTTCACCTCTCCGGGTAGGATGTTGAAAAGCGTCGTCAGTTGGTGAAGTTAGCAGTCATCGTTATTAATACTCGTACTTTTGTTGTCACATATTTCTTCTTATTACCACGTTTCTGATTTTTAATTAATGTTACATGTTACACTCTTTTGTGTAGCAGTTAATAAACTACATTTGAAATAAGCCAAACTAACAACAAATCACACAACATTCCAACAGAGCTTTTGCTCGTGCGTGTGCACTGCTTGGAGTCTTCATAGCGAGAGAGATTTTTCGCCCGCTTCCACTGGTACTGCACAAGAGGCAGTGGGGTGTTTATTCCGCGAGAATATAGTCCCTGTCACTCTCTAAATAAACTTTTTTATTTATACAAACTATCCCTAGATAAAAATACGTAATTTAAATGAGTTATTTTAGTGACTATCTGTGTCTTCAGATTCTTTAATTATTAACATTAGTTTTTTTTATTTTATTCATAATTACAGAAGACTGGGAAAACATGTCGAGTCCGGAATCAACAGGTAGGCGCCTGATAGCAAGCAAGGGTTAAATACGACAATAATAAATATTTACAATATGCCTCTTTATTACAGTTTCTTTGCCCTTATTAATTACTTCTTCCTTTCACACTTAGTACCTACATGTTTTTATTATTATTGTGAGATTTAAATGGTTAATGGCTCGCAACCTTAATTTTTTTTTTATTTCTTTCTTTTTATTAATGGTTACAATTTAAATCGTCACGTACTCCGCCTCTTAACAAACACAGACTCCTGAAAATATGGTCAGCAACGTACCGAGAGTATGCTTGGGGCGTACCGTGTGAAGTTTCGCTATTATTATCATTAATTATTATTAGTGCAAGGTTTGTTTTTTCTATCTCTCTTTAAATGATCTTGTTCTCATTTAAATGTTCGCCTTCGTGGAATTCCCTTTATCTCACTTCTTACAGTACTAACTTATAATACTAATTTCCCTAATTACAGTAACTCACAATATCGTGGCACGACTGACATCAGCTTACTCTAACTCTATAGGTTAGCTTTCAGCATTCATAAGTGAACTCTTGGCACCTTTTTTGCCTCATCATTATCTTTTTCAGCCGGCGCCGTTGTGACTAGTTACTTTACATGTATATAATTCTATCTTGATTATATACCATAGACTTACTTCTAAAATAATCTAAAGAGGATCCCATACTCCACTCTAGATTATAGTTACTTGAGAGAAGCGGAATTTCACGATGGTAACTCTTATTATCTCTTTAACAATAACTAGACAAACTATGCGGAAGGGGAGACACTTTACACAATCCATTGTATTTCACGCGCGGTGGTATTCATTGTTTAGGGAGGCAACGCTTTATCACAATAGGGAGAATGTGGCTGCTTACCACAATTTCTTAACACGCTTGATTGTTCTCTTACTGGCCACAACTGGGGTGTTCACTATGCAACGTTTCTCGTATTATTATTTACCTTTCTCTTATTTACTGCTACAAGTTACACATATTTAGTTTAACTTAAGATTTATTCAGCAATTATTATTCACTTATTATTACTTTGGGGTTTTTTAAAAACTACCTAGAATTATTTCCTATCGACTTACCATATTTATTTAGTACACTTTACTTACTTTGTTTTGTTTTTTATTTGGCTCAGTTTACAAGGTTACTGTTTTTGGGACATGGGGTTTAATACTTTATCTAACAAGGAAGGGTTAACTACGTCATTTATTCATTTGAAATTTAAGTCATAATATTATTTGCTCTACTATATTATACACAATTATTTCCTAGACACATTAGTACATGGTAAACATTTATTAACAATTATTATTAAACATTAGCATTAATTTTTATTTAAACGATCAGCTGTTTCGCTGGAATGTAGGTCAGACGAGTTTTAAACAATGGCATTGTTTGGCTTACAAAGGGGACTCAACTAGAGGGTGAATGCATTGTCTAACTCAACTTTGCGGGAGGGTGACAAGGACAGTTCAGTACAGGCGAGAACAGGAAATTTACAGGTCTGATTTTGTTTACAAAACGACAGGTTGATGAATGAACTTTTGACAAGCGCGTACCTGCTGTTATATCGTATTCTTGAGGCGTCTTTAGTTAACATGATGTACATTCCTATATCTAAATAATAATTAACTTACTTATTTATAAAACTATTATAATAACTATTATCGTTTAATTTTATTTAAGATTTTAAGACACATTTTAAAGTACACGAGTGAATAAATCAACAGCTTATGGTCTGGGTTAATGGGGACATAATTACTGCTCAAACAACACAAGTCACCAAAAATTTTTTTTTTTACTAATTAGCAGCAAAATTTCAACAAATTAGCAGAGTGGCGCAATTTATAACATCTTCTCTAGTGTTATAACTTGGGGAACCCGAAATAATTGGTTCTGCCAATTATTCAGGCTGCCTTATTCGACGAGCTGAAATTTAATCAGAACAACACAGAGTAAATATAAAAGGAATCAGGGAATGGGAAAACTGTTGATTTATGTACTCAGTATATGTGTGTAACAAGAAGACTTCTCTTTATTAAACATTTGAAAAAATAACATTTACTCAAAAGATAGATCCCATGACATTACTAATTGAATTATTAAAGTTATTTGAATTTTTATTTAAACTTTGGGATCACAACAGATTTTATTTAGCTATACCACGGATCCGGGTAACCTTAGGTATTTAGTCATCAAACTTTTAATTATATTCAATACATGATATTAGCTTGCAAGACCTTTAGTTTTATGCTTCATTATTATTCCATTTGAAGAATGGTATTAATTATACTACGATACATTAAGATTTAAACTGTTACAATGTATGATGTCTGAATAGTTACATTAAATTCTTAGATTTAATTCTTTTTTTAATCTTTACAAGTTTAATCGTCTCTGAAAAGTCTCTCTTTTAAAGTATATTGTGTTACAATTATAATTATTATTTATTCCTCAATAGACGTGCTATCGAGTCACCTTTAATTTGGTATGTAGAAATTTCCTCCGGGAGTGTCCGTCTTGGGAATCCTTAAAAGCGTCGTCCTCATCTAGGTCTGGTCTTAGTCATTAAAGGCTTAAACGTCTGCAGTCTAGGTCGAACCTTCTACGATGGTAGGCGTAGATTCTTTGATGTCTCGAACTGCATCTTCTGTCGGGTCTACTAGAGTCGCAAATTCTGGTAGTTCACCTCTCCGGGTAGGATGTTGAAAAGCGTCGTCAGTTGGTGAAGTTAGCAGTCATCGTTATTAATACTCGTACTTTTGTTGTCACATATTTCTTCTTATTACCACGTTTCTGATTTTTAATTAATGTTACATGTTACACTCTTTTGTGTAGCAGTTAATAAACTACATTTGAAATAAGCCAAACTAACAACAAATCACACAACATTCCAACAGAGCTTTTGCTCGTGCGTGTGAACTGCTTGGAGTCTTCATAGCGAGAGAGAGATTTTTCGCCCGCTTCCACTGGTACTGCACAAGAGGCAGTGGGGTGTTTATTCCGCGAGAATATAGTCCCTGTCTCTCTCTAAATAAACTTTTTTATTTATACAAACTATCCCTAGATAAAAATACGTAATTTAAATGAGTTATTTTAGTGACTATCTGTGTCTTCAGATTCTTTAATTATTAACATTAGTTTTTTTTATTTTATTCATAATTACAGAAGACTGGGAAAACATGTCGAGTCCGGAATCAACAGGTAGGCGCCTGATAGCAAGCAAGGGTTAAATACGACAATAATAAATATTTACAATATGCCTCTTTATTACAGTTTCTTTGCCCTTATTAATTACTTCTTCCTTTCACACTTAGTACCTACATGTTTTTATTATTATTGTGAGATTTAAATGGTTAATGGCTCGCAACCTTAATTTTTTTTTTATTTCTTTCTTTTTAATAATGGTTACAACTTCTATCGTCACGTACTCCGCCTCTTAACAAACACAGACTCCTGAAAATATGGTCAGCAACGTACCGAGAGTATGCTTGGGGCGTACCGTGTGAAGTTTCGCTATTATTATCATTAATTATTATTAGTGCAAGGTTTGTTTTTCCATCTCTCTTTAAATGATCTTGTTCTCATTTAAATGTTCGCCTTCGTGAAATTCTCTTTATCTCACTTCTTACAGTACTAACTTATAATACTAATTTCCCTAATTACAGTAACTCACAATATCGTGGCCCGACTGACATCAGCTTACTCTAACTCTACAGGTTAGCTTTCAGCATTCATAAATGAACTCTTGGCACCTTTTTTGCCTCATCATTATCTTTTTCAGCCGGCGCCGTTGTGACTAGTTACTTTACATGTATATAATTCTATCTTGATTATATACCATAGACTTACTTCTAAAATAATCTAAAGAGGATCCCATACTCCACTCTAGATTATAGTTACTTGAGAGAAGCGGAATTTCACGATGGTAACTCTTATCTCTTTAACAATAACTAGACAAACTATGCGGAAGGGGAGACACTTTACACAATCCATTGTATTTCACGCGCGGTGGTATTCATTGTTTAGGGAGGCAACGGTTTATCACAATAGGGAGAGTGTGACTGCTTACTACAATTTCTTAACACGCTTTATTGTTCTCTTACTGGCCACAACTGGGGTGTTCACTATGCAACGTTTCTCGTATTATTATTTACCTTTCTCTTATTTACTGCTACAAGTTACACATATTTAGTTTAACTTAAGATTTATTCAGCAATTATTATTCACTTATTATTACTTTGGGGTTTTTTAAAAACTACCTAGAATTATTTCCTATAGACTTACCATATTTATTTAGTACACTTTATTTACTTTGTTTTGTTTTTTATTTTGCTCAGTTTACAAGGTTACTGTTTTTGGGACATGGGGTTTAATATTTTATCTAACAAGGGAGGGTTAACTACGTCATTTATTCATTTGAAATTTAAGTCATAATATTATTTGCTCTACTATACTATACACAATTATTTCCTAGACACTTTAGTACATGGCAAACATTTATTAACAATTATTATTAAACATAAGCATTAATTTTTATTTAAACGATCAGCTGTTTCGCTGGAATGTAGGTCAGACGAGTTTTAAACAATGGCATTGTTTGGCTTACAAAGGGGACTCAACTAGAGGGCGAATGCATTGTCTAACTCAACTTTGCGGGAGGGTGACAAGGACAGTTCAGTACAGGCGAGAACAGGAAATTTACAGGTCTGATTTTGTTTACAAAACGACAGGTTGATGAATGAACTTTTGACAAGCGCGTACCTGCTGTTATATCGTATTCTTGAGGCGTCTTTAGTTAACATGATGTACATTCCTATATCTAAATAATAATTAACTTACTTATTTATAAAACTATTATAATAACTATTATCGTTTAATTTTATTTAAGATTTTAAGACACATTTTAAAGTACACGAGTGAATAAATCAACAGCTTATGGTCTGGGTTAATCGAGACACAATTACTGCTCAAACAACACAAGTCACCAAAAATTTTTTTTTTTACTAATTAGCAGCAAAATTTCAACAAATTAGCAGAGTGGCGCAATTTATAACATCTTCTCTAGTGTTATAACTTGGGGAACCCGAAATAATTGGTTCTGCCAATTATTCAGGCTGCCTTATTCGACGAGCTGAAATTTAATCAGAACAACACAGAGTAAATATAAAAGGAATCAGGGAATGGGAAAACTGTTGATTTATGTACTCAGTATATGTGTGTAACAAGAAGACTTCTCTTTATTAAACATTTGAAAAAAAAACATTTACTCAAAAGATAGATCCCATGACATTACTAATTGAATTATTAAAGTTATTTGAATTTTTATTTAAACTTTGGGATCACAACAGATTTTATTTAGCTATACCACGGATCCGGGTAACCTTAGGTATTTAGTCATCAAACTTTTAATTATATTCAATTCATGATATTAGCTTGCAAGACCTTTAGTTTTATGCTTCATTATTATTCCATTTGAAGAATGGTATTAATTATACTACGATACATTAAGATTTAAACTGTTACAATGTATGATGTCTGAATAGTTACATTAAATTCTTAGAGTTAATTCTTTTTTTAATCTTTACAAGTTTAATCGTCTCTGAAAAGTCTCTCTTTTAAAGTATATTGTGTTACAATTATAATTATTATTTATTCCTCGATAGACGTGCTATCGAGTCACCTTTAATTTGGTATGTAGAAATTTCCTCCGGGAGTGTCCGTCTTGGGAATCCTTAAAAGCGTCGTCCTCATCTAGGTCTGGTCTTAGTCATTCAAGGCTTAAACGTCTGCAGTCTAGGTCGAACCTTCTACGATGGTAGGCGTAGATTCTTTGATGTCTCGAACTGCATCTTCTGTCGGGTCTACTAGAGTCGCAAATTCTGGTAGTTCACCTCTCCGGGTAGGATGTTGAAAAGCGTCGTCAGTTGGTGAAGTTAGCAGTCATCGTTATTAATACTCGTACTTTTGTTGTCACATATTTCTTCTTATTACCACGTTTCTGATTTTTAATTAATGTTACATGTTACACTCTTTTGTGTAGCAGTTAATAAACTACATTTGAAATAAGCCAAACTAACAACAAATCACACAACATTCCAACAGAGCTTTTGCTCGTGCGTGTGCACTGCTTGGAGTCTTCATAGCGAGAGAGAGATTTTTCGCCCGCTTCCACTGGTACTGCACAAGAGGCAGTGGGGTGTTTATTCCGCGAGAATATAGTCCCTGTCTCTCTCTAAATAAACTTTTTTATTTATACAAACTATCCCTAGATAAAAATACGTAATTTAAATGAGTTATTTTAGTGACTATCTGTGTCTTCAGATTCTTTAATTATTAACATTAGTTTTTTTTATTTTATTCATAATTACAGAAGACTGGGAAAACATGTCGAGTCCGGAATCAACAGGTAGGCGCCTGATAGCAAGCAAGGGTTAAATACGACAATAATAAATATTTACAATATGCCTCTTTATTACAGTTTCTTTGCCCTTATTAATTACTTCTTCCTTTCACACTTAGTACCTACATGTTTTTATTATTATTGTGAGATTTAAATGGTTAATGGCTCGCAACCTTAATTTTTTTTTTATTTCTTTCTTTTTAATAATGGTTACAACTTCTATCGTCACGTACTCCGCCTCTTAACAAACACAGACTCCTGAAAATATGGTCAGCAACGTACCGAGAGTATGCTTGGGGCGTACCGTGTGAAGTTTCGCTATTATTATCATTAATTATTATTAGTGCAAGGTTTGTTTTTTCTATCTCTCTTTAAATGATCTTGTTCTCATTTAAATGTTCGCCTTCGTGGAATTCCCTTTATCTCACTTCTTACAGTACTAACTTATAATACTAATTTCCCTAATTACAGTAACTCACAATATCGTGGCCCGACTGACATCAGCTTACTCTAACTCTATAGGTTAGCTTTCAACATTCATAAGTGAACTCTTGGCACCTTTTTTGCCTCATCATTATCTTTTTCAGCCGGCGCCGTTGTGACTAGTTACTTTACATGTATATAATTCTATCTTGATTATATACCATAGACTTACTTCTAAAATAATCTAAACAGGATCCCATACTCCACTCTAGATTATAGTTACTTGAGAGAAGCGGAATTTCACGATGGTAACTCTTATTATCTCTTTAACAATAACTAGACAAACTATGCGGAAGGGGAGGCACTTGACACAATCCATTGTATTTCACGCGCGGTGGTATTCATTGTTTAGGGAGGCAACGGTTTATCACAATAGGGAGAGTGTGGCTGCTTACCACAATTTCTTAACACGCTTGATTGTTCTCTTACTGGCCACAACTGGGGTGTTCACTATGCAACGTTTCTCGTATTATTATTTACCTTTCTCTTATTTACTGCTACAAGTTACACATATTTAGTTTAACTTAAGATTTATTCAGCAATTATTATTCACTTATTATTACTTTGGGGTTTTTTAAAAACTACCTAGAATTATTTCCTATCGACTTACCATATTTATTTAGTACACTTTATTTACTTTGTTTTGTTTTTTATTTGGGTCAGTTTACAAGGTTACTGTTTTTGGGACATGGGGTTTAATACTTTATCTAACAAGGGAGGGTTAACTACGTCATTTATTCATTTGAAATTTAAGTCATAATATTATTTGCTCTACTATACTATACACAATTATTTCCTAGACACTTTAGTACATGGCAAACATTTATTAACAATTATTATTAAACATAAGCATTAATTTTTATTTAAACGATCAGCTGTTTCGCTGGAATGTAGGTCAGACGAGTTTTAAACAATGGCATTGTTTGGCTTACAAAGGGGACTCAACTAGAGGGCGAATGCATTGTCTAACTCAACTTTGCGGGAGGGTGACAAGGACAGTTCAGTACAGGCGAGAACAGGAAATTTACAGGTCTGATTTTGTTTACAAAACGACAGGTTGATGAATGAACTTTTGACAAGCGCGTACCTGCTGTTATATCGTATTCTTGAGGCGTCTTTAGTTAACATGATGTACATTCCTATATCTAAATAATAATTAACTTACTTATTTATAAAACTATTATAATAACTATTATCGTTTAATTTTATTTAAGATTTTAAGACACATTTTAAAGTACACGAGTGAATAAATCAACAGCTTATGGTCTGGGTTAATCGAGACACAATTACTGCTCAAACAACACAAGTCACCAAAAATTTTTTTTTTTACTAATTAGCAGCAAAATTTCAACAAATTAGCAGAGTGGCGCAATTTATAACATCTTCTCTAGTGTTATAACTTGGGGAACCCGAAATAATTGGTTCTGCCAATTATTCAGGCTGCCTTATTCGACGAGCTGAAATTTAATCAGAACAACACAGAGTAAATATAAAAGGAATCAGGGAATGGGAAAACTGTTGATTTATGTACTCAGTATATGTGTGTAACAAGAAGACTTCTCTTTATTAAACATTTGAAAAAAAAACATTTACTCAAAAGATAGATCCCATGACATTACTAATTGAATTATTAAAGTTATTTGAATTTTTATTTAAACTTTGGGATCACAACAGATTTTATTTAGCTATACCACGGATCCGGGTAACCTTAGGTATTTAGTCATCAAACTTTTAATTATATTCAATTCATGATATTAGCTTGCAAGACCTTTAGTTTTATGCTTCATTATTATTCCATTTGAAGAATGGTATTAATTATACTACGATACATTAAGATTTAAACTGTTACAATGTATGATGTCTGAATAGTTACATTAAATTCTTAGAGTTAATTCTTTTTTTAATCTTTACAAGTTTAATCGTCTCTGAAAAGTCTCTCTTTTAAAGTATATTGTGTTACAATTATAATTATTATTTATTCCTCGATAGACGTGCTATCGAGTCACCTTTAATTTGGTATGTAGAAATTTCCTCCGGGAGTGTCCGTCTTGGGAATCCTTAAAAGCGTCGTCCTCATCTAGGTCTGGTCTTAGTCATTCAAGGCTTAAACGTCTGCAGTCTAGGTCGAACCTTCTACGATGGTAGGCGTAGATTCTTTGATGTCTCGAACTGCATCTTCTGTCGGGTCTACTAGAGTCGCAAATTCTGGTAGTTCACCTCTCCGGGTAGGATGTTGAAAAGCGTCGTCAGTTGGTGAAGTTAGCAGTCATCGTTATTAATACTCGTACTTTTGTTGTCACATATTTCTTCTTATTACCACGTTTCTGATTTTTAATTAATGTTACATGTTACACTCTTTTGTGTAGCAGTTAATAAACTACATTTGAAATAAGCCAAACTAACAACAAATCACACAACATTCCAACAGAGCTTTTGCTCGTGCGTGTGCACTGCTTGGAGTCTTCATAGCGAGAGAGAGATTTTTCGCCCGCTTCCACTGGTACTGCACAAGAGGCAGTGGGGTGTTTATTCCGCGAGAATATAGTCCCTGTCTCTCTCTAAATAAACTTTTTTATTTATACAAACTATCCCTAGATAAAAATACGTAATTTAAATGAGTTATTTTAGTGACTATCTGTGTCTTCAGATTCTTTAATTATTAACATTAGTTTTTTTTATTTTATTCATAATTACAGAAGACTGGGAAAACATGTCGAGTCCGGAATCAACAGGTAGGCGCCTGATAGCAAGCAAGGGTTAAATACGACAATAATAAATATTTACAATATGCCTCTTTATTACAGTTTCTTTGCCCTTATTAATTACTTCTTCCTTTCACACTTAGTACCTACATGTTTTTATTATTATTGTGAGATTTAAATGGTTAATGGCTCGCAACCTTAATTTTTTTTTTATTTCTTTCTTTTTAATAATGGTTACAACTTCTATCGTCACGTACTCCGCCTCTTAACAAACACAGACTCCTGAAAATATGGTCAGCAACGTACCGAGAGTATGCTTGGGGCGTACCGTGTGAAGTTTCGCTATTATTATCATTAATTATTATTAGTGCAAGGTTTGTTTTTTCTATCTCTCTTTAAATGATCTTGTTCTCATTTAAATGTTCGCCTTCGTGGAATTCCCTTTATCTCACTTCTTACAGTACTAACTTATAATACTAATTTCCCTAATTACAGTAACTCACAATATCGTGGCCCGACTGACATCAGCTTACTCTAACTCTATAGGTTAGCTTTCAACATTCATAAGTGAACTCTTGGCACCTTTTTTGCCTCATCATTATCTTTTTCAGCCGGCGCCGTTGTGACTAGTTACTTTACATGTATATAATTCTATCTTGATTATATACCATAGACTTACTTCTAAAATAATCTAAACAGGATCCCATACTCCACTCTAGATTATAGTTACTTGAGAGAAGCGGAATTTCACGATGGTAACTCTTATTATCTCTTTAACAATAACTAGACAAACTATGCGGAAGGGGAGGCACTTGACACAATCCATTGTATTTCACGCGCGGTGGTATTCATTGTTTAGGGAGGCAACGGTTTATCACAATAGGGAGAGTGTGGCTGCTTACCACAATTTCTTAACACGCTTGATTGTTCTCTTACTGGCCACAACTGGGGTGTTCACTATGCAACGTTTCTCGTATTATTATTTACCTTTCTCTTATTTACTGCTACAAGTTACACATATTTAGTTTAACTTAAGATTTATTCAGCAATTATTATTCACTTATTATTACTTTGGGGTTTTTTAAAAACTACCTAGAATTATTTCCTATCGACTTACCATATTTATTTAGTACACTTTATTTACTTTGTTTTGTTTTTTATTTGGGTCAGTTTACAAGGTTACTGTTTTTGGGACATGGGGTTTAATACTTTATCTAACAAGGGAGGGTTAACTACGTCATTTATTCATTTGAAATTTAAGTCATATTATTATTTGCTCTACTATACTATACACAATTATTTCCTAGACACATTAGTACATGGTAAACATTTATTAACAATTATTATTAAACATTAGCATTAATTTTTATTTAAACGATCAGCTGTTTCGCTGGAATGTAGGTCAGACGAGTTTTAAACAATGGCATTGTTTGGCTTACAAAGGGGACTCAACTAGAGGGTGAATGCATTGTCTAACTCAACTTTGCGGGAGGGTGACAAGGGCAGTTCAGTACAGGCGAGAACAGGAAATTTACAGGTCTGATTTTGTTTACAAAACGACAGGTTGATGAATGAACTTTTGACAAGCGCGTACCTGCTGTTATATCGTATTCTTGAGGCGTCTTTAGTTAACATGATGTACATTCCTATATCTAAATAATAATTAACTTACTTATTTATAAAACTATTATAATAACTATTATCGTTTAATTTTATTTAAGATTTTAAGACACATTTTAAAGTACACGAGTGAATAAATCAACAGCTTATGGTCTGGGTTAATCGAGACATAATTACTGCTCAAACAACACAAGTCACCAAAAATTTTTTTTTTTACTAATTAGCAGCAAAATTTCAACAAATTAGTAGAGTGGCGCAATTTATAACATCTTCTCTAGTGTTATAACTTGGGGAACCCGAAATAATTGGTTCTGCCAATTATTCAGGCTGCCTTATTCGACGAGCTGAAATTTAATCAGAACAACACAGAGTAAATATAAAAGGAATCAGGGAATGGGAAAACTGTTGATTTATGTACTCAGTATATGTGTGTAACAAGAAGACTTCTCTTTATTAAACATTTGAAAAAAAAACATTTACTCAAAAGATAGATCCCATGACATTACTAATTGAATTATTAAAGTTATTTGAATTTTTATTTAAACTTTGGGATCACAACAGATTTTATTTAGCTATACCACGGATCCGGGTAACCTTAGGTATTTAGTCATCAAACTTTTAATTATATTCAATTCATGATATTAGCTTGCAAGACCTTTAGTTTTATGCTTCATTATTATTCCATTTGAAGAATGGTATTAATTATACTACGATACATTAAGATTTAAACTGTTACAATGTATGATGTCTGAATAGTTACATTAAATTCTTAGAGTTAATTCTTTTTTTAATCTTTACAAGTTTAATCGTCTCTGAAAAGTCTCTCTTTTAAAGTATATTGTGTTACAATTATAATTATTATTTATTCCTCGATAGACGTGCTATCGAGTCACCTTTAATTTGGTATGTAGAAATTTCCTCCGGGAGTGTCCGTCTTGGGAATCCTTAAAAGCGTCGTCCTCATCTAGGTCTGGTCTTAGTCATTAAAGGCTTAAACGTCTGCAGTCTAGGTCGAACCTTCTACGATGGTAGGCGTAGATTCTTTGATGTCTCGAACTGCATCTTCTGTCGGGTCTACTAGAGTCGCAAATTCTGGTAGTTCACCTTTCCGGGTAGGATGTTGAAAAGTGTCGTCAGTTGGTGAAGTTAGCAGTCATCGTTATTAATACTCGTACTTTTGTTGTCACATATTTCTTCTTGTTACCATGTTTCTGATTTTTAATTAATGTTACATGTTACACTCTTTTGTGTAGCAGTTAATAAACTACATTTGAAATAAGCCAAACTAACAACAAATCACACAACATTCCAACAGAGCTTTTGCTCGTGCGTGTGCACTGCTTGGAGTCTTCATAGCGAGAGAGAGATTTTTCGCCCGCTTCCACTGGTACTGCACAAGAGGTAATGGGGTGTTTATTCCGCGAGAATATAGTCCCTGTCTCTCTCTAAATAAACTTTTTTATTTATACAAACTATCCCTAGATAAAAATACATAATTTAAATGAGTTATTTTAGTGACTATCTGTGTCTTCAGATTCTTTAATTATTAACATTAGTTTTTTTTATTTTATTCATAATTACAGAAGACTCGGAAAACATGTCGAGTCCGGAATCAACAGGTAGGCGCCTGATAGCAAGCAAGGGTTAAATACGACAATAATAAATATTTACAATATGCCTCTTTATTACAGTTTCTTTGCCCTTATTAATTACTTCTTCCTTTCACACTTAGTACCTACATGTTTTTATTATTATTGTGAGATTTAAATGGTTAATGGCTCGCAACCTTAATTTTTTTTTTATTTCTTTCTTTTTAATAATGGTTACAACTTCTATCGTCACGTACTCCGCCTCTTAACAAACACAGACTCCTGAAAATATGGTCAGCAACGTACCGAGAGTATGCTTGGGGCGTACCGTGTGAAGTTTCGCTATTATTATCATTAATTATTATTAGTGCAAGGTTTGTTTTTCCATCTCTCTTTAAATGATCTTGTTCTCATTTAAATGTTCGCCTTCGTGAAATTCCCTTTATCTCACTTCTTACAGTACTAACTTATAATACTAATTTCCCTAATTACAGTAACTCACAATATCGTGGCCCGACTGACATCAGCTTACTCTAACTCTACAGGTTAGCTTTCAGCATTCATAAATGAACTCTTGGCACCTTTTTTGCCTCATCATTATCTTTTTCAGCCGGCGCCGTTGTGACTAGTTACTTTACATGTATATAATTCTATCTTGATTATATACCATAGACTTACTTCTAAAATAATCTAATGAGGATCCCATACTCCACTCTAGATTATAGTTACTTGAGAGAAGCGGAATTTCACGATGGTAGCTCTTATTATCTCTTTAACAATAACTAGACAAACTATGCGGAAGGGGAGACACTTTACACAATCCATTGTATTTCACGCGCGGTGGTATTCATTGTTTAGGGAGGCAACGCTTTATCACAATAGGGAGAATGTGGCTGCTTACCACAATTTCTTAACACGCTTGATTGTTCTCTTACTGGCCACAACTGGGGTGTTCACTATGCAACGTTTCTCGTATTATTATTTACCTTTCTCTTATTTACTGCTACAAGTTACACATATTTAGTTTAACTTAAGATTTATTCAGCAATTATTATTCACTTATTATTACTTTGGGGTTTTTTAAAAACTACCTAGAATTATTTCCTATCGACTTACCATATTTATTTAGTACACTTTATTTACTTTGTTTTGTTTTTTATTTGGCTCAGTTTACAAGGTTACTGTTTTTGGGACATGGGGTTTAATACTTTATCTAACAAGGGAGGGTTAACTACGTCATTTATTCATTTGAAATTTAAGTCATAATATTATTTGCTCTACTATACTATACACAATTATTTCCTAGACACATTAGTACATGGTAAACATTTATTAACAATTATTATTAAACATTAGCATTAATTTTTATTTAAACGATCAGCTGTTTCGCTGGAATGTAGGTCAGACGAGTTTTAAACAATGGCATTGTTTGGCTTACAAAGGGGACTCAACTAGAGGGTGAATGCATTGTCTAACTCAACTTTGCGGGAGGGTGACAAGGACAGTTCAGTACAGGCGAGAATAGGAAATTTACAGGTCTGATTTTGTTTACAAAACGACAGGTTGATGAATGAACTTTTGACAAGCGCGTACCTGCTGTTATATCGTATTCTTGAGGCGTCTTTAGTTAACATGATGTACATTCCTATATCTAAATAATAATTAACTTACTTATTTATAAAACTATTATAATAACTATTATCGTTTAACTTTATTTAAGATTTTAAGACACATTTTAAAGTACACGAGTGAATAAATCAACAGCTTATGGTCTGGGTTAATCGAGACATAATTACTGCTCAAACAACACAAGTCACCAAAAATTTTTTTTTTTACTAATTAGCAGCAAAATTTCAACAAATTAGCAGAGTGGCGCAATTTATAACATCTTCTCTAGTGTTATAACTTGGGGAACCCGAAATAATTGGTTCTGCCAATTATTCAGGCTGCCTTATTCGACGAGCTGAAATTTAATCAGAACAACACAGAGTAAATATAAAAGGAATCAGGGAATGGGAAAACTGTTGATTTATGTACTCAGTATATGTGTGTAACAAGAAGACTTCTCTTTATTAAACATTTGAAAAAAAAACATTTACTCAAAAGATAGATCCCATGACATTACTAATTGAATGATTAAAGTTATTTGAATTTTTATTTAAACTTTGGGATCACAACAGATTTTATTTAGCTATACCACGGATCCGGGTAACCTTAGGTATTTAGTCATCAAACTTTTAATTATATTCATTTCATGATATTAGCTTGCAAGACCTTTAGTTTTATGCTTCATTATTATTCCATTTGAAGAATGGTATTAATTATACTACGATACATTAAGATTTAAACTGTTACAATGTATGATGTCTGAATAGTTACATTAAATTCTTAGAGTTAATTCTTTTTTTAATCTTTACAAGTTTAATCGTCTCTGAAAAGTCTCTCTTTTAAAGTATATTGTGTTACAATTATAATTATTATTTATTCCTCGATAGACGTGCTATCGAGTCACCTTTAATTTGGTATGTAGAAATTTCCTCCGGGAGTGTCCGTCTTGGGAATCCTTAAAAGCGTCGTCCTCATCTAGGTCTGGTCTTAGTCATTAAAGGCTTAAACGTCTGCAGTCTAGGTCGAACCTTCTACGATGGTAGGCGTAGATTCTTTGATGTCTCGAACTGCATCTTCTGTCGGGTCTACTAGAGTCGCAAATTCTGGTAGTTCACCTCTCCGGGTAGGATGTTGATAAGTGTCGTCAGTTGGTGAAGTTAGCAGTCATCGTTATTAATACTCGTACTTTTGTTGTCACATATTTCTTCTTGTTACCACGTTTCTGATTTTTAATTAATGTTACATGTTACACTCTTTTGTGTAGCAGTTAATAAACTACATTTGAAATAAGCCAAACTAACAACAAATCACACAACATTCCAACAGAGCTTTTGCTCGTGCGTGTGCACTGCTTGGAGTCTTCATAGCGAGAGAGAGATTTTTCTCCCGCTTCCACTGGTACTGCACAAGAGGTAATGGGGTGTTTATTCCGCGAGAATATAGTCCCTGTCTCTCTCTAAATAAACTTTTTTATTTATACAAACTATCCCTAGATAAAAATACATAATTTAAATGAGTTATTTTAGTGACTATCTGTGTCTTCAGATTCTTTAATTATTAACATTAGTTTTTTTTATTTTATTCATAATTACAGAAGACTCGGAAAACATGTCGAGTCCGGAATCAACAGGTAGGCGCCTGATAGCAAGCAAGGGTTAAATACGACAATAATAATTATTTACAATATGCCTCTTTATTACAGTTTCTTTGCCCTTATTAATTACTTCTTCCTTTCACACTTAGTACCTACATGTTTTTATTATTATTGTGAGATTTAAATGATTAATGGCTCGCAACCTTAATTTTTTTTTTTTTCTTTCTTTTTAATAATGGTTGCAATTTAAATCGTCACATACTCCGCCTCTTAACAAACACAGACTCCTGAAAATATGGTCAGCAACGTACCGAGAGTATGCTTGGGGCGTACCGTGTGAAGTTTCGCTATTATTATCATTAATTATTATTAGTGCAAGGTTTGTTTTTTCTATCTCACTTTAAATGATCTTGTTCTCATTTAAATGTTCGCCTTCGTGAAATTCCCTTTATCTCACTTCTTACAGTACTAACTTATAATACTAATTTCCCTAATTACAGTAACTCACAATATCGTGGCCCGACTGACATCAGCTTACTCTAACTCTACAGGTTAGCTTTCAGCATTCATAAATGAACTCTTGGCACCTTTTTTGCCTCATCATTATCTTTTTCAGCCGGCGCCGTTGTGACTAGTTACTTTACATGTACATAATTCTATCTTGATTATATACCATAGACTTACTTCTAAAATAATCTAAAGAGGATCCCATACTCCACTCTAGATTATAGTTACTTGAGAGAAGCGGAATTTCACGATGGTAACTCTTATTATCTCTTTAACAATAACTAGACAAACTATGCGGAAGGGGAGACACTTTACACAATCCATTGTATTTCACGCGCGGTGGTATTCATTGTTTAGGGAGGCAACGGTTTATCACAATAGGGAGAGTGTGGCTGCTTACTACAATTTCTTAACACGCTTTATTGTTCTCTTACTGGCCACAACTGGGGTGTTCACTATGCAACGTTTCTCGTATTATTATTTACCTTTCTCTTATTTACTGCTACAAGTTACACATATTTAGTTTAACTTAAGATTTATTCAGCAATTATTATTCACTTAACTAAAAATGAACTTTTTTCATGTGAAAAACTTACTATTTTATCGGACGCGTTTCGGCTTAGTATCCGCCTTCTTCAGCTTTGGTAACAGACTGCCAGCATTTTGTAACGGTTGTGTGGAAGATGAAGTGGGGGTGGTGTGTGGCGGAAGGGGATTGGCGCGGGGATTCAATTTATTGTTTGTTTTCTGTATAATTGTGTCAAAAAGTGTATGTGATTTATATTGTAATTGATCGTTGAGTATGTTGTTTGGTTGTGTTGTGTGGTGTTTATATATTTCATATTGTTCAGTTGTGTTGAGTTTTTGACCTTTGGGTATGTAATGTAGAATTTCAAGATTAGTGTCTATGGTGGTGTAACTGTGGTTTTCTGTGTGTATGTGTGTGGCAAATGCAGAGTGTATATTGTTGTTGGTTAAAGCTTTTAAGTGTTCAGAATAACGGGATGAAAAAGATCTTCCCGTCTGGCCTATGTAGAAACTATTGCAGTCATTACAATTTAATTTGTAAACACCTGTTTTGTTATATTTGTCTATGTCTGTGTTTGTATTACTGATGTGTTTTTTGATGGTATTGGTTGTTCTGAATGCTATTTTGTATTTGTGTTTTCTGAATGTATTGGCGATTTTGTGTGTGTATGAGTTGTGGTATGTGAGTGTGATGTACTTATTGTGTTGTGTGTTGATGGTATTTAGTGTTTTGTTGTTTTTGTTTTTGATGCGTTTGTGTAGTATGTTTATTAAATTGGGGTTATAACCGTTTTTTATTGCTATGTATTCTATTGTGTTGAGTTCGTCGGTGTAATCTTGTTTATTTAAGGGTATTTTAGTTAGTCTATGGAGCATATGGTTGAAGGCCGCATATTTATGTTGTGTTGGGTGGTTTGATGTGTTGTGTATAACCATGTCGGTTGTGGTTGGTTTCCTGTATATTTTGTACGTGTGTGTATTGTTAGTTTTGTTAATTGTTAGGTCTAGAAAATTTATACTATTGTTTTGTTCAGTTTCCAGTGTAAATTTTAATTTGTGGTGTATAGTGTTTATGTATTTGTGGAAGTTTTCAACTTGTCTTGTTTTGCCTTTGAATAAAAGTAATATATCATCTACATACCTGTGCCAGTATATAATTTTGTTAGAGTATTTGTTGTTGTTTATTATGTGGTTCTGTTCAATGTTGTGTATATATATTTCTGCTAGTATTCCTGATATGGGGGATCCCATCGGGAGTCCTTCTGTTTGTGTGTATATTTTGTTATTGTATGTAAAGTAATTTTGTTCAGTTATTATTTTGGTAAGTGTGATGATTTCTTGTATGTGTGTTTCAGGTGTGTTGTTTTGTCTGAGTAGTTGTTCTAGTGTTTGTATGGTTTCTTTGATGGGGACATTAGTGTATAAATTGGTTATATCAAAAGATGCCAGAGTTGAGTTATGTGGGATGTGTATGTGTTCAGTTTTCCTGACTAGGTCAATGTTGTTTTTGATAGAGGTGCTGTTGCTGAGTTTTATGTTTTCTCTGATTATTTTGTCTAGTTGTTTTGCTATTTTGTGGGAGGGGGCCTGTGTGTTGTTTATTAATGGTCTGATTGGAATGTTAGGTTTATGTATTTTTGGTAATGCATTTAGTTTAGGGGGGTTAGGTTTTATTTGTTTAAGGTATTTGGCGTTTACTGGTTTGATTATATGTTTGGTGTTGTTTATAAATTTATTAATCTGTTTATGAAATTTTAGTGTGGGGTCTTTATTTATTTCCGTTATATTATTTTCGTTGAAGAAACTTTCGATTTTAGTGTTTAATTGGTGTTTGTCCATTATGACGCTAATGTTACCTTTGTCGGCTTTTAGGATTGTTGTGTTGTGTTCGATTAACTTGTGTTTTACACTATTGAGTGTTTTTATTTCATTGTTGTGTCTTTTGGTTTTGTATGTGTGTTTTGAAGTTTTCTTTTTATGTCGTGACGTATCGTGTCTTGGTCGTTGAGGTGCGTGTTTTGTACAGCCGTTTCTGCGTCTATGATGATGTCGCGTATGTGTTTATTGTGATTTTTGATGTTAGTTGTATTGGTATTCAAATTATGTTTCAGTCCTTTGTTTAATAAATTCATTTCATCTTTTGTGAAATTAATGTGTGTTGTATTAACTACGCGTGCGTGGAATATGTGTGCCGGTTCAGGGATTGATTCAATTGTGTGTGTTGTAAGGTTAGTTATTTTTTTGTTGTGTCGATGTTGTATTGTCAATTTGAGTTTTTCTATGTTGTCTTGTGTGTGTTGTATTACATTTTCAAGTTCTGTGTGGTGTAATATTCGTGTGAGTTTCATGTGTAAGTTATATGCCTGTCTGTTGAGTGTGTCTTTTTTATGGTATAAATAATTGATTATGTTGTTTAGGTTTATTTGTTCTAATTTCCGTTTGGTTTGTAGTGCTGTATGTGTGTTTTGTTTTATTGTAACTTGTGCGTGTGTTGGTATGATGTTGTGTTTTCGACAGTTTTATTGAATGCTATGTGTAAGGAAGTTTTTGTTACTTGTTGCTTGGCGTTTCTCTACTTATTGATGAAATACGCTTTATCTGCGGTATTATAGTTGTCTTGATTATTCATCTCTTCTTTCACAGCACAAACACTTAACTAAAAATGAACTTTTTTCATGTAAAAAACTTACTATTTTATCGGACGCGTTTCGGCTTAGTATCCGCCTTCTTCAGCTTTGGTAACAGACTGCCAGCATTTTGTAACGGTTGTGTGGAAGATGAAGTGGGGGTGGTGTGTGGCGGAAGGGGATTGGCGCGGGGATTCAATTTATTGTTTGTTTTCTGTATAATTGTGTCAAAAAGTGTATGTGATTTATATTGTAATTGATCGTTGAGTATGTTGTTTGGTTGTGTTGTGTGGTGTTTATATATTTCATATTGTTCAGTTGTGTTGAGTTTTTGACCTTTGGGTATGTAATGTAGAATTTCAAGATTAGTGTCTATGTTGGTGTAACTGTGGTTTTCTGTGTGTATGTGTGTGGCAAATGCAGAGTGTATATTGTTGTTGGTTAAAGCTTTTAAGTGTTCAGAATAACGGGATGAAAAAGATCTTCCCGTCTGGCCTATGTAGAAACTATTGCAGTCATTACAATTTAATTTGTAAACACCTGTTTTGTTATATTTGTCTATGTCTGTGTTTGTATTACTGATGTGTTTTTTGATGGTATTGGTTGTTCTGAATGCTATTTTGTATTTGTGTTTTCTGAATGTATTGGCGATTTTGTGTGTGTATGAGTTGTGGTATGTGAGTGTGATGTACTTATTGTGTTGTGTGTTGATGGTATTTAGTGTTTTATTGTTTTTGTTTTTGATGCGTTTGTGTAGTATGTTTATTAAATTGGGGTTATAACCGTTTTTTATTGCTATGTATTTTATTGTGTTGAGTTCGTCGGTGTAATCTTGTTTATTTAAGGGTATTTTAGTTAGTCTATGGAGCATATGGTTGAAGGCCGCATATTT
Organism: Magicicada septendecula; assembly: GCA_034769895.1. Classification (NCBI taxonomy): domain Eukaryota; kingdom Metazoa; phylum Arthropoda; class Insecta; order Hemiptera; family Cicadidae; genus Magicicada; species Magicicada septendecula. The sequence goes on along the minus strand of CM068374.1, from coordinate 116,317,071 downwards.
ATGTTGTGTTGGGTGGTTTGATGTGTTGTGTATAACCATGTCGGTTGTGGTTGGTTTCCTGTATATTTTGTACGTGTGTGTATTGTTAGTTTTGTTAATTGTTAGGTCTAGAAAATTTATACAATTGTTTTGTTCAGTTTCCAGTGTAAATTTTAATTTGTGGTGTATAGTGTTTATGTATTTGTGGTAGTTTTCTTTTTGTAAGTAATTATTTAGTGTTCTTCTTGTAAGTAATTATTATTCACTTATTATTACTTTGGGGTTTTTTAAAAACTACCTAGAATTATTTCCTATCGACTTACCATATTTATTTAGTACACTTTATTTACTTTGTTTTGTTTTTTATTTGGCTCAGTTTACAAGGTTACTGTTTTTGGGACATGGGGTTTAATACTTTATCTAACAAGGGAGGATTAACTACGTCATTTATTCATTTGAAATTTAAGTCATAATATTATTTGCTCTACTATACTATACACAATTATTTCCTAGACACTTTAGTACATGGCAAACATTTATTAACAATTATTATTAAACATTAGCATTAATTTTTATTTAAACGATCAGCTGTTTCGCTGGAATGTAGGTCAGACGAGTTTTAAACAATGGCATTGTTTGGCTTACAAAGGGGACTCAACTAGAGGGTGAATGCATTGTCTAACTCAACTTTGCGGGAGGGTGACAAGGACAGTTCAGTACAGGCGAGAACAGGAAATTTACAGGTCTGATTTTGTTTACAAAACGACAGGTTGATGAATGAACTTTTGACAAGCGCGTACCTGCTGTTATATCGTATTCTTGGGGCGTCTTTAGTTAACATGATGTTCATTCCTATATCTAAATAATAATTAACTTACTTATTTATAAAACTATTATAATAACTATTATCGTTTAATTTTATTTAAGATTTTAAGACACATTTTAAAGTACACGAGTGAATAAATCAACAGCTTATGGTCTGGGTTAATCGGGACACAATTACTGCTTAAACAACACAAGTCACCAAAAATTTTTTTTTTACTAATTAGCAGCAAAATTTCAACAAATTAGCAGAGTGGCGCAATTTATAACATCTTCTCTAGTGTTATAACTTGGGGAACCCGAAATAATTGGTTCTGCCAATTATTCAGGCTGCCTTATTCGACGAGCTGAAATTTAATCAGAACAACACAGAGTAAATATAAAAGGAATCAGGGAATGGGAAAACTGTTGATTTGTGTACTCAGTATATGTGTGTAACAAGAAGACTTCTCTTTATTAAACATTTGAAAAAAAAACATTTACTCAAAAGATAGATCCCATGACATTACTAATTGAATTATTAAAGTTATTTGAATTCTTTATTTAAACTTTGGGATCACAACAGATTTTATTTAGCTATACCACGGATCCGGGTAACCTTAGGTATTTAGTCATCAAACTTTTTTGTGTTACAATTATAATTATTATTTATTCCTCGATAGACGTGCTATCGAGTCACCTTTAATTTGGTATGTAGAAATTTCCTCCGGGAGTGTCCGTCTTGGGAATCCTTAAAAGCGTCGTCCTCATCTAGGTCTGGTCTTAGTCATTAAAGGCTTAAACGTCTGCAGTCTAGGTCGAACCTTCTACGATGGTAGGCGTAGATTCTTTGATGTCTCGAACTGCATCTTCTGTCGGGTCTACTAGAGTCGCAAATTCTGGTAGTTCACCTTTCCGGTTAGGATGTTGAAAAGTGTCGTCAGTTGGTGAAGTTAGCAGTCATCGTTATTAATACTCGTACTTTTGTTGTCACATATTTCTTCTTGTTACCACGTTTCTGAATTTTAATTAATGTTACATGTTACACTCTTTTGTGTAGCAGTTAATAAACTACATTTGAAATAAGCCAAACTAACAACAAATCACACAACACTCCAACAGAGCTTTTGCTCGTGCGTGTGCACTGCTTGGAGTCTTCATAGCGAGAGAGATTTTTCGCCCGCTTCCACTGGTACTGCACAAGAGGTAGTGGGGTGTTTATTCCGTGAGAATATAGTCCCTGTCTCTCTCTAAATAAACTTTTTTATTTATACAAACTATCCCTAGATAAAAATACATAATTTAAATGAGTTATTTTAGTGACTATCTGTGTCTTCAGATTCTTTAATTATTAACATTAGTTTTTTTTATTTTATTCATAATTACAGAAGACTCGGAAAACATGTCGAGTCCGGAATCAACAGGTAGGCGCCTGATAGCAAGCAAGGGTTAAATACGACAATAATAATTATTTACAATATGCCTCTTTATTACAGTTTCTTTGCCCTTATTAATTACTTCTTCCTTTCACACTTAGTACCTACATGTTTTTATTATTATTGTGAGATTTAAATGGTTAATGGCTCGCAACCTTAATTTTTTTTTTTTTATTTCTTTCTTTTTAATAATGGTTACAATTTAAATCGTCACATTACCAACCTAGAGGTCACCGCCATTGAGGTCCACGGAGCTCTTGGCGGCGTCCTCGTGGTTTCAGCACACAAGCCCCCACAAGCTGAACTCCTTGTCGGCGACCTGGACGTCATCTTCGATTCCCATCGAAGGGTAATTTTGGCCCGCGATCTGAATTGCAAGCATCGCGTTTGGAATAGTCGCCTCACTACTCCGAACGGGAGGCGCTTGCTCAGTTTTGTTGAATCGCGCCGGGCGATGGTGTTTGGTCCAGCGCAACCCACGTTCTTTCCGTCAAGGCCTAACGCGGCTCCCGATGTTCTGGATATCGCGGTGACCCAAGGAGTTGTCTGTCCGGTCGAGGTATTCTCACTTACGGAGCTGACATCCGACCACAACCCTATCTTGGTCCACGTCGCTACCCAGCACGCCTATGCACGTTCTGACCAGAAGAAGGTTATCGATTGGGATCGCTACGGCCCGGCCTTGTGCCGTAGATTGCCGCCAGCGGCCCCACTCGATTCCGTTCGCCTCCTAGACGAAGCAGTTGCGGGAATCGAAGAGGCAATCATCTCGACTATAGGCGTGTCTTCACGTACGCGAGCTGGTCTCACGCCTGACTACCAACGCATCCCTGAGGAAGTCTCTCTTCTCGCTCGCGAGAGGAATTACTTCCTGAAACGTTGGCAGAGGACCCGTGATCCGGCCGATAAGGCAGCATACAATCGGCTCACCGGACGACTGCGTGGCAGTCTGAAGGCGTTCCGACGTAGCTGTTGGGAACTCGATGTGGCCCGAACGGGGGATGCGGACCCGCAAAGCCACCCGTACTGATTACCTACCGCATTGACGGGACGGAGGCGCCGACCTCCACTTCCCGCCATTGTTGGACCGTTCGGTCGACTCCTGGGTCGCCCGGAGGAGAAGGCCGAGTACTTGGGATTGTGTTTCGAGCGACAGTTCGCTCCCAACCCGCCCATGGACTGGGACTTCGACGAACAAGTCGAGATGGCTGTGGAAGACTTTCTGTCTCTTCCGATCACGGCGGAGCCCGAACCCATCTCTTTGGAAGAGGTCTCAGATCGGCTCGCTGAACTTCAGCCAAGAAAAGCTTCAGGCCCGGACGGTGTTACCAACACCGCTCTACGACTTCTTCCCGAGCCTGCAGTTCAATTCTTGACTGATTTGTTCAACGCGTGTCTTAGACTGGCCTACTTTCCCAAGAAATGGAGAAAGGCGACGGTTATCGTGATCCCGAAGCAGGGAAAGGATACCACCCGCTCGGAAAACCTCCGGCCTATCAGCCTACTCTCCGCTACGTCCAAGGTTTTGGAGCGCCTCGTACAGCGTCGTGTACGAGAACATCTAACCAACTTTGACGTGCTGGTCCCCGAACAGTTCGGCTTTCGTGTGGGGCATTCGACCACTCATCAACTGATGAGACTGGTGGAAAGCATCACGGAAGCCGGGTGTCGGAGAGAACGGACCGTTGGCTGTTTCTTAGATGTTGAGAAAGCCTTCGACAGCGTATGGCATGATGGCCTGTTATTCAAACTAAGGGAAGTCCAGCTCCCGGACTGCTACCTCCATCTGGTTGCTAGCTTTCTGACGGAGAGGGCCTTCTGCGTGAGAGTTGGCGATTCAGTCTCTTCCGAGAGACGAATCACAGCCGGCGTCCCTCAAGGTAGTGTTCTAGGCCCCCTTCTGTTCTCGATCTACGTCAACGACGTGCCGAGACAGCCTGGAGTCCAGATGGCCCTCTTCGCTGACGACACGGCCGTATTTACGGCCGATCGTCATGAAGAAAGGGCCGTCCTACGACTGCAGCGCCAGCTCGACACGCTCGTGGACTGGACCGAGAATTGGAGAGTGCAACTCAACGCTACCAAGAGTGTAGCCGTCGAATTCTCTAAGCAACGGAAGAACCCCGTTAGGCAGCTACGTATCGGCAGAACGTACTTGCGCTGGTCTAACGAGGTCAAGTACCTCGGCTTACACCTTGACCGTCGGCTCACCTGGCGTACCCACGCACAGACAGTTCTTAAGCGAGCATCCACTCGCCTGTGCGCACTGTTTCCACTCCTGATCAGCTCAGCCATGACCAGGAAATTGGGTAGGATGATCGTCGGCGCGTATCTGCTGCCGGTCATTACCTACGCCTGCCCGGTCTGGGGTTACCTCGCCGCAATGCATAAAAAGAAGTTGCAGAGCGTCTTCGACAGGGGGCTTCGGCTAGCGGCCAAAGTCCCCCGTCGCTTCTCATCTTGCCTTCTAAGGAGAGGACTTGGCGTCCGCTCCTTAGACGACACTTTCAGGCGGCTTGCACGCAAATTTTATGCACGTGCGGCGAGGTTCCCAGGCAATCCTCTAGTGACTGGGCTGGGAAGGTACCGTATACGTCCAGGTGATTCGTGGAAACGCCCTCGGTGTATACTGCGCTAGTGTAGGCTAGCACAACAGCCGAGAATCGGCCTGCTATAGAGCACGCGCCCTACTTGGGCAGGGCCACGAGGCAGGAGCTTCAGAAGGTAGCTCGGAACTCCGTTACCGTGCGGTTCGTCTCTGCGACGCACAACCGCAAAGCCCAGAGCGACGACTCGGCGGTTCATAGCGACGGACGCATTCTTATGAATATGGATGGACTCCAGATGCAGGCAAGTGAAGTAACCCCGGACAGAAGACAACACGCGGGCTTCATCAAACATCACCCGGTGATCGTCGTGGGGAAGAGCGTGTTCAGCAACTGCGGACTTTTCCGGCTGGCCCAGGCGGCAGTATCTCCGATGTTCAGAGAGGCGCGTCCGGACACTACGCTTCGTGGTGCCTATGTAGACCTGGCCACACGTACAAGGAATACTGTACACCCTGCACGACGAGAGCGGATCCCTGGCGTCTTTCACCGGTCGCAGGAACTGTTGGATCTTTTTGGTTGGCTTAAAGATCGTCCTGACGCCCCGTTTACTCAGCAACTTGCCGATGCGGTCAGTCACGCCTTTCATCTGCCTGGTCTCGGGGTAGTCCTCGAATGCCTGCCTCCACGCTCGCAACTATTTCCTCCACCGGTACTGTCTTCGGGGTGGCGTGACTGACCGCATCGGTAAGTTGCTGAGTAAACGGGGCGTCAGGACGATCTTTAAGCCAACCAAAAAGATCCAACAGTTCCTGCAACCGGTGAAAGACGCCAGGGATCCGCTCTCGTCGTGCGGGGTGTACAGTATTCCTTGTACGTGTGGCCAGGTCTACATAGGCACCACGAAGCATAGTGTCCGGACGCGCCTCTCTGAACATCGGAGATACTGCCGCCTGGGCCAGCCGGATAAGTCCGCAGTTGCTGAACACGCTCTTTCCCACGACGATCACCGGGTGATGTTTGATGAAGCCCGCGTGTTGTCTTCTGTCCGGGGTTACTTCACTCGCCTGCATCTGGAGTCCATCCATATTCATAAGAATGCGTCCGTCGCTATGAACCGCCGAGGTGAAAGTATCTCCTTAAATAGTGTCTGGCATGGTTTATTTTCCATGGCCAATCAGAATCGAGAATGACGAGCTGGCTTCTCATTGGTCCGCGTGATACACCTTAAGCAGCCAAAAAGTTATAAATAGAAGCAACGTAGCCGTAACTCACTGTTGCTTGTTCCCAGTTCATTGGGAGACGTGTTCGACGTGTCATCTATTCGAACACATTTTTTGCTACTGAAGATGGCCACCGGTGGTGTGGCCGAAACGTTTAGCTACAGTAGATCGAGCACTCGACCACGGCCTTTCAGCCCGGAAGTTTTAGTTAATCATACACACTTACTTCATTTGAAGTTTTCTTATATTTTAAAACATGGCAAGGATTTATTTAAGTCCTCTTGGATCCTTCTTATAACTTTGGATGTTACCAATTCAGACATTAATTTGCTTTTTGAAACTGGCTTGAAATGGTTGTAGTACTGAGTCCCATACTTCTTGTAACATATGCATGTGGAGGTGTTTCGTAATGACACACGGAGAGGTGGGGGACATGGTTGGAAGCCGCGTTGTTTTATTCTGATAATTTTTCAAAATATAAGGAAGTTATTGCTGAACTTGAGGAAGATGCTCAATCTGTCACAAAAGTAAAGGCCATTTTATAAACAACTTCCATTGGCCTACTTCCGATTTAGCGTTTATTCGTGCTCACTATTCCACGCTTTCAGATTAAATTAAGAAACTTGAAGAAAGAAATCTTTCATTAAGTTCACAAATAGATATTATAGAAAAACAGAAAACCAGCTTAAAATAATAAATAATGGAAATGCTTTACTAATTTACAATAAATTCAAAAATGTCATTGAAAAAAATCCGGATTACAATACTTTTTAACAAAATATAACAACGCTCTTATTGGAATAGATGTTTCATTAGAAATATATCCAAAAATCCTAAGCTGTTTCAAGCTGTGTCCAATGACAAGTGTTGATGTCGAGCGTGTATTTTCTCAACTCAAATATGTTTTAAGTGACCGACGATTTAGCTTTTCAGAAGATAATTTTGAATAATACATTATTGTTAATTTTAACAAAATTTTAAGCTAAACTTTTTATTATTAATTTTAACAAAATGTTAAGCTAAAAAGCCTGAATATAAACTTAATAGTAAGTAAGTTGAAAATGTAAATTCGTGTTTATTAAAAATATTTTTAGTAACTTTATTTGGACTTTTGGACAAACGAAGTTTAGTGAACTTTAATTCAACAGCCATCTATTTATAAACAGGAATAAAAGTAAAATCTGAGAATATATACCTAACAAAATGGTAAGTGGTAACGATTGGTATTTGTTTTTTAGACAAAATTATTCTCCTCTTACTATGGTCTGAATCAGTAAGTTTTAAGATGAAAACTATTATTTCCATATTTTTAAGGATGTGGGACCAATGTCATGTTAGTTTAACTCAATTTTATGATTTGCATTTTATTTTGCACAATCTAAAATTTTTACTGCACGATTTTGCACGATTATTGTCGTGTTCAATAATAAGTACAACATTTACTACTATATACAAGTAACAAAAAATTTACATCAATAGGTCTATGTAATTTTAGTGATTACTAAAGAAACAATAATTTATTACACATATTTGACACTAATTACAAATGCGAACTACCTTTTCTATAGTTGTGTTTTCGACTTACGGTCATCCCAAGTAAGAGTGAGTAGAGTAAAATTCTATTCAGAATATTTGACTGTTACTTGTTGTAACCTTGTTTTGTGCACTATATAGCCAACCCCGTGCACTATATCTAAATTTCGCATTAACAAAATAATGTAGCAACACGTACATTTTCGCACTTATGCTAGGTTATAAAGTGTTTTACTCGTAATAGGTTTCCGTACAAAATTCTCTTCCCGCGTTACTTCTCGTACTAAACCATAAAAAACTACTACCGCTAAGTAACTCTGCTGTCTAAAATCTACCCATCATGTCTACCTATCTAAAAATAAATGATAAACTCATACTGAAATATAATTCCAATATAATTTTTATGTGTCTACAAAAAGTGTTAAAACGTTCAAACGAAGACCAAGTGATGATGTGAAAACAATTCAATATACAATACAGTCGCTTGACGTGGTTTTCAATTTCACTGCACTATGTTCATTTCAATCTTACATAACCTAACGCCATTTTTGTAATTATGAAACATAATGTATTATTCACGTATTATTTATTTATTGTTCATTTCAATCTTACATAACCTAACGCCATTTCTGTAATTATGAAACATAATGTATTATTCACGTATTATTTATTTATTATGTATTTTTATATTATGAAATAATATGTATTTTTGATTCTATAGACTTTTTTGGGAAGATTGAAGTCCATCAAGGCATACAGCCGGAAAGGAATTAGGGTACCACTTAAAAATCTTTCTGTATGCAGATGATATGGTTATACTACAAAATAATGAGCAGACTTACAGCGCTCTGTGTACAGACTACACAAACTGGGACGATGTACAACCTAAAGATATCTACCAACAAAACAAAGTTATGGCTCACTACGGAAAACTTCCAGTACGCTTAAAGATTTGGACTGAGGACACAGTATTGGAACAGATCTCAAATTTCAAATATTTAGGTTGTGACATAAGATTTGACGTTGACAAAGATATACAAAATAAAGTCAATAGATTTCAACACGTGTGTGGAACTGTAAATAGAACACTGAAAAATAAAAAGAGACGTGAGATAAAATTATACAGACTAAATCACAGATAACAGATTAATATACAGATTAAATCAGTGTCTTTCCTTTGTGTTTTTGTATAACGTCTACTATTAAATAAATCACATAACATCTGTGAAGAAACAAAAATAGTTTTTGAAAATGAATAAAAAATTTTTCCCGATTTATGCCTACCTCAAGTTACAGTTTAAATTTTGTGCAACGTAAATCTTCATTCACTTAGTTCCAAAATTCTTGCTTTATTTCAAACGTGGCTGCAGTCAAATGTAAAAAAAATGCTTTGTATTATTAAGCGTTAGGACTTAACGGCTGTGAAGTTAATGTTACATGAACAGTTCTTCCGATTAGACTGTTTAGTAAAATTCTTCGTCTATACTAGTAGAAAATAAAATTTGCCGTTTTGCTATAAAAAGTGCCAAAAACTTGTAATTACCGATAGCTGAAAAGTGTAATTTAGAATAAACTAATTCGAGATGCAACTACTACGCCAAATATTACATAATTAAATAACAGGGAAGCTGTGAATAAATACGTTTGGGCACATCTGTAGTATATAACTCTACTGGGTATTAAACAGACTTTAATGATTAGTAGACACAAATACGATAGCATAATTAATTTTATATTGATTAATACCGCTCTTTGATTAACACAAATATCATAAATAACATACTGCTAAATACAAAACGTAATGAACCTGCTCAGACACTAAAAGTCGGCAAGTTCCAACAAAAACCCCATGGCGTAAAAGCGTAGACAATTTCTCATAACATATAGTTGGTCTATGCTACGTACATCAAGTATTTTATTGTAAAGTAGCTGAGGAAAAAGTAAATATGCTATAATAAAACCAAAAGCGCATACTCGATATGCTGAATCTTCAGTTGACTGCAAATTCTATGCTACTAACTGTGCGTTTAAGCAACCCTGATTTTCCAATAATGTGTTGTAAACTGGCCTTATGATTTCAACACTTCAGAATAAACTGTTATCACCCTTTTTCAGGTTTTCCGCCGCTACCTGCTCTTAGTCTTCATTCCTCCTCTTCTACGACGACCGGACCAATGAAACAGATCCTCTTCTTTCTCTGCCATCTTCAACGTCCATGATTGCGCTGTAAGTCTGCTCATTATCCTGTGTACTTCAGTAATAAATTAATAAGAAACATCCCCCAAAATTAAAAAAATGTTTAGTTGCCCCTTCAACATCCGGGGATGCAACCCGCAGTACACAGGTTTACTGTGGGCTGCATATCTCTCCCTTTCCTTTGCTGGCCCCTTCAAAAGATTAGATACGCCAAAATACACAGGAATCTGCGGTCGCATACCAGCATCTTAACGCGCGCGCGGGTGTGTTATTTAGGAAATATTAAAAACATAAAATGCTGTCTGTGTCACTAATTGTTACTAATGACCATAACATGCTAGTAATTGCAATAGTATTAAATACTGGAATTGGAAATTGATTACGTTAATGAAATGAACTGTTAGGTAATTGTATTGACAAAGGATCGTAATAATCAATCTACCCTGTTGTGTTATTTTCTGTAGTAACGGTTAACGTTTTGCATTAAAATCTATTGCGCAATGTATATGATCTACTTATTATATAACTTTAGTTTTTTCGCGGTATAATTTCACTATAATCATTTATCCATGGATTATTTTTTTTACATTTGATCGACTGTACAGATGTGAATAAGTCTCTAGTCTCACCATGAGTGGTCTTTATATTTTCTCTAAGAAATTAACAGTCACTATTAATCAGTTGCTGTCAATACTGCAGTCAATTTGTTTCGTAGACAAGTTAGTTTGCTGTTGGTGTTAGTTTGTCAGAGAGCACTGTTATACAAAAGATGCGCTGCGTTTACTAGCACTAATGGCAAACTCGCTGACTACTAATAAAAGGTACTTAATATTAACAGGGTACTTAATAACAACATTAAATACCCTTTAGTATTTCATAGTATATTGCGCATATGTGACGTCTTTATATAGTGATATAGACACATACACTTGCAAGTGAACACTGAAAGTGACTAACACTGGTTCATAACACAGCATCAATACTTTTTAACATCTACATTATAAACATACATTACCCTTTATTATTAAAGCTGTGAGAAAACGAATCTTTTTTAACTGTGTTATGTTTCAAAAACTAAAAGTATAGAATACTCATTATTTCCCGTATTTTAAAAATAATTGTCCAGTCCTGGAAAACATATACCTACCACATTTGTACTTAGTACACTGGACATATTGTTAAGACGGTCTACTGATCGTCCTATGGTACAGTGGGAAACAAAATAAAAGACACCAATAAAGTAAATAAAAACCATCTTTAATTATCACAATTAACAATTTGTTAATTCATCAAGATAATCTCTTACAACAATTCAAGTTATTCTATTCAAAAATAGTAATGTCAATTATAAATAATTCCGCACTAATCACAACAATTCACTACAACACTTCTACAAACACTCGATCCGCGCTAAGGAAAATCGCTCACGTAACTGTCTTGAAAACGCCAGACGCTCTGCTTTTATATGTGCGCAGAGTTCTAGAATTAACGTTCCATCCTTAACTCACACCACTTAATTCGTATTCAAAATTGTTTTGTAGAGTACTCTGGAACATACCTGAACGCGGCCTAGTCTGAGTCACCACCTGCCACAGTATGCAAGAGTAGAGAATGTTCTCTGCTCTTCTACGCGGTTTGATACGATTGTCGTAACAATATGAAACCACCAATGTATTAAATAATTACAAATAGGCCTACTCGATTAAGTTTTATTGATTCTGTAAATAATAGTTATTTATATATTAAAATGATTCTGTTAACAGAAATGTGCAGAAGTATTTACAGACGTATTTAAACGTTTAACTCACGATTTTAAAGTTATTATTAATTTATTTCTCCCGACCGTCATGAAACTACAGCTACACGTTTATGAAATAAACCATAATATATAAATTGTACACGTTGACTACTCACTTACCTCATGAATGACTTATTTTTTCAGAATATGTAGCCTACGGAAGGATTATAATTTAGAGCAATTACAACACAGCTTACACAATATTATGATGACACAATACACTTCACGACAGTAAATACAGAGAACCAGTTAGAATAAAAACAACTGTATATAAGTAATTCTGTAGCTTAGAGTTTATACGGAGATAATAGTTCTCAATAGCACAACAAAACACGTTAAGGATTACAAACGACAGTAATAAAGTCAATAATTTATTTTACATGTTAATTTGTATCCTTGATCAGTCAAACGTAATAGGGTAAATTCTGTTATAAACTATTAAATACGCACGTACTTGTTTCACACACACGAGCGCGCACATGGACACCGTAGACATTCAGGTAAACCTCTTACTCGGACTGATCCATTGATATATTTTCACTTGACGTTTCGATCCCTAGAATCTGGGATCGTTATCAGAAGCCAAAACACATAAAACAACTTAAAATAAAAATTATTTTTAAAAATCTTGGCAACATATAAATAATTACGATTAACATCTTATCATAACAATATAAAAGAGTCTCTCAGCAGCCACACACAGGTAAGAAAAATTAATTTTAAATTTAATTCGTTTGTAGTTTATTCTCAGGCCCGTATGTATATTGTTACATGTTTATTCTTAATAGTTGTCAACAATGTTTGTAAGACTTACATTGTGTTATAAAACTTTATTCGTGATTATTTATATATTGTCAATAATTAGTTTTAAAATTGTGTATTGTAAGTTTTGTGTTATTTTATGTTTTTTAGCGTCTGAGGGCGATCCCAGATTCTAAGGATCGAAACAACAATGAAAAATGTTACGATGCAGGTTTTCCGAGTAGATGGTTTACCAGATAGAAATCGCCCATCGCTTAGGAGGTTTAACGAACCGTAGATATTATTTAAATTCTGTAACACCGTTGTGCTTATTTACCACGCCTAGAGGTTAAGTAATGTTGTCTGCGTACTACAAAGTCGATGTGATGACGCAGTTTGGAACGTTCAATCGGATTCTACCTTTGCCACATCTTTCGGTATGCTGCTATATTATTCTTTAATATCTGTGATCATCATCATCGTCTGCAAGGATTAAACCATTGACGGTTTGTTCTCGTATCAAACAGAGTCTAGAGCTGGTCACTCCAGCGCTTCCGCTATCCGTCCCTTCGGTTTGTAGATGTTCCCACAGTTGTTTGGGGATGAGTAGTCATCCATTCAGCAAAGATGTTCCCACCAATTCAGCCGATACTGGGCAATCCTGTCGAATATACTCATAATATTCAGTTCCTGCCGTATATCTGTGTTTCTTCTATGATCATGGAGACTATACCCTGCCACGTGCCTGAGAAATACCGTTTGGATAAGACTGGCCTAGCCTTCCGTTAAAGTCCAATTCACCGACCCATAAAGAAGTATGGGAAGGGCCTTGTTGAATTTTAGGTGTGTTTCTTTACTTGCTGACTTAAGAGTTCGCCTAATGGTCCCTCACGTAAACTTGAACTTATTCAAATTATTCACAACGTTGTTACTTGTATTTTAAGACAAACTGTAGCCCACGTATTCAAAATTATTTACTTGTTCCAGGGCAGTGCCATCTGTAACAATTTTTACCCGTATGGGATCTATTCCACGAAAAGCCATTACCTTGGTTTTAAGTGTGGATATTTGTAATCCAGAGTCTTTTGCAGATTCGATTTAACAAGTTTATAAATATCTGCAACCTGTTTTCCGAGTCCGACAGAATTGCCTGATCGTCCGCAAACAACAAAGTGCCAATTGCATAATAGCCAATTACAAAATGCACCGGAAGACATTATCTGTGATCTCTCCGTAAACAAATCATGCTAAAGGCGAACTGGTCATCTATAAAAAGTGGTGTATGTAAACAATTGAGTCAGCTGTCGAGCGTTTAGTAGGCAAGTGTGCGGACTGTTGTTATTTTGGTGATTTCTGTTATTGTTCTAATAGCGTGTACTGAAAAATCGTATATTTAGAAGTATTGTAACACGAATAAGGTTGTCTTTGGAAAGTGTAAATAATTTGAGTATCGAATCAATAATATCAACTTCTTTTCAATTCAAATAGATATTCAACTTTTAAAAAAATTCTACTATCATTGTAACAATAAATACTAAGTATGTATGTGTATTGATTAAAACGATACTATGTATTTTTGTATCTTTTATATCTTATTTTTATCATACGAGATAGTTTGGAATCTTGTAGTCTTCTCCTAGTTTTAAATCAAGTATGATTTCCTCACTTTGAACACGTATCGTGTATCAAATAGCCCATCCTCAGTCATCTTAATTTTTAAACTCGTGAAATAATTGTGACCAGGTTGGTTGTTTATATGGTTTCCTGTTGCCTTTCATTAGTGTTAATGTGTGTGGTGTGGTATATATTATTTGTTTTTTGAGTGTTTCGAGTGTTAAGTGTTTTGGAAATTGTGTCGTGTTTTGTGTTGATTTGTATTTGTTCAGGTATTAGTTCGTTAGTTCGTCTTCTGTTTTATGTTTATAAATTTGTAAATTTTACCATATATCCGTTCCTGTGTCTTTTTTGTTATATATTTTATCACTGTCATAGTGGTGAATTATGGGAATTAATCATCATCATCAACTTCAAGGATTAGGCTCATCCTGAACCTATTGCGGGAGCCACTTCGCTCTAGGTCGTCCTACTCCTCTCTTCCCCTTCGGTCTATATTCCATTGCTAACACTGAAATCCTGTCACTCGCCATTCTTTCCAAATGTTCACACCACCTTCTTTTCTTCCTCCTTAGCTGTTCCAACAATGGTCGACACCCAGTTACGTCCTTAAATTTATATTCTTTTTTCTATCTAGAATGGAACAGCCCATAAGCCTTATCTCCGCTGCCTTAATCTTTGCTTTACCTCTTTCTGTCTTAACTCTGGCTTCATCTAAATACATCAAAACTGGTACCGCTACAGGGTTAAAAAATGTTGTCCTTGTTTCCTTCTTTGTCTTCTTTTTAAGATATCTGTGAATTAATCCACAGATATTCCTAAATTTGTTTAATTTTTCATCCAGAATATGGGAATTTGTATCTTGTATTTATTGCATGTGTCAACATTGGATTTTCAATGCTTTTTTTTATGCGTTTACGCGTTCAAAATAACGTTTTAATAATTGTTTTTCGTCTGGCCTATGTAACATCTTTTGCAGCCTTCGCATTGAGTTTTGTATTTTTTATTTCAATTCATCCTACGTTCCGTAATTTAGTTATTACTACTTACTGACAAATAACTATTACATAACTCTGCCACATTCTGGAAAGAACTACTAAAACGATCATAATACATTTTCAGATTTCAATTTCAATGTAGAAAGTATTATACAACTTGTCACAAAATCAAGAATTACTGGAAATTTTGGGAACAATAAATTAATTACTTGCAACGTCTGGTTAATCAAATATGAAAACCTCCCTTGTAAGCGAATTTGAATGTTTATAATTATTCCTTATAAACGCTTAAATGTAACAAGAATGTCACCAATTATGTAACAGAGACCTGACATTGGCGAGAATCGTAGCTATGTATGAGGAAGTTGCGAATGGATAAAAACTTATTGTCACTAGTTTAAGAACTTATATTTTATAGAGTATTAAGACTTTATTAACTAACGTGTGGTGTTTGTGAAAACGTGTCAATCAGGAATTGACTTAGTGATATGCGCGTATCGTGTAACATACATGTCCAAAAACACAGACTACCCATTCATGGTCATGTTACTCACCAATACAAGAATGTAGAATTGTAAAAAATCGTTATTAAAGAATAAGTTAAAAGTTATTAAAATATTATTAAAATTAATCACGGTTTAAGGTGAATACAATTTAATACGTAATTCAGGCCACGCGGCATCTTGTATATTCGATACCGAAAATTACAAATTGTTAGCACGTGGTCTACATGTTAGAAGACCGTTTGAAAAATTTTCTGTTCAATCCTTAATTTTTAGTAACCCAATGAATGTTTTAGTGGATGGTTAGTGAGGATCGGTCAATAATACAAATATTAGCTATTTTGCGTCGACGTTTCAGGACTCTCTCTCTCTCTTCTCTCTCTCTCTCTCTCTCTCTCTCTCTCTCTCTCTCTCTCTCTCTCTCTCTCTCTCTCTCTCTCTCTCTCTCTCTCTCAGTGAAACATGGTAAAAATAACTTTTAATAATTACGTAGTGAACATCCCCTAATCTGTTTTAGTTATAGGTAATATATTACTTTGCTGTATGTTGACTGCTGTAGGTATAAGCAATTTATGTACCAATCTAATATCAAATTGTTGATTACTGTGTGTTTAATTAATTAAAATATCATTACATTTAGTAATTTATATTGTAACTGTATAAATTAAGTTTCGTTTTTTAAAGATAATTTGAAGATGTAAACAATCTATCATAAGTAAGTCTTCACATATAAAATGATACATACGTACGCACGCACACACTCACATACACCAACACGTTCACCAAAATATTTAATTGTTTCGTTATGTTTGATATTTCTATTGTATTTCATACACAGGTCTTGAAGAAGACAATAAATATTGTCGAAACGTCGACGCAAAATAGCTAAAATTTGTATTATTGGCCGATCCTCACTAACCACTCCACTAAAACATTCTGTTCAACAATAATGGCAGCTGCCTTGTCGCCAACCAGTATTTGTGTAATGCGACATTCCGCCATTAAATCTGCACAGTTATTACAACTAATTCTTACTTTTCGGGCTATCAAGCCGTGGTCCTATGTTATTAAATGCAGACGTTTCAACCATTCTTTTGGTGGCCATATTCAGTGCCTGACGGACTAGAAGTACTGACACGGCCTTCGTCAGTAACACCACAGTACTGTGCAGAGTAATGTGTGTTATTATGACATCATAACACGACAGTACTGTCATACGAATGTTATTAATTGTGGGCCACGTACAAAGATTAAGGCAATAACATCTGCCAGAACAGGTTGTACAGTGGAGCCGCTAGGAAGGTGAAAAATGGAATAATCAAAGAAAAAAAAAAAAAAAAAAGATAATGGATTGTTACATGTATAATTAAGGTATGGGCAATAGTGTAGATCAGAAAAATTAAATACCACATGGGAAATTGATTTTTGGTGTTGAGCTGCAAAAACTGAACAAAATTACCTCAACAGTTGTGCTTCTCTCTGTGTTCAACGGTCTGTATAACAATGCTCCACTATAACACGAAAAACAATGAAAAGCAAGTATGCAACTCTGACAAAAATAACGCTAACAGCAAAGTTGTCTACGAGCCAAAATGACGGCAATATTGACAGGAACTCAATAATGTCACTGTTCATTTCTCAGAGTAAGTATAAAGACAACTCATGATAAGACTAGACACTTGTTCACATTTCTACAGACGTTCAAGTGTAGGCTACATAAAATTATTCCATGGATAAATGATTATTGTGACACTATCCCATTCAAAAACTAAATTGATATAATAAGTAAATTAAATTTATTGCAAACAATTTTAACGTAAAACTTTAATCGTTACTACAGAAAATAACACAGATTGATTTCTGCGATCTGTGGTGAATATAGTTACCTAACACTTCAGTTCATTAATATTATAAATTTGCAATGTCAGTGTGTTTAATGCTACTGTAATTACTGGCGCCTTGTGGTCATTAGTATAACAATTAGTGGCACAGACAGCGTTTTCTGTTTTTACTATTTCCTAAATAACATGCTCCACACACACACACACACACACACACACACACACACACACATATATATGACTTAAGGGGCTAGTAGGTGTCAGTATGTATTTTTGTGGTGGCGTATCTATTCTTTTGAAGAGACTAGCGAAGGAATAGTCATAGGCAACCCACAGTACACCTCTGTATTGAGGGTTGCATAGCCGGATGTTCAAGAGACAACTAATCCATTACTTTTTGATTTTTGTTATAAATTGATTACTGTGGTACAGGAGAATTGCAAACATGGACGTTAAAGTTGGTAGAAAAAGAAGAGGATCTGTGCCATCGGTCGGGTCGTCGCAGGAAGGAGGGATGAAGACTCAGAGCAGGTAGCGGCGGTAAATAGTGTCTTAACAAGATAACTGGAGGACTACCTGTTCACCGACTCAAACAAAGTCAGTACGACAGTGGAGCATTTTGTATTAGAAATACTAAATACTTGTATTAGAGATACAATTTCGTGAAACTTGAAATAGACAATGTAGAGTTGAAAACACGAATACAGGGTTTGGAGGGAAGATTGGAAGAAAGAAAGAAGGCATACAGAAGAAATCGTACGCAGATGCTCTGAGTGCACAAACACCAAAAGTAGAAAAGAAAGCAGTCACGCAGCAGGCAGCAGAAAAGACTGTTCTATTTTTTTGGTTTTTCTTTTTCCTAAACATCTCCATAAATATTTTAGGAAAGAAAGACATATGTTGTAACGTCACAGAACGTTCCATAAAGAAAATCATTTACATAGCAATTTATCATAAGAGGAAAGTGAGGTGAACAGTATCGAACCCAAGTAGTCCAAAAAATATTTGTAATATTGTCTAATAATTAATACTACTAACATAAAAAACGACCAGACTGTGACTAAGACACAAACCCCATATATATTATTAAAGTGAATAACAGTGAAAAAACCATAAGATACTATAAGAGAGACAAATAATATCAGGATCAACCAAAATGAAGTCATAAATTATTAAGTTTAGTAACTCTGAATAGAGTATAAAGAACTATTTATTGTGAATGAATGGACATGATCCATTATTATATTATGTAATGTAAATAAAATAAATGTATTAAATGACTTAAATACATTATTAGAAAGAATCTAAGTTAAAATAAAAATTATATAATTGTTATGACAAAATTATTAATGTGTTGGATTTGAGACCAAACACTCAGATTTCATGTAAAAATTAATTATTATCAAATTGAAATAAAAAACTATATGCAATTGTCAAGCAGACAAAAATGAACAATTTATCTTAAATAAAGAAAGCTGTCAAATGAATAAAAGTCAGTCAAAATAGTCAAAAATAGTATTAACTAAAAACATGTGGTAGGCATATAATATTCTGTGATTTATGGATTTAATGTTGCCAAAATGCAACCAAATTGCATTAGAAAGTTGAAAAATAATATAAAGCGACTATACTAATATATTTGACTAACTTTAACATTGTAATAGTCGAGTTAGCAAAATATTTACCTATACCATGTATGGCTGGGGCCAATCAACCAGTAAAAAAATAGTCATATCTGGCTAAATATTTACAAAATGTTGACAAAAATAAAAGAGAATGGTACAATACTTCAGTATACCATAAAAACGGACAGACTCAGTTGAAAATAAGATCAATTATGAAAGAATTTAACTTATAAGAGTGAGATTTGTCACACTATGAAAAAGGACATCTCAGGCAAACCAATATGATGCTATGTTGTCCTGCAATAAAATTAATATGTATAAAGAGTAACCAGGTATCACAAAAGACAGACAATGTAATAAACTCTTAGTGTACACTAGTGAAATCCTATATATGTTAAAGAAAGAGACTAATTATTGTGTTATAACATTGACAACAACATAGGCCATAGGCATGGACCATATAAATTTAAAATTATCTGTGTGTTATACATGTTAAAATTTGTTTGATTTGTTATAGGAAGATAGTAATATTATGTGTTCATGTTGTGGAAGAAACATAATAGTTTCACAACAATTTTTTGTTCTAAAAATTGAATTTCAATGGAAACAACCCAAGGTGAGAGTTGTATATTGTGTTATTTATTATAGTTAATTTATTTAAAAACCAATCATAATTAGTATCATTAGATTCAGTTGAAAACAGAGAATCCAAATGTAATAATGGCATGCAAATTGTGAGTACTGATGTAAAACTGTTTGACAAATACCAGAGTAATTTTTGAAATATCCTTAGTGTGAAGAATAAGAAATTTGTTCTAAAAGCTTCGACGGAAATTAAATTTGTTCCATGACATTCCATTTCTTTATTCTCGAACATTCTAGAAGGAATTTTTACACAAATATACCGGAAGTTCATGAAAACAATCAGCCTGACACAGTATAAAAGAGAGACCAAATTCGACCCAAAGACACTTGAAGCTTGAAATCCAGAACAGACGCATCACCCACGACACTGATCAACGCAACCAAGGCAAAACCGAAGGCGAGAAATCGATACAAGACACGAAGAAAGGCTTTTCCCGTACATTGACAAATAGACTGACTTAACCTCTACAAGAATCTACGCCAATGTGTTGCTGAAATAGAGCAGCAACACGGCACATTTTAATAGAAATCACGCAGCCAGAACGTCAACGGCCCAGGAGGGACCAAAATTTTAAATAGAGAACCAATTCTGCTGTGTTCGCAAAGACAAACTGACTTGACAAAAAACTCCCATAACGTATTACATACACAAAGCCTTTCTCGCTACTGCAAGGGTATCAGCGCTGCGACGGCCAATTTGGGAACCAACGCGAAACAGCTGACCTGTAAGCGGCGGGATTCGAGCGAAAATCTACTGCCAAACCGTTTCACAAAAAGTGCGGAAATTGTAAATGATCGCATTTTTGACTTAAAATAAATGCAGTGCACACATGAAGAGGCGAGATTGAAAACTACCCGAGAGGAGTGTCCAGTGCGAAATTAATTAACCATTGGAACGTGAGTTATCAAAATTAAAATCATTTTTTACCTGGTTACATTTGTCACACAGTTGTACTACACATTCCACACACACCTTCAAATCACTTAATTTTTCTTGTAAAGCATCTTATTGATATGTCTTGGTAGTTCAAAGGAGTCACGTCTTGAGAGTAAAGATTTTTTCACGTATTAAACTCATGCTTTTCAACTGAGTAAAAAATTGAAAATACTAGCCGATACTTGATTGGAGAAATAAAATTGTCAATAATAATAATAACTTATGAATTTTTTTGTAACTCTGCAATTTTATAATTGTTCATGAATGTTAGTCCTTCAGACGATTTTTTTTTAAGAATCATTAAACTTACTTTATTTTTTCAAACCAAACTGACTTGTTTACATTTTTTCATAGAAGTAAGAATTAAAAATTTTAATTTCTTTAATAATCACATTTCTTTCTTGGAACAAACGATTCCAAGTGGCGCCCACAAAAACATAGTGTTAAGTTGTGTTACAGGACTACATCACCGCAAAGGATCCAGTCACCGGTAAGTACCAAAAAGTGCGCGGAGGTAACGCCCGACATTTTACAACACATAACAACCCATACACACTTCGCTATTTGTTATAAATTGACGACTCCGACGTGAGGTTGTTGAAGAAGGTACACGACATTTTCTATTTGTTATAATATTTAATTTTCTTATCAAGTTATTTATAGTAAATATCTGTCCATATTAAACACATTTAAGAGCTGTTTAACTTACAAACATAGAAAACATGATTTTAATTTGAAGTATATAAACAAATAATTACAATATCTATGGGCAAGATGTCCTGGAACCATTAAGTGTACTACTCGCTCATAATAAGAGCTACTGCAATTATGTTATTTATTCTTCGATACGCTGATAAGATATTTTAGCGTGCAGATGAAGAAGTTAAATTTCAATAAAATAAATCATTGTTAAAACCAATCGTAAATTCAAATTCATTTATAATGTAATTCGCAATTCAAGCTACGTGTGCAGAATGTAGTACGTACAAATGTGATATCAATCGTGTTAGGAATGTTAATGATAATCGGAAGTAAGGCATTTCTAGAAGCTGGTGTACATTTTCGAGGACTTTTTGAAAAATTTCGGGTTCGAGGTAATTGAAAATATTTTATTTGCCAATCAGAGTCCAGTATTTTGTTTTTTCCTGCAGTAGGAAACAGAGAAATAATTGCATAATGAAATTTGTTTAACGTAAAAACGTAAATACCGTAATTAATATACTCCTTGAATGGAAAACACTAAATTATTCCTTAGGCTTTCACGGCCGGTGTCATTTGAATTATGAAAGATATCCGGGCTGTTTGGCCGTGGTTCCTGGTTTAAAACAAAACCAAACGTTTCGGCAACTCCACTGGCTGCCATCATCAGTGGTATAAAATTTCTGCACTTTGGGTGTCTACGTGCAGGCCCATAGTACTGTGGTATAGACTAAAGCTGTCCTGCCATGCTACCTGTACATATAAATTCAGCAAAGTCCCACGTACAGGTAAAAATGACACCATCAACCAATCACAACAGAGATGGTGTATGATTGGCTCGCACCAAGCTACGCCATTATGTGACTCACTTGTTTTCCAAGAAATACTGTGGGGAAGGCTGCTGATTTCCCGCGATGCTACCTGTGCTAATTGTTTACTAATTGCAACCCCCGCACAGGTAAGTACAGCATCACCGACCAATCAGAAACAAGAAGGTGTGTGAGAGGCTCGCATTGCGCCATGCCATAATGTACTTAATGAGATGCTTTCGCCCCGCCGATTCATATCCGGCTCGGGCCGGACCCTAGGTCCCTGGTTACCGCCGAAGGCAGCCTGGCTGCCTCTGGTCGGCGAACCTCCCGCTCGATGGCGGAAATGCCCGCTTCGGGCGCGTCATCGAGCACGCAGTCGCTCGCCACTGCCCCGCCCCACACGAGCGAATCGCCGTGTTCTCCGCTTATGGAAGCGGACCAAGTCGATCCCCGGTCGGTTCCGCTGCCCGGTGACGAGACCGACGCTTTCGTGGCGGTTGGGCCACGGGGGCGCCCGGTTAAGAAACCGAGGCGGAATCGATCCTCCTCAACCTCTTCCTCGGCGTCTGCCATGGAAGTTGTCCCCGCCGATGGCGAATCCGGCCCGGGGCCGACTGTGTCCGGCGGTGCCCAAGCACCGCCGGCCTCTGGTCGCATCCCGCCCGTATACGTTCACGGCGTGAACAACGTCACCGGTTTTTACCGGCGATTGATAGTGGCTCCCGGACTTTCCCCGGCCAACGTTGACCTGAAGCTCCTTGGGGGCGATACAGTCAAGATCGTTGTCCGCGGAATGGACGTGTACCGCAGTGTCGTGGCATACGTCGAATCCCAGCAATTCCAGTACCACACCTTCTCGCCCAAACACGTGAAGCCTCTGTCGTTTATCCTCAGAGGCTTGGAAGTGGAATCTCCTCTCGAGGAAATCCTCGATGAGCTGCGCGAGCTGGGCTATCCTGTTCGCGCGGTCCATCGGGTGTTTACTCCTGCCGGACCAAGGCGTCCAATTCCTCTGGTCCGCATCCTGGCGGAGAATAGCGAGGCAGGCACTAGCCTACTCTCACTTACGCGGCTTTTTGGTTTCCGCGTAAAAGTGGAAAGAAGCCGCGCTCCCGGGGCTCTGCCTCAATGTCACAGGTGCCAACGCTTCGGGCACCACTCCGACTCTTGCTCAAACGCTCCGGCGTGCGTGAGGTGTTCTCTCCCTCACGCCAGTAAACTTTGCGATGCACCTGCATTCAAAAGATGCATCAACTGCGGCGGGAGTCACCCCGCCAACTACCGGGCATATCCGGTGTTTCAGCGGGAGCTCGAGCGGCGAAAGCCGAAAGGGCGCCTGCTACCACCGAGGCATCCGGTAGCTGGTTCAAGACCTGCAACCGAGCAGCCAGGCCCTGCGCCTCCTGCTATGACTGCCGTGTTTTCCGCCACAGTCTCAAACAGGCAACAAAAACGATCCAAAGGCCCGAAGCAAACACCTGCAGCACAGGCAACTCCAACTCAGGCTCCTTCACAGGCCCCTGTCCCGCCTATGGCGAAAAAAGCGCCGTAACCTCGTGGCATCTAAAAGTGAGACCACCCAGCCAACAGAAAACATCTTGGTTGTGGAGCCTGAGACTTCTCAATCCTCCCCAGCACCGGAGAATCCTGCCCCTGCTTTAGAAGCAGCCTCGCCTGACCTCCCGCCCCCGCGGTTTCCCAACGCAGGCAAAAAGAAGCGGCATAGAAAGCCCCGTGGCGCTAGATCCCGGGCTCCTGCCAACCCGGCCGCACAGTCCAGACAGCCTGCGCAGCGCGCGAAGTCCGACGCAATCGCATCTGTCCCTCTTCCTAGCTCCTCCGCTAGAGGCGCTACACCTGGCCCTAAGAAACCCCTGGCTTCCACCAATCCCCCGATTGACAAGCCTCGGCGCTCTTATGCGCACACAGTCTCCGGGCAATCTGCCTCAAAAACCGTACCTGACGACTACCAGGTCGTCAAAGACTTCCTTGCTGAGTTCGATCTCAACAAAGTCGCCCAGACCTTCAGATCCATCCGCTCCCGCTTGGAGACTGCCGACATAACCGAGAGATTCATGCTCTTGGTGGAAGCCGCCACTTGTGTAGGTCTTCTATGAGTCGGGTCCTCAAACGAGATCTCTCGATTCTTTCCTGGAACGCCAACGGGTTGTCCAACAAGATCCAGGAACTCCAAGGAACTGGCCCGACTCAAACCCGATGTAGTGCTTCTCAATGAGACCCACTTAACTCCTGCGAGTCGGTTACGACTGGCCAACTATGTGTGCTATCGAAACGACAGACCGGGCACTGCTGGTGGCGGTACTGCCGTCGCGGTGAGGCTCAATCTCGAGCATCACCGAGTCGTCTTGCCTGCAATGACTCACCTCGAAGGCACCGCTGTGGAGTTGTTGAACACTCTAGGCGGCGTACAGATGGTCGCGGCGTATAAACCGCCGCAAAAAGAGCTCCTTCACCCCGATCTAGCTGTCGCGTTCGATGCACACAGGAGGGTCATCATGGCCGGCGACCTGAACTGTAAACATCGCGATTGGAACAGTCGCTTGACTGCCCCAAACGGGAAACGTTTACGCAGGTTTGCCGATTCTCGCAGGATACAAGTGATTGGGCCTACCCAACCTACGTTCTACCCCTCACAACGCAACGCGGCTCCCGATGTCTTGGACATAGCGGTGATTCAGGGAATTGACTGTCCGGTCCATGTGTCCGCGCTAACGGAACTATCGTCCGATCATCTCCCCATCCTGATACACGTCGCTACCCAGCACGTCGTACGCAGAGATGTCAGGAAGGTGGTAGAATGGGACCGCTATGGCCCGGCGTTAAGTCGCCGATTGCCAGACGCGGGACCACTCGAAACCGTCCGCCAAGTCGACGAGGCAGTTGCCGCGTTTGACGAGGCTGTCGTATCTGCGATCGACGCGTCTTCCAGGATGAAGCCTGGCGTCACGCCCCACTGGCAGCGGATCCCAGAGGAGACGAGTGCTCTCGCTTGCGAGAGAAATCGCCTCCGGAGACGCTGGCAGTGGACCCGTGATCCGGCCGACAAGGCAGCGTACAACCGGGCGACCGGCATTTTACGTCGTGAAATGCAGGCCTACCGGAGACGCTGTTGGGAACTCTCCGTGGCCCAGGCAGGGGACGGATCGGACGAAAGTAGCCCTTACCGGATACCTTCGGCGTTGGTAGGGAAGAGGCGCCGGCCTCGCATCCCGGCCATTGCTGGACCTTTCGGTCAAATCCTGGCTCGCCCGGAGGCGAAGGCCGAGTACTTGGGCGCGTGTTTTGATCGACAGTTCGCACCTAACCCGCCCATGGACTGGGACTTCGACGAAGAAGTCGAGAACGAAGTGGAAGACTTTCTGTCTCTTCCGATCACTACGGAGCCCGAACCCATTACTAGGGAAGAGGTCACAGATCGGCTCGTTGAACTCGTGCCGAGAAAAGCTCCTGGCCCGGACGGCGTCTCGAACGCCGCTCTTACTCGACTCCCGGAGCGAGGAGTACTTTTCTTGGTCGCGCTGTTCAACGCGTGTCTTAGACTGGCCTATTTTCCCCAGAAATGGCGTAAGGCGACGGTTATAGTGATCCCGAAGCAGGGAAAGGACGCTTCCCGTCCCGGCAACCTCCGGCCCATTAGTCTGCTGTCAGCCACGTCAAAGGTCCTCGAACGTCTCGTACAACGGAGAGTACTAGATCATCTAAGAGATTTCGATGTACTGGTCCCCGAACTGTTCGGCTTCCGTGTGGGGCATTCCACCACTCATCAACTGATGAGACTGGTGGAATACATCACGGACGCCGGGTGTCGGAAAGAGCAGACTGTCGCCTGTTTCCTAGATGTGGAAAAGGCCTTTGATAGTGTCTGGCATGACGGGTTCTTGTTCAAGCTCCGGGAAATCCAGCTCCCAGATTGCTACCTTCGCTTGATTGCTAGCTTTCTGACGGAGAGGACTTTCTGCGTGCGAATAGACGACCACGTCTCTTCCGAGAGACGTATTACAGCCGGGGTACCTCAAGGTAGCGTGCTAGGGCCTCTCCTGTTCTCCGTGTATGTCAACGACGCACCCAGAGAGCCTGGAGTCCAGATGGCTTTGTTTGCCGACGACACGGCGGTCTATACCGCCGATCGGAACGCAGACTTTGCTATCCCACGACTTCAGCGCGCACTCGATGCGTATTCGACGTGGACGGAAAGCTGGAAAGTTGCCGTCAACGAAACCAAGAGCTCCGCGGTGCTATTCACCAAGCGCCGGAAAGAACCACGAGGCCGAGTGAGACTCGGTAGAACGTACTTGCCCTGGTCGAGGGAAGTAAAGTACCTCGGTGTCCACCTTGATCGTCGGCTCACCTGGCGTGCCCACGCTGAGATGATCCGAAAGAAAGCGTCCGCTCGTCTCGCGCAACTGTTTCCGATACTTGCCAACAAGGCTATAACCCGCAAGCTGGGTAAGTTGATCGTCAACGCGTACCTGTTGCCGATCATTACCTACGCTCTTCCCGTCTGGGGTTACCTCGCAACCGTTCATAAAAGAAGGTTGCAAAGCGTTCTCGATAGAGGGCTTCGGCTAGCGGCCAAATTCCCCTATCGGTTTTCTTCTCGTCTCCTGAGAAGAGGACTCGGTGTCCGCTCCTTGGATGACACCGCAAGGCGACTTGCACGTAAATTTTACGTGCGAGCTGCGAGGACCCAGACAAACCCACTCATAGCTGGCCTTGGCAAGTACCGAACACGTCCAGGTGATTCTTGGAAACGGCCTCGACAAATACTGTACTAGTCGACCTAGTACGAGCATGTCGTTGTAGCGACCAATAAAAATTAATTATCAATATTCCGTCTGGACAGGACCACTAGGCAGGAGCCCCTACCGGAGGCTCGGTACTAGGAACCCATTGGGTCGTCTCACGACGCACAACCCAACAGCTCTGACCTGGCCGCCGATTCATAGCGATCGCAGCATGCTTCTGAATCAAGACGGACTCCATATGAAGACGACGGAAGTAATCACTCACCGCCGACAAGAGTTTCGTCTCATCGAAACGGATCCGATGGTCGGCATTGGCGAGCGCGTGTTCGGCCACGGCAGACTTCTCCGGCTGTCCCAGTCTACAGTAACGGCTACGTTCACCCACGCGTTTGCAGACGCTGCGCTTCGTGGTACCAATGTACACCTGGCCGCATGAGCAGGGAACTCCGTACACACCGCACGATGACAGCGGGTCTCGGACATCCTTCGTCGACCGCAAGAACTGGTGTATCTTCTTTGTCGGCTTGAATACTGGCCTCACACCGTGTCGACTGAGCAGCCTACCAATGCGGTCCGTCACCCCATGAATGTAGGGCAACGCCGCGAAACCGACGGTCTCCCGTGAATCCACTTCCGGCCTGGCTGTTCTTCTCGGCCGGACCGCACGTCTCACCTCCCCGACGGAATACCCATTGGCCTGCAGCGCTAGTTCGAGGTGGCGCAGCTCATCATCGAGGTACCGGGGCTCGCATATCCTCCTAGCCCGGTCCACCAAGGTCTTCAACACCGCCCTCTTCTGGCTGGGATGGTGGTTTGACTGTTTATGGAGATAGCGGTTAGTGTGCGTCGGTTTTCTATAAACTTTATGTCCGAGGCTGCCATCGGTCCTTCTAAGAACCAACACGTCCAGAAAAGCCAGCTGATTGTCGGTCTCCCTCTCAACGGTAAACTGTATCCGTGGGTGAACCTGATTGAGATGTGCCAGGAACCTGCCGAGTTCTTCCTCACCATGGCTCCAGATAAAAATGTTGATGACAATGTACATGCGCACTTACATAAGAGGTATGTGTGTGTGTGTGTGTGTGTGTGTGTGTGTGTGCGCGTGTGTGTGTGTGTGTGTGTGTGTGATGTTAGTAGTTTTTTTTAATAAAATCCAGTTTTACTGTTTTTCAAATTTATAGTAATTATTTCACTTCGCGACGCTATCAACTGTATGCAAAATTCATTTGCTGTGAGGGGTAGTGTTTCCACGTAACTCAAAATCAAACCCACGACCTGATTGGCCACGTAAACGTATTACACAAGCACGCACGCAAACACGTGCAGATCTAACACCTAATAAACACAGTGGTCAACAACATACATATTGTGCTTGCAGAGTACAGAAAATAGTTATAACCCTTGAATTATCCATTTTCATAAAGCTTTATAATATTTAATTAAATGTGATGCTTATTTAATTCTACTTAGCCAGATTGCTGTACATCCTATGCGAATCGTATACGTATATATACAATTAATTCAATGAGTACCGTGCTATTAAGTACAAAAATACTGTTACGACATCACAGAACAATCTACGTGTTTACCGAACGTTCCAGAGAGATCCAGAATGTAAGCGTGTGGCGTACGTGCTTGTAGACGCATTTGCTAGACGGTGCGAGAATTCACACAGCGGCTCTCACTGCGTCACGGCCGCAAGCAATTACGTCGTAGTTTAAAGGTAATACGTAGTATGTGGAATCGTCTAGATTTTAGCCGGCTATAAATACCAGTACTCAACGACGTTCAATTCAGTATAGTGGCGATATATTTACAGAGCTGTTCGAGTTATTATCGGGCGAGATTACTGTGTACGTTCAAGTAGTTATTAGTGAAATGTTGCGTTTTATAATCGTGCGGTATCATTGTAATAAAATTGTGTTTAATATTAGTGAAATTTATTTGCGCGTGAACAATTTTATTTGATTTGTTATAAGAGACCGTGTTGTTAATTACGAACTGTTTAACTGTGAAAATTAAAGCTGCTGCTTAGTGACTTAATTGGTGTCTTGTACTTATTTTGCTTCCACTGTACCTACGACGATCAAGTAGACCGTCGTAACAATACGTTGGGTTCGTTTTCAATAATATGCAAATATCTCGTCTGCAATAAATCAGGGTTACCCTACGTATTCCTAACCAATTCTTACAATCAGCTAAACCTAAAAGACTGAAAAAAATTACAGAATCCCAAAAAATAAATTACAACAATGGAAGAGACTGCCAGTTTGTCGACGCAAAGAAAAAAACTGTCTGGTTTTTTGCACGTAACACATCTAAAGTTTACGATTTTGCTTATATCACAGTCCTTATTTTTGCCATTAAAACTTTCAAAGTAGTAATAAAAGATTCTTTACATCTCGGTTGCGGCCAGTGCCAGTTCAAGAAACATTTCGCAACCCAGTTGGTAACTTAAACTATAGAACTGTTAACATTTCTTTGTTAACTTACGTTAACTTACACTATATAGTTTTGAGCCTTACTGCCGTTTTCTAACTGAGAAAAGTTACAATTGCTGAAAATAACATGAAAAAGACGCACTTATAGCAATGGAAAGGACAGTATTACAGTAAACTGATAGCCTTTGTAACGGAACTGTGCATTATGCCGTTTTATTGGCAGCAAATAGCTTTAGGCGTTCGTACAACTACAAATAAAAATGCATTATATAATTAATATCATCGTATACTTTATTTTTAACACTCAAATTTCTTAATTATAAAATTGTGAAAAATAAATAACTAAATTATAATAAATTTGCGTATTGATATTACAGTAGTCCACCTACCAATAAGAATATTACATTTTATTGTTAAGTCTTATCCAACAACGCATGAAGTGGTATGGGGTTTTTAGTTGTATAATTTAATAATGCCACAATTCTTCTTTAATAAAAAAATGTGTTCGTTCTATCCTTGTAACTGTAAAAACTGTTGGACTAGAAAATGAAGACCGCATTTTTAAAATTACTCGCCTTCAACAAAATATGTCACCCAAAAAGAAGAAGAAACAAATTTTCGAAAAATAAAAACAAATCGCTAGTAGTTTTACTTCAAACAAGCATTGTTTTACTTTCTTTAAAGCAGAAAGCGTACAAAAACTGAAAGCCTCATAAAGGATAAAATATCTGTAATCACTCATTTAAAATTGACAACTATTACATTTAAATGATTAAATTAAAGAATAAATTAAACAATTTATTGTTTGATTAAAGTAGCTTAAAAGATAAATTCTCATTTGCTGAGAAAAATCATCTGTAATTCCGTGATTTGCTATAGCTTTTGTCTCTTTTAACAAAATTTCGTGGTACAGTTAACTACTGTAACAAAAAATTACACGTGCAAAACGAAAGATGTTTAAATACCCTCTTTAGCTCTGTAGAACATGAAAAAACTAAGCGATATGGTTTATTTAATGGTCGCGATGGATGTTCTGAGCTCATGATTAATAGCCACTTCGACCAAACTACTAAAGAGGTCAATCTTAATGTATCGCAAAACACCAAGAATTGAATAGTTAATGACTTTACCGAATAAGTATTCTAAGGTATTTGAGTATATTGTTTTGCAGTGAACTGAAATTTGACTTTATTATAAAAACGTTACTTCATGAAATAATAATAACAACAAACATCATCACCATCATTATTTAACAACTTGACTCTAATTAACCTTGATATGCCCCACGTTCCTTGGGAGCCATTTACATTTAGTGTTATAAATGGGAGTGGCAATTAATTAAGTAATTAGTTTGCCGTACCATTTATATTGAGCGTAATTATGCGAATTGTAAGTATTATTGGACTATCCAAATGTGAATTAGTAAATTGTATCTCATTAACTTCGTGTATTAATTAAAAGAGTTATGATGAACGTTAACTTTAATGCATATATAAAAGTAGTTCATACTCGTCAGATTAGACTCAACACAGTTGTTAAGTAAATATGATTTATGAGTCTGTTAATCGGACGTTTCAATGGTCGAGTTTGTTGTGTCCATTGATACTTAGCATATCTTTTTAGACTCTTTGTGAAATGCTTAGAATGAAATAAATTAATAATCAAGGTTATATTTCAATAATGAACGCAAGATTAAATATAAAATAATTACTTATTTATTATACTTGTTATTTAAGTACGTTACTATATCCTGCAAATACATACATAATAAAACACATAATAGCAAAATACAATTTGTACGTTGTTTCCTGAAAACACAAACATACGTTACATTCAAATGCAGCAAATAATATACATATACAAAACATACGAACAATAAACAATCAACAAATATATTTTATCCCTACCTAAATGCGTTCATTATTCTCAGATGATGAATTACGTTAATATTGCTTTATAAATTTTATAATTCATATGATTTATATACAATCTCTTGGGGTTTGTTCTTTGAAAAGAAGAGACAGTGCAGTAGTATATATTACTAAGATTTAATAGGCATAAAAGCTTAACTTGTGAGAGTGTTTATCCAATATTCCGCCGGTGTGAGATGACGTCTGCTGGAGGATTCATCGCGCATCTTATCTCTGTTATGACGAGCACATCACTTCACTTCACTTCACTGTTTTCACTCTTGTTATGTGTATGGTGTGGTTGTGCCCCGCTGATGTTGAGTGTTTGGAGTTCGAATATTAAGATGTTAATATTGTCATTAAGCTAAATTACTCTGAGAGTTTGCCGTGTTCGTGTACATGATTAACTGTTCCGTCTACCTGGGTGTAGTGTATACTGTGTGCTTAATTGTTCGATATAGTTCATTCAATTAATTGTTCAACGTAGCGTCTCATTGTAATGTGAGAGTGTTTGAAATGTCACTCACTGTTATACTTTGGAATGTTAATTACTTGCGTT
Source organism: Magicicada septendecula (assembly GCA_034769895.1). NCBI lineage: Eukaryota > Metazoa > Arthropoda > Insecta > Hemiptera > Cicadidae > Magicicada > Magicicada septendecula. The sequence goes on along the minus strand of CM068374.1, from coordinate 116,285,468 downwards.
ATTATGTTCGCGTCGGTTGTAGTTTCAAGTCCCGTGCGCACTATAGTTTATCAGAACATATACGATTGTCGAACAGACTTGTGTGTAAGTGAGACTATATCGTATTTATAAGTTCACTTATGAATTCACCGAGTTGGAAGTTCGGTCGGTCGCGCAAACTGTTTCTATCACTGAATGTATTACCGTTCCGACTATAACCAACAGTCTGACTGTCGTACGTACTGACTTATTAACTTATGACCGATTGACTTGTATACTGTAGACTGTAGACTGTAAACTGTAGACTGCCGCTCCGCGTCTTCGCAAAACAGTTTTATTGAAACATCTTACCCATAAGTCTAAATTCTGGATTTCTACGCCTTTTCGGATTAGTGATTGGTTCTTCAAATTCCTACTCCTCTGCAGATCTCATCCTCTGTTTCCCGATTCGTCGTCCGAACCCTTCTTACTCTCTCCACGAGCTCTTTTAGAAGATGCTTGACGCTGGTCGGTCGTCGTCATCCCCGGAGTATTCCATGTGACGAACGTGGTACGGATTCTGAGAAACTAGAGCAATTCCCTCGGCTGTCTGTCAACCTTTGTTTAGACTTTGTCAAGGTTCTGACCGATCTTTTGTTAACAGACTGCAGAGTCCTAGTTAATTGTTCAAGTTATTCGTTGTTCGTTCCGCCGATTATCAACCCTTCGCTGGAGTCGTCTCTCGTCGATCCCACGCTTTCCAGTCGTAAATCTCAGTAAACTGTCAAAGGTTTGTTTTCACGCTGTGCAGGGTGTACTTGCAGTATTCACTGAGTTTACGTTCTATTGTTTATCTGTTCGTTGAGATTGCTCTGTACTCCTTTGTAGCAGAGTGAAGCCTTTCATATTTGTGCTCGTTACAGCTCACCTCCACAGCAGGCGTTCCATTTCGTTTCCGCGTAACTCGGCAGCTGGACGAAGTCTTTGTTTTCGATTGCTGGGTGCTGTAAATTGTAACAAACTGCGAGTTGTCAACGACGCCCTCAAATTCTTATTGTGTGCTGTACACAGACGTTTTCTCCTTGTCTTCGCACTGGCGTCGGGTTTGACGTGTCCCTAATTCGTCATTATTTACGACCTGGGCTTGTGTCCGTCGACTCGAGTGTGGGAACGTGCCACTTGATCGAGAAATTAAAATTTTTTTTTAAATTTCGATCACTACATTTATCATAATAAAATAAAAAAAAAGATAGATAAAAACAAATCACAGCTACTACTACTACTAACACGAACACCATAACCATTATTTTTTGGGTCGAAAGGATAAGATAACGTGATTAATTGTAACATATCAGTATCAGAAAAAAATAATTAATATCATATTATATATTTGTCGGCTACAACGTTAAACTGATTTTCAGATATTCCTCAGTTTGCTGCCTTGTTTAACTATTATTCGTGATTACATATAGATTAGTTAATAAATATAAATACTTTGAATTTATTTGTGTTATATGTGTAAGTTACAATTTCAAGTTTAAGCGTTTGTGTTTAAGTACATCTATGTACAACTTTAGAAAATACAATTATTTTAAAATTTTACTTCTTTAAAAACTTTTTGTTGTAAAGTACGCTCTGTGTTATTTAATGCAAAGCCAGAAGGTAATAAGAAAGTTAGAAGGCAAAAACTGAGATGGAGGGACGGGGTGAGTCAGGACATCAGTACTCTTGGAATTGGGAACTGGAAGAATATGGCTATGAACAGAGAAGTATGGCGAACTCTTCTGAAGAAGGCCAGGGCCCACAAAGGTCTGCCGAGCCATTGATGATGAAGCTCTGTGTTGCACAAAACGGCCTGTACCCGTCAGTAAAAACTTCTGATGTCGAACTATTTCTATTAGTAGTATATGGATAATATGTTACCGTCGTGATCGCAAATAAGCGATGTTGTTATCAGATCCAATTATAGACCTCAATCATATGGTAACCAACTTATTTACATACCTCATTAAGACAATTCACGAAAATCAAAAGTTCTAATCATTTTCATGGTATTACATATATTTTTGTCACATGTACGAGATAAGCAGCATACAGTCCGCGTTCACCAATTCGTCACAAAGAATAGGATGGATTTACCCACGTTTCTCATATTTCTTCCAGTGTTAAGCGTCACATATGTTCTAACAACGTCTGCGAACTGACACAAGAAAACACCACAGCTCTATTTTTGTGTTCCTATGTTTCTTCAGTGTGAATGGTAACATATGTATTTATTTTCTACGTTCACCTTTAAATTAATAACTTTCATACGTTAATTAAATTTATTAAAAATTATTTTGTAATTATTTAGTTTTCGTTGCTGTTGTGTTATCTTCAACCTCAGAAATAAAATACATTTTTCATATTGCAATGTCATGGGTATGAAGTGCACATAATAATGTTTTTTTTTCAGGCTATTATCCATCTATTCTGTGAGCCGCCAATTGCCATTCACGAATCTGGAAATGTTAGTCCTAAACAAACTATTTACAGAGTTCTTAAAATCTGCTGTTTTTTTTTTAAGCAAACAGCTGGGAACAAATTTACACTTATCCGCTTGAACATCTACCTCATATTCTTAACATTTTTAACGCCACTGTGCTTCGACTCGTATGTAATATCTGTACCTCATACGTTAATCTATACAGTATATTCTCTGTCTGTACCATTTTTGGAGTAATATTTTCCAGTGCTTTTCCTACATTGTTATTTTGTTACAACCTAAAAAATAGGAATCTGTCAAAACAGAAACCTGATCTAGAAATTGGTTTAGAAAAAAAAGAAAAATATTTTTCACCAATGAACAGTATTCGAACTAAAATTGTCAAGGAACATATTCAGTATATATGTTGCGTAAATTTCTTGTGATAAAGTGAAAAATATGCCACGCGATAAAATTAAATTAATTTCTTAACGTGAAAGTAAATATTTGCTTATGAGAGCAACGTGTCTGTTGTTGGTATTTTGTTGTAAAAGCTACATTCCCTAGGATTAACTTGATTTGTAACGTTAATTAAAATGCTTAGCATTTTTTCGTTATTAAAATTCTTTCTTGCCTTTCGTTCTTGTCTCATCTGTATTGCTTAGAGGCGTTAGATAGTAAATATATTACAAATTCCTATCTTAAAGAAAATTACAAGGAATGCAAAAACTGTAACCTCCTAAAAACTTGAGCAAGATTAGTATTTTATATACACATTCCAGTAATTTAAACTTTACAAAAATTTGTATGGTAGATTTTATAAAGTCTGCAAACATACTTTCTTAGGGAAATATGATTAAACAAAAATTATCTTAGTTTTAACGGGAATGGAAATTAGTTTTAGCTTATACTTACTCTCAGTTTTCATACACAACCAACAGATAGATTGGTCATACTTCACCACATCCAAGAGTACACCTATAGCCTTTAAATAAACTATAAATCGTATGCACAGACTCCCATAAACTCTGTGTACATATAAAGTACACAGTATAAATATATAAAGTACACAGTATAAATATATAAATGTACAGTATAAAATGCATAGTCCCGCTCTCCTGTCCTCGTTGATAGGACAGTGTACACAGAGAATATGTAAACAGGTACAGGTACGTGTAATGTTAGCCACACCATCACGGCCGAAGACACACCTGCCTCTTCTCTAGACAGATTTACATTTAAATTAATAAAGCTCCAGCAGTCATAAAACAGCTGTACGATTATTTTTAATTTTTGCAGACGGATGTTTAATTTTTATTATCCTTTAATCAACTTCCATACTAACCTTAAAACGTTTTTCGTGGCATTCATAGTTTCAGTTCTGGACACTTGTATTTCATCAGTATTTCTTCCGACTCCGCTGTGACACGCTTTACAGGTAGTGTAACGTATTGCCACGTTACAAATCCAGGGAACCCATCTTAACTGACATCTGCAAATTACATGGGCTGCCTACGTTGTAACGAAATGTTATTAAAGTCAAATTAATTGAACAAATTACTTAATATAACTACATGGAAACAAGGGAAGGTATTTTACTGATTTATGCACTCATTTTCATGCGTAACAAGACGACTTCTCTTTATTAACAACAGTTACTAAAAGATCCCATGACATCATTAATTAAACTAAAATCTTTAAATGCTTTTCATAAAACTTCGGGATCAAACTGATTATGTATTCTTATACCTCGGATCCGAGTTTACTTTTAGTATATTTATATTAAAGACTTCTAATTGTTTTCAGTTCATCTATACGCTTGCAAGACTTCTTTTACCATTTGAAGAATGGTATTATTACTTGAAGTGATAATAAATTACATTTACATTTAAGGCGTTACAACGTATGATAATTGAATCTTACAGTAAACTCTTAGATTGTCTCATTTTAATTTTAAATTAAGAGTCTTTGAAAAGTCTCTTTTTAATGTGAGTTGTGTATCAAATATGATTAACTCTCGATAGCCAAGCTATCGAGTCACCTTTACAAATGGGTCGTAGTAACCTCGTCCTGGGGTGTCTGTCTTGGGAATTCTCGGAGTCGTCGTCATCATCTGGGTCGTGTCTTCGGCAAGAATTAGGTCGGATGTTCACTGCGGAGATTAAAGTTTCTTTGGTGAAAGTAGGTGTAGATTCACGGAGGTCCTCGTCAGCGTCTTATGCATCGTATACGTGTATTTATGAAGTTTATGCAGATCACATCTTCAGGAGTGATGTTGTGATCGGATTTACCTCTTGAGGGGAGACGTCATCTTGCTTAGCACTAGTTAAGTTTTTGTTTTACTTAATTACATCTTCTTCTTAACACATCTTTATATTATTCATACATTACACAATGCTCTCCACGTTTAGCAGTGGTAGCTAATATTCTACAGTTAAACAAAAAAACAAATACATTTTGGTGGAGCTCTCGCTCTTACGTCTGTACGGTGTGACGGTAACATAGCGACTCTTTCTCGATTGAACCGGCACATAACAACGGAGAGAGGCAAGTACTCCGCGACAATATAGTTCCTATTTTTATTTAAGTTAACATTCTTATTACCAAAAACCATACATTAATTATACATATATAATTTAAATGAGTTATTTTAACTACTATTCATGCCTTCAAATTTTTAATTATAAACATTATGATTTTTATATCTTCCTAAATTACAGACGACTCGGTAAACACGTTGAGTCCGGAATTAACAGGTCACCGCATGATGACTAGCAAAGGGTTAATTATGTAATAATAACTTTTTTACAATTCGACTTTTTAATTAGTGCTTCTGTTGATTTTCATTCACTTCTCATTCTCATACTGATTTAATACAGGGGCTTTAGGTTTAATAGTGCGATTTAAAAATACTTAATCGCTCGCAAACTTAATTTTTATTTATTTACGATTACAGTTAGAATTAAATCGTCACAGTAGCAAGGATTACACTATGCAACATGATTTTCTATGTTTCTGTAGTCTTAGGTGTTCCTAAAGCATTTTTTTGCGCTGGTTCCAGATCTGCAATCCGTTTCTTTCTATCACGTACAGTTTTTTTGCAAATCAAATGAACTCATCTTTTATTTACACGTAAGTTTCACAAGGGGAAATTTTATTGTGGGGGAGGGATTAGTTGGCCACACTTGTTACACCCAGCTGGCTGTTAGGCGGGAAACAGTAGTTCATTGTTTACATGCTATAGTGCTGTGAGGTTATATTTGTGCTGTCATATATAGTTGTGAACTTTCTGTAGAAATGAGTTCCCGGAAGTGTTTGAATAACCCAAACGTGTTCTGTTATATTTGTGGTAGCTACGTAATTGGTAAGCAAAGACAGGACATTAATAGTTTTGTGAGAAACGTGTATTACGCGTACTTCGGCATAAGGCTTGGTGATGAAGACAAAAGCTGGGCACCACACAAGGTATGTCGTACATGTGTTGAGGGACTGAGACTGTGGAAAAATGGTGCAAAAAAATCAATGCCTTTTGCAATCCCAATGGTTTAGAGGGAGCCACAAAATTATGTTAACGATTGCTATTTTTGTATGGTTAAAATTCAAGGTCATAACGCAAAAAGTAAGAAGGATATACAATATCCGAACATTCCTTCGGCCTTACGACCAGTTACGCATTGTAATTCTCTCCCTATCCCAGTTCCACCTCCCGTTCTTGAAGATGTGCCACTGGCGAGCAGCTCAGAAAATGAAAGCGATAATGCTGATGATTACAACCCGGAAGAAGATTCTGCACAAAAATTATTCAGTCAAGATGAACTTAATGATATTACTCGTGACTTGAACCTGACAAAAGATGCCGCCCAATTGCTTGGGTCAAGATTGAATGCAAAAAATCTTCTACTACCCGGAGTTAGGTTCTCTTGGTATAGGTCCAGAGAGAAGGAATTAATGTAATTCTTTAAAGAAGACTCTCTGGTTTATTGTTGTGATATTGAGGGTTTATTGAATTTCTTTAACGTCACTTACAATCCAAGTGAGTGGAGGTTATTTATAGACTCGTCCAAAACTAGCCTCAAAGGTGTACTTTTACACAATGGAAATTTGTTTGGTTCAGTACCCATTGCACATTCAGTTCATCTCAAGGAGACGTATGTAAATCTCAAAGCTCTGCTAAAATACGTGAATTATGAAAAACATTCTTGGACAATTTGTGGGGATTTAAAAGTAGTAGGTATATTACTTGGTCAACAATCCGGCTACACAAAAATGCCTTGTTTCATTTGTGAATGGGATAGTCGAGCCAGAGACAAACATTGGAAGAAGACAGACTGGCCCAAAAGAAAAACCCTCCAACCCGGTTCACAGAACATAATAAATGTACCACTTGTTCAACGAAGCAAGATACTATTACCTCCTCTGCACATCAAACTCGGATTAATGAAACAGTTCACTAAAGCTCTTCCAAAAGATGGTGACTGTTTCCAGTACTTGGTAACAAGATTTCCGAAAGTATCTTATGAGAAACTTAAAGAAGGGATCTTCGTGGGACCGCAGATAAGAAAGTTAATGAAAGACAATTTGTTTGAAAGTACAATGAATCCAGTGGAAAAAAGGGCCTGGGTTTCGTTTAAAGAAGTTGTCAACTTTTTGGGCAACCACAAACATCCAGAGTACAAAACCATGGTTAAAAGAATGTTGCAGAGTTTCATGAAATTAGGATGTAACATGAGTGTAAAGCTTCACTTCCTACACTCACATGTTGACTTTTTCCCTGCGAACCTCGGCGATGTCAGTGAAGAACAAGGCGAACGTTTCCACCAGGATATCAAGGACATGGAAAAGAGATACCTTCCCTGGAATGCCAACATGATGGCCGACTACTGTTTTATGCTAAAAAGAGACGGCACTGGTGAAGGGAGACAATCACGGAAGAGAAGTTTCAACCCACGTCAGAAAGATCTTGAAGCAGTGAATTCAGCGAAGAAGAGGAATTAAATTGTCATATATGTGTTGTGTTTTCGTAATAATTATAACATTTTTAAGTGAGTGTATACCATTGTCTACTGCACCGCCATGTGTTGTGATATTATGCAGGATTAAAACATAAACAATTTTGAAATCACAATCAAATAATAATAATTTTCCCTGTTCACAAAATTCGATTTTTTAAAACTTCGAAATTGAATTGTATAAAAACCTTACGTGATACAGAAAAACTAAAACCAGATTTGAAATCAGCATGAAAAATGCTTTTAAAATCACCTTACAGTCTTAAAACAGCGTACCAAAAGTTTTAAAATGTTGCATAGTGTTATAAGAACTATAGAATAGAACGAATGGAGTCGATAGTTTTTAAAATTCACATATTTCTACTAACGTATAACGTAATAATCTATTTTCCACCTTTCTAATGGTTTATGTTACTTTGTATAAAGCCTTTACGTAATTACATAAAACTACTTATTTCACTCCCCATAATTTGTTATAATTTTTCTCGTAACATTAATACCCTATTGTTGTTACAGTAGAACTTTTCCACATTAACGTGTGGAAAGATCCTGTAATGATTTTCATCATTTATGCGAATTTAGGAAAGGCATGTATAACAATAAAAACCGACAGTCAAAGATACGTTGGGTATCAATTATTATTAAAACAATTTTTCAAATTTTCACACAATGGTGTGCTTTTAATCAATAAAATAAGGCAATTTTTACCCTTACTTAGCTTTTAAAAGTTTGATTTGATTATGAAAACAAAATGTCTTACCAGCCGTAGTGACGGCAAAACGTTTATTCGACAAACAACTAGCACTGATGTGGAACATCACAGAATTATTACTTTAATGAAGATTTTTCAATGATTTCTCTTCCACGGATTGTCTTACAAACTGTTAACACTTTTCCTTCCCTGACGCCAAGTTGTTCTTAAACAGACTTTATGAAAATGATAACCTTAATTTTCTGACTCCTCTTAACTAACTAACTTTTGGTTGACTTCGTCTTGATTTTTTTACGATGACTGAGATCGTAGCTTAAAATATTCTGCAATTTATTGATATTATGTTATACCGTGCGGAAACCATGAGATACATTAAGCATTCTTATGAATAAGTATAATTATACCATTACTATTTATTATTAGGTTATACAATTTTTTAAGTGTTTAAATTTTAGAAACAAGTGTTGTCTATATATACGATATAACATGAAGAGCCGTTTTAAATAGTATACCTTTGTATTGAATAGGACAGTTATTGTGGGGAACAAAAAAATGTATTCAGTATTCAAGATCGAATAAAAATACAGCATAACATACGTAGGTTAGACGGAGCTCTTATACAATTATTATTATTTTATGATATAACTCTTATACGATTACGTTTACAATCGTAAATGAAATATCGGTATGGAGAACCATACATGACTTTCACGTCTAAGATTTATATTTTAAATTATTGTCGAAATGAAATATTTCTATAGAAACTACTTCTTTCTTCACCCTTAACAACAGTACTGTGGTCACTAACGTATACCAACCTATGTTAGCGCACTCGATTTTCCCGGATGATGGCAGTCGATGGCACTGCCGAAACGTCTGGTGTTTTAGAATACCAATGGACCACGGCCAAACAACCCGAGAAGGAATTTTAACAATAAACTACTTCTTTGTTGCCGATAACGTAGCATACGTATAAAAAATTTTCCCCTACCCCTTCAACTATCATTTTCATTTATAGAAAATGACCCCCACCCCCTTCAACTATCCTTTTCATTTATAGACACTTCCACTACCTCTCTACAGTGGATTATTATGACCTTCTTTTCAGGATACTTGATTTACCAAAATTAAGTACTTTACTCTTGTTAAAACATTAAGCGTTGCAGGTAAACTACCCCTTTCCTTTAACCGATCTTCACCAAAATCAATAGCCTTGAGTCCTCTACAACTCAGGCACATATGGAAAACATTATTGGGTTCTGTTTAAATATGCGGCAGGTATCATTTGCCACAGGAAAAATTCTACACACAGACACTTTTCGGAAAATTACTTTTCTTCATGTTTTGAGGGTAGTACAATCAGAATCAGCCCTTATCTCGTAGGCCTACACGACTTTTTTCGCCATCACCATACTCCATTTCTTTACGCAACATGGAAGTAAAAATAAACGGCTACTCAACAGCTAGACATTTGAGACTCTTAGCTCTTATGATTACAATGACTGTTATTCACGACAACTTAGTAAGCAAATGACCGGAACGTTGCTTATTCTAATTTAAGAGATAACCTACTTTTGCCTTTGTATTGTACTTGTCGCATGGCTTACATAACAACAGTCAGATTATATAGGTTAGATATGTGAAAAACATGTTGTACTACATTGTATTTGGCTCCGTGCCGAACGATTGTACTTTCCGGTACCTAAGTTAAGAGACAATTCTGAATCGGTACGTAATAGAAATAACTTCAGTAATAATATTTCTGTATCAGCAAAAATAATAAACACATATCTCTCTTGCAAATGTTCCAATTGTCTACTGAAGAAGCAATAACAAAACGTTTATATATTTCCTGCCATGCGTAGACGTATACTATAAATATCAAATTTTGTTTTAAACTGTCTATTTTTGCAACAAAAAATTATGTTTCGAGTACAGGGATCCCCCGTTATAACGGAATAACAGGGGATCCAGTGTGTCCGTTATATTTAAAATCCGTTGTAACTATATAAAGTAAGTACAATTATTCATATGACTCATTTATACTACGTGGATAAAAATATAAACTATTTAATTTACCGTACTATTTATAAAAAATAGATAACACCAGGCTTACAGTAGTACAGCAATAAAAAATAGTTATGTCTTACACATAATACTGTGTAAATAAGTGTAATAAAAACTTATTCAAGTGTAAATAACAGTTTATATTTTATAGAAAATACTCATAATTATAATGAAAAACTACCTTCTATAATGCCTACCTTCTACAAAAACAACTTGCTATGTGTCAGATTCCATATTTGCTGACTTGAAAAATTACTGATTTTTCTTTGAGACTGATTAGAGTAACTCAATGTCAGTAACTCAATAACTCACGAAGGTATCGCAAGAGATCATAGTAGGGTAATATGTTTCCATAATTTGACTGCTAAACATTCTCACCGACAAAGTTAAAGTCGTTTTTTACTTCGCTCACTTTAAATTTTGGCTGACAATTGTCGTTTTATTCAGATTCTTTCTCCTCTGAACTTTCTAGCACACCTGTTACACTAACAGTAATCTCCTCTTCAGTTATGACTGATAGCCAGTATCACCTTTATCTGATTCAAGTCATGACTCGATATCCTCAATGACAGCTTTTTCTCCTCTTCGTTACAGGGCCTCACGGAAGTCTTCCGGTTGAGATTCATTTATTTCTGGAGGAATAAATTTGTCACTCAAGAGACGTTTTCCCATCTGTTTAATAAAGTAGTAGATTTTATTTCTTCTCCATCATCTGCTAAGTTGGAGACCTGCTATATAGTCGTATGGTGCATGACTTTAAATTTTGAAGTGTATTTTGGCCTCTTCTGTTTCCTTCTATATCAAATGGCTCCTAGACTTCCAAAAATTCATTAAAAAATGTCTTTATTACCGATCTGCGTTACCGCGTAGATCACTCCTTGGTCTATTGGCTGAAACAGTCTACAATACGGGACAGTGAGCAGGCTATTAACAGAAACGCGCGGGAGACAAGATCGTTGATGAACGAAATACATCACACGGCTCAACGACCCTACACACGTACATATATTGTCCAGCGTTACTAATGAATATTTTTAAGCCTGACTCCCTTTGACTTTTCAGCACTCCATATTTCTTAGAGCTGTCAGTTATCAGCGAAGCCCGTTTTAACGTGGTCCATTATAACGAGACATTACTGTATCAACAAACTTAGAATCCTTACTCGCATAATCGCAGGTACACAGTAGTGTTAAACAGCTACAACGCAAACGAATGTGTGCCATAAAGTGGAGCTGTGAGTAACGGTTTAAAATATAAAGACAACATATTACACTACAGGAAAATGTTGGATGGTATGGTACGCTTGCCAGGAGAGAAACAGAAATCAATAGGAAGATTTAACGTAAATTTGCATTTCTTGTGCATCTGAGAAAACACATGTGAATTTACAGTATTGTTTTTCACTAATATTTAGGAAATCCTAATATAGGCCCAACAGTTACAGTAAATGATAATTACTGGGATAAAGCCATGTGCGTAACGCAACTTTTTTTTAAACGCCAGTTTTTATCTGTACATATACTAAACATTAATTATTCAGCAAATTCAATTCATATACATTTTTTAAGCTTCACTGATTGAAATCGGTTGACAGCATGGGACTGAATCGCAGAATGGGATTACTATTTCTCTAAATAGGACTGAACTGACCGCAAGTCGAACGTTCTTAGATAAAAAACTCAATTCAGTACCGCTATTCGAAACTCTGGACCTCCTCACGACTCCACGGTTTTCTTCAGGATGTTATTGCAGTATGCAGCACAATGGCATAGCTAGGATTTTGGAGCCTGGAGCAAAAACATTTGTGGGCCCCACGTCATTTAGAAAGCGACAAAAGAGCCAAAATCAGTTGCAAACAGAACGAACACTGTCTTTGTTAAATGCAATCGTATTGAAATTTTGGTAATTTTTTAATCGGAATATTATGAAGCATGCGACTTTGTGATAAACGAAGAAGTGTAAAGTTAGTAAAAACAGTTATAAACTGGGAAACGGTTTATACTCTACGTGGCTTGTGTATAAAATGTTCTTGATTTCGGAATAACGACTGGCTCATTCACAGGACATATACAAGCTTTCCTCTCGCTTGCGATCTGTCTTCGCGCCAGTACTGTACAAGTTATTATATTTTCTAACTCAGAATGTATTTCATGTTAGAAATACTAACAATATTACTGGTAATATACTACTCCTATGATTAGTGTTACTAAAATTTTAAATGCAAGTACAACTATGTCTAGTAATACTACCATTACTACACTTGTTGAAGGATAGAATGGACCTTCAAGCCAGAAAATACTGAGCCGCGGTTAAGATGAAAAAGAACCAAAAAATGAAAGTATGTTTTTTTAATATCTTCAATGCAGATAGGTAATATGTAAAAAATAAATAAGATTCACCTGAATTTTTCTGTCTTTGCTTTAATCAGGAATTTCTGAAAAATTCTGTAACGTGTAATTACTTTATTTTGTTTATAATTTCGTATAAACAAAATTAAAATATAACTGGAATGTCAGATCATTTTAACCAGTCTGACGGTCGGTGATGGAGTGGAATACATTAACAGAATGTTCAGTCATTTGTGGTAATTGGTAATTTGACTTCATGTATTATACTGTGCACGATGTTTTACTAGCCATAATTAAGGACAACTGCATTGGGTATTATTCGTAATTTTATAACAAATCAACGAGGTTTATGTTAATTACTGAATGGTGTAACTAATTTTAAAATTACTAATTGAACAGTATTTGTTTCTATATGAAGAATATTTACACATACTGGACGTCTGTTATATTTAATGATAATATAAATTTCCCATAATTGCCCCTATTCGATTATTTCATATTTATTTCTACAGTGTAACAACAAAACCGTTAATTTGTCATTAATTTATCAGAAATAAAACCTTACAAAGCATTGTTTAATTTAACTTAAAACAGTTTAAAAGTAACATACCATGAATATTACGATTGGCAAATTATTAACCTTTAATTTGACGGTTAACCTTTAATTTGAAATCGTTTGATATCCAGCTTCTCCTAGGAGAGACCGACTGTTTCATTACAATACATTTAGCTAAGCAGTGAAATAATATTATTGTTACGCTGAAATACACTAATAAAAAACTTCAAGTCGCTGTGTAAAATTAATTTACTATATTAAAATTTTGTAACTTTTGCACATGGTGTTAACGAATACTAGACTTGCAATATAATTAAAGATATAATTTCAGTTTTCTGTTCACTTTTCAAATTTATTTGAGTTGTATTTTAAGAATGTGTATTTTCTAATTTTAATACAATGAATTAAGTGACTTAGTTTCATGTTTCACAGTTACTTCAATCAATAATTTTGTTTCTTGGTGACTAAATATGCAGTATTTTCGTTTACTGAAAAATTGGGTTTTGTGGACATTGTGATATTTTAATTCTAAATGATTCAATTGTTATTTTGGTTATTCAACAAACAAGTCGTAAGTAATTTTGAGTTTTGATTTGTAGTGTGAATTACATTTGTTAATGTAAATTAAATTAATACAAAATTGGTATTCTTAAATCCTTTTGTCTAAATTTTAATAACTGAACTTGGAACTACAATTTATATACTACACAGGAGATGTCCTTGATTATTAAGACCAAATGTATGATTATTGTGTTCATATTGTTACAGTAAATGGCATTTATAGACGTGTGAAAAAGTCTGTCATTGTTGACATAAATCCAACTATTATCAGGCGCGGATACAGGGGGCGAAGGGGGCACCCCCTCACCTATCGCCTCAATTTTAATGTTTTAATCAAAGAAATTTGTATACTTTTCTGCATAACAAATCACGAAAAAGTTGTAATAAGTTGTAATTTTTTAATAAGACTTGTAAGGCATTTTGAAAATTAAAATATACGTTCAAAAATTACTTCTTTATATGATAAAATAGATTTTGGCGTCTTTTCGTTATTTCCAAAAAGCTCCGGTACAGCAGTAAAAAGATAGAATTGCTGTTCACTAACTATTCTACTATATTTAAGGAGTAAATTACGGTGAAAGTATATCTAGAGTAAAGTCATTTGAAATTCAATTTTTATGTACAAAACAGTAATTTATAATTACATTGATTATTGCAAATCGATATCATAATTTATCTATTATTATATTATCGTACCGTTCAGGTAGTTTGGTTTGAATTTGCGCACTCGCATGTCAAAATTATAACATATGCTAATGCGCTTTCCTTCCAACGGCGTCAGCTTAGTCTTACAGTTCACATTTTACATTTGTTAAATTTAGACTGCCATGCTGAGTATATGTTAGAAAAAACAATCATAACATCAAATTATCATTATCACATTTGCATGTAAAATGTCTTAATAGTCTATATTTTTTTTAGAAGACGTATTCAATGAATGTTACGAAAACATCAAACTTATTAATAGGTTAAATATGTGTTGTCTAATGTATAAAAAGTGTCATGTACATTACGCAATGTGTATGTGAGAGAGAGAGAGAGAGAGAGAGAGAGAGAGAGAGAGAGAGAGAGAGAGAGAGAGAGAGAGAGAGAGAGTATTGCAACGATATTGTAAATACTTTTAAGTACTGGTAAACAGGAACGGGCATCAGGTGAGATATAACACATATCGACATTGAAACAAGGAATGACTACACCCACCAAGCGACATCTACACCCTACATCACACACACACACACACACACAAAACCGCTCCATAATAAATCTACGATTAAACTTTTGTATACTAGGTAACGGGAATCCTTAACATATATTTATGCTTGTAAAACGGTACACACAAGGACAGAATATTTACTTAAATGATATGAACTGGTAAAAATTAGCTGAAAAATTCTGTAACGATTAAAATGACTAATATCACTTGACAGTCTAACTTCAGTGTTTCAACCTTCCTCTCATGAAGTGTGTAACAGACACCAAAAAAATCTAAATAATAGCTTATTGGTTATGTCGTTGGGATAAAAAATGTATGTTTTCTTCCTTTTGTTAGTTTCCGTTCTGTTTTTCTGGACTTTTGGGTTCTGGTTTTGTACTTATGCTCATCACAGAACGAACAACACAACGTAGTCGTAACGTAGAGAAACCGACGCAATGTGCAGATCAATATCCAGCATGCGACTTTCCAGCATAATTTACAAATTATTAATGCCGCATTAATTGTTATCCAAGATATGTTTATTATTCTAATAAAGACAAATATTTATCAAAGTAGTCAATTACTTTGTATTTTTAGTAACTGAGCCCACCTTCTTTATATATGATGCATGCACACGTAAAGAGAACCAGACTAATAAGTACATTATATTCCTAAATAACAATTCTTGTATTGTTTCTATATTCACGCATATACCGTACAAGAAGGATTATATTTAAACATATTTAAACATATTTAAAGCGGTCCAGGTCACTGTATGATAATTATATATAATTTACCTTAATTTCCGTCCAGTGACGTCAAGCGTAATTTGTATTTGGTTACGCGTTTCAGGCCATGTGGCCCATCCTCAGACCATCACTCCAAGAGGGGCTCGTTAAAAAATAAAAAATCCACATAAAACAAACACATAATAAATAAATACAAAAATATATTAAAACATATAAAGGCGTTCTATTACACGAACACGGTGCACCGCGTTCTGAGTTCTCTGAGTTCAGGCATGCTACACAACAACATGCGCCCTCTGAAATCTCAATCAAAAGCTAGGAAGGAGAATCATATAATTAGTAAGGTATAATGTAAACATAAGGTAGTTAATTATGTACTTAGTGTGGAATTCACAAGTGTATGTGTCCAATTTTCCTTAAACTTGTATAAAGTTGTGTAGCACAATGTCTAGCTGATTTCAGAGTGCACACCATTATTAAAAAAAAATATCAAATAATCAGGTATATATACCTCAAAAATGTAAAAATGTTTTGTGCATACACCCATGTGTATACGAAGGACTAGATGCATAACACTATTTATATATGCTCATCGCTCAACGATCAAATATAGTCATTCAACATGTTTGAAACTGAACCAACGTTATTAAGTCTATTAGAATTATGAATATCTACATATACGAAAGAATTTTAACAGTGACTGTACATTGATAGAGAATTAAAATAAATACTAAATCCCAAAGTGGAAATTTCATCTTCTACAAAAGTTCAGTCATTTCTATTAACATGATGGAATACTTCTGAATTACAGTTCTAGTACATATTATGGCATATTGTATGTGATCTGCAGCTCTTTTCATAAACAAATTTATACGTTCCAATAAAAGGCAGACACAATATAAGTTCAACACAGATTATAGACAAAATGTATACTGGACATTACATGCTTTTCACAATTCAAACACAAGACATTTATATAAACAACACTGATAATACTGAGAGAAATTAAGGAACTCGGGCTAGATTTCAGGCTACACTAGGCACATGGGCACACAGGCCGAATCCTAACCCATTTTCTTAAGTTTTTTTTGTTTTTTTTGTGTAAAAAAAAGGTTTTGCACATAAGGTATTACTGTCACTACTAGCAGCATGAGAAGCTGACCTCACCATTTAAAAGATATACGAATTTGCAATAACTAAGGAAACCTGAGCATTCCAGGTATTCAGTAAAGTAAAAAAAAACACATCCAAAATTAAAGCAACTGTCTTTTTTTTTTGAGTTAAGAACTAGCCTGGCCCTCACTTGACCCGAAACTCAAGTAGTGCAAAAGCACCTCCTAGGAAAAATTTAATAATTTTCATTTTTCCATACCTGTCCGATTTTGCACTAGCACATGCTCAGTCTGAGTTCCTCAATCTACTTACACATTACATCTTGGTCTCACCACAGGTTCACAGTTGCCAGGCCATAGACCCCTTGGCACACCTTTTACTTAGCCTTCCATAATCAATTTTAAAAAACCCCGGCATTAAAAATGAAACAACAATACTTTTCCAGACGCTGACCTGCTCGCTGCATGTTCCAGAAAACAGCTCACTGCATGCACAGCTGACAACCAACTCCCCGAGTCAACAACAGGCTTCCCGTCTTCTCAACGACAACTCCTGCTCCACGC
The DNA here is from genome assembly GCA_034769895.1 of Magicicada septendecula. Lineage (NCBI taxonomy): Eukaryota > Metazoa > Arthropoda > Insecta > Hemiptera > Cicadidae > Magicicada > Magicicada septendecula. The sequence continues at coordinate 116,268,173 of CM068374.1, read as the reverse complement.
CGCGGGACAGAAAAGTCAAGTTGTCTAAAATCTCTCATAGATAGCGTGAGCGTCCAATATCACGCAACTACAACCCCACGGCCGAATGAAAGCATCTATAGCCAAGATTCGACTTAAACAAATTCGTATGTTGCCGTAACGAACTTCCGAGTTACGGCACACCCCCACAACAAAAGAAGTCCAACGGGTTGGACGACACTGGGACTGCCACCACTGGAGGAAAAGCGGGGACTAACTAAAAATAGATAAAAAGATAAAATCAGGCGGAACTTGAAAACGAAAGGACACCAGAAGGAAGGACAAACTGTGTGTGTGTGTGTGTGTGTGTGTGTGTAGCTGGGTGTGTGTAAGTGTAGAAGATACGGGGAGTGTGAGTGGTCGCGACCTAAAGCAAAGGAAAGAAGAAAGGAAAGGAGAGGAGCTAAAAAAATACCGATCAAACTTTAAAACCCCAATTAACCCCACCTAAAACAATAAAACACTAAAATTAAAACATTAAAACCCAATTCCTCCACAGAAGCTCCCCGAAAACCGAACCCAAGGACCCTAATTAATCCTAACTGAGGTAAACAATATCAATCCTGCCCTCAATGAAGCTCCACCTGAGCACACGCCTTCAAATGTGACACATGGGCCACCCTCACCTTCATCCCATCCTCCAGACCCACCAGACTGGCAGTAACAGGCGAGACAAACTCGGAAATCCGGAAGGGTCCCAACCATCTATAGCAAAGCTTGGCGGCGCGACCCTCCACCTTAGAGCTGAGCGGGTGGCTCCTACAATATACTAACTGGCCCACCTTTAAAGGGTTGGGGACTATCCCCGCGTCATCACGACGCCGCACACGCTCGTGCGACCGGAGCAGGGCTCTCCTCACCTCTTTCCACCTGTGAGAGACCCCCCGTTCAACGAATCCGGGAGAAGATCCTCCAATCTCCACAAATTGCTAAGGGGATGAGCCGGGGGAAACCAAACATGACCTCAAAAGGCACGGCTCTATGGCTTTCATGAAGAGAAGAATTAAAAGCCATTTGTAACCACTGAAGATTCTGGTCCCACGTGTTCTGCTGTTCCGCGTGGTAAGCGATGAGAGAGGATCTAAGGTTGCGATTGAATCGCTCAGCGTGGGAAGGTTGCGGGTGATAAGGGGAAGTGGTTACATGCCGAATGCCGTGCCTCAAACACATGTTCCGGAACTGCCTCGAGATGAATTGGGGGCCATTGTCTGAGACAATGATGGAGGGAAGCCCGAAATGCTGAAAGATGCTGGTCTGAAGGGCTATGATGGTAGTGGCAGCACTAGCCTGACGCAAAGGAAGTAGCCAGACATACTTAGAGAAGGCGTCCACACAAACAAGAAGGAACGAATTGCCGGCCTTGCTACGTGGGAAAGGACCCACGTAGTCGATAAAAACCTTCTCCATCGGTCTGCCAGCCACCTCAGAAGACAGCAACCCCAACTTGGTGTTCTGAGCGGGTTTGCTCAGACTACAGAGATGACAGCACTTCACCCGGGTGGCGATGTCCCGGTCCATGCCTTTCCACATGAAGTTCTTTCTGATCGCGGCGATGGTCTTTGAAACACCCAAATGGCCTCCTACCGGGGAATCGTGATAATACTGGAAGACCATGGGTACCAGCTTGCTCGGCAGCACTATCTTAGGAACCCGTCCTCTACGTTCCTTGCAGCAGAGGACGCCCTTGGACAGATGATAGGGAGCCTTCATCTCGCCTGATTTAATTTTATCGATAATCGGACCCAACACCTCATCATCAAGCTGATGAGGGATAACCTCAGTAAAGGCGAGGGGAAACTCCAAGAGTAAGGCGCAGGGTTCATTTATTGGCTCCTCACTGGGTAGATGATACATACGGGACAGCGCATCGGCAACAACATTTTGGGTCCCTCGTATATGCTGTGCCCTAAACTTAAAAGATGAAATTTTGACCACCCAGCGGCCAAGTTTACCCAGTTGACGGGGTGCGCCAGAAGCCAAGAGAGAGCCTGATTGTCGGTCTCCAATAGGAACTCAACATGTTCCAAATACCTCCTAAATTTGTCCAGGGCGAAGACTACCGCCAAACACTCCAACTCATACACCGAGGATTTCTTTTCAGTGTCGGTGAGGGTCCTAGATACAAAGGCAACTGGCTGCCGAGCACCATCCACCTCCTGCGAGAGCACGGCCCCGATCGCCACAGAGCTGGCGTCAGATTGCAAAACAAAGAGCTTCGTGAAGTCAGGCATCCGAAGCACGGGCGGCGACAGAATGGACTCCTTCAGGGCCTCAAAGGCACGCTGTTGCTCGTCGCCCCACACAAATTTGGCACCTTTCTTCCTTAAGGAATTTAGGGGAGCCGCAATCTCGGCAGCCCCTGGGATGAACCGCCGATAAAAATTTACCATGCCCACGAAGCGGGCCACCCCTTTAGCATCCCGAGGAGGAGGAAAATCCCGAATTGCCTGAGTCCTCTCTGGGTCTACCGTGACCCCTTTATGAGACACAATGTAACCGAGGAAAGAAATTTCCTCCTGGGCGAATTTCACCTTGTCGGGGTTTACCGTAAGCCCCGCGCGCCACAAGCGACACAACACCTCTCGGAGATGGTTCATGTGTTCCTCTAAGGTAGAGCTGTAAATGAGAAGATCATCAAGATAATTGAACACGTACTGGAATTTAACATCGTGGAACACAGAGTCTAGTAGACGTGTTAACGTCTGAGCACCCACCGCCAGTCCCATGGGGACTCTCTTATATTGGTACAGGTTCCACGGTACGCAAAAGGCGGTGTACGGCCGAGAATCCCTGTGTAAGGGAATCTGGTGGTAAGCCGAATTAAGGTCAAAAATGGTGAAATATCGGGCCTGCGAAAACCAGTCAAAGGCCGAATGCCGGTCCGGGAGGGGCACCGACTCAACTTCTATATTTTGGTTTAATTTCCGGTAATCAATAACCAGCCTATGCTTCCCTCCCGGTTTAGGCACCAAGAATGCTGGACTGGCATAGGCCGACGTGGAAGGTTCAATAACCCCCTGGTCCAACAATTCTTGCACCTTTTCACGCAAAATGGTCATTTTGGGCGGAGCGAATTTATACGGGTGCGAACGGACAACCGAGGAGTCGCAAAGACGGATAAGATTGTGAGTGAGTCCGAGGTTGGCAGTCAGCACCTCGGGGAACTCCTCACACAATTGACGGAAAGTGGTCTGTTGGGATTGGCTCAAATTATTAATGGACGCCGGGGGTTGAAGTTCTTCAAGACCTTCCCCCGCCTCATCCCGATATCCAAAAAAGGGAATGCGTACGGCACGGTTAAACTTAAAGAAACATACGTGCCCCTGGATATCGAGGACCAGACCACTTTTCACTATAAAGTCCGCACCCACAATACAATCAACGCTCAGATTCGGAGCAACAAGAAACTCCCACACCCACGAAAAATAATTTATTTTAAATTTAAAGGCCACCAATTTGGAGGTCGGCAAAACCTCCCTCGAGGCCGTCCAACACACCACCGACGAAAGAGCACTTGACCGAATTAAAGACTCCCGGACTAACTGCTGGTAAACCCGGGAGGAGATCAGACACTGTGCCGATCCGGAGTCCACCAGGGCCCTAATACGGCCCTTCCCAACCTCCAGCTCCAAATATGGACACACGGAGAGGCCAGGACGAATCGGCTTAGGATAGGGCTCCCCGGATGGGTGTCCTGTTTCAACAGCACAGAACGGCACCTGGGATGCGCTAACGCTACCACACGTGGGGAGGGACCGGCGTCCCCTCAATCCCCCCCACGCAGGCCGTTTTTTGAAGGACGGTCCTCCCACGAGACCTCCGACCTTTTGAGAGGGCAATTCCGGGCCAAGTGCCCCATCTTACCACAAGTATAACAACGGTATTCTTTCCTCTGAGTTGCCACCACGTTGCTCCCGGGTAGGCCGCTGCTGACCAGATGGGGAACAGGGGACAGGGAATTCGGAACTGCCGGAGCGAGCCTCATCGTTCATCTGGATGGTGCGGGCGAAGACACAAGCTCTGCTAAGATCTGCGAAGCTTCGCGGTCTCTCCAAGAACACCAACCTTGACCTTTCCTGAGAATTGAGGCCCTCCAATATGACCCGCACCAACTCAGCCTCCGACACGTCCACCCGCAGCACATGGGCAGCACTTTTGATAGAATTAATAAACACGTTTATCTTTTCCCCGTGCCCCTGAACTCTGTAAAATAATCTTTGCCGCATCTGGTCACGCAGCCTCCCGGGCATAAACAGTTCCAGAACATCCCTGTGGAACGCCTCAAAATCCCCGCCCAGACGGATTGTCTGGATCCTCTAGATGCCAGACCACACGATCCAGCAGAGGCGCCCGACAATACGGGTAGATCATATTTAGCAGCGAAACACCAGTCACCCCAGGGAAATCATAAATGCCGAAAATCCCTTCAAAGAATTTCACAAGCTGGTCAAGGTCCAGACCGTCGACCACTGGAAGCCGACGGAGGAGGTCATAAATGGGGTTCGGCAATGACTCATATTTGACGCTGGCAAGGGCGGTACCAAACCCTCGAGGGACTTCCCCATGATCACCCTGAAATCCCTGGGGGCGACTGCCCACCGAAATAGAAGGACGTTCCTCCACCAGAGCACTACAGGCTTCCCCCAGGAGATCCACCCGCTCAGTGGCCACGGTCTGGCGCGTGACCATCTCCTTAGGGTTACCAGGACTTTCTGGAGCCTCCCCAGGTAGGCCAATTTTTGACTGCAGGGCCGACGCAGTCCGCCTAATCTCCTCCTCCAGATAGTCCTGCAACAACAAATTACTGAGACGAGCGGACAAGTGGTGCATTCTTTGGGTCACCCGCTGCCAAACACGGGTGGAACTCCCCATATATTCCGAGTCCTCCATCAAGGGGGAGAACTCGGTCCACTTGTCCGCACACAAGGCCAGCTCCTCCCCCAAATCCTCAATTTCGACTCTCCGGGGGGGCGTCCCCCACCAGCAGCTCCCGCAGTTGTCTCCTCAAGGACGCTACATCCCTCTGGGGAACCCCACCCCGCAAGCGTATCTCGAACTGGAGCTCATCTTTAGTAAAATACTCGGGCACCAGACCGCGACCTTCACGCCGACCACTACTCTGCCCCGCCTCCGCTATAGTTTCACACAACAAGGACCTGAATACAACCAAGTGATAAAAATCAAGGTATCTCAGGGTCCCCAACCCGACACCGGACCAACAACCAAGACCAAGATCATGTGCTAGAAGACAAGAAAGACAATGACAAAACAAGAACACAAACAAACAAATAAACACTTAACAACACCCCAAAGATACAATCCGGAATCACCAAGTGTGCTCCCCCCCCTCAGGAGTCCCGGACCGGCAATCGCACCCAAAGACCAAGATTTACAACAATAGTGAACACATAATTACAACAATGGAGAACACACCACAACTGACAGTACATGTCCAACTAACATATTGAGGTCACCGCATTCATTTCCAAATTTCGGTTCAGAGGTGGCCAGGCCTACGTCCAAACCACGCTCTGCTACCATTTGTGAGCCGCTCATCACCCATGACAACACAACACAATTTTCAACTTTCCGAAATTTACACATTTTACAAGTTTGACTTCCTAAAAAAAAATATAAATAAAATCTACAACTTACCTGGATGACCGGCTCTCACTTGTTCACTTGAACCAGGAGAGGCCTCCTAGTGGAAGAATGGCCACATGCTGGGGGAACCATTAGGCAATTGGACTAATGAGGTGACCTCAATTTTCAAATTCCGCAAAGAACAAATTTATTGGTTGTCTAAAAATTTCTTTTTTTTTTTACAATGAGTGTTTTCATAGTATCCAGACTGTGAAAGTATTCTATTAGCAATATATAAAATAAGTACAATATTTAAAATATATTACATGGTATTCAAAAGAACCATGACATGCAACAAGCCTCGACAGTATATTTTTGACCTTCACCAAACAGAATTTCCATATTTGGAAATACATATATTAACATTAACAAATAAAAAGAATAAATCCAGTGGTTTTCGAAATCTAATACATTTAATAACAATAAGTCCTTTTTTTTCTTTTTCAGTCCCCCTCTGGTTGTACTATAAACAATTTTAATAATATAAACAATTTTATAAACCATTTAACGAACAATTTTACCCCACAACAATTGTTACAGCAACAACAATTTAAACAATTATCTTACACAACATGCGCCCTCTGAATTCTCAATCAAAAGCTAGGAAGGAGAATCATATAATTAGTAAGGTATAATGTAAACATAAGGTAGGTAATTATGTACTTAGTGTGGATTTCACAACTGTGTGTGTCCAATTTTCCTTAAACTTGTATAAACTTGTGTAGCACAATGTCTAGCTGATTTCAGAGTGCACACCATTATTAAAAAAAAAATATCAAATAATCAGGTATATATCTCTCAAAAATGTAAAAATGTTTTGTGCATACACCCATGTGTACACGAAGGACTAGATGCATAACACTATTTATATATGCTCATCGCTCAACGATCAAATATAGTCATTCAACATGTTTGAAACTGAACCAACGTTATTAAGTCTATTAGAATAATGAATATCTACATATACGAAAGAATTTTAACAGCGACTGTACATTGATAGAGAATTAAAATAAATACTAAATCCCAAAGTGGAAATTTCATCTTCTACAAAAGTTCAGTCATTTCTATTAACATGATGAATACTTCTGAATTACAGTTCTAGTACACATTATGGCATATTGTATGTGATCTGCAGCTCTTTTCATAAACAAATTTATACATTCCAATAAAAGGCAGACACAATATAAGTTCAACACAGATTATAGACAAAAAGTATACTGGACATTACATGCTTTTCACAATTCAAACACAAGACATTTATATAAACAACACTGAATAATACTGAGAGAAATTAAGGAACTCGGGCTAGCTTTCAGACTTCACCATAAGGTATTACTGTCACTACTAGCAGCATGAGAAGCTGACCACACCATTTAAAAGATATATGAATTTGCAATAACTAAGGAAACCTGAGCATTCCAGGTATTCAGTAAAGTAAAAAAAAAACACATCCAAAATTAAAGCAACTGTCTTTTTTTTTCAGTTAAGAACTAGCCTGGCCCTCACTTGACCCGAAACTCAAGTAGTGCAAAAGCACCTACTAGGAAAAATTTAATAATTTTCATTTTTGCATACCTGTCCGATTTTGCACTAGCACATGCTCAGTCTGAGTTCCTCAATCTACTTACACATTACATCTTGGTCTCACCACAGGTTCACAGTTGCCAGGCCACAGACCCCTTGGCACACCTTTTACTTAGCCTTCCATAATCAATTTAAAAAAACCCCGGCATTAAAAATGAAACAACAATACTTTTCCAGACGCTGACCTGGAAAACAGCTCGCTGCATGCACAGCTGACAACAAACTCCCCGAGTCAACAACAGGCTTCCCGTCTTCTCAACGACAACTCCTGCTCCACGTCGCGGGACAGAAAAGTCAAGTTGTCTAAAGTCTCTCATAGATAGCGTGAGCGTCCAATATCACGCAACTACAACCCCACGGTCAAATGAAAGCATCTATAGCCAAGATTCGACTTAAACAAATTCGTATGTTGCCGTAACGAACTTCCGAGTTACGGCACAAGGTATGCAAATGACTGATATGTAAAACTGTGTTTTATATATTAAGTTAAAACTAAACTTAAATTAGTCGAAGATTATGGTGTTTAAGGAGGGAGGTTGGGTCGATTTGCCGAGACGATAGAAGTAGTGAATATACGCACTTTCATGTCGCACAAACGTTAATATTGTTCTTAGTGGCAATGAAAAATGTGTTAAATAAAGTCTGGGAAACGCAGAAGAAGCAATTGAAAGACGCTTTTCAGGCAAATGTGTTACTAAATGGAAGGAGTCAAGGGTAGGAAGGAGAAAAACGCAGGTTCAAAATGGACTGAAGACACGAAGAAGATACATAGTAAAAATATGAAAGGATATTCAAGAAAAAGGAAAGAAGAAAGAACAAAGAATTGAAATTGGCATGTGGTCCTTAGATGGCTGATACAAAAAAATCTGGGTTAACTTCACAACAAAATTCAAGTTCCTCCAGAATAGACAGTCTTTGACGTGTGCAGAACGATTTTAGCGGAACGAGGCGAATGTACAGAATGATTCTAGTAAAAACCCATAATAATTCAAAGTTTTTCGATATCTAACATTAAAAAAATACTTGGAATTCTCGCGAGTGCCCCAAATATGCTATATTACTGGCGTTTATTCATTATGGCGGTTTTTGTAAGTGAAAAAGTGAATGGGGAAACTATCAGCTTATCTAACGGGAAGGATGAGGAAATAATCACAATCCAAATAGGTGTTACGCTGTTTGTGCGGTCAGTCAACCCACGTACAGTCAAACCAGAAACTAAAGGGTGCCAAATCGTGCTGATCGTGACTGTTTCTCCACATGGCAGAGTCCACTTACCGGACCACACACCGCCACTTCTACACTATAGGCCTATAACGGAGTTTGATTGCCAGTCTTTTCGTCGTTTAGACCTGAGGATGCTCATTGTAGAATTAGTGAAACGTTTCATATAAGACACTTTTGACGCAGTCCATACTGGAAGAAGACTTCAAAATATAATGGACACCGGCCGCGACAAAACATATAAGATAGAGGCTAGTTACTGGTGAGCAAAGGTGAAGCTCCTTGTTGGTTCATGGTTCAATAGTAAGCCTGTGTTTAGTCTTCCTTATTACAACTCTGTACGTGGATTATATATCGGAGCTGATACCTGTGCATGTAATATATTATTACTTAAAACTTGCCTGGGGTACAAAAAGTCTCTTTAGACAGGAACTTAGACGCTTAGAATAGGGGTGGCAACCAAAAATATGTTGGAACTATATAAAATGGAAAAAGATAATAGTTTGTTTTAAACAAAATATAACCATTTTCTTTACTTGTATCATTTGCACGATTAAAACTTATTGGATAAATTTATACTGGCAGCCATCTTTACCAATTATTTAGTTGTGGCGGGTACTCACAAACGCTGTATGCTAAAAACTGTCAACACTGTGTCTTAATGCGAAGCCATCCCACTGCTAATGGAACTTGAAGTTGGTTTGTTGAAATTTAATATCTTGTAGTAGAGGGAAAGTGAGTGTTCGAAAACACTTCCGGGTTCCGAACGAAAACACTACCGGGTTCCAGTTCATGACGTCATAGAGGCACTGGCAGCTGGTGTCCGAGCTGTCCATGTGACGTCACTGTTTTGTGTGTGTGTATGTATGCGTGTGTATGTGTGACTGAAACACTTCCGTGTTCCAGTTCATGACATCACACAGAGGCCCAAGTCGCTGGCGTCCGTATGGCTAAAACCTGTTTCAAGACGTCACGGAGGCCGTGGTTTCTGCATGTCCAAAATTTGGTAGCCGAAAACAATGTGTAGCGGATGGGGGTACCCGGAATTCGGCGGTTGCCCGGACGCGCAGAGGCGATGTCATCGGGTACCGTTACTCGAAATTTTGGGGGTATCGGGTACCGTTACCCGAAATGTTTAAATCAACGGATGGGGGTATCCGAAATTTGTGGGTACGCCCTAACCGGGTTCCAGTTCATGACATCACACAGAGGCAGCTGGTGTCCGAATGTTAAAACACTTCCGCGTTCTGGTTTATTTTGATGTAACAAAATAATCGTTCTCTCTCGAAATTTTTAATGTCAGAATTTTGGTACCCTAAATGATTAAAACAACGGATGGGGGTACCCGAAATTTGTGGGTACGCCCACGTGACGACGACGTAGAGGGCGTGATGTCTGAAATGTTTAAATCAACGGATGGGGGTACCCGAAATTTTTGGTGTCTGAAATTTAGTACCCGAAATGTTTAAATCAACGGATGGGGTTACCCGAAATTTTTGGTGTCCGAATTTTAACACCCGAAATGTTTAAATCAACGGATGGGAGGGGTACACCCTAAAACATGTTTTGTATGTCTAAACTCTGGGCGGCGGTGAGGGGGGGGCGGGGGTACCGTTACGCGAAATTGATCGGTTAAAATTTGGGGCAATAGGTACCTGACGGGTTCCGAAATTTGGTGATTAATGACATCCCGACGCGGTTCCTCCGGTAATCAAAACCGGATATTGTATTATTATAATGTTTATATTGTGTTAATATAAAACAGATGCATCGATTTCAATACTGTTTAGAAAACATATATTCTTATTATGCGTTACTAAAATTGTTAACTGAATAAATATATTTACTCCTGTGACGATTCGCCTGTAAACCAGTCAAACAGCATCTAAGCTGGTACAAGCGGTGTGTGTGTGTGAAACACTGCCACGTTCAGTTAATGTATTCAAAGAGGAACTGATAGCTGGCGTCCGTGTTTTATAAAGCTGTGTGTGTGTGTGTGTGTGTGTGTGTGTGTGTGTGTGTGTGTGTGTGTGTGTGTGTGTGTGTGTGTGGTTGACGTTGAGCTGCATCAGGCAACCTGTTGAAAGTTGCAGCGCTCTTTCTCTACTATAAAAACCGGTTTCTTTGCTGTTACATTCCATGTGAGAGACATACATCTCTACTGCTATTGCGCTTATTCAAGTATGATAGGAATAATTGTTTTGTATAAGGGGTATAATAATAAAAATAACATAGGTTATGGTTTATATATAAAAGTTTTAATAATATCGAAAGCTTTTACAATCAAATCATAAGCTATAAGTTTTTTCTCTCTCTACATAGACACGTTCTATATTCACAAGACAATTATAATTGAGCAAAACATACGCGCTCTCTCTATATACATAACTAAACAAAATAGACACTTTATCTATATAGGCTATATATATATATATATATATATATTTACATAATTATACAAAATAATCTTTTCTCTCTCTCGCTTTCTCTCTCTTTTGCAGCCTTGAAGGTTCTCTCTCTCTCTCTCTCTCTTTCTCTCTGTCTCTCTCTCTCTCCCTCTATATATGTACACACACACACACACACACACACAAACAGACACACACACACACACACACACACACACAATTAACAAAATAATAATTACATTTACTACAACCAAAACAAGCCTTATATGTCTAACAATAATAATAATTAATAAATTACAATATTACAATGTTGATGTGTAATATGTTAATAATAACATACTAAATGTAGACACACATCAAATGATAATTAATATGGTGTTAGCTACATGTGTAAAATGGTACACCAAAACCTTGAATTCAACTCTTTTTAGTATTTTAGATAATAACAGAAGTAACACGCTTATAAAGCGCACATCCAGTGGAATTATGCCTTAACCAATTACATTTTTTTCGTCAAAATAATTTTTTAAAACAATTGTTCTTCAGAGTGTAAATTCTCTCCACTCACAAGCACTCAGAATGTTACAGTGGTCACCATATGGTGGTGAACGACATACATCTCCCTCGCATTCGCACAAACACATAACATCGAAACAAGGTTTCTGTAACTATGAGAGAAATCTTTAAAAAAATTTAATTACACATAAAATTTAATTAACACTTTAATGATTGTTTATCTCAACTTTTTATGTTATAAACCACATACGTTTTTTAATAATTAAAAACAGAATATAATTTCCTACAATTAATAATACTTGATCAAATACAAAAGAATGTAGACACATCAAATGATAGTTAGTGTGGTATTAAAAAAAACATGTATTCTGAATTAAAGTCATTTTGATATCTTAGATAACAACAGACGCGACAACGGTTACGAAGCGGACATCCGCTAGAGTCATGCCTTGACCACTCATATTTTTTACCAGCGAGGTATACGCTGTACCAGTAAAATTATACATCATATAGTATATCTGATTAACCAGCTTTGTTTTAGCAATTAGCAAATCTTTTATTTGAAGATATTCAATATTATGGTTGTTACAATAACTAATTGATGTTTTGAAGAGTTTGAAAAACTCTTTACGAATAAATACTTTCATTTTGTAAATATTCTTTTCGTTTCGTATTGATATCCATCTACTCAGTGTCTTACGATTATTTCTAAAATTATAATCGAATTTAATCATGTCGCATTGACAATATAATCTATTATTACCATTTATTTCTCTGTTCAAAAGTTTTTCTACAATATTAGATCCAAGCAACACCTTGTTCTTTCTCTGAAAATGAACAGTTAACATTAAAAAACGACAAAAAAAATAGAGAAGTCTACTTCATCATTTAAAAACATTTTACTATTAATGTTATTATAATACTATTATTATTATAATAAATCAATCCTGTTCTCGTTTATTTGGTCTGGAAAAAAAGAGAAAAAAATTAATACATAACCACTTCTGTATAAGTAATTATTAGTGGTACTGAAATATCATACTCACATAATCAATATCCAACTGCACGCTCACTTTCTCGTTCGCCAGCGGAGTGTGTGAGGTTACGCATAGTGATAACACACAAGGCTTCACAGCTTTCAATTGCTCCTCTGTAAATACGTCACACCATCTTTTAGGTAGGTATACATAGAACAGTTTATCCTCCGGCTGAGGACAGGCTCCGGTATCTTCCAAATCTACCACAACTGACTCCCCGAATTTCGTTTTCACAAATTTCATGTGAATTATATGATACTTTACTCCTAAAGAAAGACTTGACAAGTCTCTTTTTGGTAAAAAATTTTCAACTGTCTTCGCGTTCGCAACGATTCCTTCCATGGCGAGTACTGATGACTGCACAGGGAAACACTGGCGTATTTATTCTGTTTCCCCCGACCACGTTCCTTCCTTCGAAAGCGTCATCTCCTTCGGTCACGACCGGACGACGACACCCTACCCCGCACCCCGCACCTCCGCCGCAACGGTAACGGCTATAATTTTGCTTCCTACCCCACCCCGCGTCGTCACGGGCCACCATCTGCTTTCGGTCACGACCGGACGATGACATCCTACCCCGCACCCCCACACCGCATCCAGAGCATCACCACCACCCAGCACCTCGCCTACATATTTTGTTCAATTACTTTGTCTGTCGCTCCGCAACGACCGGGTTTACCACCCCACCCCCACCCCGCACCCCACTCGAGTCCGTCGGTCACGGTCACCCCGCACCCCACCCTGCGTCGTCTCGGGCCACCATCTGCTTTCGGTCACGACCGGTCGTACAACCCAGCCCCCCGTACCCCGCACCCTACATCCCGCGCGAGGCGACTCAACGAGCGCGCTTCGGCCAAGGTCGCCGGCATCCTGTACCCCGCACCTCGCCTACCTCTCGGTCACGGACACCGGCTGCAACCTAGCTCCCTACCCCGCACCACCATCCCACACCTTTACCCCGCACCCCGCACCGCATCGGTCACGGACGTCGGCTTCCTACACCGCACTCCCCACCCCACCCCACCCACCGCAACGCGCGTCGTCGGTCACGACCGGACGACTACCTACCCCGCACCGCTGCTCCTCGCGAGGCCGATCGGTCAAGGGCGCGCGGCGACAGAGTCACCGGTTACCGGACTGTCTATATAGGGAACCGACGACGCGAAGCCGGCCTCACTCCTTTCACAATGACCGACAGCAGCAGCAGCAGCAGCAGCGGCAGCAACAGCGAACACCGTGCTATCAATGGTAATGTAATTACTATAAAATTTATGATACTTGACAATACACTAAACACACAAACAGTATTATTAAATTACAAACACACGGTTGTTGATAAGATGTGTAGCGAAGCCGTAGCATTAAATAATTATATAAAATGGTATTTAGCAGTTCGTGTATCTTTTAAAAAATTAATAAACACCGAAAATATTTATTGTAATGCGGTATTCAGATCGCGTACAGAACTTAAGTCACAGTATGACGATATCGATGAACAGTATTCGATAGCTAGCGAGAAAATAATGGAATCCGTTGACAAATTCACGCGTGACGGAAGCGGGTGGGTCGAAAACGGTGTCGAGTCGGTGGAATTAAATATTACAAAATACAACCCTCTTGTGGGGTCGAGCTTTCTACCTACACCATCGAAATTATCAAACAGTAAGAAAGGAATTATCAATATAAAAAATGTAGACGATGAAAAGTGTTTCTTGTGGTCTGTGCTCGCTGGTATACACCCGATCGCGTGTAACCCGCATCGCGTTAGCCATTACCTTCCGTACGAAGAAGAAATAAACATGAAGGACATTCCTTATCCCGTCGCACTCAATAAGATAAAACGGTTCGAAAAATTAAACGAAAACATATCCGTTAACGTTTTTGGCTATGAAGGCGAGGTATATCCTTTACGTATCACTGAACATCGCGGTAGAAAGTACCACGTAAACCTACTGCTACTGTCCGACGCGAACACTACTCACTACTGCCTCATACGGAACCTTTCGCGTATGCTTTCGTCGTTGACAAAACGAAAGGGCACTTCGTTTTATTGCAACTACTGTCTACACAGATTTGCGGACAATAAAGATACTAACGCGGCGCGAAAACGAGTTGAAGAACACGAACGCAACTGTTCTCAGCACGGAGTACAGAAAGTAAAACTTCCTGACGAGGACGAAAAGTGGATGTATTTTAAAAACTTTTCACTTTGTCACCGCGTACCTTATGCGGTATACGCTGACTTCGAATCGTTTATTGTTCCGACCACCGGTAAAAACGTGGCACATCATATACCAGCCAGTTTCTGCTATGTGATAGTTGACTGGATGGGAAACGCCGTCAAGGAACCTGTAATATACCGCGGTAAAGACGTGGTGGACACGTTCCTTCGTGTGCTTTTAGCCGACGTTCAACGACTCGATAGAAAGTTTAATAAACCGATCCAAATGACAGCGGCCGATGAACGGTCATTCCGAAACGCCACTCACTGTCATCTGTGCAAGCAGCCGTTAACGGACGACACGGTTCGAAATCATTGCCACATAACGGGTAACTATTTAGGCGCTGCTCACAATGCGTGTAATATAAATTACAAAATACCAACACACGTTCCGGTTTTTTCCATAATTTAAGTGGCTATGACTCGCATCATTTGATGCAAGGTTTCGGAAAGTACAAGGAAGATGAAATAACGTGTATCGCTACTACAAGCGAACGTTACATCTCCGTTACACTCGGTCAGCTCCGGTTTCTCGATTCTCTGCGGTTCATGAACGCGTCACTTGAAAAACTCGTCTCCAACTTATCCGCGGATAAATTTAAAATCCTTAATCAATTTTACACGCGTAATGTTGATTTACTGTTACGTAAAGGTGTGTACCCTTACGAATACGTTACGGACGATTCAAAATTTGACGAGAGGCAGTTACCGGACCGCGTACATTTTTACAACGGGTTGACAGAGTCGGATATAGACGAAGAAGATTATGCGCACGCTCGAACGGTTTGGTCGGCTTTCGACATGCAAACGTTCGGTGATTATCATGACCTTTATTTAAAAACGGATATACTACTGCTTGCTGATGTATTTGAAAACTTTCGAAACATGAGCCTGCAGTACTACGAACTCGATCCGTGTAACGTTTTTACCACCGCCGGTTTAGCGTGGAACGCGATGCTGAAAATGACAGGAGTCAGGTTAGAGTTACTCCGCGATATAGACGTACACCTGTACATCGAAAGAGGTATCCGTGGCGGCTTAGCAGCAATTTCTAATAGGTACGCCAAAGCCAACAACCCGTACATTCCCGATTATGACGCAAGCAAGCCGCACAACTATTTACTTTACCTCGATTGTACCAACCTGTACGGAACGGCTATGACACAGCCTTTACCACTGTCCGGTTTTCGATGGTTGGAACGTACAGTGATCGATACGTTGAACGTGCACGCGTTACGCGACGATGGTGACACCGGTTATATCCTGGAAGTCGATCTGGGGTATCCACATTACCTACACGACTTACACAGTGACTACCCTTTAGCACCTGAAAAGCGTACAATTACGGACAGTATGCTTTCACCGTACTGCTATCGCATGAAGCTGTTAAAAGACTTTGTGTGTAGTAACGGTAAGGTAGAGAAACTGATAACGTCCCTCGAGGACAAGACAAAATACATTGTTCATTACAGAACACTGAAACTCTACCTCGAACTAGGAATGGAGTTGAAAGCGATTCACCGTGTGTTAGCATTCACACAGTGCGTATGGTTGAAACCTTTCATCGATTTTAATACGGAGCGACGAAAGGAAGCCAGAAACACCTTTGAAAAAGACTTTTTTAAGTTAATGAATAACGCACCGTACGGAAAATCGTTGGAAAACGTACGAAAGCGAATCGATTTCAAGTTAGTTCCAAACGAGAAGAAACTTCACAAACTAACCGCTAACCCCAGGCTACAACATTTCTTCATCTATAACGAGGACCTGGTAGGTCTCACGATGAAAAAAACATTCATTACACTGAACCGACCTTTGTACGTTGGGTTCAGTGTATTGGATATTAGTAAGCTGATTATGTATCGGTTCCATTACGGATTCACGATGAATACGTACGGGTCACGTGCACGTCTATGTATGACGGACACTGACTCTCTGTTGTACGACATTCGCACCGACGATGTGTACAAAGACATGGAGGAGCATCTCGAACTCTTTGACACGTCGGAGTACCCTAAGGCACATCCGTGCTATAGTGAAACAAACAAGAAAAAGTTGGGTACTTTTAAAGACGAAACAAATGGAATACCGATACTTGAATTTGTCGGGTTGCGCGCAAAATGTTATTCATTCGTTACGGCAAACGATAAAGAGAAAAAGGTAGCAAAAGGTGTGCCACGTTCCGCGATAGCTACACAGTTGAAACATCAACTTTATAAACAATGTGTAAAGACCACTTCTCAAACTTATACTACGGCGCAGACTATCCAAAGCGAAAAACATAACATATACACAAGAAAGCTTACAAAATTATCGCTGTCACCATACGATGACAAACGATATGTCTTGGATGACGGTGAAACAACACTGGCGTACGGTCATTATAAACTCTGTCAACCCAGACGCGAGATAATTCAGCAAGCGAGAAAATCCGTTATAAATTATGCGTTCGATATACGTTGATATAAGACTCGCTTGCAGGAGCAACACACTGTCAGTAACGACGATGAAGTCGGTGAGGTTCAGTGAAAACGTAACGGTATATCTCGTACCAAAATTTTGCGATTCGCGTTTCGGGTGGCGATATGGAAAACGTACGCAAAACTATTGCAAAAGAATTGCACAGACCGGTGAGAAGGAACTTTCCCAGACGTGCGGTGGAGGTGAAGGGGTTACACGATCTCTACCAAGCGGATTTGGTGGAAATGATACCGCATGCCAAGTTGAACAAGGGGTACAAATATCTAATGACGGTAATAAACGCATTTAGCAAGTATGCATATGCGATTCCCTTAAAAACTAAATCGGGTGTTGAAGTAGCACATGCTCTCGAACCAATAATTGTAAAAAATAAAATGAAATACCTGCAAACGGATAAGGGGAAAGAGTACTTTAACACTACCGTACAAGCTTTACTAAAGAGATTCAACGTCAAACACTATTCAACGTATAGCGAGAAGAAAGCGTCCATCGTAGAGCGATTTAATCGTACGTTGAAAACGAACATGTACCGCGCGTTCAGCGAGCAAGGCCATTATCGGTGGTTGTCGCTTTTGCCTAAACTGGTGATGGAATACAACGACAGAGTGCATAGAACTATAGAGATGAAGCCGCGACAAGTCGACAAGAGCAACGAGCAAATTGTGTTGGAACGAATAAGAAAAAATACCGTACCGCGGAAAGTGAGCAAGAAACATAAGTTTAAAATAGGCGATCGAGTGCGTATCAGTAAATACAAAATCACATTCGCTAAAGGTTATACACCAAACTGGACGAACGAGATATATACAGTGCACAGAGTTCACCCAACCGTACCGGTTACGTACTTGTTGAAAGATCATACGGGTGACGTTGTGGAAGGTGGGTTTTATGAACAAGAATTGAGTAAAACCAGCGTTGGTGATGTGTATCTCGTTGAGAAAATATTACAACGTAAAGGTGATCGCGTGCGAGTGCGCTGGCTCGGCTTTGACGGTAAACACGATTCGTGGATACATAAAAGAGATCTGATATAATAGCATTACCACAGTATTTAACCGAACGTAAACGAGTTAAGATGAAGATTGAACAACAATCGTTAAAGTTGAATGTTAAGAACGTAGACTCTGCTAAGTACAACGGTGAAGTTGCATATAATAAACACAGTCCACTGTTTCCAAACACAGTTCGATGTATCGTGTGCGGCGGGTCATGTAGCGGGAAGTCAAACGTTGCCTTTAACATGTTATTCGATTCAAACGGACTGCGATTTCAGAACCTGTACGTGTTCTCCAAATCATTATTTCAACCAAAATATCGTATGTTGGAAGACGTTTTTAACGCTCTCGCTGACGAAGGAATGACGTACTTCACATACAGTGAAAACGATAAAGTACCACCTCCGCACGAAATTGTACCTAATTCAATCATGTTGTTCGATGATGTGGTATGTGAACGGCAGAATAACATACGAAAATATTTCGCTATGGGACGGCATAGCGGTGTGGACACTTTGTACCTTTGCCAAACGTATAGTCTGGTGCCAAAGCAACTGGTGCGTGATAATGCCAATTTCTTGGTTTTGTTCAGACAAGATGATCTCAATTTACGTCACGTTTACAACGATCACGTTAACACAGATATGAAATACGAAGAGTTCAAAGCGATGTGCGCCGAAGCGTGGAAGGATCGTTACGGATTCATAGTCATCAACAAGGACTCACCGATAAACGCAGGTAGATACAGAGTGGGTTTCGATCGTTTTATACATAAATAGAATAGTTTGTGCAAGAAAGTCATCAGTGTCAAGATGGATGACAAGCAATTGACACATGAAGTCGATGCAATTAGCGATAACATAAGACAAAAGTATCGCGCGTTGAAACATGACATCAGAGAGAGCGATGAAGCGTTAACGAGAAAGTACAAACTTCTTTTGGAACCGTTAACCCAGATTTCGGAAAAGTTGAATGACTCCAGTGATAAAATAAAACAAAAAATAAAAGTTGAAGATGAAGATACGAAGGCAGCTGTTGAGACGAAAACACCATCACAACCTCGTTTCCTCAGAACGGAAGTGTTGGCACAAACGCCTGATGTCGAAACACCGAACGTAACTCTTGAAGAGTTTTTAACAACACCCGAAGGTCGACACGAAGCACAAGAATACGTTGAACAATCTGTCGAAGGTCCGCTCGCCAGGAAATACTTACTGCTCGCGTTGTCTGATGATCGAGATAAGAAGATGGATCATACGTACGGTGTTCGTAACGTTGAAGACAAATGGATGGTAGGCAATTCGGTGTTGGAGATCAATCAAGACGATAGCTTCTACATAGCTGGAAAACGATACAGAGGCACACCGGGCCTCTACGAACTTATGTTTATGAAAGAACCCGACAAGAGCGTCTACGATGAAAACGATTTAGCAGCGTACAAGTCTATACTGTCGGACACTAACGCTTATAAACGTTATTATTTACCCGGTGCTAAAGTAAATACAAACAAAGGTTTAAAGTACAGAGAGATAATCGCTCGATTGTTTCCACCACGCAGCGGACGTGGTATCGATTACGTACACTGGAACGATCCCAACGAACTGGTTGAACGGTTAAGACTGCTGGTAAGTTCAAAACGCGTCGGTCACACCGGACACGACAACGAAATCATCTCAGTAGTAGAGGAATTACGTGAAGCCAACATTATCGTATAAATTTTATGAACGTCGGTGTAACAACTCATTGTTGTCAACACTGTCGACATGTGCGGATTAGATTTGACACCTGACTTTGAAGTCGAAAACGAGAGACTGAAAACCTTTACATCATGGCCTGTGCATTTCATCAGTCCGACCGCTATGGTTGCCGCAGGCTTTCATTACACAAATGAAATTGACAGGGTTCGATGTTCATTTTGCGGTATAGAAATCTTTCGTTGGAAAGAGGGTGACGATCCGATTGTGTTACACACGCGATGGTCACCACAGTGTCGTTACTTAAAACGGTTAGCACATCATTTGTAGCGTGCAGTTGTACAATGGTTGTGGACAAGTTCGGGAGACATCAAAGCGCCGTGAGCGTGCGACGAGAAACAAAAAGACAATTACGCGATACTGTAGGATTTAAGATTACGAATGATGGGCATATAGATGTTGAAAACAAAAAGATCCGCAATCTGAACGAACCGGATGCAGCAAAGGATGCTGTATCCCTGAGTTATATGCAAACACATTGTCTGCTACTCGATGATGAACGTAAAAGCGTGGACGTTAAAGGGTGTAGATTGAAAAATGTTGATACTCCTGTAGACGTTAAAGACGTAGTCAACAAATATTACGTTGATGACAACTGTATACAACACTCGAGTCAAGAGAGAGGTGAGGTCATCGATGCACGAGATCGATGGGTAATCAACGTTCGAAGTCCGGAACAAGCGACCGATGCGGTCAACAAAAACTACGTAGACTCGAATGTCATTAAAAAAGTATCGAATAGCTATTTGTTTGGACAGAGCTGGTTGTCGGGAGTGAGTTCACCGATTTTTGCAGATGACGCGGTTAACGTAAAATACATGTTGCAGAACACCGTTAGCTTGGGCGAAAATGTGTTTTCAAAGCAGCGGAAAAGAGAATAACAGACGTAGCGGATGGTTTTGCGGAGAGCGATGCTGTTAACTTACAACAATTAAATGACGTGAGACGATACGTAAAGAGCGAGATGTATAAAGTCGTTAAAACATTTCAGTATCAACTGGATTACTACTTATTGAAATTGTCTAAGCCACGTAGTTCAGAAGACGAGTGGACACTCGACACGAAGGAAATAAAAAGGTTAATAGATGAATACGATAAAAACACAGAAGAGAAAGACTGGAGATCGGTTTACGATGTACAACAACGTTAGGAGGAAAAAGGGGTGGGGCGTCGGAAACGTGCTTAAAAACGTTGTACCGTCCGTTGTTTCGTCAGTTATCAATCGAGCGGTGGACGCACTACCTGTCGAATTACATCTGCCGGGTTACAGATTCTGTGGACCGGGCACGAAACTCGAAGAAAGATTAGCGCGTGGTGATCGCGGAATCAACCAATTAGACGAAGCCTGTCGCGAACACGACATCGCTTACGCTCAATACAAAGACAACGAAAGTAGACGTATTGCAGATCGTAAACTCGCGGAAAAAGCGTGGGGACGGGTAAAGGCGTTGGATTCGGGTATCAGCGAACGAGCTTATGCGACAGCAGTTGCAGCGGCCATGAAAGCAAAATCAGCAATAGAAAGCGGCCGACGTCGTAAAAATAAAAAGAATGTGAGTAGTCGTGGTCGTGGTGCTGGTGGTGGGATGAAAAAGAGGAGGAAGAGAACTGTCCGAACCGTTAGGAAAAAGAAGAGAACTGCGTCCGGATTGTATCTACGTCCGTACCGAAAAAACTAATTCACATACCGCTCCGCCCGTTGTCCGAAGATGAATTACGTGTATACGCAAAAAAGCTAAACATACCGTATTTTAGAGGTGTTTACATGCGTAACGCATTACCGGATACAGCGCCGTGGAAGAACGAAAGCGTCATCGTAAATTTGGACGACGAGAGCGGACCGGGAACCCACTGGGTATGTTACAAGAAGCGTGGAAATCGAGTACACTATTTTGACGGGTTCGGTAATTTACGTCCACCTCTCGAGCTGATGCAATATTTTGGTGATACAGCCGACGTTCGTTACAACTATGAACGGAAGCAACCTCCTCACACGGTCATCTGCGGTCATTTATGTTTAGACTTTTTATCGTCTACTGATCAGTAAACTTCAGCATGTCGTCGCTAACGGTTACCGTGACGGGTACCGACGCTGCGAATCTCGTGTGTAACTTTTCCCCACCTCTCGAGTTATACGGTGAATGGTACGTTGGACTATTGGATTTTACATCGTATAATTCAATACCAAACGTTACTGAAGGAAAAAATAATGCATTTCCAGTAAAAATTTCCAAGGATCAGTGGTCCGTCATCAAGTTGCCTACCGGCACCTATGAAATCAGTGATATCGAAACGTATCTGCAGAAACAGTTAGGCGAGAGAACAATCAGTTTACGTCCAAACAACAACACATTAAAGTGTGAAATTTACTGTAAGCATGTCATCGACTTTTCGCATACACCGAATACCATTGCAAGTATGTTAGGATTCAAGGAGAATCAGCAGCTGGAAGCGTATAAAACACACGAGTCGAACGTACCCGTCGACATAATCAAAGTTAACACCGTTCACGTACGGAGTAATATCGTACAGGGTGCGTACAAGGACGGTCAGGAACAGCACACGTTGCATTCGTTTTATCCGACCGTGGCACCAGGTTTCAAAATAGTTGAAACACCGACAAACGTAATATACTTACCGGTAAACGTACAACGCGTTGACAACATCATATTGTCTCTCGTTGATCAGGACGGGGATTTAGTTGATTTTCGCGGTGAAGTTATCACGATACGACTGCATCTGAAAATATGGGATTGTATTTCGGACAAACGTCACCTGTAAAAAGGGAGTGTGTACGAAAGAAACATGGTAGTCGGTGTTCAACGTTGAAGCGATTGACATCAAGGAACAAGCGTTTCTTACTTTCACTTGGATTCAAATTATACGATTAAAATAATGTCGGGTGAAATTCTAGCTATCGAACGAGGAGCGGCTTTCGATAACAGAATCGTTGAGTTCGAATATCGTACGCACACACCGTATGCTTCCACCCGATACGGTAACAACGATGAAATACGTATACCCATCCAACAACAGGATGTTTTCACTTTACCGGCGGAGAGTTTTCTGTACATCGAAGGAACATTGACCAAGGTTAACGCTACCGACACAGCGTTGAACGTGAAATTAATCAACAATGCAATGGCTTTCTTGTTTGAGGAGATCCGTTACGAAGTGTGCGGTGTGGAAGTAGATCGTACGAAAAACGTTGGAATTACGAGCACTGTGAAATTGTTACTGAGCATGAAAGAAAGCATCTAATCAATGCAGGATGGGTGACGACAACCGACGAGTCGTTGACAGTACACGAGAGTACCGGTGATTTTACGTTTTGTCTTCCGTTAAAAATGCTACTCGGTTTCAACGAAGACTATACACGCATCATGCTGAACGTTAAGCAAGAATTGATTCTGTTGCGTACCTCTACCGATCAGAACGCAATGGTGCTAAAAGAATCAGGTGCAACTGCAAACGGTAATCTCGTAATAAACAAAGTACACTGGAAGATGCCCTATGTACGCGTGTCAAACAAGTACCGAATACCGCTATTGGAGCACATCGAGGAGGATCATGAACTGGTGATGCCGTTCCGCAGTTGGGAATTGCACGAGTATCCCGTTCTACCGACGACAAATCGACATTCGTGGACCTTGAAGACATCGTCACAGTTGGAAAAACCACGGTATGTGATACTAATATTTCAGACGGACAGAAAGAACAATATAGCGAAAAACGCGTCGGAATTTGATCACTGCAATTTATCGAATGTCAAGCTATTTCTGAACGATAAATACTATCCGTACGATAACCTGAACCAGGATATCGAAAAAAAACGTTACGCACTGTTCTACGACATGTATACACGTTTTCAAACATCATACTACGACCGTCGCAACAGAACGCCTCTTTTGACACCTAATGAATTTATAACGAAAGCACCGTTGTTTGTCATCGATTGTTCCAGACAAGAAGAACCAATCAAGTCGTCTGCCGTTGATGTGCGTTTAGAATTTGAATCCAGTAACAATTTTCCAGATAAAACCACCGCTTACGCTTTGATTATTCACGATAGGATAGTACAGTACACAGCGTTGTCGAATACTGTTCATCGTTTGTCATAAAAAACTTGTTCTCCCCTTTACCAGTTTATAAAGATAGGTATTAGCGATCTCTAGCTTGTAACAAGATCAGTCCGTCTCAACGATGGAAGGTGACTGTGGTAGCGGCGCCAGCAGCAGCGGCAGGCATTGTGAGTATAACGTTTACTTATCTCTTGCATATCCTATTAACTCTTACACTAAGTTCGTTACCGTCGGACTGTTTAACGAACTCAACTATGAACCGGGTGTTTTGTTTACAAACGGAAAAAAGAAACGCATATTACTTGACTTTTCTGAGTGGAATTACTTGTTGATCTTTCGTGAACAGCTACTATCCAGTATGTTATTGTACGAAGAAGGTGAAAACCGTGAAAAGAAGAAGAGTGTGATGATCAGTCGTAACTTTGGGAAAACGTTTGTTCGGATTAAAGGTAGTAAGACCGAAAAATTTGTTTTCACAGAACCCGAGTGGATCCGTTTTGGTTGTTTATTAACAGTACTAAAGAAATATCTTGTTCGCTTGTTTTATGATCAAGATCACTTCAAGTCGTACATTAATCAGGTAGTAGCCAAGGGGTGTTATGTACCACCATCCTTCTTTTTCCCCTCGTTTTTTCGATTGGAAAGCAGTCGTCATGACCAACAGCTAACATTTGATCGTCTTTACGATGAACTGGTATTGGAAGGAAAAGTAGAGGGGGAAATTGAAAAAATTAACGTATTCGATGCGAACAAGTGTCACTCGGAAAAATGAACTTGAATAGGACGGTTATTGCCGAGTTTGAAGCGTTTCGTGGTGACAAAAATGAATATGTAATCAAAGAGTTCGTTGCAGTTGATATAACAACCGGACGTTTTGTTATCGTGTTGTTCGCTCCACCATACGAACGTGCACGACTGCACCTGAAATTTCAAAAAATCAATGACTGGTTGGAAACACATTATCACAGAATTCGGTGGAACGATGGTAATGTACCGTACAAGAATATGGTACGCATCGTTGCAGACTTTTTTTCAGACAGTTCTGTTGTCTATACAAAAGGGTTTGAGAAGGCAAATTTCTTACGACAGATGTATCACCATGGTGAGGTGATTGACTTAAACGATATTCAAGCACCTGTAGTTCCTAGATCCTTTGTACCCACCATACAATGTCCTGTTCCTCATCGTCAACCCGTTACCACTCCCCCCTTACACTGTGCATTGCGCAAAGCTTTGTTTTATGCAGAATGGTTGCGGCAACGAAATAAAATATAGTCGGTTGTGAACATGTTTTCATCATAGTGTTAGTGTGAATGCTACGTGACAGAAATGTCCATAAACGTAGAATTAGGTACCGTAGTGTGTGCGTGAGTGTTAACCTTGACTACGTCACTGTCGCGGTAGAAATACTCATAAACGTAGTCCTGGTAGTTCGAGACGGGTCACTGGCACGGTAGATGTACCTGTAATCTCGTCAAGGACCAGTATGGGTGTGAAAATTACTCATTACGGTACAGCAAATGTGAATACGCATCATGTATGAACAACATATACACCCGATAAAAAAATAAAAAAATAAAAATAAAGTAAATAAATAAAAAATATATGTACTGCTTTTATACATTGACTTAGCATTGCATAGTGTATCTTATCATTATCTACGACTGTATTAGTCAATAGTACAGCGATAGATAACGTGGAGTAGGCCTGCTTTACGAATCTGTAAAGTTGGGGAAACCACGTTAAAAAAAGCGTAGCGGTCTCTCATTCGCCTCTGGCCGCTAGGAAGAGGATGAGAGGTAAAAAATAAAAGTATAAAAAATGTTTATTTATTTTTAATAATAAATAAACTTAAATATTGTGCTTTTATGGTTTTACACATAGGACAACAGTAGATATCACTCGTCCACCTCATAGTTGCAAGTAAGAGACGAGAAGTATAAGTACAAAAATAATTACAGTTAAACGACAACGGCCCCTTGGTGTAGTGGATGCATGCCGGTTTGGAGTACCGGAGGTCCCGGGTTCAAATCCCGGAGGGGCCATAATTTATTTTTTGCGGAAACCAACTGTCTCGCCTCGCAGTCGAGCACATGCGTCATGTCGGGTACCCCCATCCGTTGATTTAAACATTTCGGGTGTTAAATTTCGGACACCAAGAGATTTCAGGTACCCCCATCCGTTGTTTTAAACATTTCGGTTGTCAAATATTGAACAACAAAAATTTCGGGGTACCCCCATCCGTTGTTCTAAACATTTCGGGTGTAAAATTTCAGACATCACGTAGTCGTCGAACCAGCTAGCATATCCACCCAGCCTCCTGCTTCGTCATAACCAGTGTTTTATACATGCGTCATGTGGGCGTACCCACAAATTTCGGGTACCCCCATCCGTTGATTTAAACATTTCGGGTAACGGTACCCGATACCCCCAAAATTTCGAGTAACGGTACCCGATGACATCGCCTCTGCGCGTCCGGGCAACCGCCGAATTCCGGGTACCCCCATCCGCTACACATTATTTTCGGCTACCAAATTTTGAACATGCAGAAACCACGGCCTCCGTGACGTCTTGAAACAGGTTTTAGCCATGCGGACGCCAGCGACTTGAGCCTCTGTATGACGTCATGAACTGGAACACGGTAGTGTTTCAGTCACACATACACACACACACACACACACACAAAACAGTGACGTCACATGGACAGCTCGGACACCAGCTGCCAGTGCCTCTATGACGTCATGAACTGGAACCCGGTAGTGTTTTCGTTCGGAACCCGGAAGTGTTTTCGAACACTCACTTTCCCTCTACTTCTTGTAGTTAGAGTATATCGAAAAATTTTCATGACGAGGGGAACCGATTTTCGTATATTGTTTTCTGTTCAAGGATATCGCGTGTAAAAAGAATTCACGACACAAGGAATTTTAATGATCCAGACCTAGAGCAACACGCACTACTACAAAACAGTACCATTTTGTCACCGACGTATTGCTTATTGTATCTTCCTGGGATGTTCAAATAGTTCTATTAGTTGAGACGTATGGACTAATCTTTATCCATATCTGTGTAACAAAATATTAATTTCTGACGTCAAGAAAAATTAATGAAAAAAGAATTCAAAAACACCAAAGTACCTACTCTTCACTCATGCACCCTCAATGTGTCACAGACTATTTATTAGTTGTTAAATAAAAAAGATACAAACGTAGCTCGGACATATAGAATAGAGACGTTCCTAAACACTTAATTATACGCGGCCAGTGCGCTACAACTATTAACCCATTAGCGAGACCACAGGTCTGGTTAGGACAGTAAAGGGGAATAACCATTCTACCAATTACCATACCGTAGCGTTCTCTGTATTTCTATATCTATATCTGTATATCTATATTTCTATATCTGTACTCTTTGAAGTTTTTAAATAGATTTTTACTAATGTTGTTTGCAAAAATCCTATCATTTTGTATCTTTTCATTGTTCCTACAAATTATTTCTCATGTCGTTTCTGTGTAATCTTTTGTTATTCAAACATTCTCGTTAGTGGATCATTCCATCTTAGATTGCTTTAACTTGTATATTAATTAATCTTTATAATAATAAGAAACAACATTTCTTATTTTTATACTTTAACATTTTAACCCTTTACTTTTAACCCTTTTAATTATAACCTAATTATTTACAACCACTTTCGTAAAATTCGAGTTTCTACACAAACTAGTTTATGGTCTCAATAATCAGTAAACATTGGTTAAGAATTTTGAGCATTACAAGGAATAAAAAGATACAAAATTGAATGTGCATAAAATATCTTGCAAAATATGTAATGAAGGTGATTATTTTTTTCATAATCGGTTTTAAAATTAAAGTCCAGCTCTGTAGATAAAATTTTAGAAAAAGGAAAACATGTACTTTGAACATTAGAAAACCGAAGCGTGATCTTTTAAACGATTTGCATACTTCAGAAAGTAGATTTTCCACTCCATTTCGGAACAGAAACTATAATGAGCACCATGCAGCAGGCTCTATAATTTCGTCTGATATTATCATTTCCTCCACTGTCTTGAATTCAAGAAAATGTTTGAATGCAAAGGATTAACAATAGGTCTATTTATATTCAAGAAATAAACAATATTTTCTATGAGCTTGATTATATTCACCTCCCCTAGGAGTTCGTGCAATACTATGTAGGAGATTTAATCTGCACTTGGTGTACTTTGTCAATAATTGGTGATCAGCTTCAGATTCAGGAAATCAAAAAAGTCAGGTTAAGTGTCTGGTTTTCTTAACAAGTTTTTTGTTTACGCAGCTAATTCTTGATTCTGAATAATAAGAAAATACTTTCTTTGGTTATAAATCAATCTCACTAACTTTATTTTATTTTATTTCTAAATACGTTAATCATATCACTGGTAATACATTTTTATTCTTAGTAAAAAATTAATTTAGCCAGCTTAATTGATTACGACACTCTTTGACGTGTGCAAAACGATTTTGGCGTACGATGCGCATCTACGAGAATATACTAATAAAACGCGTAATAATTCAAAGTGTGTCGATGGTTATCATTAAAAAAAGTATTTAGAATTATCCTGAATGTCCTAGATGTACTATATTCCGTGGCGGTAGATTATTCATTATGGTGCGTTTTGTAAGTCAAAAAGGGAATGGGGAAACTGTCAGCTTATGTAACGGGAAGGATGAGGAAATAATCACAATCCAAATAGGTGTTACGCTGTATGCATTATTTGTGCGGTCGGTCAACACACGTACAGTCAAACCTGAAAATAAATTGTATCAAGTCGTGCTGAGAGTGACAGTATCTCTACAGGTCAGAGTCCACTTATCGGACAACCCACCGCCACTTTTATACTATATAACCGAGTTCGGTTGCCAGCATTTTCGTCATTTAGACCTGATGATATTCATTGTAGAATGAGTGAAACGTTTCATAGAAGACACGTTTGACGTGGTCCATACTAGAAGGAGACTTCGAAAACATAATGGACACTGGCCGCGGAAAAACACGATACAAATAGTCAGAAAAAACGAAGAAGCGTTCATACTTTGATACGTTTCATAAGTAAATACATTGCATTAGATTACAAATCCCTTTAAATTAAAAAACTAACCAAAAAAAATAGATAACTATTGTTGCCTGAACACTTTTATTTTTAAAAAAGGCCCTAAAATTAATAATGTTTTATATTCATTTGTATTTTTAGGCAGTTACGTTGCTCGCCATGGTTTCTCATTGACTGTACTGTAAGACCTCTGTGAAGGCTGTACCGTAGGCTGCTGCGTGCATCCTAACTGCTATAATAGTTCACTCTGTTCTTGTTCTTTAGGCAGAGACATCAAATAAGTTAGGGATAGAGAGCAAAATAAGTTACCACTTAACTTTCGATATTATAAAGACAGCAGAATTAAACTAAAAATTTGTTACAGGAAAACGATAATCTTAATTTTTGCATGAAAATACATACGGCAAATTCTCACTGTATGCAAGTTTTTCAGACCACGCAGAGGTGCAAGTGACACTAGTCGCATACAGCGGTTAAGCTTTCCAAGTGTGCACTGTGGTCAACAAACGAGCGGGGGACAGCAACGGTGGAATTTGTTATTAAAATTTCAAGTTGGTAAAATATTAATTTCGGAGTTACAAAAATTATGCGCCAGTTCGTTACTATGGCTACGGGTGTAAACAAACGCGGTCTTTGTAGCGGAAAATATTTCATTAATAAGCTAATATTTTAGCTGAGGTATTAAATTGCACAAAACTGACAGCTTTAATCCGCTGGCTGTAATTTATTTGTAGCGTAAATTAAAAATAACTCAGATTCAAAATTAAAAGCAGATTCAAGTGTAAACTTTCAAAAATAATAAGTTTCTTGTTGTGTTAGTTACCTTTGTCCATGTCTTTTAGTAAAACAAATTTTCACATATAAACAGGGTTGTCAGACTTCAGTGGTGTTACAGAAACACTTATCTCTTGAAAGCGTTTGCAGGACTTCTTTCAGAAAATCTTAGTAATGTAGACACTCATTATCAATATTTTTATTAACACAGACAGTTATATGTTTTATTTTCATATACACTTTGTAAAATATTCTACAGAGCTGGTGAGTTCGCAGTCCAAATATGAAGAAGTGCAATATATCCTCGCACTGTATTCTTTATTCTACATAGAAATATAGTCCACAGCTACTCTGCGGTATCTTAAAGACGCATAGTATAGATGAATAGTAAACTGTTTGTTCCGTCCATTCAAGTGGATGCAAATTACATATGACGATATCTATTATTGTACTTTGTGTACTTACTTTCAAAGTCCAAATTCATGCACAATGAAACATAATTTTCTAATATCTATCAACAATATTTCAATAAAATACTAAATGTTACAGCACTCTATGATATTATATTCAGTATTTTTATAAATATAGACTTTTGTATTGTTCCATTTGATTTTGTGTTTAGTATAAGCAAATAAGTCGTTTGTAAGATTTTCGAATACGTAATGAACATAGGATGTACGTTGGAAAAGTTTTGATATGCCTTACAAAGAATTTTTTATTTTAAAGGAATATTTTGTACTACAATTTTTTATCTCAGGGAGCTCTTTACTCATTCAGTAAATAGACTGAGTTAATAAATAAGTCGTCAAATAATTACAATAAAAGCATAAAACCGAATCCGAAATCGTATTTGAATACTCAGCTGTTAAATGGAATTATGAAAGATAAGAGAGTTGTTTAAAATCATATAGCTTCTTGAAAATGATACTCAATTACTATCCTTCATGATTAGAAGCACCCATACCTTTACAGTAAACTGTTTATTCCATCCATCCAAGTGGATGCCAATTACATAAGACGATATGTATTATTTGACTTTTTATGTAATTACTTTCAAAGCCACAATTTCATGCAAAATGAACACTAGTTTCAAATCACGTTCAACAATATTGCAATAAAATTCTAAATGTGCACGCTTTTACAGTAAACTCTTCTTTCCGTCCATCCAAGTGGATCTAAATTACATATGACATTGCAGGTACTTAACAGCTATAACATCTCCAGTATAACGAAAAGCATTTAACAGTCACCATGGCTTTCTTTCGCCATTTTACTAATACAACTAAAATAATGGAAAACCCAAACAATATTTTATGTGTTATTTTATTAAGTTACATATCAGATATAATTAAAAAATTATATTGTTACTTATTTGTAAGAACAATTTGAAAACCAACTTAAGAGCTTTAACAAATAAGTTAATTTAGCTTATGAAAAGCATTTAAAAACATGTGTGTCATTACTTATTATTCTTGCTTATTATCTTTATTACTTATTATAAATATTACCTATTCTTCAAATTAATATGATTTACAGTACTTCCTAACTCTATAACATATAAATCGTAGGTTACAGCTGACAGAGCTGACATGATATGTGTAGTACAAGAGTTTCTTCAAAAACTGTCTGAGGATATTAAACAATTAAGGAGAGACCACTACATATCTAAAATCTAAATTAAATTTTTCAAAGAAAAGAAAAAAACCTGAACAAGAAGAATGTATACTTTTTGCTGATTTTGCTGAAAACTTTATTTTTATCATCCAAGATGAAATTTAGAATTGTCACTTGGTATATAGGCTAGCAACAGAGCACCCAATTGTGTATTATTACAGAGAAAATGGAAAAGTACAACAAAAGAAGTCTATGTAACCTTAGTGACTACGTGAGTCATGACAAAGGCATATTTCCTTGCTTCCAAAAGTATTTGACAAAAGATACTAGAGAAAATTTGCCCAATGTAAAAAAAGGTTATACATTTAAACGATGGAGCAGCAAGTCGGTACAAAATAAATAGAATTTTGCCAATCTCTGCAACCAGAAAAAGGACTTTGGCTGGGATGCTGAATGGCACTTTTTTAAGAGCAGCGCACGGATGGTATGATGTGACTAAATATCAAGTAAATAAATAAATAAAGTAAGTAAATCAAGTACTTGTGATGGTGTAGGTGGTGTGACTAAATATCAAGTAGCCTTCAAAGACCACTTAGTGATCAAACCTTAACAATCTAAGAAATATTCTTATTTTGTAATAAGAATTTAAGAGTAATCAAATATAATATGTTGGTTACAGCAGAAGAAATATCCAACATGCTAAGGATATTAACAGTAGATTTGAATGCTGTCAGAGGATAACTAGAACTAGAAGTTTTCACAAATGCAGCCCCCTGACAGAACGCATATTGAGATGCTATTTCACTTCAAAGTCAGGTGAATTTGAAGACCAGCCTGTGTATAAAATTGTTCCTTTATCACTTACAGAAAAAGACTTGGTTGCTTGTAAGACTTGGTTCACTTTTACCATCCAACTGGTCCAAGAACATCATTCAAAAATCAACAGAAGACAAAATGTAGATCCCAGTTAATAGTGTTTTAAGGAAATTGACCTCATTGCAACTTAATAACAATAATTAATCGCACCCATGTAATCTCTAAAATTGTATGAGGAAATTTCAACTGTTAGTTGATCACCTACCTAAGCAATTTCTTCAAAAATTGGGGAAATTAACAAACATTAAGTTTATCAATGGTTTTCTTAAAAAAAATTACGTGTTAAAAAAATAAACGTGTCTGAATAGTGTATTGAGTTAATCAAAATAAAATTTGATGTATGTATTAAAGTGCCTAGAGTAGCGATTTCTCATTTATTATCTTCGAAAGTTATAGCATAGTAGATAGAACTACATGCTTGAAAACACTAAACTCATATTGGAAACAATAGATTTTGTTGTGAGACAATCTAATTTCTTTGTAGTCATTGTGAACGTTGTGATTAAAAATTTGATGTTTATTTAACACTTCAGCTTTATTTCTGTAAACATTCTTCTGCGGAAAAAAATAAGTGAATATAAATTATTACTTGGGATATCCAAGGAAATCATCTATTCAAACCAGAAAATTGTACGTAGCTTGTTAATTACCAAAGTAAGTAATTTTTATTTAAGTGGATCAATAAAGTTATTTACGCGTAATGTTTTGAGTTTATAAACGCATCTCTTCGCTGGTTCCCTAACGCCATTGTTCGATTCGCATAACTTATTTTAAATGTGCACATTTTTACAAATAGGGAAATTGAATTATTGGTATTTAATCCTGGCATAACAGGTTTCACCCCAACCCAAAAAACATAGTACACGAAAAAAAGGATTTCCTGTCTTTAATAAGTCAGGTCTCCGCTGGCTAAATACTTATTCAAAATACACCTGTAAACAAACATTACTGCGTGTCAGAACGACGCTTATTAGGCACATCAGTATTATTCATAAGAGACAATCCTGCTGAACATAAAAATGAAGTTTATACTGGCTTATTCAATGAATGTTTCGAAAACATAAAACTTATTTATAGATTAAATATGTGTTGGCTAGTGTATAAAATGTGCCATGTACATTACGCAATGTGTGTGTGAGTGAGAGAGAAGAGTATTGCAACGATATTGTAAGTACTTTTAAGTACTGGTAAGCAGGAACGTGCAGGTGAGATGTAACTCTTATCGACATTGGAACAAGGAATGACTACACCCACCAAGGGACATCTACACCTTCCATCACACACACACACACACACACACACACACACTTAATGATAAATCTACGAATAAACATTTGTATACCAAGTAATGGGAATCCTTAACATATTTTTATGCTTGTAAAACGGTACACACAAAGACAGAATATTTATTTAAATATTATGTACTGGTAAAAATTAGCTGAAAAATTCTGTAACGATTAAAGAGTCTAAAAGCACTCGACAGTCTAACTTCAGTGTTTCAACCTTCGTCTTCTGAAGGGTTTAACAGTCACAAAATCTAAATACAAGCTTATTGTTTATGTGGATGGGATAATATATGTATAACTTTGCTTGCGTTTGTTAGTTTTCGTTGTTTTTCTGGACTTTTGGGTTCTGGTTTTGTTCTTATGCTCATCACAGAACGAACAAAACAACACATTCCTAACGTAGAGAAACCGACACAATGTGCAGATTAATCTCCAGCATGCGACTTTCCAGCATAATTTACAAATTATTAAATGCCGCATTAATTGTTATCCAAGATATGTTTATTACTCTAATAAAGATAAATATTTATCGAAGTAGTCACTTACTTTGTGTTTTTAGTAACTGAGCCCAACTTCTTTATATATGATGCCTGCACACGTAAACAGCGTCAGACTAATAAGTACGTTATATTCCTGAAGAACAATCCATGTATTGTTTCTTTTATTCACGAATGTACCGTACAAGTTAGATTACATTTCTTTCCTGTCAAAAAAAAATAAACTTACCAAGTCGCTTGTGTTCAGTCTACTGCATCAAAGCCTATTTCTTGTGTCACTTTAAAAAATTCTGTTTTTTTCCATATCACTAAGGATTACATGCAGCTGCTTCCTGCTGTGCCCATTCTAGTTCTGAAAATGGTACACATGAAAGGGAAAGAAGGATTGCAGTTTTGCCCCATTTCAATCTGAGTGAAATACGGATTTCATTGTTTTCTCTTATTCTCGTGTTATTCGTTAATGATTTGCATGAATACATTAGGGTGACGATAATATCTCAGCAGTTGACTTACAGCAGTGATAAGACACGTGATAATATTGTTACTTGCGTCTAATCCAGAGGTATACAAATGACTTATATGTAAAACTGTTTTATATATTAAATTAAAAGTAAACTTAAATTAGTCGAAGATTATGGTGTTTAAGGAGGGAGAATGGGTCGTTTTGCCGAGACGATAGAAGTAGTGTATATACGCACTTCCGTGTCTCACAAACGTTAATATTGTTATTTAATGGCAATGAAATATGTGTTAAATAAAGACTGTGAAACACAGAAGAAGCAATTGAATGACGCTTTTCAGACAAAAGTGTTAATAAATGGAAGGAGTCAAGGGTAGGAAGGAGAAAAACGCAGGTTCGATGTGGACTGAAGACAGGAAAAAGATACATAGTGAAAAGATGAAAGGATATTCAAGAAAATGAAAGAAGAAGGAATAACGAATTGAAATTGGCATGTGGTCCTTAGATGGCCGATACAAAAAAATCTGGGTTAACTTCATAACAAAATTCAAG
The DNA here is from genome assembly GCA_034769895.1 of Magicicada septendecula. NCBI lineage: Eukaryota > Metazoa > Arthropoda > Insecta > Hemiptera > Cicadidae > Magicicada > Magicicada septendecula. The sequence goes on along the minus strand of CM068374.1, from coordinate 116,233,073 downwards.
TACCTCCAGCATAGACAGCCTTTGACGTGTGCAGAATGATTTTAGCGGAACGAGGCGCATGTACAGAATTATTCTAGTAAAAACACAAAATAATTCAAAGTTTTTCGATATCTAACATTAAAAAAATACTTGGAATTCTCGCGACTGCCCCCAAATATGCTATATTACTGGCGTTTTTTCATTATGGCGCTTTTTGTAAGTGAAAAAGGGAATGGGGAAACTGTCAGCTTATGTAATGGGAAGGATGAGGAAATAATCACAATCCAAATAGGTGTTACGCTGTTTGTGCGGTCAGTCAATCCACGTACAGTCAAACCAGAAACTAAAGGGTGCCAAATCGTGCTGATCGTGACTGTTTCTCCACATGGCAGAGTCCACTTACCGGACCACACACCGCCACTTCAACACTATAGACCTATAACGGAGTTCGATTGCCAGGCTTTTCGTCGTTTAGACCTGAGGATACTCATTGTAGAATTAGTGAAACGTTTCATATAAGACACTTTTGACGCAGTCCATACTGGAAGAAGACTTCAAAATATAATGGACACCGGCCGCGACAAAACATATAAGATAAAGGCTAGTTACTGGTGAGCAAAGGTGAAGCTCCTTGTTGGTTCATGGTTCAATTGTAAGCCTGTGTTTAGTCTTTCTTATTACAACTCTGTACGTAAATTATATATCGGAGCTGATACCTGTGCATGTAATTGTTTGATTATTTAAAACTTGCCTGGGGTACGAAAAGTCTCTTTAGACAGGTACTTAGACGCTTAGAATATATGTTATAATATATAAAGGCAACCAAAAATATGTTAGAACTCTATGAAAGGAAAAACGTAAATAGTTTGTTTTAAACAAAAGATAACCATTTTCTTTACTTGTATCATTTATACGATTGAAACTTATTACATTCATTGAGGAGCAAAAGCTGTGAGACTTAAAGTTTATGAATGTTTCAGTAACAGTCAGTTAGTATTGGCCGAATAACGACATACGTGAGGAATTATAGTCAGAAAGTTTACTAAAATGTTTATGCCTGTTCGTGAGATATGCATGTTTATGAAATTGATGAGTAAATACAATTCAGTCTGAACTGATGTACAAAATTTCTTTCTGTCAAAGTAATAAATTGTTACAATTTTTCTATGTGAAAACTTTTTTTAAATTTATTTCCATGAATAATTAAATTACATATAACATTAATTAAGTACCTCGATTACGTTGTGTGTTTACTGTAAGTTTTATTTACTGATTACTTCACTAATTATTAACGTGTTCATGACGTATACAATTCACTACTACTAGCAGCCATCTTTACCAATTATTTAGTTGTGGCGGGTACTGACAAACGCTCTATGCTAAAAACTGTCAACACTGTGTCTTAATGCGAACACACATTTAACCTTTTATTTATAACCTACTTATTTACATCCACTTTCGTAAAATTCGAGTTTTTACACAAACTAGTGTATGGTCTCAATAATCAGTAAAAATTGGTTAAGAGTTTTGAGCATTACAAAGAATAAAAAGATACGAAATTGAATGTGTATAAAATATCTTGCAAAATATGTAAAGAAGTTGATTATTTTTTCAGAATCGGGTTTTTAAATGAAAGTCCAGCTCTGTAGATAGATTTGGGAAAAAGGAAAACATGTACTTTCAAGATTAGAAAACCCAAGCGTGTTCATTTTTACACAAACTAGTGTATAGTCTCAATAATCAGTAAACATTGGTTAAGAATTTTGAGCATTACAAAGAATAAAAAGATACAAAATTGAATGTGCATAAAATATCTTTCAAAATATGTAATGAAGTTGATTATTTTTTCAGAATCGGGTTTTAAATAAAAGTCCAGCTCTGTAGATAAAATTTGGGAAAAAGGAAAACATGTACTTTCAAGATTGGAAAACCCAAGCGTGTTCTTTTTACGATTTGCATACCTCAGAAAATAGATTTTCCACTCCATTTCGGAACAGAAACTATAATGAGCACCATGCAGCAGGCTCTATAATTTCGTCTGATATTATCATTTCCTCCACTGTCTTGAATCCAAGAAAATCTTTGCATGCAAAGGATTAATAATAGGTCTAGAATTAACAACATTAATTAATTAATTCAAGAAATAAACAACAATATTTTCTATGAGCTTGATTATATTCACCTCCCCTAGCAGTTCGTGCAATACTATGTAGGAGATTTAATCTGCACTTGGTGTACTTTGTCAATAATTGGTGATCAGTTTCAGGTTCAGGATATCAAAAAAGTCAGGTTAAGTGTCTGGTTTTCTTAACACGTTTTTTGTTTACGCAGCTAATTCTTGATTCTGAATAATAATAAAATACTTTCTTTGGTTGTAAATCAATCTCACTAACTTTATTTTATTTTATTTCTAAATACGTTAATCATATCACTGGTAATACATTTTTATTCTTAGTAAAAAATTAATTTGGCCAGCTTAATTGATTACGACACTCTTTGACGTGTGCAAAACGATTTTGGCGTACGAGGCGCATCTACGAGAATATACTAGTAAAACGCGTAATAATTCAAAGTGTGTCGATGGTTATCATTAAAAAACTTATTTAGAATTATCCTGAATGTCCTAGATGTACTATTTTCCGTGGCGGTAATTTATTCATTATGGTGCGTTTTGTAAGTCAAAAAGGGAATGGGGAAACTGTCAGCTTATGTAACGAGAAGGATGAGGAAATAATCACAATCCAAATAGGTGTTACGCTGTATGCATTATTTATGCGGTCGGTCAACACACGTACAGTCAAACCTAAAAATAAACGGTACCAAGTCGTGCTGAGAGTGACAGTAGTATCTCTACAGGTCAGAGTCCACTTATCGGACAACACAGCGCCACTTTTATACTATATAACCGAGTTCGGTTTACAGCATTTTCGTCACTTAGCCTGATGATACTCATTGTAGAATGAGTGAAACGTTTCATATAAGACACTTTTAACGCAGTCCATACTAGAAGAAGACTTCAAAAACATAATGGACACTGGCCACGGAAGCCTACGTAAAAACACGATAGAAATAGACAGAAAAAACGAAGCGTTCGTACTTTGATACGTTTTATAAGTAAATACATTGAATTAGATTACAAATCCCTTTAAATTAAAGAATGAACCAAAAAAATTGATAATTATTGTTGCCTGAACACTCTTATCGCAATAAAAGCCACTAAAATTAATAAGCTTTTATTTTCATTTGTATTTTTGGGCAGTTATGTTGCTCGCCATGGTTTCTCATTGACTGTACTGTAAGACCTCTGTGAAGGCTGTACCGTAGGCTGCTGCGTGCATCTAACTGCTATAATAGTTCACTCTGTTCTTGTCCTTAAGGCAGAGAAATCAAATAAGTTTGGGATAGAGAGCAAAATAAGTTACCACTTAACTTTCGATATTATAAAGACAGCAGAATTAAACTAAACATACGTTACAGGAAAACGATAATCTTATCTTTTGCATGAAAATACATACGGCAAATTCTGTCGGTATGCAAGTTTTTCAGACCACGCAGAGGTGTAAGCGACTCTAGTCGCATACAGCGGTTAAGATTTCCAAGTGTGCACTGTGGTCAACAAACGAGCGGGGGACAGCAACGGTGGAATTTGTTATTAAAATTTCAAGTTGGTAAAATATTAATTTCGGAGTTGCAAAAATTTTGCGCTAGTTCGTTACTATGGCTACGGGTGTAAATAACCGCGGCCTTTGTAGCGGAAAATATTTCATTAATAAGCTAATATTTTTGTAGAGGTATAAATTGCACAAAACTGACATCTTTAATCCGCTGGCTGTAATTTGTTTGTAGCATAAATTAAAAATAACTCAAATTCAAAATTAAAAGCAGATTCAAGTGTAAACTTTCAAAAAAATAATCAGTCTCTTGTGTTAGTTACCCTTGTCCATGTCTTCTAGTAAAACAAATTTTCATATATAAACGGGGTTGTCAGACTTCAGTGGAGTTACAGAAACACTTGCCACTTAAAAGCGTTTGCAGGACTTCTTTAATAAAATCTTAGTAATGTAGACACTCACTATCAATATTTTTATTCACACAGGGAGATGTAAGTTTTATTTTCATATACACTTTGTAAAATATTCTACAGAGCTGGCGAGTTCGCAGTCCAAATATGAAGAAGTGCAATATATCCTCGCAGTGTATTTTTTTATTCTACATAGAAATATAGTCCACAGCTACTCTGTGGTATCTTAAAGACGCATAGTATATATGAATAGTTAACTGTTTGTTCCGTCCATTCAAGTCGATGCAAATTACATAGGACGATATCTATTATTGTACTTTGTGTACTTACTTTCAAAGCCCAATTTCATGCACAATGAAACATTAGTTTCTAGTACCATTCAACAGTATTTCAATAAAATTCTAAATGTTACAGCACCCTGTCATATATACAGTATTTTTATAAACATAGACTTTTGTATTGTTCCATTTGATTTTGTGTTTGGTATAAGCAAAGAAGTCGTTTGTAAGGTTTTCGAATACGTAGTGAACAAAGGATGTACGTTGGAAACGTTTTTGATTTGCCTCACAAAAATTTTTTATTTTAAAGAAATATTTTGTATTACAATTTTTTATCGCAGGGAGTTCTTTACTCATTCAGTAGATAGACTGAGTTAATAAATAAGTCGTCATAATAATTAGAATAAAAGCATAAAACCGATTCCGAAATCGTATTTGAATACTCAGCTGTTAAATGCAATTATGAAAGATAAGACAGTTGTTTAAAATCATATAGCTTCTTGAAAATGATACTCAATTACTATCCTCCATGATTAGAAGCACCGATATCTTTACAGTAAACTGTTTATTCCATCCATGCTAGTGGATGCCAATTACATAAGACGATTTGTATTATTGTCTTTTTATGTAATTACTTTCAAAGCCACAATTTTATGCAAAATGAACATTAGTTTCAAATCATGTTCAACAATATTACAATAAAATTCTAAATGTGCACGCTTTTACAGTAAACTCTTTTTTCCGTCTAGTCAAGTGGATCTAACCTACATATGACATTGCAGGTACTTAACAGCTATAACATCTCCAGTATAACGAAAAGCATGTAACAGTCACCATTCCTTTCTTTGGCCATTTTACTAATATAACTAAAATAATGGAAAACCAAAACAAAATTAAGATGATTTACAGTACTTCCTAATTATATAACATATAAATCGTAGGTTTCAGCTGACAGAGCTGACATGATACGTGTAGTTCAAGAGTTTCTTCAAAAATTGTCCGAGAATATTAAACAATTAAGGAGAGACCACTACATATCTAAAAATCTAAATTAAATTTTTCAAAGAAAAGATAAAAACCTGCAACAAGAAGAATGTTTACTTTTAGCTGATTTTGCTGAAAACTTTATTTTTATCATCCAAGATGAAATTTAGAATTTTCACTTGGTATACAGGCTAGCAACAGAGCACCCAATTTTGTATTATTACAGAGAAAATGGAAAAGTACAACAAAAGATTCTATGTATACTTAGTGACTACGTGAATTATGACAAAGGCATATTTCCTTGCTTCCAAAAGTATTTGACAAAAGATACTAGAGAAAATTTGCCCAATGTAAAAAAAGGTTATACATTTCACAGATGGAGCAGCAAGTCAGCAGTACAAAAATAAATAGAATTTTGCCAATCTCTGCAACCAGAAAAAGGACTTTGGCTTGTATGCTGAATGACACTTCTTATAGAGCAGCGCATGGATGGTATAAATACTTGTGATGGTATAGGAGGTGTGACTAAATATCAAGTAGCCTTCAAAGTCCACTTAGTGATCAGAGCGGATCCCAGTTAATAGTGTTTTAAGGAAGTTGACCTCACTGCAACTTAATAACAATAATTAATAGCACCCATGTAATCTCTCCAAAATTGTATGAGGAAATTTCAACTGTTAGTTGATCGCCTACCTAAGCAATTTTTTCAAAAATTGGGGAAATTAACAAACATTAAGTTTATCAATGGTTTTCTTAAAAAAATTACGTGTTAAAAAAATAAACTTGTCTGAAGAGTGTATTGAGTTAATCAAAATAAAATTTGATGTATGTATTAAAGTGTTTAGAGTAGCGATTTCTCATTTATTATCTTCAAAAGTTATAGCATAGTAGATAGAAGTTAATGCTTGAAAACACCAAACTCATATTGGAAACAACAGATTTTGTTGTGAGCTAACCTAATTTCTTCGTAGTCATTGTGAACATTGTGACTAAAAATTTGATGTTTATTTAACACTTCAGACTTATTTCTGTAAACATTCTTTTGTGGAACAAAATAAGTAAATATAGATTATTGCTTGGGATATCCAAGGAAATCATCTATTCAAACAAGAAAATTGTACGTAGCTTGTTAATTACCAAAGTAATTAATTTTTATTTAAGTAGATGAATAAAGTTATTTACGCGTAATTTTTTGGGTATATAAACGCGTCTCTTCGCTGGTTCCCTAACGCCATTGTTCGATTCGCATAACTTATTTTAAATGTGCACATTTTTACTAAAAGCGAAATTGAATTATTAGTATTTATTCCTGGCCTAACCGGAGTCACTCCAACCCAAAAAACATAGTACACAAAAAAAGGATTTCCTGACTTTAATAAGTCAGGTATCCGCTGGCTAAACACTCATTCAAAATACACCTGTAAACAAACGTTACTGATGTGTCAGAACGACGCTTATTAGGCACATCAGTATTATTCATAAGAGACAATCCTGCTGAACATAAAAATGAAGTTTATAATGGCTTATTCAATGAATGTTTCGAAAACATAACACTTATTAATAGGTTAAATATGTGTTGTCTAGTGTATAAAATGTGCCATGTACATTACGCAATGTGTGTGTGTGAGTGAGAGAGAGCGAGTATTGCAACGATATTGTAAGTACATTTAAGTACTGGTAAGCAGGAACGGGCAGGTGAGATGTGACACTTATCGACATTGAAACAAAGAATGACTACATCCACCAAGGGACATCTACACCTTCCATCACACAAACACACACACACACACACACACTTAATGATATATCTATGATTAAACATTTGTATACCAAGTAATGGGAATCCTTAACATATTTTTATGCTTGTAAAACGGTACATACAAAGATAGAATATTTATTTAAATGTTATGAACTGGTAAAAATTAGCTGAAAAATTCTGTATCGATTAAAGAGACTAAAGGCACTCGACAGTGTAACTTCAGTGTTTCAACCTTCGCCTTGTGAAGTGTGTAACAGTGACACAATCTAAATAATAGCTTATTGTTTATGTGGTTGTGATAATAATTGTATAACTTTGCTTGCGTTTGTTAGTTTTCGTTCAGTTTTCCTTGACTTTTGAGTCCTGGTTTTGTTCTTATGCTCATCGCAGAACGAACAAAAAAACACAGTCGTAACGTAGAGAAACCGACACAATGTGCAGATTAATCTCCAGCATGCGACTTTCCAGCATAATTTACAAATTATTAAATGCCGCATTAATTGTTATCCAAGATATGTTTATTACTCTAATAAAGATATATATTTATCGAAGTAGTCACTTACTTTGTATTTTTAGTAACTGAGCCCAACTTCTTTATATATGATGCCTGCACACGTAAACTGAGTCAGACTAATAAGTACATTATATTCCTGAAGAACAATTCCTGTATTGTTTCTTTTATTCACGAATGTACCGTACAAGTTAGATTATATTTCTTTCCTATCAAAAAAAAAAAACTTACCAAGTCGCTTGTGTTCAATCTACTGCATCAAAGCTTATTTCTTATGTCACTTTAAAAAATTCTGTTTTTCCATATCACTAAGGAATACATACAGCTGCTTCCTGCTGTGCCCATATCTAGTTCTGAAAATAGTACACATGAAAAGGAAAGAAGGATTGCAGTTTTGCCCCATTTCAATCTGAGTGAAATACAGATTTCATTGTTTTCTCTTATTCTCGTGTTATTCGTTAATGATTTGCATGAATACATTAGGGTGACGGTAATATTTCAGCGGTTGACTTACAACAGTGATAAGACAAGTGATAATATTGTTACTTGCGTCTAATCCAGAGGTATGCAAATGACTGATATGTAAAACTGTGTTTTATATATTAAATTAAAAATAAATTTAAATTAGTGGAAGATTATGGTGTTTAAGGAGGGAGAATGGGTCGTTTTGCCGACACGATACAAGTAGTGAATATATGCACTTCCGTGTCTCACAAACGTTACTATTGTTATTTAGTGGCAACGAAATATGTGTTAAATAAAGACTGTGAAACACAGAAGAGGCAATTGAATGACGCTTTTCAGGCAAAATTGTTAATAAATGGAAGGAGTAGGAAGGACAAAAACGCAGGTTCAAAGTGGACTGAAGACAGGAAGAAGATACATAGTGAAAAGATGAAAGGATATTCAAGAAAATGAAAGAATAAGGAATAATGAATTGAAATTGGCATGTGGTCCTTAGATGGCCGATACAAAAAAATCTGGGTTAACTTCATAACAAAATTCAAGTACCTCCAGAATAGACAGTCTTTGACGTGTGCAGAACGATTTTAGCGGAACGAGGCGCATGACAGAATTATTCTAGTAAAAACACATAATAATTCAAAGTTTTTCGATGTCTAACATTAAAAAAATACTTAGAATTCTCGCGACTGCCCCCAAATATGCTATATTCCTGGCGTTTATTCATTATGGCGCTTTTTGTAAGTGAAAAAGGGAATGGGGAAACTGTCAGCTTATGTAATGGGAAGGATGAGGAAATAATGACAATCCAAATAGGTGTTACGCTGTTTGTGCGGTCAGTCAATCCACGTACAGTCAAAACAGAAACTAAAGGGTGCCAAATCGTGCTGATCGTGACTGTTTCTCCACATGGCAGAGTCCACTTACCGGACCACACACCGCCACTTCTGCACCATAGTCCTAAAACGGAGTTCGACTGCCAGTCTTTTCGTCGCTTAGACCTGAGGATACTCATTGTAGAATTAGTGAAACTTTTCATATAAGACACTTTTGACGCAGTCCATACTGCAAGAAGGCTTCAAAATATAATGAACACCATCCGCGACAAAACATATAAGACAGAGGCTAGTTACTGGTGAGTAAAGGTGAAGCTCCTTGTTGCTTCATGGTTCAATTGTAAGCCTGTGTTTAGTCTTTCTTATTACAAGTCTGTACGTGGATTATATATCGGAGCTGATAACTGTGCATGTAATAATTTGATTATTTAAATCTTGCCTGGGGTACAAAAAGTCTCTTTAGACAGGTACTTAGACGCTTAGAATAGGGGTGGCAACGAACAAATTGTTAGAACTATATGAAAGGAAAAAAGAAAATTGTTTGTTTTAAACAAAAGATAACCATTTTCTTTACTTGTATCATTTATACGATTAAAACTTATTACATTCATTGAGGAGCAAAAGCTGTGAGACTTAAAGTTTATGAATGTTTCAGTAACAGTCAGTTAGTATTGGCCGAATAACGACATACGTGAGGAATTATAGTCAGAAAGTTTACTAAAATGTTTATGCCTGTTCGTGAGTTATGCATGTTTATGAAATTGATAAGTAAATACAATTCAGTATGAACTGATGTACAAAATTTCTTTCTTCCAAAGTAATATATGTTACAATTTTCCAATGTGAAAATCTTGTTAAAATTTATTTCCATGAATAATTAAATAACATATTACAATAATTAAGTACATCGATTACGTTGTGTGCTTACTGTAAGTTTTAATTATTGATTACTTCACTAAGTATTAAAGTGTTCATGACGTATACAATTCACTACTACTAGCAGCCATCTTTACCTGTTTATGAAATTGATAATTAAATACAATTCAGTCTGAACTGATGTACAAAATTTCTTTCTTTCAAAGTAATAAATTGTTACAATTTCTCTATGTGAAAACTATTTTTTTTGATTTATTTCCATGAATAATTACTTTACATATTACATTAATTAAGTACCTCGATTACGTTGTGTGTTTACTGTAAGTTTTATTTACTGATTACTTCACTAATTATTAAAGTGTTCATGACGTATACAATTCACTACTACTAGCAGCCATCTTTACCAATTATTTAGTTGTGGCGGGTACTCACAAACGCTGTATGCTAAAAACTGTCAACACTGTCTTAATGCGAACCTTTCCGACTGCTAATGGAACTTGAATTTGGTTTGTTGAAATTTAATATCTTGTAGTTAGAGTATATCGAAAAATTTGCATGATGAGGGGATCCGATTTTCGTATATTGTTTTATGTTCAAGGTTATAACGTGTAAAAAGAATTCACAACACAAGGAATTTGAATGATCCAGGTCTAGAGCAACACGCACTACTACAAAACAGTACCATTTTGTCACCGACGTATTGCTCTTATTGTAATTCCCTGAGATGTTCAAATAGTTCTATTAGTTGAGACGAATGGACTAATCTTTATCTATATCAGTGTAATAAAATATTAATTTCTGAAATCAAGAAAATTAATGAAAAGAGAAGTCAAAAACACCAAAGTACCTAATCTTTACTCATGCGCCCTCAATGCGTCTACGTCAATTTATTATTTGTTAAATAGAAAAGATAAAAAAAGTAGCTCGGACATATAGAAGAGAAACGTCCTAATCACCTAATTATACTAGGCCAGTGCGCTACAACTATTATAACACATTAGCGAAACCACAGGCCTCGTTAGGACAGTAAAGGGGAAAAACCATTCTACCAATTACCATGCAGTAGTGTTCTCTGTATTTCTATATCTGTATATCTATATTTCTATATCTGTACTCTTTAAGTTTTTAAATAGATTGTTACTAATGTTGTTTGCAAAAATCCCATCATTTTGTATCTTTTCATTGTTCCTACAAATTATTTCTCCTTTCGTTTCTGTGTAATATGTTGTTATTCAGACATTCTCCTTAGTGGATCATTCTATCTTAGATTGCTTTAACTTGTATATTAATTATACTTTTTAGTAATAAGAAAAAACATTTCTTATTTTTATACTTTAACCTTTAACCATTTACATTTAACCTTTTATTTATAACTTACTTATTTACATCCACTTTCGTAAAATTCGAGTTTTCACACAAACTAGTGTATGGTCTCAACAATCAGTAAACATTGGTTAAGAATTTTGAGCATTACACAGAATAAAAAGACACAAAATTGAATGTGCATAAAATAGCTTGCAAAATATGTAATGAAGTTGATTATTTTTTCAGAATCGGGTTTTAAAATGAAAGTCCAGCTCTGTAGATAAAATTTGGAAAAAAGGAAAACATGTACTTTCAAGATTAGAAAACCCAAGCGTGTTCATTTTACGATTTGCATACCTCAGAAAGAAGATTTTCCACTCCATTTCGGAACAGAAACTATAATGAGCACCATGCAGCAGGCTCTATAATTTCGTCTGATATTATCATTTCCTCCACTGTCTTGAACACAAAAAAATCTTTGAATGCAAAGGATTAATAATAGGTCTAGGTATATTCAAGAAATAAACAACAATATTTTCTATGAGCTTGATTATATTCACCTCCCCTAGCAGTTCGTGCAATACTATGTAGGAGATTTAATCTGCACTTGGTGTACTTTGTCAATAATTGGTGATCAGTTTCCGGATCAGGTAATCAAAAGTCAGGTTAAGTGTCTGGTTTTCTTAACAAGCTTTTTGTTTACGCAGCTAATTCTTGATTCTGAATAATAAGAAAGTAATTTCTTTGGTTACAGATCAATCTCACTAACTTTATTTTATTTTATTTCTAAATACGTTAATCATATCTCTGGTAATACATTTGTATTCTTAGTAAAAATTATAATTTTCCCAGCTTAATTGATTACGACATTCTTTGACGTGTGCAAAACGATTTTGGCGTACGAGGCGCATCTACGAGAATATACTAGTAAAACGAGTAATAATTCAAAGTGTGTCGATGGTTATCATTATAAAACGTATTTAGAATTATCCTGAATCTCCTAGATATACTATATTCCGTGGCGGTAATTTATTCATTATGGTGCGTTTTGTAAGTCAAAAAGGGAATGGGGAAACTATCAGCTTATGTAACGAGAAGGATGAGGAAATAATCACAATCCAAATAGGTGTTACGCTGTATGCATTATTTATGCGGTCGGTCAATACACGTACATCAAACCTAAAAATAAAGGGTACCAAGTCGTGCTGAGAGTGACAGTATCTCTACAGGTCAGAGTCCACTTATCGGACAACCCACCGCCACTTTTATACTATATGACTGAGTTCGGTTCCCAGCATTTTCGTCACTTAGCCTGATGATACTCATTGTAGAATGAGTGAAACGTTTCATATAAGACACTTTTAACGCGGTCCATACTAGAAGAAGACTTCAAAAACATAATGGACACTGGCCACGGAAGCCTACGTAAAAACACGATAGAAATAGTCAGAAAAAAACGAAGCGTTCGTACTTTGAAAAGTTTTATACGTAAATACATTGAATCACATTACAAATGAAGATGGTCTTGTTCACTTTTACCATCCAACTGGCCCAAGAACATCAATCAAATGATCAACAGAAGACAAAATGTGGATCCCAGTTAATAGTGTTTTAAGGAAGTTGACCTCATTGCAACTTAATAACAATAATTAATCGCACCCATATAATCTCTCCAAAATTGTATGAGGAAATTTCAACTGTTAGTTGATCACCTACATAAGCAATTTTTTCAAAAATTGGGGAAATTAACAAACATGAAGTTTATCAATGGTTTTCTTAAAAAAAATTACGTGTTAAAAAATAAACTTGTCTGAAGAGTGTATTGAGTTAATCAAAATAAAATTTGATGTATGTATTAAAGTGTTTAGAGTAGCGATTTCTCATTTATTATCTTCGAAAGTTATAGCATAGTAGATAGAACTACATGCTTGAAAACACCAAACTCATATTGGAAACAACGGATTTAGTTGTGAGATAATCTAATTTCATCGTAGTCATTGTGAACATTGTGACTAAAAATTTGATGTTTATTTAACACTTCAGCTTTATTTCTGTAAATATTCTTTGGTGGAAAAAATTAAGTGAATATAGATTATTGCTTGGGATATCCAAGGAAATCACCTATTCAAACAAGAAAATTGTACGTAGCTTGTTAATTACCGAAATAATTAATTTTTATTTAAGTAGATCAATAAAGATATTTACACGTAATGTTTTGGGTTTATAAACGCGTCTCTTCGCTGGTTTCCTAACGCCATTTTTCTATTCGCATAACTTATTTTAAATGTGCACATTTTTACTAAAAGGGAAATTGAATTATTAGTATTTATTCCTGGCCTAACCGGAGACACACCGACCCAAAAAACATAGTACACAAAAAAAGGATTTCCTGTCTTTAATAAGTCAGGTCTCCGCTGGCTAAACACTCATTCAAAATACACCTGCAAACAAACATTACTGCGTGACAGAACGACGCTTGTTCGGCACATGAGTATTATTCATAAGAGACAATCCTACTGAACATAAAAATGAAGTTTATACTTACTTATTCAATGAATGTTTCGAAAACATAAAACTTATTACTAGATTAAATGTGTGTTGTCTAGTGTATAAAATGTCCCATGTACATTACGCAATGTGTGTGTGTGAGTGAGAGAGAGAGAGAGAGTATTGCAACGATATTGTAAGTACTTTTAAGTACTGGTAAGCAGGAACGGGCAGGTGAGATGTAACACTTATCGACATTGAAACAAGGAATGACTACACCCACCAAGGGACATCTACACCCTCCATCACACACACACACATATACTTAATGATATATCTACGAATAAACATTTGTATACCAAGTAATGGGAATCCTTAACATATTTTTATGATTGTAAAACGGTACACACAAAGATAGAATATTTATTTAAATGTTATGAACTGGTAAAAATTAGCTGAAAAATTCTGTAACGATTAAAGAGACTAAAGGCACTCGACAGTCTAACTTCAGTGTTTCAACCTTCGCCTTGTGAAGTGTGTAACAGTCACACAATCTAAATAATAGCTTATTGTTTATGTGGTTGTGATAATAATTGTACAACTTTGCTTGCGTTTGTTAGTTTTCGTTCAGTTTTCCTTGACTTTTGAGTTCTGGTTTTGTTCTTATGCTCATCACAGAACGAACAAAACAACACAGTCGAAACGTAGAGAAACCGACACAATGTGCAGATTAATCTCCAGCATGCGACTTTCCAGCATAATTTACAAATTATTAAATGCCGCATTAATTGTTATCCAAGATATGTTTATTACTCTAATAAAGATAAATATTTATCGAAGTAGTCACTTACTTTATATTTTTAGTAACTGAGCCCAACTTCTTTATATATGATGCCTGCACACGTAAACAGCGTCAGACTAATAAGTACATTATATTCCTGAAGAACAATTCCTGTATTGTTTCTTTTATTCACGAATGTACCGTACAAGATAGATTACATTTCTTTCCTATCAAAAAAAAAATAAATAAACTTACCAAGTCGCTTGTGTTCAATCTAATGCATCAAAGCCTATTTCTTATGTCACTTTAAAAAATTCTGTTTTTTCCATATCACTAAGGATTACATACAGCTGCTTCCTGCTGTGCCCATATCTAGTTCTGAAAATGGTACACATGAAAAGGAAAAAAAGATTGCAGTTTTGCCCCATTTCAATCTGAGTGAAATACGGATTTCATTGTTTTCTCTTATTCTCGTGTTAATCCTTAATGATTTGCATGAATACATTAGGGTGACGGTAATATTTCAGCGGTTTACTTACAACAGTGATAAGACAAGTAATAATACTGTCACTTGCGTCTAATATACGCGTCTAATATATAACGGTGTTTTATATATTAAATTAAAAATAAACTTAAATTAGTCGAAGATTATGGTGTTTAAGGAGTGAGATTGGGTCGTTTTGCCGAGACGATACAAGTAGTGAATATACGCACTTCCTTGTCTCACAAACGTTAATACTGTTATTTAATGGCAATGAAATATGTGTTAAATAAAGACTGTGAAACACAGAAGAAGCAACTGAATGAGGCTTTTCAGGAAAAAGTGTTAATAAATGGAAGGAGTCAAGTGTAGGAAGGAGAAAAACGCTGGCTCAAAGTGGACTGAAAACAAGAAGAAGATACATAGTGAAAAGATGAAAGGATATTCAAGAAAATGAAAGGAGAAGGAATAACGAATTGAAATTGGCATGTGGTCCTTAGATGGCCGATACAAAAAAATCTGGGTTAACTTCATAACAAAATTCAAGTACCTCCAGAATAGACAGTCTTTGACGTGTGCAGAACGATTTTAGCGGAACGAGGCGCATGTACAGAATTATTCTAGTAAAAACACATAATAATTCAAAGTTTTTCTATGTCTAACATTAAAAAAATATTTGGAATTCTCGCGATTGCCCACAAATATGCTATATTCCTGGCGTTTATTCAGTCAACCCACGTACAGTCAAACCAGAAACTAAAGGGTGCCAAATCGTGCTGATCCTAACTATTTCTCCACATGGCAGAGTCCACTTACCGGACCACACACCGCCACTTCTACATTATAGGCCTATAACGGAATTCGATTGCCAGTCTTTTCGTCGCTTAGACCTGAGGATACTCATTGTAGAATTAGTGAAACTTTTCATATAAGGCACTTTTGACGCAATCCATACTGGAAGAAGGTTTCAAAATATAATGGACACCGGCAGCGACAAAACATATAAGACAGAGGCTAGTTACTGGTGAGTAAACGTGAAGCTCCTTGTTGGTTCATGGTTCAATTGTAAGCCTGTGTTTAGTCTTTCTTATTACAAGTCTGTACGTGGATTATATATCGGAGCTGATAACTCTGCATGTAATAATTTGATTATTTAAAACTTGCCTGGGGTACAAAAAGTCTCTTTAGACAGGTACTTAGACGCTTAGAATAGGGGTGGCAACCAAAAAAATGTTAGAACTATATGAAAGGAGAAAAGAAAATAGTTTGTTTTAAACAAAAGATAACCATTTTCTTTACTTGTATCATTTATACGATTAAAACTTATTACATTCATTGAGGAGCAAAAGCTGTGAGACTTAAAGTTTATGAATGTTTCAGTAACAGTCAGTTAGTATTGGCCGAATAACGACATACGTGAGGAATTATAGTCAGAAAGTTTACTAAAATGTTTATGCCTGTTCGTGAGTTATGCATGTTTATGAAATTGATAAGTAAATACAATTCAGTCTGAACTGATGTACAAAATTTCTTTCTTTCAAAGTAATAAATTGTTACAATTTCTCTATGTGAAAACTTTTTTTTTTAATTTATTTCCATGAATAATTAAATTACATATTACATTAATTTAGTACCTCGATTACGTTGTGTGTTTACTGTAAGTTTTAATTACTGATTACTTCACTAATTATTAAAGTGTTCATGACGTATACAATTCACTACTACTAGCAGCCATCTTTACCAATTATTTAGTTGTTGCGGGTACTCACAAACGCTCTATGCTAAAAACTGTCAACACTGTGTCTTAATGCGAACATATCCCACTGCTAATGGAACTTGAAATTGGTTTGTTGAAATTTAATTTCTTGTAGTTAGAGTATATCGAAACATTTGCACGACGAGGACAACCGATTTTCGTATATTGTTTTCTGTTCAAGGTTATAGCGTGCAAAAGAATTCACGACACAAGGAATTGTAATGATCCTGGCCTAGAGCAACACGCACTACTACAAAACAGTACCATTTTGTCACCGACGTATTGCTTATTGTATCTTCCTGGGATGTTCAATAGTTCTATTAGTTGAGACGTGTGGACTAATCTTTATCCATATCAGTGTAATAAAATATTAATTTCTGAAATCAAGAAAAATTTACGAAAGGAGAAGTCAAAAACCCAATTAACTAATCTTTACTCATGCGCCCTCAATGCGTCTACGACTATTTATTATTTGTTAAATAGAAAAGATAAAAAAGTAGCTCGGACATTGTAACGTCACAGAACGTTCCATAAAAGAAATCATTTATATAGTAAGTTAGCATAAGAGGAAAGTGAGGTGAACAGTATCGAACCCAAGCAGTCCCAAAAAATTGTGTAATTTTGTATAATAATTATTTCTATCAACTTGAAAAAACGACCAAACTATGACTAAGACAAAACCCCATATATATTATTAAAGTGAATAAGAGTGAAAAAACCATAAGACACTATAAGAGAGAGAAATAATGTCAGAATCAACCAAAATGAAGTCAATAATTATTAAGTTTTATAACTATGAATAGAGTATTAAAAACTATTTTTTGTGAATAAATGGACATGATCCATTATTATATTATGTGCTGTAAATAAAATAAATGTATTAAATGATTTAAATACATTATTACAAAGAGTTTAAGTTAGAATAAAAATGATATATTTGTTATGACAAAAAATATTAATGTGTTGGATTTGAGACCATACACCAAGATTTCATGAAAAAATTAATTATTATCAGATTTAAATAAAAACTATATGTAATTGTCAAGCAGACAATAGTGAACAATTTATCTTAAATAAAGGAAGCTGTCAAATGAATAAAAAGCAGCCAAAATAGCCAAAAACAGTGTTAACTAAAAACATGTAATAGGCATCTAATATTGTATAATTTATGAATTTAATGTTGCCAAAATGCAACCAAATTGCATTCGAAAGCTGTAATATGATATAAAGCAACTATACTAATATACCTGACTGACTTTAACATTGTAATAGTCAAGTTAGCAAAATATTTACTTATACCATGTATGGCTGGAACCAATCATCCAGTACAAAAATAATCATATCTGGCTAAATACTTACATAATGCTAACAAAAATAAGATAGAAAGGTACAATACATCAGTATACCTTAATAAGAAACAAACTCAGTTGAAAGTAAAGTCAATTCTAAAAGAATTTAACTAATAAGAGTGAGATTTTGTCACGCCATAAAAAAGGACATATCTAGACCAATCAATGATGCTATGTCATCTTGTGATAAATATAATATATGTACAGAGTAACCAGGTATCACAAAAGATAGACAAAATAATAAACTCTGTGTGTACAGTAGTGAAATAATACATATATTAAAGAAAAAGACTAATCATTGTATTAGAAAACTGACAAGAATCTAGGCCATGAGCAGAGGCCATATAAAATTGTATTTATTTGTGTTTTATCTATGTTAAAATTTGTTTATTTTGTTGTAGGAAGGTAGTAGTATTAGATGTTCAGCTTGTGAAAGGAACTTAGTAACTCCACAACAATTTTTGTTATAAAAATTGAGTTTTCAATGACAACAACTCAAGGTGAGGGTTGTATATTGTATTGTTTATTAGACTTAAGTTAATTAGAAACCAATCATATTTAGTATCGGTAGATTCAGTTAAAAACAGGGAATCTAAATGTATTAATGGCATACAAATCGTGAGTACTAATGTAAAACTGTTTGATAAATACCAGAGTAATTTTTGAAATATCCTTTGTATGAAGAATAAGAAATTCGTTCTAAAAGCTTCTACGGAAGTGAAAATTGTTCTATGACATTCCATTTCGTTTATTCTCGAACATTCTAGAAAGAATTTTTACACAAATATACCGGAAGTCAATGAAAACAGTCATCCTGAATTAGTATAAAAGAGAGACCAAATTCGACCCAAAGAACACTTGAAACTTGAACTCCAGAACTGATGCATCACCCACAACACTGATCAACGCAGCTAAGGCGAAACCGAAGAGGCGAGAAATCGACAAGACACGGAGAAAGGCTTTTTCCCGTACATAGACATACCGACTGACTTAACCTCAACGAGAATCTACGCCAAAAGTATCGCTGAAATAGAGCAGCGATACGGCAAATTTTAATAGAAATCACGCAGCCAGAACGTCAAGCGGCCCAGGAGGGACCAAAAATTTAAATAGAGAACGAATTCTGCTGTGTTCGCATTGACTGACTAACGTGACAATAATTCCCCCTAACGTAAACAAACATATACCCAACAAGCCTTTCTTCTCGACACTGAATGGGAATCAGCGCTGCGGCGGATAATTTCTGAATTAACGCGGAGCAGCTGACGAGCTTTTGGCGGCGTTTGAACGAGATTCTACTGCCAAACCTTTTTACAAAAGTGCGGAAAAAGTAATGATCGCAAAATTTGACTTTAAATAGATTCAGTGTACACCCGAAGAGGCGAGATTGAGAAACTACCCGAAAGGAGTGTCCAGTGCGAGAATAAATAACCATTGGAACGTGAGTTACCAAAATTAAAGTCATTTGTTACCTGGTTACATTTTATCACGCAGTTGTACTTCACACGCCACACATACACCTTCAAATCACTTAGTTTTTTCTTGTAAGGCATCTAATTGATATGTCTTGGTAGTTCAAAGGAGTCACGTCCTGAGAGTAAAGATTTTTTCACGTATTAAACTCATGCTTTTCAACTGAGTCAAAATCTGAAATATGCTAGCCGATACTTGATTGGATATATGAAAAATTGTCAATAATAATAACTTGTAAAATTTTTTTCTCTGCAATTTTATAATCTTTTTCTATGAATGTTAGTCCTTCAGACGATTTGTTTGTTTTTGAAGAATCATTAAACTTAACTGATTTTTCCAAGCTAAACTGACTTGTTTAAATTTTTTCGTAGATTTAAAAATTTTATCAATCATATTTTTTTTTCTTGGAACAAACGTTTCCAAGTGGCGCCCACAAAAAGCATAGTATTAAGTTGTGTTACAGGACTACATCACTGCAGAGGATCCAGTCAACAGAGAAAGTAACAAAAGTGCGCGGAGGTAACGCCCGACATTTTACAACACAGACAATTACACTATTTCCTTTTGTTATAACATATAGAATAGAGACGTCCTAAACACCTAACTATACTCGGCCAGTGCGCTACAATTATTATAACACATTAGCGAAACCACAGGCCTCGTTAGGACAGTAAAGGGGAAAAACCATTCTACCAATTACCATGCCGTAGCGTTCTCTGTATTTCTATATCTGTATGTCTATATTTCTATATCTGTACTCTTTAAGTTTTTAAATAGATTGTTACTAATGTTGTTTGCAAAAATCCCATCATTTTGTATCTTTTCATTGTTCCTACAAATTATTTCTCCTTTCGTTTCTGTGTAATATGTTGTTATTCAGACATTCTCCTTAGTGGATCATTCTATCTTAGATTGCCTTAACTTGTATATTAATTATACTTTTTAGTAACAAGAAAAAACATTTCTTATTTTTATACTTTAACCTTTAACCCTTTACTTTTAACCTTTTATTTATAACCTACTTATTTACATCCACTTTCGTAAAATTCGAGTTTTTACACAAACTAGTGTATGGTCTCAACAATCAGTAAACATTGGTTAAGAATTTTGAGCATTACACAGAATAAAAAGTCACAAAATTGAATGTGCATAAAATAGCTTGCAAAATATGTAATGAAGTTGATTATTTTTTCAGAATCGGGTTTTAAAATGAAAGTCCAGCTCTGTAGATAAAATTTGGAAAAAACGAAAACATGTACTTTCAAGATTAGAAAACGCAAGCGTGTTCTTTTTACTGTACGATTTGCATACCTCAGAAAGTAGATTTTCCACTCCATTTCGGAACAGAAACTATAATGAGCACCATGCAGCAAGCTCTATAATTTCGTCTGATATTATCATTTCCTCCACTGTCTTGAATCCAAGAAAATCTTTGCATGCAAAGGATTAATAATAGGTCTAGGTATATTCAAGAAATAAACAACAATATTTTCTATGAGCTTGATTATATTCACCTCCCCTAGCAGTTCGTGCAATACTATGTAGGAGATTTAATCTGCACTTGGTGTACTTTGTCAATACTTGGTGATCAGTTTCAGGTTCAGGAAATCAAAAAAGTCAGGTTAAGTGTCTGGTTTTCTTAACGAGTTTTTTGTTTACGCAGCTAATTCTTGATTCTGAATAATAAGAAAGTACTTTCTTTGGTTATAAATCAATCTCACTAACTTTATTTTATATTATTTCTACTAAATACGTTAATCATATCACTGGTAATACATTTTCATTCTTAGTAAAAAATTAATTTGGACAGCTTAATTGATTACGACACTCTTTGATGTGTGCAAAACGATTTTGGCGTACGAGGCGCATCTACGAAAATATATTAGTAAAACGCGTAATTATTCAAAGTGTGTCGATGGTTATCATTAAAAAACTTATTTAGAATTATCCTGAATGTCCTAGGTATACTATATTCCGTGGCGGTAATTTATTCATTATGGTGCGTTTTGTAAGTCAAATAGGGAATGGTGAAACTGTCAGCTTATGTGACGAGAAGGATGAGGAAATAATCACAATCCAAATAGGTGTTACGCTGTATGCATTATTTATGCGGTCGGTCAATACACGTTCAGTCAAACCTAAAAATAAATGGTACCAAGTCGTGCTGAGAGTGACAGTATCTCTACAGGTCAGAGTCCACTTATCGGACAACCCACCCTCACTTTAATACTATATAACCGAGTTCGGTTACCAGCATTTTCGTCACTTAGCCTGATGATACTCATTGTAGAATGAGTGAAACGTTTCATATAAGACACTTTTAACGCGGTCCATACTAGAAGAAGACTTCAAAAACATAATGGACACTGGCCACGGAAGCCTACGTAAAAACACGATAGTAATATTCAGAAAAAACGAAGCGTTCGTACTTTGATACGTTTTATAAGTAAATACATTGAATTAGATTACAAATCCCCTTAAATTAAAGAATGAACCAAAAAAATTGATAATTATTGTTGCCTGAACACTCTTATTGCAAAAAAAGGCCCTAAAATTAATAAGGTTTTATTTTCATTTGTATTTTTAGGCAGTTACGTTGCTCGCCATGGTTTCTCATTGACTGTACTGTAAGACCTCTGTGAAGGCTGTACCGTAGGCTGCTGCGTGCATCCTACCTGCTATAATAGTTCACTCTGTTCTCGTTCTTTAGGCAGAGAAATCAAATAAGTTTGGAATAGAGAGCAATATAAGTTACCACTTAACTTTCGATATTATAAAGACAGCAGAATTAAACTAAAAATTTGTTACAGGAAAACGATAATCTTAACTTTTGCAAGAAAATACATACGGCAAATTCTCTCTGTATGCAAGTTTTTCAGACCACGCAGAGGTGTAAGCGACTCTAGTCGCATACAGGGGTTAAGCTTTCCAAATGTGCACTGTGGTCAACAAACGAGCGAGGGACAGCAACGGTGGAATTTGTTATTAAAATTTCAAGTTTGTAAAATAAAAATATCGGAGTTGCAAAAATTTTGCGCTAGTTCGTTACTATGGCTACGGGTGTAAATAACCGCCGTCTTTGTAGCGGTAAATATTTCATTAATAAGCTAATATTTTAGTTGAGGTATAAATTGCACAAAACTGACATCTTTAATCCGCTGGCAGTAATTTGTTTGTAGCGTAAATTAAAAATAACTCAAATACAAAATTAAAAGCAGATTCAAGTGTAAACTTTCAAAAATAATCAGTTTCTTGTGTTAGTTACCTTTGTCCATGTCTTCTAGTAAAACAAATTTTCATATATAAACAGGGTTGTCAGACTTCCTTGTAGTTACAGAAACACTTGTCACTTAAAGGCGTTTGCAGGACTTCTTTAATAAAATCTTAGTAATGTAGACACTCACTATCAATGTTTTTATTCACACAGAGAGATATATGTTTTATTTTTATTTACAATTTGTAAAATATTCTACAGAGCTGATGAGTTCGCAGTCCAAATATGAAGAAGTGCAATATATCCTCGCAGTGTATTTTTTTATTCTACATAGAAATATAGTCCACAGCTATTCTGTGGTATCTTAAAGACGCATAGTATATATGAATAGTAAACTGTTTGTTCCGTCCATTCAAGTGGATGCAATTTACATATGACGATATCTATTATTGTATTTTGTTTACTTATTTTCAAAGCCCAATTTCATGGACAATGAAACACTAGTTTCTAATACCATTCAACAGTATTTCAATAAAATCCTAAATGTTACACCACTCTGTCATATATACAGTATTTTTATAAACCTAGACTTTTGAATTCTTCCATTTGATTTTGTGTTTGGTATAAGCAAAGAAGTCGTTTGTAAGGTTTCCGAATACGTAGTGAACAAAGGATGTACATTGGAAAGGTTTTTGATTTGCCTTACAAAGAATTTTTATTTTAAAGGAATATTTTTTATTACAATTTTTTATCTCAGGGAGTTCTTTACTCATTCAACAGATAGACTGAGTTAATAAATAAGTCGTCATAATAATTAGACTAAAACCATAACCCCGAATCTGAAATCGTATTTGAATACTCAGCTGTTACATGCAATTATGAAAGATAAGACAGTTGTTTAAATTCATATAGCTTCTTGAAAATGATACTCAATTACTATCCTTCATGATTAGAAGCACCCATACCTTTACAGTAAACTGTTTATTCCATCCATGCAAGTGGATGCCAATTACATAAGACGATATGTATTATTGTCTTTTTATGTAATTGCTTTCAAAGCCACAATTTCATGCAAAATGAACATTAGTTTCAAATCATGTTCAACAATATTTCAATAAAATTCTAAATGTGCACGCTTTTATAGTAAACTCTTTATTCCGTCCATCCAAGTGGATCTAAATTACAAATGACATTGCAGGTACTTAACAGCTATAATATCTCCAGTATAAGGAAAAGCAAGTAACAGTCACCATGCTTTTCTTTGGCCATTTTAGTAATACAACTAAAATAATGGAAAACACAAACAATATTATATGTGTTATCTGTATAAATTACATATCAGATATAATTAAAAAATTATATTGTTACTTATTTGTAAGAATAATTTAAAACCCAAATTAAGAGCTTTAATTAATAAGTTAACTTAGCTTATTAAAAGCATTTACAAACATGTGTCTCATTACTTATTATTCTTGCTTATTATCCTTATTACTCATTATACATATTATAAATTCTTCAAATTAATATAATTTACTTCCTAATTCTATAACATACACAAGGTAGGTTACAGTTGACAGAGCTGACATAATACGTGTTGTTCAAGAGATTTTTCCAAATTTGTCTGAGAATATTGAACAATTAAGGAGAGACCACTACATATCTAAAATCTAAATTATATTTTTCAAAGAAAAGAAAACAAACCTGCAAAAAGAAGAATGTTTACTTTTTAGCTGATTTTGCTGAAAACTTTATTTTTATCTTCCAAGATGAAATTTAGAATTGTCACTTGGTATATAGGCTAACAACAGAGCACCCATTTGTGTATTATTACAGAGAAAATGGAAAAGTACAACAACAAAAATTCTATGTGTAATTAGTGACTACGTGAATCATGACAAAGGCATTTTTCCTTGCTTCCGAAAGTATTTGACAAAAGATATTAGAGAAAATTTTCCCAATGTAAAAAAAGTTATACATTTCACAGATGGAGCAGCAAGTCAGTACACAAATAAATAGAATTTTGCCAATCTCTGCAACCACAAAAAGGACTTTGGTTTGGATGCTGAATGGCACTTCTTTAGAGCAGCGCATGGATGGTATAAATACTTGTGATGGTATAGGAGGTGTGACTAAATATCAAGTAGCCTTCAAAGACCACTTAGTGAACAAATCTTAACAACCTAAGAAATATTCTTATTTTGTAATAAGAATTTAAGAGTAATCAAATATAATATGTTGGTTACAGCAGAAGAAATATCCAACATGCTAAGGATATTAACAGTAGATTTGAATGCTGTCAGAGGATAACTAGAACTAGAAGTTTTCACAAATGCAGCCCCCTGACAGAACGCATATTGAGATGCTATTTCACTTCAAAGTCAGATGAATTTGAAGACCAGCCTGTGTATAAAATTGTTCCTTTATCACTTACAGAAAAAGACTTGGTTGCTTGTATGTATTATAATCAATTATGGATGATGATGTGATATAATTCTTGAGAATGAAGATGGACTTGTTCACTTTTACTATCCAACTGGCCCAAGAACATCATTCAAAAAATCAACAGAAGACAAAATGTGGATCCCAGTTAATAGTGTTTTAAGGAAGTTGACCTCATTGCAACTTAATAACAATAATTAATTGCACCCATGTAATCTCTCCAAAATTGTATGAGGAAATTTCAACTGTTAGTTGATCACCTACATAAGCAATTTTTTCAAAAATTGGGGAAATTAACAAACATTAAGTTTATCAATGGTTTTCTTAAAAAAAAAATTACGTGTTAAAAAAATAAACAGCTATAACATCTCCAGTATAACGAAAAACATGTAACAGTCACCATGCCTTTCTTTGGCAATTTTACTAATACAACTAAAACAATGGAAAACCCAAACAATATTTTATGTGTTATTTTATTAAGTTACATATCAGATATAATTAAAAAATTATATTGTTTCTTATTTGTAAGAATAATTTAAAAACCAATTTAAGAGCTTTATATATTAAGTTAATTTAGCTTATGAAAAGCATTTACAAACATGTGTTTCATTACTTGTTAATCTTGCTTATTATCCTTATTACTTATTATACATATTATCTATTCTTCAAATATGATTTACAGTACTTCCTAATTCTATAACATATAAATCGTAGGTTACAGCTGACAGCGCTGACATGATATGTGTAGTTCAAGAGTTTCTTCAAAAATTGTCTGAGGATAATAAACAATTAAGGAGAGACCACTACATATCTAAATTCTTGGATTTTAGAACATAGATTTTAGACGCATTATTCGAACATATCTCACCCCACACACACAGCATCGATCTTTCGAAACTCGATTCCGTCGCCTACAACAAGAGGGACAGCGCTACCAACGGCAGCCTCTGATGAAGCCTTTTAAAGGAGAAAACCGGTGGACGATAATGTTGGTATTTAATGTGGGAATTGTATAAATGAAAGGCTGGCTTAAAATTGCTTGCATAATATGTAATGAAGTTGATTATTTTTTCAGAATCGGGTTTTAAAATTAAAGTCCAGCTCTGTAGATAAAATTTGGAAAAAAGGAAAACATGTACTTTCAAGATTAGAAAACCCAAGCGTGTTCTTTTTCGATTTGCATACCCCAGAAAGTAGATTTTCCACTCCATTTCGGAACAGAAACTATAATGAGCACCATGCAGCAGGCTCTATAATTTCGTGTGATATTGTCATTTCCTCCACTGTCTTGAACACAAAGAAATCTTTGAATGCAAAGGATTAATAATAGGTCTAGGTATATTCAAGAAATAAACAACAATATTTTCTATGAGCTTGATTATATTCACCTCCCCTAGCAGTTCGTGCAATACTATGTAGGAGATTTAATCTGCACTTGGTGTACTTTGTCAATAATTGGTGATCAGTTTCCGGATCAGGTAATCAAAAAGTCAGGTTAAGTGTCTGGTCTTCATAACAAGTTTTTTGTTTACGCAGCTAATTCTTGATTCTGAATAATAAGAAAGTTCTTTCTTTGGTTATAGAGTATCTCTACAGGTCAGAGTCCACTTATCGGACAACCCACCCTCACTTTAATACTATATAACCGAGTTCGGTTACCAGCATTTTCGTCACTTAGCCTGATGATACTCATTGTAGAATGAGTGAAACGTTTCATATAAGACACTTTTAACGCGGTCCATACTAGAAGAAGACTTCAAAAACATAATGGACACTGGCCACGATAGCCTACGTAAAAACACGATAGTAATAGTCAGAAAAAACGAAGCGTTCGTACTTTGATACGTTTTATAAGTAAATACATTGAATTAGATTACAAATCCCTTTAAATTAAAGAATGAACCAAAAAAATTGATAATTATTGTTGCCTGAACACTCTTATTTCAAAAAAAAGGCCCTAAAATTAATAAGATTTTATTTTCATTTGTATTTTTAGGCAGTTATGTTGCTCGCCATGGTTTCTCATTGACTGTACTGTAAGACCTCTGTGAAGGCTGTACCGTAGGCTGCTGCGTGCATCCTAACTGCTAATAGTTCACTCTGTTCTTGTTCTTTAGGCAGAGAAATCAAATAAGTTTGGGATAGAGAGCAAAATAAGTTACCACTTAACTTTCGATATTATAAAGACAGCAGAATTAAACTAAAAATTTGTTACAGGAAAACGGTAATCTTAACTTTTGCATGAAAGTACATACGGCAAATTCTCTCGGTATGCAAGTTTTCAGACCACGCAGAGGTGTAAGCGACTCTAGTCGCATACAGCGGTTAAGCTTTCCAAGTGTGCACTGTGGTCAACAAACGAGCGGGGGACAGCAACGGTGAAATTTGTTATTAAAATTTCAAGTTGGTAAAATATTAATTTCCGAGTTGCAAAAATTTTGCGCTAGTTCGTTACTATGGCTACAGGTGTAAATAACCGCGATCTTTGTAGCGGAATATATTTCATTAATAAGCTAATGCATATTTTGGTTGAGGTATAAATTGCACAAAACTGACATCTTTAATCCGCTGGCAGTAATTTGTTTGTAGCGTAAATTAAAAATAACTCAAATTCAAAATTAAAAGCAGATTCAAGTGTAAACTTTCAAAAATAATCAGTTTCTTGTGTTAGTTACCCTTGTCCATTTTTCTAGTAAAACAAATTTTCATATTGCAACGTTTTTATGTGTGTACAAATTTATATGTAATTTAATTTGTATAGCCCCACGTTCTTTGGGAGCCAAATACAAATTTTCATATTGCAACGTTTTTATGTGTGTACAAATTTATATGTAATTTAATTTGTATAGCCCCACGTTCTTTGGGAGCCAAATATGCAACAATACATATCCATAAACACATATACATATACACAAATTTAGCGTGACCGGTCTCACGTTCAAGGTTGACAAATTATGTCCATGGCAATAGGTGAATTATTATTAAAATATTTATTTCGTAGTAATTCTTTAACAATTATTATTGATAACCGTTCCGTACTTATTTATTTATTTCTTTATTTTTATTAATAGTTATTTTAATACTCATTACAGTTACACCTGTTACATAGACAAATAATATTATTCGTGGGCGCCAGCTGTGTGATTACACAACAATTAACATTACATTCAGTTACTGTTTAATATAAATAATTATTACATATAATACATTTTTTTTTATTTAACACACTCTTATATTTTAGAGCAACCATTCAGCTACATAAAAAAATTTTAATAGTTAAATGATGGGGATCGGGCCATACGTTCATGGGCTACAATTTATGTAACAAATTTTTGTACATAAATTTAGGCATGTCGTGCCCCACGTCCAGGGCGACAAATATATGCAACGTATTTAAACGTTGTTAAATTTAATTTCGAATACAAATACACTTCTATTTGTGTTTGCGGAGCCCCACGATCTTGGAGCGCCAAATATATACAACAATTTATGAGTGTACAAATTTATATGTAATTTAATTTGTATAGCCCCACGTTCTTTGGGAGCCAAATATGCAACAATACATATACATAAACACATATACATATACACAAATTTAGCGTGACCGGTCTCACGTTCATGATTGACAAATTATGTAACAATATAACATTTAAATTGGGTTTCAGGTGTATCTGCAATAAGAACTCTATATAACTTGTAACGGTATTTAAAATTTATTTGATATTATTAAAAATTTGTGCACATGGCACTGACTTCGATTTAAAACATTCGTTATTATTTGTTATTATGCCGTAAGGCTTATGCTACATACATCCTTACTGACTAAATATTCTATTCTACTAATTATTGTATTAAAGAAAAATCTCATTTTCATACTACTCAGTCAATTAATGTGTTTCAAAATATCAATATTTAAATCTCTTTTTATATATTGTAATGTACTCAAAATATTAATAGTTATTGAATTTATCTTTTGTTTCTCAGTACTGTTTTATCTCAAATACTAATTGTTTTCATTTAAATGCTTTGTATTCATTTTATTTCATATTAATTTGAGCTCTTGTTACGTTAATCGTATTTCTAAAACATCTATGTTTTTAATTCTACTTTACAAGAAACATTGGCTCTTACTTTAAAATAAAATAGAAATGTCTTTAATTGTCTTTGAGTTCATTGTACGATTAAGATATAATTAAGTTGTTTATCACCTTATTGTCGTCAATCATACTCGATCATTTTGATACATCTGTAGTCATCCTCGTCTCGCACTCCAGCGTCGGCTGTCTCTCTTCTACTCTTGTCCAGCGTCGGCTCACTTCTTCTTGTCCAGCGTCGTATCACTCTCTGGAACTCTCCTCTTGTCCAGCGTCGTATCACTCTCTCTTGTCCAGCGTCGTATCACTCTCTCTTGTCCAGCGTCGAATCACTCTCTGGAACTCTCCTCTTGCTGTTTCTGACGTCAATGGATCTTCTTATGTAATTCTTCTTATGTACTGCTGTTATTATTTAAAAATGATTGTATTTATAACTTAGTTACATAGTTGTATGTAACTGGAAAATTTAAATTATTTACAAAAAAATAAATACGCCGTGCGGCCGGGCATAAGCTCCCGCTGCACCGTGGATGATTTAAGAAAGAGAACCACTGTAGATTGCGTGTCCTATTTATACCCATGTCTTGGTCGACACCTGTAGTGGTACGAAATCGACATGTCAGAAACTGTTCTGGATTCAGTTCCCCCACTCTTTGTCAAATTCGCTATTTCTTATATTTCTGCGAATTGCAGAGTCCTGTAAGTATACTCTTATACTTATATTATAACTATTTTTACAACACATGTTCACTGTAATTTTGGACATTGTAACTTAACCCTTTCGATTTGTACACAGTTATTTCACTATTACACTCGTATGGTGTGTCACTTTCGCGTGGTTTTCGTACACAGTATTTAGTAAATTTTATTACATTTTATTGTGTTTTTGGATTTTAATTCTTAATTATAGTTTATGAATAATTACGGAAAAACAGTAATTGTGCAATTATTCATCTTGGGGTGGCAAACTCGCCTGCATAGACCTGCGTTCACACACACTAGCAAAATACTGGTGTACACACTTTCAGTTACATTTGTGTGTGTGTGCACGTCGATTCAGGTCGAAACACCTGTTCATATTTTTGTCTGAGCCAAGCTTGCAATCCCTGACATGCTTATTTCTAATATATTATTAATTATTTACAGTTTATTAGGTAAATTTAAATTTTTATATTCAATGCTCAGTACATCACTTATTTCTACTGTCGCAATATATAAACAGGGTTGTCAGACTTCAGTGGAGTTACAGGAACACTTGTCTCTTAAAAGCGTTTGCAGGACTTCTATAATAAAATGTTAGTAACGTAGACACTCATTATCAATATTTTTATTCACACAGAGGGATATATGTTTTATTTTCATATATACTTTGTAAAATATTCTACAGAGCTGGTGAGTTCGCAGTCCAAATATGAAGAAATGCAATATATCCTCGCAGTGTATTTTTTTATTCTACATAGAAATATAGTCGACAGCTACTTTGTAGTATCTTAAAGACGCATAGTATATATGAATAGTAAACTGTTTGTTCCGTATATTCAAGTGGATGCAATTTACATATGACGATATCTATTATTGTACTTTGTGTACTTACTTTCAAAGCTCAATTTCATGCAAAAAGAAACATTAGTTTCTAATACCATTCAATAGTATTTCAATAAAGTACTAAATGTTACATCACTCTGTCATATATACAGTATTTTTATAAACATAGACGTTTGTATTGTTCCATTTGATTTTGTGTTTGGTATAAGCAAGGAAGTCATTTGTAAGGTTTTCGAATACGTAGTGAACAAAGGATGTACGTTGGAAACGTTTTTGATTTGCCTTACAAAGAATTTTTATTTTAAAGGAATATTTTATATTACAATTTTTTATCTCAGGGAGTTCTTTACTCATTCAACAGATAGACTGAGTTAATAAATAAGTCGTCATAATAATTAGAATAAAACCATAACCCCGAATCTGAAATCGTATTTGAATACTCAGCTGTTAAATGCAATTATGAAAGATAAGACAGTTGCTTAAAATCATATAGCTTCTTGAAAATGATACTCAATTACTATCCTTCATGATTAGAAGCACCCATACCTTTACAGTAAACTGTTTATTCCATCCATGCAAGTGGATACCAATTACATAAGACGATATGTATTATTGTCTTTTTATGTAATTACTTTCAAAGCCACAATTTCATGCAAAATGAACATTAGTTTCAAATCATGTTCAACAATATTTCAATAAAATTCTAAATGTGCACGCTTTTATAGTAAACTCTTTATTCCGTCCATCCAAGTGGATCTAAATTACAAATGACATTGCAGGTACTTAACAGCTATAACATCTCCAGTATAAGGAAAAGCATGTAACAGTCACCATGGCTTTTCTTTGGCCATTTAAGTAATACAACTAAAATAAACGAAAATCCAAACAATATTATATGTGTTATCTGTATAAATTACATATCAGATATAATTAAAAAATTATATTGTTACTTATTTGTAAGAATAATTTAAAACCCAAATTAAGAGCTTTAATTAATAAGTTAACTTAGCTATTAAAAGCATTTACAAACATGTGTCTCATTACTTATTATTCTTGCTTATTATCCTTACTACTCATTATACATAACATAAATTCTTCAAATTAATATGATTTACTTCCTAATTCTATAACATACACAAGGTAGGTTACAGTTGACAGAGCTGACATGATACGTGTAGTTCAAGAGATTTTTCCAAACTTCTCTGAGAATATTGAACAATTAAGGAGAGACCACTACATATCTAAAATCTAAATTATATTTTTCAAAGAAAAGAAAACAAACCTGCAACAAGAAGAATGTTTACTTTTAGCTGATTTTGCTGAAAACTTTATTTTTATCTTCCAAGATGAAAATCTACAATTGTCACTTGGTATATAGGCTAAGAGCAGAGCACCCATTTGTTTATTATTACAGAGAAAATGGAAAAGTACAACAACAAAAATTCTATGTGTAATTAGTGACTACGTGAATCATGACACAGGCATTTTTCCTTGCTTCCAAAAGTATTTGACAAAAGATATTAGAGAAAATTTGCCCAATGTAAAAAAAGTTATACATTTCACAGATGGAGCAGGAAGTCAGTACAATAATAAATAGAATTTTCCCAATCTCTGTAACCACAAAAAGGACTTTGGTTTGGATGCTGAATGGCACTTTTTTAGAGTAGCGCATGGATGATATAAATACTTGTGATGGTATAGGAGGTGTGACTAAATATCAAGTAGCCTTCAAAGTCCACTTAGTGAACAAATCTTAACAACCTAAGAAATATTCTTATTTTTTAATAAGAATTTAAGAGTAATCAAATATAATATGTTGGTTACAGCAGAAGAAATATCCAACATGCTAAGGATATTAACAGTAGATTTGAATGCTGTCAGAGGATAACTAGAACTAGAAGTTTTCACAAATGCAGCCCCCTGACAGAACGCATATTGAGATGCTATTTCACTTCAAAGTCAGATGAATTTGAAGACCAGCCTGTGTATAAAATTGTTCCATTATCACTTACAGAAAAAGACTTGGTTGCTTGTATGTATTATAATCAATTATGGATGGTGATGTAATATAATTCTTGAGAATGAAGGTGGACTTGTTCACTTTTACCATCCAACTGGTCCAAGAACATCACTCAAAAAATCAGCAGAAGACAAAATGTGGATTCCAGTTAATAGTGTTATAAGGAAGTTGACCTCATTGCAACTTAATAACAATAATTAATCGCACCCATGTAATCTCTCCAAAATTGTATGAGGAAATTTCAACTGTTAGCTGATCACCTACCTAAGCAATTTTTTCAAAAATTGGGGAAATTAACAAACATTAAGTTTAACAATGGTTTTTTTTTTAAATTACGTGTTAAAAACTAAACTTGTCTGAAGAGTGTATTGAGTTAATCAAAATAGAATTTGATGTATGTATTAAAGTGTTTAGAGTAGCAATATCTCATTTATTATCTTCGAAAGTTATAGCATAGTAGACAGAACTACATGCTTGAAAACACCAAACTCATATTGGAAACAACAGATTTTGTTGTGAGATAAACTAATTTCTTCGTAGTCATTGTGAACATTGTGACTAAAAATTTGATATTTATTTAACACTTCAGCTTTATTTCTGTAAACATTCTTTTGTCGAAAAAAATAAGTGAATATAGATTATTGCTTGGGATATCCAAGGAAATCGCCTATTCAAACAAGAAAATTGTACGTAGCTTGTTAATTACCAAAGTAATTAATTTTTATTTAAGTAGATCAATAAAGTTATTTACGCGTAATGTTTTGGGTATATAAACGCATCTCTTCAGTGGTTCCTTAACGCCATTGTTCGATTCGCATAAATTATTTTAAATGTCCACATTTTTACTAAAAAGGAAATTGAATTATTAATATTTATTCCTGGCCTAACCGGAGTTACCCCAACCCAAAAAACATAGTACACGAAAAAAGGATTTCCTTGTCTTTAATAAGTCAGGTCTCCGCTGGCTAAACACTCATTCAAAATACACCTGTAAACAAACATTAGTGCGTGTCACAACGACGCTTATTAGGCACATCAGTATTATTCATAAGAGACAATCCTGCTGAACACAAAAATGAAGTTTATACTGGCTTATTCAATGAATGTTTCGAAAACATAAAACTTATTAATAGATTAAATATGTGTTGTCTAGTGTGTAAAAAAAAGTGCCATGTACATTACGCAATGTGTGTGTGTGACTGAGAGAGAGAGAGAGTACTGCAACGATATTGTAAGTACTTTTAAGTACTGGTAAGCAGGAACGGGCAGGTGAGATGTAACACTTATCGACATTGAAAGAAGGAATGACTACACCCACCAAGGGACATCTACACCTTCCATCACACACACACATACTTAATGATAAATCTACGAATAAACATTTGTATACCAAGTAATGGGAATCCTTAACATATTTTCATGCTTGTAAAACGGTACACACAAAGATAGAGTATTTATTTAAATGTTATGAACTGGTAAAAATTAGCTGAAAAATTCTGTAACGATTAAAGAGACTAATAGCACTCGACAGTCTAACTTCAGTGTTTCAACCTTCGTCTTCTGAAGTGTGTAACAGTCACACAATCTAAATAATAGCTTATTGTTTATGTGGTTGTGATAATAATTGTATAACTTTGCTTGCGTTTGTTAGTTTTCGTTCAGTTTTTCTGGACTTTTGGGTTCTGGATTTGTTCTTATGCTCATCACAGAACGAACAAAACAACACAGTCGTAACATAGAGAGAAAGGCACAATGTGCACATTAATCTCCAGCATGCGACTTTCCAGCATAATTTTCAAATTATTAAATTCCGCATTAATTGTTATCCAAGATATGTTTATTACTCTAATAAAGATAAATATTTATCGAAGTAGTAACTTACTTTGTATTTTTAGTAACTGAGCCCAACTTCTTTATTTATATATGATGCCTGCACACGTAAACAGCGTCAGACTAATAAGTAAATTATATTCCTGAAGAACAGTTCCTGTATTGTTTCTTTTATACACGAATGTACCGTACAAGTTAGATTACATTTCTTTCCTATCAAAAAATAAATAAACTTACCAAGTCGCTTGTGTTCAATCTGCTGCATCAAAGACTATTTCTTATGTCACTTTAAAAAATTCTGTTTTTTCCATATCACTAAGGATTACATACAGCTGCTTCCTGCCGTGCCCATATCTAGTTCTGAAAATGGTACACATGAAAAGGAAAGAAAGATTGCAGTTTTGCCCCATTTCAATCTGAGTGAAATACGGATTTCATTGTTTTCTCTTATTCTCGTGTTATTCGTTAATGATTTGCATGAATACATTAGGGTGGCGGTAATATTTCAGCGGTTGACTTACAACAGTGATAAGACAAGTAATAATATTGTTACTTGCGTCTAATCCAGAGGTATGCAAATGACTGATATGTAAAACTGTGTTTTATATATTAAATTAAAAATAAACTTAAATTAGTCGAAGATTATGGTGTTTAAGGAGGGAGATTGGGTCGTTTTGCCGAGACGATACAAGTAGTGAATATACGCACTTCCGTGTCTCACAAACGTTAATATTGTTATTTAATGGCAATGAAATATGTGTTAAATAAAGACTCTGAAACACAGAAGAAGCAATTGAATGACGCTTTTCAGGCAAAAGTGTTAATAAATGGAAGGAGTCAAGAGTAGGAAGGAGAAAAACGCTGGTACAAAGTGGACTGAAGACAAGAAGAAGATACATAGTGAAAAGATGAAAGGATATTCAAGAAAATGAAAGAAGAAGGAATAACGAATTGAAATTGGCATGTGGTCCTTAGATGGCCGATACAAAAAAATTTGGGTTAACTTCATAACAAAATTCAAGTACCTCCAGAATAGACAGTCTTTGACGTATGCAGAACGATTTTAGCGGAACGAGGCTCATGTACAGAATTATTCTAGAAAAAACACATAATAATTCAAAGTTTTTCTATGTCTACATTAAAAAAATACTTGGAATTCTCGCGACTGCCCACAAATATGCTATATTCCTGGCGTTTATTCAGTCAACTCACGTACAGTCAAAACAGAAACTAAAGGCTGCCAAATCGTGCTGATCGTGACTGTTTCTCCACATGGCAGAGTCCACTTACCGGACCACACACCGCCACTTCTACACTATAGGCCTATAACGGAGTTCGAGTGCCAGTCTTTTCGTCGCTTAGACCTGAGGATACTCATTGTAGAATTAGTGAAAAGTTTCATATAAGACACTTTTGACGCAATCCATACTGGAAGAAGACTTCAAAATATAATGGACACCGGCCGCGACAAAACATATAAGATAGAGGCTAGTTACTGGTGAGCAAAGGTGAAGCTCCTTGTTGGTCCATGGTTCAATTGTAAGCCTGTGTTTAGTCTTTCTTATTACAACTCTGTACGTGGATTATATATCGGAGCTGATAACTGTGCATGTAATAATTTGATTATTTAAAACTTGCCTGGGGTACAAAAAGTCTCTTTAGACAGGTACTTAGACGCTTAGAATAGGGGTGGCAACCAAAAATATGTTAGAACTATATGAAAGGAAAAAAGGAAATAGATTGTTTTAAACTAAAGATAACCATTGTCTTTATTTGTATCATTTATAAGATTAAAACTTATTACATTCATTGAGGAGCAAAAGCTGTGAGACTTAAAGTTTATGAATGTTTCAGTAACAGTCAGTTAGTATTGGCCGAATAACGACATACGTGAGGAATTATAGTCAGAATGTTTACTAAAATGTTTATGCCTGTTCGTGAGTTATGCATGTTTATGAAATTGATAAGTAAATACAATTCAGTCTGAACTGATGTACAAAATTTCTTTCTTTCAAAGTACTAAATTGTTACAATTTCTCTATGTGAAAACTTTTTTTTTAAATTTATTTCCATGAATAATTAAATTACATATATAATTAATTAAGTACCTCGATTACGTTGTGTGTTTACTGTAAGTTTTATTTACTGATTACTTCACTAATTATTAAAGTATTCATGACGTATACAATTCACTACTACTAGCAGCCATCTTTACCAATTATTTAGTTGTGGCGGGTACTCACAAACGCTGTATGCTAAAAACTGTCAACACTATGTCTTAATGCGAACATATCCCACTGCTAATGGAACTTGAAATTGGTTTGTTGAAATTTAATTTCTTGTAGTTAGAGTATATCGAAACATTTGCACGACGAGGGCAACCGATTTTCGTATATTGTTTTCTATTCAAGGTTATAGCGTGTAAAAAATTCAAGACACAAGGAATTGTAATGATGCAGGCCTAGAGCAAAACGCACTACTACAAAACAGTACCATTTTGTCACCGACGTATTGCTTATTGTATTTCCCTGGGATGTTCAAATAGTTCTGTTAGTTGAGACGTGTGGACTAATCTTTATCCATATCTGTGTAATAAAATATTAATTTCTGAAATCAAGAAAAATTAATGAAAAGAGAAGTCAAAAACACCAAAATACCTAATTTTCACTCATGCGCCCTCAATGCGTCAACGACTATTTATTATTTGTTAAATAGAAAAGATAAAAAAGTAGCTCGGACATATAGAATAGAGACGTCCTAAACACCTAATTATACTCGGCCAGTGCGCTACAACAATTATAACACATTAGCGAAACCACAGGCCTCGTTAGGACAGTAAAGGGGAAAACCCATTCTACCAATTACCATGCCGTAGCGTTCTCTGTATTTCTATATCTGTATATCTATATTTCTATATCTGTACTCTTTAAGTTTTTAAATAGATTTTTACTAATGTTGTTTGCAAAAATCCCATCATTTTTTATCTTTTCATTGTTCCTACAAATTATTTCACCTTTCGTTTCTGTGTAATCTGTTGTTATTCAGACATTCACCTTACTGGATCATTCTATCTTTGATTGCTTTAATTTGAATATTTATACTTTTTAATAATTAGAAAAAACATTTCTTATTTTTATACTTTAACCTTTTAACCCTTTACTTTTAACCTTTTATTTATAACCTACTTATTTACATCCATTTTCGTAAAATTCGAATTTTTACACAAACTAGTGTATGGTCTCAAAATCAGTAAATATTGGTTAATGATTTTGAGCATTACAAAGAATAAAGGACATAAAATTGAATGTGCATAAAATATCTTGCAAAATATGTAAAGAAGTTGATTATTATTTCAGAATCGGGTTTTTAAATGAAAGTCCAGCTCTGTAGATAAAATTTGGAAAAAAGGAAAACATGTACTTTCAAGATTAGAAAACCCAAGCGTGTTCATTTTACGATTTGTATACCTCAGAAAGTAGATTTTCCACTCCATTTCGGAACAGAAACTATAATGAGCACCATGCAGCAGGCTCTATAATTTCGTCTGATATTATCATTTCCTCCACTGTCTTGAACAAAAAAATCTTTGAATGCAAAGGATTAATAATAGGTCTAGGTATATTCAAGAAATAAACAACAATATTTTCTATGAGCTTGATTATATTCACCTCCCCTAGCAGTTCGTGCAATACTATGTAGGAGATTTAATCTGCACTTGGTGTACTTTGTCAATAATTGGTGATCAGTTTCCGGATCAGGTAATCAAAAGTCAGGTTAAGTGTCTAGTTTTCTTAACAAGCTTTTTGTTTACGCAGCTAATTCTTGATTCTGAATAATAAGAAAGTAATTTCTTTGGTTACAGATCAATCTCACTAACTTTATTTTATTTTTTTTCTAAATACGTTAATCATATCTCTGGTAATACATTTGTATTCTTAGTAAAAATTATAATTTTCACAGCTTAATTGATTACGACATTCTTTGACGTGTGCAAAACGATTTTGGCGTACGAGGCGCATCTACGAGAATATACTAGTAAAACGAGTAATAATTCAAAGTGTGTCGATGGTTATCATTATAAAACGTATTTAGAATTATCCTGAATGTCCTAGATATACTATATTCCGTGGCGGTAATTTATTCATTATGGTGCGTTTTGTAAGTCAAAAAGGGAATGGGGAAACTATCAGCTTATGTAACGAGAAGGATGAGGAAATAATCACAATCCAAATAGGTGTTACGCTGTATGCATTATTTATGCGGTCGGTCAATACACGTACAGTCAAACCTAAAAATAAAGGGTACCAAGTCGTGCTGAGAGTGACAGTATCTCTACAGGTCAGAGTCCACTTATCGGACAACCCACCGCCACTTTTATACTATATGACTGAGTTCGGTTGCCAGCATTTTCGTCACTTAGCCTGATGATACTCATTGTAGAATGAGTGAAACGTTTCATATAAGACACTTTTAACGCGGTCCATACTAGAAGAAGATTTCAAAAACATAATGGACACTGGCCACGGAAGCCTACGTAAAAACACGATAGAAATAGTCAGAAAAAACGAAGCGTTCGTACTTTGATACGTTTTATACGTAAATACATTGAATTAGATTACAAATTCCTTTAAATTAAAGAATGAACCAAAAAAATAGATAATTATTGTTGCCTGAACACTCTTATTGCAAAAAAAGGCCCTAAAATTAATAAGGTTTTATTTTCATTTGTATTTTTAGGCAGTTATGTTGCTCGCCATGGTTTCTCATTGACTGTACTGTAAGACCTCTGTGAAGGCTGTACCGTAAGGCTGCTGCGTGCATCCTAACTGCTATAATAGTTCACTCTGTTCTCGTTCTTTAGGCAGAGAAATCAAATAATTTTGGAATAGAGAGCAATATAAGTTACCACTTAACTTTCGATATTATAAAGACAGCAGAATTAAACTAAAAATTTGTTACAGGAAAACGATAATCTTAACTTTTGCATGAAAATACATACGGCAAATTCTCTATGTATGCAAGTTTTTCAGACCACGCAGAGGTGTAAGCGACTCTAGTCGCATACAGCGGTTAAGCTTTCCAAATGTGCACTGTGGTCAACAAACGAGCGAGGGACAGCAACGGTGGAATTTGTTATTAAAATTTCAAGTTTGTAAAATAAAAATATCGGAGTTGCAAAAATTGTGCGCTAGTTCGTTACTATGGCTACGGGTGTAAATAACCGCCGTCTTTGTAGCGGTAAATATTTCATTAATAAGCTAATATTTTAGTTGAGGTATAAATTGCACAAAACTGACATCTTTAAACCGCTGGCAGTAATTTGTTTGTAGCGTAAATTAAAAATAACTCAAATACAAAATTAAAAGCAGATTCAAGTGTAAACTTTCAAAAATAATCAGTTTCTTGTGTTAGTTACCTTTGTCCATGTCTTCTAGTAAAACAAATTTTCATATATAAACAGGGTTGTCAGACTTCTTTGGAGTTACAGAAACACTTGTCTCTTAAAAGCGTTTGCAGGACTTCTATAATAAAATCTTAGTAATGTAGACACTCATTATCAATATTTTTATTCACACAGAGAGATATATGTTTTATTTTCATATACACTTTGTAAAATATTCTACAGAGCTGGTGAGTTGGCAGTCCAAATATGAAGAAGTGCAATATATCCTCGCAGTGTATTTTTTTATTCTACATAGAAATATAGTCGACAGTTACTCTGTGGTATCTTAAAGACGCATAGTATATATGAATAGTAAACTGTTTGTTCCGTCCATTCAAGTGGATGGAAATTACATATGACGATATCTAGTATTGTACTTGGTATACTTACTTTCAAAGCCCGATTTCATGCACAATGAAACATTTGTTTCTAATACCATTCAACAGTATTTCAATAAAATTCTAAATGTTACAGCACTCTGTCATATATACAGTATTTTTATAAACATAGACGTTTGTATTGTTCCATTTGATTTTGTGTTTGGTATAAGCAAGAAGTCGTTTGTAAGGTTTTCGATTACGTAGTGAACAAAGGATGTTCGTTGGAAAAGTTTTGATTTGACTTACAAAGAATTTTTCAATTTAAAGGAATATTTTGTATTACGATTTTTTATCTCAGGGAGTTCTTAACTCATTCAGATAGAGTGAGTTAATAAATAAGTCGTCATAATAATTAGAATAAAAGCATAACCGAAACCGAAATCGTATTTGAATACTCAGCTGTTAAATGCAATTATGAAGGATAAGACAGTTGTTTAAAATTTTAAAAATATATAAACACTTGGTACGTTTCAGAGTTTTTATTTAACTCTGACAGCTGTTTCGACTTCTTAAGCCATTGTCAAAGAGACGAGTGAACACCTAAACAGAGGATGTAAGGGTGGTGAAGATCTGTTTAGGGTGTGTATCGGGACAAGTTTGAGGTGTGTAAAAGGCGAGGGGGGTGCAGGAGCTAAGGGATACAATGTCTGACTGCTAGAATTCTGTTCCTGCTATATCAGCCATCACAGACTAGGAAAAACTAAAAATTATTAATACACCTTCTAAAATTCATTGTACTACAATAATCATACATTCTTACTTTTACAGAATTCCTTAAACATTAGCGGCTTATGTTATGAGGAAAATTAAGAATGTGTGACTTCAAATAGATTGTAGAGGGATTTAGACTGATAATTTGGGATATTATAGATAGTACAAATTATCACATACCGAAAAAGAAACGCAGTGCTGTAAAACATAAAGGAGCTTAAAGTCAACCAAATATACTGCTATTGACATGATTTGATATTTCATAGCCCTCGCAACACATCTTGTAAACACGTGAATCATCTCTGACACGTTCGTAGTTTGGTTCAGTTTACATGCAATACCTTTATTGCAAGACGTTATCTATACCTTCCTGGCTCAGCCACGGGCAGTTTCTTTAAAGTCAAATTAAAACTAAGTGGTCTTTCCTCTAAGCCCTTACTCGATCCAAATGAACAGACGAAACATGTGTCACTCAAAATCTTATATACAACGTGTATTAAACTCACGTGTCTAACAAAATGTATTTACCTAAATAAATAATAGCTAGTGTATACACTGTACTTTTATTACACCAAACTGTATTTCATTATGTTTTTGTTTTGAACTGAAATTTTTTGTTTTTCTTTCTGTTTTGTAGGCAAACGTGTCTACCAAACACGTAAGTGAAAGTTTACGCCAAAGTAGACTAAAAGGAAGGAAAGTACTTTATTAAAGTTGAATGATAATACTATATAAGGTGAAAAAAATACTATATTAGACGAAACTCAGCAGAGGCTCAGTAATCGACTACGTTTCTGTTAATCTCCTTATTACCTCACAGCCAGTGATTTACGTAACCTGTGCGAATCTTCCTTCGAACCGTTTAATTGTAGTCTCCAATCTTATTTCCAAGGCGGATGTCAACTATTACCACTGTTCTTCCAATAGCAATGATGCAAAATAGTGCAAAAACACACTTCGCCAAACTCTACTTACAAGCCTGAGGCCGTCTACCCCATGATCTCTTATTCTACTGACACTGTGGTTTTGATAAATTCAATTTATATAATAAGAACTATTTTCCATGCACTCTTCCTCTAGTTCTGGTCGGTTACGCCCATTTTTTTTATCACATTTTTTAATAAAAATTTACATTTATTTTACGTTTTCCACGGTAAAACTATTAGATTTAGTCGATTTGAGACCAACACGTCTAACGTTCAAAGCAACCTTCCTGTCACTGGGTGTACAATGCTATATAGTAACTGACGCTATTGGCAAAACTACAGCATTTATCCTCTCTGTTACCGAATTACCCATGTCGACAATCTTATAATTTCTCCAGAATTTACATGACGCTTCGCTAGTTACTTGCAGACAAACGTTGATAAATTAAGTATTTGTCCCAATGACTAGTGGCTGTACGACTCCTGTAACATACAAAATCAAATCCAACATTCGACTGCAAACGTATTAGGTAAAAAATAATGGGTTTCAGGACCGTAGTTCAAGGAACTGAAGGATAAAACAGACGACGCGGTCGAATTCTCAATCCTAAAAATTACCAATTAAAAATTACGAACATTCTCACGTACACTCAAAGTATAACGGCTGAAATCATATTTCATGTAAAAGTCACCAAACTTTAGTGAGGATTGAAGAATATCACTAAATGCATTATGCATTCTAATAACGGTGAATACACGTAGCCAGGAAACATGTGTTCGAAAAGGCACACGTTCTTACGTACGTGCGAAAATAACATTGTAACGTGGTTCTCTTGGTCGGCTCAAATAGCCTTAAGCCCTGCCACCGCTACAAGGTGGAACCACATCGGCAGGGAAGCGGTTGCAATTTGTTTTATGCCGTTCAATATCACTCAATTAAGGTTTTCCTTTGCTGTCACACTCGCCGAATGATTCAGTCTTTACGTTGACGATCGTAAATATTTTTGCCGACTTGACAAATTTTTTCAACAAAATAGAGACTAATATGAAAGACAACTTTAACATTCTACTCTAAATTGAACACTAACTTAGCCAGCGAAAGCAAATGCATTAAAATATTTCATAGATACGGCAACACATCTTTTAAACACGTGAATAATCTCTGACACGTTCGTAGTTTGAGTCAATTTACATATAAAACCTATATTGCAAGACGCATCGTTACCTTACTTGCTCAGACACTACTTACTTACCTTACTTACTCGGTTGTATAGTCTCCACACTACTTGTTCATTTCTTTAAATAGGGACATACTTGGTTTCACTTGGATACGGAGGTGTTTCGAAATTATCGTAGACGAAATATTGTATTTTACTGTAATAAATTAGTTACTAAAATATACCAATTAAGATAAAAATACCCTATTACAAAGCGCTAAATTACCCGGTACGAATCTCAACTATAACTTTAAGGTCTTATTCTAAATACCATAGGTCAGTTTGAGAAATCACAGAGGTTATTACTTTACGGTTATTACTTTACGTTCTTTAGAAGTACCTCTTTAAAATCACAGTATCCCACCACTTCATAAATTTATCTTGACTAAATGTAGCTCAGGACAGTGGAAAACAAAGGGTGAAGTGACCGCTGACAAGAATTAGTCATCATGCACACACGTCAATACACAACAAGCGTATATTGACCGAACGTATACGTGTAAGAATGACACGTGTTTGACGTAGACTATCAACAACGTAAGTACTGAGAAAAACTTGCTGCAGAGGCAACGAATGATGTTAATTGTCTATTCATAAATTAAAACTAAATTCGAAACTACACGAAATCTTAGGCCCTAATACATACCTTCACTACACATTAAAATCCACACTTAATATAAGCAGCACAATTCCTTACTGTACTCTATAAGAACTACTAAAACAAATGCGGTCAGAAACAGAAGACTACAGGCACTGATAATATCTTCTTTGGAACCTGAGTTTTTCCGTGATGTTTTCATACGTCATACATAACTACACCGAATAGTACAAAAACGAGCCTAATGACTGCACACTATTTCAACGACCCGACTCGAAATTGTTTAATCTATTAATGTAAATTTGTATTGGTTTTAAGTAAAACTGACTAACCAGCACTTCCTGACTACCTTTAACTTATTATTTAAACTAAGCCACCACTGGCTTCCACTTCACAAATCTAGTCAGGCTACAATCGCATGCCGGTGTAAATAGATTCCTTTCGTTGAAAATTCTCCACACTACTTGTTTCATTTCTGTTAGTACGAACATTATTTCATTTCACTTCGAGACGAGGTTGTTCAGAATTATCGTAGACGAAAAGTTGTATCTTACTGTAATATTTTGCTTACTAAAACCTACTAATAAATATAAAATTACCCTATTACTAAGCACTAAATTACACGCTACGAAACTGAACTGTAACTTTAAGATATTATTCTAAATACTTTGAAGACCTTTGACAAATCAAA
Source organism: Magicicada septendecula (assembly GCA_034769895.1). Classification (NCBI taxonomy): domain Eukaryota; kingdom Metazoa; phylum Arthropoda; class Insecta; order Hemiptera; family Cicadidae; genus Magicicada; species Magicicada septendecula. The sequence continues at coordinate 116,188,627 of CM068374.1, read as the reverse complement.
GATGTTATTACTTTACGTTCTTTAACAGTGCCTTTTTAAAATCAGTTATTCCCACCAATAGATAAATGTATCCTGCCTAAATACAGCTCAGGACAGCGACTTCAGTGCACACAGACTTCAGTATCACTGCGTGGTCACTATATGACAAACTTTTTACACTAATGACACGTGTTTGATGTACACTATCAGCAGCGTAAGTGCTGAGAAACACTTGTCGTTACAGACGAAACGAATGATTCTAATTCTTCATTCTTATAATGAAAGTACTTTTCCAAGGTAAGATACATTTTATCAGATTACAGCACAATACAAATTACGTGTTCGGATAAGAATATTCGCCGCAGGAATAATTTACTTTAGTTGAAAATTCTCCACACTACTTGCTTCATTTCTCTTAATACGGACTTAATTAGGCTTCACTTTCAGACAATATTGTTTCTGAATTATCGTAGACGGAAAGCTGTGTTTTTTTGTAACATTTGGCCACTAAAATCTCTTTAAGTAAATTAAAAGTACCCTACTAAACAGGACTAAATTACACGCTACGAAATCTCAACTGTAACTTTAAATTTTTATTCTAAATATCTAAATATCCTCAGCAAGTTTGTAAAATCAATGACATCCTTACATGACGTTCTTTGGCAGTGTCTCTTTACAATGACTGTATCCCACCACTAGATACGTTGATCCTGGCTACATATAGCTCAGGACAATGGAAAAACAAAGTGTTCGTCGGTTGAATGCTTACGCGTCTCTTTCCGATTTTCCATTTATAAACTCTTAATATATCTCACGTCTTAAATGTTAAAACTATAAGATTCATGTAATAATCAATAATGTAAAACTAATTACATCTTTAACCAATTTCAGAAACAACTAAAACTGGGTTCCAACAGGCTTACAGCTTAATGCAAACCCGTTACAGGGGTGTACAATGATACATATTGGCCATTTTCTATTAGTGGCAGTAGACATTGTTTCCTAAGGCTGTAAAAACTCCCTCTAACTGTTTCATATACTTCAATACGTACAACGCTACTTGATTTCACTTCTAGACAAGGTGATATCAGAATTATCGTAGACGGAAAGTTTTATTTTGTTGTAATAATTAGCTTACTAAAGTCTATTAAGAATAATATATGTAAATACCCTAACCAAAAATACTAAATTATAGGTACGACAACTCAACTCTGACCTTAAGATCTTATTCTATATACCCTTTTTTCTGTATAAAATACAAGAGTTTGAGAAATTAAAGGTGTCATTACATTCTTTTTTTGACAAAATCTTTTTAAATGCACTCTATTCAAACATTAGATACATTTATCGGGACTCAGGGCGGTAGAAATATACAAAAATTGAAGTGACCGCTGTCAACAACTAATCATCATGAGTATTAATGATCAATATACATACTAATAACACTTGTTTAACGTAATGATGTAATTCTCAGAACAATCCGAAAGTGCTGAGAAACACCCACCAATTACAGAGGCAACCAATGCTTCCAATTAATTTTTCTTAAAATAAAATTTATATCTAAAATACCTGCTATCACAAACTATCTGATACTTACTATTTCAAAATAACGACAATTTATTCCTAGAGACACATATAACTACAGATTTATAACACCTATATATACATAGTATATATAAAGCTATACAGCTATATAACGGTTATAGTATACATCAGTGAATTTGAGATAGCTGAAACAAGCTCTTCACTATCAGTAGTAAATTACAACTAAGTAAGAGTCTCCTTCCATTCTGACATCTGAGCCTCATTCGCGTTCTGTAGCGTACAACCTTGTACAACTGCAACATTTCACGTTCTTGAAATGAACGACAAACGACAAGAATAACGATAATGACGGACGAATAAAAGAGACGAAAACAAAACAACTACCTACTGAAATAGTCGATACAAAAGATACAAAGTCATTAACTAATATTAACCACGAGACGCATAACTACAGGATGTACACAACTGCAACTGGAAACAACAGAAAAAATTTTTCAGACAAACGCACTTGAAATCAAAAGACAATTACCTTTTTTACTACATGCAGAAGTCCCTCTTCACTATCCAATAATCTCTTCTACCAGATACAGTCTTCTATAATAATAAACCTTTCAACCCTCTCTTTTATTTTACTATAGAAACCACTAGCTACCTAACCCAACCTAACCTATTAGTTGCCACAGATTCGGCCAGTTGCGACCAAGTGGGGCGCCAAGGACATGACAATAACACGTAATGTACACGTAACACGTATAACACGTACATGGCAGAAATAGTTTTCTTTGGTTGAAACTTCTCTACACTACTACTTGCTTCAGTTGTTTTAATACGGAAATAATTAGGATTCACTTGAGACATTGTTGTTTCTGAATTGTCGTAGATGGAAAGTTGAGTTTTGTTGTAACATTTGGTCACTAGAATCTATTAAGTAAAATAAAAATACCATACTAAACAGTACTAAATTACACGCTACGAAATCTCAACTGTAACTTTAAATTCTTTTTCTAAATACCCTCAGCAATTTGTGAAATCAAAGACATTCTTACATGACGATTTTTTGCATAGCCTCTTTACATTGACTGCATCCCACCACTAGATACCTTTATCCTGACTTAATGTAGATCAGGACAATGGAAAAACAAAGTGTTCTCGTCGGTTGAATGCTTACGCGCCTCTTCTCGATTTTCCCATTCATAAACTCTTCATTTATCTCACGTCTTCCATGGTAAAAAGATTTACCCGATTACACACCGATAAAAATCTCGTATTTGGGTTCAAATATTCGCCGCATAAATAATTCTAATTCTTCCAATGGGAATACGCTACAACAGTTTCCAGGATTTATATAGCGTTAACGAACAACCAACTTCGTAAGGCGGTGCCAATCGTTATTAACATGTTTTGTTATTATTATAATAATACAGAAATTACCATTATAATTCTATTAATTCCTAGACGAATCTAACCTAACCTAACCCAACCTAACCTACTAGTTGCCACAGCTTCGGTCAGCTGCGATCAAGTGGGGCGCAACTGAAAGGATAAGAACACGTAAAAACGTCGTTTCTTCGTAACTGACCAAAATGGTTTCTCGGTATAACTAATTATCAATTTACTTGCGTGTTACCAGTATACAGTACACTTCGTGATCGCCAATTTTGCTGCCGATTAATTACCCGATTATTTTCCTCTAATATTTCCCTTACTACAATCGATTAAGAATAATATAAGTTAATACCATTAAAAGTGTACTAAATAAAACGACGATTAAACTCTTACTTTGAGATCCTATTCAACACATCCTAAATATGTTTAAGAAATAAAAGACGTTATTGCATTACACTTTTGACAATAATTCTTTAAATGCGCTGTATCCAACGACTAGATTTATTAATCGGGACTCAAGGCAGTTGAAAAACAAAAATTTAAATGACCGCTGACAACAACAAATCATCATGTGTGATGATTAATATACTTACAAAAGAACGTTTCCGTTTTTGAATATTGGCTGTAGAAATTGTTTCCTTGTACAAAGTCCTCACTGTTCAGATCCTTTAATCATGTACAACAGTATTTGATTTCACTCCTAGGAAAGTTGTTTCAGAATTATCGTAGACGAAAAGTTGTATTCTTCTAAGACATATTGCTTGCTGAAATCTATTAATAATATTGTGCGTATTTACCCTCCTAAAAATACTAAATAATACGCTACAACGACTCAACTCTATCTTTAAGATTTTACTCCAAAAGAATAATATTTAGAATCCTAAATACAATATTCTGTAGACGGAAAGTTGTATTTTCTTTTAACGTTCCGCTAAAATCTATTAAGTATAACATACGTAAATACCCTAATAATAAAACAAACACTACCTTACACGCTACGACGACTCAACTTTAACTTTACTAAATACCCTACATAGGTTTGAATAATCGAAGATGTTATTACATTACGTTACATAACAATAACCCTTTAAAAATATTTTAAAGATATTTTAAAAATCACTGTTTAAATGCACTGTATCCAAACACGAGAAACATTTAACCCGTCTGTGTGGAGCTCAGGCCAGTAGAAAAAAAGTGACCGCTGAAAACAACTAATCATCATGTGTAATGATCAATATACATAGGCCTACGGATGGGTTTGACGCAATGAAGTTATTTTCCGAATAACACGTCACTAAATACGCTATCAGCAACTTAAGTGCTGAGAAACACATGCCATTGCACAGGCAACGAATGCTTCGAATTCTTTCTTCTTATATTAAAATTAATATGTAAACAATTACAGTATTACTACATAAATAACTCCATCCTATTACACAAACCGCTATTCAGTATTCTCCTTAATCAAGCAGATAGACACTGTTATCATAATATGCCTTTCAATTACATCCTCTTTTTCACTATTTAACAACTTAGGAATTCATATTCCTACACAATTACACATACTGATTCTAAAAAAAATATATCTTACTATACGTATACAACCTGTGAGTTTGCGAATTATAAAATCCTAAAATTTTTTAATATCAATAATTACGAATTTCCTTGCTTGTTGTTAGTATGCACTACACTTCGTGATCACCAATTATTGTCTGCGGTTAATTTAACCACGAATTATTCTAGTTACATCTTCAGTCAGTTTGAGACACTGAAAACGTGTTCCAATGGATCTAAAGTTCAATGCAAACGCGTTACAGGGCTTTACAATGGTAAGTAACCTACATGTTCGCGTTCTCGCCAAAACTATACAGAACTTATTTCCACTGTTGCTGTCTGTCTTGGCAAAGTCACCATCCTTTAGTTAAGGTACAAGGATATCGTATTCGACAAAAACGGCGAATACAAGTGGATGGCGAACAACAGTTTAACCGTATAGTTTAATAACACTTTAAACAATCAACATGACTGATGCCTTCGAAAAAAATACACCTCAGGGATAATAGAATGAAAATGACGTTCTATTGTGGTCCTCTTGGTCGGCTGAAATAGCCTAAGCCCTGCCACCACTACAAGGTGGGACCACATCGGCAGGGATACGTTTCCATTGGGTATTGTACCGTTCATTAAAATTCGTTAATAATAATTCGGATTTACTCCTACTCTCACTGAGTATTTCAATCTTTACCTCACGTTTATAAACGTAAAAATTTATACAAAGATACCAAAATTTAGTACAGCGGAAAGACCAAAATTGAAATAAGCGCTGACAACAACTATCATCATGTGTAATGATCAGTATAGCCTACATACGTACTATGTATACATCATATACGACCCGTTTTTGACGTAATGGTGTCATTTTCCCAAAATCACGTCACTCCATACGCTATCAGCAGCACAAGAGATGGGAAACATTTGTCATTGCACAGGCACCGTGGACTATATGAATACATGTTTTCAATTACAAGAAGTCACAAGGAGGATTGGAAACGTTAGTTTGTGTTAGGTATACATCTTTGTGTAAATGTGTCTTGAAATAAAAACATATTCATAAACAAATATTAGTGTATTGGTCATTTATAGTTTAGTTTATTTTTATTGATATTGGCTAATTATTTATATTAGGTTATTGGCTTTTTATTGTATAAAATATTGACCACCATGTACTATATGGACATATGTTTTCAATTACATGAAGTCACAAGGAGGATTGGAAAGGTTAGTTTGTGTTAGATATATATTGTACTGCTGTTAAAATACAACACAGTACATAAGATTCAAATAATAATTTTAAAAGAAAACATGAATTTAATAGTAATTGGAACATATGTTTAAAATGTAAACAATAACACTGAGTCAGTAGTCACAACTAACATAGAGGTAGACTCCAGTCCTAGATAAAACAGCAGTAAGATATATGTTTTGGCAAGGATTATATGAAATTTGAAATAAATATTAAAATAAAAGGAAAGAGTAAGAAAATTATAATATAATAAATACAAACTAGAATTAAGAATGTTAGAAATCAAATAAATATATTTAATAATTAGTAGAAAAGTTATATATATTTTTAAGAGTTATATGATAGAAAGTGTAACGAATATAGTGAGGTATCAATGTGGCAAAATTGTAAATTGTTAGATTTGTATTGTATAGAAATAGAAGGAAATGTATTAGTAGTCTAATTTTATACTCAATATAGTGAATATCAAAGAGAGTGATTACGTAAATGAAATCTAAATTTATATTTGGTATTATTTAAATAAGTCAAAATTTATACATCACAAAGTCTAATGTTATATGTAAACCTATAAACAGTAAGAGTTCAATTTTTGATACCAGAGTTTAGTTGTCTATTTAATAAAGTAATCAGTCAGGAGAAGAGATTTAATATTAATATTGAATTTAATAAAAAGTACAACTCAATAAACAAAAAATATTTCAAGAAGTCTAAATATATCTTTGAAAGAACGCCGATCTAAAAGAGGAATCGTGTACTGAAGAATAGTTTGAGTGGCCATACCATAAAATCCAATATTCCGAAGAGGTATCTGTTTTGCAGTCGTCGAAGAAAACAACATTCAGGAGTAAAACTAATAAGAAATTCCCGTGGAGGAACGGATCGATAAGCATAGTATTACCTTTTAAAATAATAAACATCAACCAGAAGTGAACCCGTGGCAGCTGTGAAGGATTCAGAGTCAATCTATTTACATTTGTATGGTAGCTATTTTTACCTTGTTATTTAGCAAAATTTACATACTAACGTTATTTGGTTCGGCTTAAAGAAAAGAAGATATCAAATACTATATTAAATAAGATCAAACAGCTTAATAATTATTAACCCTGAGATAGAGTTTCTCTTCTTGTGCAGATAAACAAAAAACATAATAACTGTAATTACATTTCTTAATAATTACATAACTAGAAAAAAATAACAGTACATTAATGACGCCAACAACGTGTGGCATATCACAATTACATAATTAAAATATCTGCAAATAATCACAGTACAATAAATGGCGCCCATACGTGAATGCAAAGATTTTCTTTAAGCCAGCACCAAATAACATAATTTTGTTAAATTTAATTAGCATAAAAATTTCCTTGTAATTAAATTAAGTTAAATATTGTAAAATGGCTAACAAACCAGAGCAACGATATGAATTAAGGAGTAATAGTGCTGAAGAGGAAGAAACTGAAATGTAAAATAATAGTAAGGGATGCCCAAGGGGACCAACCAAAGAAACCAACCCAACCAATGGATGTAAATTTACAGGAAATGATGAGGATTATGATGGAGCAATTCGAATGAATAGAAGAAAATAATAAACAAACAAACGAAAAGAATAACAAAACCTGTGAAACATTAGTGAAACAGATCAATGAGAAATTGGACAAGAACAAATAGGAAATGAAAGAGGAATTAAAGAAAGAAATAGAAAGCAGTAATGAAACATTACAACAACGATTGAAGGAGGAGATTAGACAAAGTAACGAGGAGTTAAAGGACAATTGAAGGAAGAGAGTGAGAAAAATAAAGAGGAATTGAAATAACTGTTAGAATAGTATAAAAAAGAAATAAGGAATGGAATTACAGAAACTAACCAGAAGGTTGAGAAAACTGATGAAAATTTAGCTCAATTACGTGAAAAGGTAATAAATAAAATTATTGAAGTGGAAGAGAAATTAGGAGAAAATAAACAAGAAGTCATGGAACAGATGACGAGAGAATTGGTAAAACACAAACAGGAAGTAACTAACAATATTCAATCCATGGAACACCAGTTGGACAACAAAAATACCAAAATAGAGGATACCATGGGACAATTAGTATTAAGGGTCAATGAAATACAACAAAATGGTAATCAAACATGTGTTATCCGAGAAGACAAGAATATTAGTCATGAGGTGCCACATATGAAAGGATATATAAAAAATCCTATGGAATATTTAAATAGAATGAAGGAATATTTGCATAGTACCAAGGAAAATAGATGGGAGAGAATTAAGCTCATGTTAGATCAAGGGTTCCATGTAATGAAGGATTATTGGTAGGATGCCGTGAGAAACACCCTGAATAGCTACCAGGAATTCATGGAAAGCTATAAAAATAAATATTGGACACGATCCATACAGACAAGGGTGCGGGAGACCATAGTATATGGTATGTACGACCCAAGTATAGGACAAACACCGACCTCGTATTTCTTATCGCATGTTTGCAGGGCAAGATATTTAGACCCACCCATGGATGACAGATATGTGGTAGAAGCTTTGAGTCACCATTTTCCTGAAACAGTAAGCTTAGCACAATTTGCCAGTCAAGCCCATACTATAGAAGCGATGACATTATTACTCACTGATTATGAGAAGAAAATGAATTATGACAGTCGTGCTAGACAAGGGAATATGAGAAGAGACAGCTACCCTAACCGATATCCGGAAGAACAAAACCGTGGTAGAAACCAAATAGTAGAAAGAACGACCAGAGAAATGTTCCAAGATACCAACATAGGGAAGGTGGAAAAAATTATTACAGAAACGATAACCGGAATGACCGGAGATATGATAATAATAACAATAATAATTATAGGGGCAAACACGCTTCAAATAATTATCGAGCAAATTTTGTACGCCGAAACTATGATTCCCGGGTTTATAATAATCGTTACCCGAGGGAGACTGATCGAAATGAATATTCTCGCAGTGAGGAGAGACAGAGTGAGGCAAACAACAACTATGAACAGATAAGACATAGAGATCAACATAGTTTCCTTTCCCAAGCAGAAAATAGTCAACAGGAAGGAAGGAGAGGAGAGAGTAACTGCAAATGAAAATCAGGGAAACTAGAGAAGACTGTGAGTGAGTGCAGTGGTCAACCACAGTCAAATAGACGATCACTGTCTTGGATAATCAGTTTAGGTCAAGATTTTATGGACAATGAGAGAATCAATAAAAATGTAATTGAAAGTGATGTAGTATCTATTACCGGTCAATATGGGAAAACCAATCAAACATTTATTATTGATACTGGTGCATAAATATCATTAATGAGTATGACTAAATAACACTAGTTAAAGGAAATGGAAAAGGGAATCACTTCATCTGACGGAAAGGCTAATAGAATATATGAATTACCCGTGAGCAAAATCACTAAAGTGGGTGTAACAGGACGAGCCAACCGAACTGCTCGAAAACAAATAATGATGAATGTACAGTTCAATGGAAGGGTGATGCCATTAATATTTGTAGTATATCAAAATATAGAAACAGAAATATTAGTCGGATGCGATAACTTGCGGAAGTATGAAACTATTATAGATTTAGAAACCAATCAGGTGGTATTTACATACGATAAACAAAAGATACCTATAAAAATTATTAATAGAAATGAAGGTGTAATGAAAATGGTCAATTCAACCAAATTAAGTGATAGATTTGAATACTCATGTAAGGATAGACCAATCAATAGAAAGTCAACACAGCTGTTAACAGTAAACAATCCAATTTGGGAGGAGAAAATGCAAGGGATCAGACAATTCTGTAATCATAACAGTCAACTAACCAAAAAGCAAATAAATCAATTAATGAAAATTTATTTGAAACATTATAAAGTATTTTCAAATAAACCTGGCAAGATAGTAGGAGTGCAGTGTAAGTTACCCCTAAGAGAAAATGTGACATTCAACAAAAGATCATATCCAATACCCTATAAATTAAGAGAGCAAGTACAGGAAGAAATCGACAAAATGCTTCGTGAAGATATAATTGAACTAAGTCAGTCAGAACACACTAGCCCATTAGTAGTAAATCCCAAAAAAGATAAATCATTAAGATTGTGTTTAGATGCACGTCAAATTAATCAGATGATAATTGCTGATAAGACGTCGCCCGAGAACATAGGAGAAATTTTAAAACGTTTTAATAACGTACAGTTTTTTAGTAGTTGGGATGCTGTATCTGGATATTGGCAAGTAGAATTGCATCCAGAAAGCAGAAAATATGTGAGTTTCATAGTAAACGGTAGGAGTTATCAATTTAAAAGATTACCTTTTGGTCTGGTTAATAGTGTGGCTATATTTATAAAATGTCTTGATGCAGTATTGGGTAAGGAGATTTTGGAATGTACTACAGTATTATGTCGATGATTTGGAAATTGCATCAAGCAGTTGGGAAGAGCACTGTCATCGAATTGATAACGTACTTACCAGATTGGGGGAACATGGATTTCCGCTAAAATTAGACAAGTCAACATTCATAGCCAGCAAGATTAAGTTTTTAGGGTTTATAGTCTCGAATACCGGCATATCTGCGGATCCTGATAAAATACAATCAATACAGAATTTCCCATGTCCAAAAAATGTAAAAAATTACAAAGTTTCTTAAGTCTTTGTAATTATTAGAGAAACTTCCAAAGTAATTACTCCGACCTAACACATCATTATCAACATTTAACTTGTAAGAAGAATAAATGGAAGTGTACCGAAAAGGATGAGGAAGTATTCAATGAAGTGAAACAGATTTTTACAGTGCGTCATGTTAAATCACCCAGATTTTAGTAAAGTTTTTTATTTAAATTGTGATGCCAGTGGAGTAAGTTTGGGATCGGTGTTATATCAAGAAAATGACAAGGGAAAACCAAAGGTAATAGCTTTTGCAAGCCGTACACTAACTAAAGCAGAATTTAATTATACCATAACTGAAAAAGAGACATTGAGTGTGGTTTTAGCAATAACTAAATTCCGAACATACTTATTAAACAGTGAGGTAGTAGTACGAACCGATCATCAAGCAATAAGCTTTTTTAAAAACCGTAAGATGTCACATGGAAGGCTCACAAGATGGATGCTCCAGTTACAAGAGTATCGTATAAAATGGGAGTACTTACCAGACAGTAAAAATATAGTAGCGGATATATTATCCCGAGTAAGGGATCAAGAAGAAATAATGGCCAAAGAAGCACGTAAAATTTTGGCATGCTTTAGGAACAGAAAAGAGTTAAAACTCATTGTAGAAGAAATAAAGAAATTACAGCCAACAGATATTAGAATACAAAAGTTGAGAAAAGGATGGAAAGTACTTCCAACACTACATCACATTATATGATTCATGAAGGAATAATGTTTAGGAACACCGACAAAAGAAATACTGATTGGAAAATTTTAGTGCCGGAAGAGGTATGTCAGAAGTTAATTGTTGATTATCATGAGAGATATGGACACCAAGGCCAGAAGAAAGTAGTGTCAGCACTCAAGGAACACGTTTACATGAATAAAATAGAAAAAAAGGTAATTCGATCCATAGACACATGTGATATTTGTCAAAAAGTCAAGTTAGCCAATGTCAGATATGAGGGAAGGTGGATAAATAATCAAGCATTGAAATCGCTAGAGCAAGTTTTTATTGACATTTGTGGACCATTCCCAACTAGTGGTAGGAGACGTAGCAAGTACGTACTGATTATCATGGACAGTTTTACTAGATTTACAAAGTTATATCCCATCACTAAGGCTAATACTTATACTATAGTTAAAATAATTAAAGAAAAGTATATAAAGGAGGTAGGGTTGCCTAATAGCATCATATCTGATCATGGAACACAATTTAAAGGTGTCAAGTGGCAGAATGCAATGAGAGCAATAAAAATTAGGACTTATAAAACGTCGGTATACCATCCAAATAGTAACCCGCCCGAAAGAATGCTCATGCTCAAACGAAGTGGGTCGTTTATTCCGCACATACTGCCATGACCAACATAATAGATGGAGTGAATATGTTAGTAAAGCAGAAGAGTTTATAAATTTAGCAAATCACGATAGTACCGGTGTAATACCATATGAGGCAATGCATAAAAAACGCCCACCCAGAATTATCGAAAGTTTAGTTGACTTTACATGGTTCACTCAACCACAGAAGGACATACAAGTTATTATGGAGAGTCGGGTTAAAGTGAAGGCAGAGGAAAGAGCCAGACGACAATACAAGAAGCGGTATAAACAAATAAATTATCATATAGGAGAGTTAGTACTGGTTCGTAATAGACAACTTCCCAGCAGTAAGGAGAAGTTGATGAAAAAATTATTTCTATGTTATGTAGGCCCATTCACAATTGATAAAGTGAACGATAACAATACTATAGTAATAAAATACCAGGATGGAAAAATTAAAGGGACATACAATATTAATCAACTTCGCCGTTATAAGTGAGATAATAACTAAAAGAATACGAATTCTGAAATAAAGATCATATGAAATGTATGACCAGAATTGGGAAGGTGAGAGTTAAAAGAAAAGATAATGTTGTATTCATGTTTTTGAGTTTTTTAGCCATGAAACTAGGCACAATTGTTATTTTATACTTATTATTTTTGATGTAAAACCAGTTGGTTTGATTAATGTTATTTTAAGACATAAATGAGTGTGAAAGATACAGTGATTCGTGATAGTGATGAACCATATTTGTTATGTTAATAAAAGAAAAAACAATTTATGAAAAGAACTTTGTGATATACAATTAGCGAATTAATCAGATGTTTTAAATATTAAGGTTAGACCATGTTTGTGATAAGAAATTAATTATTTCAAAATCTCATATCAAGTTGTATCTGAAATTATGAAATAAGGGAAGGTATTATGTACTGCTGTTAAAATACAACACAGTACATAAGTGTTAAATAATAATTTTAAAAGAAAACCTATATGAATTTAATAGTAATTGGAGCATATGTTTAAAATGTAAACAAAAACACTGAGTCAATAGTCCCAACTAACATAGAGGTAAACTCCAATGCTAGATAAAACAGCAGTAAGATATATGTTTTGACAAGGATTATATGAAATTTGAAATAAATATTAAAATAAAAAGAAAGAGTAAGAAAATTATAATATAATAAATACAAACTAGAATTCAGAATGTTAGAAATCAAATAAATATATTTAATAATAAGTAGAAAATTTATATATGTTTTTAAGAGTTATATGATAGAAAGATGTAACGAATGTAGTGAGGTATCATTGTGGCAAAATTGTAAATTGTTAGATTTGTATTGTATAGAAATAGAAGGAAATGTATTAGTAGTCTAATTTTATACTCAATATGGTAAAGATTATAGAGAGTGATTATGTAAATGAAATCTAAATTTATATTTGGTATTATTTAAATAAGTCAAAATTTATACATCAGAAAGTCTAATGTTATATGTAAACCTATAAACAGTAAAAGAGTTCAATTTTTGATACCAGAGTTTAGTTGTCTATTTAATAAACTAATCAGTCAGGAGAAGAGATTTAATATTAATATTGAATTTAATAAAAGGTACAACTCAATAAACAAAAAATATTTCAAGAAGTTTAAATATATCTTTGAAAGAACGCCGATCTAAAAGAGGAATCATGTACTGAAGAATAGTTTGAGTAGCCATACCATAAAATCCAATATTCCGAAGAGGTATCTGTTTTGCAGTCGTCGAAGAAAACAACATTCAGGAGTAAAACTAATAAGAAATTCCCGTGGAGGAACGGATCGATAAGCATAGTATTACCTTTTAAAATAATAAACATCAACCAGAAGTGAACCCGTGGCAGCTGTGAAGAATTCAGAGTCAATCTATTTACATTTGTATGGTAGCTATTTTTACCTTGTTATTTATCAAAAATGTACATACTAACGTTATTTGGTTCGGTTTAAAGAAAAGAAGATATCAGATACTATATTAAATACGATCAATCAGCTTAATAATTGTTAACTTGAGATAGAGTTTCTTTTCATGAGCAGATAAACAAAAAACGTAATAACTGTAATTACATTTCTTAATTACATAACTAGAAAAAAATAACAGTACATTAATGACGCCAACAACGTGTGGCATATCATAATTACATAATTAAAATATCTGCAAATAATCACAGTACAATGTCTAACACATATAGATATATATCAACACATGTAGTAACTGACGCTCTCGGGAAAACTACACAGCACTTATTCTCTGTGTTACCGAATCACCAGTGTCGACAATCTAATGGTTTCTCATGAGTTTACATGCCGCTGCGCTCATTACTTGCAGACAAACGTTGACAAAGTAAGTACTTGTCCCAATGCAGTGTGGTTGCACGACTCCTGTAACACACAGAATCGCATCCAACACATTCGACTACAACCTCATTAAGCAAGAAATAACGGATTCCAGGCTCCGTAGTTCCCGCAATGGAAAGGGAAAACAGACGACATGGTCGAATTCCCAATACTTTAAACCAAGAATTACAAAAATTACGAAAAGTACAAAACTAAGAAAACCAACTGTAACTTTAAGATCTAAAGTCTATATACAATCTACAAATTAGAAAATTCAAAAACGTTATTAGTTTAATTCTTGGAAAGTACCTCTTTAAATTCATAGATTCCCATCACTAAATAAACTTTTCCTGACTAAATTTAACCCAGGACAGTGATTTCATTGTCCACTGACTTCAGTATCACTCCGACCCTGGTCACTATATGACAAACTTTTTACACTAATGACACGTGTTTGATGTACACTATCAGCAGCGTAAGTGCTGAGAAACAATTGTCGTTACAGACGCAACGAATGATTCTAATTCTTCACTCTTATAATGAAAGTACTTTTCCACGGGAAGACTACATTTATCAGATTACAGCACAATACAAATCACGTGTTCGGATACGAATATTCGCCGCAGGAATAATTTACTTTAGTTGAAAATTCTCCACACTACTTGCTTCATTTCTCTTAATACGAACTTAATTAGGATTCACTTTCAGACAATGTTGTTTCTGAATTATCGTAGACGGAAAGCTGTGTTTTTTTGTAACATTTGGCCACTAAAATCTCTTTAAGTAAATTAAAAATACCCTACTAAACAGGACTAAATTACATGCTACGAAATCTCAACTGTAACTTTAAATTCTTATTTAAATATCCTCAGCAAGTTTGTGAAATCAATGACGTTCTTTGGCAGGGTCTCTTTACAATGACTGCATCCCACCACTAGATACGTTGATCCTGACTAAATTAGCTCAGGACAATGGAAAAACAAAGTGTTCGTCGGTTGAATGCTTACGCGCATCTTTCCGATTTTCCCATTTATAAACGGCCAAGTCCGGCTTTGTTTGGATGCGCGCGAGATAAATAAGATGATTATCAATTACAGAACGTCGCCCGGTGAGATAGAAGAAATTTGAAAAAGGTTCCACGGTACCAAGTTCATTAGTACATGGGACACCGGTGTGCTTGGCAAGTGGAGTTGCACACACAGATTCGCCAGTATATTCGAAGGGCGTAATTACCAATTCAAGAGATTGCCCTTCGGACTCGTGAATTCAGTAGCCATCTTTGTGGCATGTATGGACCAGATACTTGGCCAAGAAGCACTCCAGTTTACTACTGTGTACGTAGACGATCTACTTATTACCTCGGAAACCTGTGAGGAACACTGCTACCGAGTGGAACATGTATTAGAGAAATAAGCTATTAACAATATAACCCTTAAATTAGAAAAATCAAAATTCATTGCTAAAGAAGTCCAATTCTTGGGATTTAATTTGAACGACCAAGGAATCTCACCATCATTAGAAAAGGTGGAAGCAATACAGAAGTTCCCTAAACCTAAAAATCGAAAACAATTACAGTCATTTTTAGGACTCTGTAATTATTATAGGAAATTTCGAAACCAATATTCCGAGCTAACAGCCAAATTTCAATACCAGTTATCATCCAAAAACAAATGAATCTGGGGTCAAGAGCAAGACGTTACCTTTCAACTCATTAAGGACAAGTTTTTAAAAATAGTTATACTTCACCATCCAAATTTTAAAAAACCTTTCTTTTTAAACTGCGATGCCAGCAACATCAGTTTAGGAACAACACTATATCAAGAGGACGAAAATGGTCATCATTTAGTGATTAGCTTCGCTAGTCGGACATTAAATCAATGTGAAAGGAACTACAATGTAACTGAAAAAGAGTTACTCAGTGTAGTATTTGCTTGTAGTAAATTCCGTACCTATATTTTGGGTTATCCAGTAGCAGTCCGGACGGACCATAAATCCACATCGTTCTTAAGGAGACGTAAGTTGAGTCACGGCAGACTGACCAGGTGGATACTTGCCCTGCAAGAGTACGATCTACGATGGGAGTACATCCCAGGAAAAAAGAATGTTGTAGCGGACGTCCTATCACGGATTAATTTGGAAGATCAAACTTTTGAGGGAGAGAAGGAGAGCATACTCAAGATCTACAACATTATTAAAACCAGATCAGATTTAGAGGCCATTATTGATGAACATCAGCATCCACCAGCAATCTGACCCGAAGTTGAGAAATATCAAGGATCGATTAGCAGAACAAGATGACACTATATCCAAATTTTACTATATTAATAACGGAACATGATTTATTAAAACTTCTCTAAATCAGGAAACCTGGAAGGTGATTATTCCAACAAATATTGAAAAGGACATAATAATAGACTACCATGTACGATATGGCCATATGGGAGCCTGAAAGTGATAAAGGCACTAGAAGAGAGTTGTCACATAAAAAACATAAATCGGAAGGTGAGAAATTACATCAAATCCTGTCATATTTGCCAACTGGTGAAGACTAATAATGAGAAGAAGGAAGGCATTATGATACCAATAACATCCAAAGCGAAGTTAGAAAAGGTGTTCTTAGACATCTGCGGACCATTTTCCCGTAGTGGCGGTCGACACCGATATAAATACCTAATTATAATAATGGACCATTTCACAAAGTTTATAAGGCTATACCCTGTTAATCGTGCAACTAGCCTGAAAATTCTGGGAGTGATAACTGAACTATATGTTCCAGAAATAGGAAAACCCTCATCAATCATAACTGATCATGGTACGCAATTTAAGGGGAGAAGATGGCGCGATACCTTATTATCACTTGGGGTTAAAACGTATAAAACATCGATTTACCACCCAATTAGTAATCCGGCAGAAAGGGTGTTAAGAGAGTTGGGAAGAATACTGAGGACGTACTGTCACCACCAACAGAAAAAATGGCAAAAATATCTGGCAGCCACGGAGGAATTCCTCAATTTAGCTCATCACCCAGCTATAGGGATTACCCCATACTCCGCCATGTACGAGAAACCACCCCCACAAGAGATCAAGGAAATTATAGCTTTCCCCATTATTGATGGATATAAATTTGATAAAATAAAATTTTATAATAAGGTGGCCGAAGACAGGAGAAGCGGCGAACCAAGTATCAGAAAGCAATGGGAAAAATAATAACATACAAAATAGGAGAAAAAGTACTGCTGAAAAATCGCGAATTGCCAAGCACCCTAGAAGGGGTCACTAAGACGTTGTTACTACTATATACCGGACCATTTATAGTCATCAAAACAAATAACAATAACACTTATGAACTAAAAGAGATTGCTTCAGGAAAAATCAAAGGAGTGTATAACCAGGCCTCCATAAAAAAGTATTACGAGGATTAACAACAAACAAATTCAAAAAGAACGTAAGATCAACTTACAACAATTATTTATAGGAATTAATTTTGAATTAAAGTAATATATAAATTCAAAAAAAAGTAAGTTCAACTTACAACAATTGTTTACAGAATTTAATTTTGAATGAAATAAAAAGATATCAACAAAATTCTAAAAGAAAGACAAGAACAACTTATATCAATAATATGAGTAAACTACTTTTGGAAAGGAAATATTAAGAGATTTACGAAATACAAGGGGAAGTAAGGACCATTTAAATAATATAATGTTAATGGAATAATTTCGATGAAACCCATAGCGAAATAATAATTTTGAAAAAAAAATATAATATAACTATGATCACTACTTTAATCGTAATTATGATAAGAACAATTGGAAGAATAACTGTAATAAAATAATATTATTAGAACACTTAATGAGAACCAAGAAAAAAAATAATATTTATATATGCTATTAATTTTGATAACCAGAAGAAGATTGTGCGACCAATAGAAGAATTAAAGAGAATTCAGATGAAAAAACTTACATCCAACAGCTAGTGATAAATATATCAACAGAACTTCCAAACATGAGAAAAATAATATATATCAACAGAGCTTCCAATCATGAAAAAAATAAATATATCAACAGAGCTAAAAAGATAGAAGAATAAATAATAAGGAGAATAAATAATAAGAAGAATAACTGAGATAGAAAATATTAGTAAATCTGAGAAACTACGAAGTGAGGTATCCAAGGATGTTTTTTATTAGTCAAAAAATAGACTATTTTTATATAATTTTTATTAAATGACTGTCTGTAGATAATTCCAGCAGTGTTACATTTTGAGCAGGAATGATGTTCCTCTGATCTCAATTAGAAGTGTAGTATGGCCAGCAGAGTGTGTGTAGCCAAAAGTGCCTCTCTGGACTGCCCCAGCTCACGTGTTAGGGAATGTTAGGAAATGAATATCCCATGGGTAAAGAACTAAGTTAAGGAAAAAATAAATATAATAATAATAATAATAAACCTCAGATAACAATATCTATCAAAGAAGAATCAATTTAAGAAAAAAAAAACTTAACTCAAGTATGAAGAAGCAGATGTAGAAATGGAGAGGAAGACAAAGAATATAATAACTAAAAAATGTCATAAGCAATTATTTCATACATACTCAAAGTATGATCTGAACTAATCACTTCTGGAGGAGAGCAATCTGTAGCATGACAGATTATCCACATTATTCTAAATAAAAAAATGATCATATATAAAATAAAAATAAAATGACATCAATGAAAACCACTATAAAAATTAGTCAATGGCCACAATGTAGTGAAATAACAGTTAGGAGAGATAAAATAATTAAAATCAACCATGCAATATATATAAGAAATTATAGAAAAATAATAATAGGCCAATGTATAAAGTAATTAGACCCAGGTAGTATAGGAGTAGGTCAGGAAATGCCCAATATAGACAAACATCCAAAATAAAGGAACAACTATTAGAGAAACAACCATATGTAATAAATTTAAAAGCCCCCAAAAAACATGAAACTAAATGAGAAAAGTATAATGCAATAAAACAAGAGTAAATGTGAATTATGTGTAAATGAAGGTTCTAGAATAAATTTAAAAATGTACCAGTGCAATTTAATCTTATAATGAAAAACGAATCCGGATGATCTAAAATAAGTGATATTCTTTATCATATAACATCAGACAAAATGACAAAAAATGATATAACAATATACAATACATAAGTGGAGTGATCAAGGGTAAATCCCTAACATAAAACAAAAACAGCAAGTACTGCATGAAAATTAATTTTAAGAAATATTTTAGTTGATGGAAAAACAGATGTGTTTTGTTTATTTTAACAGTTCATTGAACTCAAGGCTTGAATGTCTGAGATGAAGAATAATTTTTTGTTATAAAATATTTGTTATGTTTTAATAATATTAATTAATAATAAACCTTACTGTAATTAAAATAAGGGTAATTTAGTTAAGATGTCATAAGAATTGTAGGTCAGAGAGGGTATTAGCAAGCTGGAATAATAATAAACATTATCTAACATAAAATCTAGGCCAAATGGTAAATCACACAAACCTTGTAGTTAGTAAATAAAACAAAGGAAATTAATTAAATTGATGAAAATTATATAATGTAAATGAATTACTGTATATTATAACTGTAACAATACTTTGTAAAGATATTGAAAAAATGTATAAGATATTATTAGAAAAAATGCAAGTGTAATAATACTGGAATATAAGAGGAAAGCCTAAATTAAAGATAATATGTAAATTAATTAACCCAAATCATAAAATTACAAAGAATTAAATGAAAATAACCATTTCATTTCAATCAGTGATCTTGCTTAATGATAACTAGAACATAATAGAAACTGTAAACCATTTGAGGTGACAGGAAGTACAGTTAAGGCCTACATTCTAATATACTGTAAATTTGACTTTTCGAGTTAAAAATACTATAAAGTATATCATGTTTGGTATTAAATAACGCAGAATTAACTAAGGAAAGTAATTATGTAATTAGTATTTAATAAAATTAAATAATAGTAAAAATGTAATTAATCATATAATGTAAAAGCCAATTATTTAAGCGGAAATGCCATCTGTTTAAAAATATGTAGATTTAATATTAATTCAGCCAGAACTGATTGTATAGAGGAAGAAGGAGTTAGTTGATTGTTATATGTTGAGACGGACACTTCTAAACGAGCTTAGACAAATGTTTTCATTTAAAAAGAGAGAAGTTAATTTTTGAATATAACCGAACCTATAAACAAATAAAACGAAAAGTGTAAAAATATAATTAATAAACACTGAGAGAACCTGGAATCAACCAAATTAATTTATTTATGGAGATCTGAAGTTATAACACAGATGGTAGAACGAAATAAACGAGAATTCTAAATTTTATCAACACGACATTGGACACTATAAAACCTCTCACAACCATTGGAACAAAAACACATTGAAGACACTGATTGCCAAGCCGAACAACTGACCACTAAGCTCGAATAATTACACTGTGATGAAGAGGAATTAACTACTACTGCGTGGAAGAGGAAAACACCAATAACCAACATTTATTTGAAGGGTTTCTGCAGTGAAGGCGTCTCGTATACACTCACCACGTGGGCGGCCATGATGGAATAATCCCAGAATCCTTTGCGGCAACTGCAGGACGCCATCTCAAGTCTGGTTCGAGAATTTATTTTATTAACATTTTCTATTCAATAATAATTTTGTATTTTTAGATAACTAAGCAGTTTTTATTGTAAGCACTATACTTTTCAGCTTTGCCTTTCTCTGACTATTATAAAATAACAGCTAAAAGAACCTGTAATTTAACATTAATATTTTATATACTGAGTTTAATAGCCCTGAGATCGAGTTTGTAATTGTCGATTAACTAATCGATTCGAAGTCGATTAGTATCTCTAATGTTAATAAATTATTTAAATATTATAATTTTGAGTTTCATTTATTGATAAAAAGATAGATAGAAGAATTCCAGATAATATATTACACCTGGACTCCGAGAAAAGAAGAAAATAACATCACTGAAGGAGTAACATCACAGAATAACGAAAGACCGCTAATCGATTATGTTATGAGATAATATAATAAACGCGGAAAAACAATCCTGATTATTCTAAACAATTAAATTTATTAAATTAATAATTAAAAGAAATAAAATTACATAAATACATCAAAAATAATTATATAATTAATTAAATAAATGAATTTTATTTCAATTTTTTTTTTATTACAAAATGTTTTGCAAGTCAGAAAATATATTTTGTAAATGTTGTTACAATAAATAACTCCATCCTATAACACAAACCGCACGCTATCCAGTATTCTCCTTAATCAAGCAGATACACTCTGTTATCATAATATACCTTTCAATTACATCCTCTTTTTCACTATTTAACAACTTAGGAAATCATATTCCTACACAATTACGCATACTGATTCTAAATATATCTTACTATACTTATACAACCTGTGAGTTTGAGAAATAAAAAATCCTGAAATTTGTTATTATCAATAATTACGAATTTCCTTACGTGTTGTCAGTATGCACTACACTTCGTGATCGCCAACTATGTCTGCGGTTAACTTAACCACGAATTAATCTAATTACATCTTCAGTCAGTTTGAGAAATCACTGAAAACGTGTTCCAATGGATCTAAAGTTCAATGCAAACGCGTTACAGGGCTTTACAATGGTAAGTAACCTGCATGTTCGCGTTCTCGCCAAAACTATACAGAACTTATTTCCACTGTTGCTGTCTGTCTTGTCAAAGTCACCATCATTTAGTTAGGGTACAAGGATATCGTATTCGACAAAAACGGCGAATACAAGTGGATGGCGAACAATAACGTAACCTAATAGTTTAATAACACTTTAAACAATCAACATGATTGATGCCTTCGAAAAAAATACACCTCAGGGATAATAGAATGAAAATGACGTTCTATTGTGGTCCTCTTGGTCGGCAGAAATAGCCTAAGCCCTGCCACCACTACAAGGTGGGACCACATCGGCAGGGATACGTTTCCATTGGGTATTCTACCGTTCATTAAAATTCGTTAATAATAATTCTTATTTACTCCTACTCTCACTGAGTATTTCAATCTTTACCTCACGTTTATAAACGTATAATTTATACAAAGATACCAAAATTTAGTACAGCGGAAAGACCAAAATTGAAATAAGCGCTGACAACAACTAATCGTCATGTGTAATGATCAGTATAGCCTACATACGTACTATGTATACATCATATACGACCCGTTTTTGACGTAATGGTGTCCATTTTCCCAAAATCACGTCACTCTATACGCTATCAGCAGCACAAGAGATGGGAAACACTTGTCATTGCACAGGCACCGTGCACTATATGAGTACATGTTTTCAATTACAAGAAGTCACAAGGAGGATTGGAAACGTTAGTTTGTGTTAGTTATACATCTTAGTGTAAATGTGTCTTGAAATGAAAACATATTAATACACAAATATTAGTTTATTGGTTATTTATAGTTTAGTTTATTTATATGGATATTGGATAATTATTTATATTAGGTTATTGGCTTTTTATTGTATAAAATATTGACCACCATGTACTACATGGACATAAGTTTTCAATTACATGAAGTCACAAGGAGTATTGGAAAGGTTAGTTTGTGTTAGATATATGTCAAGACATGTAGTAACTGACGCTCTCGGGAAAACTATACAGCACTTATTCTCTGTGTTACCGAATCACCAGTGTCGACAATATAATAATTACTCACGAGTTTACATGTCGCTGCTCTCATTACTTGCAGACAAACTTTGACAAAGTAAGTACTTGTCCCAATGGAGTGGGGTTGCACGACTCCTGTAACACACACAGAATCGCATCCAACACATTTGACTACAACCTCATTAAGCAAGAAATAACGGATTCCTGGCTCCGTAGTTCCCGCAATGGAAAGAGAAAACAGACGACACGGTCGAATTCCCAATACTTTAATTCAAGAATTACAAAAATTACAAAAAGTATAACACTAAGAAAATCAACTGTAACTTTAAGATCTAAAGTCTATATAGGCAATCTATAAATTTGAAAAATCAAAAACGTTTATTAGTTTAGATTCTTGGAAAGTATCTCTTTAAATTCATAGGTTCCCATCACTAAATAAACTTATCCTGACTAAAGTTAACCCAAACACAGTGATTTCATTGTTCACTGACTTCAGTATCAGTGACACAAACTTCAGTATCAGTATACGACAAACTTTGTACACGTGTTCGACGTACACTATCATCAGCATATGTGCTGAGAAACAATAGCAACAAATTATTATAATTCTTTCAACTGTAACTTTAAGAACTAAAGTCTATATACAATCTATAAATTTGAAAAATCAAAAACGTTTATTAGTTTAGATTCTTGGAAAGTATCTCTTTAAATTCATAGGTTCCCATCACTAAATAAACTTATCCTGACTAAAGTTAACCCAAACACAGTGACTTCATTGTTCACTGACTTCACTATCAGTGACACAAACTTCAGTATCAGTATACGACAAACTTTGTACACGTGTTCGACGTACACTATCATCAGCATATGTGCTGAGAAACAATAGCAACAAATTATTATAATTCTTTATTCTTATGATGAAAACTAAATTCGAAACTACTTGCTACCATCAGCCTACACACACGCACACCTTCACCACGCACTAAAATCCACATTTAAAATAAGTGACAATTCCAAACCAAATTATACTTTATAAGATTATTGAAACAAATGCCGTTCAAAACACAAAACTGTTTTAACTGGTAACATCTTTTTTGGAACTTGCACTCATCGGTAATGATTTCTTATGCAATACATAACTACACTGAGTACTACAAAAACAAGACAACACGCCAAGGCGCACTTTTTCAACGACCACAAAAACGTTACATTATCTTTACATCGTTCCTATGGCAGCAAAAACCCCACACTGCTCATATCCTTTAATACGGACAACATTATTGATTTTAATTCTAGGCGATATTGTTCCAGAATTATCGTTGTGGAAACTTGTATTTTCCTGTAATATTTCGTTTTCTAAAATACATTATGTATAATATACGTAAAACCTAATATATATACTAAATTACACGCTGCGACGACCAACTCAATCTTTAAGATCTTATCCTATATATTACATAGCCTTGAGACATCAAAGTCGTCGTTATTACATTACATTACATTTTTTGACAATAACACTTTAAATGCACTCAGGGTAGCGGAAACAAAAATTTTAAGTGACCGCAGACAACAACTAACCATCATGTGTAATAATCAATATACATAAGAATGACACCTGTTTGACGTCATGATGTTACTTTCCAAACAACACGTCACTGCATACGTTATTAGCAGCGTAAGTGCTGAGAAAAACCTGTCATTGCACAGGCAACGAATGGCCCTAATTCTTTCTTATAGAAAAATGTATACCTAAGCTACCTGCTAGCACAATATATCTGCTACATAAAATTATATTCCTAGAGACACATAAAACAAATTTATAACACCTATTTTAATAGTACACATCAGAAAGTTTGAGAAATCTGAAACACATCCAACCCTTCAGTATTATTAGTAAATAACAACTGTTTAGTAATGCTGAATGGAATGTCACCATCGATTCAGATATCTGAAACGCGTTCCCGTCCAGTCGCGAACAAGCATTGCCCAACTGTAATTTGCTTGTTTATCAACTACGTGACAATAACGCTAATCACGGACGAATAAAAAACTAAAGAAAACGACGACCTATTCAGTAGTCGACTGTATGCAGTTAGTTATTCATGTTTGTAATTTCAGTTTCATACATTTGAATAAAGTAAAAATTTTAAATGTAACAGGTTTTGTATACGTTGCTCCGCCAACACATCTTGTAATTACATGAATAATCCCTGAGACTTTCGTAGTTTGGGTCAGTTTAGATACAATAAATATATTGCAAGAAGTCATCGCTATCTCGCTGGCTCAGGCACCGGCAGTGTCTTTAAAACCGAATGCAAACAAAAGTGCATGCAAAAGTGCTTGGTTTCCTCCAAGCTTCTCTACAACCCAAAGAAATTGTGAAACAAATTTAACTCGACTCTTCTTATTTACAACGTCTATTATCTATCTGTTCAGAAATCGATTATGTCTTCGTTAAATCTCGTATACGATTTACGCGATTACAGAACAATAAAATTCTCGTATTTGTGTTCGAATATTCGCCGCATAAATACTTTCCTGTGGTTGTGAGGTCTCCACACTATTTGCTTCATTTCTTTCGATAATGACATATTTGGTTTCACTTCGAGACGAGGTTGTTTCAGAATTATCGTAGACAAAAAATTGTATTTTATTGTAATAATTAGCTTACTAAAGTACACTAATTAAAATTAAAATACCCTATTACAAAACACTAAATTACTCGATACGAACCCCAACTGTAACTTTAAGATTTTGTAATAAATACCATCAGTCAGTTTAAGAAATCAATGAGGTCACTACTTTACGTTCTTTAAAAATACCTCTTTAAAATCACAGTATCCCACTACTTGATAAATTTATCCTGGACTAAATGTAGCTCAGGACAGTGGAAAACAAAGAGTGAAATCACCGTTGCCAAGATTTAGTCATCATGCACAACAATATATGACAAACGACACGTGTTTGACGTACACTGCTGCTGAGAAACACTTGTTGTTTGCAGACACAGCGAATGATTCTGATTCTTCGTTCTTATAATAAAAGTACTTTTCTAAGGTAAGAATATACAATTTATCCGATTACAGTACAATAGAAGATACGTGTTCGAATAAAAATATTCGCCGCAGAAATAGTTTCCTTTGGTTGAAAATTATCTACACTACTTGCTTCATTTCTCTTAATACGGACATAATTAGGATTCATTTGAGACAATGTTGTTTCTAAATTATCGTAGATGGAAAGTTGTGTTTTGTTGCAACATTTGTTCACTAATTAATTAAACAGCGAATTAACCTATTTACATCTTCCGTCAGTTTGAGAAATTCACTGAAAACGTGTTCCAATGGGTCTAAAGTTCAATGCAAACGCGTTACATGGCTTTACAGTGGTAAGAAGACTACTTGCTCGCGTTGTCGCCAAAATTATACAGAACGTATTGTAACCCCTCTTTCAATTTTTTATGCCTCATAAAACAAAATCTCAAAAAAATATAATTTTTTTTTTGAAAGAGGAGCCACTAGTTATTTAGAACTAGGCGGAAGGCCTAGAGAAGCGAAAAAATGCGCTGGGTCCAGTGAGACGGGACTTGCAAATGAAACTCTGCTTTAAGACAACAATAACAAGTTTTATTAGAATCACTTTCTTCGTGCAATTAATTCCCCAGTATATATATGCGCCTTCAAATAATTAAAGTTAATCTTACATAATCAGAATAATAAATCAAATTCATTAATAGGATTCATAGTATGCATGTGTACATATCTGCATCTTCATACAATTAAGTTATGATTACAAGTGTTTTCACCTTCATAAGAATGGCTCAAAATCGTTATTATAATTCAATACTATACATATGCATCTCCAAATAATTGACGTTAAATTACTGAGCAGTATATACGTGTCTCTAAATGATTTAAGAACGGCGCATAGCATCGACCCTCCCAGTAAGCAACATAAACCATGAACATGATATATATATATATATATATATATATATATATATATATAAAACAGAACGTATAAACAATTTAATAATCTCGTAAATGCATGACACACAACATATAATTGACATAGATACACATAGGAAACATATATGTATATACATATAAATACCCCACACACATGTCCACTTGGTTGACAGCATATATATATATATATATATATTGTCATCGTACCACCCTCAAACCACCTTAATCAGATCAAGTACCCGGTCAGCTTTAAAAGCTTCTCAATTAACAAACCCAAAAACAAATAACAAGTCATAAAATACCAGAGTTGAAACACCCAAAAAATTCTAAGTATATGAAAGGCCAAAGTCAAATTGGCAGAACAGTCAGAAGGGCTCTTAAGTACCAAGTATAAACGTGAAATATCAATTTTGTGCCCCAAATAATAATAAATGTGCCATCACGAGGTCAACATGGCTGCACGGTTTCATAAAATGCATATTCTCACTTCTTTTATATTCTTACAAAAAGACAAAATTTTAAGCAAAATCAGTGGAACGTAACCACCCAAAAATAACTTAGAACTGGTATTGATTTGTTTTTTTACCTTTCGTTAACATTTATCAGTGAAATATTGTTATGAAATATCAGCGCGCGCGGATCGGCACGGCGGATAGCATAACAAGACGGGCGCCGGTAAGCGTAATACTTAATTAATTCGGTGCTGTCCGTCCTCGTTAACATAAAAAACAGCCGAGTTTTTCAAAACTCGGCAGACCCCCGCCCCAAAAGGGCAACTTGGTTGCCTCACACTTGAACTCAGGGGGGTACCCTGCAGTGTACCCCAAATGTCTCTTTTAAACCCCGGGCATTCATTGGTGTTCCGAGTAGACCTCGCTCCCAGGAGAACAGAGGCTCAGAAGACTGCGGCCTCTGGATTCAACCATGACGTCCTCTTTGAGTCCGGTAATTCAGTATCAACAGACGTTTTCTTGTCGTCTTGTATTGATCCCACGAAGTAATTCCGCTCTTCTACTTCTGCTTCACCTTCTTCATCCACTGCTCTATTAGGCACTTGCGCTTCATCTGGAACTTTTAAAGTTTCCTTTCTCTCCAAATAGGAATAACTTGCTACAGGATCCCTACCTGCCGATGTTTGTTCCTTAATATAACTTCTTCTTCCCCTGTTAATTTCATTTTTCTTTGTTTTCTGTGCTGTAGCTGTTGTCACCGTCTTTCCACTTACCACCCCCTTGTAGCCTCCATTACTTCCGGAATATCCAGTTTTTCTGCCAGTCTCTTGTGTTCTCCTCCTACTCCCATGTTTATCATTCTTAGCTCTTTCTAATGAACTAATGGAGTATTGGACATCTTTAGCAGCTCTTCCCCGGGACTCGTCATTCGCTTGGACAGTAATAGAAACCAGACACAACCGGTCCAGATCCGCGAAACAACGTGGAGGATCTGCGAAGACCAGCCGGGATCTCTCTAGGGGATTCAGTCCTTCAAGAATTGCTTGTATTACCTCCCTCTTGGGCAATCCCAACCTTAATACCCGGGCAGCCCTCCTTACATCGTGCACGTAGTCCCCCAATGCCTCTCCGTTGGCCTGTAGGCGATAGAATAAATCCAGCTTAAGCTGGGAACGTCGTCGACGGGGTATGAAGAAGTCCAACACTTCCCCATGGAAAGCGTCAACACTGCCGTCCCGACGCAGAGTGTTTGTGACCAGCCCCGCCAATGACCCCGGCAATATGGGTATATAAGGGACAAGACCTCCCCATCGGTCACCCCCGGGAAATCTGCCAACTGCAGGACAAGGTCTAAGAAAACCAGCAACTGCTTCTCATCTATTCCATCTAATACTGAAAGTTTCTGGAGAACTCCTGAAAGAGGGTGGGGCAATTTCTGGTAGCATACCCCCGCCAGAATTGCACAATTCAAAACACACAACAACAAACATAAATTCCCACGAAACACCTAACACAAAAACATGACTTACAAAAGGAAAAACTTGAGTACTCTCTCTTCCATCAAGTGGACCCCCGGGTTCCCTAGCGCTGCGAAAACCTGACCCGCTCCAGAACCAACTCTCCGTCAGCCACCAGACTCAAAAGAAGAAACGACATCAGACACTAACACCTACATACAATCCACACCACCGAACACGTAGCACAACATATAACATTTCAACCAAGACATTATCACAATTTCAGTCGGACGGTACCGACTTCCAGTCGGGCCATACCGCATCCAGCTAACCGCACGCGCTATTACTTCCATTACTAATAAGGGAGCCCATTCCCCGTGATCTCCGGTAAGGTCCAGTCGCAACAACAAAAACCCAACTACAAACGCATGCCACGTGGCGGCACCAGGTTTACAATTCAAAATCAATTAACAGTTATTCATTCACATAATAGACTCAATATGATAGAAGCAGAGATGTTAATTTAAACATAATATTTAAAGTTCCAATTTGCAGGAACGATTCCCGAGTCTGCAAGCCCCGTCACACCAAAGGACCCAAGGGTTCGACCCTAGAATAAACCACGCTCTGCTACCATTTGTAACCCCTCTTTCAATTTTTTATGCCTCATAAAACAAAATCTCAAATTAATTTTTTTTTTTTTTAAATAGGGGCCACTAGTTATTTAGAACTAGGCGGAAGGCCTAGAGAAGTGAAAAAATGCGCTGGGTCCAGTGAGACGGGACTTGCAAATGAAACTCTGCTTTAAGACAACAATAACAAGTTTTATTAGAATCATTTTCTTCGTGCAATTAATTCCCCAGTATATATATATGCGCCTTCAAATAATTAAAGTTAATCTTACATAATCAGAATAATAAATCAAATTCATTAATAGGAGTCATAGTATGCATGTGTACATATCTCCATCTTCATACAATTAAGTTATGATTACAAGTGTTTTCACCTTCATAAGAATGGCTCAAAATCGTTATTATAATTCAATACTATACATATGCATCTCCAAATAATTGACGTTAAATTACTGAGCAGTATATACGTGTCTCTAAATGATTTAAGAACGGCGCATAGCATCGACCCTCCCAGTAAGCAACATAAACCATGAACATGATATATATATATATATATATATATATATATATATAACAGAACGTATAAACAATTTAATAATCTCGTAAATGCATGACACACAACATATATAATTAACATAGATACACATAGGAAACATATATGTATATACATATAAATACCCCACACACATGTCCACTTGGTTGACAGCATATATATATATATTATATATATATATATATAAACGTATCTTCCCATCAGTTCACCATCATGTTACAGGAGGCATCAATTCTTGAATTTTTTCGACCCCACTATATAAAAAGTACTAATTGTCAGAGGCATTTTATTTTACCACCATCAGATTCAGTGATAAAAACCGCATAAGAAAAGTATCAAATTTTTTGTTTATACATTCATAACAATAACCTCCAATTCTAACACAACAGTTTTCTTCAGTTATACACATCAATTGCGCAACAGAAGATTCTAAACCTTTAACAGGTCGCTCCAATTGTTACTCTGTATTCAGGTGTAAGAATTGATGAGTCAATGATGTAGAATTGGGCTGTATAATTATTTTATACACTTTGGTCCCCCTACCACTGACTTATTCGTTCATTATTTTCAAGGACTTTCTCAGAAGCCACCTGCAGTAAACATCCTGTGTTTTAGCTATCGTACTATAAACGGTATTTCTTATCACACGATGTCTGTCTTTCTCTCTCACTCACTCTCTCTGCCTAAATGTAAACCAGAAAGTCTCAACAGCTTCATAAGTAACACGTTCGTTATACGACACATTACATGCAGAATCTTATACAACCTCAGTTATGTTTAACTATTCTAGTGTAACAGTGTCGTAGTTAACATTAATTCGCCATATTCCCAACAAATCCCAGTTCCATTGAATTTTTGCAAAATAAGCACATTCGTTATCACAATTAGCAGTGCAATCGCGGTCATTCAACGATGTTATATACATACGAGAATAATTCTGACAGATGGATGGCAGTGTACGAAATAAGATTGTCGCACGTAAATTGCATTGCGCAAGGGCACTTGGCCACAAAAATCGAAATTACTGTTTGATACAGTTAGGACTATAGTTTTTACCTACACTTATGTGCAGGGCCCGGGCTTAGGTTAATGGCGCCTTGGGCAAGACTTAACTCAGACGCCCCCCACCCACCACCACCCACACCAGATTTCAAGGAGAAAATAAAATCATCCAATTTTAATGACTAAAAATGTTTTATTTAATTCTGTTAAATACATATTATTTCAATACACCAAAACAACTAACTGTCATATACCTTCAAAATATTTAAGAAATACAAAACTTTTAAATTAGGTTACAGATTTTTTTCTAGCATTCAGTTTAGCAAATCTATTTCATTTAATTAATTATGTAAAATTACAATAGTTGAAAAAAACACAAAATACTAGTAACACATCTTCAATCTTTTAGAAGCAAAAAAATGTTAAATGATTGTTTTTTCCTAGCTTTCAGCTTAGCAAATCTATCAATGATTTCTGTAAAATTTGTTTTCAAGGTGATGCCTCTCTCACAGCACATTAATACTAGAGTTAAGCTTTCTGTCTGAAAGGGTAGACCTTTTCGATTTCTTCACTCTTGTCAGTACAGAAAATCCTCTTTCAGCAGTACAGTTCGTGATTGGTAAGGTGAGGAAGATCCTTAAAGCTATTTCCAAGTTAGGAAATGTGATACCCAAGTTGTTCTGTTTAATGCGTGTAAACATAAACATTTGTGGTATCCGTTGTATCTGTTCCAAATCAATATAAGCTTTAAAGTGGCAACATTCATTTGGGAAATCTATATTAATGTCATCATCATAAAACTGAGTCAACTTTGTAGCTGCTTTTATTATCGCTTCATTTGAAGTTTCTGATAACAGAAGTTTCAATGTTTCAAATCAATCCACCATAGCATCATACGATTCTCTCTTCCTTGCTAAGTTTACTAGTAGGGAATCAATTATTGTATTGTACACGTTAACCCTAAATGCAGTCCTTTCATCAAGATCGCTTTCAACCCCACGGGTTTCATCTGCAAATATTTTCCGTCTTCTATTCCTGTTGTAGGTGGGTGTTTTGCAATCTAAAATGTCTATAGCAGTTTTTTCATACGTGTTAAACTCTTCCCTTTTATCTTTTATAAATGTTTCCAGGGTTCGTAGCTGTTTGGAACCTGGTAAAAGATCAAGCGTGTGTTTTTGCAAGTTATTGTTACATTTATCAACACGTTCTAAAATATCATTCCAAAAAAGTGATAAGAAAATGATTTGGAAATGTTGGAATTTTAATTCAATGCCTTGAGCTTCCAACCTCACAGCAGGTTTAACACCTGGGTCTTCAGATATTTCTTGAAGGCAACTTTGTATTTCTTTATAGCCTTTCACTAGAGCTTTTACTACTTCCGCCCTTGCAGACCAACGGCTATCCGACAAAGATTTAACCACTGGAGTTTTGTTTTTCTCAAGATGCGTTTTCAAAAGCTCCCATCTGTATGTAGATGCCGAGAGAAAGTTTTAAAGTTCTTGTACAAAAGGAAAAATATTAGTACTTCTGTACAACACTTGGCAGCTGTAGAACCTACAAGGTTAAGCGAGTGTGCAGCACATGGCACATAGTCTGCAAATTTATTGTGCCCCTTAATCCTGGCTTGAAGTCCTTTGTAGGGGCCTGACATATTAGATGCGTTGTCGTAGCTTTGCCCCCATGCAGTTTTTAATTTCTAAGCCCAATTCTGTCAGACATTTCAATAAAGCGTCTTCTAGTTGTTCAGATGAATGGCGAACACGTGGTAGGAGCTTAAATAAACGTTCTTTAGGTTCTGCTTCCATCAAAGATACGTATCGAAGCACTACTGCTAATTGATCGGTGTGAGAGCAGTCTGGAGTCGAATCGACAATGAGAGAGTAGTACTTGGCATCCTTTACTTCTTGTGAAATTGTTTCTAGAACACAACTTGCCATAATGTGAATAAATTCGTCACGGGAATGGGCTGATAAGTAAGACACATGACCTGAACCTTTATTAGCATATTTTGAAAGATGCTGTGAAAGGAAAGGGTCATATTCACTAATCAATTCCAAACATCCCAGATAAAGGCCATTTGAGGTAGACTCAATACGTTCATTGTCTCCCTGAAAAGGCAAGCCTCGTGATGAAAGAAATCTTACAACAGAAACTATTCTTGGTAACACATTTTGCCAGTATGTTACTTCTTCTACATACTGATTTGATAGAAAAGTTTTTATTTTGATGGATTTTTTTGCCTTGTTATGTAAGTAAGAATATTATATCTGTGATTAGGCGACTGCTCGTGTTGTTTGATCAACTCGCTGCCATGTTTCCAATCGTTAAACCCAGAAGAAAATTGTGTTTTGTTAATATTTTGTTGAAATAAGCAACAAGGAACACAAAATAGCTTGCCTGTAGACTGGGAGTACAACAGCCACTTTCTTACGAAGGTTTCCCCGTTAGGAGCGTGCCTTTAAACAAATTAGTTGATAAAGTGCGCTTTACTTCATTTTGTAAATGCGCTCAGACCCTCAAAAATCCGTATTTAAGTCTTGTTCGGGAGGATTTTCTAAAATATGCTCAACAACAACAGATAAATCCACTTTCCAAGTAGCTGGATCTTGCAGAATAAATGTTTTAGGTAGTTGGCCTAACGTTTGGGAGCTGCTTTTAGATAAATCTGGCTGTTGTTCATTCAAGATATCAGTTACTGGTCTAATAGGCTCGATATTAACATCTGCATCTGCGGTATTATTCAACAAAGGTGTAATTGATTTATTTGAGCCTACAGCATCATGGTCGCTTAGGTCTTCCTCGTCGTAACTTGAATGATCGGTTAGGTCTACTTGTTTTTTATTGGTGGATGATGGATGGTTCGTCTTCATCTAAAAAGTCAGTGTCTGTGGCTGTACTTGTACTCGGCTGAGTTGTAGGGGTGAAAAATAACCCAATTTTGGGAACCTTTTTTAAAAAACGTGCCTCCTCGTTTTGTCTTTTGAAAACACGTTTCCTGTTCTCAGCACCACTTAGTTTTTTATTCATTTCGTGTTTTATCGAGACCAAAATATCTCAGCACCAACTATTGAACACTAAAATACAAACACAAAACACAACACAAACGAAGTTTGGTCGAGTTTACACTGTAGTACTGGAGTTAATAACACAAGTCATTAACAAAGAAAACTGTCAAATCTGCTAATAGCAATATAGTGTGTCGTGTATGAACGGATTTTAATTTTTACTGGCAAATAAAAAAAATACGACTATACGGTACGTAAACAAAAACATACACAAATACTAAGTACAATCCAGTTCATCGAACACGATATGTCACATCGGTTGGCATCAGGGCCGGCCCCAGCGCTTCTGCCGCCCTGTGCAGTATTTATGAGTGCCGTCCCCTCCCTATTTTAATTCTGAACACATTCACGCAAACTAGACCTACTCTAAAGATACGGGGATTGCCTTCAAATGACGACTAGGAATGTTTGCATTGTTGTGTTTATCAAATAACTAGAACTTTTCCGCATTTGCGGAAGCGGCGAAAGCATGCGGCTATATAGAATTATCTGAAATGGAAGGTGATTTCCTTTGTCTCCAACGCCAGACGTATCAGCCTAAACGAAAAGATAAATTCGTCGGTGTGATTTAAAAAGATTACACTAGGGAAACAACAAACTATAATGAAGATATACGTTTGACAGTTTTATCTGTGATGAAATAACTGAAATTATAGTTATATAATTATAACTATAACTATAACTATAATTATAACTACACTTAGTAACTTCCACTACTAAGAGAACACATTTTTTTGCACAACGAAGTGAACGCGATAACATTGAAAGCGTATACTGACAGGAAACATGAAAGAGGAAACGACTATATTAATTTTTTTTTTTTACCGCAGTGTAAACAAGTTTGTTGTCAGTAAGAGTTGCAATTTTCTGATATTGAGTAACGATATCAGGCGACATCCGCCGCTGATTGTTTATCAAAAGGCTATACGTCAAACATATAAGCAAAAGGCTATAAGGCAAACATCACACACACACACACACACACACACACACACACACACACACACACAGAGAGGAAACTATGCGTAATATAATATTATTCATTACATATTCCTTGGCGCGTGCCGGCGTGCATTCGAACGTTTTTTCCTTCATTCCTAGAATTTTAACAATAACACTCAACTGTCTACTGTGTTAGTCTTAACGCGTATTGTTTTCCGTTCATTGGCGCCCCCTTGGAACAGGCGCCCTGCGCATTTCCCAGTCAGCCCATTTAAAGCCCGGGGTCTGGTTGTGTGGTGAGTATACAACCACAAAGTTTTGCGCTGACAAGGTCGTTGTCTCCCCGTACTGCTACAAAACTGAAAGCGTTATTACGCGTTAAATCTGTGCTCCATAATCCCGTAGTAGTACGGAACGGTCAGTCGCGGTCCGGATTTTTTAGATCCTGTGTGGGGTACATACGCAATCGATCAAGTCATTATGGACCGCCGTTAAACGTCGCAACAGGCGTGAATGCGGAAAACTAACCAAACTCAGCTTTATTCATACCTCTTTTATATAACATATAGAGATATCGCTACAAAGATAATAATTATTTATTTTACAAAAAATGTGGACAGAGTCGTGCATACTAACCGCCTAAATAGTTATTAAATGTGTATTAAAAGAGTGTTAGGTTTTAGTATAAATGGTTAGCTTTATACATACTAATTTTGTGCTGTGTATAATCTACAGATGTTAATTGAACTGAAGCTAACTCACTTAAAATACGTTGCAAGAACTCCCTTATCCGGGTCAATTGGGACCAATGTGGATGATATAAAATACTGATATGAGAATTACAAAAATAGGGAAGGCCCAAAGAAATGAGAAAGCACTACGCTGTACATTATTTGCATACATCACAAAAAAAGATACACTCAAAAATGAATTTTAAAACACCTGTATGTATCATCAGTGGCGTAGCTAGGCTTTATGGCGCCCGTGGCAAGGAGATCGTCGGCCGCCTCTCCTTTACAATTAAAAGGGGACAAAAGAGCAAAAATGACTGCCAATCCAGTGAACAAAGTACAGTACTTAATAAATAAATACAAATGTGTAGATTTTTGTAAGAAAACATGTCCAGCAAACGTCTTAAGAATACTTGTTAAGTCAAAATTAAGAAATTACATATTATAATATTACTGGTAGATAGTTTGTAAACATTTATTAGTAACAAATGTAGACTATAAAATGTAGTAAAATAAAAAATTTTTAACATAAAAATGTTCTAATAAACATGCAAATTCATTTTAGGTCTAAAGCGCATCGTCAAAACAATATCCCAAAGCAACATAAAATTAAACAAAAAACTACACTAAAAATAATAAACTTAATAAATTACAATTATATGTAGCCATAGTTAATGCGGCCTACATAGACTTATACCAAGCAACATCTGCGCTCACATTACAGGCCTACTTAGTACTTAAATAAATTATTATAACGCGATCGAACACATTTGTTATAAATTATTTAGTACTCAAGTAAATATTATAAAAAGTAATATACTGTAGTAGTTATTAAAAATAAACTTATGTGAACTGTACAAACGTTACATATTGTGTCGCATTATATATAGGTTGCGATGTTCTGGACGCGCGTTTAATTGATGTTCTGTACAAATTATGTCGTGTGACTTCTAAACTAAATGAAGTATGGTAAAAAATGTATACAGCTCCTCTCTGTCTGTGTACCTCTGTCTCACTTTCTTGCTCTCTCTCTCTCCTTATTCGTTCTATTTCTTTCCCTTATTTTTATTAAAGAATGAGCCAAGGCGGTTATGTACATTTACACCTGCCGGACACCTCTAAGAGTGCCTCTGTAAGAAACAATAAAATTTCTCAAGTGTTTATGAAATATGAAGGACACTGGAACACGGTAAACGCATAGTAATGTTTATTTGGCTGAGACAAGATAAACGCGAAACGTGATTACATTTCTGGCGGGAACGAATCTTTCCTACGGACTGAGGCGGGAACGGATAATGCATTTT
The DNA here is from genome assembly GCA_034769895.1 of Magicicada septendecula. Classification (NCBI taxonomy): domain Eukaryota; kingdom Metazoa; phylum Arthropoda; class Insecta; order Hemiptera; family Cicadidae; genus Magicicada; species Magicicada septendecula. The sequence continues at coordinate 116,151,772 of CM068374.1, read as the reverse complement.
GCAAACTGGCGTCTACGTCACACACGTCCGTCTTTTCTACAAACATTGTGCACAGTTTAATCTGAGTTGTGGTATCGCGAACTCAGAAATGGTTAATATACATCAGCCACTGCTATGTACAGTGACATGTGTTGTGTCTATTCAGCGTTAACACCACAGGTCTCCAGCACAGAGACAAGATTTCTCATTCCCGTCAACACGAGTACCTACTCAAGGTCAAATAAAATTCTTAATGTTTTAATGACACAGACGTGTACGTTTACAAAACATACTGTTTTGGCTGACACATACACCTATATACACATCTACGTCTGAACTCGCAACCTCTTATTTATCAGCTGTCTGTTTTTACGTTTCCACCAAACGTGTTCCAGAAAATCATATTAAAATAATATGAATATTTTATAGTAAAAACCTAATAAAAATAATAATAATAACAATTTGTAAGCTTAAGCATTTATAACGTAAAAAAAAGGTTTTCAACGTCCCTTTCTCCCCCTCCTCCTAAGACACACACACTCACTCTCTCTCTCTCTCTCTCTCTCTCTCTCACACACACACACACACACACACAAAATAAAATACGTATTAGACGATATTATTGTCTGATGTCCAATGTCCAATCACCTATCGCAGTGGTCTCAAGGCCCCTTTCAGTTCCGAGTCTATACTCTGTCTCTGCAGCTACTTCTTCGACTGCCTGGTATTCTTCCTTCCTTGTGTTTCTACTCTAACATGTGTTTTTGGAATCTCTGCTCATTTGTTGTAACTTAGATGTCCGGAGTAGGTTAGCAGTTTATTATCTGATCTGTCAACAGTCGTTACTTTGTCTTATATTTCTTTATTATCTAACACTACATCGTTGTTGGCCTTTTCATTCAGCGGATAAATGAAATTCTTCTTCGCTTGCATCTGGAAGTACTATGTCATCAGCATATTATAGATTACAAACCTTCTTACTTAACATGACACTTAACTTCTTACAGGATATGACATACGTATTGGTTCGTAATGAAAACGAAGAGTTTCAACTTCGTTACTCACAATCCTGGCAGCTTTCTGGCTAATAATCCTTACACACTACACGGCCGAGATTATCGAACATGAAGGAGCAGACTACGTAAAATGACTCTTGGGTACCAGGATCTGATGGAGATCGTACAGTACGCAAATCTGGAAAACTGGACAGGTTTTTAACCATGACCTGCAATCCGAAATGGACAGGTATAACATCTTAAGTTGGTGAAAATGAAAAATCTGCCGATCGTCGTGATAGGTTTCTGGAGGGTTTGTTGTAAACTCAACTAGTGATAAAAATGATTTACTAAAAAATCACTCATTGTGAGCAGTTGTTATCCTACACATATTTATTATTGAATCCCTGCAACGTGATTAATACACTACCTCATGCTTATCCTAAATTTTGTGCAGAGAAATACCTGACCCAGTCAGTTTTCCAAGGATTCATAAAATTGTTATCTCGAATGATACATGGATATTGTAGAGCTCGTAATCCTAATGTTCCTTACATGATTGATGGAATATGTACACATAATAACCGAGCAACTTTTTACGTTAAACTATTGAAAATAACAATGGTTTTCCAAAGTACCGGAGACGAGATGACGGAATTGTTGAACTAAAAGGAATATATCATTTGATAATCGTGATTCGTTCTCTACAATCGCTTCCTAATTCTACAGTACAATCCTCACATCAATACTGAAAACCGATAAATACATGTATAAATAGGCTTACCATACGTACCGGTTTGACCGGGATTGTCCCGGTTTGACGACCTGATCCCGGGGTCCCGGCCAGTTTGTCAATTGTCCCAGTTTGAAAAGTTATTCCATATAAAAAAAATTGAATTACCGCATAATAAATGGAACGGTCCACTGGCCTCAGTGTTGCCAATTTGACTTTTTTGTGGCAAAATGTAGATGTAGCCTAATAATTTGTCATCATCATGGCCGTAACTTAACAGTTAAAGACTCTTCCACAAATTCGGTTGGCAACCATGACTGGCAACGTTTGAATTCTAACGAACATTTTGTTGGTTGTATTTAGTGTTAGCTTGATGCCGTGATTACCATAACGTGATAGCGCTCACTGCTAGATTGTGTCTAAAGTCTGATATAAATAGTTCCAAGAGTGTGTCATTTCAAGAACATCAAGATGATGAAAAGGAACAGCACATTTACTGATGCTTTAAAGCCAGATTATCCATTTTTGAAAAAAGTGCGTGGTTATGAGGACAGAGTAAAGTGGGAACATTGTTTGTCTGAATTTTCAGTTTCTCACGGCGGGCGTTCAGACATAAAAGAACATTTGAAAAGTACAAAGGATAAAGCTAGTTTAACTGCAATTGCTGGTTCCTCAACAATTTCGTCATTTTTTAAAAGTGCCGATCCCGTCGACAAAGATCTTTTAATTGCTGCTAAGGAAGCTACTTTTGCTTTCCACACTGCTGCTCACGATTTAAGTTTCAAAACTGCAGATTGTTCTTCAAAATTAATATCTAAGTTCTTTGAACCTAAGTTTGGTCTCGCCCGAATGTGAGGCTATCATTATAAACATGATTGCACCAATGGCAGTTAAAGAACTCAACGACGATTTGAGTACATCAAATTTTGTGACACTAACAATCGATGTTTCTAACAGAAAAGCAATTAAGATTGTCCCCTGTATTGTGCGGTACTTTGTGCCAGAACAAGGAGTGAAAATTAAGCTTCTAGAATTTCAGTCAGTTCCTGGTGAAACTTCCGAGATATTGGCAAACTATTTAGTGTCAGTTATAAAGAAAAATGACTTAGTACAGAAAGTCGTTGGATTTTGTGGTGATAATTGCAACACAAATTTTGGAGGCGTAAAACGCAAAGGAGTAAATAATGTTTATGTTCGACTGAAGAAAGAATTGGCAAGAAATATTGTGGGTATTGGTTGTGGTGCTCATATAGTCCACAACTGCCTGCAAACTGCAGTAGATGTGCTACCTATTGAAGTAGAAGCTCTTGTAGTAAAAATATACAAATATTTCTACATTTATACTGTGCGAGTGACTGAATTAAAAGAGTTCTGCGACTTTGTACACATTGAGTACAAAAACGTTCTACAACATGGTACCACCCGGTTCCTTTCCCTGCTTCCAGCTATTGAGAGATACTTCTCATGTATGAAGGACTTAAGTCTCACTTTTTATCCCAAGAACAGTGCCCGAAAATGATAAAAGAGTTCTTTGAGAGTGATAGTGGAGAAATGTATTTGTGGTTTGTTCTTGGACAGCTTACCTTGTTTAATAAAACAATCTTGGCTATGGAGAAAACTGCAGCTAGTGCAAACGATATTGTGATTGAACTGGAAAATCTGAAACACAATCTTCAAGAAAGGCGCGACAATAAATTTGTACAACAAGAAGCTAAGAAACTATTGGAGAAACTTGAGGATGAGGATTGTGGTATCAATTCTATTAATATAATAAGAGAGTTTACAGATTTTTATGACCAATGTTTCTCCTATATTGAGCTGTGGGAAAATAGTTTTGGTGGAGGAGAATCATTTACGTGGATAAACAACAATGCCATTACATGGCCCGAAATTGAGATAGCTCGTGAAAAAATCAACAAAACACTTGGAAAACCAGCCATAATAATGGATGAACTGTTTGATGAAGTGGTGGTTGCCAAAGCATTTTGGTCTTCAAACTGTGACAACTGGAAAACCAATAACTTGAACTGTCAAGATGAATGGGTTCAACTGTTCCGGCATTTCAAGAATCGAAATATTTCTGTGGAAAATCTCAGCCGCGTTGTCGAGTACATTTTTTGCCTGCCAGGCTCTTCTGCTCCTGTTGAAAGGGCATTTTCAATTATGAATAATATATGGTCTGAAGAAAGAGGTAAAATGGCGGAATCCACAGTGAAAGGTCTAATGATTTGTAAATTAAACATTGAACTCAGCTGTGGTGAATTTTATGACAAAATTAAGAATGACAAACCGTTTCTAAAAAAGGTCTACACCAGTAACAACAAATATGAATGGTTTCAACCAGCTAATAACTAGGTTTTTGCAGTAAGAACGTAAGGTAGTTTTATTCCTCATATAATAAAATATGTATCTATTTTGTAATTGTAATTCTATGTGATTGTGAACGCGTGAACGCACTTTTAGTATTCTGTAATATATACCCAAGTTGGCCTAATTGTGTAATTAAGGCGTAGAGAGCTTAAAGTTACGTAATTATTAAGACTTGATATTTTCAAAATTATTTTACAAGTGTCCCGGTTTGAGAAGAAAAAATTATGGTAAGCCTATAGTATAAATAATGTGACTCAACATGTATGCAATTCGTAAGATGCGTCAGTGACGATCATTAACTGGATATGTTGTAACTATAACATACGCGAATATGCCATACTTTAGCTCTCATCAGATATTCTGTGCCTTCATTCAAAATAAATGCATGATCAGTCACAAACAATCGTTCGCTTAGCTGTGCTTGAAGATGGATATTATACTGTGTATTAGGGCAGGGGATGAGAATGCAATCTATGGACCTGCAATAAAACGCACAACACTGATGAAATCATGGTTTGATTTTAATCAATGCGATCCCTGTGCTTGTCAATTCCTGTATAGTGGCATTTCAGGACTTTACAGATTCACTGACAATAAGTGGATTCCAGGAAATAGAGATGGTTGCAAAATGATAGGGAGAATGTACGCTGTCGCACCAAACGATCATAACAGATTTTATATACGTATGTTACTACTTCATATTAAAGGAGAAACATCATTCGCATGTCCACGCATCTACAGCAGTACATACGCAACTTATAGCCATACAAAGGAGCGGCTCTTGCATGTGGGTTACTTGAAATTGACACAGATTGGCACAAATGTTGGGAGGAAATGCAGAGCACATACTGTACATGTCATGTCAACTTCGAGAGTTGTTCTCATTAATGTGCTACTTCTACAAACCAACATCACTGTTTCAAGTGTAAACGATTATCAAAACACTAATGTAGACGATACGCAGGCCCTTGAAGGAAATGCAGCATTGCAGGATATAGATTACATTCTAAGAATTAATGGTTTGGAGTGCAAGAACATCGGCCTGCCAATACCAAATAATCCAATGCTTATTAACCGTGTATGCAATGTGAATGAAGAGGCCAGTCATGGTGCTAATATACATAGCAAATTAAATGAAAAACAGAAATTAGTTGTAAATAAAATTATGTGGGCCATAGCAGGCGAGACAGTTGAGAAGCTGTTCTTCTTAGAAGCCGCAGCAGAATGTAGCATGTCCTACGTATTCGCAAATATTCTGAATATTGTTAGGGAACATGCTCATTTAGCATTAGCAACAAAATGGACACGCAAATCTGTGCAATTCTTGGCTGCATGCAGGAGTTATACTCCATTAGTTATTTGGTCTTCTTGTTCCAGTGTTGCCTTCTTCAGTTTCCTCAATTAAGGCTATGTCAGGAAAGGCTATATTTCCACACGAAGAGTCAGTTATTCTAATTGATGAGATGTCAACGATCTCTGCAGTAGCAGTATAGATCATTTACTTCGAAACATAGTGAAGTGTATAGTTCGGTGTATACTTCGAGACATCCATTATAAAGTAAAGTTCAGACGGATGGAAAAGTGATACTTTTAGTGGAGACTTCAGACAGGTCTTAAGGTTAGTCCAAAAGGCGGGACAAACAAACAAAACTTTGACCTTTCTAACCATACCCTATTTGACATAAAATATGTGTGCCAGTGCTAATGAACTACAATTTGTGGAGTGGAAACTTCGATTGGGGAACAGAACTTTTCCTGTGATGGAAACACAGCATGATGGAAATATTTTTAATATTCCCAGGAAATTTATATGCAAGAAGTATTCAGTTGCTAACCATATATTTGGCAAAATTAATTGGATGGAAATAATGCAAATAATTTCAAATAATAAGTTTATAAATAAAATAAAATAGTATTTTTAGAAACTCAAACCCGATTTATTGAGTGTCCGTTAAACGACAACTGCAACCTGATCAACCAGAGCTGTGCTGTGTATACTTTCAGGGGATTTTGACAGAGTAGGCCTACTGCAGTGTAGACTCGATCTATGCCAAGATGGTGATACGGCATATTATACAAAGAACGTCGTATACACAGAAATACTTTTAAAGAACGACGCAACCACCTAGTTATGCTCTTCATCTGAAAATCGCATATAACTTAAAGAATATAAACTAAAGTGTACATTTCCGGCAAGCTACTGTCGTTGTACCACTGAGTTTTCAATCATGAGAATATTTTTCTGTATTAGCGTTGTAATAATTAAACAACGGGGACAAAAACACAATTGTTATTATATTATTCAAAAACTGTACAGACTTCATTATACGCAAAACTATCTAAAAAATATAGTTGTCATTGACACTCTAACTAAATAATAATTTTAAATAATTGCACCCTTTCCACTAAAATACGTTCTTCGTTTGTACTTTAAAATATAAGCTTTTGTTATATTTAATGCAAGATTAAATAATAAATAAAAATATGCAAAACACAATGCGCTTATTAATCAGTAATGTTCAGAATATTTTAAAAAATTTGCTCTTATTCGTTGGAAAAAATTTAAGAAAATTAAGCATAATGGTTATACCACGCAAACTAAGCAGACCCGCACGACAATGAGAAAAAATTCATGTAGACTGTCAGCAGTAAACAAGGTTCAAGTGTCCTTTTGCTATGAGTGAGTTTTGGCATGTGTGTGTGTGTGTTTGCGCGCGTATGGCTATCGTACGAGAATATGCTGACGTTGTTGTTTGTGTTCTTAGTGTAACGCGCGCGTGAGTGAAGTGGAAGGCGATACACAGCAGGGCCTACTGACCTTGAATCTTATGACACTCTCACAATACAATACACTGAACACTGGAACGTGACGAGACCACTTTCATGTTTTTTTTTCAACACAAGCTTATTATAGTTCTTGTTTGCCAAAACAAACGAGGAATAAAAATTTCTTATCTGGCAGGTTTTAAAGTATGAAGAGACCACAGATACAACGCAGCATAGAGAAATTTAGCTCAACAATATCTATACATTTTCTTGGAAAATCGAAAAAAGACTGATGTTGAAACGAAGACAGTGCTAAGCGTTGATTATGGTGTGCCAATGCTAACAAACAAATGCACATATCAATTCAATAAACATTAATGTAATTTTACAGTGTTTGCTGATATAAACTTGGCGTCTTTATTCAACGAGCCGCCACTTCTGTAATCAAATGCGGCCGAAACTTTGATTTCGAGTTGCCAGTTCGCATAAATAAGAGCGACGGCTCTCAGTGATGTACAGAGATAAATAGTAAAAGGGGATCAATACCACTTATTACTCTCCCGTTAAAAGAATGACAGGCATCAAAGCAACTACTATCTGTCGTAATTCACAGTACGTAAAATCACGCGTAAGCATCACTATTTGTACTCTGCTTTATGTTGTTGACTGTATTAGGAATTTCTTACAGTTAGCAATAGAAATTCTACAAAAAATCAAACCACGTACTTCATGGGTAGCGTGCTCTAAGCGCCGATCTTATCTATGCTTCATTAGACACCTGGCTGCATATCTGACTATCCGCTGTTTGCTAACTCTGTAGTAGTAATATAATTCGCTAGCGGCCCTATAAACATTTGTACAAGTCATACCACTAAGACATTATCATAGCACTTGTAAGCGACCAGAACTACCAGAACGGAATACATTTATTAATAATACTTTGTAAGTAACTCGGTGAGTTTCCTGCAGGTCTTCCATATAATATCTTCAAATAAATACACTACAAGTAGGTTTTTTTTTACCTGATGCACATTTAACAGAAATTATTCTGTATCTTCAGAGGTTTGTTTGAATTGCAATTGAATGTTTCGCTTACAATTGAACATTCAATTACAATTCAAACAAACCTTTGAAGAAACAGTATAATTTCTGTTAAACGTGCATCAGGTAAAAATAAACCTACTTGTAGTGTATTTATTTGAAGATATTACATTTATTATTAAGTTAGTTAAATTCCAATATGAGGCAATTCTTATATTATCATAAAAATTTAAAAAACCTAACTACTCTGCTATTTTACTAACAAGTTATTAGTAACATAACCGTAGATCAGACAATCATAAAATAAATATTAAAAGTTCTGAAATAATAGTTAGTATTTTAGTTAAATTTGTAACCATAATACCTAAATGACAAATAGTTTAGTCGTAGCTTTTCATTGTGTGTATATTTCCATAGATCTCTGTATTTAACCATATTCATAAATATAATATATAACTGATAACAAAATATAGTTTTTGTTAACATAGTTTACAAACTTCTTGAAAGCGCTTCAAAATTTGAAATGAATGTTGAGACATATTAATTCTGTCAAATTACTACACATACAAAATTCAGAGGATATGGATAGAGATTTTATATTTTCGCTAAACTATCTCACTACTTTACCCCCAAATAAACATTACAGCTCAGCTTTCTGTCTCACAATCGTATTTTCATTTTCTTAATTACAGCTGTATTTAATCAACTTTGTTCGTCCCAACCGAATGAGCAATCATGATTTAATAAAGACGATTATTCGCTAAAGATGCACGTGCAAAGGCACTATTACATGCATAATAAAAAATTTCAAAGTGAAAGTTGCAGGCTTTTGAAAAATGTATAAGACAATATTCATCAGGTCCATTTAAAAAACAGCAGTAGACCTGAAATACTTAGTTACTTTTAAGACTTCTTGGAAATAAGTTATTTTATTTCTCATTGACAGGTGCACGCTCTCTCTCTCTCTCTCTCACACACACACACTTGTAATTTGTGAATGAAACTGTGATTCTGTAGTTAAGTGTGATGTATAATTGTTAATAATATTAAAAATACTAAATACAAATAATAATAAAATCCTTAATTTAGAGAAAGAGAGAGAGAATGAGACTGGGGGAGTGTGAGAGAGCGTGTTGTGGAGATTACGAAATCTGTGCGGGTGTGTGTAAGTGTACTCGTATATGTATTTGTATGTCTGTGTGTGTGTGCGCGCGCTAGCCTGTGTATCTTTCTGTGTGTGTGTGTGTGTGTGTGTGTGTGTGTGTGTGTGTGTGTGTGTGTGTGTGTGTGTGTGTGTGTGTGTGTGTGTGTGTGTGTGTGTGTGTGTGTGTGTGTGTGTGTGTGTGTGTGAGAGAGAGAGAGAGAGAGAGTTTTATGTATGTGTTTTAGACTGCGTGAGACAGCGAGTGAGAGGGAGTGGTAGATAGTAAAGGACAGAGCGAGTGAGAGAGCATGCGAGTGAGAGGGGGAAGAGTGTAAATGTCGACATCTACATAATTTTACAATACAAAATACTATTCTCTATAGACCATATAGTCATTAAATATTATTTTACAACAATATAAATAACAAATAATAACCACTGTTACATGACTGATTGATTTAACACAATTTTGTGTTTTTAATATTTGTAATTCTGTTATAATTCTCTAATTTATGGACAAATGTGTTCAGTTCCAGTACAGTAATAATCACTTTCAGTAATATTCATTACCGAAAATCTTACATACATATTGTATTCAGCTATAACAAATTTATAGTCATGTATTGCTACCTGCAGGGGTGCCCACAGGGGGGGATCATAGCGCAAGTTGTGCACTGAGAATTTTTGGGGGGGATTTTTTCAAGAATAACATTTTAAATCCAACATTGATGGAAATTTTTACCATGTTTGTGCAACAAACTAAACTATTAGTAAAAAACTAAAGCAATTGCATATCTTTATGATTGTTTTAACGAACTGGCGGCATAAATGTCTCTACCAGTACAACCAGTAGTAAATTTTGTTTTGGAATTTGGAAAACTGACCCTGGCAACCTGCAGCAACATACTGTCAATGAGTCAGAGGGTACGTGAATAATAAATCGTGAATGTAAAAATGTGTGCGTGACCGTGTGCTAAGCTTGTAGACCGGCGGGCACTTTTCAATTGGGGTGGGGGGTGCTGAGACTTTTGGGGGGGATTTGCGCATTAGGCCTTGGACACTAATGCATTTGGGCATTAGGCATTAGGATTGGCTTTTAGGGGGGATGGGCACCCCTGGCTACCTGTACCAATTCCAGTATACATCTGATGAATACTCCTACAATTATTTATAAACATAATTAAGGGATTATTATACAATCAAAAATTAAAATTGTAATATTGTATTAATTAGGTTTTTGGAATATTATAATTATGCTTATCTTTTTAAGTAAAACTGTATGTAAGAAATGTAATTATTTTGCTGATGTAAAACAAACTGTCTCTCCCCTCCCCATACGGACAGACACGCACACACACACACTATTAGTTGATCTGGTTGTCTTTGAAATTTTGTCTTACACATACCTGTTGTATAAAATTTGCTTTGTTTGATTTCATCAGGCTCTCAGATTCAAACAGGTTAATTTAATTTGCCTGATTCTGTATAAAAAATGGTACTGTATTAATTAGTCGGTAGACTAGTATTTAATACATAATAAATGCATAATTAACCACAACTTTTACTAATGATTTTTACTAACAACACATATGTTACTGTTCTGAGAATGAGAATACAGCGGTTTTCTGAAAGGTTTTAGAAAATACAGTAAAACCTCAACGACAGGGATTGAAAATCAAAACAATGCGTATGGAAAAATAACAGTTCTGGAAACCCAATAAATTTAAAGAATAATTTAATAACATATACTGTAGGCCTATGTTCTTGCTGTCTGGATTATTTTAGACTGTCAAAAAATGTTAATTACAAATTGGTTAAAACAACAGATACCGGTACCTACCTAATTTGTTTGGGTTAAAGTATCATGCTCATTTGAAAGTAGTTTTCATGTTTAATTTAAAGGGTTCCTATAGCAGGTAGTCGTCGAAAATAATTTGTCATAATAGGGTATTCTTTCTGCTGTGAACCAGTGCCACTCTGACCTTCAGCAACAGAATTGAATCTAGGTGGCATTGGCTTATTGTTGTCACATTGCTAAAATATTCTGATCACTTAATGTCAAAGGAGCTGAAAGTCCCCTTTCCACTTGACACTGTGAAGAAAGATGCTTGGTGTCAATCCTTGTTAAGAATGTGTCCCCCCCATCCGTAGAAATTTGACCACCATATAAAGCTCTTTTTTATGGTCTGTTAAGGAGCTCTATAGGGGTTTTACTGTGTACATTTTCTTAAAAAAATATCTCTACAGGTCTTAACAGTTAAACCACAGTAAAACCATATGCAAAACACAATATAGCATTAAATTATATGAAAATCAATATTCTTAGTTGTCTATGGATTTTAACTTATTTGTCTTGGGTGTATAGGTCAAACATCACATTACATAATAACATCACATGACTGTTTTTTTTTTAAAGCTGAAATATCATCTTTATATTTTATTACATGTGATACATACACCTACCTGGCATCTGCTATGAATTTTCCCGTAGCTTATACAGAAAACTACTGAGCTACAAAACATTAAAAAAAATATGGAAACAGTTATAGTGAAACAAGCCATCAGTTACTTACAGAAAAAATACAGACAGGATCTAGTTCCTAATACAAACTGTTAAGTGTGTAAAATCTATTGAAAAAATCCATCATTTTTTCTACATGTAATGTGTTAGGTTTTATTTTTGTCGAAGTTGTTCTAAACTGAAAATTGTTTTCATTTTCCTCTGCGTTTGTCTCTCCAACAGTGTACTGGCCTTCGCCTTCGTTATGGTATAGTTGATATATATTTTTGGAAAATTTTGTCTACCATTGTGCAATGAACCTACTTTTGAAGGTGAAGTGATTTTTGTAAGCAGCAGCTGGCTTTTAGTAGTAATCAGTTCACAGCGAGTGTTGTAGTGATTAGAAGTGCGAGTGTGATTTTAAGACACATGTGTTTAGTTCTGATGGTGTTGTTCATGCCTTGTAAATTATTAATACAACTGTAAAGTTTGAGTGATACATTTTTTGAAAAACATTTAATAATAGTGTACTGTGTGGTGAATTATAACACCAAAAGTTAGTGAGATAATAGTGGAAGTGTACTATAACATGTCGCCAGTTGAGAACAAACAATAACACTCACCTTTCTTTATTTCATATTTCTAGACCACTTAATAAGCACAAGAAGTAACAGTAATAACAGCCTCGTACGCGAAATGTGTGTGTGTGTGTGTGTGTGTGTGTGTGTGTGTGTGTGTGTGTGTGTGTGTGTGTGTGTGTGTGTGTGTGTGTGTGTGTGTGTGTGTGTGTGTGTGTGTGTGTGTGTTAAAAAACAAGCAGATGTAAACTATCCGTAAAGAACCGGAGAGACAATATTAATGTATTATTATTATTATGACCTGGTGTAGGCTAGACATTACAGTATCTGTTTATTCAGGTGCAGTCATGTAGTGCGATTCTGTCAGCTTGAGACTAAACTATAACGATTAGTCACTCTTATTTGAATAGCAGTATGATGCAATATGTGGATATTGCAAAATGCTTATTACATCATTGTGTATGGGTGGTCATAATTATTGTTTGTGACAGGAGGAAGGAACTATAATTTTTGACAAGACCTCTTATAAACTTTTATTGAAAGCAATTATAATTGCGGTTGCAATGAAACACCAGATTTGACGTCATATCGTACGCAAAAACAAAACTCTAGAAATGCGACATAGCACTGAAACGAGACTAGGAAAAAATTCGGAAGATTTACACCAAATTTCGTATTTTCTGGAAAATTAAAAAAAAAATCGGAAGGTCTTCCGAAATTTCGGAAGACCTGGCAACACTGCGCACTAGACACTAGATGCCGGCTCACTGAGGCAGCAAAACAACTGACAAGTATGTAAACAAGCTGGTGAGTCATCAACAAGTCGGTGCCCGAGCTGCGGTCGGACCAGCCGGGGGTCGGACTAAAGAGGTTTTACTGTACCTGTATAATTTGTTATAAAAAATAAATTGAATCTAAAAGTATTAACAGTGTTACTTTACACTGTGATTTTATTAAGCTTTTACTGTTTAAAAGAAAATAAGAGAATTTATAGGCCTATCTCTCTTTGGGAATACTAATTTAAACTTTCACTAAGAGTAAACAAACCTGACATAGATGTAAAGAGGTTTCTGTTTTTGTTAAAGGGTGGTTTTATGTATGCTTGTTCAAAACACTTTATAATCATTATAATAATAAATAATAATGAACAGATTTAGTTAATTATGAATGTGAGTTAAATTATTTTAACATCACCTCGCCTTTACCTAACCTATTCTCAACGAGTTTGCCAATGGCCCTGGAAATTCTGATACGGGGAAGTTAGATGTATTTAAATTGTTTTCTCGGGTACAGTGTTGAGGTTTCCACATTTCGCCTGTCAAAATGTGGTGGTCACCCAAGGGCATTTGGTTTTTCAGAATCTTCTGATAAGGTAAATGAGTAAAGTATCGGGGTATATTATTCTTCTCTTTAATTATTTTTATTTATTATTCATCCCCAATTATTTGTACTATTACAAACATGTAAAAAGCATAGATTTTAATTTGAATTGCAACATTGGCATAAAACCATCGATGTTTGAAATCTTAAAACATCAATATTTTCATACCGATGTTTTTTTAACATCGATGTACTCTTCACGATGTTAACATCGATGGTTTTCTGGCGATGCTCATCCCTAGTGTGTAGTGGTGTGCCCATTACTCCTCCTTCACGCCGCTCCTGTAGGAGAAGGGACTGGCGGGAACGTTGGTGAGGGAGCTTGGCGGGCTCGTGAACGCTGTGAGAGTTGTTTGTAGACAAATACTTGAAAAGACCCTTGTTCCCGTATGTGTTACAGTAATCACTTTTAGTAACGTATTTTAGTAATTTTTACAACATGCAACATGTTATATATATTTTACATGTATGCAATATTAGGTAGGCTATGTATAGAACGTTAAAAAAAAAATTAGCGTAAAGACAACGCGAAAACAAACTAAAATCGTGGCATTTACTAGATACTAACCGATTTACCCAGCGTTGCTCGAGGTTCATAATATATTCATAGGCTCATAGGCACCTATTCTTGTTCTAACGTTATATTACTTCTATATTGTATAATCTTCCTTATACTGTTACGTTCACATTCTCACTGGAGGAATAGACTTCTCTGTAGCGCACCTGTTTAAGAACATGTCATAAACTTTATTCTTATATCTGGAGAAGAATTCTGTTGCGCGTGATGCTCCTGCTCGATTTCTAACTCTGGGAGAGGGCAAACAGCTAAATTAGTTTTCAATAAAATGTCTACAATACATGCATGCGCTGCGTACTTAACTGTCATTTTATAATTCATTGTATTAATGGTGAAATAAGGTATTAGTTAAATTAGTGTCTCCTAAACTTATTCTAACAATACAATACCTCTATAGATTTCAGCTTATCAATTTTTAAATTCAAACTGAAGCAAGCGCATTTATATTGTCTGAACACTACGATCTGAATACATTCGCTATCAAAACATTGTTTTTTATACTCGCTTATAACTTACTTCTATCTTAACATATCCACTTTTAAATTCAAACTGAAACAACTCTGAATTCACGCACTATTAAGAAGTTTCTTAAGACGCATACACCACCTTCGATATCATAACCTATATCTTTATTTATAAGAACCGTGGACTCTGGCCCGGCAGTACTTAGATCCGACCTAAGACTCCCCGGGTTCCGTGGACGGACTCCGGGGAAGGCCAGTAAGGCGACTATCGCACTATTCCCTACCCGGGAGGCTTCTACCTATGCCGGGACACCGCCTGCTTTTTCCGGCATCCAGGCCGGTCGATCTCCCGCGCTAGGACATTGTCAGAGACCTCCCCTGGGTACGGAAGGTTCTCCGGAGCCCGGAAAAGCCTTTGACATGCCAGGCGACGCGCTAGAACTCTGGCCCGGTCGTTTTTAGCGAGATCCGACCTAAGACTCCCCGGGTTTCGTGGACGGACTCCGGGGAAGGCCCGTCGGACGACTCCCGCGCAATTCCCTACACGGCAGGCTTCCACCTATGCCGGGACACCGCCTGCTTTTTCCGGCATCCAGGCCGGTCGAACTCCCGCGCTAGGACATTGTGAGAGATCTCCCCTGGGTACGGACAGTTCTCCGAAGCCCGAAAAGGCCGTCGACATGCCGGGCGAGGCGCTGGAACTCTGGCCCGGCTGTTTTTCGCGAGATCAGATATAGGACCTCCCGGGTTCCATGGACGGACTCCGGGGAAGGTCCGTCGGACGACTCCCACGCTATTCCCTACGTGGCAGGCTTCCACCTATGCAGGGACACCGCCTGCTTTTTCCGGCATCCAGGCCGGTCGAACTCCCGAGCTAGGACATTGTCTGAGACCTCCCCGGGGTACTGAAGGATCTCTGAAGCCCGGAAAACCGTCGACATACCGGGCGAGGTGCTGGAACTCTGGCCCGGCCGTTTTTCGCGAGATCCGACCTAAGACAGCCCGGGTTCCATGGGCGGACTCCGGGGAAGGCCCGTCGGACGACTCCCGCGCAATTCCCTATGCAGGAGGCTTCTGCCTATGCCGGGACACCGCCTGCATATTCCGGCATCCCGGCAGGTTGAACTCCCGCGCTAGGACTTGTTCAGCGACCTCCCCGGGGTACGGAAGTTTCTCCGAAGGCCGGGAAAGCCTTCGACATGCCGGGCGAGGCGCTGGAACTCTGGCCCGACCGTTTTTCGCGAGATCCGACATAAGATTCCCCGGGTTCCGTGGACGGACTCCGGGGAAGGCCCGTCGGACGACTCCCGGGCTAGTCTACGCGGGATGCCTCCACCGATGCTATGGCAACCAGAATGTATTCTATTGGGTTGCCATGGTAACCAGATCTAATAGTTTTTAAGACCCTAAAGGACCCCCCCTCAAAGGATCGTATCGAAAAAAACACCTGTATGTTGGTTCTCTCGTTGCGTAAAATATTTGTGCCAAGTTTGGTTGAAATCGGTCCAGTGGTTTAGGAGGAGATGTGGAACATACATACATTAATGACTTTTATTTATATTAAGATAAGCCCTCAAGATTCTGAGTGTAATTATGTAGATTCATATATACAAAGTTTATATATATACATAGACATAACGAGTAAAAGTGTATAAAACGAGGTTGAATTGATGGGTGAATTGTTACTTGTATAAACGTTTGTATATATTTTGTTCAATTTAGGGCATCAGTTCAACGTCATCGATTGTTGAACACCGATCTGATGGCGAATTATTCTGCATCAAAAATGTTCTACAATCACAGCTAATTTCTATGGGGTATTGGTTAAACTGATGGGCTGCTATATCTATTATATATATATATTGTCATCGTACCACCCTCAAACCACCTTAATCAGATCAAGTACCCGGTCAGCTTTAAAAGCTTCTCAATTAACAAACCCAAAAACAAATAACAAGTCATAAAATACCAGAGTTGAAACACCCAAAAAATTCTAAGTATATGAAAGGCCAAAGTCAAATTGGCAGAACAGTCAGAAGGGCTCTTAAGTACCAAGTATAAACGTGAAATCTCAATTTTGTGCCCCAAATAATAATAAATGTGCCATCACGAGGTCAACATGGCTGCACGGTTTCATAAAATGCATATTCTCACTTCTTTTATATTCTTACAAAAAGACAAAATTTTAAGCAAAATCAGTGGAACGTAACCACCCAAAAATAACTTAGAACTGGTATTGATTTGTTTTTTTACCTTTCGTTAACATTTATCAGTGAAGTATTGTTATGAAATAACATTTATCAGTGAAGTATTGTTATGAAATATCCAAAAAGAAAACTTAACAATTCATGTAGGCCTACTGGCTATGGCAAAAGTTTAGTGATTACAAAATTATTTAAATGAATTTCCTAAAAGCAGAATCTATGGATTTAATTTGATAAAACATACTTGAGGTGTTCATAAAGAACCCACTTGACCTCAGGCACGGCCATGCGCCCGGACCAGATCCGACAAACTATGACATGTTATGGACCTGTGGATAACGGCACCAACAGGTGACGTCCACAGGTTTAAGCACCTCCCCAAACCTTTAAATTAATAACAAAATCAAATACCCAAATAAATGAATATATATAACAACCAAGAAAAATTCCCCTACAAGATACCGAGGCACCCGTGCATGCATAATTAACGCTAATACAGCTTAGTAACAATCAGTGCCGCCCACATTTACAGTAGAAAAAAAATCTAACACCAAATCGGGTGATGCATGACCCTGGCTGGGTTTACAAATTCTCTGGGGCGTAAGCATTTGTAAAATGAAACAGACAATATTTAACCCAAATGTCCCGCTGGACTTGTGCACAACAAAATTTTTAACTGGAGCATTCCCGAAATATCTCGATGTAAGGTGTAGCGGCCACAAACATTTTTTTTTAAAGGCATAAATGTCACCTGGTATTACAGCACAATGCTTGAGGATCTTGTAGCGTGTGTCCGTCCATTCGTCCTGACAGCCAAAACGGAAAGTTACTGGATTAACATCATGGATGGCAGGTGATCGGCCATCCGCTGAAGCGAGACAGATAGGCGACTTAAACGGGAACCCGGAGAGTCGCGTAGCTTTTGCTTAGACATAGTTATATATAGTAGACAAAAAATCCAACTCGAAGCTGCCAGGCGAATACGGACGACCTACAACGTTGAATGCTGTTACTGGACTGGTTTATACAACGTCTGCAAAAATGTTACGTAGCGCTAGTCCCAGAGCGCGCGCGGATCGGCACGGCGGATAGCATAACAAGACGGGCGCCGGTAAGCTAAATACTTAATTAATTAATTCGGCGCTGTCCGTCCTCGTTAACATAAAAAACAGCCGAGTTTTTTCAAAACTCGGGCACAGTATACGTATTTCCACTGTTGCTGTCTGTCTTGTGAAAGTCACCAAACTTTAGTTAGGGTACAAGGATATCGTATTCGATAAAAACGGCGAATACAAGTGGATGGCAAACAACAACGTAATCTAATAGTTACATCATACTTTTAAACAATCAACATGGCTGATGCCTTCGAAAACATACACTTCACGTATAATAGAATGTAAATAACATTCTATTGTGGTCCTCTTGGTCGGCTGAAATAGCTTAAAACCTGCCACCACTACAAGGTGGGACCACATCGGCAGGGATACGTACGTTTACAATGAGTATTGTACCGTTCATTCGGATTTACCCCTACTCTCGCTGAGTATTTCATTTTATCTCACGTTAATAAAAGTAAAAATCTGTACAAAGATACAGGGCAGCGGAAACGCCAAAATTGGAATAACCGATGACAATAACTAGTCATCATGTGTAATGATCAGTATACATACGAACGACACGTTTTTTACGTAATGGTTTCTGCTTCACCGTTTCTAGCTACGAGCAGTTCGCCACTCCTTGGTTTCCTTAGTGCTACCGCCTGCTTCAGACATCAACTGAAGGCATGGGATGGTCCTAAGAGGGAACAAGAGGCTCGCCAGGTTAACACATCGGCAAGGTTAACACTACGCCTCAGACGGATAAAAGTAAGGTAGCTCTTCTCAGGTAAACAGTTGGCCATTAACAAGCTTAATTACATTCATCAGGCCCCAGGCAGCGAGAAAACGCAGAAACACCACTAATACCTGACACATGTGTTCACTCTCACCAGCACTGTTTCCGACTCACTCAAAAAGAACTGTTGTTAAGTTTTACTTGTTAAAACTGTATAATTAACGACTTCAGAAACATTGGACTTTGTAAAGCCACGCACTAGACACAGAATGAACAGTGGAAAATTCCAGAAACAGAGAAACTACCTGGAAATACAGAAGAGTCTACCCATGCAATTGGGTAGAAGGCAAATGCAAATGGTGAAGGTAGACTTACTGTCACGCATTCCAAGGTCCAGTGTGCAGGATGGAATGGGGACCAGTTTGACATGCCCCAGTGATCACGGAATTTTCCCTCTTCTTAACCCTCAACTTGACAAACTGCCATGACAACGTACTGCCAACTCGCGTGAGTGGATGTGGGCCCATGACGTCCAGGCCGATTGTGTTCCGACATTTAAAGGGACGGGGAGGCCGCTATTGGCCCGGTTTCCAGGATTTGGGCAGCGCTTGTGAAGGGCGCGTACTCGGCAGTTTTGTACCTAGTTGCGGATATCAACAGTTACGCCAGTCGAAACAAGGTCTTTCAGAAGCGGCCGCTGAAGTCCTTAATCGTCACGTAGAACAACAGCAGTGGCGATTCTACATCTTCAGTGCTCGTTCATCATTAAAAAGTGTACGGAGAACCGTGGTGCTGTGCGATTCTTTATGATCACTACCAGACCGTTGTATGGAGAGGTAGTCGGTTCAGTGATCGTCTGTTGCAATATCTCTTCTACTTGGTCCCGGATGATCCGCTTCTCCTCGTCCGAGTATTCGTACATCAGTAGCCGGAATGGTTGGGCGGAACTCGTGTTTGGCCGTAGATGTGGTGCACAGCAGTGCACTGGAAAACTAGGACGGCATAGCATTTCCAGGAGACGGTTCACGTTGTTGAACGCCACCTGATGTATGCAGGTTAGCTTTAGAAATATAGGAAAATAGAGGTCAGAAAACAGAGGTATGCAGGAAAATTTCAGAAACAGGGAAATTACCTGATACACCCTACTACCCATGCAAATGCAGAAGGTAGACTTAATATTACGCGTTCCAAGGTCCAGTGTCCAAGATGGAATGGGGAGCAGTATGACATGCCCCAGTGGTCACAGAATTTTGCTTCTTAGCCACGCTCTTCTTATCCCACAAATTAGGGGTAGCAGCAGGGGCCTATAAGAGGGCTGGCGGCTCCTGATTGGATAGCTGTGAGGACCGCCAAAGAGGGATGTACCCCTCTTCTCTCTCTTCTAGGTTAGCAGCCAATAGGCGGGTTGGCAACAGCTCGCCATTCTTCACGCTTCACTGCTTTTCTTTAAAACTCACAACCGCTTCCTCAAGTAATTAATAAATAATAGTGTCTACGCCGCCTTGCGCACTCCCTTTGATCCACCCAACTTTACATCATGTCCGTGACCATGCGATGTACTGCCAGCTCGCGTGAGCGGATTTGTGCCCATGATGTCGGGGGCGACTGTGTTCCAATATTTAATGGGTCGGGGAGGGCGCTATTGGCCCGGTTCTGGGATTTGGGCAGCGCATGTGAAGGGCCCGTACTCAGCAGTTTTGTACCTAGTTGCGGATATCAACAGTTATGCTAAAACTACTGTCCACCTGTAAGGCCGTGGTCTTAAATTGTCAACAACAGACGATTCAACCTCGTCTCTGAACGCCATCTTCAATGTCACAAAGGACTTAAAAACGTACTGACAAGATGTCCGTCAGTAACACCACAGTACTGTGGCAAAGGCTGAGTAAACACACATTCAAAATACACCTGTACACACAGCTAGTTATCACTCGTTTAAATGTCGATAAGTGTTACATCTCACCTGCCCGTTCTGTTTACCAATACTTAAATGTATTTACAATATACATACTCTCTCTCTCTATGTACTTATGCATACTCTCTCTCTCTCTCTCTCTCTCTCTCTCTCTCTATCACACACACACACACACACACACACACAGAGTAACGTTCGTGCTACATTTTTTACACTGGACACCACTTATTTAACCTATTAAGTTATTAAAACATTCACTGAATAAGCCAGTATAAACTTCATTTTCATGTTCAACAGGATTGTCTATTATGAATAATTCTGCTGTCCCCTAACAAGCGTCGTGCTGGCACGTA
Organism: Magicicada septendecula; assembly: GCA_034769895.1. Taxonomy (NCBI): domain Eukaryota; kingdom Metazoa; phylum Arthropoda; class Insecta; order Hemiptera; family Cicadidae; genus Magicicada; species Magicicada septendecula. The sequence continues at coordinate 116,130,940 of CM068374.1, read as the reverse complement.
ACAATATGGGACATAACTCCCTCCCTCCTTCACACACACACACACACACACACACACACACAACCACTTACAGTAAGTCTGCGATTAAACTTTTATATACCAAATAATGGAAATTCTTAGCATATTTCGCTTACTAAAATCTATTATGTATAATATATGTACATACCCTAATACACATTTCGACGACCAACTCAAACCTTAAGATCTTATTCTATACATATTCTACACAGCTTTGACAAATCCAAGTCATTATTACATTACATTTTTTGACAACAAAGCTTTAAGTGCACTGTATCCAAATACTATATATTTATTGGGACTCAGGGTAGTGGAAACAAAAACATGAAATGACCGCAGACAACAACTAACAATCATGTGTAATGATCAATATACATAAGATTGACACGTGTTTGACCTCATGATGTTACTTTCCAAACAACACGTCACTACATACTATATGAGCAGCGTAAGTGCTGAGAAACACATGCATTGCACAGGCAACGAATCCCTCTAATTCTTTCTTATAGAAAAATGCATACCTAAGCTGCCTGCTACCACAAAATAACTGCTACATAAAATTATATTCCTGGAGACACATAACTATAGATTTATAACACCTATGCTAATAGTACATATCAGAGAGTTTGAGAAATCTGAAACAACCACCTCTTCAGTATTGTTAGTAAATTACAACTATTTAGTAATGCTGAATGGAATGTCACCATCGACTCACACATTCAGACGTCCAGTCGCGTACAAGCATTGGGCAACTATAATTTGCTTGTTTATAAACTAAACGACAATAACGCTAATGACGGACGAATAAAAAAATTAAGATAACGTCGATCTCTTCAAATCGTCTCCTCAATACACAATTCAGTGTTTAACACTAAACAATTAAACACACAACAAAAACATGCTGTACACAAGCCAAGACTGAGAACAGCAGACACTTCAAATAAAAAAGTAATTACATCAATACGACATAAATAGCTTTCTGTTATAACAAAAATCACACGCAATCCATTATTCTCCTTGCTCAACCATATACAGTCAGCTATAATAATATACATTCGAACCACATCCCTTTATTTACTATTTAAAAAGTAGAAAATTATATTCCTATAGAATTACACATAGCCTACTGAGTCTAACTATATCTTACTACACGTATACAACCTAAGAGTTTTAGACATATAAAACACTAAATTTTTTATCTACGGCCAGTTACGAATTTACTTGCGTGTTGCCAGTATCCAATACACTTTGTAATCACCAACTGTTGCCGCTGATTAACTACATGAATGGGCGTACCACGAGTGACATCTACTTACATCTTCAGCCAGTTTTAGAAATCACTGAATATGGGTTTCAACAGGTCTACAGATCAACGCAAACCCGTTACAGGGGTGTACAACAATACGTATTGGCCGTAAAATTTGTTTCGTTTGTTTTCAAAAACCTCCTCTTACTGTTTCATATATTTTAATACGTACAACGCTACTTGACTTCATATCTAGACGAGGTGGTATCAGAATTACCGCAGACGGAAAGTTCTATTTTGTTGTAATATTTAGCTTACTAAAATCTATTAAGAGTAATATATGTAAATACCCTAACCAAAAATACCAAACTACACGCTACGACAACTCAACTCTAACCTTAAGATTTCATTCTATATATCCTTTATCCTATATACACTTCATAGGTTTGAGAAATTGAAGACGTCATTACATTCTTTTATTGACAATATCATTTTAAGTGCATTGTATTCAAACACTAGATACATTTATCGGAACTCAGGGCAATGGAAATATACAAAAATTCAACTGACTGCTGACAACAACGGTTGTGAATATTAATCATGAATATTAATTATCAATATACATACTAATGACACTTATTTGACGTAATGATGTCATTTTCCAAACAATGCGAAAGTGCTGAGGAACACTAGTTATTACACAGGCATTTCAATGTTTCTAATTCATTCTTCTTATAATAAAATTTATATCTTTACCTGCTATCACAAACTATTTGCTACTTACTACTTCAAAATAACGAAAACTATTATTCCCAGACACACATATAACTACAGCTTTATAACAGTTATGTATACGCTTATAGTTTACATCAGTAAATTTGAGACACCTCAAACACAACCAGCTCTTCACTATTAGTAGTAAATTACAACTGAGTAAACGTCTCCATCCGTTCAGATATCTGAAAATCCTTAGCGTTCAGTCGCGTACAAGACTTGTACAGTTGTAACATTTCACATTCTTGAAATAAAGACAAATGACAAGAATAACGCTAATTACGGACAAATAAAAGGGACTGAAACAAAACAACGACCTATTGAAATCGTCGATCCAAAGATACGAAGTGCTTGACTAACATTTAACACGAAACACAACAACATTTAACACGAAACACAACAACTACGGAATGTACGCTGGGAACAACAGAAAAACTTTCCACACAAACGTAGTTGAAATCATAAACAATTACCATTTTTGATACATACAGAAGTCCCTCTTCTAACAAAAACCACTCGCTATCCCACATTCTCCTCTAGAAGATGTTTCTTCTATAATAATAAACCTTTCAGTCCTCTCTTTTAAAGTACTATAGAAAAGCACTACGAAAAAATTATATTAGTACAAACTTAATACTCAGTTTCTAACTATGTCTTACTATAAGTTTAAATTCAGAGAATGTGAGAAGTCTGAAATTCCCAGTTTTCCAGTCACCGCGGTCAGTTGCAAAAGAATTATATTACTACAAACTTAATACTCAGTATCAAACTATGTCTTACTATACGTTTATATTCAGATAATGTGAGAAATCTGAAATGCCCAGTTTTCCAGTGACCCCGGTCAGTTGCTACAGAATTATATTACTACGAACTTAATACTCAGTTTCTAACTATGTCTTACTATAAGTTTACATTCAGAGAATGTGAGAAGTCTGAAATTCCCAGGTTTCCAGTGACCGCGGTCAGTTGCTACAGAATTATATTCCTACAAACTTAATACTCAGTTTCAATTATGTCTTACTATACGTTTACATTCAGATAATGTGAGAAGTCTGAAATGCCCAGTTTTCCAGTGACCGCGGTCAGTTGCTACAGAATTATATTACTACGAACTTAATACTCAGTTTCTAACTCTGTCTTATTATACGTTTCCATTCAGAAAATGTGAGAAGTCTGAAATCCCCAGTTTTCCAGTGACAGCGGTCAGTTGCTACAGAACTATATTCCTACAAACTTAATACTCAGTTTCAACTATGTCTTACTATACGTTTACATTCAGAGAATGTGAGAAGTCTGAAATTCCCAGGTTTCCAGTGACCGCGGTCAGTTGCTACAGAATTATATTCCTACAAACTTAATACTCAGTTTCAACTATGTCTTACTATACGTTTACATTCAGATAATGTGAGAAGTCTTTAAATTGCCCAGTTTTTCAGTGACCGCGGTTAGTTGCTACAGAATTATATTACTACAAACTTAATACTCAGTTTCAACTATGTCTTACTATACGTTTACATTCAGATAATGTGAGAAGTCTGAAATGCCCAGTTTTCCAGTGACCGCGGTCAGTTGCTACAGAATTATATTACTACGAACTTAATACTCAGTTCTTAACTATGTCTTACTATACGTTTACATTCAGATAATGTGAGAAGTCTGAAATGCCCAGTTTTCCAGTGACCGCGGTCAGTTGCTACAGAATTATATTCCTACAAACTTAATACTCAGTTCTTAACTATGTCTTATTATACGTTTACATTCAGAGAATGTAAGAAGTCTGAAATGCCCAGTTGTCCATTGACCGCGGTCAGTTGCTACAGAATTATATTAAAGCCGGCCGGTTGCGTCATTACATTACGTTCATTGACAGAATCTCTTCAAATTCACAGTATCCCACAACTAGACAATTATTCTGACCAAATGTACCTCTGCACGAAATTTGTGTTTTCCACTAATTTTTTTTGTTTAATATTTTGTTTACAGTCATAAACGTAAGATGTACAGATCAGGTTATTTGATTATGTCTATGATCAGGTCGTTTTTCATTTGTAAAACATTTCATCAAAGATATCTTCATACAAAGTGCTAACAATTGCTAGACATATGGTTTCCCAGGGTATACCGTATGGTTATAATGTATATGAGTTTTGGCAAATCTTGTCTGGCATGTAAATATTGTTTTAGTATAGTTCATTTTTTAGTTTAGTTGTGGGAGACCTAATATTGAAATGGCTCACCTGCAGTTAATGTGCTATGCGGCAGCTAGCCATGAGTACTAGCTTTGCATTTCTAACTACTTCATGACTGCTGCCTGGTATCTTATCTTGAGTACCAATTTCGCATTTATAAATCGCAACTGACACAACATTTTTGGAAAAAGCGACTACGCTAGTTGGCTGCTAAGCTGTTACAATAGTTAAGCCTTGTTTACACGGGTCGAGTAAGTTACTCAAACGTGCCTTTTTTTATATTACATAGCCTTGAGACATCAAAGTCGTCGTTATTACATTACATTTTTTGACGATAACACTTTAAATGCACTCAGGGTAGTGGAAACAAAAATTTGAAGTGACCGCAGACAACAATTAACCATCATGCGTAATGATCAATATACAGTACATAAGAATGACACGTGTTTGACGTCATGATGTTACTTTGCAAACAACACGTCACTGCATACGTTATTAGCAGCGTACGTGCTGAGAAACACTTGTCATTGCACAGGCAACGAACGTCTTTAATTCTTTCTTACAAAAAAATATATACCTAAACTACCTGCTACCACAACATATATGCTACGTAAAATTATATTCCTAGAGACTCATGACTACAGATTTATAACACCAATGTGTCAATCAGAGAGTTTGAGAAATCTGAAACACACCCAGTACTTCAGTATTATTAGTAAATTACAACTATTTAGTAAAGCTGAATGGAATGTCACCATCCATTCAGACGTCCAGTTGCGTACAATCATTGCGTAACTGTAACTTGCTTGTTTATCAACTAAACGACAATAACGCTAATCAGGAACGAATAAAAAACTAAAGAAAACGTCGACCTATTCAAATCGTCTCCACAACACACAATTCAGTGTTTAAAACTAAACAATTAAACACACGACAAAAACATGCTGTACACAAGCCACAATTGGAAACAACAGTTATCGTCTGGGAGCAGCAGATACTTCAGATAAACACACTACAATTAAAAAGGTAATTACATTATTACGTCATAAATAGCTATCTCTTGTAACAAAAGCCACATTCTATCCAGTATTCTGCTTACTCAACCAGATACAGTCTGCTATAATAATATATCTTACAACCACACCTTTTTTTTTTAATATTTAACAACTTTTGCCTAGATTGCTGCCTAGTGTCTTGAGTAGCAATTTCTAATTTATAAATCCCAACTGACACAAAATTTTTGAAAAGCCGACTACACTGTAGTTGGCTGCTAAGCTGTTAAAATAGTTAAGCCTTGTCTACAGGGGTGGATTAAGTTACTCAAACGCGCGAGTAGCAGCCGGACGAGTGGTTTCTGTGGTCTGTATGGCTGCTCGGCTATTTTCCGGCAGTCGGCTTCTTACTCCGCCTGTGTAAGCGTCCGTCGAGTGTGAGGTGCTAGTGGCAAGGGACAAAGGTATCCGTGCCGCTTTGCAGTTTAGTATAGTTTTGTGTTCTGTTACTTGATCTGTTTCAAATAAAGTTTACAGAGGTAGAAACATTGACATTTGTACAACTGTACAGAGATCATGAATGTCTATGGAACATGAGCTCTCCAAACTATACAAAACCCATTTGAAGCCATAAGTAAACAAATATCATTACCGGGATTTGGAGTAAATGAAGCTAGAAACAAACTAAAAAATCAGAGATCTACATACAATTAATAGGTACTGAAAAGTCAAAAATCTTCTAAATCGGGTTTGGTACGGAAGATGTTTATGTCCCTTAAGGTAGTGCTTCGAAATATGGAATCCAGTCATGAAATACTCCACAGGGACAACAGATATCACTAGTAATTTGTTAAGTAAACACTATCTTTAATATTCCTGTTAATCCAGATCGTCTTACCAATTAAACAACCAATACATTTTACTTGTCACTTTTCTGCTTTCCACTGTTTACATTTTAACCATTATACTTTACAACTGATTATTAATATATTTGGGATTATGCGAACTTGATAAACAATTTTATTTTTAAATTAAATTTGATATACTCTACGAGCGCTAACTTAATTTTAATTAATTATATACTTTTAATGAATTTGAATTACTTCTACGAGCACTAACTTATTGTTTAAACCAAGCGACCACTGGCTTCTAATTCACTAATCCACTCTGGCTACGATCAGATACAGTTCCCCCCGTTCCTAGTGGATCCGCTAAATTTTTGTAACTTTAGAAGAGGCAAAAGCAAATTGATGTCGTTATAAAATACTGTAGAAAACTATACAATGCGATTTCATATCTGCATTACGAATATAAGACCTACCTAAGACCTAAGAGGTATATAAGACCTTGGGAGTAAGACCTTATGAAGTCGGTAGCTATCTTCCATCTATTCGAACATTTCAATCGCAATCCGTCCCACATTAATACATGAATTGTTTTGTAGTTGGGTGTGCGCTGCAAAGACAACGACAAACCTACACTTACACTCACAGCCTTACGGTTGAAATCATGTTTCATCATGTGAAAGTTACTAAGATTTAGTAAGGACTGATGGATGTCGCTCTATGCATTATGAATTCTACGAAAACGGTAACTACATGAAGCCTGCAAAGAACATAAACGTATAGCCATTTAATGTTAAACACTCAAGACAGTTTATGTGTTCGAAAACATACAAGTACGGGCAAAAATAACATTGTAACGTGGTTCTCTTGGTCGGCTCAAATAGCCTTAAGCCCTGCCACCGCTACAAGGTGGAACCACATCGGCAGGGATACGTTTGAAATTTGATTTAGACCGTTCATTAAATTCACTTAATAAGGGTTATGCTTTGCTGTTACACTCACCGAGTGATTGATTCTTTACTTCTTGTTAAAACAGATAAACATCTGTACAGAGAAATACCTTAATACCTATTATACGCACACTAAGACTTTTGAACCTAAAGCCGTATAACGCATGTTCTATCATTCTACTGTACCGGTGTTTTCGAGAAACGCAAAAATAAACATTTAAGCCTACTGTGTGTAGCTAAGGCCAGGTGAAAAAAATTTAAGTGATCATTGACAACTACGAATCATAGTGTGTACTTATCGATATAACAATGACACGTGTTTTACGTAATAATGTTATTTCCTAAACATCACATCACGACGTACACTATCAGGAGCGTACGTGCTGAGAAACAATTGTTACTCTACTGACAATGAATGCTTCTGATCCTTTCTTCTTATAAAAAATGTACATCTAAATTACCTGCTATCACAAACTAACTACTATTTTCGAAGAACTACGAATATATTTCTGAAGACACGTAACTACACGTTCATAAAACCTATGTATACGCTAATAGTATACATCAGTGTGTTTGAGAAAGCTGAGACACAACCAGCTCTTCACTATCATTAGTAAATTATAACTAAATCAATGTCTTTATCCATTCAGACATCTAAAACTCGTTCCCGTCCAGTCGCTTAAAGCATTACACAGCTGTAATTTTGTTTGTTCGTGTAAGAAACGATTAAACCACCTACAAGAACAACCCTAATGGCGGATTAAAAAACTAAAACAAAACGTCGATGTAGTAAAATCGTCGCCACATAACTCAATGTTTAACCTTAAACAACTGTCACATGACAAAAAACATGGTGCACACAGACCGCGACTGATAACACCAGATATCGTTTTTTCCGATAAACGCAACTCACATAAAACAGACAATTACATTATTACTGCATGAATAACTCCTATAACAAAAACCACACGCTATTCAGGATTCTCCTTACTCAACCAGACACAGTCTGCGATAATAATATACCTGTCAACCGCATCCTCATTTTTACTATCGACAACAACATACTGACTTTAACTAAGTTAATCTTATTATTGTAGCATTATTGTTAATATTAAAGTGCGTAGGAAATAAACTTTTGTTGACTATCTTCCGTTAGTTTTTTTTTGCAATATAGTCTTTGTTTTTGAAATTACATTTGTACAAAGAGCTTCCATGTGCTATTTTAGTTAACTAGGTAGCATAAATTCAACAGATGACACTTTCAAGCAGATTACACATTGAGGGTGCACTTCATTATTAATTTTGACACAGGTAAATTCTAAACACTTGTTATCCTATTTTCTGTACTTAGTAGACTTATTTAGCATTCCCCGTTGCAGCTTGTTTGTTCCCAGAAGAACCTGATGCTTTACATCCTTGTTCAGTTGATGTTAAAATTCTTTCCATCATACCAATGCTAATTATCCAGAATAGCTGCACAGGAAAAACTATCAGTAACATTATAATTTTTCACAACAAACAACACAGGGATTTGACACAATCTGCCCATTAATATAAACTAGTGCCGAATGTACACGAAATCCCTGAATGTTCCAATGAAAGTCAAGGTGTTGATTAGGCATACAGAATGTACGTAGAGGAGTGTTTAACAATAAATATATAATGAATTTGACTGAAGTGCATAGGGAAACAACACTGACCAGCAGTATAGGAGAATCTATTTTAAATTCTACATATACTAATAATTTTGTTTTACTTTTAAAATGTTTTGAAATGGAAGTATGTAAAACACCCTAAATAAAATATAAAGTATATTAGAAATATAATGCAAAAAAGAGTAATTATAATAATTACTATAAACTTGACAGACAAAAATTGGACATTTAACTGGGATATAAAACAGGGCTGTCTGCCAGATGTAGTATATTGTATCAATTTTTTTCTTAATTTGTGTTAAATACTCTGTAGGTTTTCCATAAGTTAGTTGCTTATAATGTTAATTTCTCGTCCAAACGTCTCTTCATATAAAATACATTTATCTCATGTGCCTATATTTCAGAACAATGGTGAGAAGAATCAGCGAACAGAAGAAGAAAGCTACTACTGTAAAACATGAAATATTTTGTGTCTATAAACGCATGTCTTCGCTGGTTCCCTAATGACGTTGTTCGATTCGCATAATTTATTTTAAATGTGCAAAATTTACTAAAAGGGAAATTGAATTATCAGTATTTATTCGTGGACTAACCGGAGTCACTCCCACCCAAAAAAAACATAGTACACAAAGGATTTCCTGTCTTTAATAAATCAGGTCTCCGCTGAATAAATACACATTCAAAATACACCTGTAAACAAACATTATTGCGTGCCAGCACGACTCTTATTAGGTACATCAGTATAAGAGACAATCCTGCTGAACATGAAAATGAAGTTTATACTGGCTTATTCAATGAAGTTTTGAAAACTTCAAACTTATTAATAGGTTAAATATGTGTTGTCTAGTGCATAAAATATGGCACGTGCATTACGCAATATGTGTGTGTGTGTGAGTGAGAGAGAGACTGAGAGAGAGTATTGCAACAATATTGTAAATACTTTTAAGTACTGGTAAACAGGAACGGCCAGGTGAGATGTAACACTTATCGACATTGAAATAAGGAATGATTACACCCTCCATCACACACAACACACACACAACCACTTAATGACAAATGTACGATTATGCTTTTGTATACCAAGTAATGGAAATCCTTTACATATTCTTATGCTTGTAAAACGGTACACACAAGGATAGAATATTTACTTAAATATTAGCTGAAAAATCTGGCAAAAATTAGCTGAAAAATCCTGTAACGATTAAAAAAAAAGACTAATAACACTCGACAGTCTAACTTCAGTGTTTCAACCTTCTTCTTCTGAAGTGTGTAACAGACACAAAATCCATAAAAAATTAAATAATAGCTTATTGGTTATGTGGTTGGGATAACAAATGTATAACTTTGCTTCCGTTTGTTAGTTTTCGTTTTGTATTTCTGGACTTTTGGGTTCTGGTTTTGTTCTTATGCTCATCACAGAACGAACAAAACAACACAGTCGTAACGTAGAGAAACCGACACAATGTGCAGATTAATCTCGGGAATTTAAAATATTTATAAGAAAATCTTAATTAACAATACGTTATTCATATAAACGTTAATAGAATTGCTCATCACGTCAGCAATCCTTCACTGAAGAAAGAATCGGAGCAATATCACTATAGATTTAATGTTACATGTTTTATATATTGTTTTGTTTTACAGTAAAACAATAATAATAACTACAACAAAAATAATATCAATAATGTAATAATAATAACAATATTAATAATAATAAAATTTGTTTCATTGCCATTACAACAAAATAAATATTAAAATTGATAGAAATTAGTAAAACTAGTCGCCAAGCGTCACGTAAGCACTGTTATAAAACCAATTAAATATACTAAATATTAGGGATAGTAGAAACCTGTTCACAGAGAGTGTAACGGATAGCCAGTGCCGTCAGCCTGAGTTCTCACAACTTTGCCGTTTTTGTTATCCGCTACGTTAGCTAGTAACAAGTGTATTTAATCAAAATAATACAAATTAACTAACTAGTAAACTCTCTGTGCTTCAGAACAGGGTCACTGTTTGAACAAAATGTATTTAGGATTAGATAAAATCGAATTAAACATTTGAATTATTTTTAAGTTCTTTGTACTTAACAAAGAAAAGGCATGAGGGAGTAACCCTACATTGTTTCTCATTATTTTATCGATTAGATACATTTTTATATTCTTTGGTTTCTTTATACACATGAAACCTGAGATGCTACAAATAACATTCTAAGCACTGTATCAAAGTTAATTATTGCATATACGGAACGAAACAAAATCCTGTAAGGGACTGGATTGGCCTCTTAGTTACATTTATTTTTCAGGTAAATTTATAACGACAATCCCTAAACGACAAATCATTAAGTGTTATATTTCAAGTATATGTAAATTTTCATAGATACGTTTAGGCATATATTGAATTCTTTTTACAAATGTGCATAATTACTAAAATATTTTTGCAAATGTAAGTTGTTTTTAGAAAACTCTTTACAAATAATCGTGAAGGTGGTTTAAAATTTGCAAGGAATGTTGACAAATATTAATTTTACTAAATTACAAAGTTTGTAATTTTTAAGAAATTCTTCAGAATTTGATGCTCCATATTGAGTTTCATAGTTTTCCAAATTTTTGACCTTAATATTTAAATTTGCCACAGGTGTTCCTAATTTTAAAAAAAATCAAAGTAAACACAATTTTTGGATTTGAGTTACCTTTAGTAAGATAATTGTAATAATTTTATCATTATTTCATATTTTTATATCTTTTTGAATCTTAGTGTCCTAAAATTGTGAAATTGCTTAAACTAATCATTATATTCAGGTTTTCGTTAAATTCTCTTTAATTTAATATTCCGCAAGTATTCGTAAAATTGTTAAAACTTTGACCCATTTTAAGATCCATGTATCCTAAATTTTGAAATCTTCAACACTGAATCAGATTTTGGTTAAAATTCTCTACAAAACCAAACATAGATTTCTGAGACTTTGCAATATTTTTGACGTCACATTTTTGCTTTTCGCCCTGTTCTTGAGAAAGCAATATCAAAACCAATAGAATTATGTATCAACATGCACGGTTTTGCGAAAGTAGTTGGTTGACCCCTTCGAAAAGTAGGGCAGACATCTTCCCTCCAAACAAACAAATAGAAAGACAAATTGCAAACGGTCGAATTGAAATCGGGAACTGATTTTGCTCGTTCAATAACCGACGACGTTCTGCCAACACAGTGGTGAAAAGAGAAATTTCTTAAATAGAAACATCTTAGCGACACTAGTCGGATACAGCGGTTAACCTTTACAAGCGTCCACTGTGGTCAACAAACGACCGGGGGACAGCAACGGTGGAATTTGTTATTAATATTTCAAGTTGGTAAAATATTAATTTCTGAGTTGCAAAAATTATGCTCTTGTTCGTTACTATGGCTACGGGTGTAAATAACCGCGGTCTTTGTGGCTGAAAATATTTCATTAATAAGCTAATATTTTAGTTGAGGTATTAAATTGCACAAAACTGACAGCTTTAATCCGCTGGCTGTAATTTTTTTGTAGCGTAAATTAAAATTAATTCAGATTCAAAATTAAAGGCAGACTTAAGAGTCAACTTGCAAAAATTATCAGTTTTTTGTTAGTAACCTCTGTCTTAGATGAGTCAGTTGATGAATGGATTGTCATTGAAGAGTTCTGAAGATGATTTTATGCAGCTGGGTTCATTTGAAGATATAGATAGACTTTGAGCAAATTCAAATCGACAGGACATTGAGCGAGCTATTCGTAAATATTCAAATTGCCTTGCTGCTTTAATACAAAATGTTAAACATGCAGAAGGTAGTAAAACGGCTCCAATGATTCTGAATAATATAAATGAAATGACGAAAAAAGAATGGGCGGTTCCAACACACAGTCACGAATTAGGGTAAGCAGTCGTAATTTATTATACATCTTATTGTGTTGTTTACACAAAGAAAAATATACTTTCTTCTGTTTATAAATGTTATTTCAATTGATGGTCGTAATGTTTTAGGTATTCGTTGTGTAATGCTCTGAGAGACTGTGGTGGTATGGATCTTTTGATGAATAATTGTGATGTTGATGACAGACAACTTCAGTTTTCTAGTGCCAGATTATTAGAGCAGTACCTTACTACAGAAAATAGAGCTCATGTGGTTGCAAATGGTCTTGAGAAAGTGGTTACAGTTGCCTGCATTTGTACAAAGAATGCAAATTCAGTTGATCACTCAAGAGTTGGAACAGGTGTGTTCCAAAAAATATACTTATTTTTCTTACAATTTCTGTAAATTAATGGTGCAAAATTTTATGTGTTCACGGTTAATAATAAAGTAGAATGTGTGAATAGCAATAATAAATAAATTTATAAAAGTAATTTACAGATATGCATAGTAAAAACAGTATATACAAACTTTTGTTTAAAATTGTATAATGCTACAGAAGTATACGTAAGTGTTAAACATATTTAACTTCAGAATAAAGATATAAAAATTGCTTTCACAATTAACTACAGTAAGACTATGATTAGGGTGACAGAATGTATTAGTTTGTAAATGTTTCTGAAGTTGGTATTTGACAGTAAAATTGACTATTAGAAACTAATTAATAGAATACTGTAATATTATGAATTAAAATTACATTCTGTACAACCAGAATATTTCAATCATTAACAGTCAAAGCATTAATCGCAGAGTGTGATTTATTGTATCCAAATTGTAAATTGAATTTTAGGATACCTGTATTAAAATAGTTACAAATGAGCCATTTATGGCACAGGTCATAAAAATTGTAAGTCATGTATTTTATCTGCTTCTAGTCCTCAGTTAAAATAAGCTGTTGCCTGTTATGGAATTCATCATCTCTTTGGATTGTCAAGATCCTCCTACGTGTTCATTTGTAATTAAAAGCACTCAATAGTGCCTGTTTTTAGTCATTTATGCAACATGTTCTTTTCATCTATTCCTGTTGAAATACGTTCATCTTTCCTTACGAAAGCACTTCATATACATCTATAAGACTTCATTCCTATGCCTGGTTACCATTTAATACCAGTTTTGTTCTTTTGTTTGCTATTTATATATTTAGGGCTGTTGAATAGTGAACCTTACACGTTTTTACAGGTATTCTGCAGCATCTGTTCAAACACAGCGAAGGGACATGCAGTGATGGTATCAGAATTGGAGGATTATAGGTACGCAATATTGTTTGAATGTAGGAAAAATGATGCTGAAACACTGAGGCACTGTGCTGGTGCTCGGGCAAACCTGTCACTATATAGTGGTGCTGAAAATCAAGAAGCAATGATTAAACGAAAGGTTCTAATGTGGCTGTTTCCTCTCGATTTTCATACTGATGATAATACAAAATACTGTGCATGCTTGGCAATAGCTGTCTTAGTTGCAAATACAGAAATAGAGGCAGATGTTTTAAAGTCTGGAACATTAGATCTTTTATGAACCTTTTGTAACTTCTCATAATCCATCTCAATTTGCAAAATCAAACCTTGCCCATGCACATGGACAAAGTAAAGACTGGTTACAAAGATTAGTTCCAGTATAAAAGATGAGGCAGTGAAAACACAGCATGGCCCATCACTGAACCAAACTTTTGAGTATTTACTAAGACAAGACAATCAGACAAGTGACAAGACAATAACCATTATAACCAACAACTATTTAAAAAATATTAGAGATGAGTTTTTGGAGGAAGAATCTGCCAATACCACCCATCATAATAATGAAATTACTTATATAACCGCAGAAATAAATGGGTTTTCAACGAAAATAATGATTGATACGGGAGCCAATGTGTCACTGATCGATAGCACAGAACTAGATAGAATTCAAAAAGAATGTCGAAAGATTTTACCCACTTTACCTGTGAACAACATCGTGTTAATTCGAGCTACTGCACACCAAAATAAGTCAGTAAGAAAACAAGTGTTATTAGACCTCGGAAGTAATAGTGTAATCATCCCCATGGTATTCTTAGTAGCAAACGGACTACTTTTTAATGTTTTAATAGGATGTGATATGTTGAGACAATATTCAGCAATCATTGACCTTAGCAGAGAGAAAGTGTCTCTGACCTCAGAAGGTATAGTATGGACGGCTGAGTTAATTGGAAGCCAAGGAGCCCCTCAGAACCAGACCAGCTATCATGTTAGGGAAAATTATTATTGTAGGGATTATACACAAGACGAGAGAATTAATTATCAGGCTGACAATAACGAATTATGGCGTAGTAAGTTGGAAGAAATTAAGAAATTCCAGCGAGAAAAGACAGGAATCCAATTGAGTGAGGTACAGGTAGAGAAACTAATATCAATATATAACCAGCATCGACAGATTTTTTTCTGATGCACCTGGTAAGATTAAAGGTTATCAATGTGAAATAAAATTCAGAGAACCCGTTGAATTCCATAAGAAGTCTTACCCCATAGCTTATTCATTAAAGGAAGAAGTAAGGGCAGAAATTAATCGTATGATGGCAGATGACATTATTGAGTACAGTCACTCTCCATATACAAGTCCCATACTGGCAATCCCTAAGAAGAATGGTATGGTACGAATTTGTCTTGACGCTAGGGAAATTAACAAAATGATCATCAATGACCGGACGTCAACCGGATAAATTGAAAAACTACTAAAAAAATTCCATGGCACAAAATTCATTAGCACGTGGGATATAGTGTGCGGATATTGGCAAGTGGAACTACACCCGAATAGTCGGAAGTATATGGCATTTATTTTTGACGGA
Organism: Magicicada septendecula; assembly: GCA_034769895.1. Taxonomy (NCBI): domain Eukaryota; kingdom Metazoa; phylum Arthropoda; class Insecta; order Hemiptera; family Cicadidae; genus Magicicada; species Magicicada septendecula. Next base: position 116,115,529 of record CM068374.1, on the reverse strand, counting down.
AGGAACTATCAATTCAAAAGACTACCATTCGGACTTATCAATTCCGTAGTCATATTCGTTAAATGCATGGACCAAATCCTAGGACAAGAAGCAATTTTCTTAAAAAAGAGAAATTTCTTAAATAGAAACATCTTAGCGAAACTAGTCGCATACAGCGGTTATCCTTTACAAGCGTCCACTGTGGTCAACAAACGACCGGGGGACAGCAACGGTGGAATTTGTTATTAATATTTCAAGTTGGTAAAATATTAATTTCTGAGTTGCAAAAATTATGCTCTTGTTCGTTACTATGGCTACGGGTGTAAATAACCGCGGTCTTTGTGGCTGAAAATATTTCATTAATAAGCTAATATTTTAGTTGAGGTATTAAATTGCACAAAACTGACAGCTTTAATCCGCTGGCTGTAATTTTTTTGTAGCGTAAATTAAAATTAATTCATTTATTAATAATTCATTATATATAATTATATAATTCATATATAATTAATAATTCATTTATAATTATTAATTCACTTATTATAATTAAGTATATGGCATTTATTTTTGACGGAAGGAACTATCAATTCAAAAGACTACCATTCGGACTTATCAATTCCGTAGTCATATTCGTTAAATGCATGGACCAAATCCTAGGACAAGAAGCAATTTTCTTAAAAAAGAGAAATTTCTTAAATAGAAACATTTTAGCGAAACTAGTCGCATACAGCGGTTATCCTTTACAAGCGTCCACTGTGGTCAACAAACGACCGGGGGACAGCAACGGTGGAATTTGTTATTAATATTTCAAGTTGGTAAAATATTAATTTCTGAGTTGCAAAAATTATGCTCTTGTTCGTTACTATGGCTACGGGTGTAAATAACCGCGGTCTTTGTGGCTGAAAATATTTCATTAATAAGCTAATATTTTAGTTGAGGTATTAAATTGCACAAAACTGACAGCTTTAATCCGCTGGCTGTAATTTTTTTGTAGCGTAAATTAAAATTAATTCAGATTCAAAATTAAAGGCAGACTTAAGAGTCAACTTGCAAAAATTATCAGTTTTTTGTTAGTAACCTCTGTCTTAGATGAGTCAGTTGATGAATGGATTGTCATTGAAGAGTTCTGAAGATGATTTTATGCAGCTGGGTTCATTTGAAGATTTAGATAGACTTTGAGCAAATTCAAATCGACAGGACATTGAGCGAACTATTCGTAAATATTCAAATTGCCTTGCTGCTGTAATACAAAATGTTAAATATGCAGAAGGTAGTAAAACGGCTCCAATGATTCTGAATAATATAAATGAAATGACGAAAAAAGAATGGGCGGTTCCAACACACAGTCACGAATTAGGGTAAGCAGTCGTAATTTATTATACATCTTATTGTGTTGTTTACACAAAGAAAAATATACTTTCTTCTGTTTGTAAATGTTATTTCAATTGATGGTCGTAATGTTTTAGGTATTCGTTGTGTAATGCTCTGAGAGACTGTGGTGGTATGGATCTTTTGATGAATAATTGTAATGTTGATGACAGACAACTTCAGTTTTCTAGTGCCAGATTATTAGAGCAGTACCTTACTACAGAAAATAGAGCTCATGTGGTTGCAAATGGTCTTGAGAAAGTGGTTACAGTTGCCTGCATTTGTACAAAGAATGCAAATTCAGTTGATCACTCAAGAGTTGGAACAGGTGTGTTCCAAAAAATATACTTATTTTTCTTACAATTTCTGTAAATTAATGGTGCAAAATTTTATGTGTTCACGGTTAATAATAAAGTAGAATGTGTGAATAGCAATAATAAATAAATTTATAAAAGTAATTTACAGATATGCATAGTAAAAACAGTATATACAAACTTTTGTTTAAAATTGTATAATGCTACAGAAGTATACGTAAGTGTTAAATATATTTAACTTCAGAATAAAGATATAAAAATTGCTTTCACAATTAACCAGAGTAAGACTATGATTAGGGCGACAGAATGTATTAGTTTGTAAATGTTTCTGAAGTTGGTATTTGACAGTAAAATTGACTATTAGAAACTAATTAATAGAATACTGTAATATTATGAATTAAAATTACATTCTGTACAACCAGAATATTTTAATCATTAACAGTCAAAGCATTAATCGCAGAGTGTGATTTATTGTATCCAAATTGTAAATTGAATTTTAGGATACCTGTATTAAAATAGTTACAAATGAGCCATTTATGGCACAGGTCATAAAAATTGTAAGTCATGTATTTTATCTGCTTCTAGTCCTCAGTTAATAAGCTGTTGCCTGTTATGGAACTCATCATCTCTTTGGATTGTCAAGATCCTCCTACGTGTTCATTTGTAATTAAAAGCACTCAATAGTGCCTGTTTTTAGTCATTTATGCAACATGTTCTTTTCATCTATTCCTGATGAAATACGTTCATCTTTCCTTACGAAAGCACTTCATATACATCTATAAGACTTCATTCCTATGCCTGGTTTCCATTTAATACCAGTTTTGTTCTTTTGTTTGCTATTTATGTATTTAAGGCTGTTGAATAGTGAACCTTACACGTTTTTACAGGTATTCTGCAGCATCTGTTCAAACACAGCGAAGGGACATGCAGTGATGGTATCAGAATTGGAGGATTATAGGTACGCAATATTGTTTGAATGTAGGAAAAATGATGCTGAAACACTGAGGCACTGTGCTGGTGCTCGGGCAAACCTGTCACTATATAGTGGTGCTGAAAATCAAGAAGCAATGATTAAACGAAAGGTTCTAATGTGGCTGTTTCCTCTCGATTTTCATACTGATGATAATACAAAATACTGTGCATGCTTGGCAATAGCTGTCTTAGTTGCAAATACAGAAATAGAGGCAGATGTTTTAAAGTCTGGAACATTAGATCTTTTATGAACCTTTTGTAACTTCTCATAATCCATCTCAATTTGCAAAATCAAACCTTGCCCATGCACATGGACAAAGTAAAGACTGGTTACAAAGATTAGTTCCAGTATAAAAGATGAGGCAGTGAAAACACAGCATGGCCCATCACTGAACCAAACTTTTGAGTATTTACTAAGACAAGACAATCAGACAAGTGACAAGACAATAACCATTATAACCAACAACTATTTAAAAAATATTAGAGATGAGTTTTTGGAGGAAGAATCTGCCAATACCACCCATCATAATAATGAAATTACTTATATAACCGCAGAAATAAATGGGTTTTCAACGAAAATAATGATTGATACGGGAGCCAATGTGTCACTGATCGATAGCACAGAACTAGATAGAATTCAAAAAGAATGTCGAAAGATTTTACCCACTTTACCTGTGAACAACATCGTGTTAATTCGAGCTACTGCACACCAAAATAAGTCAGTAAGAAAACAAGTGTTATTAGACCTCGGAAGTAATAGTGTAATCATCCCCATGGTATTCTTAGTAGCAAACGGACTACTTTTTAATGTTTTAATAGGATGTGATATGTTGAGACAATATTCAGCAATCATTGACCTTAGCAGAGAGAAAGTGTCTCTGACCTCAGAAGGTATAGTATGGACGGCTGAGTTAATTGGAAGCCAAGGAGCCCCTCAGAACCAGACCAGCTATCATGTTAGGGAAAATTATTATTGTAGGGATTATACACAAGACGAGAGAATTAATTACCAGGCTGACAATAACGAATTATGGCGTAGTAAGTTGGAAGAAATTAAGAAATTCCAGCGAGAAAAGACAGGAATCCAATTGAGTGAGGTACAGGTAGAGAAACTAATATCAATATATAACCAGTATCGTTAAAGGTTATCAATGTGAAATAAAATTCAGAGAACCCGTTGAATTCCATAAGAAGTCTTACCCCATAGCTTATTCATTAAAGGAAGAAGTAAGGGCGGAAATTAATCGTATGATGGCAGATGACATTATTTAGTACAGTCATTCTCCATATACAAGTCCCATACTGGCAATCCCTAAGAAGAATGGTAAGGTACGAATTTGTCTTGACGCTAGGGAAATTAACAAAATGAACATTAATGACCGGACGTCTCCCGGATAAATTGAAGAACTACTAAAAAATTCCATGGCACAAAATTCATTAGCACGTGGGATACAGTGTGCGGATATTGGCAAGTGGAACTACACCCGAATAGTCGAAAGTATATGGCATTTATTTTTGACGGAAGGAACTATCAATTCAAAAGACTACCATTCGGACTTATCAAATCCGTAGCCATATTTTTCAAATGCATGTACCAAATCCTAGGCCAAGAAGCATTACAATTCACCACAGTATATGTCGGGACGACCATTGCAGTAGAGTTGAGCATGTGCTACAAAAACTATCGGACAATAATATTACTTTGAAACTAGATAAGTCTAAATTTATAGCAGATGAAATCCAGTTTTTATGTTTTAACGTAACAGAATTCGGTATCTCTCCATCACAAGGTAAAATAAAGGCGATTCAGCAGTTTCCTACACCCAAGAATAGAAGACAGTTGCAGTCATTTCTGGGAATATGCAACTACTATCGCAAGTTTCAACGTAATTACTCAGAATTAACCGCGAAATTCCAACATCAGTTATCCTCCAAAGACAAATGGATATGGGGACATGAACATGATATAATATTCCAATTGATCAAAGACAAATTTTTAGAATCCGTTATGTTACACCATCCAGATTGTAATAAGCCATTCTATTTAAATTGTGACGCTAGTAATGTTAGTCTAGGAGCCGCATTATATCAAGAGGATGAAGAAGGACACCACAGGGTCATTAGTTTTCCAGCAGGGTACTGAACAGCTGCGAACGCAAGTACAATGTCACCGAAAATGAGTTGCTGAGTGTGGTATTTGCGTGCAATAAGTTCAGGACTTACATATTAGGATACCCAATAACGGTCAGGACTGACCATAAATCAATATCCTTTCTGAAAAGAAGTAAACTGAGCCATGGTAAATTAACCAGATGGGTACTAGTATTACAGGAGTATAATATAAATTGGGAGTATATACCAGGGAAGAAAAATATCGCAGCCGACGTACTATCTTGTATTAACTTAGAAAACTAGACTTTTGAAGGAGAAAAGGAAGAGGTAGCAAAAATATACCATATCATAAAGAACACAGTTAGGGAAATTATACAACACCAGAAGACGGATGCGAAATTAATTAAGATCAAACAAAGATTGACTGAGCAAGATGATAAAATCGTACAATATTACTGCATACATGATGACATATTATTTATAAAAACGAAACTCAACCAGGATAATTGGAAATTAGTCATACCTAGAACCACTGAAAAAGAATTAATATTGGACTACCACATAGAACTAAAGGTAATAAAAGCACTGGAAGAGCATGTATACATTAAAGATATCAATCAAAGGATCAGAAGCTACATCCAAACGTGTCATATTTGCCAATTAGTGAAGTGTAATAATGAGAAAAAAGAAGGAGTTATGATACCCATAACATCAACACATAAGTTAGAAAAAGTATTCCTGAACATATGTGGACCATTCCCTCGCAGTGGAGGACCACTGTTAAGTTAACACACAGTTAACGTGTGAGCGAGCGCGTACTGTAAATGAAACTCTGGTAGTTTTGAAAACACTTTTATTAATTAGAACACTTGTACATAAAGACTAATACGTACACTCAGTACGGATCCCAACTTAAGAATGACGCGTTACATGTAGTTCGCTAATGAACAGAACGCTGCCACAGAGAGCAGCACTTGCTGGATGTAACATACCGCCCACCAATTATAATTCTATAAATTGATGCTGATTATAAACTTTAAACTTAAATTACCTTAATTTCTAATTACATTTTTTTTCATTAACATTACATATGTTAGAAGTAGGAAGGATTAATTTATTTATTGATCGTTTTACAATTACATTGTTATTTTTCACATCTGCTACACGTATCAACTTATCTGGACCTGGGTAAACCTTGACGATAATACCCATCTTCCACATCAGTGGAGAGAGATTATTCTCTTTTACAATTACAGTGTCTCCAACATTCAAATTACAATTTGAAAATTTACATTTATTTCTTTGCTGCATAGATTGGAGATAATCAATAGACCATCTTTTCCAAAAGTCTCTTAATATTTTTTGTGTTAACTGCCATCTTGAAAGTCTATTGATACTTATATCTGAGAAATCAGGATCAGGCAAAGACATCAAATGTGCGAATGTAAGGAAATGACCATGAGTAATTGGAGATGGATCAGAGGAATCCGAAGAAGGCAGATACAATGGTCTCGAGTTTAAACAAGCTTCAATCTGGATCAACAAAGTGGATAGTTCTTCGTATGTTAATATAGAATTTCCCATAACTCGCCTTAGATGAAACTTTAAACTTTTTACTCCAGCTTCCCATAAGCCGCCCCAACTTGGTGAATAAGGAGGGATAAAAGACCACTTAATACCATTAGATATTGCAAAAGATTGGGTTTTGGATTTGACTTGATCAGTTTTCAGAAAATCATACATTTCTTAAATGTGACGATCTGCAGAACAAAAGGTACTTCCATTGTCGGAAAAGATGTGAGATTACCACAACGTAACCCACGACGTCCTATGAATCGTCTAAGAGCAGCCAAAAAACAATCAGTAGATAAATCTGTAACAAGTTCAATATGTACCGCTTTAGTACTTAGGCAAACAAACAATGCTATATAAGACTTGGCGCAAACAGAATTAGCTGAGCGTGAACGCCGCCCACCATGTCGGATGTATATCGGACCAGCAAAATCAATGCCCGTAGACTGAAATGGGCTTGACATTGTTACTCTTTCTTTAGGTAGCTGTCCAAGTAATTGTGATTGAGGTTGAGCTTTATAGCGAAAACAAGTTACACATTTATATATAACAGACCGAATGACATTTTTAGCATTCAAGACCCAAAACCTTTGTCTGAGAGAAGAATGTACGAGCTGCAGTCCGCCATGCAGTAATCTACGATGTTCGTTTGTAACAATCAATCTGGTTAGGTGTGAATTAGGACTTAATACTATAGGATGCTTAGCTTCTGATGGTAAATTAGAGAGGTTTAATCTACCGCCTACTCGAATGAGATCCTCTTCATCTAAGAAAGGATTCAAAGAGACCAATTTGCTCTTATTTGATACATATTTTCTTTCTTTAAGTTCATGGATATCAATTGAGTCTGACGAATAAGAACCTTCATGGTAGAATTGATTTCTTCAAGTGAAAGACTTGAAGTAATACGATCATCAGGATTTCTTGCGTTGTATATGAAGCGACGACAATACGCAAATACACGTAGAGCTCTGGAGAGAGATGAAAACGGTTCGGTAAGTTCAGTGATGTTCTGAAATGCTAGAAAGGTATGACTGGCCTCTTGCTTCTTTTCTTCGTTAAAAGATTCTGCTGGAATATTTGGGATGTTACACTTGATAGAAGGCCAATACTCCTTTTCTTCCTTCAGAAATTTTGGACCGTGCCACCAAAGACTTGAAGTTGTTAATACGGATGGAGAGCAACCACGTGATACAATATCAGCTGGGTTTTCTTTAGAAGGTACATGTTGCCAAATACAACCTTGAGTTAATTCTTGGATTTCAAAAACCCTATTTGCGACGGAAGTCTTCCATCTATTAGGAAGCGAAGATAACCAGTACAGAACTACTCTTGAGTCTGACCAAAGGTAAATTGCATTCAAACTTAAATCTAAAGTATAACTAACCTTACCGATTAAATGAGATAATAACAGAGCTGCATTCAACTCAAGTTTGGGGATAGAAATCTGCTTGATAGGAGCTACTCTGGATTTGGAGCATAACAAATGAACCGCTACATCGCCGTTAGCATTTGTAGATCTGATGAAGAGACAAGCACCATAGGCTGTGATGCTGGCATCACCAAAGCCATGCAATTGTACACTGACAACACTGTCACTAATCTTAACAAAACGAGGAATCTTAAAACTAATTGCTAACTTAAGCTGAGAATACAACAAATTCCATTTATCACTAAGAGAACTAGGAAGTGCTTGATCCCACTGCAAATTGGAACACCATAGTTCTTGAATGAAAACTTTAAACGTCACTATTATTGGAGTAAGTAGACCCAAAGGATCGAATAACGAAGAAATTATTAATATTATAGAGCGTTTAGTGTAAACAATATCCTTGTCGTTAAGTATCATTTGATAAACGAAATTATCACTATGAGGATCCCAAGACAAACCCAATGTCTTGATGTGTTCATCTTTATCCAATTTAACATATGAATTGGAATTTTCAAACAAGTCATCAATATTGGAATGACATTTGTGTAGCGAAAACCCATACTGACTCAACAGGAAAGAAATGTCTTGGTACAACTTCTTCAGTTGGTCAATATCGTCACATCCAGTGAGTAAATCATCTACATAAAAATCACATTTTATCGACTTACATGCTTCAGGGTAAGATACACAATTCTGATAGGAGATTTCAACTACACATCTAGTAGCTAAAAAACTAGAAGAAACTAAACCATAAGTCACAGTTTGTAAATTATACGGAATGACCTTGGACATTTTATCATCATACCATAGAATCCTTTGCAACGAGTAATCCCTTGGATTAATGCGAACTTGACGATACATTTTCGGAATGTCACCTGCTAAAACATAAGCATGCGTTCTAAACCTAACGACAATTTTAAATAAATCTTGTTGAACTACTGGGCCAGTAGCAAGAATTGAGTTAAGAGAGTTACCATTTGAGGTTTTAGCGCTACCATCGAAAACTACTCTAGTCCTAGTGGTAGTTGAAGATTCTTTGAGTACAGCGTGATGAGGTAAATAGTATATGTCTGAAATTCTGTCAGGACTGTTAGTTGAAACTACAGGCTGCAAATGATCTAATTCATGATACTCTTTCATGAACTGGAAATAGACTTCCTTGATATTTTCGTCTTTCTGAAATCGTCTTTCTAACAACTTGAGTCTGTGAATTGCATTACTGTACGAGTCTCCCAAAGAAACATTTTCTTTACGAGGTAAACTTACAACAAATCTTCCGTGGTCATCACGAAAAGTATGTTTAATGAAATGTTTTTCCCAAACGATTCTTCCTTGTTAAGTATATGATCATTTAATTCTTCAGTTTTCCAATACGACTCTAGCTGTGAAGAGAGTTGATTATTACTGACGAAAAGGGACACAGGATCTGACTTTACAGACTTGCGTTTGGACGGAATTTGCCCAGACACTATGAAACCTAGACGTGTTTCCTGGAGGATAGTGTGATTGGACTTATGAATTAATTGAGCAGGTTTTAGCAAAGCCAAATAATATTGAGAACCGATAAGAATATCTATATGATCTGGAACATTGAACCTTGGATCGGCTAGGTAAATGTTAGAAGGAATTTCCCAGTCAGTAACATCTACAAATTGATTAGGTAACAAACCAGTTATTGATGGCAGTAGGTGGCATTGTAAATTAAAATTGAAATCTTCATAATTTGAATTAATGTTCAGGTTAACACTTAGTCTAGACTCGGAGACCACGTTATTAATACCTGATATTGGCATTACATTAGAATTTGTTTTAAGATTCAGGCTAGCTGCAAAGCTTTCTGTACAGAATGATATCATGGAAGCTGAATCAAGTAAGGCGCTTGCTTGTTTAAAATTACCATAGCAATCTTTAACACTTACCACTACGGTAGATAACAAAACTGACCTGTTAGGCTCAGATTTCAAAGTAGGCCTACAGTATGAACTGTTATTTGGTTCAACTTCGTTTTGTTTGAAATATTTAGTATTCTCTGAATCTTGCATTGTCTTATCTAAGTGAATAAGAGTGTGGTGTTTTTGAGAACATTTCTTACATCTGTGAATATTTGAACAGTTCTTAAGTACATGTTGTTAACTTAAACAGTTAAGACCTAATCTTTCTTGATATACAATCTTTTTTCTTTGTTTTACATCTAGTTTCAAAAAACTGTCACACCGAGTTATATGGTGATTATCATTACAAAAAACACAAACATTATTGTTAATAGTATTCACGTGAAATGATGTTTTGTAGCAATTTTTAACATTTGGTTTGACATTATCATATTTCTTAGTATTAGTATAATGAATATTATGTACTTGACTCTTGTCAGGAATTTGAATTGTATCAGTAGACTCTAACAATCTACGCTTAGATTCCAAGAAGATAATCAGTTGTTGTAAGTTTGGAAATTGATTCTCTTTTAGAGTAGCTTCCCACTCCTTGGTGTATTGTGATTTAAATTTTGTGTAATTAATTGAATGACAATGAATTCAAAATAACTGATACCTAAATTTTTTAAAGCATTAATCTGTAGAATTAATCTGATCTGTTCAATAATATATGTAACTATAAATATGAAGTATATATTTATAACTATAAACTACTGAAGTATTCTTATCTGTTGTTGTGAATGCTGGCTGAAAAGCTTGAAGAAGACGCATTCTTTGTATCTTAAGTCATGTAGTTCTATACATAGCAGTTGTTACAATAGACGCCATTGTGTGCTTGTAGATAAGAAGCTAAGTTGGCCGGCACGCACATACCAGCGATAAGCGAAGAGCACATTCCATCACACGTTTTCACTGCAAACTTCCATTATGAACACTCGTATTAGTCCAGTCGCCAGAGATTTTGACTTGATAAAAAATTGAGGCAAAGCAATATTTGGCGCACGTGTTAAATAAACGTTAGTAATATAAAAAAATCTTTGCATGTTTACCTTCCTAGGGTTTTCTGAAAATGGTCTGGAAAAATCGTAAAGACAGATTTTCTTAAAGCACTCCGTAAATATGTACAGTTGGAAGAAATAAAAAGGTGTATATTGAAGAGCAAACAATTTCCTTCAGAAAGTCTCCTTACATATTTTTACGTTAATGGAACTGTTTTCCTGAAAATTGGTAATGATGAGCGCTGCGTTTTAAAAAGAGCGTTTGCCCCCGATCTTGCGTAATTCGCTAAATTAGCCAGGCGCGTCTATTCAAAAATATCATAACTTTCTTTAATCTAAGCGTAGCCAGTTAAATAAAGGCTAGTTTTGAAGGGGAACAGTATAGCTTTCAAAATTTGTTGATTTTTACATAAATATTATAATACTATTATATAAATTACCTTCCTGAAATAATAACTCATGGATATGATTTAATAACATAATGATTTAATCTGTGTAACATAAATTCAAATTATTGGAAAATTCCATTCGATATATAAGGTTGTCACAGGGTCGATATTTATCTCAGGATTTATAATTAAATAATTTTAATATATTTCGTGGGAATTCTTGTGGCTGCTACGAAAAGTTCCTTTGCATGTTGATTAATAATAGAGAGTACCTTTACAAACAATATATTACTTATAATCTAAAAATTTACACAAATTATATATTAAGTTACATACAAGTTTTTACGATATTCAATTTGTCCGTCTCAGAAAATAATGTAGTTTATCAATGTGTACAATAAATGTTTCCTTGTAATCACTGTTAGCTTATATATTGAATTTGGTTGCACTTTAAAATGTTGACTAGTGATTAGTGTTAGTGTAAATTGTTATATTGTCTAGTGGTTGTTCCTTGTTGAAAAAAAAAAATATTGTCAAATTATACTTTACACATCTAGACGATATTGCTGAAGGGTTCCTGGTCTATTCTGAATATTTTTCTTGATTGTGTGTATTATTTGTTCATGAAAATTGTAGTGGAAGGATTATTATCTTCGATGATGGTCCTTCAGATCTTCTTTCACAAACGGGTTATCTATTTTTTATATACTTTTAATTACCTCTAGACACGCACTATTCAACTGCTTTCCATCACAATTAACAATTAAGTGTTATTTCTTCTTTCTTTTAGTTACCTAACTCATACAAATTTCTTAAATTTTGATTGGTCATTTATGTAGAGTTTAAATGTTATAGGATCAACACCCATTACCTACATTATATTTTATAAATTACCTTTAATAGATAATTGTATTATTATACTCTAAATATATATGCAATGTTTATACAATTATTAATTAGATAATTATAAACAATTTGATACTAAACATGCCTCAGTTTATAACTGTAAAACCTTATTAATTTGAATTTCTATGATATGTGGTGGAACAATTTGTTATGATTGATTGTAATTTCTACTTTGACTACCTGAGATAAATATATTTACATAAATTAACTGGTGACATAAAATCTTATAACATACAACAAAACTTTTAATAATAATAATTGTTTTCGACAGTTTTAGTTTATTTATACTGCTAAACTATTGTCTGTATGATAAACTAAAATTCTGTCTAATAATAACAAAACACTTCCATCAAAAATAATTACACTGTTTAACGGTAGTCTGTGTCGCTATTTCTTATGATCACACTCATTACTTTAAAGGTTTGTGTCCCTTTTCCTTTCCTTGATTATAGGCCTATATGATTATAATTAATACAATTTTATTATATGGATTAGGTACTCTTTATTGGGTTTGGATTATTATTCAGGGTAAGTTGATTAGTCCTACTAGGTTTATTTATTTAACTTTTTTCTGTTTACTGCCCTATTCTACTGGGTTACTTCTGGGTTTCTGGATAATATATAAGTCAAACCAAATAGTTTTCCTTTAATTTGCTTTCAATTATTATTTCTTGTTTCTTCTCTGGATCGGATTTCACTATTATTTACTATTCTTTTGTAACATTTTGTTTCGTTACAATATTTTATTTGAACATAAAGAATATAGTGTATAAATATTTACTGTAGATACAAAAAGAAGTGAAACCACAAAATTACAAGTACTATACAATAAAATTTAAAAAAATAGTAGTTCTTTACTAATTTACCTTTAAAAGAGATAAACTTTTTATTTTATAATAATGAAAACTACTTTTGAAGTTATTATTTTAAAAAAAAAACCCTTTTCAAAAGTGACTATTTCGACGTATTTTAAATTTACTCAAAAATTCAGAGTTTATCTGCCTTTATTAATCTTAAAAATAGAGATATCGAAACACAAAAAATTGTATTTGAAAGCTGCAAGTGTTCTGCATCAAAAACTACACTCATTAAAATTAAAATCATTTTCAAAATTAAAAAAATAAATAAAAATTGTGTATACTAAAAAAAGGTGCCTCCTTTGCGTTACATACATGTATCTTTTAAGTGGGTTTATTTGAGTACTTGAAATTAACGTTACAGCTACTACAATGCTAAATCTATCTATTCATGTTATTTCTCTTACCTCATTATAGATATACTCTAAAAACAAGACCCTAGAAAACAGGTAAAATTTTTAAACGGCGCGGCGTTCTATTCCCCTCGAGTGTGCAACTGTAAATGTAGCTGCGCGCAACACCCATTGTTGTGGTGTGCCATACAACATCTGCTATACAAGAACTGAGCAGTAACGCAGTTCATATTTTTTCAAAGGTTATAATCAAAACATTACAAATATTTTTGTTTTTATCATATAAAACAGGTAAAAAAAAATTGCAGTTTAAAGTTTTTATTTACACTTTTTATACATGCTAATATTTATTTATTTTTGAACACGTGTAGTGGAGTCAAAATAAAAATCAAATGTGAATTGTTTTGGGAGTCGATTTTTTTGTGTGCTAAATTGGTTAATGGGATCAAGTTGAGCTAATAGTTAAGTTTTGTGTAAAAACAACCCGTTTATTTGTTTTATTAACAATTTAAGTTGCAAAATAGCGTTTTTATAAATATCTTTGGACCTAACAAGCCGATTTTAATGTGAATTTTTTTCAGTATTCTATAATAAATTAAGAACATTTCTAGCCAAAATACGGAAGTCGATATTATTATTATTGTTAATAAATAAATAAAGTGGCGATGGCGTTTATAAACAAATTGCTGTTGTTTTAACACAAATTAATGAAAGTTGATAAAACTTGAGGGAAAGGTAACCTTTGTGGAGTACTATAAACCCCACAAATTTCATATTGAAATGTTGAATATAACCACAACAAAATCGCAATTCACAAAAAAAAATTGAGTGCTCATATAGTATGGCAAGATTGTGGCACAAAGGTGTACGATGGCTTAAACTAAAGCTTATTAAAAATACTTTCGGGTGGTTAATTAACAAAAATTTTTGGCCTTTCTGACACCACTTTTTTGACCATTTAAGAAAATTAAACGTAAAGAACTGCATTTTTTCTAAAAAAAAAAAAATTATTTATACTGATCATTTTTTACATACATTAAAAGTTTATAAAAGGCACATATTTAAAAAACAAATTTGGTAAAACCGGTGGATTTAAAATTGAAAATAAAAAAATTTTCAAAAGAGATATTTTGACTTCACTAGTGGTGAAGTTTTAAAGAATACTTTTACTAAACATAAGTGCTACATAAGGTTTTTTGATTTTTAGGTATTAAATATGGACCAGTGTGATACTGAAATATGTTTTGTTTGTAATGCTGATCTTTGTATTGAAGATACAGAAAAAGTGGCTCGAGGACTACCGAATTTAATAAGAGTTAGCTCTGAGAGAAACGATGGAAAATATGAAATGTTAAAAAAAGTTGATTCAATTTTAGTACACAGGAAATGTCGAGAAAAATATACGTTAAAAAGGAATGATGTTTTGTGTTATAAGGATTTAGGCGCTTTGTCGAAAAAAGTAAATATAGCCCAGTCAAGAGTAAAGTCAGAAAGAGTAAAGAATTGTTTGATTTCAGAAAACATTGTATAATTTGTGGATTAGATGCCGATAAAAGTAATACGAGATTAAGTATTAATCAACGCAAAAATATTTCTATAATTCAAAGTCCTACTTTTAAAGAAAAATTATTAGAAATGATTGCAGAACATAATGACGAATGAGGAAAAGCAATTCTACGACGAATTTCTTGTGATGATTTGGTAACTGTTGTAATAACTTAAATATTAATGATGTGTGTTGATTATGATGATAAACTATTGTGAAGTATGTGACTCCGATGTAATCAAGTCCAATGTAATATGTTTAATTGGTGTTTAATTGGTGTGGCTCTCGACGTCTTACTGGCCTGAAACACTTCCTTAAGTTTCCCAGCTGGTCGAGTCCCAATGGTAGCAAGACCGGTCGAGTAGCGTAAAGTTGATGAAGGAATATATATGTTCAGCTTCGCCGAAAGTTTCAAAACAAAATTTATTGTTTTGAAGGAAATTTAAAAAAAATTATGTTTATAAAAAAAAATAATTAAAAAAAATTTTAATTATTTTAATTAATTAATTAGGATCAATTAATTAATATAGGGCTGTGAAGTTTTAAACAGTGTAATGCTCTTCTGAAAATTTTTATTAAAGTTTTAGTATATTTTAAATAAGCTATCACCACTCATAAGACTGTCTTCAAACCAATCGATACTTGTTTACCTTTTTATTTTTTAGGTTATCTTCACTTACGGGTGGTAAAGTCCTTGTAGATTATCAATTAGAATTATATTATTGGTAATTAGTATTATTGAAGAAATAAAGAACTATTAAGTATTGAAAAGTATTAATGTTTTATTAAGTAATAGCGATATTGACTCTTATCGATTAGTATCGATTCTCAGGATATCGAAAAAAGTTACAAGTATATGATATAAAAATTATATAGGGTTCTTTAAACAGCCAGTTATTACCAAAGTCAGAGAAATCGGGCTAATATTTAAAAAGTATAACGTTACAATCAAATTAATAGTTATTAATAAACACAGACATTGAATAATAATTTGTAAATATAATAATTGTTTTCACCCAACAGCTGTTGAACTAAGAGGAGGCACTGGAATTGTCAAAGAAAGATGGCTGCCGTCAAGTCGATCAAAATGTTGCTCGTTCCTGCCGTGTTCCAAATAATGTATTTTCTGGCAATATTTCTGTTCTTGTTTCTGCAAATCTCTTGTTAAATGTTGTGTAGTGATTGGTGTACTGTTTCTGAGTTGTATTTAGTGTATCCGTATAATTATTAGTTCAAACACTTTCCCCGATTCCGTCACTAATTTGGTTTAATGTATTATACGGTTTTCTAGTGTTTTGTGGTGTTTTTCGGAGTATATTTATATTGTTCTGTGTTATGGAGTGTTACTTGATTGTTTCTGTTATAATATGATAGTTTTATAAGTATTTTACAAGTCACTCGCGATTTCACAATAACGCACTATACACTCGATTTGTATGACTATTATAGGTTAGGTTATCCACGTTATCAAACGTATGTCATGTTAACCATTCAAATACCAATAATTAACTAACTGTTTCCTTCAGTTTCAATTAAACTCTTAGCCCATATAATATTATCCTTAACATTGTTCAAATATTTTTCACATCCTGTGTACACTTTTACATTTTCACTATATGAATGCCTAAACTTTGGTTATTTGTCAATTTTATTCACTAGATGTGATTTAAATTAATCTTTCAGTTCATTCAGCTTAATTTCAGATTAATTAATGCCGTTTTATGGTGTTTTCTGTCCAAAAATAGTAATTTTATTTTCAGTTTGGTATACTCTGATAAGTCAAAACATTTCCAAAATTTACTTCCTTCTCTGGCATATTACACTCTTTTTTGTTATTCTTCTCTACTCCTTCAAATTCTATTGTGAATGTCTAGCATTTATTCTGGATTAACGTTAATTCTCTTTTCTGAATTAATCACTTTATTTTCTTCTCAATTCAATCATAATTGACACATAATTATTTTTTGGAACTTGGTTAGTTTTAATATAAAAATTCAAACTATTCTTTTTATTTAATTGAAAAATATTTCTCATAAATCCTTGTAATATGTTGATCTTATCTTGTTTCAAAGTACTGACGTTCTATCAACATTCAAATTCTGTTTAATTCATTTATTCCCAGAATTGTTTCATTCAGAATTGTTTATAGTACTGTGATTTTACTATTATTTCTGAATGTTTTGGTATTTCTCCAAATTCAAATTCTTCTTAATTATTTACCATAAAGTTTTCTCACAAACTTAGTTATAGTAAGTTGGTCTTACTTTATTTTTAAATTTTTTGTATATTAACTTCAAAATTCCTTTCTTCTTAATTCTTCCAAAATGTTTTTCTCATAATTCAGTGGTAGTAAGCTGTGCTTGCTTAATTTTAAAAATTTTTTTAAATTAAGTTCAAAATTCTCTCTCTTTCTCTTTCTTCCATAAAGTTTTGTTCTAAATTATCAGGTTGTAGTAAGAAGTACTTACTCAATTTAAAATTTTTATAAATAAATTCAAAATTCCTTTCTTCTTAATTCTTTCATAAAGTTTGTTCAAAATTATCAGTGGTAGTAAGATGTTCTTACTAAATTTTAAATTTTTATAATTATATTTCAATTCAAAAGTCTTTCTTTTTCTTTCTTCCAAAAAGTTTTGTTCTAAATTATCAGGTTGTAGTAAGAAGTACTTACTCAATTTTAAATTTTTATAATTATAAGTACAAAATTCTCTCTCTTTCTCTTTCTTCCATAAAGTTTTTTCTTCAAATTATTAGGTTGTAAGTTGTTCTTACATATTTTAGAATTTTTTCAAATATAAATTCTAAATTCCTTCTTCTTATAATTCTCCAGAATTTTCTTTTCAAAATATTAGGTTGTAAGATGTACTTACATTATTTTAAAATTTTTTAAATATAAATTCTAAATTCCTTCTTCTTATAATTCTCCAGAATGTTCTTTTCAAAATATTAGGTTGTAAGATGTACTTACATTATTTTAAAATTTTTTAAATAACAATTCTAAATTCCTTCTTCTTATAATTCTCCAAAATGTTCTTTTCAAAATATTAGGTTGTAAGATGTACTTACATTATTTTAGAATTTTTTTTTTTTTAAATAAATTCAAAATTCTAAATCTCACAACTCATTCTTCATAATATTTCTTCATAGAAGCTTGATTGTACACTCCTTTGATTTTTCCTGAAACGATTTCCTTCAACTCATATGTACTGTTATGCTTATCATTTACCACAACATATGGGCCAGTGTATAGTAATAGTAGTTTTTTGGTTATGCCTTCTAAGGTTCTAGGCAGCTCTCTATTTTTTAGGAGGACGTTTTCACCCTCTTTATATATTACAATTCGCCCTATTGCCTTCTGGTATTTGGCTTGCCGTTTTTCCTGATCTTCTGCTACCTTATTGTAAAACTTCAACTGGTTGAATTTCCTATTGTTGTTCGTTGGAAATTCAATGATTTGTTCAATGTCTCGGGGAGTCGGCTTCTCATACATGGCTGAGTACGGTGGAATTCCTATAGCTGGATGGTGGGCGTAATTTAGGAATGTTTCTGTCGCTGCTAGGTACTCTTGCCACTTTTTCTGTTGGTTGTGACAGTACGTGCGCAATATCCTACCCACTTCTCTTAGTACTCTCTCAGCCGGATTGCTACTTGGGTGGTAGACTGATGTCTTATACGTTTTGACCCCAAGTGCTAATAAAGTGTCTCGCCATCTCCTCCCCTTAAACTGTGTACCATGGTCGGTAATAATAGAAGATGGTCTACCGATCTCTGGGATATACAAATCAATAATCACCGCCAAAACCTTTGCTGTTGTTGCCCGATTAACCGGATATAGCTTTATATACTTGGTGTAGTGATCCATTATGATTACCAAGTATTTATATCTGTGCCGACCACCGCTACGGGGAAATGGCCCGCAGATATCCAAAAACACTTTTTCCAGTTTTGCTTTGGAAGTTATCGGTATCATGATACCCTGTCTTTTCATTGTTTACTTTTGCACATTGGCAGATCTTACAGGACTTGATGTATGTCCTCACCTTGCGGTTGATATTCTTGATCTTACAATTTTCCTCTAGGGCTTGTATCACTTTTAACGCTCCCATGTGACCATACCTGACATGGTAATCGATGATGACCTCCTTTTCGATTTGGTGTGGGATTATCACCTTCCATGTTTCATCGTCTAGGGCGGTTTTTATGAATAAAATTCCCTTATTAAGGTGGTAATATTTTGAAATGGTTTCATCATTGGCTTCCAAACGACTCACAATGTTTTTCAGCTTAGGATCAGACTGCTGATGGATTCGGATATTTATTAACAAAGCTTGTAAATCGGCTCTGGTCGTGAATATGTTATAAATTTTTACTAAGCTCTCCTTCTCTCCCTCGAAAGTCTGATCTTCCAGATTTATACGTGACAACACATCCGCTACCACGTTCTTCTTCCCTGGAATGTATTCCCATTTCAGGTCATATTCTTGTAGGGCGAGTACCCACCTAGCCAATCGGCCGTGACTCAATTTGCACCTACGAAGGAACGAGATGGATTTATGATCAGTTCGTACCGTGACTTGATATCCGAGAATGTACGTCCGGAACTTGCTGCATGCGAACACCACGCTCAACAATTCCTTTTCTGTCACACTGTAATTCTTTTCGCACTGGTTCAATGTGCGACTAGCGAAGCTTATTACCAGATGTTGTCCCTCCTCATCTTCCTGGTATAATGTCGTTCCTAAGCTTAGATCGCTAGCGTCACAGTTTAGAAAGAACGGTTTCTTAAAATCTGGGTGACGAAGTATCACACTCTCCAGAAATTTCTCTTTTATTAATCGGAAAGTAATATCTTGATCTTCACCCCAAATCCATTTGTTTTTGGCAGACAACTGTGGTTGAAACTTGGCGGTCAACTCGGAATATCGGCTCTGAAACTTCCTGTAATAGTTACAGAGTCCGAGGAAAGATTGCAATTGTTTCCTGTTTCTTGGTTGCGGGAACCTCTGAATTGCCTCCACTTTCTCTGCTGATGGGGTAATACCTCGGTCGTCTAGGTTGAAACCTAAGAATTGTACCTCGCGCGCTATGAACTTGGATTTCTCCAACTTCAGTGTTATGTTGTTCTGCGCTAGTTTGTTTAGTACAAATTCCACTCTGTAACAGTGCTCTTCCCAGGTTCCGGATGTAATTAGTAAATCGTCAACATAGACGGTGGTAAATTGGAGCGCTTCTGGTCCCAAAATCTGGTCCATGCATGCCACAAATATGGCGACAGAATTGACAAGTCCGAAGGGCAGTCTCTTGAACTGGTAATTGCGCCCTTCGAAAATGAACGCTACATACTGGCGGCTTTGTGGATGCAGCTCTACCTGCCAATAACCACAGACCGTATCCCAGGTGCTAATAAATCTAGTACCATGAAAACGCTTTAAGATTTCTTCTATTTCACCGGGAGAAGTTCTGTCATTCACAATTGTCTTATTCAACTCACGCGCATCTAAACAGAGCCGGACTTGTCCGTCTTTCTTCGGAACAGCAATAATTGGACAAGTGTAAGGTGATTGACTAATCTCAATTATGTCGTTTTCTATCATCTTGTTTATCTCTGTTCTCACGGCTTCTTTGAGCGACTGCGCTATTGGATATGACCTCCGGTTAAACTCTACGTTTTCTTTAAAGCGAAGTTGGCACTGGTAGTTTTTTACCTTCCCTGGTTCATCAGAAAACACCGCCTTGTATTTCTCATATATAGCGATTAGACGATCAGCCAGATGTGTTGGTATTTTCTTGTTATCACTTCCGCACTGAAAATTCCGTATTTCTTGGATCTTAACTGACCATAAATCCTCTCCTCCATGATTGTATATTATGGGTTTATAAAGAGGGCTGTTTCTAATAACATTTATTTTACGAAGTTGTTGATGTATAGGGCTGGGAAGTATAGTTGTGCTTCCTACCAGATCTGCGGTCCATGTTACTCCGTCTGGGAAAAGTGATACTCTATTTAAATTAAGATCGATTACTGCCGAATATCTACGAAGAATATCGCAACCGACTAAGATGTCAAATGGTAATCCGGTGGCGATTAAAAACTCCATGTCTAAAGCTATATCACGGCTAACGACACTTAAGGAAACTTGCTTCCTAATGGTTTTATTCTGGCGGCCAGTTGCACCTACCAACACAATGTTGTTGACTGGTAATATTGGCAAAGTTTTTCCACATGTACATTGTATTCTCTCCAACTCATTGGAGTTTATTATTGAAATATTAGCTCCTGTGTCTATCATTATTTTAGCGGGAACTCCTTCCACCTCCGCTGTTATATAAATTATCTCATTATTACTGTTGCTGAGACTCTTCTCGTTCTCTTCCAAAAGTTCAGTTCGTATGTCTTTCAAATAATGGTTACTGATAATAGTGATGTTTTTATCATTGTTTGCTTGTTGCAAATCATCCTTTTCTAACCCAGGAAGTATAAGCAGTAACGGGTCATCGTTGTTGATTACTGCCTCCTCTCGTTTAAAGTATTTTGTTCATTGTTTGAGTTATTATTGACCGAGGCATCGTTCGGGAAACTCTGGTTTGTCTCCTGACGTTCTGTACCCTGGTTGATGTTTAACGCCCTGTTCGGTTGTCTGCCAAGATCTTCCAGGCTGGTACTTCGTCTTCCCTCTTCGTGTCTTGGGCCGTCTCGTTCCGCACTCCTCCATCTTCGGTCGGCGCCGTGGAAGCTGCTCCTCCTCGGTTGATAGTATCTCCTGGGTCCGCGATCTTCTGCTCTTATAAAATTTACCCTAGGGCGCGACACTCGGTTATTACTATTGTTATTATTGTTATTACTAAAATTGTTATTATAGTAATTTCGGTTAGGTGGGTAAGGTCTGTCACCATTATTGTTGGGATATGGATTTCTCTGACTGTATGGGACATTATTATTTTGTTGATAAAAATTGTTTCTGTTATTTGGGTAGGGGTTATTATTCCTCACGCCGTTAAAATTACCGCTAAACTGGTTATTACGCGGCGGGTTGTTAGGGCCGTCGTAATTACTGGGCTGGTTCCGGTAACTTGCATGGTTATTGCCGTTATTGGGGTAGGTAGTCGGCCTTGCTTCTGGTCTCTCATTTCTCTTTCTGCTCTGCCGATAATACTCTTCGTTCTCGTATCCCTCCAATAACTCGGTCATTCCCTGGATCGTCTTGATCTGACTACCTCTCCGGGCCCTGATAATGTCCTCATCATAGTGATAAGATATCTTATTCACTAAACATTCTTCTGGGATTGCTGGCTCAAGGTGTTTTGCCATACACACCTTCCCCAAGAAATATGCCGTCATACTGCTACCTAATTGTGACCTGTATCTTCCATTACAAATATTGTCTCGGATCAAGTTCTGGGTGGTCTCAGACCAGTATTTTGTCTTAAACATTTTCCGGAACTGTTGGTAGTCGGAAATTTCACTCCGGTTGGCCATCCACCAATTATCTGTTATGTCTCGGAAGGACTCGTCGAATATCTCCCTGCTATGGCTCCATTGGGTAATTTTATGCTTGGTCAAATATTCTTCTACCCTTGCCAGGAACTCCATCGGCTTGCGTTTGTACTGCCGGAAGTTGAGCCACTCTCGGCTTTCGTTGACGGGCAATCCGGTGAAATGAGTCGGTCTGTTTCTAATCGCTTCCATCTCCTCTCGGCTTTGTCGCACCTGACCGGTGATATTGGCCATGGTCTCTTGTATATCATTACATCGTTCTGTGACCTGGTTGCGTACTTTTCCGAATTCTTCTTGATTTTCCTTCCTCTGTTCTTCTACCTTCCTACGACTATGTTCTTCGATATTTGTGAACTTGATGTTCACCACTTCTTTAAACTCATTCACCTCCTTTTCGGTCTGGTTGCACTTTCCATCAATCTCTCGAATCTGTCGATTGACCATTATATTTTCTTCTTCCATCTTCTTATCCATCGCTTTTTTGTTAACCTTGATTTCCTTATTCATTTCTTCTCGCAACAATTCCATCCTTTCGTCCAGTTTGTCCAAATTCTCCTGATTGACTTCTCTTAATTCTTCTCTTAAAATTTGATTGTCCTCTCTCAATTCTTCCAACTTCTCCCCCATCTTCTCTTCCAACTTCTTGTTATCTTCTTTCATCTCTTCCTTCAATTGTCGGTTGTTCTTCTCTATCTTCTTCCTGGTTTCATCTATTTTCTGATTGGTATTTTCAATTTTATTAATCAACTCTTCTTTAGTCGCTTTGAATTCTTCCTTGAACGATTGGTTGTCTTCCTTCAATTCTTCCATGTTCTTGTTCATCCCAGTCAACTCTTCTTTTGTGGATTGATTATCCTTCTTCAATTCTTCCATCTTCTCTTCCATCTTCTTGCTATTTTCTTCCATCTTCTTGCTGTTTTCTTCTATCTTCTCTTCCATCTTCTTGCTGTTTTCTTCTATCTTCTCTTCCATCTTCTTGCTGTTTTCTTCTATCTTCTCTTCCAGCTTCTTATTTGTTGTTTCGATCTTATTTCCTAAATCTTCCTTTAAAGACTGGCTATCACTTCCCATTTTCTTACTATTCTCGTCCATTTTCTTGTCCATTCCTTCCATCTTTTTATTGGTTCCTCCAATGTCTCCCTTCAAATCTTCCATTTTTTATTCATTTCCATTATCACTCTAAACATCTCTTGCATTGTTGTGTCTTCTGCTTGTGAGGGTTTTTCCAATTGTTCCTTCCGGACATTGACTTCCTCTGTCTGAGTAGGCATCTCAGGTTGTTCCCCTGGTTGTTCATGTTGTTTGGACAACACTGGTGGCAACGAACTTTCCGCGTCTATTGGCGTTGCTTCCTTGTTGTCCATGTCAACTTCTACTTCTTTCTCGGCCTCCGCCGCCCGTTTCTTAGATGTTGCACGTCGTTGCATTTTCCCTTGAAATTCTCTGGCTTTGTAGCTGTTGCCTAGCTCCAACTAGTGATTGGGCAGAATGTATTGGCCTTCCAATCGCTAATTAAAGCCCCTAAAGTTGTGCGCCAATTTGTAATAAATTAATTTATTAATGATGTGTGTTGATTATGATGATAAACTATTGTGAAGTATGTGACTCCGATGTAATCAAGTCCAATGTAATATGTTTAATTGGTGTTTAATTGGTGTGGCTCTCGACGTCTTACTGGCCTGAAACACTTCCTTAAGTTTCCCAGCTGGTCGAGTCCCAATGGTAGCAAGACCGGTCGAGTAGCGTAAAGTTGATGAAGGAATATATATGTTCAGCTTCGCCGAAAGTTTCAAAACAAAATTTATTGTTTTGAAGGAAATTTAAAAAAAATTATGTTTATAAAAAAAATAATTAAAAAAAATTTTAATTATTTTAATTAATTAATTAGGATCAATTAATTAATATAGGGCTGTGAAGTTTTAAACAGTGTAATGCTCTTCTGAAAATTTTTATTAAAGTTTTAGTATATTTTAAATAAGCTATCACCACTCATAAGACTGTCTTCAAACCAATCGATACTTGTTTACCTTTTTATTTTTTAGGTTATCTTCACTTACGGGTGGTAAAGTCCTTGTAGATTATCAATTAGAATTATATTATTGGTAATTAGTATTATTGAAGAAATAAAGAACTATTAAGTATTGAAAAGTATTAATGTTTTATTAAGTAATAGCGATATTGACTCTTATCGATTAGTATCGATTCTCAGGATATCGAAAAAAGTTACAAGTATATGATATAAAAATTATATAGGGTTCTTTAAACAGCCAGTTATTACCAAAGTCAGAGAAATCGGGCTAATATTTAAAAA
The DNA here is from genome assembly GCA_034769895.1 of Magicicada septendecula. Taxonomy (NCBI): domain Eukaryota; kingdom Metazoa; phylum Arthropoda; class Insecta; order Hemiptera; family Cicadidae; genus Magicicada; species Magicicada septendecula. The sequence goes on along the minus strand of CM068374.1, from coordinate 116,090,997 downwards.
GTATAACGTTACAATCAAATTAATAGTTATTAATAAACACAGACATTGAATAATAATTTGTAAATATAATAATTGTTTTCACCCAACAGCTGTTGAACTAAGAGGAGGCACTGGAATTGTCAAAGAAAGATGGCTGCCGTCAAGTCGATCAAAATGTTGCTCGTTCCTGCCGTGTTCCAAATAATGTATTTTCTGGCAATATTTCTGTTCTTGTTTCTGCAAATCTCTTGTTAAATGTTGTGTAGTGATTGGTGTACTGTTTCTGAGTTGTATTTAGTGTATCCGTATAATTATTAGTTCAAACACTTTCCCCGATTCCGTCACTAATTTGGTTTAATGTATTATACGGTTTTCTAGTGTTTTGTGGTGTTTTTCGGAGTATATTTATATTGTTCTGTGTTATGGAGTGTTACTTGATTGTTTCTGTTATAATATGATAGTTTTATAAGTATTTTACAAGTCACTCGCGATTTCACAATAACGCACTATACACTCGATTTGTATGACTATTATAGGTTAGGTTATCCACGTTATCAAACGTATGTCATGTTAACCATTCAAATACCAATAATTAACTAACTGTTTCCTTCAGTTTCAATTAAACTCTTAGCCCATATAATATTATTCTTAACATTGTTCAAATATTTTTCACATCCTGTGTACACTTTTACATTTTCACTATATGAATGCCTAAACTTTGGTTATTTGTCAATTTTATTCACTAGATGTTATTTAGATTAATCTTTCAGTTCATTCAGCTTAATTTCAGATTAATTAATGCCGTTTTATGGTGTTTTCTGTCCAAAAATAGTAATTTTATTTTCAGTTTGGTATACTCTGATAAGTCAAAACATTTCCAAAATTTACTTCCTGTTATAATGTAAATTCAGCCATTTTATCAGTTATATTTAATATTAATAATCCTATATTGTATTAAAAGGTTCCTATTCCCTTATTTTCTGGTAATTAATTGAATTAGTTGTATTCTGAAACATTATTCTGAAATATATGACTCCCATGTCCAAATTTCTGAGTTTAGTCATTTTCATTTTTATTTATAATTCTGAATATAATTTATTAAAATCTTTCTTAATGGTATGTACAATTATATGGCTTGATCTCAAGTTTATTTTGTCTAAACCCTTTTTGTTTATTTGCATTTAAATGAGCAATTTCTCTGTTTTGATGAAGTTTGGTTTCCAATCTTTTGGCCTATGATTTTTTAACAATTTTTCTTATAAAATATTTTACAAACAATATATGATGTGTAATACCCTCTCTGACTTTTACATATAGTATTATAAATTAAACATGTTTTCAAATTACACAAAAACAATTAGTATTGGTTACAATACAAATAATAGTTAAACAAAATAAAGAATATTTTTTTAAATAAATGGTTGTCTTCAAGTCAGACATTTTGCAACAAAATCCCCATTTCCAACATGGAAACATGGTTTATAAAAAAGGTTTTGTACTAACTAACATCTTAATTACTCTCTACTATTTACAAGTGGTAACTATTTTTATAGTTCTAATGTTAGTTGTTTCAGACCCAAACAAATGGCCTTATATCTAAAACATTTTTAAACATTCTTATACTATATACATAAAAACCTTATATTTATATTCTTATTTCTAACTATTATTATAAGTAGGATTCTACAGTTTTTATACCGTCTTTTATACATTGTCTTTGGGTAATTGCACCCTGTCATTAACAAATAAATAGTATTAACCGTTCAAAAAGCACTATGACATCTGTTTTTCTTTTTTCATGTAAAACAAAAATGTTATTTTAAACAGATTCACGTCTTATGAACAACATATTGTCACAGTACACATTTTAAGTCATTGAAAAATGCATATTTCATTGCATCCAATGTTTGTGATTGCCAAGAATGAAACACAAGGTTCATTTTTTATAATACCCAAAACTATCACTGGTTCACTTTGTACTTATATATTATGTTAATGCTAAATGGTCGTATAGTCTTATCAACATAATAAATTGGTTAGCGTTTTTTCAATGGAGATTTGTTCCATGGGTACTATATTATTGTTTCATCTTAGTTCACAGGAAACTTTTACTTTATACACTCCTCTCTCTTAAATTTATATACATGTGGTTTTTATTTCGTTATACTTTTATTTTTAAATATTTATTTTGGGGATATTGGGATTTGGGTGTCTTTTATAAGAGCATGACATCTTCTTCAGGATGCTGCCTTCTTCTTCTTTCATCAGTCTTCTTTTCTCCTGCCTTCTGGGACTGGTATCTTCTCCATCTTCTTCTTGATGCCATCAGGTTTCTTGGGATCTTCTCCATCTTCTTCTTTATTTCAGACATACACAACCTGTATTGGTTGATCTTGGCTTATTTTAGGGTTTCTATTCTATTTATTCTCCCTCGTTGTGGGTTTGGTCATATTCAGTACTGCTTTGTTATTTACTTTTTTACCTTCCTGGGTTATACCTTGAAAACCTTTGGTTATGAAACTGGTCTTGGATGACTCATCACTAGTAACTCCTTTTACTTGAACTTGTATTTTCTTTATAATAATGATTTCTTTCCACAGTTGCTATGAATTAATCTATTTATATTAAACTTAATGCTTTCTTCCAAATTTAAACATTATAACTTCATTATTCTAATGATCAATTGCCATTCAATATTATGCTTATATCTGTCATGTTACACTGTACAAGCGAGATATCACCGCAGTTGTCACAAAAAAGTTTTAAACAGTTACACTCGTGACACAAGTGATGCTAAAGGTCGACCCAAGGATGTAAAAATCTCACGTCAAATGGAATTGATTTTTGATTATTTAAGTGACAGTGATGATACCCAGTTTACGCTCACAGAATTAATTGCATTATTAGGTAAATATATTGCTTAATTATAAATTATAATTATACTATATTTTAAATAAAATTTTCATGTTTATTTTATTTAATATCTAATTTTCTTAAACAGGACATGATGCTTGTCATCCAAATACCATTATTGCTAAATTAAAAGAAAATTATGGCGATTGTATAAGAATTATATCCAGAAAAGGTGGCTCAACCCTCATATGTCTTGTAGATCGTGAATACAGTGTCATGCGTCAAGCATGGATAGCCTCAAAAAAAAGATGAAAATGAAGAAAAAAGAAAAATCTTAAAATCTGCAGCAGCAATTATTCGAAATGATGTTAATCTGAAGAAAGTAATACAGAATTTTATCCTCCAAGTGATAATATATTCCAAAATATTAATGAGAATATCCCAGAATCCCTTCAGTTTCTGATAGAAGAAATAATTTTAAAAAATAAAAAAGTTGATATTAGTTCATATGAAACAAAATGCACAGCAATTACTCATTCAATTATGAGTTGCATAAGACCTAGAACCTTTCTATCACCATTGGAAGTTGTCTGTCTGGAATTGTTGCATAGGAAATTTGCTTCAAAACGAATTATACATATATCGTCGCATCTGGGAGTGTGTTCATCATACAAAGAAGCAACACTTTATGAGGATAGTGTATTGCTTAGTCCACGTTCTCCATTTAGATCTGGTTGTTTGCACAATTGCATTTGACAATTCAGATATTAACATCAATACTATAGACGGGAAAAAATACTTTTCATAGTATGGGAGGTATTATGATTGTAAGTCCCAGAGGATTGTTATTATAACAAAGTTCCCTTAAAACGATTGACAGTTAAGCCTACTGCAAAAGAAATCAGCAAAATTGACAAAATACCATTCCAAATTTTTGAAAATATGATTACACGTGCACGTATATGCATGTAAAATTGTTACTTGCATTGAAATTCCCTTTAATTTGATAGCCCACAGTATTTTCAATATTTTTCATTTTTGACATCCCCCCGGGCCCAAAACACCTATCTTATATTGGTTCTCCCGTTGCGTAAAAAATTTGTGCCAAGTTTGGTGGAAATCAGTCAGTGGTTTTTCATATTATCCATTTTTGACCTCCCCCAAAACCACCCATTTATTAAGCCGCAGGGCCCAAGAATTTTCAATAGTGCTTATATGCATGAAAAATTGTTACTTGCATTGAAATCCCCTTTAATTTGATACCCTACATGCGGTATTTTCCATATTTTCCATTTGTGACATCCCCCAGGGCCCAAAACACCTGTCTTATGTTGGTTCTCCCGTTGCATAAAATATTTGTGCTAAGTTTTATTGAAATCGGTCCAGTGGTTTAGTAGGAGGTGTGAATATAAATACACACAATGACTTTTATGTATATTAAGATACACATATTTAATAACATTATTCAACAGAGGAAGATTTGTTAAAATCGACCATTCCGTCTATCGATTTAATACTCCTAACGATGAAATAATAACAAAATCGTTATTTTGATTTTATTACTATTAAATTTGAACTATTTTAAACAAAAAGAATGAAGACTTTGTCATGATCCAATGGTTTATTTAGTAGTAAGGAAGAAATTCACGGAATGTAAATGTTTTTATCAATTTTACCGCGCGCTGCCCTTAAATAAGTTTTTCTTTAAAGCCTGACCTTATAAACATGCAAAGATGATTTTAAAACGATATTTAGACCTTTTTCAATAACTATACCAAATATCACTTTGCTAAATTTTTAAGAAATTTTACCGTTATTTTTACTCTGGCGACTGGACTATATGGTTTTTATAACTGTTGATTGTCGTATTATCCATAATGTCAGTGGACGTTATGCGAACATTTAATATACTGCCTAAGTATTGTATTGTAGTACAGTAAAATTATTGTTTATCGTAATATGGCACAAAATGAAGAAATTAAATTTGACGTACAGATCACGACACTACATTACTACCGCACCATGTTATTTGAATAAAGTACATTCCATTCCGGGCACGCGAACACCAAACAATTATGTTAACACACAGTTAACATGAGAGCGATCTCGAATACTATTCATCCGGCCACGCGGAGGACCATAAACTTATGTTTAACACACGGTTAACGTGAGAGCGAGCGCGTACTGTAAATGAAACTGTGGTAGTTTTGAAAACACTTTTATTAATTAGAACACTTGTACATAAAGACTAATACGTACACTCAGTACGGATTCCAACTTAAGAATGACGCGTTACATGTAGTTCGCTAATGACAGAACGCTGCCACAGAGAGCAGCACTTGCTGGACGTAACAACGACATAGATACAAATTCATAATAATAATGTTTGATCATTTTACAAATTTACCAAATTGTATTCCGTTAGCCGCGCAACAACCAAGAAGGTAACCGAAGTAATCATAAGCAATACATACCAGAATTAGGAACACCAAATCCATTATTACTGACCACGGAACGCAATTCAAGGAGAGAAAGTGGAGGGATACTCTATTAGAACACGGAATAAAAACGTACAAAACTTCAGTTTACCATCCAAGTAGCAATCCAGCTGAAAGAGTATTAGAGAGGTTGGAAGACTCCTTAGAACGTACTGCTTTGACCAACAAAGAAAGTGGAATGAGTACCTATTAGCAGCAGAAGGATTCTAAATTTAGCCTATCACCAATCATAGAAACTACCCCTACACAGTCATGTACGAAAAACAACCACCACGAGAATTAAAGAATCATAAACTTTCCTAATAACGTGGAATACCAGTTCGATAATGTAAGGTTTCACAATAAATAATCGAAAGGACAGAGAAGAAGATGAATAAATACCAAAAGGCACAACAAAACATCATAAAATATCAAATAAGAGAGAAGGTGTTACTGAGAAATAGAGAATTACCCAGTACCTTGGAAGGAATTACGAAGAAATTATTATGACTTTACACTGGACCATACATCATCATCAAAGATAACTCCAATAATACTTATGAAATAATGAATCCCATCAACTAAGAAGGCAAAAGGGACATACGACAAAAGGTGCTCGTATAACCGATCGTCGTTGAAAAGTATTATGAAGAACCGAAACCAATATAACTGATAATTTCATCAACCAAGTAAATGTGCTTTCCGAAATAATCAATTTTGGTTGGGAGGTAATATGTAGCATCACAAGATGATACCAACAGATAAAACCAACTGAATTATCAAACTAGTTAGGTAATTTGATAAAATAAATAATTAATTAGATAAAGGAAGAATTATATTAACTAATTAAATAAACAGTGAATAAATAAAGCATAATTGTTAAAGATGCATGAATAGTGTAACGAAACAAATGTTACAAAAGAATAGTAAATAATAGTGGAATCCGATCCAGAGAGGAACCAAGAAATAATAATTGAAAGCAAATTAAAGGAAAACTATTTGGTTTGACTTATATAATATTATCCAGAAACCCAGAAATAACCCAGTAGAATAGGGCAGTAAACAGAAAAAAGTTAAATAAATAAACCTAGTAGGACTAATCAACTTACCCTGAATAATAATCCAAACCCAATAAAGAGTACCTAATCCATATAATAAAATTGTATTAATTATAATCATATAGGCCTATAATCAAGGAAAGAAAAAGGGACACAAACCTTTAAAGTAATGAGTGTGATCATAAGAAATAGCGACACAGACTACCGTTAAACAGTGTAATTATTTTTGATGAAGTGTTTTGTTATTATTAGATAGAATTTTAGTTTATCATACAGACAATAGTTTAGCAGTATAAATAAACTAAAACTGTCAAAAACAATTATTATTATTAAAAGTTTTGTTATATGTTATAAGATTTTATGTCACCAGTTAATTTATGTAAATATATTTATCTCAGGTAGTCAAAGTAGAAATTACAATAAATCATAACAAATTGTTCCACCACATATCATAGAAATTCAAATTAATAAGGTTTTACAGTTATAAACTGAGGCATGTTTAGTATCAAATTGTTTATAATTATCTAATTAATAATTGTATAAACATTGCATATATAATTAGAGTATAGTAATAATATTATCTATTAAAGGTAATTTATAAAATATAATGTAGGTAATGGGTGTTGATCCTATAACATTAAACTGTACATAAATGACCAATCAAAATTTAAGAAATTTGTATGAGTTAGGTAACTAAAAGAAAGAAGAAATAACACTTAATTGTTAATTGTGATGGAAAGCAGTTGAATAGTGCGTGTCTAGAGGTAATTAAAAGTATATAAAAATAGATGACCCGTGTGTGAAAGAAGATCTGAAGGACCATCATCGAAGATAATAATCCTTCCACTACCATTTTCATGAACAAATAATACACACAATCAAGAAAAATATTCAGAAACGACCAGGAACCCTTCAGCAATATCGTCTAGATGTGTAAAGTATAATTTGACAATATTTTTTTTCAACAAGGAACAACCACTAGACAATATAACAATTTACACTAACACTAATCACTAGTCAACATTTTAAAGTGCAACCAAATTAAATATATAAGCTAACAGTGATTACAAGGAAAACATTTATTGTACACATTAATAAACTACATTATTTTCTGAGACGGACAAATTGAATATCGTCAAAACTTGTATGTAACTTAATATATAATTTGTGTACATTTTTAGATTATAAGTAATATATTGTTTGTAAAGGTACTCTCTATTATTAATCAACATGCAAAGGAACTTTTCGTAGCAGCCACAAGAATTCCCACGAAATATATTAAAATTATTTAATTATAAATCCTGAGATAAATATCGACCCTGTGACAACCTTATGTAACGAATGGAATTTTCCAATAATTGAATTTATGTTACACAGATTAAATCATTATGTTATTAAATCATATCCATGAGTTATTATTTCAGGAAGGTAATATATAGTAGTGTTATAAATTGGCGCACCAACTAGTGAGGCTGAAATTAGGGAATATTAAGTGAAGAAATTGAATCAAGCAAATTAATTTCCTAATTTTTAGCTGGCGACTGCTATAAGTTCCAAGAAATTGTAAAGATGCGTAAGAGGGCTACGTCATTGAAACGGACGAAGGAGGCAGAGAAGGAAGTCAGGATGGAAGAGAAAGAAGTAACATCGGTGGAGGATGTAGAAATGGTAGCAAGAAAGGAAGATAGGGGAGACCCGAATCTTATAACATTAATGGAGTTAATGAATAGTATGAGTGAAAAAATGGACAGAAATAAGGAAGAAACGAATGACAATTTTAAGAAGCAGAAGGAAGAAATGAAGGAAGATTTGAAGAACATCAAGGAAGAATTCACTGAAAACTCAAAGAAACAAAATGAAATTTTGAGTCGAAACTTATTAAACAAATGGAGGAAAAATTCGATAACATCAAGGAAGATAACAGACAAACGAAGGAAGATTTGAAGAGCATCAAGGAAGATCACAGACAAACAAATGAGAAAATTGATAGTATCAAGGAAGATAACAGACAAACAAATGAGAAAATGAGTGAAAATTTAATAAAACAGATGGAGGAAAGATTTGACCAAAACAGAGAAGACACTAACGAGAGTTTAAAACAGATAAATGAGAAAATTGATAGTATTAAGGAAAGTACTAATGAAACTTTAAGGCAAACTATAAGTGAAAATAATAACCAAATGAAGGAAGAGTTCAGACAAATCAATGAAGAGAATTTAAGAAGAATTAATGGTAGAATTGAACAAGTCAATGATACAATTAACCAGAAGATGGACAAAATCGATGAGGAAAGGAAGCAAGAAATAGCTGACACTAATGAGAGATTGAGAAAAGCTAACGAAACCATCATACAAAATAAAGCCGTGATAAATACTAGAATAGACCAGGTCCAAGAAAATAGTCGTATTCAAATAGAAGGAATACAAAAGGAACAAGAAAATTTAGTGAATTTACAGAAACAAACCGGAGAAAGGTGTGACAATATTAACACTACGGTGAATAATTTAACTGGTCAGGTACGCCAAAATCAAGAAGAAATTGAGTTAATTAGAACCAGACCAAATAATATTACTCATGTTTCCACAAATGAAACCAGAGAAGGAATTAATTTCAAAAATTATCGCAGAAACCCCATGGAATTCCTGGCCAGAATTGAGGAACATTTTAATAAACATCGAATAACTATCTGGAGCTCGATTAGAGAGATGTTGGATGAGCATTTTAGGGAGATTACGGACAACTGGTGGACAGCAACCAGGAATGAGATAGTGGACTACGCTCAATTTAAAAAACTGTTTAAAGAAAAATACTGGTCCGAAGCTATACAAAATATTATAAGGGACAACATTTGTCAGGGAAGATATGATGGAAATAGAGGTACATCTCCAACTACTTACTTCTGGGGAAAGGTGTGTTTGGCGAGACACCTAGAGCCAAGAATACCAGAAGAATCCCTAGTAACTAAAATGGCATACCATTATGACACAGGAATTGCCAGAGCACGCCTGGGAAGCCAGATTAAAACGGTCCACGCAATGGCTGACTTATTAGAAAATTATGAACACGAGGGTTACTACAAAAGAAGCAGACAACGAACTGATCAGTGCGGTTCAAAAAATAATAACCATGGTATGAATCATAATCAATATAATAACATGAATAACCGGAATAGTTATGTCAACGATCGTAATTACAACCAAAATTTTACCCCAAATAATAACCAACCAGCAAACTTCAATCGAAACCCAATTAACAATAATGATAACAACAGGCCCAATCAAAATTACCATCCGGGTAATAGAAACAATAATAATTATAATAACTACCGAACAAACCAAAATTATAATAATTTTAGGAGTAACTCAGGAGTTAATAACAATAATAATCAGGGTAATTATAATAATAATCGTTCGTACCGACCCCGAATAAATTACATCAGTGCCGAAGGAGGGGATTACTGGAGATACCATCAACCTCGGAGGAACAGTTTTAATAACAGTTATGATCAAAGAGGAAATCCCAGAGGGATGAGTCACCATTATAACCGAGTCAGAAGTAGAAGCCAGGAGGACTTCCGAGAATCAAGGGGAAGTGAACAATTAGACAACCGAGAGGTTGAACAACCAGGAACCAGCACACCAGTCCAGGAAAATCAACAGTCATGCCCGGAAAATAATCATGATAGCCTTAATTTAAACGGAGTGAGGCAGTAATAAACCCTCGCGACCCCTTACTGCTACTAACTACTGGGTACAGTAACCACCAAATTCAAAAACATAGTAATAACAAATTACTACCAACTAATTATGAAACACTAATTATGGAAAATAAAAGAATTTTGAAGTATAACAACAACCAAAGTTTAAGGACGGATAGTCAAAATCTTACTATTATTTACAATTATTATTTGAAAAATCTTCGAGATGAACTGTTGGAGGAAACGGTGACAAGTAGAATCAACCAGCATAATGAAATTTTATACATAACCGCTCAAATTGAAGGAATTCCTACACGAATAATGATAGATACTGGTGCAAATGTATCACTTATTAACGACGCTGAACTGGAGAGAATACAGAAACAAAGTAAAAATATAATACCTACCTTACCTGTCAATAATGTTATTTTAATAGGTGCCACTGGGCGTCAAAATAAAACAGTGAGAAAACAAGTGTCATTGGAAATAGAAAGCAAAGGTGTTACAATTAATATTATATGTTTGGTCGCAATCGGCCTACCATTCGAATTATTAATCGGATGCGATATGCTGAGGAAATACTCAGCCATTATTGATTTGAGCAAGGAGAAGGTGTCCTTGAACTCGGAAGGTGTTATGTGGACGGCAGAGTTAATAGGAAGCGATGGTGCCCCTCTGAACCGTACCCATCACCAAGTTAGGGAATTAAATTTTTTAAATAATGACACCCAATGCAGAAAAATAATCTATAATATGACAAATGAAGACCTGTGGAACAGTAAATTACAGGAGATAAGAGAGTTTAGACACCAAGGCACAAATAATTTGACAGTAAAACAAGTAGAAGATGTCATTATAATATATAAGAAGTATAAACATGTATTTTCAGAAAAACCAGGAAAAGTAAAAAACTATCAGTGTAGAATACAATTTAAAGAACCAGCAGAATTCCACAGAAAATCCTATCCTATACCATATTCATTGAAGGAGGCGGTTAGAGCTGAAATTAATAAAATGTTGTTAAATGATATAATTGAGCATAGCGAATCACCATATACTAGCCCAATAGTAGCAATTCAGAAGATTATAATCAACAATCCACGAAAAAATATCATGAGGAAGAAAAGGTAAAATAACATAAGTAATTATGTCCTCACACCTAATGAAGTGTTCAGAAATAATTACTTCTGAAGGGAGGCAATTTGTAACGAAACAAATGTTACAAAAGAATAGTAAATAATAGTGGAATCCGATCCAGAGAGGAACCAAGAAATAATAATTGAAAGCAAATTAAAGGAAAACTATTTGGTTTGACTTATATAATATTATCCAGAAACCCAGAAATAACCCAGTAGAATAGGGCAGTAAACAGAAAAAAGTTAAATAAATAAACCTAGTAGGACTAATCAACTTACCCTGAATAATAATCCAAACCCAATAAAGAGTACCTAATCCATATAATAAAATTGTATTAATTATAATCATATAGGCCTATAATCAAGGAAAGAAAAAGGGACACAAACCTTTAAAGTAATGAGTGTGATCATAAGAAATAGCGACACAGACTACCGTTAAACAGTGTAATTATTTTTGATGGAAGTGTTTTGTTATTATTAGATAGAATTTTAGTTTATCATACAGACAATAGTTTAGCAGTATAAATAAACTAAAACTGTCAAAAACAATTATTATTATTAAAAGTTTTGTTATATGTTATAAGATTTTATGTCACCAGTTAATTTATGTAAATATATTTATCTCAGGTAGTCAAAGTAGAAATTACAATAAATCATAACAAATTGTTCCACCACATATCATAGAAATTCAAATTAATAAGGTTTTACAGTTATAAACTGAGGCATGTTTAGTATCAAATTGTTTATAATTATCTAATTAATAATTGTATAAACATTGCATATATAATTAGAGTATAGTAATAATATTATCTATTAAAGGTAATTTATAAAATATAATGTAGGTAATGGGTGTTGATCCTATAACATTAAACTGTACATAAATGACCAATCAAAATTTAAGAAATTTGTATGAGTTAGGTAACTAAAAGAAAGAAGAAATAACACTTAATTGTTAATTGTGATGGAAAGCAGTTGAATAGTGCGTGTCTAGAGGTAATTAAAAGTATATAAAAATAGATGACCCGTGTGTGAAAGAAGATCTGAAGGACCATCATCGAAGATAATAATCCTTCCACTACCATTTTCATGAACAAATAATACACACAATCAAGAAAAATATTCAGAAACGACCAGGAACCCTTCAGCAATATCGTCTAGATGTGTAAAGTATAATTTGACAATATTTTTTTTCAACAAGGAACAACCACTAGACAATATAACAATTTACACTAACACTAATCACTAGTCAACATTTTAAAGTGCAACCAAATTAAATATATAAGCTAACAGTGATTACAAGGAAAACATTTATTGTACACATTAATAAACTACATTATTTTCTGAGACGGACAAATTGAATATCGTCAAAACTTGTATGTAACTTAATATATAATTTGTGTAAATTTTTAGATTATAAGTAATATATTGTTTGTAAAGGTACTCTCTATTATTAATCAACATGCAAAGGAACTTTTCGTAGCAGCCACAAGAATTCCCACGAAATATATTAAAATTATTTAATTATAAATCCTGAGATAAATATCGACCCTGTGACAACCTTATGTATCGAATGGAATTTTCCAATAATTGAATTTATGTTACACAGATTAAATCATTATGTTATTAAATCATATCCATGAGTTATTATTCCATTAAGATAGTGTTATAATAGATAGAACACATAAAGTAGCCTTGAAAGCCAAAATCATAAATAACTTGACAGACATCTAAAATGACTAGACCAGACTATATCTTTGACATAATAAATTACCCAAGAGATTAGGAGATGAGTGAAAGATATCTTAATATAAATATTGAAAAATGTAATGTTTTGCATATAAGAAAAAATTTAATTAAGGTTAAGAAAAATCAGTTTGCAACAAGCTTAACAGTCCAGCTAGGTCTCAGACCTAAGACTGCATTTGTAATTATCATAAGTATAATTTTATATTAAAAAAATAGATAATTATGAACATAATTATATGTATTATAAAGAAAAAAAAGATAAACAATGATAATTAAATTGTGAACAGGTTTGACCAATAACTGGCAACCTAACCTTAAGAAAATGTATGACAAAAAAAAGCTATAACACATATTCTGTAAATACAACTATTATAATTACGACTCGGAACACAAAGTTTTTTAAAGTAAAAACATACAGTTTTACCTTACAACCTGAACTGATTTTAACCTTTAAAAGGCTTCTTCCGAGGTTGCCACTGGTAGCGCTGTCCGTCCTGTTGTGGGCGACTGAATCGAATTTCGAAAGATCGATGTTGTGTGTGTGGGGTGAGATGTGTTCGAATAATGCGTGTGATTTGAATTGTGTCTGTTCGTTTAGGATGTCGTTTTTATTTGTTTTCGTGTGTTTGTATATTTCCAATTGTTCTAGAGTGTCTAGTTTTCAGCCTTTTGTGTGTAGTGTAGAATGTTCATGTTATTGTCGATGTTTTTGTACGTGTGGTTTGCCTCGATGAGGTGGTTTGCAAAGGTGGTTTCTGTAGTGGAGTGGAGTGCCTTTGTGTGTTCAATGTATCTCTGTTTGAAGCTACGTCCTTGTCTGGCCTATGTAGAATTTGTTGCAATTTGAGCAATTTAGTTTGTAAACACCGGGTAGATCGAATTTTTTTTTTTTGTATGTGTGTTTTGATAGTGTGTGTTCTGTTTTGTTAGTAGTTTTGTAAGCGATTCTGTATCCTGCTTTTTTGAATTTGTGGCCTATTTTTTCAGTTTGTTTGTTGATGTATGTTAGTGTTATGAATTTGTTGTTTTCTGTCTTTGTCTGTTTTGTGTAGGAGTTTACTGACTATTGTTCTGTCATATCCGTTAGATTCTGCTAGATATTTTATCGTGTTTAGTTCGTCTTTGTAGTCTTTTTCATCTAAGGGGATGTTGTAATAAGTTTCACCCTTAAAATTCCAGAAGGTTAGGGGGTTCGTTGCTGAGGGGTTCATGTGATGAACTAAGGGGGGTCGTCTAACAGCGCCCTAGGGCGCGTGACGCGGCGAGGTGGCGGTATATTGTCCATGCTGTTCAGCCTTTGGAGGTGCGGATAAGGGGACTCGCCGGCCTTGGCGAACAAATTCGTTGCCAAGGGCCAGACGAAGGCCTCTAAGTTGGGAACACGGAGACCTCGGTGAATGGCGGAATTTCGCACAAACCACGGGGACCTCGTGAGAGAGCGTAAGGTCCAGTTCTGGAACGTCGTCAGCCTATGCCTGTTGGTGACCGACAGGAGAGGCCCACCAAGCGGGTGCCGCATACGTAAGTACTGTCCGGAGGAACAGTAGATATATCGGCTGTTCCGCGAAAGCATAGTTGATAGCTTGGCTCTGACGCCACGAGCCTTGTTGAGGGTTGCGGTCACGTGTGCGTTGAAGTTTAGGCGCCGATCAAGCCGTATGCCTAGGTACTCCACCGTCGCGGTCCAGTTGACGGGTCTCCCATCTAAGGAAAGGGACTGGCATCGGGAAATGTACTTACGAGTAAAGCAGGTCGCCTCGGATTTCTCCGTATTGATCGTTACCCGCCATTTCCTTAGCCAGTCCGGAAGCATAGCCAACTGACGTTGTAACATTACGCTCGTCCGCCAAGGCGAAACCGAGCTAAAATGAAATATCGCGTCGTCGGCAAATAGGGACAACGTGACCCCGGGATAAACAGGTAGATCGTTCGTGTACAGGAAGTACAGAACGGGGCCGAGGAAAGATTCTTGAGAGACGCCGGCGGCGACAGGGCGAACCCGAGAGAACGCCCCATCGACGCTGATCCTGAAGGTGCGATCCGTCAGACAGGATCGGAGCAAGTGGACGATAGATACCGGGAGTGGGGAATGCGCCAGTTTGTAGAGCAGGCCTTCGTGCCAGACTTTATTGAAGGCTTTGCTCACATCCAAAAGGATGGCGCCTGTTGCCTGATGATTGTTGGCGGCGTTGGCTAGACAGGTGACAACCCGTACTAGCTGAAGAGTGGTCGAGTGCCTCGGCCTAAACCCAAACTGCTCTTCGCGGATGAAACCATCCACCAGGAGCCGAATACGGGCCAGGAGAAGACGCTCGAATACCTTCGAGATTGCTGGCAATTGCGATATCGGGCGGTAGCTTCCAGGAAACGTGGGGGGCTTTTTGGGTTTCGGAATCATGATGACGTTGGCGGTTTTCCACAAGCAGGGTAAGTACGTCAGCCGGAGACAGGAGCTGAACAGCTCAAGAAGAACGTCAACTGCCGAAGGCGGGAAGTTCTGCAACGCAGCGGTACCATTGCGATCGGGGCCAGGGGCCTTTCTTTTCTTCAGCCGGCTAAGGACAGACGCGAGGTCGTCCTAGTCGACCGAATTAGGAGGGTCATTGGGGGGAGCGGAGAAGTAGCCAGACAGGAAAACCCTGACGACGGCCGTGTGAGCCGGGTCAGAGATGTCTCTATGGACGGTGAACTATTCCTCAACACAGTCGGCGAAGACGTCCGCCTTGCCTTCTTCAGAGTACACAGCGCCGTCCGGGGTATTCAAGGAATGCCGAGACCTCTTTTCGACTTTCAGTCTACCAACAGCTCTCCATACGGAGGCGTGGTCGACTTCCAAGGACTCCAAATAGCAGTCCCATCGATCCGCGTTTACGTCAAGCAGAAGCTGCGAGACGTGTTCCGACTGGGCTCGAAAACGCGACTAGCGGTAGGGTCACGGGTATGCTGCCATCTGGGGCGAAGCTGGCGCCGTAATCGGATGGCCTTGAGAACTTCCGCAGGAAGGTCAGAGCGTTTGTTAGTCACCGGAACAGTGTAGGTGTGCTTGGCCATTGAGGACTGGACGAGATCCTGAACCTGAGTTACCCGGAGATCCACGTCGTTACAAGAGACGAGTGGGTCCGGAGGGACAGACGGCAACTGCCTAGCCAGATCGTCGTGGTAGGATCGCCGATTGACTCTCCTAACAGGACGATCGGGAAGTCGAGGTGAGACCGACGGCGGCAGGACAACAAGCAGGGGGTCGTGATCGGACGAGAGGTCCGACACCGCGCTGACTTGTAGATGAAAGGGGACGGCCTTGGCAATTACAATGTCAAGGACGTCCGGCGGATGACCCCCCCGGGAAAAGTATGTCGGTTCAGACCGACCGATGACGAGGACACTGGGATCATCTTCGACAGCCCTACGGAGAGAATTACCGTAGGGGGTTTGACGTTCTGCTGTTCCACGAGGGATGCTTGGCATTAAGGTCTCCGGCAACGATGGTTAGAAGATCGCTGTCGAGGAAGGCGTCCCACTGCTCGTGCGGTGGAGCGCGATGGGCGGGCGGGAGGTACGCAGAAACAAAGCGCACCTCCAGGCCAGCAACATCGAGCGCCACAGCATACGCTTCGGTGAGGGTCGTTGCAGGGGCAGGGAGCTCTCGATGAGAGTTCCGCCTGTGGACTAAAATCGCCACTCCGCCAGAAGCGTAGCGGGGATCGGGGCCATTCCTGTCTTTCCTATAGCAAGCATAGGCTGGCAGGGAGAATCTGCGGTTGGGAGCTAAGTGAGTTTTGGAGAGGAGTACGACATCAGCATCGTACTCCACAAGGAAAGCTGCCAGTTCGGCCCGACGCGCCGGAACACCATCGCCATTCCAATCGACGAACAGAAACTGTCTAGCCATGGGTAGATGTCGGGACAATCAAGGCAATCAAAGATGTGAGGATGACCGTAAGCATGGACAGGACATCCCGAGCAGCAAGAATTTGCGGGACAATGCCGCTGACCCAGGCCTTCAGCTGAGCCTCAGTGACCAGTGGCGAACCACTGGCCGCAGGGGCCTGACTAGCCGGCGCTGGTTCCTCGGAAGGTGCAGATGTCCCCTCCAGGGGAGGTTGGGCAGTTGGAGCTGGCTGCTCGGGGGCTGGTGAGTCTTCCAAGGACGTCGCAGGGGACTGGGCGACAGGAGCAGGCTCCTGGCCGGGTAGATGCTGGACAGCCGGTGGCGTGTTAGTAGCCTCCGAGTATAGTTGTTTGGCCACTAGTGGCAGTCGAGACTTACGCTTAGAGCGCCTTTTCTTAGGCGCCTGGGTCTGTGAGGGGGGTACTGCGGGCGATGCAGCTTGAGGAGACAGCACTCCGGAGGCGACCGCTGCAGCGTAAGATATGGTTCATCCAGCGGCAGGTGCCGCCGTAGATCCCGAGGCGGGTGGTTGGGCTGCCGCCCGCTTCGAGGACCGAGGAGGGTCAACCTGACGGTTTTACTCCCGCTACTACTTCTTGAGGGCCTTTTTAAAATAAGGACAACCCCTAAAGTTGGGCGGATGACTGCCTCCGCAACTGCTGCACGTCGCAGGTTGAAGCTTCACAACGGGACAATTCTCGTTGTGGGCCTCCCCGCAGTGTACACAACGCGGCGGCATCTTACTAAAGGCCGATTTGTGGCCAAATCGCTGACACTGGAAGCACTGGGAATGCCCAGGCTTACTACTGAACGCCTTAACCTGTACCCGGAGGCACAGAATGGTTTCAAGATGATAGACGTCCGCGAAGGAACCAACGTTCTGGAGCCTGATGTAAAAGGAATCCATTTTCCTTTTGCGATCACCGGATAGGAGAGGGACGACGGAGGTAGGGAAGAGTCCCATCTCTGCCAGATCCTCCCAGATCCACAAGACCGGGGTGTCGTGGGGAATTCCGGACACCACAATCTTGAATTCCCTCTCCTAAGGAAGGGGGAACGTGTGAAAGGCGCGACCGGAGTCGGCTAGGAATTTCTGGCAAGCCCGAAAGTCATGCACCGTCTTCGGCAGCAGCCGAATGGACGAACTTTGGCTTTTGGCCTTGATCAGTCCAGACGGCACAACTTGCTTGAGCTCCCTAAAGAGGGTGTGCCAGTCGCCGCACTGTGGCACGATGATTGGCGGAATCTTGGGTTGTTTAGGTGTAGGTTCTGGTTGTGTAGTATCAGTGGTAGGTGATCTGAGAACTGCCGACGCTGCAGCCACGGCTTTTTGACGCCGGGACAGTCCGCTTTGGGGACGTCGGCCTACTTTCACAGCTACCTCGCCGTTTCCGGCTAGGCACGGGCTGGAAGCCGTCCTCCGTCTCCATCTCCGAGTCCGACGGCAACATAGCGCCGAGGGCTGCGGCGTACGCGGTGGATAGAGGGCCCTGAGAAGGACAAGCAGAAGGCTGGTCCCCCACGGGAGGGTCAGATGTTTGGTGGCCCTTAGCAGGACCAGCAGAAGGCTGGACCTGCAAAAGAGCAGGAGACGGTTGGTGGTCCTGAGAAGGACCAGCAGAAGGCTGGTGCCCCACGGGAGGGTCAGATGCTTGGTGTCCCTTAGCAGGTCCAGCATTCTGCTAAAGAGCTGGAGACGTTTGGTGGTCCTTAGCACGACCAGCGGAAGGCTGGGCCCGCGAAGAATCGTCAGATGCTGGGTGGTCCTGAAAAGGACCTTCGCCGCGGACTGCGACTGAATCAGGGTTTGAGGGAGTTGAGGTGGGGATGCATACAGTTGGACCATCTGTGGAACTTAGCGTAACGCTTCGTAACACAGAGGGTTTCAGATAGGGGGCTACCCTGCCATCGGTTCTATTATGGTCCTTATCAGGACCACAATTTCCCGCGGACAGGGGTTCCCCCTGGGAACGTCCCTTCATCGCCGTCGTCAACGGGTGTCGGGTACGATCTTGAGGAGGAGAGAGCAAACTCTCGTACTACTCTGCACTGGCACTCACCACACTACGGCACAAAGAACACCGCGCACAAAGTAGGTAGAAATATCCCGCACACGACTGCCCGCGAACTGACTGAATTCTGGCCACTCGGACTGACACCGAACACTTAGCCAACTGGCTGGTCTTGATTTGATTTGTAGGTTAGGTTTCTGATGTTGATCCTTTCAATCGCAGACCGCCACGGTCTCCAGTGTATCCAAACTCTAGTTATTTATCGGGACTCATGGTAGTGAAAACAAAAATTTGTACTGAGAAACTCATGCATTGCACAGCCAACGAATGCCTCTAATTCTTTCTTATAGAAAAATTTATACCTAAGCTACCTGCTACCAAAAAATATCCGCTACATAAAATTATATTCCTAGAGACACATAACTACAGATTTATAACACCTGTGTTAAAAGTATACATCAGAGAGTTTGAGAAAGCTGAAACACACCCAGCTCTTCAGTATTATTAGTGCTGAGAAACACTTGTTGCAGAGGCAACGAATGATACTAATTGTCTATTCTTAAATTAAAACTACACGAAACTATAGGCCCTAATATATACCTTCACTACACATTAAAATCCACATTTAATATAAGTAGCACAGTTCCTTACTACACTGTATAAGAACTACTAAAACAAATGCGGTCAGAAACACAGGACTACAGGAACTGATAATAACTTCTTTGGAACATGCGCTTTTCCGTGATGTTTTCATACGTCATACATAAGTGCATCGAATTCTACAAAAACAAGCCT
Organism: Magicicada septendecula; assembly: GCA_034769895.1. NCBI lineage: Eukaryota > Metazoa > Arthropoda > Insecta > Hemiptera > Cicadidae > Magicicada > Magicicada septendecula. The sequence continues at coordinate 116,071,355 of CM068374.1, read as the reverse complement.
AATAACTGCAGACTATTTCAACGACCCGACTCGTAATATTTTAATCTATTGATGTATATCTTTATTTCTTTATGTAAAACTGACAACTGAACACTTTCTGACTACCTTTAATTTATTATTTAAAATAAGCCACCACTGCCTTCCACTTCACAAATCTAGTCCGGCTACGATCGCATGCCAGTGTATATAGTTTCCTTTCGGTGAAAATTCTCCACACTAATTGTTTCATTACTTTTAGTATGAACATTACTTGATTTCACTTCCAGACAAGGTTGTTCAGAATTATCGTAGACGAAAAGTTCTGTTTTACTGTAAGATTTTGCTTACTAAAACCTACTAATAAAAATATAAATACCCTATTACTAAGCAGCACTAAATTACACGCTACGAAACTGAACTGTAACTTTTGGATCTTATTCTAAATAATTTCAATAAGTTTGAGAAATCAAAGACGTTATTACTTTTCGTTCTTTGACAGTACCTCTTTAAAATCAGTTTATCCCACCAATAGATTAATTTATCCTGACCAAATATAGCTCAGGAAAGTGACTTCAGATCACTGGACGCTGGTCACTATATGACAAACTTTGTACACAAATGACACGTATTTGGCATACACTATCAGCAGCGTAAGTGCTGAGAAATACTTATCGTTGCAGAGGCAACGAATGATACTAATACTTTATTCTTATAATAAAACTAAACTCGAAAGTACACGGGTCTATATACGACAAACTTCAAATACGAATGACACGTGCTCGACGTACACTATCAGCAATGTAAGTGCTGAGAAAATACATGCAGTCATAAGCCCTACTATATGACTACATTATGATTCTGCTATGTCATAAAGCGTTAGTTGGATTTTTTAACGTAAGTTGTATTTTAACTTGTTGTTTGTAATAAACTGATATACCTTCACTACACACTAAAATCCACATTTAAAGTAAGCAAAACAATGCGATAATTAGAAGTTGTGACTTGTCCGTGATGTTTTCATATGCAATATGTAACTACATCGAATACTACAAAAACAAGCCTAATGATAATATACTATTTCAACGAACACGGCAACTTTATATTTACCTCGAAAAATAGTTTTTTAATGTATTAATAAAAACTTAATTGGTTTGATAAAACTCGCTAATGAAAAATTGTGTTTTGTTATGGTTACTAAAATCTATTATGTAAAATTAAAATACCCTATTAAAAAGCACTAAATTACAAGCTACGAAATCTCAACTGTATTTTAATTCTAAATACCCTCAGCAAGTTTGTGAAATCAAAGACGTTCTTACATGACGTTCCTTGACAGTGTGTCTTTAAATACTGACTGCATCCTACCACTAGATAAGTTTATCCTGACTAAATGTAGTTCAGGAAAATGGAAAAACAAAAGTGTTCGTCGGTTGAATGCTGACGAGCCTTTTTTCATATTTCCCATTTATAAACACTACATTTATTTTATGCCTTCCATATAAACTCACGCCTTCCATGGTAAAACTGTACGACTTACCCGATTACAGACCAATACAAATCTCGTATGTGGGTTCGAATATTCGCCGCATAAATACTTTCCCTTCGTTGTATAGTCCCCATACTATTTGTTTCATTTCTTTTAAAAATGACATATTTGGTTTCACTTCGAGACGAGGTTGTTCAGAATTATCGTAGACGAAATGTTGTATTTTACTGTGAAATTTGCTTACTAAAATCTACTAATAAAAATAAAAATAACCTATTACTAACCACTAAATTACACGCCACGAAACTCAACTGTAACTTTAAGATCTTATTCTAAGTACTTTGAATAAGTTTGACAAATCAAAGACGTTATTACCTAACGTTCTTTAACGGTACCTCTTTAAAATCAGTTTTCCCACCAATAGATAAATTTATCCTGCCTAAATATAGTGCAGTTACTTCACTGCACACTGATTTCAGTATCACTGCGACGCTGGTCACTATATTACATGAAAAACTTTGTACACGAATGACACGTTTTTACGTACACTATCAGCAGCCTAAGTGCTGAGAAACACTTGTCGTTGCAGATGCACCGAATGATTCTCATTCTTTATTCTTATATGAACGTACTTTTCCAAAGTAAGACTACACGATTATCCGATTACCGATTATCCGATTACACCACAATACAAATCACGTGTTCGGTTACGAATATTCGCCACAGAAATAATTTACTTTGGTTGAAAATTCTCCACACTACTTGCTTCATTTCTCTTAATACGGACACTATTAGGATTCTTTTTGAGTCAATGTTGTTTGTGAATTATCGTAGACGGAAAGTTGTGTTTTGTTATAACATTTCGTTACTAAAATCTATTAAAAAAAATAAAAACACCCTACTAAATAGGACTAAATTACACGCTACGAAATCTCAACTGTAACTTTAATTCTTATTCTAAACACCCTCAGCAACTTTATGAAAACAAAGTCGTTCTTACATGACGTTCTTTGGCAGTGTCTCTTTACATTGACTGCAGCAATACGTAAGTTTATCCTGACTAAATGTAGATCAGGACAATGGAAATCAAAGTGTTCGTCGGTTGAATGCTTACGCGCCTCTTTTCGATTTTCCCATTTATAAACTCTATATTTTTCTCACGACTTCCATGGTAAAACTATAAGATTTGCCCGATTACACACCGATACAAATTTAGTATTTGCGTTCAAATATTCGTCGCACAAATACTTACTTTTCTGTTGTAAAGCCTCCACACTACTTGTTTCATTTCTTTAAATAGGGACATAGTTGGTTTCACTTCCAGACGGAGTTGCTTCGAAATTATCGTAGACGAAAAATTGTATTTTATTGTAAAATTTACTTCCTAAAATATACTAATTAAGATAAAAATACCCTATTACAAAGCATTAAATTACACGATACGAACCTCAACTGTAACTTGAAGGTCTTATTCTAAATATCATAGGTCAGTTTGAGAAATCACAGAGTTTATTAATTTACGATCTTTAAAAGTACCTCCTTAAAACCTCTGTAACTTCCAACCCTGCACAAAAATCTTAAAAGTCTGAACCACCCTCACCCGCCCCACCATTTAAATGACACCGCTGGACAATGACACACAAAACGTAATATCTTGTCAAACTTGCAAAATTTAATCCTACTTGGCAACCATATCAGAAGGCATTGGACCACATGTTGTCATTTGCTGCATGCAGAGCGCCACTCTCACTCTTTCTATTACATCAGTCCTAAACTTTTCTAGCAACACAGTGAATATAGGCCCAAAACCAGAACTAGACACACAAACATCACCAACCTCAAACATTAAAAAACCAAGTTTTTTGTAACCAACATTTTGGAAAACTTTATTTTAAAGAAATTTATTTTAACAGCAAGGTTATACAGTTGAGCAGTGCTACTAGAGTTTAAACTAAACCTTTGACTCAAAAGAAATTGAAAGAAATGGAACAAAAATCCAGATCAGAAGAACAATGTGAGAAGTAAATGTAACAAACTGGACAAAAATTTCAATAAAAATTTATAAATTTGAGTAACTACTAAGAGTAAAATAATTTAACTTAATTTATTTTCTGTGTACATTAATTTTGTGGGAAACCCCAGGAAAAAAGAACTCGTAACAGGGATAATTTTGTAATAATACAAGAAAGTAATTTCACTAAAATCGAAAATAATTAATAAGCTAATTTTAAATAATTACTTAATGCAGGTAATAAGTGAACAAACTGATTCAGTCCTACAACACATAATCAAACGTTCAGCCTATAACACAGGATACATCGTTGAATGTTGGTACTAGTTTAGTAAACAAAGTTAAATAAAAAATCCTAAACATATATATATATATATATATATACAATAAATAATTAAATCACAACTGAATGCAACTCATACTGAGGACTGTATGATTATGGACATCTATACAAAGAATGTCTCAATACCTTGTCGTTTTTTAACTAGAACGGTGTTTTTGTATATACTGTAAATTCTTTCTGTAGGATAATTTTCATTTTGTTTAACTCATATTAAAACAGATGTCTTACTATTAATAAATAATTAGAGTAATTTTTTAAATTATTTGAAAAAATGGTCGGCATACTGGTGAACCTCTCTTCGTTCCAGAAAGTGAATGCTGTGGTACACTAGTATCTATTTGCCTATTTGTTACACCCACACACTCACACTGGTGTGTCAACAGTGGCAGTTTAAAAATGGTTGGAGACGCAGCACACCCATGTGCTGTGCCTACATTCCTTTGTCGGTATGGTGTCAGTTGATTTTCTGTATCAGATCTAACTGCATGTGCAGTTTTACATTGTTCTCATTTTTATAAGATAAAGTGCATTGATGTAAAAATTATTGGTGTTGGCAGAAGTGCAGAAATGATGAAAAGATTAGAACTCTTTGATCGTCAAGTGATGAGGAATGACATGGAGATAATCGATCGGTTACTTCTAACAGAAAACAACCAACGGTCATGTGGACTACAATTACTAACATCAACAGTACAAACAATAAGCCCAGCATTTCAGCCAATGTGTTTGTTACACTCATTCAGAATTGGGGCGTATCAACCAATGAAGATCCTGTTGACGATACCGATGAACACCCTGATTGTCAGGAAAATACTGATATTGACAGCCACAGAAAAACAGTTCAACCCGTAACAGAAGAAAATGAAGATACAGCTACAATAAATTGGACCACTTTTTGTAGTGGTCATCAGTATAATCTCCTTCCAAGAGTACGTAGGCTCAGACCATTTCTTTGGTAATTATATCAATTTTATAATTTAGAATTAATGTTTCATGACTATATATCAAATAAAATAAAATTTAATAATTTTTTTTTACTTTCATAAATGGTTTTACTACCGATGCCAAGGCACCCGATTCGGTTTACGCATGGCCTGGTCAGTAATTCTGCTCATGCTTGAATCGTACACCAATCCCCAGAAGATGCTACTGGAGCTTCGAGACCTGTGATTTCCTGTACAAGCAATTTTGGGCTTGTACACCAACTCCAATCGATGGGTACCTCTACCTATCGTCCGTCTGAACACTGAGAAGGGCGAGGCAGCTGATAAAATATTCCTTCTCACACGGTCAATGGGTTCCGCGTTAATGGCAAATTACCTTAGTGCCAACGGTGCCAGAGGTTAGGCCACAGTGCTTCGGCCTGATTACACTGTTCCAGGGTACACCTGGCGCAGTCCTGCAATGTGACAAATTCCCAGTATCGCTGCATTAATTGCGGCCACGGCCATACAGTAAACAGTACTAGCTGCCCGATATATATGGCGGAGCTCCTGAAGTAAAAGCTGCACGGGCCCCTCCAAAGCCGAGGCAGCCAGTTGTGCAGTTCCAAAAGAAATAGCCTAAAATAAAGGCACCACAGTCACAAAGTTAGTCAGTCAGTCAGTCAAGAATAATGGTCACGTAATTTTCGCCTAAACTAGTTTAAAACCTGTACTTCACCTCAGACATGATACAATTAATTCAGTATTATTCACCAGACACTCGACACTAACACGCACTGAAATATCGCAATAATATCTCCCACTGTTAGACAATGAGTAAGCGAGAGCCCAGTAACATGTTTGGATCAGCACGTTGAACTGTCGGACAGCGCTTCCCAGCTTCTCACTACATCGCTCCAACCACTGCTCGCGGGAACGTTTACATTAACCCTTGTTCTGTAGGACAGGCAAATTGCGCTATTTCTCGTCATTTTAAACACACCTTTATAATTATTTCACATATGAAATAATCAAAGCGCTTGATGCCTGGTTCTAAAGTACGCCCCCACCAAATTTGTCAAATTCCCTAAATTCGGATCCAACCAGATTGAAATTCGTCTGTGACTCTCTAGTACCTACGACTCTTGTAACGGTGTCCACGCCTTTGGGACTGTCCGTTTCCTGTTGCACTGTATGCCAGCAAATATGTCGAGTAGAACCCAAGTTTTGGCAGTTTTACTACTTTCAAACAAAACTTGATAGCACACTCCTGTTCCAAATATGTCTCCATGACAACCACAACTAACACACGCATGGGCCCATGAAACTATGTTGGCCCACCATCTAGCCCCCTCCTCCAGACTGGAGCGGCTATAGTGCATTATGTGTTAAAGTACCAATGGCAGGGACATTGGGAAACGTTTTACAGACTGAATGTTTATCCCACTAGAAATTGAATATTAGTCAGATATTAAAATATTGGCTGTTGCTTAGCATTTGTGAAACATTACAAATAGGACACAAAAACATACGAGACTAACGTTACACCAAGTAACAATGATTACTGACAAGGCTATACTATAACTGTTTATGAATACCGAAACATGTATCCCCAAGCACGTCGGTTTGATTTGTGTTATGAAATTATCAAATCTGATGTACGCGGTTTGATCAAAAATTTCCTACAGTTTTTGACTTCCCACACCCTAATCAAAAACTTTTTTTGTGATATTAATACACATTTTACTCACAATCGCCTTCAGGACTGTTTAGCCCTATTGGAAGCATAGTTTATTTTTTACAGCCACTTAAGTAAATTGTGTGTTGGTTTGTTAGATGATTTTTTGACATTCAAGATCAAAGATCGAATCCACGAATTAAAATTTATAAAAAAAAATTAGATAATCTGGTATGATACGTCGCCCTAAAGTGTTGTAATATCCGCAGGTGTAGATGGTCTGATGGTTTTCTACCAGATTTGCGGATTTTCACCAGAAAGGTATTTCACGTGAGACGCCTGCCGGGGGAGAAGAAACAATAATAGAACAGACACTGTTCTCCGATACTCAAGGGCTTGCTTAATCTCAGGCTAGTAAAATATTCGTCATTAGATACTGTCACAAAGCAAATGGAGCCGCCAATCGTGCATATATTATATTTGTGACACTGAAAAGGGCCATTGGGCAAAGATGCTAGTTGCTGCTGCTGCTGTGAATATTCCGCCCGAGCCTCGTGTGATGTTCGGCGGCTGGGGCAGCAACTTGACATTCCTGAGGGGTCATGGAATTTTGCAGCTTCTTATCCCTCAAATCAGGCCTATCAGTGGGATGCCAGCTCCCTCTTGGATCGCTGTGAGCACTTCCGGTTCCCGCCTATGTTTATAGCAAACTATCAGATAGCTCCCGGCGTCGGATAGGCTCTCTTCGGTGGCAGTGCAACGGTAAATAAAAGTAGGCCTATCATTCGGTCATTTTCCACCACTTGTGTGATACTCTTCATAGGAAATGTCCACGTTTACAAACATTTTTAATATTTTTAATACTGCACCCTGATAATGAAATAGCATTCACGTTATTACTTGTTCAAGAACAAATAAGTGTGTGAGGAAAAGGAAAAGTTGATGTACAACTATTGTGGTTACACAATTTTGCAAAATAATAGGGTAAGGAAATTAAAAAACAAGCAGATCAGAAGACCAATAGCATAAGTAAATGTAACAAATTGGACGAAACTTAATTTTAATTATTCTAACAGCAAGGTCATACAGTTGAGCAGTCCTTTGACGGTAGAAGCCTTTAACTCAAATGAAACGTCTAAATAAATTCACAAAAACTGCAGATCAGAAAAAAATATGATGTTTAAATGCAACACACCGGACTAAAAGTAACACTATAAATGTTATAAATTTGTTTAACTAGCCACAGTAACATATTTAACCTAATTTATTTTCTGTTTACATTCATGTTGTGGGTTACCCCAGGGAAAAATAACTCATAATAGGTACAATTTTGTAATAATACAAGAAGGTAAGTAGAGGGAAAGTGAGTGTTAGAAAACAATGGCGATGACGTCACAGAGAGGCACTGGTAGCTGGCTTCCGCGGTGTGAAAACAATTGGTTGGGGAACCCCCAGTTGAAAACACTACCGGGTTCCAGTTCATGACGTCATAGAGGCACTGGCAGCTGGTGTCCGAGCTGTCCATGTGACGTCACTGTTTTGTGTGTGTGTGTGTGTGTGTGTGTGTGTGTGTGTGTGTGTGTATGTGTGACTGAAACACTTCCGTGTTCCAGTTCATGACGTCATACAGAGGCTCAAGTCGCTGGCGTCCGCATGGCTAAAACCTGTTTCAAGACGTCACGGAGGCCGTGGTTTCTGCATGTCCGCAATTTGGTAGCCGAAAACAATGTGTAGCGGATGGGGGTACCCGGAATTCGGCGGTTGCCCGCAGAGGCGATGTCATCGGGTACCGTTACTCGAAATTTTGGGGGTATCGGGTACCGTTACCCGAAATGTTTAAATCAACGGATGGGGGTACCCGAAATTTGTGGGTACGCCCTAACCGGGTTCCAGTTCATGACAGAGGCCCTGGCAGCTGGTGTCCGAATGTTAAAACACTTCCGCGTTCTGGTTTATTTTGATGTAACAAAATAATCGTTCTCTCTCGAAATTTTTAATGTCAGAATTTTGGTACCCTAAATGATTAAAACAACGGATGGGGGTACCCGAAATTTGTGGGTACGCCCACATGACGACGACGTAGAGGGCGTGATGTCTGAAATGTTTAAATCAACGGATGGGGGTACCCGAAATTTTCGGTGTCTGAAATTTAGTACCCGAAATGTTTAAATCAACGGATGGGGTTACCCGAAATTTTTGGTGTCCGAAATTTTTACACCGGAATGTACGACCACATGACGCATGTGTTCAACTGTAACAATGGTATGTCATTGGATATTAATTTTTACATAAAAATAAATTACGGCCCCTCCGGGATTTGAACCCGGGACCTCCGGTACACCAAACCGGCGTGCATCCACTACACCAAAGGGCCGTTATCGCTTAACTGTAATTATTTCTGTACTTATACTTCTCATCTCTTACTTGTAACCATGAGGTGGACGAGTGATATCTACTGTCGTCCTATGTGTAAAATCATAAAAGCACAATATAAGTTTATTTATTATTAAATAAATAAACATTTCGTTATACTTTTATTTTTTTACCTCTCATCCTCTTCCTAGCAGCCTGAGGGAGGCGAATGAGAGCCTGCTACGCTTTTTTTAACGTGGTTTCCCCAACTTTACAGATTCGTAAAGCAGGCCTACTCCACGTTATCTATCGCTGTACTATTGACTAGTACAGTGGTAGATAATAATAAAGATACATTATGCAATGCTAAGCCAATGTGTAAAAGCAGTACATATTTTTTTATTTACTTTTTTATTTATTTTTTTTATTTTTTTAATCGGGTGAATATGTTGTTCATACATGATGCGTATTCACATTTGCTGTACCGTAATGAGTAATTTTCACACCCATACTGGTTCTTGACGAGTTTACAGGTATATCTACCGTGCCAGTGACCCGTCTCGAACTACCAGGACTACGTTTATGAGTATTTCTACCGCGACAGTGACGTAGTCAAGGTTAACACTCACGCACACACTACGGTACCTAATTCTACGTTTATGGACATTTCTGTCACGTAGCATTCACACTAACACCATGATGAAAACATGTTCACAACCGACTATATTTTATTTCGTTCCCGCAACCATTCTGCATAAAACAAAGCTTTGCGTAATGCACAGTGTAAGGGGGAGTGGTAACGGGTTGACGATGAGGAACAGGACATTGTATGATGGGTACAAAGGATCTAGGAACTACAGGTGCTTGAATATCGTTTAAGTCAATCACCTCACCATGGTGATACAACTGTCGTAAGAAATTTGCCTTCTCAAACCCTTTTGTATAGACAACAGGATAATCTGAAAAAATGTCTGCAACGATGCGTACCATATTCTTGTACGGTACATTACCATCGTTCCATCGTATCCTGTGATAATGTGTTTCCAACCAGTCATTGATTTTTCGGAATTTCTGGTGCAGTCGTGCACTTTCGTATGGTGGAGCGAACAACACGATAACAAAACGTCCGGTTGTTATATCAACTGTAACGAACTCTTTGATTACGTATTCATTTTTGTCACCGCGAAACGCTTCAAACTCGGCAATAACCGTCCTATTCAAGTTCATTTTTCCGAGTGACACATGTCCGCATCGAGTACGTTAATTTTTTCAAATTCCCCCTCTACTTTTCCTTCCAATACCAGTTCATCGTAAAGACGATCAAATGTTAGCTGTTGGTCGTGACGACTGCTTTCCAATCGAAAAAACGAGGGGAAAAAGAAGGATGGTGGTACATAACACCCCTTGGCTACTACCTGATTAATGTACGACTTGAAGTGATCTTGATCATAAAACAAGCGAACAAGATATTCCTTTAGTACTGTTAATAAACAACCAAAACGGATCCACTCGGGTTCTGTGAAAACAAATTTTTCGGTCTTACTACCTTTAATCCGAACAAACGTTTTCCCAAAGTTACGACTGATCATCACACTCTTCTTCTTTTCACGGTTTTCTCCTTCTTCGTACAATAACATACTGGATAGTAACTGTTCACGAAAGATCAACAAGTAATTCCACTCAGAAAAGTCAAGTAATATACGTTTCTTTTTTCCGTTTGTAAACAAAACACCCGGTTCATAGTTGAGTTCTTTATACAGTCCGACGGTAACGAACTTAGAGTACGAGTTGATTGGATATGCAAGAGACAAGTAAACGTTATACTCACAATGGCTGCTGCTGCTGCTGTCACAGTCACCTTCCATCGTTGAAAAGGACTGAGGTTGTTGTTATGTAGAGATCGCTAATACCTATATTTATAAACTAGTAGAGGGGAGAACAAGTTTTTTTATGACAAACGATGAACAGTATTCGACAACGCTGTGTACTGTACTATCCTATCGTGTATAATCAAAGCGTAAGCGGTGGTTTTATCTGGAAAATTGTTACTGGATTCAAATTCTAAACGCACATCAACGGCAGACGACTTGATTGGTTCTTCTTGTCTGGAACAAGCGATGACAAACAACGGTGCTTTCGTTATAAATTCATTAGGTGTCAAAAGAGGCGCTCTGTTGCGACGGTCGTAGTATGATGTTTGGAAACGTGTATACATGTCGTAGAACAGGGCGTAACGTTTTTTATCGATATCTGGTTCAGGTTATTGTACGGATAGTATTTATCGTTCAGAAAAAGCTTGACATTCGTTAAATTGCAGTGATCAAATTCCGACGCGTTTTTCGCTATATTGTTCTTCCTATCCGTCTGAAATATTAATATTACATACCGAGGTTTTTCCAACTGTGACGATGTCTTCAAGGTCCACGAATGTCGATTTGTCGTCGGTAGAACGGGATACTCGTGCAATTCCCAACTGCGGAACGGCATCACTAGTTCATGATCCTCCTCGATGTGCTCCAATAGCGGTATTCGGTACTTGTTTGACACGCGCACATAGGGCATCTTCCAGTGTACTTTGTTTATTACGAGATTACCGTTTGCAGTTGCACCCGATTCTTTTAGCACCATTGCGTTCTGATCGGTAGAGGTACGCAACAGAATCAATTCTTGCTTAACGTTCAGCATGATGCGTGTATAGTCTTCGTTGAAACCGAGTAGCATTTTCAACGGAAGACAAAACGTAAAATCACCGGTACTCTCGTGTACTGTCAACGACTCGTCGGTTGTCGTCACCCATCCTGCATTGATTAGATGCTTTCTTTCATGCTCATTGCTCGATAGTAACAATTTCACAGTGCTCGTAATTCCAACGTTTTTTGTACGATCCACTTCCACACCGCACACTTCGTAACGGATCTCCTCAAACAAGGAAGCCATTACATTGTTGATTAATTTCACGTTCAACGCTGTGTCGGTAGCGTTAACCTTGGTCAATGTTCCTTCGATGTACAGAAAACTCTCCGCCGGTAAAGTGAAAACATCCTGTTGTTGGATGGGTATACGTATTTCATCGTTGTTACCGTATCGGGTGGAAGCATACGGTGCGTGCGTACGATATTCGAACTCAACGATTCTGTTATCGAAAGCCGCTCCTCGTTCGATAGCTAGAATTTCACCCGACATTATTTTAATCGTATAATTTGAATCCAAGTGAAAGTAAGAAACGCTTGTTCCTTGATGTCAATCGCTTCAACGTTGAACACCGACTACCATGTTTCTTTCGTACACACTCCCTTTTTACAGGTGACGTTTGTCCGAAATACAATCCCATATTTTCAGATGCAGTCGTATCGTGATAACTTCACCGCGAAAATCAACTAAATCCCCGTCCTGATCAACGAGAGACAAAATTATGTTGTCTACACGTTGTACGTTTACCGGTAAGTATATTACGTTTGTCGGTGTTTCAACTATTTTGAAACCTGGTGCCACGGTCGGATAAAACGAATGCAACGTGTGCTGGTCCTGGCCGTCCTTGTACGCACCCTGTACGATATTACTCCGTACGTGAACGGTGTTAACTTTGATTATGTCAACGGGTACGTTCGACTCGTGTGTTATATACGCTTCCAGCTGCTGATTCTCCTTGAATCCTAACATACTTGCAATGGTATTCGGTGTATGCGAAAAGTCGATGACATGCTTACAGTAAGTTTCACACTTTAATGTGTTGTTGTTTGGACGTAAACTGATTGTTCTCTCGCCTAACTGTTTCTGCAGATACGTTTCGATATCACTGATTTCGTAGGTGCCGGTAGGCAACTTGATGACGGACCACTGATCCTTGGAAATTTTTACTGGAAATGCATTATTTTTTCCTTCAGTAACGTTTGGTATTGAATTATACGATGTAAAATCCAATAGTCCAACGTACCATTCACCGTATAACTCGAGAGGTGGGAAAAAGTTACACACGAGATTCGCAGCGTCGGTACCCGTCACGGTGACCGTTAGCGACGACATGCTGAAGTTTACTGATCAGAAGACGATAAAAAGTCTAAACATAAATGACCGCAGATGACCGTGTTAGGAGGTTGCTTCCGTTCATAGTTGTAACGAACGTCGGCTGTATCACCAAAATATTGCATCAGCTCGAGAGGTGGACGTAAATTACCGAACCCGTCAAAATAGTGTACTCGATTTCCACGCTTCTTGTAACATACCCAGTGGGTTCCCGGTCCGCTCTCGTCGTCCAAATTTACGATGACGCTTTCGTTCTTCCACGGCGCTGTATCCGGTAATGTGTTACGCATGTAAACACCTCTAAAATACGGTATGTTTAGCTTTTTTGCGTATACACGTAATTCATCTTCGGACAACGGGCGGAGCGGTATGTGAATTAGTTTTTTCGGTACGGACGTAGATACAATCCGGACGCAGTTCTCTTCTTTTTCCTAGCGGTTCGGACAGTTCTCTTCCTCCTCTTCTTCATCCCACCACCAGCACCACGACCACGACTACTCACATTCTTTTTACTTTTACGACGTCGACCGCTTCCTATTGCTGATTTTGCTTTCATGGCCGCTGCAACTGCTGTCGCATAAGCTCGTTCGCTGATACCCGAATCCAAAGCCTTTACCCGTCCCCACGCTTTTTCCGCGAGTTTACGATCTGCAATACGTCTACTTTCGTTGTCTTTGTATTGAGCGTAAGCGATATCGTGTTCGCGAAAGGCTTCGTCTAGTTGATTGATTCCACGATCACCACGCGCTAATCTTTCTTCGAGTTTCGTGCCCGGTCCACAGAATCTGTAACCCGGCAGATGTAATTCGACAGGTAGTGCGTCCACCGCTCGATTGATAACTGACGAAACAACGGACGGTACAACGTTTTTAAGCACGTTTCCGACGCCCCACCCCTTTTTCCTCTTAACGTTGTTGTACATCGTAAACCGATCTCCAGTCTTTCTCTTCTATGTTTTTATCGTATTCATCTATTAACCTTCTTATTTCCTTCGTGTTGAGTGTCCACTCGTCTTCTGAACTACGTGGCTTAGACAATTTCAATAAGTAGTAATCCAGTTGATACTGAAATGTTTTAACGACTTTATACATCTCGCTCTTTACGTATCGTCTCACGTCATTTAATTGTTGTAAGTTAACAGCATCGCTCTCCGCAAAACCATCCGCTACGTCTGTTATTCTCTTTTCCGCTGCTTTGAAAACACCATCTTCGCCCAAGCTAACGGTGTTCTGCAACATGTATTTTACGTTAACCGCGTCATCTCCAAAAATCGGTGAACTCACTCCCGACAACCAGCTCTGCCCAAACAAATAGCTGTTCGATACTTTTTTAATGACGTTCGAGTCTACATAGTTTTTGTTAACCGCATCGGTCGCTTGTTCCGGACTTCGAACGTTGATTACCCATCGATCTCGTGCATCGATGACCTCACCTCTCTCTTGACTCGAGTGTTGTATACAGTTGTCATCAACGTAATATTTGTTGACTACGTCTTTAACGTCTACAGGAGTATCAACATTTTTCAATCTACACCCTTTAACGTCCACGCTTTTACGTTCATCATCGAGTAGCAGACAATGTGTTTGCATATAAGTCAGAGATACAGCATCCTTTGCTGCATCCGGTTCGTTCAGATTGCGGATCTTTTTGTTTTCAACATCTATATGCCCATCATTCGTAATCTTAAATCCTACAGTATCGCGTAATTGTCTTTGTGTTTCTCGTCGTACGCTCACGGCGCTTTGATGTCTCCCGAACTTGTCCACAACCATTGTACGACTGCACGCTACAAATGATGTGCTAACCGTTTTCAGTAACGACACTGTGGTGACCATCGCGTGTGTAACCCAATCGGATCGTCACCCTCTTTCCAACGAAAGATTTCTATACCGCAAAATGAACATCGAACCCTGTCAATTTCATTTGTGTAATGAAAGCCTGCGGCAACCATAGCGGTTGGACTGATGAAATGCACAGGCCATGATGTAAAGGTTTTCAGTCTTTCGTTTTCGACTTCAAAGTCAGGTGTCAAATCTAACCCGCACATGTTGACAGTGTTGACGTCAATGAGTTGTTACACCGACGTTCATAAAATTTATACGATAATGTTGGCTTCACGTAATTCCTCCACAACGGAGATGATTTCGTTGTCGTGTCCGGTGTGACCGGCGCGTTTTGAACTTACCAGCAGTCTCAACCGTTCAACCAGTTTGTTGGGATCGTTCCAGTGTACGTAATCGATACCACGTCCGCTGCGCGGTGGGAACAATCGGGCGATTATCTCTCTGTACTTTACACCTTTGTTTGTATTTATTTTAGCACCGGGTAAATGATAATGTTTATGTGCGTTAGTGTCCGACAGTATAGATTTGTACGCTGCTAAATCGTTTTCATCATAGACGCTCTTGTTGGGTTCTTTCATAAACATAAGTTCGTAGAGACCCGGTGTACCCCTGTATCGTTTTCCAGCTATGTAGAAGCTGTCGTCTTGATTGATCTCCAACACCGAATTTCCCACCATCCATTTGTCTGCAACGTTACGGATACCGTACGTATGATCCATCTTTTTTTCTCGATCATCAGATAAAGCGAGTAGTAAGTATTTCCTCGCGAGCGGACCTTCGACAGACTGTTCAACGTATTCTTGTGCTTCGTGTCGACCTTCGGGTGTTGTTAAAAACTCTTCAAGAGTCACGTTCGATGTTTCGACATCAGGAGTTTGTGCCAACACTTCCGTTCTAAGGAATCGAGGTTGTGATGGTGGTGGTGTCATCTCGACAGCTGTCTTCGTATCTTCATCTTCAACATTTATTTTTTTAATTTTATCACCGGAGACATTCAACTTTTCCGAAATCTGGGTTAACGGTTCCAAAAGAGGTTTGTACTTTCTCGTTAACGCTTCATCGCTCTCTCTGATGTCATGTTTCAACGCGCGATACTTTTGTCTTATGTTATCGCTAATTGCATCGATTTCATGTGTCAATTGCTTGTCATCCATCTTGACACTGATGACTTTCTCGCACAAACTATTCTATTTATGTATAAAACGATCGAAACCCACTCTGTATCTACCCGCGTTTATCGGTGAGTCCTTGTTGATGACTACGAATCCGTAACGATCCTTCCACGCTTCGGCGCACATCGCTTTGAACTCTTCGTATTTCATATCTGTGTTAACGTGATCGTTGTAAACGTGACGTAAATTGAGATCATCTTGTCTGAACAAAACCAAGAAATTGGCATTATCACGCACCAGTTGCTTTGGCACCAGACTGTACGTCTGACAAAGGTACAAAGTGTCCACACCGCTATGCCGTCCCATAGCGAAATATTTTCGTATGTTATTCTGCCGTTCACATACCACATCATCGAACAACATGATTGAATTAGGTACAATTTCGTGCGGAGGTGGTACTTCATCGTTTTCACTGTATGTGAAGTACATCATTCCTTCGTCAGCGAGAGCATTAAAAACGTCTTCCAACATACGATATTTTGGTTGAAATAACGATTTGGAGAACACGTACAGGTTCTGAAATCGCAGTCCGTTTGAATCGAATAACATGTTAAAGGCAACGTTTGACTTCCCGCTACATGACCCGCCGCACACGATACATCGAACTGTGTTTGGAAACAGTGGACTGTGTTTATTATATGCAACTTCACCGTTGTACTTAGCAGAGTCTACGTTCTTAACATTTAACTTTAACGATTGTTGTTCAATCTTCATCTTAACTCGTTTACGTTCGGTTAAATACTGTGGTAATGTTATTATATCAGATCTTTTTTATGTATCCACGAATCGTGTTTACCGTCAAAGCCGAGCCAGCGCACTCGCACGCGATCACCTTTACGTTGTAATATTTTCTCAACGAGATACACATCACCAACGCTGGTTTTACTCAATTCTTGTTCATAAAACCCACCTTCCACAACGTCACCCGTGTGATCTTTCAACAAGTACGTAACCGGTACGGTTGGCTGAACTCTGTGCACTGTATATATCTCGTTCGTCCAGTTTGGTGTATAACCTTTAGCGAATGTGATTTTGTATTTACTGATACGCACTCGATCGCCTATTTTAAACTTATGTTTCTTGCTCACTTTCCGCGGTACGATATTTTTTCTTATTCGTTCCAACACAATTTGCTCGTTGCTCTTGTCGACTTGTCGCGGCTTCATCTCTATAGTTCTATGCACTCTGTCGTTGTATTCCATCACCAGTTTAGGCAAAAGCGACAACCACCGATAATGGCCTTGCTCGCTGAACGCGCGGTACATGTTCGTTTTCAACGTACGATTAAATCGCTCTACGATGGACGCTTTCTTCTCGCTATACGTTGAATAGTGTTTGACGTTGAATCTCTTTAGTAAAGCTTGTACGGTAGTGTTAAAGTACTCTTTCCCCTTATCCGTTTGCAGGCATTTCATTTTATTTTTTACAATTATTGGTTCGAGAGCATGTGCTACTTCAACACCCGATTTAGTTTTTAAGGGAATCGCATATGCATACTTGCTAAATGCGTTTATTACCGTCATTAGATATTTGTACCCCTTGTTCAACTTGGCATGCGGTATCATTTCCACCAAATCCGCTTGGTAGAGATCGTGTAACCCCTTCACCTCCACCGCACGTCTGGGAAAGTTCCTTCTCACCGGTCTGTGCAATTCCTTTGCAATAGTTTTGCGTACGTTTTCCATATCGCCACCCGAAACGCGAATCGCAAAATTTTGGTACGAGATATACCGTTACGTTTTCACTGAACCTCACCGACTTCATCGTCGTTACTGACAGTGTGTTGCTCCTGCAAGCGAGTCTTATATCAACGTATATCGAACGCATAATTTATAACGGATTTTCTCGCTTGCTGAATTATATCGCGTCTGGGTTGACAGAGTTTATAATGACCGTACGCCAGTGTTGTTTCACCGTCATCCAAGACATATCGTTTGTCATCGTATGGTGACAGCGATAATTTTGTAAGCTTTCTTGTGTATATGTTATGTTTTTCGCTTTGGATAGTCTGCGCCGTAGTATAAGTTTGAGAAGTGGTCTTTACACATTGTTTATAAAGTTGATGTTTCAACTGTGTAGCTATCGCGGAACGTGGCACACCTTTCGCTACCTTTTTCTCTTTATCGTTTGCCGTAACGAATGAATAACATTTTGCGCGCAACCCGACAAATTGAAGTATCGGTATTCCATTTGTTTCGTCTTTAAAAGTACCCAACTTTTTCTTGTTTGTTTCACTATAGCACGGATGTGCCTTAGGGTACTCCGACGTGTCAAACAGTTCGAGATGCTCCTCCATGTCTTTGTACACATCGTCGGTGCGAATGTCGTACAACAGAGAGTCAGTGTCCGTCATACATAGACGTGCACGTGACCCGTACGTATTCATCGTGAATCCGTAATGGAACCAATACATGATCAGCTTACTAATATCCAATACACTGAACCCAACGTACAAAGGTCGGTTCAGTGTAATGGATATTTTTTTCATCGTGAGACCTACCAGGTCCTCGTTATAGATGAAAAAATGTTGTAGCCTGGGGTTAGCGGTTAGTTTGTGAAGTTTCTTCTCGTTTGGAACTAACTTGAAATCGATTCGCTTCCGTACGTTTTCCAACGATTTTCCGTACGGTGCGTTATTCATTAACTTAAAAAAGTCTTTTTCAAAGGTGTTTCTGGCTTCCTTTCGTCGCTCCGTATTAAAATCGATGAAAGGTTTCAACCATACGCACTGTGTGAATGCTAACACACGGTGAATCGCTTTCAACTCCATTCCTAGTTCGAGGTAGAGTTTCAATGTTCTGTAATGAACAATGTATTTTGTCTTGTCCTCGAGGGACGTTATCAGTTTCTCTACCTTACCGTTACTACACACAAAGTCTTTTAACAGCTTCATGCGATAGCAGTACGGTGAAAGCATACTGTCCGTAATAGTACGCTTTTCAGGTGCTAAAGGGTAGTCACTGTGTAAGTCGTGTAGGTAATGTGGATACCCCAGATCGACTTCCAGGATATAACCGGTGTCACCATCGTCGCGTAACGTGGGCACGTTCAACGTATCGATCACTGTACGTTCCAACCATCGAAAACCGGACAGTGGTAAAGGCTGTGTCATAGCCGTTCCGTACAGGTTGGTACAATCGAGGTAAAGTAAATAGTTATGCGGCTTGCTTGCGTCATAATCGGGAATGTACGGGTTGTTGGCCTTGGCGTACCTATTAGAAATTGCTGCTAAGCCGCCACGGATACCTCTTTCGATGTACAGGTGTACGTCTATATCGCGGAGTAACTCTAACCTAACTCCTGTCATTTTCAGCATCGCGTTCCACGCTAAACCGGCGGTGGTAAAAACGTTACATGGATCGAGTTCGTAGTACTGTAGGCTCATGTTTCGAAAGTTTTCAAATACATCAGCAAGCAGTAGTACATCCGTTTTTAAATAAAGGTCATGATAATCACCGAACGTTTGCATGTCGAAAGCCGACCAAACCGCTCGAGCGTGCGCGTAATCTTCTTCGTCTATATCCGACTCTGTCAACCCGTTGTAAAAATGTACGCGGTCCGGTAACTGCCTCTCGTCAAATTTTGAATCGTCCGTAACGTATTCGTAAGGGTACACACCTTTACGCAACAGTAAATCAACATTACGCGTGTAAAATTTATTAAGGATTTTAAATTTATCCGCGGATAAGTTGGAGACGAGTTTTTCAAATGACGCGTTAATGAACCGCAGATAATCGAGAAACCGGAGCTGTCCGAGTGTAACGGAGATGTAACGTTCGCTTGTAGTAGCGATACACGTTATTTCATCTTCCTTATACTTTCCGAAACCTTGCATCAAATGATGCGAGTCTTAGCCACTTAAATTATGGAAAAAAACCGGAACGTGTGTTGGTATTTTGTAATTTATATTACACGCATTGTGAGCAGCGCCTAAATAGTTACCCGTTATGTGGCAATGATTTCGAACCGTGTCGTCCGTTAACGGCTGCTTGCACAGATGACAGTGAGTGGCGTTTCGGAATGACCGTTCATCGGCCGCTGTCATTTGGATCGGTTTATTAAACTTTCTATCGAGTCGTTGAACGTCGGCTAAAAGCACACGAAGGAACGTGTCCACCACGTCATTACCGCGGTATATTACAGGTTCCTTGACGGCGTTTCCCATCCAGTCAACTATCACATAGCAGAAACTGGCTGGTATATGATGTGCCACGTTTTTACCGGTGGTCGGAACAATAAACGATTCGAAGTCAGCGTATACCGTATAAGGTACGCGGTGACAAAGTGAAAAGTTTTTAAAATACATCCACTTTTCGTCCTCGTCAGGAAGTTTTACTTTCTGTACTCCGTGCTGAGAACAGTTGCGTTCGTGTTCTTCAACTCGTTTTCGCGCCGCGTTAGTATCTTTATTGTCCGCAAATCTGTGTAGACAGTAGTTGCAATAAAACGAAGTGCCCTTTCGTTTTGTCAACGATGAAAGCATATGCGAAAGGTTCCGTATGAGGCAGTAGTGAGTAGTGTTCGCGTCGGACAGTAGCAGTAGGTTTACGTGGTACTTTCGACCGCGGTGTTCAGCGATACGTAAAGGATATACCTCGCCTTCGTAGCCAAAAACGTTAACGGATATGTTTTCGTTTAATTTTTCGAACCGTTTTATCTTATTGACTGCGACGGGATAAGGTATGTCCTTCATGTTTATTTCTTCTTCGTACGGAAGGTAATGGCTAACGCGATGCGGGTTACACGCGATCGGGTGTATACCGGCGAGCACAGACCACAAGAAACACTTTTCATCTTCTAAATTTTTCACATTAATAATTCCTTTCTTACTGTGTGACAATTTCGATGGTGTAGGTAGAAAGCTCGACCCCACAAGAGGATTGTATTTTGTAATATTTATTTCCACCGACTCGACACCATTTTCGACCCACCCGCTTCCGTCACGCGTGAATTTGTCAACGGATTCCATTATTTTCTCGCTAGCTATCGAATACTGTTCATCGATATCGTGATACTGTGACTTAAGTTCTGTACGTGATCTAAATACCGCATTACAATAAATATTTTCGGTGTTTATTAATTTTTTAAAAGATACACGAACTGCTAAATACCACTTTATATAATTATTTAATGCAACGGCTTCGCGACAAATCTTATCAATAACCGTGTGTTTGTAATCTAATAATACTGTTTGTGTGTTTAGTGTATTGTCAAGTATCATAAATTTTATAGTAATTACATTACCATTGATAGCACGGTGTTCGCTGTTGCTGCCGCTGCTGCTGCTGCTGTCGGTCATTGTGAAAGGAGTGAGGCCGGCTTCGCGTCGTCGGTTCCCTATATAGACAGTCCGGTGACCGGTAACGCTGTCGCCGCGCTCCGCTCGCGAGGAGCAGCTGCGCGGGGTGGGGTGCGGGGTTGTCGTGACCGATGCGGTGTGTGCTGGAGGTGCGGGGTGGGGGTGCGGGCTAGGATGTCATCGTCCGGTCGTGACCGATGACGCGCGTTGCGGAGGGCTGGGTGGGGTGGGGAGTGCGGTGTAGGAAGCCGACGTCCGTGACCGATGCGGTGCGGGGTAAAGGTGTGGGATGGTGGTGCGGGGTAGGGAGCTAGGTTGCAGCCGGTGTCCGTGACCGAGAGGTAGGCGAGGTGCGGGGTACAGGATGCCGGCGACCTTGACCGAAGCGCGCTCGTTGAGTCGCCTCCCGCGGGATGTTGGGTGCGGGTACGGGGGGGCTGGGTTGTACGACCGGTCGTGACCGAAAGCAGATGGTGGCCCGAGACGACGCGAGGTGGGGTAGGAAGCTAGGTTGTCGCCGACGGACTCGATTGGGGTGCGGGGGGGTAAACCCGGTCGTTGCGGAGCGACAGACAAAGTAATTGAACAAAATATGTAGGCGAGGTGCGGGGTGGTGGTGAGGCTCTGGGTGCGGTGTGGTGGTGCGGGGTAGGATGTCATCGTCCGGTCGTGACCGAAAGCAGATGGTGGCCCGTGACGACGCGGGGTGGGGTAGGAAGCAAAATTATAGCCGTTACCGTTGCGGTGGAGGTGCGGGGTAGGGTGTCGTGACCGAAGGAGATGACGCTTTAGAAGGAAGGAACGTGGTCGGGGGAAACAGAATAAATACGCCAGTGTTTCCCTGTGCAGTCATCAGTACTCGCCATGGAAGGAATCGTTGCTAACGCGAAGACAGTTGAAAATTTTTTACCAAAACGAGACTTGTCAAGTCTTTCTTTAGGAGTAAAGTATCATATAATTCACATGAAATTTGTGAAAACGAAATTCGGGGAGTCAGTTGTGGTAGATTTGGAAGATACCGGAGCCTGTCCTCAGCCGGAGGATAAACTTTTCTATGTATACCTACCTAAAAGATGGTGTGACGTATTTACAGAGGAGCAATTGAAAGCTGTGAAGCCTTGTGTCCTATCACTATGCGTAACCTCACACACTCCGCTGGCGAACGAGAAAGTGAGCGTGCAGTTGGATATTGATTATGTGAGTATGATATTTCAGTACCACTAATAATTACTTATACAGAAGTGGTTATGTATTAATTTTTTCTCTTTTTTTCCAGACCAAATAAACGAGAACAGGATTGATTTATTATAATAATAATAGTAATAATAACATTAATAGTAAAATGTTTTTAAATGATGAAGTGGACTTCTCTATTTTTTTGTCGTTTTTTAATGTTAACTGTTCATTTTCAGAGAAAGAACAAGGTGTTGCTTAGATCTAATATTGTAGAAAAACTTTTAAACAGAGAAATAAATGGTAATAATAGATTATATTGTCAATACAACATGATTAAATTCGATTATAATTTTAGAAATAATCGTAAGACACTGAGTAGATGGATACCAATACGAAACGAAAAGAATATTTACAAAATGAAAGTATTTATTCGTAATGAGTTTTTCAAACTCTTCAAAACATCAATTAGTTATTGTAACAACCATAATATTGAATATCTTCAAATAAAAGATTTGCTAATTGCTAAAACAAAGCTGGTTAATCAGATATACTATATGATGTATAATTTTACTGGTACAGCGTATACCTCGCTAGTAAAAAAATATGAGTGGTCAAGGCATGACTCTAGCGGATGTCCGCTTCGTAACCGTTGTCGCGTCTGTTGTTATCTAAGATATCAAAATGACTTTAATTCAGAATACATGTTTTTTTTAATACCACACTAACTATCATTTGATGTGTCTACATTCTTTTGTATTTGATCAAGTATTATTAATTGTAGGAAATTATATTCTGTTTTTAATTATTAAAAAACGTATGTGGTTTATAACATAAAAAGTTGAGATAAACAATCATTAAAGTGTTAATTAAATTTTTATGTGTAATTAAATATTTTAAAAGATTTCTTTCATAGTTACAGAAACCTTGTTTCGATGTTATGTGTTTGTGCGAATGCGAGGGAGATGTATGTCGTTCACCACCATATGGTGACCACTGTAACATTCTGAGTGCTTGTGAGTGGAGAGAATTTACACTCTGAAGAACAATTGTTTTAAAAAATTATTTTGACGAAAAAATATAATTGGTTAAGGCATAATTCCACTGGATGTGCGCTTTATAAGCGTTGTTACCACTGTTATTATCTAAAATACTAAAAAGAGTTGAATTCAAGGTTTTGGTGTACCATTTTACACATGTAGTTAACACCATATTAATTATCATTTGATGTGTGTCTACATTCAGTATGTTATTATTAATATATTACACATCAACATTGTAATATTTATGTTATTAATTATTATTATTATTATTGTTAGACATATAAGGCTTGTTTTGGTTGTAGTAAATGTAATTATTATTTTGTTAATTATATGTGTGTGTGTGTGTATGTGTGTATATATACATATAGAGAGAGAGAGAGAGAGAGAGAGAGAGAGAGAGAGAGAGAGAGAGAGAGAGAGAGAGAGAGCCTTCAAGGCTGCAAAAGTGAGAGAAAGCGAGAGAGAAAAAAGATTATTTTGTATAATTATGTAAATATATATATATATATATATAGATAAAGTGTCTATTTTGTTTAGTTATGTATATAGAGAGAGGGCGTATGTTTTGCTCAATTATAATTGTCTTGTGAATATAGAACATGTGTGTGTAGAGAGAGAAAAAACTTATAGCTTATGATTTGATTGTAAAAGCTTTTGATATTATTAAAAATTATATATACATATAAACCATAACCTATGTTATTTTTATTATTATACCCCTTATACAAAACAATTATTCCTATCATACTTGAATAATCGCAAAAGCAGTAGAGATGTATGTCTCTCACATGGAATGTAACAGCAAAGAAACCGGTTTTTATAGTAGAGAAAGAGCGCTGCAAGTTACAACAGCTTGCCTGAGCCAGCTCTACGTCAACCTCACACACACACACACACACACACACACACACACAGCTTTATAAAACACGGACGCCAGCTATCAGTTCCTCTTTGAATACATTAACGGAACGTGGTAGTGTTTCACACACACACCGCTTGTACCAGCTTAGATGCTGTTTGACTGGTTTACAGGCGAATCGTCACAGGAGTAAATATATTTATTCAGTTAATAATTTTAGTAACGCATAATAAGAATATATGTTTTCTAAACAGTATTCAAATCGATGCATCTGTTTTATATTAACACAATATAAACATTATAATAATACAATATCCGGTTTTGAGTACCGGAGGAACCGCGTCGGGATGTCATTAATCACCAAATTTCAGAACCCGTCAGGTACCTATTGTCCCAAATTTTAACCGATCAATTTCGCGTAACGGTTTCTCCTCCCCGTCCAGAGTTTAGACATACAGGACTTGTTTTAGGGTGTACCCCCCATCCGTTGATTTAAACATTTCGGGTGTCAAAATTCGGACACCAAAAATTTCTGGTAACCCCATCCGTTGATTTAAATATTTCGGGTACTAAATTTCAGACACCGAAAATTTCGGGTACCCCCATCCGTTGATTTAAACATTTCAGACATCACGCCCTCTACGTCGTCGTCGAACCAGCTATCATATCCACCCACCCTCCTGTTTCGTCGTAACCAGTGTTTTATACATGCGTCATGTGGGCGTACCCACAAATTTCGGGTACCCCCATCCGTTGTTTTAATCATTTAGGGTACCAAAATTCTGACATTAAAAATTTCGAGAGAGAACGATTATTTTGTTACATCAAAATAAACCAGAACGCGGAAGTGTTTTAACATTCGGACACCAGCTGCCAGGGCCTCTGTCATGAACTGGAACCCGGTTAGGGCGTACCCACAAATTTCGGGTACCCCCATCCGTTGATTTAAACATTTCGGGTAACGGTACCCGATACCCCCAAAATTTCGAGTAACGGTACCCGATGACATCGCCTCTGCGGGCAACCGCCGAATTCCGGGTACCCCCATCCGCTACACATTGTTTTCGGCTACCAAATTGCGGACATGCAGAAACCACGGCCTCCGTGACGTCTTGAAACAGGTTTTAGCCATGCGGACGCCAGCGACTTGAGCCTCTGTATGACGTCATGAACTGGAACACGGAAGTGATACACACACACACACACACAAAACAGTGACGTCACATGGACAGCTCGGACACCAGCTGCCAGTGCCTCTATGACGTCATGAACTGGAACCCGGTAGTGTTTTCAACTGGGGGTTCCCCAACCAATTGTTTTCACACCGCGGAAGCCAGCTACCAGTGCCTCTCTGTGACGTCATCGCCATTGTTTTCTAACACTCACTTTCCCTCTACTAAGGTAATATCAATAAAATTCAAAATAATTACTAAGCTAATTTAAAATATTGACTTGATGCAGGTGAACATAGTAAGTGAACAGTCTGATTCAGTCCTACAATCCGTAGTCAAAAGTTCAGCTCATAACACAGGATACCAGCCAGTAATAATATACTATCAAAAGCCTTCCAATCAGCAATAGAAGCAACTTTTGAGAGATACGACCCCACTACAACAAAACGTTTTCAGACACAACTGTAAATATATTCACAGGAAATACACACATTGTTGAATGTTGGTATAGTTTAGTAAACAGAATTACATAAAAAATCTTATATACATATTGCAACGATACAAATTATAACTGCAGAGATAGGTTAACTTGAAATTACTACAACAGAGTCTATATCTGGAGGTAGGAAAATTTTATTCATTAACACAATAAAATTTACTATTGTCTTATGGCTTAATAATAACTGTTTAATAAAATATTTTCTTTCAACAAATGATTTTTTGTTGTTGTTTTACATATAAGTTATTTGTGCGTAGAATTCCAAGTGTGTGCGTAGACACCACGCTCTTCGCTCGCTGCTCGTCTGCACGTTGGCCGAACGAAGATCACTAACGCTGAATATCTACGTCTCGGCATACACACGCACTGCGATATGGGACTGTTATTGTTTATAACTTGAATAATCTCAACCTCACTGATCAAAACTGGGTATAAATAGATCGTAGATCGTGTATTAGACTTACACAATTCCGGCTTCTTGAAGAGTTCTGGCGTTAATAATCAGAATACCACGATAGGTATTCTGGCCTAATCCGGAAATCTTCCACTCTCGCGACAAAGCACTAGAAATTGATTTATTTAAATAGTTGAGATCTATAATGGTAATGGTAACAAAAAACTCGTACCGTCAACCCACTACAATGTCTTCTGGAAATAGACTTGTCTTGTCACGAAAATCTCATGACAAGCGAGTACGTCTTTCAATGGCAAGACTTCGGAACTAACTGAACCATCCGTACGCTATAAGCGACCGTCTCAAATAATGTTTAGACCTTCTGATTGGTGGAAAATCTAGCAACCTCATAGATGAACACACTGATAGAGAGACATCAGGTTAAAACTTTGTCCGATTCTGCAAAGGCCTGTCTAGATTTAATCTACAAATTTCATTACTTTCTAGTAGACAACGAAAATAAAGAACTGATTTCATTTAAAAACAAAAATAAAAATTACAGTTCTGGAGAACTGAGTATATGGAGAATGTAGCTTATAACCATGAGAATACCCTGTCCAAGTTTCAGAACTAAATGTCAATTTTGAACGAAGTTATTAAATAAAATGTAAATCATACGCGCACCCGCGCACTTACACACAATTATTTCACATGACATTAAAGAGTATAAAATTATGCACATTTTGAAATAACATACTTTTTTAAAAATAGCTTGTTTCAAAACATATGACAACTTTACAAAGAAAAGAACAAAAACAATTTAAAACATGTCTATGGCCGTCAGAAAATGTGTTACTGCATTAGTATTCCACTTACATGGACTTAACATTCTGTGTTCTGTTGCAATATACATACATACAATAGGTAATTAAATCACAACTGAATGCAACTCATACTGTATGATTATGGACATCTATACAAAGAATGTTACCATACTTTGTCGTTCTACTAGAACGGTATTTTTGTATAAACTCGAAATTCTATCTGTAGAAAAGATTTTCATTTTTTTTTAACTCATTGAAATAGATCTTTTATTATTGATAATTAATTAGTAACCTTTAAAATTTTGATTTGAAATAATGGTCGGCATACTGGTGAACGTCTTCGATGCTGAAAGTGAATGCTGTGGTACACTGGTGTCTATTTGCCTATTTGTTACTCACACACATAGCGGTCCACTGGTGCGTCAACGGTAGCAGTTTAAAAATGGCTGGAGAGGCAAGCACACCCATATGGTGTGCCTACATTCCTTTGTCGGCTTGGTGTCACTTGATTTTCTGTATCAAATCTAACTGCACGTGCGTGTGGTTTTGTTTCATTTACATTTGCTTTACATTGGTTTGTTCTCATTTTTGTAAGCTAAAGTGCATTGATGTAAAATTATTAGTGTTGGCAGAAGTGCAGAAATGATGAAAATATTAGAACTCTTTTATCAAGTGATGAGGAATGTGACATGGAAATAACCGATCGGTTACTTCTAACAGAAAACAACCAAAGGTACTACAGGTTATGTGGACTCAGCAGAACACTACAACTTCTAACATCACCAATACAACTATTAAGCCCAGCATTTCAGTCAACGTGTTTGTTACACTCATTCAGAATTGTTACACTCATACCAACCAACCTGCTGACGATACTGATTATCAGGATATCAGGAAACTGCGGATACTGATAGCCATAGAAAAACAGCTCAATCCGTTACAGAAGAAAAATGAAGATGGAGCTCTAATAAAATGGACCATTATTATTCATTCAGTACAATCTCCTTCCAAGAGTACGTAGGCTCAGACCACTTCTTTGCTCCTGATATCAATTTTATAATTTATAATTAATTTTTCATGACTGTGCATCAAAGAAAATAAAACTTTGATAATTTTGTTTACTTTGATAAATGGTTTTACTACCGATGCCAGGTCCTCTACCTAGTAGTGAGACCTATTACCTGGAAAGAGTCGGTGAAGTATTTAGGCGACCGGCCAGACCAGCGTCTTAGCTTCAATGCCCACGTGACTCACACCTTCAACAAGGCTCGGGGCGTCCGAGACGAGCCAAACTATTTCCCGTGCTCTCGTGTCGCAACCGTTTCTGGCTCTGCGCATTAAAGTTACAATCTATGTCTAGTTTCTTACGTTAGTGCTGACCCCTGTAGCCCCCGCCTGGTCGTCACTCTTGTCAACCACTAACAAATGTCAGCTAGAACAATTTCAATTCAGAATCCTCCATACCTTGTCGTGATGTATTTTGTGTGTCAGAAATGATGCATTCGTGGAGGCCTTCGAGTTCCTATTCTTGCAGCATACAATGAATTGGACAACTGTTATTAAATCAGTATCATCTCCTTCGAAGAGTACGTAGGCTCAGACCAATTATTTGGTCCTTATTCTATTTTAAAATTTAGAATTAATTTTTCATAACTGTGTATCAAAGAAAATAAAACTTATATAACTTTTTTTCTTTCATAAATGATGTTACCACCGATGCCAGGCACCCAATTCGGTTTACGCATAGCCTGGTCAATATTTCTGCTCATGCTTGACTGGTACAACAATCCCCAAAAAAAATTCTACTGGAACTCCGAGACCTGTGGTTTCCTGTACAGGCAATTTTGGGCTTGTACAAAAACTCTAATCGATGGGTACCTCTAAACATAGTCTGTCTGCACATTTAGAAGGGCGACGCAGCTGATAAAATATTCCACCTCACATGGACTATGGGTTCCGCATTAAGAGCAAATTACCGTAGTGCCAATGGTGCCAGAAGTTCGACCACCATATGGATGTCTTCCACAGTGCTCCGGCCTGATTACACTGTTCCAGGGCACACTTGACGCAGTCCTGCATTGTGGCAGACAGTACCCAGTATCGCTGCATTAATTGCGGCCACGGCCATGGAGTATAGCTCCCCTATATATAAGGCAGAGTTCCTGAAGCGAAAGCTGCACGGGCCCCTCCCAAAGTCGAGGCAGCCAGTTGTGCAGCCCCCAAAGAAATATCATAACACACATGGACCACAAACACAGCGCGAGCCTACCACACAGCCCAGAGTCAATCAGTCAGTCAAGAGTAGTCGTTACGCAATTTTTGCCTAAACTAGTTTAAAACCTGTACTTCACCTCAGACATGATACAATTAATTCAGTATTATTCACCGAGACACTCGACACTAACTCGCACTGAACTATCGTAATAATATCTCCCACTGTTTGACAATGAGTACGAGAGAGCCCAGTAACATGTTAGCACCAGCAAGTTGAACTGCCGGACAGCGCTTCCCAGCTTCTCACGACATTGCTGTGTTAAACAAAATATATCTCCCGAAACTGCAAATAAAATCATCGTTAAGTGTACAAATTAAATTGGGATTACACTGTTTTTATAAATTGTCAATACTGTGTTAAACAACAGTTTAACAATATCAATATATCTCAGTGTAAAATGACATTCTGGAATCTATGACAATAATAATAAAAGATTCCATTCGATTACACTCAAAAGACCCTAAACAGAATAAAAATGTAAGAAAAATAAAAACAACCGGTTTACGAAGGAAAGCAAAACAATGTCATTGTAATTATCGCAAATTAAGCATATTTTTAAAAAGAACATAAAAGTATTAGAGTTGGCCTATATTTACATTGTACAAATCTGTAAGTAAATCATAATTTTTCTGCATCATAAAAAGATTATAGTACACTACTTTCATTAGGATCTGATTTGATTTATTGGAACTCGTTTACACTTAATATTTAAAATTTTTATGTAAAAATATACAGAGTTTCAATGCAATGAAGTCTGAGATTAATTTAAAATTTTAATGCGTAGATGCCAATGTGTGAGTGGAATGAAATGCAGAAACTAATTTTTCACCAAATCCTTGTTGATGATTGTTGAAAGAATTTGTTTATCGATGTTTAATTAGAGTTTAGGATCTTTCTCATCCTTAGTCGACGATCGTCAAACAAAGCAGCACAAGTAACTTCGATATGCACCTCAGATCAGTTGGTGTAGGCTCGCTAAAATCTTTCATCATCCGGAATGCTACCTCTACCGTCCCAAAATTTACCAAACCACAAAACATTTCACCGACACCCTCTTCACTGCATGCATTCTGCATCGTGTGACAAGTTTTGGCAGACGCTTTACTACTTTCAAACAAAACTTCTGTTCCAAATATTTCTTCATGACAACCGCAAACAAATACAAGCATGGACCCATAAAATTTTCTTGGCCCACCATCTAGCACCCACGTACTCACGCTTTTCTTTCGTTGTGTGTGTGTGTGTGTGTGTGTGTGTGTGTGTGTGTGTGTGTGTGTGTGTGTGTGTGTGTGTGTGTGTGTGTGTGTGTGTGTGTGTGTGTGTGTGTGTGTGTGTGTGTGTGTGTGTGTGTGTGTGTGTGTGTGTGTGTGTGTGTGTGTGTGTGTGTGTGTGTGTGTGTGTGTGTGTGTGTAATGAAACGCACAATTACTTTTCCCCAAATCCTTGTTGATGATTGTACGAAGTTTGTTTTACGATCGTCTATCAAACCAGCAGATAGCTTCGACATTCACCTCACATCATTTGGTATAGGGACACCCCGTTCTTTTATCATCCTGAATGCTCTTCTCTCCACCATCCTAAAATATACCAAATCACAAAACACATTCAACCCGAGGCCTCATTCACTACATGCATTCTGCATCATTTGACAAATTTTGGCAGCAGTTTTATCACTTTTACAATAAAAATTGTCGCACAGTTTTGTTACAAAAATGTTTCCATAACAACCGCAAACGACAAACGACACGCAAAATGTTGTATCTCAGATATGCTGTTGAACAGTAACATTTTCTTGTGTCAAAAACTAGTGAATTACTGCAACATTGTGAGATTGTGCAGCAAAAAACAAATTTTCGTTTGTGTGCAAATCCGGACACACATGGGCAATTGCCTTCAACAACGGATCCATTAAACCAACACAGAACACTGCCTTCAGTGTTAGTCCTTCGAGAACGAATTCCTAGAGTCAAAAATCCAATAACACTGACTTCCCCGTGACTTTTGAACGCGAACTTTCTTTACCCTCGGAAAGGTTGGACCAACATACAATACACTTTCCTCTTTGTTTCTGGATCATAGCTAAAGTCTATGATTCATCACTGATATGAAACTTCTTTCATTTCAAAAAGATTCTGACAAGCAGCAACTAGCCACACACTCCCCCTTTTGTTTCAATGCCAATGTATGAGTGGAATGTAGTGCACAAACTACTTTTCCCCAAATCCTGGTTGACGATTGTAAAAAGAATTTGTTTATCGATGTTTAATTGGGTCATGAACTTCCTCATCGTTAGCTGAAGACCGTCCATCAAAGCAGCACAAATAACATCGATTTTCACCTCAAATCAGTTTTAATTACTTCCATATTCCTTAAGGAATGGAAGTATGGTGATGGCAAAAAAAATCGTGTTCGAGATTATTGCAGATTCTGATTCTACTACACTCAAAACATGAAAAAAAGTCGTTTTCCGAAAAGTGTCTGTGTGTGTGTCTGTCTGTGTGTAGATTTTTTTTCTATGGCAAACGATAACTGCCGCAAATTCAAACAGAATCAAATAATATTTTGCATACAGCCCTGATTTGTAGAGTACTCACGACCTATTGTTTTTGGTGAAGATCGGTTGAGGGAAAGGGGTAGTTTACCTGCAACGGTTTTTTTTATCAAGGGAAATTTTTTTTTTGGCAAACGATAACAGCCGCAAATTCAAACAGAATCAAATAATGTTTCGTATACAGCCCTCAATTGTAGAGTTCTCACGACCTATTGTTTTTGGTGAAGATCGGTTAAGGGAAAGGGGTAGTTTACCTGTAACGTTTTATGTTTTAACAAGGGTATTTCCTATGGCAAACGATAACAGCCGCAAATTCAAACAGAATCAAAAGATTATTTGCATACAGCCCTAAATTGTAGAGTTCTCAAGACCTATTGTTTTTGGTGAAGATCGGTTAAGGGGAAGGGGTAGTTTACCAGCAACCTTTTACGTTTTAACAAGAGTAAAGTACTTGAAAATTTATTTAAACTTTTTGAAACAATGGTAATTGTTAAAAATAAAATAATTTTGTTGCCAGGCAATAAAATTATAATTTTTTCATTTTAATGTAATATAATATTTTTCATTTAATACAGCAATAAAAAGGCAGGTAACACACACACACACACACACACACACACACACACACACACACACACACACACACACACACAATTCACGTTATTTCTGGCCTCACTCATGTTTATTTTCTTACATTTGCACGCTTTTTAAATGGAAAGTGCCGAAACCCACACCAACATAACGCGTGCAAGCCGAAAAAATGGACATCAATTTGCTTACTGGCGAAGCTATTAGTTAATGAATGGGTAGTCAAAAATCTTATCTTAAATTTTTTTTAAGGAATCACTAAAAGGACGGTGGTTCAAATCGGACGCTGAGATAGAGTTTGCTGTAAGCAAATGGTTCCACAAACAGCCGTAAGAATTTTACTAGCAGGGAATCTACAGGTTAGCGCAACAGTGGAACTCATGTCTTAATGTTATTGGAGACTTCTTTTAAAATCGTTGAATAAAAAATGCTTTACGGCTCTATACGTGTTTCTATTGAACAATCCTTGTATTAGTCATACACAATAATACAACTGATTGAACTTCAAATTTTTAAACTTGATTAGTTTCTGTATATATGCTTAATGTTACAAATAATTCAAATAACAATCTTGATCATCTGTTAGTTCAGCGAAATAACAGTGACACTTTTAATAACCGCATAAAATAAACACTTAGAAACAACACAGGCGCTTTAACTTAACTGTTTGGACCACAGAAGTGAGGCATGCCTCAACGCTCTATGTGTACAGCGCGGGACAATCCCCCCTCCCTACACTTCCCTATCACACCACTACATTGCTTACATACGATGTATACAAAAAACGCTGAGGCAAGTTCAGGTTGCCTCATTCGCTTTAAACGAACTATGCCGAATCTCACCTGTCACCATCTAGCGGTCGCTCAATAAAGCACGTTTCGGTTTAATAAATTTGACAGTCGCAGTAACAATGTATAATCTTTACGTTATGTAGTTCATACGTATTTATAATTTTTATTCTACAGAATTTTTTAGGGTAGGCATTGCCTCAATTGCCTCCATGTAACTTCGCCACTGATATATATGTGTACAACGTTATCGGCAACAAAGAAGTAGTTTTTGTTAAAATTCCTTCCCGGGATATTTGGCCGTAGTCCAATGTTTTCTACAAAACCAGACGTTTCGGCAATGCCATCGACTTCCATCATCAGTGAAAATCGAGTGCGATAACGTGAGGTGGTATACGTTAGTGACCACAGTACTGTGGTTAAGGCTGAAGCAGTAAGTAGAAAGAAGTAGTTTCTATGGTAATATTTCATTTCGAAAATGATTTTAAATATAAATGTTAGAATATGGAAGTCATGTATGGTTCTCCATACCGATATTTTCTTATTAGGAATTGAATATTAGTCAGATGTTAAATATTGGCTGTTGCTAAGCATTTTTGTAACATTACAAATAGGACACAAAAACGTACGTAACTAACAATGCAGCAAAGTAACATTGATTATACATAAGGCTATTCTACAACTGTTTATGAATACCAATGCAACATGTAGACCTATCCGCCCCGCACGTCTGTTTGATTTGTGTTTATGGTCCTTGTAAGACCACATAGTACACTCTGTTTACAAAAATTAATTAGTTTTATTGTCATTTAATTAGTGTACAATACAAGAACTGCACTTTGTAAGTGTAAACAAAGTATAATTTTCAGTGACTATAAGGCGAGTCCAACGATAGGCGTAATGTATACACGTATAACTTTCTATCTTGTTTATAAGAGAGGGGGGTGGTATATTTTAAAGTAAAGTAAACGTTATAAGTATTCAACATAAGTTGTTGCGTACTAAAACGTGAAAGTTTAGTTAAAACACTAAAACAAGGAAATAGTCGACTTGGTAATTACGAAATTTGTGGAATAACCGCTTGCTTGCATACCGGTAAGCCTATATTACGAGAAAAATTCCAATGTCACGTAAAGCAATACAGCTATAAATTATACTGAAACTGCCTTATACACATTAAAATGTATGAAATTATCAAATTTGATGTACGAGATTCAAAGCCGCCGCCCCCGGGTAAGAGTTAAGCTGAGGACAGACGAACCTCCCGAGCCTCATAGCCCGGGGGCCCGATTAGGGTGAAGTTGCCATATACAGCAGTCAGGTCAAATGGAGCAGGAGACTTCAGGAGAGCGGAGAATCTGAGGATTAATGGTTTCAACCAAGGCTTCAAAAGTACCTTCCTCCGCCGAGGGCGCCTGAAGCGTGGGAATAAGGGTATCAACCCAAGCTGGCAGAATAGCCTTCCTCCGCCGATGACTGAAGCGTGGGCGGCGGTAGCCAAAATATGATCCATTGTCGGTTTGTGGCTTCCCGGATGGCCGTCGCCCAGTTAGCGCACGTGGCAGTACTATTACGATCGCAGTGGCGTCGCAGTGGGCGCCTAGAAGAGGTTGCACGCTCCTAATTGGATCGCTGTGAGCACCCCCAACGAAGGATACCTCTTCACCAAGTAGTGGATAATAGTGTCCGCGTCGTCTTGCGCACTGACTTCGATTACCCTCAACATCATGTCCGTGACATGACAACATACTGCCAACTCGCGTGAGCGGATGTGGGCCCATGACGTCGAGGCCGACTGTGTTCCAACATTTAATGGGTTGCGGATGGCTCTATTCGCCCGGTTCCAGGATTTGGGCAGCCCTTGTGAAGTGCTGCGTGTACTCGGTAGTTTTTTTTCCAGTTGCGGGCATC
Organism: Magicicada septendecula; assembly: GCA_034769895.1. Lineage (NCBI taxonomy): Eukaryota > Metazoa > Arthropoda > Insecta > Hemiptera > Cicadidae > Magicicada > Magicicada septendecula. The sequence goes on along the minus strand of CM068374.1, from coordinate 116,036,168 downwards.
AGTAGTTACACCAGTCCAAACAAGGTCTCAGAAACGGCTGCGGTTATGTTCTTCATCGCCATTTAGATCAACAGCAGAGGTGAACCTACATCCTCAGTGCCCGTTCATCATGAGAAAGTTTAAGTATAATCGTGGTGTTGTATGTACCCTTCTTTATGATCAATGAGTCAAGACTGCTCTGTCGCAGCAGAAGACGTGTATGTACGACTCCACGTACGTGTATGTATCAGGAATTCCCGAGATTTCTCTTCTCACAAGCGATACAACTTATTTTTTTGAAGCCGCGCACAGCGTGTCTATAATATAATCAGAAAGCCCATGATTCATCACTTTTGATTTTGTTATTAAGAAGCTTCTTTAATTTCAAAAAGATTCTGACAAGCAGCTACGCCCTCTTGCTTTTCGTTCGTTGTCAGTGTGTGTGTGTGTGTCTAATGAAACCCACACATACTACTTTTCTCCAAATCCTTGTTGATGATTGTACGAAGTTTGTTTATCGATGTTTAATTGCTCCACGAGTAGTCTCGTCGTTACTCGACAAACGTCTATCAAAGCAACACACACAGCTTCGACATTCAACTCACATCGGTTGGTATAGGGACACCCCGTTCTTTCATCATGCTGAATGCTCTCTCCACCCACCCTAAAATATACCAAACCACAAAACACAATCAACGCGAGGCCTCATTCACTGCATGCATTCTTCTTCATTTGACAAGTTTTGGCAGCAGTTTTATCACTTTTACAATAAAACTTGAACACAAAGTTCTGTTCCAAAAATCTTTCAATAACAACCGCAAATGACACACGACACGCAAAATATTGTAGCAAAGATATGCTGTTGAACAGTAACATTTTTTCTGCCAAACACTAGTGAATTACTGCAACATTGTGAGATTGTGCGTAATTGTGCAGCAACAAACAAATTTTTGTTTGAGCGCAAATCCGGACCTACATGCGCCATTGCCTTCAACAACCAATCAATTAAACCAATGTAGAACACTGCATTCAGTGTTAGTCCTTCAAGAACGAATTCCTAGAGTCAAAAATCCACCAACACTGAGTTCTCCTTGACTTTTGGATGAGAACATTATTCACCCTCAGAAAGGGTGGACCAACACACAACACAATACACTTTGCCTCTTTGTTTCTGGATCATAGCTAAAGTCTATGATTCATCACTGATATGAAACTTCTTTCATTTCAAAAAGATTCTGACAAGCAGCCACCAACCACGCACTCCTCCTTTTGTTTCAATGCCAATGTATGAGTGGAATGTAGTGCACAAACTACTTCTTCCCCAAATCCTGGTTGACGATTGTAAAAAGAATTTGTTTATCGATGTTTAATTGGGTCATGAACTATCTCATCGTTAGCTGAAGATCGTCTATTAAAGCAGCACTGATAACTTGTATATTCACCTCTGATCAGTTGGTGTAGGCTCGCCCCATGCTTTCATCATCCGGATTTGTATATCTAGCGTCTCAAAATTTACCAAACCACAAAAAATTCAACCGACACCCTCTAATCACTACATGCATTCTGCATCGTTTGACAAGTTTTGGCACAAGTTTTACTACTTTCAAGCAACACTTGGTTGCACACTTCTGTTCCAAATATGTCTCCACGTCAACCATAAATAACACACACATGGGCTCGCGAAATTTTCTTGGCTCACCATCTAGCCCCCTCCTCCACATTGGAGTGGCTGTGGTACATAATATGTAATAAGTACCAAAGGTAGGGACATTGGGAAACGTTTTAAAGGCGGAATTTTTATCCTATTAGGAATTGAATATTAGTCAGATGTTAAAATATTGGCTGTTGCTAAGCATTTTGTAACATTATAAATAGGACACAAAAACATATATATAACTAACGATGCAGCAAAGTAACATTGATTATTGATAAGGCTAAACTATAACTGTTTATGAATTCAGAAACAACATGTATCCGCCCCGCACGTCTGTTTGTGGTCGTTGAAAGACCACATAGTACAATCTGTTAACAACATTAATTTTCAGTGACTGTAAGGCGAGTCCAACGATAGGCATAATGTATAGACGTATAACTTTCCATCTTGTTTATAGGGAGGTATTTTTTAAAGTAAACGTAATTATTCAACATAAATTGTCGCATATTAAAACCTGAAAGTTTAATTAAAACACTAAAACAAGGAAATACTCGACTTGGTAATTACAAAATTTGTGGAATCACCGCTTGTTTGACGAGAAAAATTCCAATGTCACGTAAAGCAATACAGCAATAAATTATACTGAAACTGCCTTATACACTTTAAAATGTATGAAATTATAAAATTTGATGTATGAGGTTAAAGCCGCCGCCCCCCGGCTAAGAAGTAAGCTGAGGACAGACGAACCTCCCGAGCCTCACAGCCGGGGACCGATTAGGGTGAAGTCGACTAACGGCCATATACAGCAGTCGGGTGGAGAGCGGGAAATATAGTTAGACAGAAAGTCCGTGACCATGGTCGAGTGGACGGGGTCACAGACGTCACTGTGTACAGTAAATTTCTCCACCATCACCAGAGGGTCACAGCACTTGCCTCTAGTTGACGAGTCGCCGCACACGGGAGTTGTCGGTAGGCAATGCGCCTGTGGATTACGACAGCTGTACCACCCCTGGTGCAAGCAGGGTTATATTTGGCTGAGTGACCCGTGCGATACACATCATTGTGTACACTGGAAGCTGAAAGAATACAGCTGAGGACTGCAAAGTTTCAGATAGGAATATGATGTCAAGGCTATACTCGGTGGGAAAGGCGGCACGTTGCCACGGCGAGACTGAGCGACACGGGCGTTCCATACAACCGCCCAAAGAGGCTTAGCCATGGAGAAGAGAGGATGTCCTTCACAGCCAGAATCTGAGGAATAAGTGTTTCAACGCAGGTTGGCAGAAAAACCTTCCTCTGCCGAGGACCTCCTGAAGCGTGGTCGGCAGTAGACAAAACATGATCCATTTGTCGGGTTGTGGCTTACCTTTAGGCTGCCTAGGCTCTATAGGTGCTTGAAAAGAAACTGGCTTGCTTGAAACTGGCTTCTGCTGTGAGAAACCGGGGATCGATTGTTTAATTTTCACCAGCACAGGTTTTGTTTTCGCTGCTGTACCGGTTCAGAGGTTGATGATTTCGGAGGCGATACCTACCGTATAACTGGGCCCTCCAGTGGACGCCGGAGTGGCTGCTGGTGCAGCCACAGCCACGACAGGCGCACAAAGGACCGCCGAGATAGCTGAGTGGGGTTGGAGATTTTTGGGGAGTAGGAGTGGTTAGCAAATTTGCGGAATTACCAGTTTCTTTACAGATGCCAAGTAGGATTAGCAGTCCTTAGGCTTCCCGGATGGCCGTCGCCCAGTTAGCGCACGTGGCAGTACAATTTCGATGCGGTGGGGTCGCAGCGGGCGCCTAGAAGAGGTTGCACGCTATTAATTGGATCGCTGTGAGCACCCCCAACGAAGGATACCTCTTCGTGCCTTATGTACTCGTGGGACATGTGAGACGGAATACCAGATAGAGCAATCTTGATTTCACACTCTTCTGGAAGTGCAAAGGTGTGAGAAGATACTACTCAGAAGTGAGGAAGTGTTGGAAATCGCTGATGCCGGAAGTCAAGATTTTCAGTCAAGAGGCCTGACACTTTGGCCTCAATCTTGACAAAGGGGAGGGCATTGCAGATAGATTGAAAAATGTTGGCATGATTCCGATTGTCGGGAATGACAATTGGAGTAAACCGAGGTGAAGTTACAGATTTGGAAGAATTCTGAACATGAAGAATTCTGGTGTGGCACTGTTACCAGGAAACAGCACTATGCAAAGTAGAGACAGGAGGTGGTGTAGCAGTTAGGTCTCTCGCTTCTGTCTGGCATGTTTGCTCTTCACCATATAGAACTCTCCTACCACGTCTTTCACTACACGTAGGATACACAGACTGTCGCCACTATCATTTTCACTATCGTGAGGAAGAGTCGAGGGCGGACCAGAGACGCAAGTTTTCATAAGGTAACCAACGTCTTACCAAGGAATCAGTTTGTTATTCGAAGTCGCTTCATAAAACCGATGAGGAGGCGATTCGCTAGCAGCCCAAAACACTCGAAAAACAGATCCGAACACGGCGATGAATAATAAATATTACTCCCTCATAGATTTACACTAACAGTACTAAACACTGTGCACAGTTGTTGAAACAATTGATACACTGTCGAATAATGTTACTGATTTAACCATACAAAGAACAAAGAAAATTTAGAGGATTGAATATTGTTCCAATCTACACTGCCAGCTGCTCAAAAGACTTAATCAATTTTGAGTACGAGGTTTGATCAAATCTACAATGCAAGATCAGCGACATTAGATTATATTTTGTCGAAAGAACTAGATAAACTGCTCTAGCATTATGAAAGTGTTGTAGAAGGCTTCAGGCTAGACTGTATGCATGTACTAGCGGTTTAGAAAATGGTATAAAATATTCAAAGAATTTTGTGAATGCATGACAGTGACATGAAGAACGTTTAATGTTCTATGAATATTAATCATTTGGTGGTGTCACAAAGCAAATGGCGCCCCCAATCGTGCATTATATTATACTTGTGACACTAAAGTGCCATTGGGAAAGGATGCTAGTTGCTGCTGCTGCAGTGAATATTCCGCCCGAGCCTCGTGTGATGTTCGGCGGCTGGGTCAGCAGCTTGACATGTCTCAGTGGTTGTGGAATTTTGGAGCTTACCCACGCTCTTCTTATCCCTCAAATCAGCCCTATCAGAGGGATGACAGCTCCCTCTTGCATCGCTGTGAGCACTTCCGGTTCCCGCCAATGTTTTTAGTGAAACTATCTAATAGCTCCCGGCTTTGTATAGGCTCTCTGCTGTGGCAGTGCAACGGTAAATAAAAATAGGCCTATTATTGAGCAATTTTATACCACTTGTGTGATACTCTTTGTAGGAAATGCCGACGTGTATGAAAGGGCCATATTTTTGAAGATAATGTAATAGGATCCAAGTCATTACTTGTTCAAGAACTAATAGGTGTGAAGATTTCTGATAATGCACTGGTAGGATGCACGTCATTACTTGTTCAAGAACAAACAACTGTGTGAGGAAAATGAAAAGATTATGAACAGCCATTGTGGTTATTAATTGTGCAAAATAGTGTCCATATCGTTATGGAAATTTCTTACTAATTTCACAAAACTTGTTTACAAAAAATGTACAAATATTTAGGTTACAAGAGCACACATATAGGCCTAGACCTAATTATCCAGAACTCTAGACGGATTTTTAGAAAAACTGTAGTACAAGAAAACAAAACAGTACTCCATTACTTATTTTGATTTGACCTGCAGTGGAAATAAAAATAGAAAAAAATGCAGTTTTGTGGCTCCCAGAGAATAGATCATGACATCCATGATTAATTTTGACATTGAACATTTTTGAGTTTAATTAGACAACACATTTCAACACCAACACTTGGACATTCTTAATAGTGCAAGTTGTTTGGTTCCAGTCAGTGAAAGTTTTATATGTATCCCAACTGAATGCAACTCATACTGTGAACTGTATGATTATGGACATCTATACAAAGAATGTCACCATACTTTGTCGTTATTCTACTAGAACAGTGTTTTTGTATATACTGGAAATTCTATCTGCAGGATGATTTTAATTTTTTTTAACTCATATTGAAACAGATGTCTCATTATTAATAATTAGAGTAATTTTTAAAATTTTGATTTGAAAAAATGGTCGGCATACTGATGAACCTCTTCGTTTCAGAAAGTGAATGCTGTGGTACACACTGGTATTTGTTACACTCACACACCCATAGCGGTCCACTGGTACATCAACAGTGGCAGTTTAAAAATGGTTGAAGAGGCACCACACCCATGTGCTGTGCCTACAATTCTTTTTTGGCATGGTGTCAGTTGATTTTCTGGATCAAATCTAACTGCATGTGCGTGTGGTTTTGTTTCATTTACATTTGTTTTACATTGTTCTCATTTTTATAAGATAAAGTGCATTGATGTAAAATTATTGGTGTTGGCAGAAGTACAGAAATGACGAAAATATTAGAACTCTTTTATCATCAAATGATGAGGAATGTGACATGGAGATAATCGATCTGTTACTTCTAACAGAAAACAACCAAAGATACTACTAAGCCCAGCACTTCGGTCAACGTGTTTGTTACACACACTCAGAATTGGGATGTACCAACCAATGAAGATCCTGTTGACGACACTGATGAAAATCCTGATTATCAAGAAACTATGCCACAGACAAACAGCTCAATCCGTAACAGAAGAAAAATGAACATGGAGCTACAATAAATTGTAACACTATTATTGATTCAGTATCATCTCCTTCCAAGAGTACGTAGGCTCAGACCAATTCTTTGATCCTGATATCAATTTTATAATTTAGAATTCATTTTTCACGACTGGGTATCAAAAAAAAAAAAAAAACAACAAAAACTGAAGAAAAATGTCAACTAAAATTATCACCTTATAACAACTGACACACAAGTCATATTTAGTGCCAGTTTCAGATGTAGAAAATCATTCACTAGAGTGACTATATAGAGCTTTTATCATTTTCATATGCCCACTGGTAGTGAAAACGATAAAATTTTGTTGGGTCAATCGGCACAAGTTCAGCTTGGAAGAAACGACATTTCCTGACTTTAAAACCACTTTTTGACATCAAGGTCAAATACAATTTTGGTAAATTTTTTATGATCTTAAAACATTATCGTAAAACCCACAATGACGTAACAAGTAATTCAAAAATATTTAAAATAAGCGCAATTTGTTCTCTCTACCTCCAACAGGACCTCTCCAATTACCTGTCGCTTGTTTTTTCAGCACACTTTTAAGTGATTACAAACAAAAATAAAGTTAACTGAAATATCCGAAAACAATTTTTTTGAATCGCTTCATGAATATTACCAATCCTACAAATTTAACTGAAATTGTTTCTCACAGATTTTAAAGGTGGAGTAAGACTGACATGGGTCTGTAAAATTGGTAATAATTTCAGTGTTTAATATTTTAAAAACCGATTATTGCTAGCAGTACGAAAAGCAAAAATATCCGAACCAACAATAAAATATTGTTTATTAAGTAAATTAACTTTTGTTAGCATTCAGTTATATAACTACCAATTCATGCTTTACAAAAAAAGTTAACCGATTGCACAATTATACGAAAGTAACGACACGACTTCCTCAATATGGCGACTAAACAGTACCTTTAGAACCAATAGCATATATGCTTCTAAAATAGTTTTAACGGATATAACTGCACAGTATTAAAATCACGTAGTCTCATAATTCGTTGATATTATATAACTTACGATACATGAAAAGTGTCTACTTTTACGATGAGACATAGAAAACTATCAACAACAAAATTTTCTAATGACTAAGCGTAAAACAGGTTTGTGGTTGGAGCACTACAAGTAGCCTAACGAAAATACGTTCCCTTGGCACGTAGTCTAAATGTTCAAATAATGCGTACACCATTCGCCCATCCCATGTATTTTCGATACACTGAAAACTTAACGAACGTAGTAACGTATGATACAATTACGAAGCGATAACGCACAACACCGCACATACGACATCTTGTCCACGTAGAAGTAGGAAATAGGAAGTGAGACGCCAATGCCAAACATATGGTCTAACCACTATAAGAAACAAAAATTTCTGTTTGTTAATGTATTTTGTCAGTTTAAAACTATGTTTAACTATTTTGTGTAGAAATGTTGACAGTAAAATTTAATGCGTTCTAAATTCGAATCAACTAAAACATTTAATATTTACACGAAAATGTTTATAATACTAAACCGTAGAAAGTTATATAAACATGCAGTACAGTGTTCTTGTTCGCTCTGTGAATCTAAATTCTGCTGTTTCTACATATTTTGAAAGTAAAATATTATTATTCTTAATAACTACCGTTCTACTGACGGTTAAAAGACACTATTAATATTTCAAATGAACAGTAAAGGTTATGATTACATTTTTACAATTCAATGTTGACTTGCCATTAAATAACCATGCATTAATAAATTAATTTAGTTCCCCTGAGAAACGTCTTCTTTTAAAAATGCAAAACAGAAACATACGAAATGTCTCGAATGGTCTACAACTGATTATTTGGCAAAGAAGTTCATTGAAACGAACTGATCGTATTTAGATCGGTCGTATCAACGAACTAGCTCAGTGAACTAGGCTCTAGTTCAATCTATTCTAACCCTCTTTTCCTAAAATTTTTATAGATATTAAGAACAAAAAGTGACTATAAAACATTCTTCCTCTTTCTGTTTATCTTAGGATATAGGCCAGAGATGACCAGCCTCCTTGGCTAACATCAAAGAGCAAGAAGCTTAACTGAAAATAACATTAGGCGATCCATTGCTCCTGAAACGTACCTTGATAGCATATTGCCTTTAAACCATACCTATTGCCTTTATTTATTTTTAAGACATTAGAAATAATTTTTGTAGTATTTTTGTTTAAATATTGTTAACAAAAATCAGCAAATGATTTTCATGTTTTTACTATGCCCAGAGCTACAGATAGTCTGTTTTTATTACATTTTTAAAGCAACTCACCTTAGCTTTAGCTTTTCTGTTCCTGTTGCCTCGTCCGATTTATAAAATTCCCGTTTAATAATTATAAAAAAAAATAACACGCAAAATAAGAATTTTTAAAGGGAAATTGTCAGTGAAATGCTATTTTTACTAGCATGCGCGCACACAAAAATTTTGTGGCGTTTCAACAAAACAGACGCAATAAAAAAATATTTAAATAAAGAAAATTATGAAAATAAATTTATTCATGTCGTTTTATGACAGAATCGCGAAACCTGTCTCTCATTTAACGTTTAAGAGTCCTAATGAATAATCAAAATCTGAAGCAGGTCGTTTGTGAACAAAAACATAAATTCTTTTGTTTTGTACAATAAACACAACCTATCCTTGCGGACAATGAGCAATATATAAAAGGCCTACATAACACTGTTTCTTAAAATTAAAACACAGTCTTCCATTTGTTGGTGATGGGTTTTAAATACGATGGATCTTATGCCTTACAGACCATTGTTATTTTTTATGGTCACAGATTTTTATTTGTTTCTGTCTAATGGATTTAGCACTTTAGGTTATGTATATGATGTGATTAGAAAATAGTGTGTACTCTATAAGAACCAAGTAAACACGTGTAGTACATACAACAATAATTATCATGATAAGGTTAGGTTTGAGTTTCTGTCATTAAGTCATATCAACATTAATTTTAAAAGTAATACAGTGAGTAGTTTTGTCAAGAAGCATGCATTTTTTTATATCCCAACACTGGTACTGTAACAAAGAGAATGAGATTGAATGTCAGACAGCATTGAAAGGAGTTTCTCAGTTTGTAATGTTCACACAATTGTTGTCAATCTTCATAATATTAATACACAAGTAAAAAGTATGTGGCATAATAAGAAAATATTATAAAAAATTAAGTTTTTACGTAGTCAGTTATTACTTCTGCCGTTAATTAAAAGGAACAAAAAAACATTCGAACTATATTAATAACAACTGTTATAGACACATGTAATGCAACCACAAACATAATAATCTTCTACAAAAAGGGTCTGCACATCTTCTCCTCCATCTGTTAGCTATTCACTCTCTCTGCATCTGACTGTCAGGCAACTTTTCCAGCTGACTATTATTATTGCAATATTCCCATTTGCCTTGTTTGTAAGTTGTTAATTGCAAAATCATCCAGAGTAATGCAAAATTGTTACTTCCTAATATATAAACTACAGGAAATAAACTCACACCATTCAAGTCACAGCAAATAAACTGCAGTTGTGTCTATTCATGTCACCACTTTTCTAGTGTGATGTGCAGGATGTGAAGCTCAGCATATGTCCCTCCCTTATTTGTGGGCCATTTATATAATGTGCCTGCTCACTGACTATTAACATATTATATAATCTGAAAGAAATCTGTTTTCCCTGGAAACAATCTGTGCCTAGGCAATAGAATTAATTTTTGTTTAAAACAAACTGATCATATGTAAGATAATTGTATACTGTTTCTGTTCTTAGCTTAATCCTGATGTAAACAAGCAGGCGTGGTAAATCTGAAACGTTATTTGCTGCTTGAATTAGAGGCGTTCCACTCTGACAGAAGCAGTAACCTACACACAGGTTTCATATGTTCATACCGTATAAACATGTAAATTGTAATAATTTGTCCTGACTAAAATACAATTTGAGTGACTGTGTCAGAACGACAGTGAATATTTTATAACACGGAGAGTTAATGGCTTTTTTATTCACTGCTTGAATATCGCAAGAGAAAAAATAAAATAGGCCAATATTTAAAGTGAAACTAGAAGCTGTGATAATTACTTATTAGTGTACTGTGTAATATCAGTTGCTGTTGGAGAATAATTCAATGCCTTCCATATCTGTGTCAGAGCTTGAATCATCACTTGAGTCAGCAGTGTAGATGATAGGATTGTCCATGACAGCGTCAGTAATTTGGTCCAGCTCCCAAAGCTTGTCTTCTTCTTTGAATACATGTTCCACACAATGACTCCACTTGTTTGCCGTTACCTCATTTACCGCCTTCTCTATCAGTTGTTTTATATCATGCACCTTATATGTTGTGTTGTGATGGGCAACGTATCCTTTCAGCTGGCTCCATATGAATTCAATGGGATTCAGAGTACAGTGATACGGAGGAAGTCTTAAAACGGCGTGCCAAAGACAACTCTCACATGAGTGTACGGACACTCTGCACATGCGCGTAACTCATTACTGTGTGAACAGTGTCAACACCCCTGACTAATGGGGTTTCAGATGAGCCACGTGGGTTTGTTTACATCAGGATTAAGCTAAGAATGAAAACAGTATAAATGTCTGGATATCAAATGGTGCAATGTAACAAAATTATTTTAGTTTATTGTTGTATTGGAGTGTTAGTGGTCTCAAATATTTCTACTAATAATTTTATACAAACCACTATGTTGTCTTTGGTACTGACTGCCAAAAGCGCTTGTCAATACCAAAGACAACATAGTGATTTGTATAAAATTATTAGTAAAAATTATTTTAGACTTAATCACTAAAATTAATTCACAAGTAGAAATTTATTTTGGTACTTAATAATAATTTCCATTTACATGTCTGTACTTAGTCACAATAAATTTAAATTTATTCAGTGATGGTAAGTTAGTCACATTGATGTAGTAGATCCACAAAAAAAAATTATTTGTAAACCCAGACACTATAATTTGAAGCTGTAGCTGTCAAAAGGAGTATGTAAATAGCTACTAGAATCATTTTTAAAGTTATGAATATAAACAAACATTTTGTACGTTGTTTCAGGTAACGGAGGAAGAATTAGGCTGAAGGCAACAACACGCTTCAGTTATGGAGTTGGGCATGTTTTTAATAGGCCTGCGTTTTAAAAATAAATAGGTTTTCATGGAACACTGAATATCATATAACCAATTAGAGACAAAAGAATGTTGAGTTGTTATAGTACTTACATAACGGAAGAAGAATGGACTTATTGAAATTTTAGAATTAAAAAACTGAATAATAATAGTAAGGACAAACTGACTATCTGGAAACTCAATTTTAAAAGGTATTTTTAATTTTTTTTTTTAAACATGTATTCTGCATAATACATTGTTTTTCTGGTTAGCCGACTCTTCTATTTGTTTAACATCTACAACAATTTTACCTGTGCCACCGGTTATAGATTACATGAGCAATTGTTGTACCACATTATTTTCACTGTTGCAGATAAGTGTGGGCTACACATGGTAGTCATGTGAGATGGTACCATAATTGTATGCTATAATACAATTTAATGCCACTTGTGAAGAGGTAAATAAAGAAACTGTAAGGGGCAAGATGGATATAAGTCAGCCCTGCAGACTATTGACTGGAGAAATTACTGGTAAATGTCTCAAACATAATTACCATGTTCACAGAATGTCTTCAGTGGCCGCTCAGTCATTAAGTACATTGTTCAAATTTTTAAAGTGATTTGTTGTGGTACTCATGTAATCAGTAATCCTATTAATAATGAGATATGTTATTGCCTTGATTTTTCACCTCTAAAAACATTCACCTTTGTGAGATCTATAATAAACTTGTTGAAGTGTATAGGAAAGAGGTTACAAGGAACTGAAATATAAGTGGTGTCCTTTACTTAATTGCGGTAAAAATAGATACCCATGATGAAGTGCAATATTTGATACCTGGCTATTACCACTGATGACTTGTCAAACAAGGTTGATGCCCACATTTGTAAGAAGACACAAATCTTTATTGATGACTATCAAAGTGCTTTTCAACAAATTTAAAGTTTCCTAACCTGTCATCTACAAAAATATTACCGGTACTGTTCCATTCTAATATAGAAGATTAGTTCCAGCTGGGAGCTAAAAATGTTCACAGAGGAACGCAAGTTGAAACAGATGAATGCTGGTCTGTCAATTTTGGATCAATGTGACAGTGGTAATGAAGAACTGTTAGAGCAGTACTTGTCATGTGTCATGCCATAAGATGAGAGTTCTATAATGTAGTTGTAGTTGATTGTAGGCCTAACCTCTGTGTTATCTAGTTTTAAATGAATAATTTACATGATAATAAATTCTAATCAACACATTTCATGTTAATGTAAAACAGTTGTTAGTACAATATAAAATGTTAACCAACAATGCTTGTAATGACAGAAAGATGTGATGCAGCATGTACAATGGACACTTCTGTACCAATTGTAACAGGGATTATTATGAATGCAGACAACCTTCATTATATTACAAAAAATTCTATTTATTTCTTATGTTAATACATACAGAATATTTTGCTGTTAATGTAGACAATCTGTAGTAGAGTTTTTTGTGGGAGGAGAGAGGTAGCTAAATTTTTTGTCCCCTCTCTCTGTCTCTCTCTCTCTCTCTCTCTAACTATATATATGTGTGTATGTGTGTGTGTGTGTGTGTGTGTGTGTGTGTGTGTGTGTGTGTGTGTGTGTGTGTGTGTGTGTGTGTGTGTGTGTGTGTAACAAACTTAGAGTTTATTATTAATGTCAATAGAAATGGTAGTTTAATTCCAAAACTCAATTTGTGATGGTTGACTAATTAAGTCAGCTGTCACAATATTTAATGTTTAACACATCCTCATATTAGTGTGGGATGGGAAGTAAAGAAGAGAATGTTATTATAAGATGTTTACATCTCACATACTCTGGTTATGCATTCCACAGATAGATTATAGTAACAGTGTGTTAATGAAGAACATACACTAGTCGCCTGTTCATTAATATTACATTTTGGTTTCATAGACTTTCAGTTCCTAAATTTCAAGTAAGTTATCGATTTCCTTGATACATGTTGTGTTTACATTTTTGTATTTAAAATTTTTATATGCTACATGCAAACTGTAAATATACTATACTTATTGCATAACTTGTCAAAGGATGTGTATTCAATTGACACAGTGGTGTAACTCTTTTTTTCTGGGCCATCTACTACCCTTACTTAATTCATGCCATTGTTCCCTCTTGAATACTAACCCCCTCCTTATAGCTGTGACAGCTACTAAAAACAGTGGCGTAACTAGGCTTTTTGGCACCCGGGGCCAGGAGATCGTCGGCCGCCCTCACCTTCACAATTAAAGGGTGACAAAAGAGCAAAAATTAAGGCTCGTCCAGTAAACAAAGTACTTAATAAATGCAAATGTGTAGATTTTTGAATGAAAGCACGTCCAGCAAATGTCTTAACAATATTTGTTAAGTCAAAATTAAGAAATTACATATTATAATATTACTGCTATTCATTTTGTATACATTTATTATTAACAAATATAGATTATAAAAAACATAGTAATATAAAAAATGTATAACGTAAAAATGTTATAATAAACAATGCATCATCAAAACAATATCCTAAAGCAACATAAAGTTAAACAAAGAATTACATTAAAAGTAATAAAATAAGTCACTTACCATTACAGGTTAATGGTTCCGTATTCTAATATTTATTTTTAATATTTAAAATGAGACATTTTAAAATGAAACTTTCCTTGTCTTAATTCCTGGAAAGTGGGTTATTAGATCACTATAATCTAAAGACAAAGCAAAGTCGTTTTCAATTGAAAGTATCGCTAGATTTGATACCCTGTCTTGAGATATTGTTGATTGTAGGTACGATTTAATCAATTTGAGCTTACTAAACGATCTTTCACAAGAAGACACAGACACTGGTAAAGTTAGAAAATTTTTTAAAGCTGTTGATAGTGTTACTTAGGCTTCTAATCTCATTGAAGAAATGTATTGTAGCAGTCCCTGAGGTGTTAAGTCTTTTTGTTCTCCGTTCAATTTTTCCCTTTCAAATAAAAGTATGACGTCTTTCAAGTCACTGAACAATTCTTCACTGTTTAGGTCATGTGAATACAGTTTTGGAAACACTGTGCACTGAATACCGATTTGGGAAAGCTGTTCCTTAAAATGTATATCCCCATAATTTACGTACACCTCAAATTTATAGGGAAACCCAAAGGTTTTTTTCTAACTTTTATGTTAGAGAAACGGCTTGAAATTTCAACTGAGAGTTTGACCAAATTTCCATTAGAGAACGTCGCATTTCTTGCCGAACGGTTAATGCAGAATCATCTGCATACTCCCCTGGCATTGTGTGCTTCTTCTTATCCTTTTTGTTATACTGACACTCCTACATTACATACCTACTCTGGTTCAGTAATGACATTGTCACACAGTTCATTCCTCCAAACTTTTAATTTGTCCGTTAGCGTCTCCAGAAGTGGGAATGCTTTATTTATCCAAAGCATAACAAAGTATCTTAACACGTTATGTACAAAGTATATTTTTACACATTAAAAATTTATCCAAGTATTTAACAAAGCCAGCAAGTTTCCAGGACTTGGATCGTTAGTAACTGACTCTCGATGTCCTATCAGTGCCAGATTTTGTACTGTTGCAATGACCCGTTCAAGGATTTCTTAACTGCTTTACTAATTTGTTTCTGAAGCAGATCATCAATATCCCCCTTTGTTTAAAGAATGTTCCAATTCCTTCCATTCAAAAAACGCAGAGCATTTTTTCGTGATCCTGAATATGCGGATTTAACTTTCACCATAACGAAAACCCATTTTTAGTATTGAAATGGCTTCTTTGAAATTTTTTTGTGGAAATAAAATGCAAAAAAAGCAGAATAGAGATTTTTTTAGTTGGAGAAAAACACATCCAAGTGCGATTTACCTTTTTGCCATTTTGCAAGGTTTTATCAAACCAATACTTGTTTAAGGGTCATCCGGCTTCATCTTCAGGAAAATAGCAGTCTTTGTTCTGGAACTGACTTGTTCCTCTATTCACCATTATATCTCGGAAGGATTGAGATTTCTCGCTTGGCCAAGCTCCCATATCTTGTAGAGCTGCATTATTGTAGAGTACCGCCCATATCTTGTAGAACACGATCTACATTGTTGCTAGTAATGTTCTGTCCTTCACCGCCTGTTCTGTTTTCAAGACTGCACGATGCAACATCAACCACGGTACTAGAACCAACTGAATCTTATATGTGTACTTTGACACTTTCACAGTTTGAAGTACTCACATCATTAACTTTACTGTATTTATCAACTGCCTCGTCGCTAATACCATCCATTTTATGATCGCAAGTTGATTCCTTGTTAATTGTAATATTTCGACACTCAGGGTTCGATTTTCCTTGAATAAAACACTTCATAAACTCTTTGGAACTTTTTTTAGTTCTTAATTTTACATTAATCAGTGTGATTTCGTTTCGATGTTGAAACTCGTCTCAGGCCCTGATAAGGGCCGTATGTGGCACTGTTTGTTTGTGGCATACTTTGGGCCTTCCTCCAGGAAAGCGTCTGCTGGTGTTCAGTTAGCTGTGAGAGCTCTGTATCACCGCTAATCACAGCTATCCAGGGGCAGGAACGAGGACCAACCAGCTCATCCCCTTTATTTACATTAATTAGAAAACCTGAAGACCTTGGTTGGACAAGATGGAGGTTTGGAGAGCATTCTCAAAAGAAGAGAAAACTGGGCACTTGCCGCTGCAGTGTACAATGGACATCGGACCATCGGGGTCCCATAATCCCTAGAAGTCCGTAAGAAGAAGTAAGAAGTAAGTTAATTTTACATCAAGAAAATCTTATATTCCTATAGTTCTTAAGGAATAGTCATATCAAAGAAACAAGTTGTTTGTAGTTTTATAAACTGAAAACAATTTTTCAAGTCTATGCTCACTTTGCCGCCCTCCTGGCTATGCCACCAGGGGCGGCTGCCCCCTTGGCCCCCCCTAGCTATGCCTCTGCACACACAACATCGATCTTTCAAATCACGGCACCTTCACCAAGAACAAGATGGACAGCGCTCCTAGTGGCAGCCTCTGACGAAGCTTATGATAAGCGAAAACTGGTTCAGGCTACAAAATGTAAAATTTTTACCAATAAAAAACTTAGTGTTCCGAGTTAGTAGTGTTATACTTATAATTAGTTAATCAACGGACACGTCATGGACAACAAAATCCAAGAATTCATCAGTTTCCCACGGTCCCCTATTTCTACAGGATTACAGAGCACGGAGCTAGCAGTAACTTCCCGCATACATATAACTTCTCCAGTCTGTGATAGTACAGGAAGACATATCTAACTTGTCGGCAGAAAAATTTAGTGGTTGTATATTCTTTCACTCAAGCGTAGGATATACAGAGGATGTGGAGGGGGTGAGGGGGACAGGTAAACGTTTAAAGCTAAGTAGTAAAAAGCACAGGAAGTTTACTGCAAGCTACTGAAAGCTATTTGAAAATAATGAGTGTACTGATTGTAACACAGTTTAATGAAAGATGAACAAAATGCGTGGATTAAGTGTAAAAAGACCCAAAAGGTTTTTACACAAACTATTCTACCGGTACTTTTTATGTTTACAATTATTTTTACATTATTGCAACTCAAGCATTCATTCAGTACTTTACAATTAAATATACCCATTCATACATTTGTTTGAAGATGTGTTCATAATAATGTGTTTTGATGTTCTGTGTCTCTGTGTTAGAAAGTTTTACTACTGTGAAAAACCACAATCAAAACGACAAAGCATGTGTCTACACCCCAAGCGCTACATGTGTGCGCGTGCCAGAGTGTGTGCTGGAATCGATGCAAGCGCGCGCCTTTCACTGACCCCAACACGCAGACTGCACATGGGACATGTGTCGGCTCAAGCGGTGCGAGTTGTGAATTTTGTATGTGCGGGCATTACATGCGTGTGCACGCATGAATGCATACTGAAATCAATGCAAGCCACGCGCACTTGCACTAACCCCAACACGCAAACTGCACGCCAGCATGTGTCCGCCAGACGGGTGTGTGTGAGTGTGATGCCCGTGTCTTGATAGTAGCAATAAAAGCAGCAAATAACCCCATTACCTCAAAAATTTCACAGTGGGTAAACAGACACGAGATGGATTTATTTGCAGTGACACCAAAAGAATATGTGATGATTTAAAAATTATTTAAATAGCACAAATTAAATTTTTGTTCTTATAACAAGTGAGAGTATTATCCACCCCTTATCTGTACCTAGATTCCTGTATCAACGTGCAAATTGTCCAGTACGAACACGCAAAGTACAATGTTATTAAGCGAAAAATAATAATTCTTTTAATTAAATAAAAGACGTATTAATAATAAAGGAGATATCTAACTCATAACAAAAAGGTAGCATAAATTATTACTAGTTAATTAATGAACAATTAATAATACTAAAGGAACGAACTACTTTTTCTCAGCGCATAAACCGCGCCAGCTTACAGACTCCCTACCGCTAAACAAACCCCAGTCGCCGGAGAAACTTCGACATGTAAGCAGGTCAAAAATGTGTCGTAAAGTTACACTTAGGTGTATACCACTAAACAACGATACAACCAGACGTTAGTTATTTTTGATTTAATCCAATGTAGCGTTGGAAAATAACTAAAAAACTAGTAATGTAGTGCGTGAAGCAAATATTGGTAATATATAAAAATAAACTTAGCCGACACATCTCTTTACAAACAGTAATTGGTAAGATATGTTCCTTACCATATTTTAGTGCTGCTAAAATAAGAACAATTAAAATGTAAAATGTGAACAACCAACTCCAGAAGAAGAAAGTTACAACAACAACCGTATGAACTTCAAGTAGCAGAATCCAATCGTCATGACCTAGACTACAATTCGGAAACAATCAACTAAATGGAGGATCCAGAGGAACAACGAACCACACCCAAGAAGACCTACTGAAGAAGACCATCACGAACACCCACAGCAAACTCACGTTCTATTCAGGTGATATTAAATCATTGTCATAATTTGTTGGTAAGTAAATTTTACTAACTACGGCAGCTAGTTTAATTAACAGCGAACAATTGAACTGGATCCCGATGTTAGAATGTCTTTGCAGGAGGGACGTTATAAATACATCTGTAATCGTTGAGTCTGAATTAAAATAAACAATTAATTTTGAGCAATTGCTTACAAACAGACAATTTATTGTTAAACATTTCAAGAATTAAAATTTTAAGTGTTTTTTTTTTCTAATACTTAAAAGTAAAAAGTACGTAATTTTTAGAATTTACCTTAGATAGTCTTACACATTATTTTTAAATCTCATAGTCAAGTACTCACGTCATTAACTTTACTGTATTTATCAACTGCCTCGTAGCTAATACCATCCATTTTATGATCGCAAGTTGATTCCTTGTTAATTGTAATATTTCAACACTCAGGGTTCGATTTTCCTTGAATAAGACTTCATAAACTCTTTGGAACTTGTTGTAGTTCCTAATTTTACATTAAGAAAATCTTATATTTCTATAGTTCTTAAGGAATAGTCATATCAAAGAAACAAGTTGTTTGTAGTTTTATAAACTGAAAACAATTTTTTCAAGTCTATGCTCCAATTTGCCGCCCTCCTGCCTACGCCACCCAGGGTGGCTGCCCCTTTGGCCCTCCTCTAGCTACGCCTCTGACTAAAAGTATATAATGTAAACAGCATATGTTCTCCTCAAACTGTTTAAAATCTCATATTCTAACTGTATTACGCCGTAATTTACAGTAATCTAACTTTCACTGCTTTACTGTGTAGTTAACCAAATAATATATACTCTCAATATACATTCATTAGGTACTTGTAAAATAACAGTAAAAAAAGTATTAGTTTTTGAGGTTTATGGGGAAATTTTGTATTACGTTGAATGCTTTATACCCATTCTTAAAAAGTTAAGAGAAATGTTTGTGCAGGCTCAGCTGCTACACCACTGCTTTCATAGCAGAATAAATAATATTAGACACTAGAAAATGGAAAAGAACCTCTGGGTGTACTAATCTAAAAGAAACTGAAATTTCATTAATGTAATGACCACGTATGATAAGATGGATAGCCTAGAGAGGAAAAATAGAAGCCATTATTTTTATTATTTTGGTTTAATAATAAAATGAAATCAATTTGTAAATAGATGTTTTATTCTTTTTGTAACAATTCTTCATATAACTTTAACTGGTTTACAAAACCAGGATTTGGATTGACTGCAGGTCTTTCACGTTTAACCAGTTGAAATGCCTCCGCATATGAGCAGTTATTGATCTTCATTATGTATGCAGTCACCACAGAAGCAGAACGTGAAATGCCAGCATTGCAGTGCACAAACACAACACCACTATCTTCAGCGTTTCTGACAGTATCGATTATTCCAAAACACTCGTCAAGCACATCCATTAACTTGAACTCGGGCACATCTAGCATGTTCACAAAATGATATACAAAACCATCCAATTTGGTAACATCAATACCTAAACTTAAAATGTGTGTAATTCCATAAGACTTCAGAATACATGCATCCTGTGTGACATCTTGTGATCCCATGCAAAGACCAAATTTTACAACAGCAACTTGTAAATCTGGTTTCAAATCAACAACGTAACCAGGACCACTACATTTTGTAATTTCTTTCGTTATCAGTTCACCATTATCATTTCTGCCTTCTTTAATAACAGAACCATCAACTGTTCTCACAAGTGTGGTAGTATATTGGAGGTTCCTCTTCTTTTCCTTTATTTGATCTAAGAAATTCATAGTTGAAACTACATAAAAGTATCTTACTGAGCTTTATTCCTACAAACATGAATCATATAACAACCTCTAAAATTATAAAGTCCATATATAAAATGTTTTAAAGGTAACCATTTTTAATGACTTTGAAGTTTTTAAAAAAATGATATACACCTATAATATAATAACAGTGACATAATACTTACTCTTACACAATTTGATCATAAAAGTGACAGTTACTACAAGTAAACAACCTTCTTGGCCATTTTAATTATAGGTTGATGACTAACAATATGGCAACTTTTTAATAAAAAAAATTTAACAGAATATATTTATATATAGACCAGTCAACCCATTCCCAACCTGCAATGTAGTCTGCTTTATAGTTTCCAACATGGAAGCATTCAGAATTTCTACTGACAAACTGCACAAACAAAATATATGTGTTATTTATAAACATGTTCTTAAATACATTATTCTTCTTGGTAGTACTGTAGAAAAAAATAATTTCGTTCACAGTCCCTCCTCTTAAACTGCAGCCATTGTTATTCTATTTCACAATGCCATTTCTGTCCTAAAACATAAAACCAAACAAATGTTAGGGGTTGTCTTTATTGCATGTGATACTAGTTTTTATTTTATTATATCCTATTCAAAAATAATTCAAACAATTTCTGTTGACCTCTCGTTCAACCACTGCCACTGCATCAGAAAAAACAAATAAGGAATACTAATACACTTGAATCCATGATTCAAATGTCAATTTCAACAAGTAATACTACTGGGGTTACTCTACACCCACCATGTTCAGAATCTGTTACCAAATAGTAGGTGATTTTTCCTGCTGTTGTTTCACTGAAAACTGGTAGTGCATTTTGCATAATGGTTGTTGGTTATCCTTGACAGACAGTGATACGGACAAGTAATCCATTAGTTCAATATTGTATCTAATTTTAATTCTAACTTGCTGGTTTAGTTATGTTGTTAAATAAACTGTTAACACAAAGGTTTTGTATAATATATAAAAACACTTGGTAAGTTTCACAGATTTTATTTAGGCCTAACTCTAACAGCTGTATCTGGCTCTATGGAATAAAATTCTTTTAAAATAATTTCTTCTGTTTTTTTTTTTAATTAGTCTATTATTCTTTCATCATAACCATTATTTTATGGCTTTTATACCACCACCACGACCTTTACTCACATCCTGTGTTTAGTAATTTCACTCATTTGCCTCTTTGACAATGGCTTAGGTAGCCGAAACAGCAGTTAGAGTTAAATAAAATCTGTGAAACTTACCAAGTGTTTTTATATATTTTACAAAGTTCCTTTATCCAAAGAATATTTCAATAAAGAAGTACATATTATAAAAGCTATAGCACAAAATAATGGTTATGATGAAAGAATAATAGACTCTTTAATGTAAAGAAAAACAGAAGAAAATTATTTTAAAAGAATGTTATTCCATAGAGCCAGATCAGGGTAACAAAAAATTTCATTTAACAAATTACATTCCATTTATAACAGGTAGGATTAATAATAGGTTAAAAAACCATGGTCTTAACATGGTATCAGTAAACAAATGTAATCTTTTTTCACTACTAGTCAATAATAAAGAAAAATCAAACACACTGGAGAAAAATGGGGTTTATGAAGTACACTGTGCAGAATGCGATGCTATTTATATCGGACAATGTGGCCATGCTCTGAAACATTGCATTTCTGAACATAAGAAGGCGATTTTAACCAATACAGGTTTTGCAGATCATTGCTTACAACACAATCACTTCACAGATACAAAAAACATAACACTACTCCACTTCATACAAAAAGGTAAAAAAATCGATTTGCTAGAAAGTCTAGAAATTAAAAAAAACAATAAAAAATAACAAAAATTTAATAAATGAACAAACTGAATTCTGTGTATCCCCTTTATTAAAAGCTGTTATTTAGTTTAATTTATTTTATATTTTGCATTCAGGTTATATTTAGTTCGGTTAATTTTATATTTTGTTTTCAGATTATATTTAGTTTAGTTAATTTTATATTTTGCATTTCATGATTGTATTTAATTTTTAAAGACACCTGACCTTCCCTTGTCTCTATCACACCCCCCTCCATCTTAACACAGATGTTCCAGATACACCCTAAACAGATGTCACTACCACCACCACGACCTTTACTCACATCCTGTGTTTAGTAATTTCACTCATTTGCCTCTTTGACAATGGCTTAGGTAACCGAAACAGCTGTTAGAGTTAAATAAAATCTGTGAAACACTTACCAAGTGCTTTTATATATTTTACAAAACCTTTGTATTAATATGTTTCACCAAGTGCCCAACGAGTCATCACTTAATATCATAAACTGTTAATATTGACACAACATACACATATTGACAGTTTATTTTTATTATATTCAAGTTTGTTGTCTTGCAGTACAAGTTGATACAAGCTAGTCACCTGAAGATGATCACTAACAGTGATCAAAATATAATAAAATTTGTGTAAATGTCTTGTACAATCCACAAAATTTTCATGCAGGATTAACATTCTTAACAGAAGAAAACGTCAATAAAAATTTAAGAATAAAATGAGTGTTAAAAGTACAGTCTGTTATGACAAAAGCTAACTAGTTCAGATATACAGTATAAATACAGCATGTTACATACTGAACATAAAAGTATTTTTAGTATTTATATTCACCTGTTTCACGTGTGGTTTGAAGGTGTCATCAGTGGAAGTGGATTTTCATTAGGTCTGTTATCAATATAGGCATAAGTTACTTGTAATACATTTCACAAATTCAAAAATTAAATACAAAGGCCTAAGCAATTTTATTATATTTACAGAGTGGAAACTTTATGCCGTGTCTATAATATCTTGTGTGGATCAACATATACTGAAAAAACATGTACTACCTTACTCAGTGTAAACAGGTAATATCAAGGAAGTTGCCACTTATTTTTTTAAAGTGTATTTTTAAAATGTGGCAGATTACAATAAAAGATGTATTTGGTTGGCAAGACATTCTTGGTATGTGAAATAAAAGGAAATTTATTAAATTTAAGCAAGTACAATGCAGGATTACAATACAGAAAATAAAAAAAATTTAAAAATTAACTGTAGTCAAGAAAATAACGAGTTTGTACAAAATTTTAAAATAAAAATGTGTGATATTATCTTGGATTGAAGCAAGTTAATGCTAAAGAGTAAGTAGCTATCTTTTTGCTAAACTATTGCAAAAGATAAAATCTGAATATTCCATAATATGTTTAAAGTGAAAGTAAAATAATAGTGGTATATAATAACAATAATAATATGTAAGCGGGCAGATCACTCTTCCCATATAGACCTAAATAATAAGTACCGGTATATCAATTAGTACATCAAGTAGCCTATATCATTAGTAATACGTACCGTTAGTAAGCCTACATCATTTGTATTTTTTTACTGTAACATAGTCCTTGTATTCTGATAAAGTGGAAATTTATTCTAATATACTTTACACGTTATTAATTTCTGTTGTACTCTTACATTGTAGAATTAAATAATCTTTGCATTATCAGGAGCTGTAACATTCCATATTGCAACTAACAGTTTCCACAATGGGTATTCAAAAATTTACCTCTAACTGACTGGTAAAGAAAAATATAAAGAGAAAAATTTTGTATATTCTATTATATAGAAAAGTTACATATGTATTGTAACAGTACAGACTGTTCCATAGAAATCAACTAGCTGAGTAACAAGAAGTGATGATAACAAATAGTAAATCTACTATCAGCATTCAATGACTATACAAAATAACCTGACGAATAGACTGAGACATTGACAAATACTAGTTCCCCAATAGATCAGTTAAGTGAGCATAAAACAATAAACAAAAACAAACACCATAAATAAAATAAAAAGTGAAATA
Organism: Magicicada septendecula; assembly: GCA_034769895.1. Taxonomy (NCBI): domain Eukaryota; kingdom Metazoa; phylum Arthropoda; class Insecta; order Hemiptera; family Cicadidae; genus Magicicada; species Magicicada septendecula. Next base: position 116,012,081 of record CM068374.1, on the reverse strand, counting down.
ACTGATATTTACAAAATGTATTAGGGTAGAGTAAACAGCACATTAGCTGAGTAATTGAAAAGTAATAACTAGCATAAGAATTAAACTCAATGAGATATCTTGTTGACAATAATAAACTGTAGATTAATTATGATAAATGAACAATTAAAATAAGATTAACAGTATAATCACAATGTTAGATCAACCTTGAAAGAAAGGTATGCTAAAGCATAATAAATAATTGTTATTATATTTACCAGGAAGCAATTACTGATAAAACACAATGATCTAATTAAATGAATTGATATTTATTAGTACATTAAACAATACATTAAATCACTCATGACAACCGCACATATAATGTAAATAACAACGTAGTTATCTAGGATACATAACTAAATGCGACCGACATAGATGGCGACACACTCAAGTATAATAAAATGATTATTTATTAACACTCCTCCATAATAATTTTATTTCTAAGTCGTTCAAATACTTTCTTCGACAATGGTTTTGTCAAGATATCTGCCAACTGGTCAACGCTGCTTACTTTGTCCAAAAAAACAGTATTTCCAATGTGTTGCTGTATAAATTTTCTAGGAATGTCAATGTGCTTCTTCCCTTTTGTTATTTTGCCTTCTGTAGTATTTTGTAACATTAAAATTGCAGATTGATTATCTATACAGAGCCTTGTAGGAATATCCTTGAAATATCTAAGTTCGATACCAAGTCTCTTTATCCAGCAAATTTCATCAAGCGATGAAACAGCAGCTCGAAATTCTGCCTCTGCAGTTGATGTAGCAACAAGTCCCTGATTTTGGGTGAACCATACAATAGGACCACCTCTCATAATAATTACTCCAGTAGTTGACTGTCTTGAGATAATGTCTCCTCCAAAATCTGAATCTGAATAAGCAATGAGTTCAGAATCTCCATTGAAACTTATTCCAAAGTTTACAGTGCCTTTCAAGTATCGAAATACATGTTTTACCATATTCCAGTGCCGTACCATGGGATTGTTTGAATTATCTACTTAGGTAGTTTACTGCAAAGCTGATATCTGGCCTAGATACTGTAGCTAAGTAAAGTAAACTGCCTATTGCCTCACGATATGGGACAGATTTATCGAGTGGCTGATCATTATGAAAATGTTGTTCTTCGGTTAACATACCTGTTTCCATTGGAGTTGACTTATTGTAACGGTACAGAATTGTGAGCCACCCCAGTTTAATTTTATATTAATTTAAATCATCATTTTAAGCACTTTCCAAATTGCCAGACTTTCACCTGTGGGGAGCCTCCAGTACAGCAATGCAACATACATACAGTCAGCCAAAACAATTGCCAGACGCATTGCGTAACCGCCAGCAGCAGCCTTGTGACACAGTCTCCAGTCTGCAGTGTGCCATTAGAGAGTGCACAACAGACAGCCAGCATCAGACAGTAAAGTGCGTAAATTAAAACCAGTGGCCTCGGGCATAAGATAGGCCTAGATTAAATGGGCCTATCTATTTAAACAACTCAAAAACAGTTCCGCGCGGCCAGTCTACAAAAAATTAGTGCGAATAAAATTAAGTCGGCCGACTTCATCATATTGTATAATGTGGAACCAATAAAACAGAAAAAAACCTTTGAACACAAACAGTAAACATATTAAACGAGTACCGGAGTGCGTGAGATCGAAGCAAGTATTCAACAACAGTTCGCGCAACCAACCCTAGGAGTACGCTGCGTATGGGTAACTAGAACATTTAATATGCATATTAGAACCAATGCCAAATAACTGGTGATTGTTCGTTATAAAAGGAAAATATAAAACACCAATACTTTGTACGATAGAGTTCTCTCAGGGCCGGAGTTTATTCAAAGATCAATGTAACAGAATGAGTGTGTGTGCGCTAATATAGAGGTTATACACTGGTTCATTTTCAATGTTTTATCTATTTAACAAGATTACTTATAATAGTTTGTGTTTTAGACAGTATCAAATGTGTTTACATAAGATGTAAATTTCAACTTTGTTGATATAAGATGTTTTGCCAAAAAATGTAAGGAAATTTTAATTTGTCTTGATTTTTTTATTGGAAAAGAATAACAATACAAAACTGAAATAAGTACATATTAAAAATTTTAATTCCCTTCAAAAAATGAGTTGCGTAAGTTTTTGCGATAACCTATAATCATACTTGCATTTTTAACGTTCGTGTTGCGGACTCTGGCAGAAGGTGGAAGGCGAAACAGGTAGGTGGAAAATAAAATAAACTTTTGTGTATTGGAATGTGAATAGAACGTCACATTTGGCGCCCGAACAGGGACTTGAATTTGAATAATTAAAATTCCACACCTACGATAAATGCAAGTTCGATTTGAGGGTTGAGTAACAATACGTAAAAAATTACACAGCACATACAAACTAGTACATCAATGTTTAGAGTTTAAGAGTTAAGTGGTAGATGGTTTTATGTAAGTAAATCTAGATTAAAAAATTTAGAAAAATGGCAGGAAAGAATGAGAGCAATATACATGAAACGACTAGTGTCGAAAACTATAATGAATTAAATAGCATGAGCGATTTTGAAATCCACTCGACTCCAAACGTGAGTCAGGAAAATAAAACAAAAAACAATGCAAATGAAACAAAGAGTGCAGACGATTTGGGGATACAAATAACCCCAAAATCGAGTAGGGAAAGTGAAATGAATAATGAAGTCAGCTTCACTGACAAAAATGTAGCAGCACAATTTATTCCAACGACAACACGAGTCAAAGAGTTGTCGATGGACGATATATTTACTTTAATGAAAACAATGTCTGAGAGTTTGAGTAGTGATATCAATAAAATGAATAGCAGTATCAATGTAAAATTCGATGTTCAAAAGAATAGTTTTGATAGCAAATTTGATGAACAGAAAAACGAGATGCAAGAATTTAAAAGTAGTGTAAAAGAACAGAATATTCAGTTTCAACAGAGTATGAGCGTAAAATTTGATGAACTTAAAACTGAAATTAATAAAGTACAAATCGAATGTGAGAGTAACTGTAACAAATTGAAATATGAATTAAATGAAACGTTGAGTCATTCATTAAAAAATACGAATAACAGAATTGACAAAATAGAGAGTAATGTGGTGGAAAAAATTGATAAACAAAGACAAAAGGTAATGGAAAATTTTGAATGTAAAACAGAGGATAATTATAACGATATGTGTAAAAACGTAGTAGTAGAGAGTAAGATAACAAATAGTAACAATGATATTGAAAGTGGTAATGTAATTGAAAAGGTGGTATCAGAGAGTGAAACGTTGAAACTAGATAGTGAAATAGTGAGTGAGAGAGAGAAAGTTATATGTTGTAACGAGGTAGTAATTAGTGTTGATGAATTAGAAAAAGAATGGAAAGAAAGAGTAGATGAATGTGTGGGGCAGAGGGTAAATTTTCCCCTTATTCGTGATGAACCAGAGTGTTCAAAAATGTTATTATTGGAGGGCAAGAGACCCTATTTAATGGAAGATTTGAGTTGTATCCCTTTTCTGTATAAATTAGTACCCTCTGTGTGGAATGATGTTGAAAGTATGAGATGATAGAGATTTAGATAGAGACTCGGGTGTTGATAAAGAAATAGAATTATATAAGTTGCAGAGAAATTATAATGAGTTGAAAGAGATGAAATACTTAACTGTTAAAAGAGAGAGTGAAGATTATTTTGATGATACATGTTTAAAGAATAATAATTTACCTTATGATGAAAAAGTAACTGACTTGATAATGAATGAAATTACTGATGGAGACTTAACCGATGTACTTAATGTTGACTTGTTTTATGATTATTTTGGTAAAATGAATGAATTTGGTTTTTATGGTGACGACACACAAGACTGTAATTTGTGTGTTAATGTAATTGAACAATGCTATATAAAACAAAGACTTATCTATGATGATGGAGGTTGAGCCTTAAATTCACAAATGAACACTTTTAGATAGTTTGTTTATTGGTTCAGACCTCGCAACCTTGGACAATGAAGTGTGAAATAACTGAATAATTATTGCTGAAGAATTGTAAATACATGTGTAGTGAAATTAATTGTATGTATTATAAGATGCTAGATAAACAATGTATGTATGTAGCAGAAATTGTTGTGATGACAAAAAATAATATTAATATTTTGCAGCCTAAATAAATAACAAAAACAATTTGGAAGAAGATAATGAATGAGTTGTAGTTATTGCAATGGGTGAAAGTAATTAAAAATGCTGTTTTCAATAATTGATTTAATTAAAATAATTTGAAATGTTTAAATATTTTGTTTGACTTAAATGTCATCTGGTTGAATTTTTCCAATGGATTTAAATTGTTTTATGAGACTTGATATTTATAAATAAATGTTAAATTGTTCGATATGAAATAACAGTGTTGTTAAATGTTTCAGAGGTTACACGGAGATATTGGTGTGTGTGTGTGTGTGGTGTGTATTTTGTGTCTAGGTCAATAGGTGGATAATGTATTGTAAGTATAAAGTTCATAATACTAATCAGATAGAATAAAATGCTTACAGGTGTGAAAAAATGTTGATTCAATAATATGAATTGAGATAAGGATATTAAACAGAAATTGTAATTAAAAGAGAAATAATAATGAAAGGTGAATTAAAATTATATTTGGTTGAACTGTAAGAAATAGCCATTGATAAATATGTTATCTAAAAGATTTACAAAAAATTGAAAAGTGCAGTACAGGTGTCAGTATATGATGTAACCATGAATGCTGAAACTGAGAATGTTTATCACTGTGCTTACTAAACAAGTCTTGCAGACTAGTGTTTATATAAACAAGTGTGGTATGTTGTGACTAAAGTCTGTGGTCATGCTGAATTGACAATAACAACTGTTGTAGTCTGCTGAATAATTGCAAGTAGGAAAATCCTACTAAAAAGACATATCATAGGTGAAGAAAGGAATGTAAGTTTTTGAATACTGTAGGTAATATTTTTGTAGGGTCTTTTTGTAAAATGTAAGTAAAACAAATGAAACTGTTTTGAACAAATAAAATAATAATGAGGTAATTATTGCAACTTAGAGTTTGAGAAATTAAATGCAATTGGTAGTTAAATTAATTGAAAAGATGACTTTTAATAAGGAAGCTAAATCTAGTTTGATCTGAATTTTGATGGTAAAATAAATAATTGATAAATAAAAATATAATGATTAAAGTAACGTTAAAGCTGAGATAGTGTTTGGGAATTAAGATGTGTATATTACTGTCCATATAGATTTTTCGTATGTTATGAATTTTTTGTCCTATACATATATAGTAGTTAAGGATACCTTGTATAATCTATGTATCATTTTGGAGGGCAATATTGTATGGGGAATATTATTCAATTTAACTGGAATTTATGTGTACTACTGTAAACCTATATTGTTTTATTAATACTATATTTTTTTTGGGTCTATAATAAAATGAGCCAGTACGTTGTCAATGAACCAGTACGGCTAAGAGGAAACAAATCAGTTGTGGGATATGGAGTGATGGAAGGCCGCTTGTCAATTTTTTAATCAAATGTTCTAAAGTCAGGCGATACTGGGTCGGGCATCTGTTCGATTTTTCGGTGTTGGGATCTCGAACAGAGAAGTCCAGTAAGATCGGACGGGTGCTGTCGCAGTCGCCAAACTAGGGGGGTAAGAACCCACAATTTTAATAGAGTGTTCAGGGGGGTTGCGGCGCCATATCCTCACTGATCCTCTTAGGGTTTAGGCAATAAGAGTTTGAACGCCTCGGCTTTCAACCTCTTATTGGGGGGGTATTGTAACGGTACAGAATTGTGAGCCACCCCAGTTTAATTTTATATTAATTTAAATCATCATTTTAAGCACTTTCCAAATTGCCAGACTTTCACCTGTGGGGAGCCTCCAGTACAGCAATGCAACATACATACAGTCAGCCAAAACAATTGCCAGACGCATTGCGTAACCGCCAGCAGCAGCCTTGTGACACAGTCTCCAGTCTGCAGTGTGCCATTAGAGAGTGCACAACAGACAGCCAGCATCAGACAGTAAAGTGCGTAAATTAAAACCAGTGGCCTCGGGCATAAGATAGGCCTAGATTAAATGGGCCTATCTATTTAAACAACTCAAAAACAGTTCCGCGCGGCCAGTCTACAAAAAATTAGTGCGAATAAAATTAAGTCGGCCGACTTCATCATATTGTATAATGTGGAACCAATAAAACAGAAAAAAACCTTTGAACACAAACAGTAAACATATTAAACGAGTACCGGAGTGCGTGAGATCGAAGCAAGTATTCAACAACAGTTCGCGCAACCAACCCTAGGAGTACGCTGCGTATGGGTAACTAGAACATTTAATATGCATATTAGAACCAATGCCAAATAACTGGTGATTGTTCGTTATAAAAGGAAAATATAAAACACCAATACTTTGTACGATAGAGTTCTCTCAGGGCCGGAGTTTATTCAAAGATCAATGTAACAGAATGAGTGTGTGTGCGCTAATATAGAGGTTATACACTGGTTCATTTTCAATGTTTTATCTATTTAACAAGATTACTTATAATAGTTTGTGTTTTAGACAGTATCAAATGTGTTTACATAAGATGTAAATTTCAACTTTGTTGATATAAGATGTTTTGCCAAAAAATGTAAGGAAATTTTAATTTGTCTTGATTTTTTTATTGGAAAAGAATAACAATACAAAACTGAAATAAGTACATATTAAAAATTTTAATTCCCTTCAAAAAATGAGTTGCGTAAGTTTTTGCGATAACCTATAATCATACTTGCATTTTTAACGTTCGTGTTGCGGACTCTGGCAGAAGGTGGAAGGCGAAACAGGTAGGTGGAAAATAAAATAAACTTTTGTGTATTGGAATGTGAATAGAACGTCACATTATGATTTGAATCTTCCATTCTAAATCTTTTCAATATCTTTTCAGTGTAAATGATGTTGGCTTACAAAAATTTCCTTATGTATAATTTCAATTTACATGCCAAGGTAAGTTAATTTGTTGTCTGACCCAGAATTATATGTAATTTCAAATTCTTTGTTAAGTTTATCTAGTATATCTATCATTTTATGTTTTTCTTTTCCTATAATAGCACCATCATCTACAAAAAGTGCAATTATAATGCTTCTGTCACCATTATAATAAATACAAGGATCATCGTCACAACAAACAAAATTTAATTTCCTTAGGTAGTTTGTGAACTTCACATTCCAATTTTTCAATGACTGTTTAAGTCCATATATACTCTTGAGCAACTCACAAACTCTACCTGAGCCATCATCAAAGCCTACCGGTTGATACATGTAAATCTTCTCATCCAAAGATCCATGTAAAAACGCTGTCTTCACATCAAAAGTCATCAGATGCATTCCATCGGAGGCTAAAATGCTGAGTATCAGTCGAAAGGATGCATGTTTTGCCAAACAGGACTGAAGGTCTCAGTATAATGGATTCCTTGTTCTTGCTCAAACCCTCTTGCAACTAGCCTGGCTTTGTATCGCCCATCTTGTTTTTGGCATAAAACCCACCGACAAGTCAAGGCTTTTTCTCCTTTTGGTAGACTTACTAGTTTCCAAGTTCTCATCTTCATCAAAGATTCATTCTCTTCCAACATTGCTTTCTTCCAGTTTTCATCCTGTAGTGCTTGTAAAATGGAAATATCTTCTACCTCACCTATCATGGCCATATTTACATTTTTGTTTCTGTTGTCTTCAACTACATAATCTACCATCCTTGCTGGCATCCTTAAAGTAGCCCTGTTTCGAAGACTTCATTTCTCTGATTGAATACAAACAGTTTGATCTCATTCCAAACACTTTACACAATGATTTTCATTCATTTTGCATATTATTGTCAGACACAGAGATTTCATAAACACTTTCACTATCAGATTTGTCTTATTCACTTGACACTATGTACTCCTTTTCTTCATTTGACAAGGTAGCTTCAATTTCTGTACAACTAGACTTACTGTTTACTTTTTCACCAAATATCACATCTCCTGATGTTACAACTTCATTTTTGTCTCTTAAGTAAACTCGGTAACTACTTGAATCTAAACTGTATCCTAAGAAAATTCCTTTTTCTGATTTCTTCTGTGTTTTGGCTCTCTTAAAATCCTGAATGAAAACATAACAATCACATCCAAAGATTCTAAGCTTATTTACATCAATTCTGCGTCCAAACCATAAATCTACAGGACTTTTACCTTTCACAGAACTTGTTCCAGTCTGATTCAGTGTAAATGTAGCATAACTAATTGCTTCTGCCCATAAGTTTTCATTTAGATTTCTTGCATGTATAGCTGATCTAGCAGATTCTACAATGGTTCTCATCTCTCTCTCAATTCGACCATTTTGTGGTGCAGTGTATGGGTACAACTTGATGTGGAAAACTCCAAGTTCTTCACAAAACTTCTTAGTATCTCCATTTGTAATTTCTTTCCCATTATCAGACTTTAAAACTTTTATTTTCTTTCTAAACTGATTCTCAACTAAAGTCATGAAGATTTTCAATTTCTCAAAAGTTTCATTTTTAGTTTTTAAGAAATAGACAGTGCGAAAATGAGAGAAATCATCTTTGAGCATAAAAAAATATTTTGCTCCTCCAAAAGAATTTATATTCATTTCACACAAGTCTACATGAATTACAGCAAGTACCTCTTTTGCCACTTCAAAATTTCTTGGATGTGGGAGATGATGGTGTTTGCCATAAAAACGCATCCTTCACACACATAGTCATCCCATTCGTCTAGACATACTTTATATTATTTTTCTTCAAAATGTCTCTTACATAACTAATATTCTGATGTGCTAAATTTTCATGCCACTTTTTAATTGACATAGTAACAATACACTTTTCTAAGTTTTCATAGCGAAACATCATTCTAAACAATCTTCCATCTCTGTTTGCCATGGCTGTTAATTCACCAGTGTATGAATCAAAAAAATACGAGCAATTTGTGTCTGCTTCCTGACGATAACCCTTGTCCAAGGCACTAGTGACGGAAAATAAGTTAAAGGGTATCTTTGGTGTATATAAAACATTTTTCAGTGTTATGTTACACCAATCTTGACCATTATAAGCTAACAAATCTATGTCTCCGACACCAACACCTTCTATAAGTGTTGAATCTCCAATCATGACTTTTTCTAGTTCTTGTAAAACAGTATAATTTTTCAACCAGTCATTCCTTAAAGTCATGTGCTGAGTGGCACCACAATCTTGGTACCATAGATCTTGATAGTCATTCTTCATTGATATATATATTGTATATCAGTAACAGACAATCCAACATTAATCATCAATTTACTTTTTGACGTAGATTTGTCTGATTTTTCTAACTTACTATCTACATTTTTGGTACAATTTTTGGCAAAGTGACCTTTTTCGTTGCACTTATTACACGGATAATTTTTCTTACAATATTCAATGTAACTTTTACTAGGTTTATTCTTGCAGTACTTCTTTATGTGCCCTTTTTGTCCACATTTAAAGCATTCCTTTACTTTAGTCGTTTTTATTCGACTTGTTTTGTTTTATTATTGTTCTGTCCCTTTTATATGAAAGCATTCTGACACTCATTATTGGCCTGTTCACTTTCTTTTTGCCTGTCTTCTTCAAGTTTCAAACGCTCAAACATGTTGTTCAACGTTTTGTCTGTGGAAATAACATTATCCCAAGACGTTCTAAAATGATGCAGTCTTGTTGGAAGTATACCTAATATCCTTTGCATAATCCAGTTTTCTTTAACGCTTTCACCTAGTGCAGACAATTCATCAGCATATTGTTGAATTGTCATGCAATTTTCTATTACTGATTTGTGCTCATCATACTTATAATTAAAAAATAATCTTTGCAGGCCTTCAACTGAAACGTTTGATTTTTATCCATATAAGGTTTCCAACTTTTCTAACATAGCATTTGCGGACTGGCACCTTGCAATTTTCTTGGCTATATTACTGTCAACATTCAATCCAATTAATATTTGTGCTTCTAAATCCTTTTCAATCCATTCTTTTATAGCTGCGCTTGATTCATCTCTTTCAGGCTTAATTTTAACTGCCGTTGCAATTTGATAAATACCTTTTGATTTTAAGGTTAGGTTAAGTTTGAATATCCATGAATCATAGTTGGAACCTCCTTGCAAATCATCTTTCAACATTTCTAAATTTGATCTGACTAAATCCATTTCTATTGTTTAATGTAGTTTCTTCTCTACAACTGACTTTGTGCACTCAATTCATGTGCAACAAAAAAAAAAATTCTTGCGTATTTTTACTGTCCACAATTCGATTCAACAATGTGTTTTATTACTTCTCTGGGCCCATAACCTGTTATTATATTTACCAGGAAGCAATTACTGATAAAACACAATGATATAATTAAATGAATTGATATTTATTAGTACATTAAACAATACATTAAATCATTCATGACAACCACACATATAATGTAAATAACAACGTAGGTATCTAGGATACATAACTCAATGCGACCGACATAGATGGCGACACACTCAAGTATAATAAAAAAATTATTTATTAACAATTATTTTATTATAAGATGAAAGAAAAATTAATGAAAGAACAAATTGTATATGTTCTAATAGTAAATGATGTCAAATGTAATCAACAATGTCAAGAACTTTTATGTATTTAAAAATGTTATAAGCTTGTTAATTTTGTAAAAAGATGTATTATCAGGTAAGGTGAACAAAACCTTATTATGAATTGTGTAGAATAAGGGAATGACCTAAGATGAGTTAAATTAACTTAATGAATAATAAATAATATAATAAAAGATCAAAATAATGAGTAGGGCCAATATGCCTAGGAAAAATAATATTGTGCAATAACTAGCAAATGATTTATAAGAAAATCAAAACAAATAGTAAAATGTCTGTAATAAATGCATAAATAAAGACACACTAATTAACATGACTCACAACAACTTATGTAGAGTGCATACTGAAGGAAGTATAGTAATTATAAAAAGAAACATGAAAGAATAGACAAATAAATGATAACAAATGAGATTATGAAAATAATCTGTATTCTACAGAGTATAGAAAAAAATGAATAACCATTAAAGAAAAGGTGTAATATCACCAGACAGGTTCAATTAAAATAAGTATAGGGAGTAAGAGTAATTTCGAATAATCAATAATAAAAGGACCAAGCCATTTAATGGTAATAATCATTATGTTATTAGAATTATTAATGTTCAGTTGGATACAGCAAATTTATAGAATAATATGTTAGTTTAAATATTATAATTGTGTTCAAAATAGTAAAAAATGATTGTTTATGAATTGTTAAAAAATACAGCAATAGAATCTGCAAATTGTAGCAGAAGACGTTTGAGATAAAGCAATTTTTAAGATAGGCTATCAATAAAATGTAATTTATTAATGAAAAATGTATCCAAACTGGCCGCTATTCATCTCAAAATAACCAGTAAGGAACGAGCAATACGATGCTAGTAATAGATCAAAATATGTAATTAGAATAAATGAGAAACAAACATAAATAAGATAAAATTTGTGAATTTTGGAAGGGTACAGTGAATACTATCAACAACGTTGACCCACGCTTAAAACGATTAAGTAAAAGTTATTTTTAGAATGACCGCATCATGACGTCATTTTGGACCAATCAGAAAATTAGATATGAAAATTTGTCGTCACCGTCAAGCGGAGTCTAAGGCGACTATATATACAGAACACTCGAAGAAAACACACACATTTTTTGAATTCCATCACGGCAGATACTACAAGAGCTCCATATCAAAATTCTAATTGAAGTGTAATTAACCAACAGCATAGATAAGAAGTTACCTACATAGTAAAGTCAATTACGACAAGCAGTATCCTTTAACTAGTAGTGCGAAACAAAAAGAACGAGGTTAGAAGAGTTACCTAACCAAATATTTAACCATAAGAAGTTTTAATCGTTCTTCGCGGAAAGTGAAGTGTACGATCAGTGTATTGAGATCGTAAAGTGAATAAATAATAATCTAGAGAGATTATCAATCAGGGAGTACAGTGCCAAATATAATTAGTGTTCAATTATTATGTCATTAGTATAAGATATAATTCAGAAATAATACACTTATGTACTAAACACCAAACACTAACACAATAAGAATTAATCATTATAAACACTTTTTTCAAACGGAATTATACAATTCCAATACAAGACTTAACTATTTAGGCTAACCGTAGTTAACCTCAAAACTCGCAAGGTCAGACGAACATTTTGGTTAATAAGTCTGAATTTCTAAAGGTGTCTAACCTAATAAACTAAACCTTTGTAAAGCATCGTAACTCGAGGCATAGTAGTTTTATTCTGTAGCTCGAAAGGATTCAGCCTTGAGATATAAGAAATTTGTAAATAAATAAATAGTTAATTAGAGTCATCATTGCCAACCTTCTGGGTTAGGAGAGAAATAAGCCAGATCTATTGTAATCACAAAATCATTGTTGAGTTGTATGTACAGAATTAAAATAAGCACTCACTGAGCAATAAAACAGTAATATATTAATTAACAAACGTTGTGTAATACACTACTTGATAGGCCTTTACGAAAGAGTTAAATTGTTGATTTGCATATTATGTTGGCCTATGAGCATGTAAGAAGTAAGGTTTACAAACTATTTTAATCATTGATAATATTAATATTTCTACTCAATAGACTATAACACTTACTCCAGTGTACCGACTCTTTATTGTACCTCAGGGCACCAGTAATAATAAGCACAAATTAAAATATATCGATCAACTTTTAATGATTCATTTGCATTTATATACTACAAATTTCTTTAACATGACTTGAATAGTTTTCCTTACAATTTGAATATTATTTCGTGGCAATGAGTGCATTTTAGACAAATTGAGTCACTATATTTGATTACAAATATATATATTTATAAAACAATATTGAATCAAATGTTCATTTATTAGTTACTTGCGTGGAGAATCCTTCCGATGTGCGTAGTCCTTAAGGTGTTGCATGCCGGTGAGTCGTCAGCAGCGCTCTGTTTGTTGCGCATTAATCCTGGTTATGAATGCACTAATTCACTTTATCACAGATGTACACTCCACTTGACATATTGGTGATACATACAATTAAGTCGTATAATTATACACTCTGGTTTACAACGTATTCTTGAATTTACATTAAGTTCATCTAACACAGTTCGTGTCGCGTGCGTCTCGATTATCTCATACCGAAGTGAATTTAACCCGAACTAATTCGCTTTCTTCAATGATTTCACCACAACATATCGTACTGATGAACATTTAAATGTAGTATTTATTTCTCGTTGTTCGTTACTACTCCGAACATTCACTCATTAACTTATTACTGTATATTAAACTTTATTAATTTAGCGTTAGCACTTATCGTGTTCCCGTACTTCTGTTTACTGCTGCGAATTTACTTTATTCTTTAAATTACTAATAAAATTTATATCTATATAGTTAACGCAAACAGCGCACGCGAGTCTCTTCAGTGTAGTTTCGCCGATATAAAGAAGACTGCCTGATTTCTCTCCAAATTCATATTTTTATACTAGGCTTTGAATTTCCCTTACCAAGTCTCGATAGAAAACAATCCCATAGGTTTAGACTAGCGCTAAATACAAAATCGCCCAATCTCCTTAGCGAAAACCTCCCGCGCAACACATGACGCTTCCTCTGATTTGCCGAACATTTTTCGCATCTCATGTGCTTAAAAAACTAGCATCGCTATCTATCTCACTCTTACATCGCTCCCTCGAACATAACGGTATCTATTGTTACATGCAATTAAAGTTTACAACATTGGCAAACACCCCTAATATCCTAGCGAATAATATTTTTATGATAGTTATGTCCCAAAACGTGACTTAGCCTATTATTACCTTCCTTATAGACGTCAGCCCCAAGGCCGGCATTGCTAACCTACCGCTATACTCTACAGCTTTTTTACAAGTTAATTTCCTTCATGTAACGCCGCCTAACGGTACAGGCGTTTCACAACCTCCCCGCTTTCTAAAACATACACATTTCTTTGCTTTCAGCATAGTTTGATTTCGTAAAATTTGCGATTGCTCAATTTTTGCGGTACATTGTCCCCCCCCCCCATAGAATTAGCCTTACAATTTTATCAAAATTGGAAACTAGTTCTATTGAAGCGTCCCTAAAGCTCTTATAATTACAAGTTCCTTGCTTATATGTATTCTAATAAACTGATATAATTACAAGTTCATTCCTTATATTTAAAGTTGACAATATATTCAAGTTAATTACATTATTACTCCTTTTCTTATTTTTCTAAACATTTGTGACTTCTTACATGACTAAACTTCATTATGCTTTGATTACATTGAACACCTTTACATTTAGTTTGATAACTTACGATTACTACATCAATATTCGGTTGTGTGTTATTACACTTTGTTTCTTAATTTTCATGTGATGTTCCTGTATGTGTGTGTGAATTTTGGGTTTCTTCCTCACAATAAGGCTTTAGTTGTCGTACATTGAAGTTCCCGCGGATATGTCCTGGTCTTTGTGGATCTTCCAACTGGTAGGTCGCTGTTCCGATTTCTTTAGTTACCTTATATGGACCCTCGAATAGGTTACAAAATTTTCCTATTACTTTTTTATTTAAATCCGACATCGAGTACGCCATTAACAAGACCTGGTCTCCTATGTGAAATCTAGTAAGGTGGTGAGTAGTGTTGAGTTTATCGGTTGTCTTATCTTCCTTTTCCTTAATTCGTAGGTAGATGTTGAGATAGTTGATGGGTTGGTCTGGAGGTATCATATCTTGGTCAATATATTTTATCCAATCCCGCTCTGGTTTCTTCCCCCACTGCGCTTCAAAAGGGGTGGTCTCAATTGTCTCCTGATAGGTCTGGTTTATGCACGCCTCAATGAGTTTAAGAAACTGCACCAATTTGGTGTGCTTATCGGAGGTCATTGCCCTGAACATATTACCTAATTGCCTGTTTATTCTCTCTGCCAGATTTGTATTTGGATTTCGGTATATTTTGCCTTAATACCCATGTCTGTCAATGCGGTAGATCATCTATTGCTGGTGAACTATGTACCGTTATCAGATAAAATAGCTACTGGTTTTCCTATCTCCTCACAATATAATTGAATTCTCTTTATTGTGGCAGTCGTTGTGGCTTGCCTCAGTTTATATAATTTGACATACTTAGTAAAATTGTCGATTACAGTTAAGATATACCTTACTTTCCCTGTGGAAATCGGCAGCGGTCCATAATAGTTGACGCTGATCAGTTCGCCTTTCTTCTTCGGTATGACCAGTCGCGTCTCTCCTAACGTCCTTTTAAAATGATCCTTACTCTTTTGGCATGTGATACAGGTTTTCGTAACTGCTTTTGTGATTTTATTTATGGAATCCCCAGTGAAATTTTCCTTAAACAGCTGATATGTCCGCCGGTTCCCCACGTGACTGTATGCCTCGTGTAGCTCCGTGATCATGCTGTGGCACAACTCCTCCGTCAACATTAGCTTCCATACTCCCTTATCTTCACGGTACAGCTTTCCATTATGCCAAGTGTATTTCCTGGCAAGTTTATGCTGTTCATTTGATTGAATTGACTCGCTAATCTTTTTCAGTTTGGTGTCGGCTAATTGATAATTCTGTATGTTTTAAAGTTGTTTCTTGATTTCTTTAACTTGTTCGTGAGTAATGTTACGGTTGCACGACTGGTTGCTAATTGAGGCTAATTTATTCCTAACTTCTCGTTGTATCTGTCGTATTTGCAGGTCAGTATCTTCCGACTTAGGGTCAATTACATTTATATTTTCGTTCACGTTCTTCATTTCTTCCAGCTTTTCGGCTCGTAACTCTTTGATTGCTGCCGTATTGTCTTCGCATCTTTTGTTGTTTACATTGATTTTTTTGCTCATGATTTGAATGTTGTTGCTATGCCATTCGTCCAACTCTATGATCTGCTGTTTAGTATTAATACTAAGCTCAGTAATCTTATCGGTGTTGTCTTGGATTTTGTTGTTAGTCTCTACTTGGCAGTCTTGGAACAGTTTTTTGTTGTTTGTTCTCTCTTGTTCCATTTGTATGGCGACTTCGTTTCTTATTTATATGTGTTGTTCATGAATTTTTTGTTCCATTTGTTGTAACGCTTGTTCTAATTTTAATTCATGTTGTTCTAACCGTTCGTCTGTTCTTTTCGCATGTTCAGCAATTTGTTGTGCTATCTGTGCTTTTGTTTGTGCCAGCTGTTCTGATTGTCTTTGTATTTGTTCTGTTTGATGTGACAGTTGTTTTTCTGTTTTTCTCGACTGTTGTGATAATTCTTGTATTTGTTGTGTTTGCTGTGAGAGTTGTTCTTTTGTGTTTCTCGATTCTTCTTGTATTTGTTGTGAGAGCTGTTCTTTTGTTTGTTCTGATTGTTTTTGTATCAGTTCTTCTATTTTTTTTTATTGTTCCTCCATTCGTCGTGTATGTTGTGACAACTGTTATTCTAGTAATTGTTGTAGTATTGTATATATATCAGTGTTTTTGTCTTTCTCTAGTGGTGTTTGACATATCGGTCATTCTCGAATTTCTGCTACTATTGTTGGTGTAAACTGTTGTGTCTCTGCGTTTTCATCGTTCTGTCCGTTTTGTCCCCACGTCTCTGACGCGAATTCTCCTCTGAAATGTCTGCGAGCGTGTCTGGATCGCCTAACTGATTATTTATTTCAAATTCCATCTCGTTGCTTTGGGTATCTGTATTTGTGCTCATGTTGTTGTACAGGTTGTGAATGTTGTTTTGTGTGTCTTTGTCTCTCCTACTCCTACTTCGCGTAATCACATACTATGTTTGATACTATTTCTATTCTTAACTTCTACTTAGTCTTAATCTATAAGTTGTTTAATAATGACTCAATTGTCCCACATTCCGGGTGACAGAATGTAATACACTATTTGATAGGCCTTTACGAAAGAGTTAAAATTATTGATTTGCATATTATGTTGGCCTATGAGCATGTAAGAAGTAAGGTTTACAAACTACTTTAATCATTGATAATATTAATATTTCTACTCAATAGACTATAACACTTACTCCAATGTACCGACTTTTGATTGTACCTCAGGGCGCCAGTAATAATAAACACAAATTAAAATATATCAATTAACTTTTAATGATTCATTTGCATTTATATACTACAAATTTCTTTAACATGACTTGAATAGTTTTGCCTTACAATTTGAAAATTATTTCGTGGTAATGAGTTCTTTTTAGACAAATTGAGTCACTATATTTGATTACAAATATATATATTTATAAAACAATATTGAATCAAATGTTCATTTATTAGTTACTTGCGTGGAGAATCCTTCCGATGTGCGTAGTCCTTAAGGTGTTGCATGCCGGTGAGTCGTCAGCAGCGCCCTGTTTGTTGCGCATTAATCCTGGTTATGAATGCACTAATTCACTTTATCACAGATGTACACTCCACTTGACATATTGGTGATACATACAATTATGTCGTATAATTATACATTCTGGTTTACAACGTATTCTTGAATTTACATTAAGTGCATCTAACACAGTTCGTGTCGCGTGCGTCTCGTTTATCTCATACCGTCATGAATTTAATCCGAACTAATTCGCTTTCTTCCGTGATTTCACCACAACATATCGTACTGATGAACATTTAAATGTAGTATTTATTTCTCGTTGTTCGTTACTACTCCGAACATTCACTCATTAACTTATTACTGTATATTAAACTTTATAAATTTAGCGTTAGCACTTATCGTGTTCCCGTACTACTGTTTACTGCTGCGAATTTACTTTATTCTTTAAATTACTAATAAAATTTATATCTATATAGTTAACGCAAACAGCGCACGCGAGTCTCTTCAGTGTAGTTTCGCCGATATAAAGAAGACTGCCTGATTTCTCTCCAAATTCATATTTTTACACTAGGCTTTGAATTTCCCTTACCAAGTCTCGATAGAAAACAATCCCATAGGTTTAGACTAGCGCTAAATACAAAATCGCCCAATCTCCTTAGCGAAAACCTCCCGCGCAACACATGACGCTTCCTCTGATTTGCCGAACGTTTTTCGCGTCTCACGTGCTTAAAAAACTAGCGTCACTATCTATCTCACTCTTACATCGCTCCCTCGAACATAACAGTATCTATTGTTACATGCACTTAAAGTTTACAACATTGGCAAACACCCCTAATATCCTAGCGAATAATATTTTTATGATAGTTATGTCCCAAAACGTGACTTAGCCTAATATTACTTTGCTTATAGACGTCAGCCCCAAGGCCGGCATTGCTAACCTACCGCTATACTCTACAGCTTTTTTACAAGTTAATTTCTTTCATGTAACGCCGCCTAACGGTACAGGCCTTTCACTACCTACCTACATACCTTCAATTTTTGTGTTAGTTGTACGAATTTATTGAAGTAATTTTTACTAATTTTTTCTTATTTAAAAGAGTTGCAAATTCAAGCCACTCAAACAGTTAAGTTGGCGGCATGGACGTGTGAAGCGCCAACCATTCAAATTTATAAACAAAACAAAAGAAAATTATTTAATTAAAGTAATTTCATCGTACAATCAAAGAAATAATTTAACGAAATTAATTAAAATTATTCAATTTATTCATCTAATAAATTATTTTATGGAATAACAACCGAGATTCCATATGGCGCCCAAATAACACAAACTTAGCTCACTTACTTGTAAACAGTGCTAATCTACTGTTTTGACGAATCAGTTGTTTTATAACATACTAAGACAATTTGAACAACCAGTTCAGACAGACATAAGCTACCAGTTCTACACCAAAGGTACGTCCAAGTTATCATTACATTATAATATACTTTAAGCAACACTATTACTGTAGAACGACAATTTAGGTCAACGGAATTGTGACGGAACGTCAAGAGGATTCCAAAGAAGAACCAGATCAATTAACAGAGATTACGATAATTAAACAATTATACAATACAAATAAATTAAACCAAAAATCAAGATTAATATCGAATAAAAAATAAAAAATTATTTAATAACCAAGTTTAAAATAAAATATAATGAAAACGGGGTACGATCCCGGCATCTTATAAATTGACGCAATCAACGTGTGGCTTTTAAACACGTACGCACTCGGGTATATATTATAGTATATGTATTACAGGAACATCTATATCTTATTGGCAGAACTACAAGTTTTAGTTATGTGGAGTTATCGCAGTTTTTAGGCATCCATTTTGGGAACCTCTTCAGTCCTTGTATGACCACATTTAAACTCAAGTACGCACAAACAAACCATTGTTTTGAAGGTGCAGCATCTTCTAACACATTTTCTATTTCACTGTGAATTTCCACTGGCATTATACCTTTGTGAACAAAGAGTTCAATCACAGCATGATGTTTGTTTTTTCCATTTTTCACATGACACATAAATATTGAACAGCTGGTAAACAATGAATAACTTCCCAGACAGATTTAGAAATTAACAGGTGTTGTAACGGTACAATTCTGGTCCTATAATATTTTGGGAAATAATTCTTATAAAGTCTAATTGTTATAATTGTTTTTAAAGCCCTATAAAGAAAACAGCGTAAAGTTGTCCAAAAGTTTTCAACGACGTAATATTGAGCGGACAGGATTTGTGTCGAGGTGAGGGGAAAATCACAGTAATAGCAAAAAACAGTTCGTCATATTCATAAAGTAAACAAGCCTAACCCATGATGACATCAGCTACAGGAATGCGATACGCATTAAATACATCTGTAAACAACGGTGGTTTGGCCGTTTCGAACAAAGGACCAGTGACGTAGTTTGCCCCACCTCCACATTGCAAAGCTACAAACCGCTAGCAGTCTCGTTTCATCAGAGTAGCGTGCCGGCCGGCAATTCTCTAAAAGCTACTTATATCTAAATTTTACACAACCAAGAGTTTGTTAAATATGTGAAAGTGCAGTATTTTTTAAAAATAACAGTTCGACGTAAACCCCAAATTTTGGGTTACGACAACATCGAGAGTGTGAGATCAATGATGGGACATCTTCAAAGAATTTCCAGCTAAGTCATAAAAATGGGGGGGGTCCAAAAAGTCCAACTAAGGGTTTAGATAATCTTTTCTTTTAAATTCGATTCATTAAAATGAGCTCAATTTTGGGGAAGTCAATTAACTAAAACTTTGTACCACGAATGAGAGTGCGAGTGAGAGAGAGGATATTTCATTACAATAATTAATAAGTGCTGGGTTGTGAAGTCATTTTTTTTATAACTATATATTATGTTTATTATGTAACAAGTATAAAACATGTTATTTTGGAGGGCTTATGAAATGTTTAAGGGATATTATATGTTTACAAAATAAATGGGACTACGCCCCGAGGCATAGTAACGTGCGTGTTTGGCACATAGTTCAGTAGACTAATTTTCATATGTACGTACAGTCTTTCTGATAATAAAAAGTAATGTCATTGGTAAACAATATAAGCCAGAGTGAGTTATTTCAGGTAATACATTCCGCAAGTACTGGTTCGCTAACACGAATTCTGACCTTAGGTAAGTATACATATTTTGTTGTACTGTGTGAAACATGGCGCCCGATTTTGAAAGTGATTGATTATTAGTAGTACATACAACAAATGTAACCAATTAAACAATTAAAGTTAAAGAGTTACAGTGTGTACATGAAATATGAATCTTACAGTTCACTAAAAATTTTAGTTCTACTGCTAAGCTACAGAAGTTGCTCTGTGAAGTTTTCAACTAACCCTTGTACTTTCCTATATAATCAATGTCTATATACAGGCACTTAGTATACTGCTGAACCAGCTATTCCAGTCTTTCCTTGACAAATGCTGTTGCCAAAGTATTTATTTAATAGTTAATGCTATTAATGAGATCATCATTGGTTTCTAAGCTCCGGGTACCCACCCAGACTTATGCGATCACTCTTTTCTGCACTCATTCTGACAGTGTAGGGTAACGGTACATGGGCAGCTAAGAGTAGGCCTATGCATATTTCATGCAGTTGACAGCACTGTAAGGGATTTTTGTTGTGATGTTTTAGCATGTTACAACATCAGAGAAAATGCCATATTGTCATCGATCTGCTCCTCTTTGTTTTCAAAGTAAAATACACTTTCATTGCTTTTCTGTGTTATTTTTAGAACGTAGAACTTAAGATTTTTTGAGTACACAAGGTGGACGAATATTTTTTCGACATAATATATCCAAATAAAGTACATTTCATTTGCAACAATATGGAGTGGTTAGTATGTCTCTGTTTGTAATGTTTGTGGCATCTACCTGTGATTCTATGAAATATTACTCGGGAGGCCAAGAGTATGCAACAGCTGTTCATTGCATTCTCTTAACCTCGCTATGTGTACTCTTATCCTCACTATTGTATTCTTTGAAGACCACTAAAAAAGTTAATGATTGAAAAACTCTCTTTATATTTTTATGTGTATATTATAAACACTTTCTTGCTACAAAATGGTTGTAACTTGTTTTTTTTTTTAATATTTTAAAATATTTATGTTTGCTTTAATAGTAAATAAATATCAAACACACACCCTATTCTTAATTTTTCTTATACTTATAATTTTCTTGAACTGATTTTTTTCCCCCAGTAACTCATAATTATCTGCAAAATGGCGCCATATAAACAGAAAACAGAAAGAACACTTGTTTCTGCAGAAACAATTGAAGAGGGTAAACGGAAATTAGAAGCTAGGAAGAGTAAAAGAGACATGGTTAGAGAGTTGGGGATCAACGATTGCACCTTGAGAAAAAGGTTAAAAGCTGTAAGTTGATATTTTTTACTGCTTGAATTATATTGTTGCCCTGACTTTCTGTACCCTACATTCCACATGTCTATCCCCTACATATGTCTGTGTTTGTTTGCACAGGATACAACCCGCCAGTATCGTTAGGACCTTTCAAGCGGGTTTCCATTGATGAAAGGAAACAACATCTGGCTCCGTAGTGCACAGACTTGGATTCCAGATTTTACGGATTAACAAGAAACCATATCATGAAAGTTGCATTTGATTATGCTGAAATGAATGGAGTATTTAACAGATTTAACAAAGAAAACAAAATGGCAAAGACTGGTTGAAAGGATTTTGTAAAAAAAAATAAGTTAACTGTTCGGACCCCAGAGCAGTATGGCGAGAGCAATGGGATTCAATAAGGTCCAAGTGTCGAGGTTTTATGATAATTTAAAAGAATGATGTCTTGAAAAAAAAATCATCCATAGGAAATTGAATATGGATGAGACAGGCTTGTCAACAGTTCCAAACAGAATGCCAAAGGTACTGACCCCGTACTGATAAACAAACAGTTTGTAAAATTTCTAGTGCAGAAAGAGAAGAAACCATCACTGTAGTATGCAGCATGAGTGCAACAGGAATTTTTGTGCTACTAGCATTGATTATTCCTAGAAAAAGAATAAATAATTTATTATTCAAAGATACTCCTACTGGAACTTTACACAGGTTATACCGACTGAGACAGGTTACATAAACTCAGACTATTTCTCAGTTGGTTGAAACATTTTGTGCATTATAACATAGTTCATGGCAAACTGTTGTGTTAGTTGGTTAAACACCGCTTACAAATGTTGGACACCATGTCAAAATGTCGGACAAGTGTTTCTTGACAACAAATGACATGTTATAAACAAATATATATTATAAACATTATTGAATATACCATTTAATCTATTTCTAACAAATAAAAATATAACTGTGAGTTTCTAGTAACATGTTTTGGCGAATTTTTTTCTTCCAAAAACATCACTTTTTGAAAAGCAATTTCAGGGAAAATAACCATCACTATGACATGCAGTATACATCATTTTAAAGAAGACACGTAGATCTTCATAAAAATGTAGGTAGCATATATTTATACCATATAGTTTAGAAGCTACAGCATTTTAAATATATGCAAAAATGGCCTGGCATGAGTGAAGGACCACTACGTTAAGGGCCTGGCACCAAAGTGTTAAGGATTTTATGCACCTCAGAAAGCTGTGTATGCAGCTGAAGCTGAGAAATGGCTTGTTCAACACCCAGGAGAGGTAATAAGGCTTAGCAATGTAGCAGTATTTTCAAGGAAGCCTACACTGCTACTGCAAGAATTAAGCTTGCAGAAAAAGCTTTTGAAGTTACAGGAATCGAACCATTTAATCCTGATTTTATAAACGAGGAACTCTTTGCTTCTTCATTAGTGCAGTCAACCAATGAACCAATCAACCATTAAATGAAGTTCCAGCTGAATATGTGAACCCAAGCGCTGAAGCTGACAAATCATTACCACAGGAAGAAATGAGTCCTTCAGAAAACAAGTCTTCAAATAAAATAATTGTTAGCATTCATTCAATTTTGCCGCTTTCATAAAACAAAGGAAAAGAAACTACAAATCAAAAAAGGAAGAGATTCTCACAGACGTCAGAAATAATGACCTCTTCATCTTTCAAAAATCTCATGGAAGAAAAAGAAAAAAAGGAAATAGAGAAGGCAAAGGCAGAAAGAGCTCTTGAAAAGATGGCAAGGACAAATGATAAGAATATGAAACCGACAAAAAAATTCAAATTCAATGAAAGAACTGAAATTTGGAAATGATGACCTAAGCCATCTACAAGTTTGGCCAAAATGAGCCTTCCCAATGAAGATGGTGACGATTCCATTAGGCCCTACTTGCCCAGGATGTGGAAATTCATGTTTTGAGAACAGAATCCAATGTGATATTTGCAAGGAGTGCTCCGCTTACAAAGGCAGCGGGCCATTTGTTTGTGACTACTGCTAGTATGTGCTCTTAACCACCCCACTCGCGTAGTTTTAACCTTCTGGTAGGCCAAGAGTATGTAATCAAGACTTTTTTATTTTATTTTTCATTCCTGTATATTTACTGAAAGTTATTGAAACTTAACTATAATGTTTCATATATAAATAAAGAATATACAACATTTTGAAGCCTGTATCTTTTTTATTTCTGCAGATACAACTAAAAATCCACTAGGTGTGTACTCTTACCCACTGTTACCCTACTGATCATTATTCAGCTGTCAACATGATTTGTGCATAATTTTCCAATAGTACAGTTGTGGAATTCCATGAAGTGGGACCTTTTGCGGAGCACAATCTGACCTATGCGACACTTAGGGCAGGTCACACTGACTGGTGTTGACTATCTGGTAAATTAACATACTAGGTTAACGTGACTCGGTGCCTTGTACTATCTTTGATATGATGGTGATTGGTTGGAATGGTGATGTGGCCACTGTCCAGATCACACTGTTTGGGTCCATGGTTCTGGACTGCTCTGGTACCGAATATATGTTATTCAACTGTGTGCAGTAAAATAAAAAAATTAAAAATAGTTTTGCACAATTTTCAATAAACATGTAACTAATAAAACAAAATGTAAATCAAACCAAAATCATGTTACACCATACAAAGTGTTCTGTACTATGCTTATTGGAGTTTAGAACATATAAAATAATTTCTTTGCAAAGCAATACCATTTAACTTTATAAGTGATATAACACTGTGTAAATGTTTTTATTTTAAGTGTGCATCAAATTAATTTATCCAGATTTATCAGAAACAGAACACAAAACGGTATTATTACATATTTATTTCATGGATAGGGAACAGAATATAGAAAATAAAATGGTATAGAGATAACTGGAGATAAATACAATTTCAACGAATCAACAGTAGAAATTTACATGAAGACTGAGGAGACTTCAATGGGCTGGCCACACTGTAAGAATGAAAATGGATGAATACTAAAGACACTTCTCATAGAAAACATGGAGGGCAAAAGACCAACAGATTGTCCACACAGTGAAAACTTTCTTTACTCAGCCCCACATTACTTACAATGAAAAACTCTTCATTTCTCATACAAAAATAACACTCACACTAAATGTACCATCGTTACAGTGTGACAAGGGGATGTTATCGGAAGAGGACTGTTTTGTATTCAAACAGAGAAGACATACTATAAGAGTTGGTGGATTGAGAGTGAAGCTGGAGTAAGCAACTTTTGCATGAATCTTACCATATGAGGTTGACATGCTGTGACATTTCTTGCCTGCAGCCTCATACTTTTATCAATACTAATTCCTATATAAATAAAGTTTGTTTTGATGTAGTATCCAACACCCACACTATTTTTGTATGCTCATTCAAAAAACAAAAAAAGATGTACTCAAAAAGTGTGTTCCAAAATGTATGTATTAATAAAAGTGATAAAAAAATACCTCGGATAATTTGAAACTTGAAAAATTGGGACTTGGGTAATCGAGACTCTACTATATATTTCAGAATAAGAAATCAATGCAAACATAAGAAACTAAAATAATATGATATGACTTTTTGTGTTACTACAATAATGGTTAAAATTAATGTTCAACAGGTTTTTTTATTGTGTTTATTTTTTCCAACTGAATCTGGTGCGTTGTTCTGATTAATTTAAATTTCTATAACATTTTTTGTTTGTAATAAACGAATAACATGAAATTTAATGATTCTGAGAAATGCAAATGTATAAAAAATATGTTCAAATATTATGGTGAAAACTTAGGTAAAGTTAATTCAGTCCTTATTAACTTATTCAGAATGTAGTTTTTATCTTGTAACACTGTAGTAAAAAGTAATTTAATGTTATTAATTTTAAAAAAAACATACATATTGTTACGACATCACAGAACAATCTACATGTTTGTCGAATGTGCCATACACGTGTGGCATACGTGCTTGTTGACGCATTTTCGAGAGGTTTCTCGAAGGCAACAGCCGCGCGGACTGTGTCAAGGCCGCAGTTAATTACGTAGTTCACAGGACCGCTAAGATGCAATTAGGAACATTCTGCTCTGTGAGCGCAGGTATAAATACATGGCGGCAACGGCCTTAAGTTCAGTATTAGTGCGAATTATTGACCGTGCGGTTCGAGTTATAGTAGCGATATTACTGTGCGCGTTCAACTGGTTATTAGTTAAGAGTGGTGTTTTACAATCGGACAGTATAATTGTAATAGAATTGTGTTAAATTTTAGTGGACATTTATTGCGTGTGAACAATTTTCATTTGATTTGCTGTAAAAGGCAGTGTTGTTAATTACGAACTGTTTAACTGTAAAAATTAAAGGTGTGATTAGTGACTTAATTGGTGTCTTGTACTTATTTTGTTTCCACTGTACCTACGATGATCGAGTAGACCGTCGTAACAATATCACATATGAATTATTCATGATATCCGGGCTGTTTGGCCGTGGTCCATGGTTTATAACAAAACCAAACGTTTCGGCAGCTCCACTGGCTGCCATCATCAGTGGTATAAGAATCCTGCACGCCGGGTGTTTACATACAGGCCCACAGTACTGTGGTATAGGCTAAAGCTGTCCTGCCATGCTACCTGTACTTATAAATTCAGCAAAGTCCCACGTACAGGTAAAAATGACACCATCAGCCAATCACAATAAAGATGGTGTATGATTGGCTCGCACCAACCTATGCCATTAGGTACTCACTAGTTTTCCGAGAAGTACTGTGGGGAAGGCTGCGAGAAGTACTTTTGCGAGAAGTACTTCTCGGAAAACTAGTGAGTACCTAATGGCATAGGTTGGTGCGAGCCAATCATACACCATCTTTATTGTGATTGGCTGATGGTGTCATTTTTACCTGTACGTGGGACTTTGCTGAATTTATAAGTACAGGTAGCATGGCAGGACAGCTTTAGCCTATACCACAGTACTGTGGGCCTGTATGTAAACACCCGGCGTGCAGGATTCTTATACCACTGATGATGGCAGCCAGTGGAGCTGCCGAAACGTTTGGTTTTGTTATAAACCATGAACCACGGCCAAACAGCCCGGATATCATGAATAATTCATCTGACACCGGCCGTAAAAGCCTGAGGAATAATATCACATATCTTTGTTAAACATGAATTGCAAACAAAACTGGTAAGTTATTCAAAACAAAAAAATAATGTTTCATCTTTCATGATATGTACATTTTTTAGAATTAAGTCTTTGACTATATCTGATCAACGATATGCCAAATATTGCTCACACAATCTAAATAATAATATCACAAATGGGACAAGGGACTATCTCTCTCTCTCTCTATCTCTCTCTCTCTCTCTCACACACACACACACACACACACACACACACACACACACACACACACACACACACACACACACACACACACACACACACATTTCCATGGTACAGGTATGTGTAAATTAACAGCAACATAAAAGTGCAGATTTTTTTTTAACGTATGAGTGATATTGTAACGGGGCATTTTTGGCCTAATTTTGGGGTAATAAAGAAGTTTGTATTTTTTTTAATAAAACAAATAACATTTTTTTACTATGATTGGGACAAAACGCAAACAGAGGTATATTTATTGTTAGCGACGGTGGTAGCACTGCTGGTGACATTATACGTGAAAATTATTGAAGCGACAGAATCAACAAGCTGGAACTGTGCCAAGGTCAACCAATGACATACAAAACTGTAAACAAATTATGTAACTGAGCATCAGGCGATGTTACGTCAGCGCCTTATATAATGCTGGAATGTGGGTGTAGCAACGCTAGCAGTATTCGTTGCATACACAGAACAAAGGCAGTCGGAAAACAACATCTATAAGTGACGGACGCGAGCTGTTTTGTGCGTCCGCCGGCTCGTCGGTTTTAGGCGAAGTTTTAATCGCCCGCAACCTATAAAATGTGAACAATGTATAATTAAACACTTCACGGTTAATACCGTTATTACAGTTACATCAACATGTGAAATCAGTAATATAAACTCAATAGAATCAGTGAAAACCGCTAGCTATGTTGTGCGGGTAACATCTTCAGGACTCAATGAACAGATAAGTAACCAGGATAAAACACAACTTTAAACGAAAATTCAAACATTCAATATTTTAATAGAAGGAAATAAAATTGTCAACATAAAATGAGATCTCTAAAGTAACTTTGTGTGTGTGTTGCATGTGTATGTGAGAATATATTTAAACAAAGAAGGCTGGATTGTGTTCCCTTAAAATGTATTTTAATAACTTGTTATTATAAGTAAATTAGTATATAAGAGATTCAAGGTAGAAATAATTATTATTCTTTAACAAGTTTGTCTATACGATTTTATTTTGTAGTAAATCTTAAGAATTATTTGGGTTGCAAGGGGTTGAGTAGAAGAAATATGAAAAAGAACTAGGCCTTAATAAAATTTAATTATTAACGAATATAAATGATTGTTGTTATTTCAGCAACCACATTCTGTTCTCCTGGTTCGCTGATTCGAACCTTGGTAAATATATTTCTGGTAGTTGGCAATACAAGATGGCGCCCGAAGAAATTATTTGGAAAGTAAACAATTAAATATAATAAAAGTAAAATCCCTTAGGTTTCATTAATATCAATAAATATCAAATAGTACAATTGGCGCTCGAACAGGGACATTTATATAATATAATTATATAAATACAGCCTACTGGGAGAGCAGAATGGTTGTTGGAGGTAAAAATAAATTACGTGAAGACAGACGTATAAAGATAAGGTTATGTTATGATTATGTGTAGTATGGGTGAGTAGAATATTTTTTTTTCAATAAGTATGTGTTACATATAATAATATTTTACAAAGAAATATATCTAAAAGATTTTTAAAAAATGGCAGATAATAATGATGTCAGCTTATCTGACAGCCAGATAGAAGGCCAAATAAGTGGCGACTCCGGAATTCAAACAACTGACAGTAGTCTTGAGGAGTCAAAAATAATACAGACAGTTGAGATTCATTCAACACCTATTTTAGGAAATCAAAATAAGAAATCTGAGAATGATGATATGTTAACCCGATTGTACAATATGATGTACAATAGTGTAGAAAAACAAGATAGAAATTTTAGAGAATTGAAAAACGAAATGCTCAACAAATTTGACAATAACGAAAAAATTTTTGAGAACAAATTTAATGTGATGAATAGTCGTTTTGACATGAATGATGCTAAGTTTGATGTATTAACTAAATCACTGTGTAGTATTGAGAGCAAGTTAAGCGAAATATGTAGTGAAGCAAAAAGAGGAACAAATGAGTCAAGAGAGAGTGTATGTACAGAGAAAAATAAAACCAATAAAAATTGTAGTGACAAATGTAGAAATATGATATCAGAGAAAGAGTTAATAAATGATAACAATAATGTTGAAAATAATGAGAATAATAGTAATGTATTTGAAGAATTAGTATCGGAGGTCGATACGATGAAAATAAGTAATGAAAATACTGATGAATGTGTAGAATGTGATTATGAGATGTTAATGTGTGTTAATGAGTTAGAACGAGAGTGGAAAAATAGTATAGTGATAGAATGTGGGCAGAGGGTAAATTTTCCCATTAATTTTTCTGAACCAGAGTGTTCACAAATGTTGTTTTTGAAGGGCAAGAGACCCGTATTGGTAGATGAATTGAAGTGTATATTGATGTTGTATAATGTTGTACCCTCTGTCTGTAATAATTGTGAGAGTGTGATGTGGTGTTATGAGGAGAGAGAGTTGTGTATTGAGAGAGAGAGAGAATTATATAAGTTAAAAAAAAATTATGATGAATTGAGAAAAAGATTAGAAGGGGTGAAGATGAACCATATAAAATACTTACCTGTTGCAAGAGAGATAGAGAATTATTTTGATGATATCTTTATAAACAATAAACACTTACCTGATGTAATAGTAGAGGAATATAAAAATGATAAAATAGCTTACCTGACGTTGACCAATAATACTGATGGAGACTGGACAATAATAACTTATGTTGACAAGGTTTATGAAATATTAAAAGGGAATAACTGTATAAATTATAATGGCATAATGAATGAAATAAAGTTAATGGATTATAATAATAATAATAATAATAATAATAATAATAATAATAATAATAAATGGTATGTGGATAACAATGATGCATGTTATAAATATATTCGATATATATACGATGATGGAGGTTGAAATAAAAATCAGTGAATGGACAATTTAAATATTGCAATTTATGGTAATGACCTTGCAGATTTGGACATATGAAGTGTGAAACAATTGAACAGTTATTGACGAATAATTTGTAAATAATGTAGTGAATTCAATTGTGTGTATTATGAAATGTTAGGTAAATAATGTGTATATGTAGTAGAAAAATGTTGTGATAATAATAGTAATATTATTAATAGTTTGCAGTCTAAATAAATAATAAAAATAATTATGAAGACAATAATCGATGATTTGTAAATTTTTGGTAATAATTGAAATATGTTGTGTTTTAATAAACAATTGAAGTAAATAATTTGAGATGGTTAAATATTGTGATTGAAGGTTATATGTTTGAATTTTATAATGAATTTAAATTATTTGATGAGATTTTAATTTAATAACAATTAATGAATAAAAAAATGTCAAATTGTTTAGTTTGTAAAATAACATAATTATTAAAAGAAATAGGTTAATAATAAATTTTGAGGAACCTAATTACAGCAAAGGATAAATAATGAAATGATGATATATAAAAGAGTTAATGAAAAATTTTAAACAAGAATGTTTATAAGTTTTTATATAAATTATATAAAAGAGAATTGTTTGTTTAATGTATGCTAATAATCAAGGTTAATATCTATTTGTTTATTATGTTATGTAATGTATTATACAAGATGTGTGTGGCTGGGAGGTTATCCAGGGGGGTAACGAATTAGAAATTTGTTGTATTTTAATAATGATGACTCGCTACTAAATAATTTTGTTTTGATTTGAAAAATAGATGCACTACATACTTCCTATATTGTGTTTATTATGTCTTATTGTGTTAATTGCATGTAGTATGTTAGGAATAAGGATTATAAAAATATAATAATATGTATTCTATGTGTTTATAGATTTTAAAATAAAATGAAATAAAGTTGTGATAGTTAAAATTTTCAATGGGTTGCAAAAGATAGAAGTGGGTGATAGTAATTGTTTGAGTAAAACGTTTGAGTCAGTCCAAGTTGAATATATTGGGGTATTAAAGAGAATGAGAGATGAAATACATGTAATAGAGAATTTGAGTATAAGTGGAGACACAGTAGAAATGGAGAATATATGTATAGTTTTGAGTGATATATTGTTGTTTATAATTGATGTTGTTATTTTGTTGTAGTTGTAGTGAGGTAATGAG
The DNA here is from genome assembly GCA_034769895.1 of Magicicada septendecula. Classification (NCBI taxonomy): domain Eukaryota; kingdom Metazoa; phylum Arthropoda; class Insecta; order Hemiptera; family Cicadidae; genus Magicicada; species Magicicada septendecula. The sequence continues at coordinate 115,980,848 of CM068374.1, read as the reverse complement.
ATTGAGATTTTGGGGATGACAATTTTGTAGTAGGGGTAGTGTAATGTGGGAGTCCGCAACATAATGATAAGTTGGGACGGGATTGGTATCGATTTAGTGAGGAGGGGCCGCCTTAGGTAGAATCCAGGGGCCAGATAAGGGAAATGAGTTTTGGGGGGGGGAACACGTATCCTATGTACAAAGGGTTAGAGAGTATTTTTTTATATATATTGAGAGAAGGTGGCGAATTGAGTTTAGTAGTAAGTTGAGTTTAGAGAATTGTTTGATAGATGTTTTGATAGAGAGGGGTGTCATACTAGTTAAAGATTTTGTAAGGGAGCGTTAGAGTAATAAAAGGGGTAAGATTATGGGTAAATGCCAAGTTGATAAAGGGAATTATAATGAATAACGTAGAATCACCCAAGTTAATGAAATGGAATAATAAATGAAATGCTGTGGAAAAAAATATATATACATATATAATAATTTTTTTTGAGAAACGAATTAATAAAAGTAAAGTGAGATTAAAAGGTAATTTTATGATTTTATATGCAAATTTAAGGATGTTAAGTGTGTAACATTTTAAATACAAATGGTTTATTTTAAGATAATAATAACCATGTGAATATACTATGTTTCTTATGTTATATTGTGTTTGTTAGTGTAAGAGAATTTTATGAATTTAAATATTTTAAATGCAAATTGGGAATGAGAGAGATGTATAATATGGTAATGGGAAATGTTTATTTAAATTTTGATGGGAATCAGAGCAATCATTTTGAATTTTGGGATTTTAAAAGTTAACAAGAGAAAGTAGATAGAATGAGATTATGGAATTTTAAAATGGGTATCATGTTGTTGTTAGGTATTTTGATATATATGTTAGAAGTGAAAAAAAAAAAAAAAAACCAGTGCTTCTTAGCGCAAACCAGCACCACTATGGGGAAACAGATCAGTTGGGGATATGGTGTTGTATAAGGCCACTATTTGAGATTTCGATTTGTTGTTTCAGTGTTTGGTGATACTGTGGCGGCGGACCTGAGCTTGCCACTGCGTCAGAGCAGGGGCGTTAAGTATCTGTCTGACTCTATGGTGTTGGGTCTCGAGAGAGAAGTCCAGTATTGTCATTCAGGTGCGGTCACAGTCACCGGACCAAGGGGGAGTTGATTATATTTTTTGTAAACCGTAAAGGGGGTTGTGGCGACATATCCTCGCTGATCCCTTTAGCAAGTATGAATGTGTCAATGAGATTTTTTATGCTCTGGCATAAAATATCTCATTGAGGGGGTATTGTAACGGGGCATTTTTGGCCTAATTTTGGGGTAATAAAGAAGTTTGTATTTTTTTTAATAAAACAAATAACATTTTTTTACTATGATTGGGACAAAACGTAAACAGAGGTATATTTATTGTTAGCGACGGTGGTAGCACTGCTGGTGACATTATACATGAAAATTATTGAAGCGACAGAATCAACAAGCTGGAACTGTGCCAAGGTCAACCAATGACATACAAAACTGTAAACAAATTATGTAACTGAGCATCAGGCGATGTTACGTCAGCGCCTTATATAATGCTGGAATGTGGGTGTAGCAATGCTAGCAGTATTCGTTGCATACACAGAACAAAGGCAGTCGGAAAACAACATCTATAAGTGACGGACGCGAGCTGTTTTGTGCGTCCGCCGGCTCGTCGGTTTTAGGCGAAGTTTTAATCGCCCACAACCTATAAAATGTGAACAATGTATAATTAAACACTTCACGGTTAATACCGTTATTACAGTTACATCAAAATGTGAAATCAGTAATATAAACTCAATAGAATCAGTGAAAACCGCTAGGTATGTTGTGCGGGTAACATCTTCAGGACTCAATGAACAGATAAGTAACCAGGATAAAACACAACTTTAAACGAAAATTCAAACATTCAATATTTTAATATAAGGAAATAAAATTGTCAACATAAATTGAGATCTCTAAAGTAACTTTGTGTGTGTGTTGCGTGTGTATGTGAGAATATATTTAAACAAAGAAGGCTGGATTGTGTTCCCTTAAAATGTATTTTAATAACTTGTTATTATAAGTAAATTAGTATATAAGAGATTCAAGGTAGAAATAATTATTATTCTTTAACAAGTTTGTCTATACGATTTTATTTTGTAGTAAATCTTAGAATTATTTGGGTTGCAAGGGGTTGAGTAGAAGAAATATGAAAAAGAACAAGGCCTTAATAAAATTTAATTATTAACGAATATAAATGATTGTTGTTATTTCAGCAACCACATTCTGTTCTCCTGGTTCGCTGATTCGAACCTTGGTAAATATATTTCTGGTAGTTGGCAATACAAGATGGCGCCCGAAGAAATTATTTGGAAAGTAAACAATTAAATATAATAAAAGTAAAATCCCTTAGGTTTCATTAATATCAATAAATATCAAATAGTACAATATGCCTATTACAAATTTATTAAAGGCATGTTTACATTGTCTAAATTGGCACTAAATTCAATTTTGATTGATTGTTTAAGTACACTGTAAAAAACTTTGTTTTTATTTAAAACAATACTATCAAATTTCCCCCTTATTTAACTGTCATATGACTTCCATGTTCTGTAGTTTTTGGAAATATTTGTTGCTGTAAAAAAGTTCAAGATAACTACAGGTCTGTAACTTATGGCCTTCAGAGTGTTCAGAACCATGTCTGTCTTTGAGTGCGTGTAGTTTGTAGATAAAATAAACACTGAATGTCTACAACATTCCTGTTTAATACTTTCACATACTTGGATTTCTTTTTGATGATCATTTACATTGGGAGGTTAAATACAACTGTTGAATACTATTTCACTGATTGAGTGGTTCAAGAGATATCTAAAATATACTATCGATACACCATTAATCATAACAAAATTTATTGATTTCAATTATTTTCATATTCTCCAGTATAGTTCTGGATAATCTTTATCATCACTATGCCTAAACATTCAAGATTCAAGTAGTTTTTAAAATACCTTTAAAAAAAGTAGAAGTACGCTTTGTAAAGGATATTGGTCCCATAATGATCAGCAACGGACTGGCAGTGTGGATAATACTCGTGAATGTAACTGAGCAATTATAACAACAATTAAGTTGTTGATTTACAATAAAAACTTTTATAAAGCATGCTTTGTAACACACTGAATTATTGAATAATGCTGTTGACACTTTATAAATTTAACATGATGTTATGTTAATGGATTTCACATTAATTGTTATAAAACTTAATTCTGTCACTAAACAAGTTAAACTAATTATTTATCACGATGTTTATAATAAATTATTATGGTAGGCCTTAATTATAAATTAGTATGTCATGCACAAAAATGTTTTATACAATTTGTGAAGGCCTATAACTTGTGATATATTTTATACAATAAATTAATTTATTTTATTTATATTAAGTTATATAAATATTTATTTATCATAAATCAACATATTATTTACATGTCAACATTTAAATAAATCAACAAATCTGATTTTAGTTATATAGGTCTAAATCAAAAAACTTGTTGAGAATACAATTTTAACTAGTAATATACTGTGTAATAACAAAGAGAATGGTGAAATATAGGATTGAAGAGGATATAGAAGTCCTTGTCATCTTCATACTAAGTTTTTTGCTTGTAAATATTTTAAAAACTATTTATTAGATTAGTCTACTGCTGATAGAATTTAGAAAAATATAATAACCTTAAAATAAAATGATTCCATGCAGAAATCACATGAAAATAGTGAATTCCAATTACCTATTTCACTAAAAGAAGCTTTCTTTTGCTTTTGATTAGTTAATTTTAATTAATTACTGACTAAATGAATTAATATGCCTTTGGTAGAGGTACCTGATTAATTATAGCTAAACAATCAAGATGTATGTCGACCTTATTAAAATGCAAATATTGTAGAAAAACCTGTACAAACTTTGTTGTAGTTTATGCATTATGGGTATAAAATCAGTTTTTTAAACGATTTCACAGTCATGACCACATGTGCACTGTGCACTTGCTTATGATACCATTTATAATAAAACGGGTTCTGCTTGTTGCTAATTTTGTAATTCTGATTTATACATCTTAATAATACGAATAATAATAATAGACTTTTACATTCAAATGTAAATGCTGTAATGCAAATTTACTTTACCATTACAGCAAATAACATGATTGTTCTGGTTTCATGATTGTTGTTAAACGATAGTTTATTAACAATGTGGAAATATGTTTAAATGGTTTAACTTGGATTAACTAACTGAAAAAGACATTTAACTGTGAGAATTAAGGAATGAGTCATAAGTCATTTGGAACCAGTTAACCAATTTCTACTTTTTCAATCCCAATAAATCATCTTTGTATACTTATTAATATTCAATGGCTTTTTTACAGGATCATATTAGTTGAAACCAAATGTACAGGCCTACTCATACACTCGCTGTGTTGATATAATTTATTCTTGTTTTTTTTGTAATGATTTACAAATAAATATGATGTGCTGATGAACGGCTGGATTTTATTTTAAATAAAATAAACTTCTCTGCCTAGCTGTACTGTCCAAAAAAACCGGCAATATGATAGACATGGTTAACAGAATTTCGTTAATCAACGAAACTGATGAAACTGTACCATTATGCAGTTAAAGTTGAGGCTAGATTTTGAATTAACCTCTTTTAGACACCCATAATTACCTTTCTCATTCAAATAAAATCTTTTGTCATCAGTAAACAATATGAAATATTACGAAAACGGGTAAATATTTACCCGAAAACGGTAAAGAACAGAAAAAAAGCATTAAATTACAGTTAAAAAACATTTAGCCTAATGGTAAGACACACACACGGTTATATTTTCACTTTTTTGTACACTATACGATTCTTCAAAACAATCACATGTTTAGAAATCCAACAAGGCGAATGAAAATATGAACTGGCATTAAACACAACACTTAAGTTTGTCTTTTCTTACCGACATCTATAGAAAAATGTTTGTCTCAGTAACCTAACGTTAATGTTTGTTGGTTATTTTCCCTGATTACTAATTTCTATAACATTTTTTGTTTGTAATAAACGAGTAACAACGAATTTAATGATTCCAAGAAACGCAAATGTACAAAATTATACTCAACTTAACATAACATGCGCCGTTTGTTTAACATAACCTCAATCCTCGATCATACGCAAGTTAAGTGTTACCACTGTTGCCAGGTCAATGAGTTCTCTTTTCCCCACATGCCTACCCAAATTTCCCCACTTTTACGTAAAATCCCCACTGCCACAAATTCGTGTGCTTTATGCCAAATGTCACGTTTTATAGAGTCTGGGTATATTCTAAATGTTTAAATACTATCAAAAGAAAATTTTAAATATTTAAAAACTTGTTTAAGTACAATAAAAGAAAATGTTCTCACTTGCTGAGGTCAGCCTCAATACTTTTGAAATCCTTTTCATGCACCTGGTCCAATATAGGCTTTAATAGTTACACATTACACTATACTTAACAACTTTCCAATAGTTTAAATCACAAAAAAATTTACATTGTTACCAGCATTGAATTGTTTATAGTAAAATCGAAACTGGATTTATTTTGTTTGCTTAGAACGTTTTTCTTATGTAATAGGCCACACAGTATCTCAGTACCCAATTTATTCCTGACTTTGTTTTTACTAATATTAATTGCAGTAAAAACCTTCAAACACTCCCACTACTATGTGGTCTAGTAAATATATAAGCCACAGAATTATTTAAAGTTGGAAAAGTTTCAGTATAATTCGCGTTCTTTGTACTTTTAACTTCTATCAAAAAGCTTAATAAACTTTCAACTTTGCTAGTGTTAATAGTTGTATTTCTAAGATCTTTCCATTGCCTATCTAAATTTACCATGTTTATTTCAATACTTTTCTCAAAGGGTGCTGCTGCTGAAGCCAACAACTGAATGTCTTTAATTTTTTTCCTGTCTAGAAATTCTAGATGTTTAGGCTTTGAACATAGTCACTGTTAAAAGGAAATCAGCTTGGTGTGCACATTTAACATAAAAGCTTAAGCAATTTATGCTGAAATTTTGTATTTCTTCCTGTGAAAGATTTGTATTATTATTTTCTTTGAATTATTCACAGTGCACGTAACACTCAATAAATATTTTCTAGTTTCATAAAATTTGCAGGATTTTTGTCCTGTAATTTACTCATATCTGTCTTACTTAAATAATTTGGAGACTGGAGCCAGAGAGAGCCAAACACACTTCATGATAAACATGGTAAACACACTTCATGAGTACCGTACACAGTGGCAAAGCTAGTAGTTAATGAATGGGTAGGCAAAAATCTTATCTTAAATTTTTTTTTAAGGAATCACTAAAAGGATGGTGGTTCAAGTCAGATGCTGAGGTAGAGTTTGCTGTAAGCGAATGGTTCCACAAACAGCCGTAAGAATTTTACTATAACTAGCAGGGAATCTACAGGTTGGTGCAACAGTGGAACTCATGTCTTAATGTTAATGGAGACTTCTTTTAAAATCATTGAATAAAAAATGCTTTACAGCTGTATATGTGTTTCTATTGAACAATCCTTGTATTAGTCATACACAATAATACAACTGATTGAACTTAAAATTTTTAAACTTGATTAGTTTCTATATATATGTTTAATGTTACAAATAATTCAAATAACAATCTTGATAATCTGTTAGTTCAGCGGAATAACAGGGACACTTTTAATAACCGCATAAAATAAACATACTTATAAACAACACAGCGCGCTTTAACTTGAATGTTTGGACCACAGAAGTGAGGCATGCCTCAACGCTCCATGTGTACAGCACGGGACAATCCCCTCCCTTCTTTTCCCTATCACTCCGGCACATTGCTTACATACGATGTATACAAAAAACGCTGAGGCAAGTTCAGGTTGCCTCATTCGCTTTAAACGAGCTATGCCGAGTCTCACCTGTCACCACACAGCGGTCGCTCAGTAAAGTACGTTTTGCCCTAATAAATTTGACAGTCGCGGTAACAATGTACAGTATAATCTTTACGTTATGTAGTTCATACTGTAGCATGACAGATAATCCACTAAGTTATAATTCAAATATGATCATAATTACATTTAAATTAATTAAATCAAAAGAAAGTTTGAAGCAAAATAAATAAATATCGAATGAAAATAATTAAAAATCAAATGAAAAGAATTAAATATCAAATGAAAATAATTAAATATCAAAGTGAACAACACCACCATAAAAGAAAAGTATAATTAAATAATAAAATGCAATGATAAAGTATCAAGGAAATTAAATCAAAAGAAACTCATATAAAATCAGGAGAATACCCAGGAAGGTTAGGAGCAGGTAATAAAGAAGATACCCCGAAATCAAGAAGGAAGAGGAAGGTTAGGAGCAGGTGATAAAGAAGGTACCCCGAAATCAAGAAGGAAGAGGAAGGTTAGGAGCAGGTGATAAAGAAGATACCCCGAACCACCCAAAGGACATAATGAAATACTTACCTTGGAAAACCCAAGACAGAAGAAATGAAGAAAAGAAGATGTAGGATGGGAGAACTACGAAGAATACCCATGAAAAACCTATTAATAAAAATAATAAGCCCCGAGCCAAATATTAATATAACCCCAAGAAAGTATAACACCCCAAAACATCATGTAAAATAATTATAAACAAAAGTGTTTAGTAGTAAATATAAGTGCACCAACTAAAGTTATTATGTAATCAAATAAACAAATCTTCACAGTCCCTTATAACTAAAAGTTTGGTTTTAGAATATTGTAGAACTCAAATATAAATAAGAACCAACAGTGTAAGTGTACCAGTGCAAGTGAATCCTATATAATAAACTTCAAATAAAGGTGTACTGATATTTTAACTATGTACAATAAATAACTTTAAGTTTTATAATAAATACAGAAATGACATAGCATGAAGTATTGTTATGATTATATGTCAAATTTTTCATAAAAGACGACACATCTTTTTATCAAAAAACATTTATAGAGATGCAAATGATAAAGAGAGCAGAGGGGGAATAATTACTGTGAAAGGGGATTAAATTATAATACAATATAAACAGAAAGGACTGTGATTAACTTAAGTTTAACATAAAAATTTTAAATGGCTAATTATGTTTATGTTTAAAGCCAACACATTTCAAAGTGAGAATAGAATTATATTTAGTGTAAGAATGTTTATTAATATAACAGTGTGCATACAGTCTAAAATGTTTATGTATGTATACTGTACCAGTTTATAAAATGTTTATTATGTATTTTAAAAATAGTTCAACTTAACATGTCTAACTTAAAAGACTAATAGTTAATGTTCAATATTGTTTTTATAGTATGAGCATGAATGAGCTACATGTTCCAATAGTTGTATAAGGAATTTTTATTTGATATTATATTAACTTTAGACAGTCAGAGAGGGTATAGAATTAGTAATATTAAAAAACCAGCATATGTAAAACAATATAATCTAGGCCAAAATGGAAATTCCAATAACATTTATATTTGAGTAAGGTAGTTAAATAAACCAAGCAAACTAATTAGATTTATATAAGGTAAATCAATCACCAACTACTATAACTGAAACTATACTTTAAAAGAATCATATAAAAGGTTGTATAAAATTATTAAATAATTTCAAAATGTAATACCTAACCATTTCAAAGGAGTAATAGTAAATTAATGAATTGTAACTAAAAGGAGGATCAAATTGTTAAATTTATAAGAAATTAAGGAAAGGTAAGGATTTATATCAATCAGAAATTTATTATAATCATATTTATAACACCTAAGATGGCAAATATGTTGGACAAGAACAGGAAGCAGATTTGAGCCTGTATTTCCAAAATGAAAGAAATATAGCAATTTTGACAAAAATCTTTATAAATATTGAGGCGGTGAATAACAGAACTCTCCTTTTCCACAAGTTACAAAAAATGAGTTAGAGGTGGGGTATTTTAAAGGCAGTAGTTTTGCATCGAATAACACTGTTTTTTTTTGCAACAATACAGCTCTATTCCATACAATAAAAGGCCTTAAAAACAGTAGTTGTTTTCAAAACTTTCTTTTCCCATAAGTGAAAGTGCAACAAAACTAATCTTTTCCATTACTAATTTGTTGCCACAAAGCTGTCTTTTTCCAATGCCAACTATATTTAGTGTTTTTCAGTATGGACCAAAACTATCCTTTTCCAAACATCAGTTGTTCTATTTTCCTAACAGTTTGTTTTTAGTGTTTCATATCAATCAAACATGTGTTGTTTTTATTCCAACAACATTTGAATCAGCTGACTGTAAGCCACAGGAAAGCACATGGTTTTTCCTACATAACCTCAAATTGCAGAGCAATATTACCTTTGTTGCAATAGCATTGATCTGCCTTTGTCGTTAAAGTTATTTCCTCATATTTTAAGTTGTTTTCCAAAGTTTAGTATCTTTTATAGTTTTATAAAATGGAAGAAAACGGCGGCACCAGTGCCGATTGTGGACATGGCAGGAAAAGGAAAAGAAGTGTTAAGAACTGGAAACAAACCAAACTCAGGGATGATAGGTAAGGTGTTCAAAATTTTTTAATATTTATTCAGCTATCACTAACTAAATATGCAGGCCTAGGTTCTGAGCAATTTTGTATTTTAGTGTTTGGTTTCAGGCACAAGGCGAAATCACTTCCAAAAAAACCAGATTGTAACCACAACACCAAGACATTCAAATGTTCAACCGTAGGCATGCAAGACATAAGAAGATTTCATCAGGCATTTTACTTCACCTCAAGAAAAATTGTTCAGGATTCATTTCTACTCAAATATACTGCACAAAATAAACCTGCAAGAACATCATGAGCTAAATTCGCTGGCTCCTCTAGAAAAACAACTTCCAATTCTTATTTCATCCCTACAAAAAAAGGACCTGTTCAGGTATGTGCCAAATCTTTTCTCACTATTCTTGGAGTTTCGAAATACAGGGTACAAATTTTGTGCAGAACACATCTAACAACTGGGCTTCCACCTAAAGAAAACAGAGATGGAGACCGGCGTTCGAAGTTCAATGAAAACAGAAAAAAACTAGTCACTGAGTTCTTAAAAAAACTTGAACCTGTAGAGTCTCACTACACAAGAGACAAAAGTACCAGGCTTTACTTGCATTGTGAACTAAATTTGAAAAAGCTCTGGCGCATGTACAATGAAAACACTGATAAAGCAGAAAATAAAGTTAAATACAGTTTTTTAGGAACATTTTAAATTTTGATTTTAATATGAGCTTCAAGACTCCTACCACTGATGCATGTTCCACGTGCATCCAGTTACAGTCTCAAATAAAAATTTCAACAAATGCTACCCAGAAAAATTATTTGATAATGAGACTCCGAGTCCACAAACTAAGAGCTTCCGCTTTTTACTCAATCTTGAAAAATCAAAATGAGGACAACCAGCTAGTTTTATCGTTTGATTATCAAAAGAATTTGGTCTTACCAAAAGTTCCTGATCAATCTGTGTACTATAGCAGGCAGTTATATCAGTATAATCTTACTATTGTTAAAGGGCACTCAAAAGCTACACAGAACAAAGAGAATGTAACAGTTTATGCGTGGTTGGAAAACGAACACTATAAAAGTTCAAACGAAATATGTTCTGCCATTTGGGATTCCTTAAACTGTGTTGACCTAGAGGGAAAAACTACAATTCTCCTATGTGCGGATGGCTGCCCAGGTCAAAATAAAAACACAATGATTATAGCAGTGGTTGCAAAATGGTTTCAGGAAATTGCTCCTGTGACTATCGAAGAAGTAATAGTGATGTACCCTGTGGTAGGACACTCATTTCTTCCCCCGGACAGGGTATTTGGAAGAATAGAAAAGGTAATAAGAAAGAGAGAAACTATTATAACGCCATCAGAATATTTGGATATTTTCAGTGACTTTGCTACTGTAAAGAGGTTGGGGTCTGAAGTACCAGTTAAAGATTGGAAAACAGCAGTTCAAAGTGTGATCAAGCGACCTGCTAGTTGGAATTTTCATTTTTCGCAAGCAAAACGTTTCATTTTTTGCGCAAAGTAGTACTAGTTCAAGGAGAGGTGCATTACAGAAGTAACATTGGCACCTCACAATCTATCATGAAGGTCGGGAAAAAACTTTGCAATATCGTTCCTCGTGCCTTGGAAAACAAAGTACCTGTGAATTTAGCTAAACTGAAGGATGTCGACAAGCTGTTAAAAAGCCATTTTGGAGATGATTGGAGGCTGAACCCAGAATTAATTGAACTATTACAAGATAGTGATCGATGATAATGAGGGAAACACTCCTGGTGTGGATCAACCACCTGAAAATGAAAACGACTGAATAAACAATATTGATGAAGTAGGTGACTTGGTAGTTTAGATTAGTTTGAATTTTTATATTTTTATTTTTATATTTTTTATAAATTTTTATAATGTAAAACACACAATTACACCAAATACACATTTCTCTTTTCTTCTTATTTGAGATTTTTTATTAATTTCAAAACTCTCCTTTTACAGGTGTGAGTTGCAACAAAACTGTCTAAAAAACTTTATTGCAAAAAAACTCTCCTTTTCCAATTTGTTTTTGGTAATGAATCGAGTTTAATGCATAAAATATTTTTTTTACTCTTGTATTTAGCTTCTTGTATGCTATGCCTATTTACAAAAAAAATTTCGACCCAAAAACTTCACTATTACCTTTGCAGTGAGTTTTTTTCACTTTGTGAAAAATCATCCTTGCCGGAGAAGGAGAGTTCTGTTGTTCACTGCCTCATATGTACTATTGCATATCAAATTAAACAGAAAGAGTTAAAGAAACCAATTATGTAATTACTAGTTCACGAAAGTAACCAACAAACAAAAAATATTCTGAATATAATGCATTTTGAAATCACATACAGAGGAAGCGATTTATATTTAAACAATCAATTTCTAATATTAACTTGGCAAGATATTTCATGAGACGAAGGAAGTAAAACAGTTCTTAATTAACATTCAACGCGAACGGTTGATGTAAGATCACTCTAAGAACCTCTATAGCGAATTTTAATGGCGTATAAAAGGTTAACATAAAATCAGTGGAAAAAATCGAGAGTTACCGAAATTGTCATTTTAAACTTATAATCAGTGAAACACACCAACACCAACAATGAAAACAATCGATACGCAACATAATACAAGTGAATTAAACCAGTAAAACCATCTAACATTAATATTTCACTTTACAACGAACTTTATGATTCTTAGCTACAAACAGACAACAGTGAACACACCTAGCACAACACAATTAAAGCCAGCGAACACTGAACAATTAACCAGAACACTTCTAACAACATAATAGACAGTATACACTATTACGGAGATGATAAAACAATTGTGAAGGCGATTTTATTGTCAGATTTACAGCCGACATTCCTTAATTAACTTCATCAACTCAGCTAGCCGCCATGATGGTTCCGTGATGCACTGCGAACTCTCCAGATTGACTTCATTGACACGGCATTGGTCTGAATAATTAAATTTTATAAACGTTATATCTTATTATCAACTTTGTCATTTATTAATTATTAAGATTATTTTTGTTCATGTTATGCTTTCTATGCTTGTCCCTTCTCTGACTATATAAATATAACCGCTAAAAGAACCATTCTAAACATTCATATAATATAACCTGTTTTGTGAAATCGATTATCCCTGTAGAAGAGTCGAACATTGTATCAATATCGATTTTGAATCGATATTTTCCGAATAACTATTAATAAATTAAACTAATTCAATTATCTGGGTTTAAAATTATTTCACATATTATTATAAGAGTTTACATTAACTACATGACTTACTGGAAGACGACCATTAATAAAGGAGAGTGATATATTGGAGCAGAGCAGAAAATCGCAAATCGATTAGTGTAGTAAGACAATCTGATTAACTCCAGATTCATTTACGGTCAACCAGAAGTGCATATATTAACATAATAAACTCACAGAATTTTAAAATTTCAACGGAAACTCATAACGAAAATTATTTATAAATTATTCAATAACAAACATAAAAAATTTTTTTTGAACAATTTTTAAAAAAATTTAATCAAAATTTTTTTTTTGTTCAATAACGAACCCTATTTATTTGTAACCAGTGTAAACAGGTCGAGTGTTACAATACGTATTTATAATTTTTATTCTACAGAATTTTTTAGGGTAGGCATTGCCTCAATTGCCTCCATGTAACTTCGCCACTGACCGTACATCCACTTTTAACATAATTTGCAGTGAATGTTTAGGACCCATCATGGTATTTGTATCATCAGCTGCAAATCCTATTAGTTTGGATATATACGGAATTTTATATTTATTAAAAAAATCTGTTAATAATTAACCTAATAAAGGCCATCGGCATTTCCATATACAACAAGGAAAAGACATAAAAAAAAATCATCCCACACATCACGATTATTCAGACATGTCCTTACAACTACTGCTAAGTGTTTATAAGAAGACCTCTCACTTGACTCATCAACCAAAATGCAAAAGTGATTGCTCCTCATAACATCAAGTAAAACTCTGTTTTTACTGTCACAATTGTTATTATTGCCATGCATTCAGTAAGATGACAGTTTTTTACTTATTTCAGAATCTGGACAAACTGCTTTAATGAGCCCAACTAAATGATCACTTGACTCTATGATAGCTGTGTATGCTAATAAGAATTGATTAACAATCAAATAATTAATTTTTTTGAATTAATAAAAAAATGTCAAAGTTGATGGCAACTTGTTTTATTTTTCCTGAAGTCACTGTACATTAACTTTTATACATTCTATCTCCAATTCAATCAATTGAACATTTGTGACTTCCATGTTCTAAGATTTATATTTAAAATCATTTACTTGAATTCAGTTTGATAATTTCTAACAAAGTTAGGTGTGTTCCTTGTATATTCTGTTTTATGTTTGACAAATTGAAATGAAATATTTCCATAAAACTACTTCTTTATTGCTGATAACATAGTAGGCCTACACATATAAAAAATTATCCCCTCCCCCTTCAACTATCATTTTTATTTATAGAAAATTACCCCCTCCCCTCAAACTACCTTTTTCATTTATAAATGAAGACTTGAAGTAAAAAAGGACCTAAGTGCCACTTTTGTTCAAATTTAGAACCAAAAATGCAATCTATGTGCCAAGGTCTTTAATGTAAAATAGGTTCTAAGTGCCAGAATGAATATTAAGTAGTTCTAGTGTTTGCTCATAGATAGCGCTGGGTGTAAGTGCCCCGCATATTAATGTATATTGGGATCTAAGTGCCGCGCGGTCACATGGCAACGAGCTTAGCCTGTTTTGTTGAGGTTATGTTGTGAGTGTTACTAGTAAGTGTCAATTTTGATTGTTTACTAAGTAAAAATAGTTATATCTGATGTTAGTGTGGTTAAGAAACGATGAAGGAAAGGAGAAGGAAGGCTTACAGAAGAAAACAAGAAGATAAGGAATGCTGGAAAATCATATGTGACTGCAAACAATGTAGGGGCCTACTAGTGCGGGAAAAGGTTGCTCCAAAAGAAGAGGTTATATGTAAGTGTAAATATGCATGTAAGAGTATTCCTTATGAGCAAAAACTGACACTTTTCAGTGACTTTAACTCAGTTGATCATTGTAAACAGCAGAATTACTTTCTAGGGTTAATTCAGGTCAAGCAAGTTGGTAGGCGTAGGCACGGAAGTTATGAAGATCCATCACAAAGTAGGCGCCAGGTCACTGTATTTTACACAGTTCCGAATGGAGAAGGGGACATAATTCAAGTGTGTAAAAATAATTTTTGTAACATTTTCGGGGTATCTTCTAAAAGATGTCATGGTTTAGTTAAACTCAAACAATCACCTAATCCCATTTACAATGAAAATAGAGGGAACAAGAAAAAAGAGAGAAAGTTCACACAAGATGATAAGACACTCGTTTGCGATCATATAAACTCCATTCCAAGGGATGTCAGCCATTATGGCCGTTCTAAAACAGAAAAGGAATATCTATCTTCAGATTTAAACATACATAGGTTATACAGGGCTTTTAAGAAACTGTATCCTGACAGTCCTATTACATACCACTATTATTACATAGTTTTTAAAGAAAATTTCCCAAAGTTGTCTTTTCATGCACCTCGCTCTGACACTTGCCCGACATGTGATTTATTATCTTGTCAAATTGCAGCATCATCAGGTGCGGACAGAACTAGTTTTCAAAGTAAACTTAAATTACACCATTTAAAGGCAAAAAAGCACGGGAAGAAATGCAAAAAAATGTCACTGAAGCTCAGTCACCAAACAGTACGGACACAACTTTTGCCCTTGATCTTGAAAAAGTTATCTCATTGCCAACTTTAACGCATACAAATATGTACTATTGCTGCCAGTTATCTAATTACAACCTTTGCACTCATTTTCACAACAACATTAGTTTCATGAACCTTTGGCATGAGGGCATATCAGGAAGATGGGGAAATGAAATAGCATCTTGTGTGTTCCGAGCTCTTAAGGAAGTTGTTCCTACGAAAACCCTAACGGCCTGGAGTGACAACTGTGCAGGCCAAAACAAAAATAAAATGTTACTATTTCTGTGGATCTATTTAACCTGTATTGGGCTTTACAAGGAAGTTAATCACAAATTTTTAATTGGGGGACATTCTTTTCTGCATTGTGACTGCGATTTTGCATTAATTGAAAAGCGCAAAAGACTTTTGAAGTGTATTGTACCAAATGACTTAAAAACATTGATAGAGGATGTTAAGGAAATCAACCCTTTCATTGTTAACATTATGGAAGAATCTAATTTTTTTATTTTAAAATGGCAGCAAAAAAATACATCAACACCAAATATGTAAACATGTCTACAATATCCTGGTTAAAAGTATCCGTAGAAAAACCTGGAATTATTCAGGTAAAGAAAACCTTTAATGATATCGAGCCTTGGGTGGAAATTAATGTCTTCAAAAAAGGCGTTACTGTTGAGGACATATCAAATTCTGCACTCCCGATGTTAACCTGTATATCACAAATATCTGAATCTAAAAAAGTTGACTTGAAAACTTGATTCCGTTCCTACAAAAGCCAGAAGACAAAGAGTTTTATGACAATCTTATTTCTAAATAAAAGCTTATTATTTTTCATGGACTATAGTAGATACTTCATAAAACAGTAAAGTAACTTATAATTGTCTTTTTGATACATCCTCTTCATTCACTTTTTTAAATGTTATATATATATATATATATATATATATACACACACACAAACTTTCACTAGTGAACACTTACTTTTGGTTTATGTCCCAAACGTTTCGATGTGGTGTCCGTCTTCCTCAGTGGGATTTGAAATACAGAGGCAAATTTCTGTATTTCAAATCCCACTGAGGAAGATGGACACCACGTCGAAACGTTTGGGACATAAAATTAAAAGTAAGTGTTCACTAGTGAAAGTTTGTGTATATATATAAAGTAACTTACTGTATTAACAGTACTTTAAAGTAGAGTAGTAAAGTAAGGTATAGTGTGTGTTTAGTTGACAGTGTTAATCTAAATACATAATTTTTTTTATGTTTTATTATGAAAATTTCATTTGTATCAATAAAATCTGACGTGTGTAAAGCACTGGTGAGTTCACTTCATTATAATCATTACTCTACCTTATCTATTAAGGGTGTAAGTTCCACACTACTAACGTAAATAATAGTGTAAGTGCCATGGTACTTAGTCCTTAATTTAGTTACCTACGACGGACATAGGACCGACAATTTTCATTGACTAACTTGTTTTCTCAAGTTTATATCATGTGGTTTTAATTTTCTAACTACATATTTTGTTGTGTTTAAGTTAAAAGTACTTTTTGCAAAATAGTGTGGATAAAAAATATAATTGTAAATTGAAACTAATGAAAAAACTCAATTATCTCTAAACTATGCTAAAGGCACTTAGGTCCTTTTTTACTTCAAGTCTTCAAATATTTCATCTACCTCTCTACAGTGGATTATTATGAACTTCTTTTCAGAATACATTATTTCTCTAAATTAAGTAATTTACTCTTGTTAAAAAATACAATGTTGCAGGTAAACTACCCCTTCCCCTTAACTGATCTTAATCATAATCAATAGGCCTTGATTCCTCTACAACATGGGTATATATAAAAAAAATTATTTGATTCTGTTTGAATTTGCGGGAGTTATTGTTTGCCATAGAAACACACACACATACTTTTATAAAATGACTTTTCATCATGTTTTGAGAGTAGTAAAATCAGGATCAGCCCTTATCTTGAACATGATTTTTTTGCCATCACCATACTTCCATTTCTTTATGGAACATGGAAGTAAAAAGAGTTACTAGCTGAAAAACACAGCTGAAAAAGTAATAAAAGAGCCCAAGACTTAAGAGATTAACAAAATTTGTCAACTTTTTGACCATCTGGGGGGTCCCATTCATCCCCCCCTAAATACGTCCCTGTACATGTTTCTTTCTCATCTCCAGACAACATTTTAGGAATAAGATGTTGGCAAGTCTGATGCACTTTCAGGTCATTATGGAGAATACTGTGAACAATTCCAAATGATATTCCAATGTGATGATGCTATTTTCTCAACAGATTTTCTTCTGTCACCTAAAAGAATCCCGCAAATACAGTCAACAATTTTATCATTTGTCATAGCAGATGGGTGCTCCACTATGAACATGATTGTAAACACTAACATGACCCAAACGGGTACCATATACTGTAAATGCTACTCATATAATTGTGTGTTTTTTGTTTAAATAATGATTCACTATATGCTTGTTAGAATAACATTACTGTCTCTGATAATGATTTTTGAAGCAAATCACAAAATTTGATATGGTATTTGTACACTGTTCAACTGCAGATACTTTTAACTGTGATGATGTCACGTGCACATTAAAGAAACACACAGCTGTGCTATTGTTTGATAGGAAGGAAAAGTATGAGGACAGGCCATATCATGGCATTATGAGCACTGTCAACTTATGAAACAATAATTTACATGACACTATTAACATTTTAAACATAAGGCACCAATTCTGGGAACTTTTCGAAGCTACATTGTAGTACTGAGAAAATGTTTGTACACCACTTCCATTTTAAAGGAAAAATACAGATCTCATAAAGAAAAATTATAAGCATTATATTTTGGGTTGAATATGGAATTCTTTCACTGGAATTCATGTTTTGAAGATCAACTATAAACTCTGCTATTTATGTAAAACTGAAAAACTATGTAAAATTGAGGGGGGAACTTTTGCTCCCACAAAAAATGCTTGACAGCACTGTGTAGCTGTTAGTTAAATCTCATCTCTTAATTTTTAATTTTAATACATAAACCCACCCCCATTCGCAAACATAGCCATGACTTGGCAAAGAGTAATTTCCATTATAAGAAGTTCTTCAGCAGTACGGATTCTGATTGCATAGTAATTTGCAAAGTGAAGTTATTAAATGGCTAATGATGTAAGCACCTGATTTCTATATAAAAAAGCATTAAAGTTCTCATACAAACTATGATTAATGCCTCAGTAATAAGGGAAACTGTGTTAAAAAGTGCTTAAGATATAGAAAATCTCATACAAATATAAATTAGTTTTTTTTTAATGTACTAACTGAATTAGTGTAAAGACACATTTTATATGCAACACAAAAATATTAAGGACTTATGAATACCTTGTTATTAAAGTTAGCAGTCTCCATAACTCCAACTTCGTTGTGTTTATTTGCTAAACTGCTAAGTGCCATGTTCTGAACGAGGCCTTTCAGTGTTTCCACCATTTTCAAGTCCTGAATAACGACTTAGGTGGAAACACTGAAAGGTCTCATCCAGAACATGGCACTTAGCAGTTTAGCAAATAAGCACGACGAAGTTGGACTTATGAATACCATTCCGATGTAGAACACAAGTATTTTTGATACAAATATAAAAAATTTTTACCTAATGTCATTCATTGCAGGCTTACTTATTTATATAAACTACTTGTGTTCTGCATCAGAATAGTATTAATAAGTTTTTAGTAATACCCTTACACGTTAAGGACAACAAAATCAAAGAATACAAAAAAATTCTTCTGTTGGTATAGTTGAACATTGGTGCCTGTGTACTGTGTTATGTAATAATGTTCCAACTTCTTGTTGTTCTTAATATCATATTATCAAATGTGTAAAGAGATTTCAGAATGTGTCAAGAGATTTAAGTTTATTTATAAAGTAGCAAAAGCCCTGAAGCAGTGTTGTCAGCAAGTTGGAGAATATTTCAGACTCCAGGGAACAGTAAGTAAAACACATAAGTTGTAAACTTTGCACCATTTAGAGTTTCAAGTTACTTATCTAAGCAAAACAGCAGTAACAGAATTATGTTTAAACCTGTTTTGAGGAGACATGTTGTCAACTACAGATTCTGACAGCCTTGCGCTATTAAATAATTTAAAATACTCTGTTTATTACTGTCCGTTATGTCAATGTAACAGTACATATTATGTTGTTAAACTTTTACTATAAAAGAAATCTGCAAGCATGTTGCAGTTATTAGAATTTTATCTGTCCCTGTATATTTTAATATTAATTTTGTTTTGTATTGTTATATAGACAAGCAGAAATGTGTACAGCTACCTTATATCAGTGGTGTATCTAGAATTTGCCTTGGAGTGGGTCTGGGGTTGGTTTGGCTTCATCCAAAAGAAAAAACAAGTTAAAACTGATCAACATGATTATCTTTAAAGTGGCTAAAATCAGTCCCATTAAAGTAAACGATAATAAGACAATAAAAATATACGTTATTGAAACATTGTTTACAAGATAGTTACTGACTGAATTGATTTTCCTATATTCCATATTTCAAATGTATGTGGTAATGAGGTGTAATAAATCTGTACGAGGGTTATCCAGAAAGTAAGTTCTGTTCTTAATATTGCCATGGTATCGATCCTGTCACGCTGTTGTACATGGGGGGGGGCCCGGATTTCCCACTAGGCACACTAGGCACGTGCCTTGGGGCGGCAGGCTCAGGAGGACGGCACAAGGTGAAAAATTATTTGTTAAAATTTCATGTTTTCCGTTTTTTAATTACAGTATTTGTATTGGGCAGTTGCATTGTGGCCAAATTGAAAAAAATAGATTTGAAATAACCTTTAATTATATCATTGAATAACACGGTATTGACACTGGGCCTATCAATAGCGGTGGTCGGAGCGGAGCACGGTCGTATATACAGGTCTGGACACTCCGTTGAAATTCTTGTCCGCTTTTTTTTTTGCCGACTAAAATAATTAGTTTTGATATTGCTTGGGGTGCCTCGATCTAGAAGTCAATCCCTACTGCGCATGATCATATATTCAAAGCATAGTAGAGAATGTTGTTTAAATGAAGGGAAGAACTTGATACATTTAATTTAGTTTTATATTGAATGAAATATTTGGTTCTCTGCAAAACGGTGAATATATGATGTTTTTGGAACTAATATCTGAATTTCATACATTTTTAGCTGATCACATTCAGAGATTCAGTAATCCAGGCTCAGGACGATATGTGCATACGTGCATCTTCAGTTATATGTGATGAGGTGATTGAATTGCTTGCTTGTAAAGTAAGAAAATTCATAATTGACGATGTAAAACGAGCTAAGTACTACTCCATAATAGTAGACTCACACCCGATGTAAGTCACACTGATCAATTATCCTTTGTCTTAAGATATGTAGAAGAAAATGGCAATCTTGTTGAAGGTTTTCTTTTATTTTTGCCTCGGGCATAAATCAGAGAATATAGCTAATGGTGTGATGACTGTTTTGTATCAAAACTCTATTGATATTGCTGACTGTAGAGGACAATCGTATGATAATGCCAGCAATATATCATGAGTATATAGTGGCTTGCAAGCGCGCATCAAGTGTGAAAATCTGAAAGCACATTTCGTACCTTGTTCAGCACACTCTATTAATCTAGTAGGCACTTGTGCTGCAAATTGTTGTCCAGAAGCATGTGCATTTTTTACTAAAAGTAAAACACTCAAGAGTTTGTCTGATACCCGTTGGAGCGCTAGAGAAGAGGCCTGTAAGAGCCTGTGTGGGAATTTAGAAAGTGTGATACTGGCTCTGGAGCATTACGAAGATGATACTAATGAGAAACCGTTAGTAAGGAGTGAATCATCGGGATTATTGAAGTCTTTGAACAGACTTGAAACAACATTGATGATGGAACTGTGGTGTGACATTTTGGACAGATTTGAGAAAGTGAGTCAAACTCTCTAAAAAGTTGATACATCACTTGGAAAAGTAGTAATACTGTATGAGTCTTTAATCACGTTTATTGCTTCCCTGTCGGAGATGTTTGCTGAATATGAAAAACGAGCAAAGAAACGTTGTGAGATGGACTATGAGTCATGTAACAAATGCCAAAGAAAAAGAAAACACCAGGCTGATGAGAACAATGAGTCTGAAATTATTCATTATGGGAGAGAAAAGTTCAACGTGGACACATTTTATACAGTACTCGACCAATTAAAATCTGAGTTGCATAGAAGGAAAAATGATTCAGTAGCGGAAAATTTTTGTAGTTTTTACGGAACTGTCTACCACGCCATCTGCAACTGTCATTGAACGTGCTAATAAACTTCGATCTTTGTACAAAAATGATCTTGAAGAGTCATTTGCTAATGAATGTATCCATTTTGCTGGACTAATAAAAATGCTGATATTAAGAACACCCCACTGCTATGATGTTATTCATGCGACAAGAGCAACTTCAATCAACATTTACAAATATTGCAATAGCTCTTCATTTGTATTTGTGTACAGCTATCTCTAACTGTTCAACAGAACGTACATTTCCTGTTTTAAAAAGAATTAAATCATGTGTTATATCCACAATGAATGTGGAAAAACTCGACTCACTCTCAATCCTGCATGTTGAGGCAGAACTTTTAAACAGTGAACAAATGAACTTTGAAGGCCTTATTGAAGAATTTTCACTGATCAAAGCAAAACAAAAGCCAATGTAAAATCAAGCCATTTCTGTAATTTGGGATCTTATTCAACCACTCTTAAATTATTTGTTCTATTTATCCAATTTACATCACTTTCATTGATTTTACTATGTTTGATGATAAAATCAAACCATGTAGGTCTATAAATCACCGGATAAGGTATCTTGTCACCGGAGAAAAGGCTTGCCGCATGACAAATGGCGCCAATCGTACACTCTAGTGTTTTTGGTGGCCCTAAAAAGGACCTGGTGGCGAGAACGGTGATGTTGGTCGTGCCGCGCTGTGTTCGGCGGCTGCGCCCGCTGATCGTGGCATACTGCAGTCCTCCTCTTCTTCCGGCACCGGTTGTAGAGTCGCCTGCCGGCCCAGCGAAATCCATCGCTGGCGCGGAACTGGAGGGCGAAGACGCAAGAACGCCGGTTCTATTCTTCGGCCGTTCCTTCCGGCTGACTCCGCGCCGATGTCGTCCGAGAGAGGAGAGGAGATGAAGTGCGTCCGATGGCGTGGCGATGAAGAGTGCGCCAATTTTTTTTTTTCGCTCTGGGCTTTGCGGTTGTGCGTCGCAGAGACGAACCGCACGGTAACTGAGTTCCGAGCTACCTTCTGGAGCTCCTGCCTCGTGGCCCTGCCCAAGTAGGGCGCGTGCTCTATAGCAGGCCGATTCTCGGCTGTTGTGCTAGCCTACACTAGCGCAGTATACACCGAGGGCGTTTCCACGAATCACCTGGACGTATACGGTACCTTCCCAGCCCAGTCACTAGAGGATTGCCTGGGAACCTCGCCGCACGTGCATAAAATTTGCGTGCAAGCCGCCTGAAAGTGTCGTCTAAGGAGCGGACGCCAAGTCCCCTCCTTAGAAGGCGAGATGAGAAGCGACGGGGGACTTTGGCCGCTAGCCGAAGCCCCCTGTCGAGGCGCTCTGCAACTTCTTTTTATGCATTGTGGCGAGGTAACCCCAGACCGGCCAGGCGTAGGTAATGACCGGCAGCAGATACGCGCCGACGATCATCCTACCCAATTTCCTGGTCATGGCTGAGCTGATCAGGAGTGGAAACAGTGCGCACAGGCGAGTGGATGCTCGCTTAAGAACTGTCTGTGCATGGGTACGCCAGGTGAGCCGACGGTCAAGCTGTAAGCCGAGGTACTTGACCTCGTTGGACCAGCGCAAGTACGTTCTGCCGATACGTAGCTGCCTAACGGGGTTCTTCCGTCGCTTAGAGAATTCGACGGCTACACTCTTGGTAGCGTTGAGTTGCACTCTCCAATTCTCGGTCCAGTCCACGAGCGTGTCGAGCTGGCGCTGCAGTCGTAGGACGGCCCTTTCCTCATGACGATCGGCCGTAAATACGGCCGTGTCGTCAGCGAAGAGGGCCATCTGGACTCCAGGCTGTCTTGGCACGTCGTTGACGTAGATCGAGAACAGAAGGGGGCCTAGAACACTACCTTGAGGGACGCCGGCTGTGATTCGCCTCTCGGAAGAGACTGAATCGCCAACTCTCACGCGGAAGGTCGTCTCCGTCAGAAAGCTAGCAACCAGATGGAGGTAGCAGTCCGGGAGCTGGACTTCCCTAAGTTTGAATAACAGGCCATCATGCCATACGCTGTCGAAGGCTTTCTCAACATCTAAGAAACAGCCAACGGTCCGTTCTCTCCGACACCCGGCTTCCGTGATGCTTTCCACCAGTCTCATCAGTTGATGAGTGGTTGAATGCCCCACACGAAAGCCGAACTGTTCGGGGACCAGCACGTCAAAGTTGGTTAGATGTTCTCGTACACGACGCTGTACGAGGCGCTCAAAAACCTTGGACGTAGCGGAGAGTAGGCTGATAGGCCGGAGGTTTTCCGAGCGGGTGGTATCCTTTCCCTGCTTCGGGATCACGATAACCGTCGCCTTTCTCCATTTCTTGGGAAAGTAGGCCAGTCTAAGACACGCGTTGAACAAATCAGTCAAGAATTGAACTCCAGGCTCGGGAAGAAGTCGTAGAGCGGTGCTGGTAACACCGTCCGGGCCTGGAGCTTTTCTTGGCTGAAGTTCAGCGAGCCGATCTGAGACCTCTTCCGAAGAGATGGGTCAGGGCTCCGCCGTGATCGGAAGAGACAGAAAGTCTTCCACAGCCATCTCGACTTGTTCGTCGAAGTCCCAGTCCATGGGGGGGTTGGGAGCGAACTGTCGCTCGAAACACAAGCCCAAGTACTCGGCCTTCTCCTCCGGGCGACCCAGGAGTCGACCGAACGGTCCAACAATGGCGGGAAGTGGAGGTCGGCGCCTCCGTCCCGTCAATGCGGTAGGTATTCTGTACGGGTGAGATTGCTGGTCCGCATCCCCCGTTCGGGCCACGTCGAGCTCCCAACAGCTACGTCGGAACGCCTTCAGACTGCCGCGCAGTCGTCCGGTGAGCCGATTGTATGCTGCCTTATCGGCCAGATCACGGGTCCTCTGCCAACCTTTCCGGAAGTAATTCCTCTCGCGAGCGAGAAGAGAGACTTCCTCAGGGATGCGTTGGTAGTTAGGCGTGAAGCCAGCTCGCGTACGTGAAGACACGCCGAGATGCCGAGCCGAGATGATTGCCTCTTCGATTCCCGCAACTGCTTCGTCTAGGAGGCGAACGGAATCGAGTGGGGCCGCTGGCGGCAATCTACGGCACAAGGCCGGGCCGTAGCGATCCCAATCGATAACCTTCTTCTTGTCAGAACGTGCATAGGCGTGCTGGGTAGCGACGTGGACCAAGATAGGGTTGTGGTCGGATGTCAGCTCCGTAAGTGAGAATACCTCGACCGGACAGACAATCCCTTGAGTCACCGCGATATCCAGAACATCGGGAGCCGCGTTAGGCCTTGACGGAAAGAACGTGGGTTGCGCTGGACCAAACACCATCGCCCGGCGCGATTCAACAAAACTGAGCAAGCGCCTCCCGTTCGGAGTAGTGAGGCGACTATTCCAAACGCGATGCTTGCAATTCAGATCGCCGGCCAAAATTACCCTTCGATGGGAATCGAAGATGACGTCCAGGTCGCCGACAAGGAGTTCAGCTTGTGGGGGCTTGTATGCTGAAACCACGAGGACGCCGCCAAGAGCTCCGTGGACCTCAATGGCGGTGGCCTCTAGGTTGGTAAGCTGCGGTAAAGCGACACGATGATGACCTATGGAGGTCCTCACCGCGATCGCCGTGCCGCCTCCTCGTCGGCCAACTCGGTCATCCCGATAGACCACGTAATTTGGTAATCGAAACCGGTTCGCCGGGGTCAGGTGGGTTTCCCCGAGGAGAAGTATGTCGGGTTTGAACCGAGCCAGGAATTCAAGAAGGTCGGAATGCTTGGAACCGATGTTGTTAGCATTCCAGGCTACGAGCGAGAGATCTCGTCTAAGGGCTCGGTTCATAGAAGACCTATTACTTCGCAGGCTTCCACCAAGAGCATAAATCTCTCAGTTGGGTCAGCAGTTTCCAGGCGGCCTCGGATGGACCTGAAGGTAGATGCGACTTTCTTGAGGTCGTAGCCAGACAGAAAGTCGCGGACGAACTGTGCGTCATCGGAAATGACGGACTGGGCGGTTTGCCTGGAAACTGAGGCCGCGTAAGAGCGACCAGGTTTAACGGCAGATCGGGTCGTGGTGGAAGCCACAGGACCAGGGCCAGACGGTTTTGAATCAGCGGGAGGAAAAGTACGCTGTTGCGCTTCGTCGGATTTATACCGGGAAGCAGGACTTTTCTTGGGCTGTGGGCAGGCAGAAGCTCGGGGCCGAGCATCCGGTGTGGTTATCCCTTTGTTCCTGGGTTTTGTGATGCCTGCTCGCGGAAATCGCGGAGGTGGCAGTGGTGGCGAGGCTACCTCTGGTTCAGAGGCGGGAGTTGGAGGTTCCGCGGAGGTGGAGGGTTGATTCTCCGGCTCCATAACCGAGATGACGGCTACTGGGCTTGTCTCTGCTTCGGAAGGAGACGCGGTACGTTTGTTTGCCTTTGCAGGGGCTGGAGGTGGAGCCGGAGAGGGCGCGCGCCGTGCCGGTGGTGCCTTCGGTTGCGGCCTTGCCTGAGTTTTAGGCTGTCTCTGAGGTTGGGGCTGCATAGCTGGCTGCCTTGGCTTCGGGAGGGGCCCCTGCGGCTTTTGCTTCCACAGGAGCTCCGCCTTGTAGACCGGGCAGTTTACGTTACTTGCTGCATGGCCTTGGCCACAATTAATGCAGCGGAACTTGGACTTGTCTGCCACAGTGCAGGCCTGAGTTGAATGTCCCAACGAACAACGTAGACAGGCCGGGGCATTGCGGCAGACGTCGGTATGATGGCCGAACCTCTGGCACCGGTGGCACTGCGCGAGCTTGCCCTGGGGACGACTGGATTCCACCCTGACGCGGAAGCCAAACAGCCGCGTCAGTTGGAAAATTTTGTCTGCAGCCTCGCCCTTCTCGAGCTGGAAATTTTGATGTCGTTAGTTTTGAATATAACTAAAGTCAGTGACTTTCATTATTCAATGTTACAATGGTTACCATTTTCGGTGTTGGTGTATTACAAGGCTGTTAGTAACAGAAAATCGGGCATTTCTAAACTTTTTAAAAAACTAGAATTAAATTAATTTTTGGTAAATGTTAGTGATCTAAACATTATAATAACAGAAAAAGTTATCTTTTTAAAAGAGTATTAAATGTGTAAATTTATTCATATAAAATAATTCATTACTGTCAGTATAACCAAACCATGTTTCTTATTTTTTTTAAAGTCTAACATAGGCTATATTTTTCTATAAATTCAAACATTTTTTGTAAATGTAAATCACTTTTGAGGCGGCTCAGTAGACCAGTGGGTATGCCACCTGGAGGTCCCGGGTTCGATTCCTGGGCCTACACCATAAAATCAAGGTGCGTTTTTCAGCCCCCAGGTCGACTCAGCCTGTTGAAAATGAGTACTTGGAATAACATCCTGGGGATAATAATGGGCGGCTGAAGCCACACTGTCTTCCTTGTATGCTGTACGGCTCACATAAGGCAGCCTACCCTGCCTTCTCCTACACTACTTCAGGTGGTACACATGGGAGCCATTATTATTATTAAATCACTTTTGTCAATAACTGCTTTATATATAACATACTAACAAGAAATTAGAGCAAAATTCACTGTTGTATGTTGTTCTAATCTTATATGGCTAATGTGTGATACACTTTGAAGCAGTCAGGCACACACAGTCTAACTTCACATTCAGAGGACCATCGTGTTGACTCTTTTCTGTGGTGTCCACCAGTTTGGGGCTTTGAATGCGTCGTCTGTCTGGATATAACTTTCTATATATATTTTGCAACGATACTCTTAAACACTTACTTTTGCACATATGCTATTACTCATTTGTGCGCACTTACCCACGTCTCGAAGGTATACTCTTCTTCTGCAGTATTTACCTTGATGTTTCCCAGCTAGGTCGCAGGTTTTGGTAGTTAATTGAGGGTGGATAAGCACGTGAATATCGTTACAAGTAAAGAGTACAGAGGATTTAGTACTGGTTGTGAAATTAGTACGACTTTGTTAATAAAATTATATTCATTTTGTTTATTAATTAAATAATGCAAATTGTCATGTTATTA
The DNA here is from genome assembly GCA_034769895.1 of Magicicada septendecula. Classification (NCBI taxonomy): domain Eukaryota; kingdom Metazoa; phylum Arthropoda; class Insecta; order Hemiptera; family Cicadidae; genus Magicicada; species Magicicada septendecula. The sequence continues at coordinate 115,953,259 of CM068374.1, read as the reverse complement.
ATTAGTGTGTGGGTTAAATAATATTGAAACCCTTATATTCACTTATACGAATATCGTATAATTATAATGTGGAAAAATCTTATCTCTTATAGTCTAAGACACCTTATACAAAAAAAATAAGACATATATGACCTGGAATATTTACACAGACATATAATACATAACACGTATATTCTTACAATGTGTGATTAACACGTACGAAATTGAATATTAATATTGACTTAGCAAGTGTGGTTTTTATTATGTACCACTTAATTAAAAAAATAAATAATTAAACATTTATAAAAATTCTAATAGAGACCATTTTATTACTTTAATTAACAATACTCCTAATGTCTCAATTAATTAAAAATCTACAATTAAAGTGACTTTCATACTTGATTTTACGTTACAGTTACTTGATTTTAATTATATAATAAAATTATAAAAATATAATAAAATATGGTTTCTCCAATTACCATTTATTTATGAGATTTATAAGTTTTATGTTCTTTGTTATAAATTATTATTTTCTGAACTTTTATTAATTATTTATTATGCAAATAAAAATAATAAAGTTTATGTAAACTTGTATATGGAATCCAGAGCCTTCTTTTGATAGACCTCAGGGTCATTTATAAGATTAAATAAATGTCTGACTTCACCTGCATATTTCTGCAACCATTTAACTGTGTTGTTACCGTCACCTGGACTCTCGAGTTTTGGATCCTCTTCCGGTATCACCTTCTCTGTCTCTGCGTCGTTTGGAATTACTCTCTTCGTCTAATGGATACTGAGTTCTGACGTGGACCTCTGGTCGTGATGATGTACGGCTGGATGTAGCTGCGTGTGGCTGTCCCTGCGTCCTCTAGTATATTGCTCCGGTTCCTCTCCTCTCCTCGTCTTTTCCCTCGTGGATGTCTCGACGTTCTACGTGGACTTCTTGAAGTTCATCGACGACGTTTCGACTGCTCGTAGTTTACGGTATTATTGTCTTTTAAATAACTCGTGTATATCACTAATTACTTTCACCCACGTACTGCCGGTTCCATCGCACTTTAGTTTATGTAATACAATTTAAAAACATTACTTAAACTTTGTAAAATTTACGGTGGCGAGATGCGTGGATTTCACGTACTGTCTGTTAATGATCTGAGAAAGCGTGTGTCGCTCGCTGGGGTTTTATACTCCTGCCGGCGTTCAATTCCTGTTGAAAACTGTTCGGACAGAGTTGAACAAGTCAGCGCGTCGATTTATTAACTAATTACGACGTACGCGTCTTTCTATGAAGCGCACACTTTTTTATAAATATTATTTGACAAATCGTTAGGTACATTAAGAAACTTAACCTATGCAAATTATGAACATTAAGGTGTATAAACTATGGAAGTTATGGCAAAATTTCACACGGTAGCTGAACGGTTCCCACGATCAAATACCTCTTAGTATCTAATTGTAGCGCCAGGCTCCAGCTTTTTTTCTACATATGTCTCTGATTCGTGTGACTTCTGGTTTTCTTTAAGCACTTAAAGAACTGTGTATTTTTTCCACAATCGTATACATAATTCAACTTGTTCTTCATTTACACACTAACACACTAACACACACACACACACACACACACACACACACACACACACACACACAAACTGATACACACGCGGTTGCCTGTCGCAATGACGTCACCATTGCCAGTTGGGGCGTGTTTCTTCTCCCTTCGCTGCGTTTAAAACTAACTAGGCTTGTCAATTCCATATGCATGTTCACTTACAATTATTTCCTTATTTAAAATTAATTAATACGTTTGTTTCTTTTATTTATTATTTTGTCTTATACCTAACGCTTAATTATTACATTATTTTCATTATTTACATCTTTTACACGACTCATACGTGCGTTCGTATGTTATCATACCGCAGTCAGGGGTTGATACGAAGACTTATGGTAAACGTTACGATTATTTCATAAATTCACACAAATACAGAACCATGTACTCAACGCAACTATTAAGTCTAGTACACCGGCCAGGTCGCAGGATTTTTGTTTCTCGTTGCGTCAAGTATATGTAGTTGCACAATAATTAAATAAATTTTAAAGAGGAGTGATATGTTGTGGCCATGAAATAATTATTTAAAACCATTTAAAAATAATCATCCTAAAATTTATTCATTAATAGAAAAATATTCCAATATTAAAATATTCAAACATTAGATAGATCAAATATCCACTTTTATAAGTTTCACACATATTAGGCTGTTCATAACGTCTAAAAACTAAACAATCATATACTCTTATTCACTAAGCAGACATGTTAAATAAGTCATCTAAATTCTTTCATTTTTTGTGTGTCTACCTTTGATTCAATCTTCAAATGCTAATAGCAACTCATTTAAAAAGAAACAAAAATAATTTTAAACTTAAGCATAAAATTACTAGTTGCTATAGACAGACAAAATAAACTAATTATATTTACTTTCAAACTATTATTTAACATATAACAAAAGACTTAGTAACTTTCAAATTTTCTTATAAAATTAAATTATTGACTTTAACTATTATTTACATTTAAAATTTTTAAGTCGTATGTTCATGTAAAATTGTCTTTCTGAAAGTTCTTTTCACAACAAAATTATAAATATTTAGTCATCACCTGCATACTGCTGCCGTTACCGTTGTGTGTGTGTGTGTGTGTGTGTGTGCGTCCTGAATCCTGAGAATTGATGATGATGATGATGATGCTGTGTTCTATGTCTCTATGGGTTGTTGTTGTTGTTGTTGCTCCTGAGTTCTTCTATACGTCTAGAAGTCTATTAGTCTGAGTTCTTCTATTGTGTGTGTGGTAAAAGTGTGTTCAGTCGATCGGCAAACGAGCAGCGTGACATCCTTTGGAAATAGCTTATCAAACGGACATAGTGTCCTCGTCTTGAGGACTTTATTTCTTGAGTCTGAGAATGCCCCAAAATTGTCGGTCGTATTTATACTGGACTCAATCTGACATGTCCAGGATTGCTCTTGACATGTTAGAAATTGTAACTTTCATGCAAAGCGACCTTTTAATTACGAATCACTTTTTTGTTCATTTTAGCGAATTCGTAAACACACTTGTAGCATGCGCGATATCATTGTTTGCGTAATTTTTTCTGTTCACGCACATGTAACACACATGTTAATTACTCTTTAATTACACCTGTTTGAACAACCCATTTTTTAATTTAAAAAATGTTATAAAAGTTAACCAAATCACAAAATTGAACGAGAAGGAGACAGACTACGATTGAAACGTATTAACTGATGACGAAGACCTTTTAATTCCAAACGAAGTGAATAAATTAATCCAAGTAAATTGAAAAAGATGCCCGAATAATTGAAAATTGAATACTATTGCAGCTACAGTCCGTTATACCAGACAAAATGATCAACCCCAGACTGCGAAGTTGTTAAGTATCATATAAATTATCCAAATTTCCGAAAAAACGCACTTTAAATATTTCTCACTATACTATGAAATATCACTAAACTGAATTTATTCTCTTTCAAAGATTAAATAATAAACTAAGACACTGAAAATTTGTCAGATTATAAAAATAACCTATTGTTAATTTACGAACCTTTAAAACACTTTTACTACACTCCAACAAACCAATTATAGCTACACATCATAATATTTAAGTAGAAATATTGTAAGGTTGTGTACTTTTATTATTGTAATTGCATCTAATCCTTTAATCGTGATCAAAAGAATCCAGGCGATTGAACGAAAATATCTGTTTACTACTTCGGTAGAACGCCATTATGGTGTATTTGTTACGTTCAAAATCGATTTGTTAAACCCAGAGAGAGATTGTCTCATAGATAAATAACCGGTGCAAAATAATATAATAAACCAAATATAACTTGTGTCAATGAAACAGTAATAACCATTCATTAATAAATCAATACTGTGTATAACAAATGTGTTTTATTTTCAGTAGGAAAGTGTATTATTAATATTGTATATTGTAGCGGACATCTAAGAATTGGCGACTAGCGCTCTAGCAGTGAATACAGCAAACTGCTGGCTTGATCGTAAAACATCGATAAGCGGCGGGACAAATTGAATTATCCACACCGCCTGAGCGGAACCGCTGATAATCATAAATTATTTTAATTGTTTAAAATAAACAATTTGGCGCCACCCGGGATTTATACACTCCTAGTGAACCTCAGGTAAGGAATACGATACCTGGTTATTCGTACGTTCGCGACGGACTCAAGCAGCGGAAGTTACGCTACCGAGCGACGACGGATTGGTAAGACAATACACAAGTTACACTCTGACACTTCTACATTTTACAGAATACGTTAAGTACGACGGCGCAAGATTTGTAATAATATATATATTGACCTAGGATTCAAAATAAGTTAATAAAATGCTTTCTGGCTGTACATAGCAACCAGTGGACTTTGTACAAGATTGCAAATGACAGTCCGACTAGACACTGGCGTGGCACAGGTGACTAAAACACCTAGCCTGAGGTGGGCTCGGGCTTGGCACGGAAGGTTTAATTGGTTGTAACATTATTGTGTGGTGGTCAATCTGTAGCTTAAAAAATTGTAGTTAAATAATTATTAACAATGAAAATGGAAAAGTCGTGCAACTTAAACGCAAAACACTCTTCTCAGAGCAGATACAGTAAACGTACTGCTTTTAGCAAGGACAGAGTTCTGTCTATCGCTGACTGCTCATTTTCTAAGTCCTCTTCCAGTTTACCTTTTACTCCCCATATTTGCCTCAGAGCATTACATTCTTCAATTATATGTTTCATCGTAAGCGCTCCGCCACAAGTGCAGACGGGTCGTTCTTGTACTAGCAGGAGGTGAGAAGATGTCAGGTTCGTGTGCCCACTTCGCGGTGAGGTGATGCAAACATGTTTGGGACGACTGTAATCACCTGCCATTTGCCAATTATGAATTCTCTGCTTCACGGCAGAAAGTTTGCAGTGAAGTTAATTTCACATCTGCTGCCTCACATCAATAGTGATGTTTATGGCAACTGTCTTTACGTTATCACATTATATGGCGATTGCATCGACTACTGGGTTGTCTGCAGCGTCAGTTTCTTAATTGCTTGTAATACTTACATGTTCCGGACACCAAATAAAACTAAAGACGAACCAAGGTCATCGTGTAGTGTCATTATCTGTTTGAAAAACGGAGCTACTGTGCCTGCACTGAACAAGCCAGTTAGAAAACTCAGCGAATCCGTACAGAAAACAAACTTTCTCTCACCGCAATATCAAAGAGCTTGCCACACTACATACATTTCGGCAGTATGTAAAGTTCCTACGTTGGACAATGTCCAGGAGTGGGAGCGCCCTCGATGACAAATGCAGAATCTTCACGCTCCCCTTCTTCTAACACAATGGTATGCCCTCAACGAATTCCTCGAGGACTAATCTAAAAATGGTATAATGGGTGGCACATTTTCTTGCTTCTACTGATAAAATTCAGTCGGCGATTTGGCTTGCGTAGCAATGAGTGAGGCACTTCGAATGGAACGTAAACTTCGACCATCGGCGCTTGGGTGTTGTAGCGCCAGGGCAATTTGAGCGCGCCGATACCGGCTGGTCGAGTAAACGTACAACGGCTCTTAGCCTATATGCTTTCGCAAGTCTAGCAGCTTTGCGCAGAATACCCATGTGGCATAGCGCATCCTAGCATTGTGTATAGGATCTGGCTGTTTGAAGTACGACCTCCTGGCGAAGAGAACACCGCGCATCTATAATTTATTTTGAATAATACTAGTGTGGTGCACATGAGCAAGAAAACTTTCCAATGGCGTATAGTGATGATTTGCACCTCGCAGCCAATTCGTTTACATGCGAATTCAAAGTCTCTGACGAAATTTAATTCTAAAAATTCCATTTCTGTTGTATATTGCAACCGTTATGGTTGGCACTGCGTCCGGATGCCTTCCTCGTTTTAGAGAAGGATCGTCTTTGTTGCCGAAAAAATAAAGCCTATGCTGTTAGCATTTTCAAGCAACGTGTCTATAGCGGCTTGCATGATACGTTTGATCGGTGACGTTACTTCCAGGCGAGCAGAACAGCTCAAGATATTCACCATACAAACCCTTCCCAACTGATGTTTCTATACCCTCGGAGATCCCATCGATCGTTACAATAAAAGCGTGCCGCTCAACGAAGGTCCTTGAGGTACTTTATTTTCAAGCTCATATGGGGCCGATAACAATTGCCCTTCCCAAACATGTAAAGTCTTGTCGCTGAGAAAGCTGGAGATAAATTTGGGCAGGTTAACTCTGAACCGCCAATCATGTAATTGTTGTATCTATATGCTTCATCAAGTGCTTTCTCCAAGTCGAGAATATAGAAACTCCATGTTTTCCTTCGATGAAAGAGTTTTGAACTGCGTTCCCCAGATATACCAGTTGATCAGTAGTAGAACGGTGCTTCCGGTACCCACAAAGGTGTGCGGTCAGTAGGATGCGTTTTCCAGGATACCACGTGAACAGGTTGTTAATCTTTCCCTCCAATAATTTTCCTAAACAGCAAGTCAACGATACTGGACGATAAATCTCTGCTTTAAGATGATCTTTTCAGCTTTTAGAAGCAGGATGACGATCGATTCTTCCATCGTTTAGAATAGTGTCGTTGCGTCTATTGGCGTTATAAAACGTCACGTAGAACGCAGTTGACGTAGAATGCTGTAAGGAATATCGTTCGGTCCCGCTGCAGTGTCTCCGGCAGTGCGGATAGAGAACTGTAAATCTTTCGTCGTGAAGGGCACGTTGTGTCTACGCCCTTCAGTTTCGAAGGCAAGATCTTGTTCAACTTCAGCATTTCTTTTGAGGGAATCGGGAGGATAGTTTTCTAAGCTAGTGACCCTGGCATATCACGTAGCCAAGATGTCAGGAATTTTCTTAGGGTTGCGTATCAGTTCACCATTGTGCTCTATACATGTGATAGGCTGAAACACTGGTGTGTCAGCGATTGCTCTGACCTTCCATACTTCTATCATTAGGATCGACCTTGTCATGATCAAGATGTAGGTTTCCCAGCTTGATCTTTTAGTAGTGAGTATTTTCTACGATCGAAGTCGCTTAAAAGTGACGCGATTTTATTCGGTCGGCGCTCGTTTGTTCCTGTTTAAGACTCGTCTCATCTCTCTTATTGACTCTTGGACAATGGTATTCCGCCACGGTATTGGTGTTGTGGATGAAAGAATACCGGTCCATAGCTACTGAAGTGACAGCAGCAAAGAAACTGTGTACATCGCATTCTACATTTCCGTTGACATCTGTAGAAGCCGTGATGCCTGCCCAATTAGAACTATCCATTCCCCATCTTCACGGAATGTATTTAACCTTTTTGGCGTTGGCGTTGTTACGAGCACGGTCATGGAATGTGGTCGGTTTCATGAAGGTCTGGAAGCACTCTTCACGACAGACGTGGGGTAAGACTCAGGGTACATATGGAAAGATGGATAGCCGAGAAAATGCTACTTCCAACATTAAAATGTGGGCTAGCGCCGGTGTTTGAAAAGACAAGCGCGTTGTTAAGCAGTAGAGCTACAGTTCTTAATCCAGAAATGTTCGACCTATGACAACCCCAAGTGGGACTGTAGGCGTTGAAGTCAGGTCACCGATGTCGGTGAGATCACTGGTACCGGCATGCAGCTGAACTCCGATCCGGCGCTCATATCGGGGTAATTTAATGTCCCCGCCTTCATTTTAAAGAATGGTGTTTTTGGGAGAACCGGCCGATGGACGGCGGTGTCCTTTCGCTGTCTCATCCCCACTGGAAGTGGCTGCAGATGCAATCATGGGGCTTGACTTTCTTTGCGGGCGAATTGTGTGTTCGCCCGATATGCACGTCTGTCGTAGCCCTTAACTTCTTAACTTAATTTTTGATTTACTATTGATTAACTTCTGATACTCTTTATCACCTCCTGATTTCTTGTCTATCTAAGAAAAGCATGTATAAATGAAATAAATTACTTTAGGGGTAGGCGATAGAATAAAGGCAGGCGATACTGTAGATTTTACAGACTGTGGATAATTGAGTTTGCACTGGTTAACTGAGCACACAAGTTTCTTCACATCGAATTAGCTAACTTTTTTTAGTGTATGTACTTGCTTAGAAATGGAACAATTGCGTGATATAGATGAATGTTGTCTACGCAATTAACAAATTTAGTAGGTTCAGTACAGCGGTCGTTACCAGAAGCATGTCTTGACCCGAAGCGCAAGCACTGAAAACACTGCATTGACTGAGGGATAAAAAACCCTCACACTTAGCCTATGAATGCCTGCTCTGACCTTTTCCGGCAAGACTGTTCTGTTGAAGGTTAGGGCTTGGGACGCAGATGGGAGCGTATCTCCATACTTCGGCACCGTTAGTCCTCCTTCTAAATGCTATAATGCCTTGTAGGGCAAGCTCCGTCGTAAATTCTTCCTCCATGCAGTGAAGTAACTCCCTGCACACTGCTACCCCATTTTTGATGTTCAGGGTTGTATGGGATTCTACCTCTACATCGATATCTAATATCTTCTGCAGTTTGAGCAGTCTGAACTCTGTTGATCGTCCAGGGTTCCACGAGTAATCCATCTGCGGCTTTTCTGATATCCTGTACAGCTGATCCAGCGCAACCGGTGATAGCCTTTTCTATCAAAAAATGACTCTCTTTTGCGAAGTCACCCTTATTTCTCTTGATAAATAAATATTTAGCCACCGCTGCCACACTTATGCACTAGTCAGAAGCCGTTCAACGTCGACTAAGATTTAATGTTTTCTTCTTTTCGCTCTCCGAGAGTTCTAGACTTTTTTCTGGACGAGAGTTTTTAAGGGATCCCTCAACCCCAGAGCTTAAGGGCTAGCGTACAGTTCCCATGAGAACCAGGCAAAGAGACAGCCACCGCGGCACAGCTCTCGAGTACCGCAAATAGGATTAAATACAACAGGGTGCATCTTGGTGCCCTGAGACCTTCTTTCGCGATTTCCTAACGTAGACCCTGACATCTATCCATCGAGACGATCGGTCCCACATTGAGTTATGGTGTGTTTTTAAACGGTTTACACAACATTGTAAAAACTCTGATACCACTGACCTGTTAGCCAGCTAAAGAGTGAGAGCTGTTGACCCCACGAGACCAAGATATCGTAGACTCGAGCGTAGGGTTGGATTTTTGGGGGACGCTAGATTATGATTGACAAATTTAGTCTTGTGACATTTTAGTAATAAGTACATGAATTTACCTGTAATGTTTAGGTTTTCCTTATTTCTTTCAAGAGTCTTTTTAGCACACCTACAGTCTTCTGAAGACGGTAGCTTGGATCTCACAATGGTTTTTGAGTATAAACAGTAGCCTACTGGTAAGCTTTTCGGTGTCCGTTATAAAATTAATAAAATGCTATTAATTGCGTAACATTAAATTATTAACATAATTCACTATAACTTTATAATGTCAGAAGTTGACGAGTACCGCTACGTTACTGAGCGATGTTTTTCCGTGTTTTCAAGCCATCATGCATTGCATTGTGTGTAGCTTCGAACGTACGCAAAATAAACGAAATTAAAGGCCTACATTTCGACTTTAAATTCTTTAAAAGTTAACATCTGGTTACACATCTGGGAACTTGGCCCCTAAGTATTTTGGAATGCAGAAGTGTGAATTCTTTTATTTAAGCTTTATTTTTGTAATATTTTAATACCCAAAGAATCAGTACTGAATTTCATAGAAATACAAACTGCCAGTAAATACAATAAATCTATAAAGTTTCAGAGTGATATAAGTTTAGTACGATACAAGTTATCAGATCTGAATTTGTTCATGTAAAGTAGAACCAAATGAAGCAGAAGCAATAACAAATTGTAATGTGATAATTCATGACTCTGTTCCAGGACTTACCATAAATGAAAAACCTTATAAACTTTACAGTGATTTTTAGGTGATGGTCTAAGACCATGTATAACTGTATTTTAATGTGTAGAAGTAAATGTTAATGAAGCTGAGGTAGATCTCGATTAAAAAATGATAATGTAGAAATAATTGGAAATTAAAATTTTGATTAGACAATGTAGTTATGGCTAAAGTAAACCCTGTCTAATAGATATAACGCTGTACTTTCACGCACATCAGACAGTAAAAGTGTGTTGGAGAATATCTGATTAGTCTGAGGACATTTTTACAAGAGATGTCTCGGGAAAACTAGTTGCGTATTAACGTGAAGCCGGACACATATTATAGAAGGTCGAGATCAAATTGTACTGGAAGCTTACGGTTTACGTAAAGAAAAACAAAGAGAGACTTTATAAATTTTATGGTAAGATATTGAATGACAAACTGTTTTATATTTTATACCTGTATGGAACGAGTTGTGAACCGTTCCCTCAGGAAAATATACGGAAAACTTTAATAATTAAACATTAATAAGCGTGAAGAAAAAATTAAGATTTGAAGTAATACACTTTAGTTTTACTGTTTAGTGACACATTTATGTACGCCAAGACATAAAACGTCTGGCAAACTGATATAGCAAAATCTATCAACTAGCTAAGTTAGTATTTAATATAACTTTAAAAATAATATTTCGAAATAAGCAATATAATTACACAAGTAATACATAAAATAGGCATACGTTGACTCATGAATGAATATAAATAAGCCTGCTACTTCAGGAAATGTAGTTACGCAAACTAGAAAGTACATAAAAAGAGGCACATTTTCCATTTATTATAGCAAGTCTACACGAAACCATTATTACCGTTTCGACGAAATCGTAAATCTCTAAAGAACAAAAAACTCGAAGAGCATAGTAGAAATATTGCGTGATTGATATTACTAAAAAGTTTACTGCATGCTTGGTCTCGATGACACGACCTAAACATTAAATTTAAATTCCGTTTTGTTTTAGTTTTTTAGTTATTGATTGAAACGAGCAGACCATTTTCTTAAAATTTTATTTTTTATTCAGATGGCCTCTGGTGGAAACTTTATTTCGAATATCTGTATTTCGCATATCTGTATTTACTTATAGTTGACGTATGCAGACAAAGTAAATAAAAAACTACGTACTTATAAAATGCACTTTATATGTGTACTGGATTAAATGTGACCGATAATAAAATTGTATTTGTAATTTCCAACAATTAATTACGTTTATTTTTAAAATAATGTCTAGCTCATTGTTCGCTGAAATATAATTTTTCCAGCCACTTCCAGCGTCATTTGATCGTTCATGCCGAACGTAGCAAACAAAGAGCCAAGTGATGTCAGTTAGTTTACCAACGCTAATATCTAGACTGCGCCCAGCAAACCGTAAACATGATTATTTACTCAGAGATTATAGTTAACAAAGGAAACAACGACCGTATACGTTGTAGCATGACAGATAAGCCCATAAAAATGAATGGTAAAATGATCATAAAAGTAAAATAATAATATTGTTAAATCCGAAAAGCAAAATAATATAAAGAATTAATTAAGAACCTTTTCTTTTATAAAATTGCTAAACTGCTATAATTGTTTTTATTATTTAGACAAAGCTTTTCGTCATTACTGACATCTTCAGGTCTTAAACAACGTCTATCAACTGTACGTTGTAGGCTTTTATACTTTAGGCCCCTCCCCTTATGTCATCGCCCCTCCTATTGGTTCTAGCTGCTACCGCTCTTCACGGGAACTTTGTCTACCTTTTTCCGTTAGGCATTTTTCTAACGTCCGTCAAATTGTTTTAAGAATCTCCCGTTAATTTCTTCATTCTTGACTTATAACCTTTTGCATTTCGTCATTTTTTAGTGTGTTATTCTTATTATTTTAATTTTTTTTGTTTATTGTTTAATATATAATAAAATATTTCTTCATTTGTAAAATCCACTTTTATATTCATTAATTTATTTTTATCTTCTTTTTTAACTTTAAGTATTTCTAGTTCTTCTATTAATTTTCTTTTTTGCGGATTGTTTTCTATTTTTATTATTTCCATATTTTCCTTGGGATTTATGAATTTATGGCCTGATTCGTTGAAATGTCTTGCATATAGTGAGTTCGTTACTCTAACCCCTTCTCCTTTTACGTGTTCATTCATTCTAATTTTAATTTTCTTCCAGTTTCGCCCAGATATATCTTATTACATTCCCCACATTTTAATTTGTATACGCCGCTTTTTCTGTTATTGGAATTTCTTCTGTTTTATCATTTTTTATATATTCGAATACATTTTTCGTTTTCTTTATTCCTATCTGTATTTCATATTTTTCGAAACATTTTTGTAGCATTTTTGTTTGATATCCTATGTATGTTATTGCTCCTTTATATTTCTTTTCATTTGTTTTTTCTTTTTTGTTATTTTCTATTTCTTTATTTTCCTCTATTTTCTTAACTATTCTATTAATTATTTTAGGGTTGTAATTATTATTTTTGCTATTTGTTGTATTTTCTTTAATTCTTTTTGTTTGAGTTCTTCATTTTCTAGATAATTTATAGCTCTATAACAAAATGAATTTAATGCTGCCATTTTATAATTTACTGGATGATATGATTCTTGTGGAATTATTAAATCTGAGTATGTTTCTTTCCTATATATATCGAATTTGAGTTTGTTATCTTCAATTTTAATATTGATATCCAGGAAATTAATTTCTAATCCTCCAATTTCTTCTTGAAATTTTATTGTTTTTTCTATGTTATTTAGTTGTTCCGTAAATTTTTTAAATTCATTTACTTCACCTTCCCAAACTATTAGTATGTCATCTACATACCTGATCCATTTTTTAATTCTTCTTTCTTTATCTATATCTTTTAAAATTTTGATTTCAAAGCTATTCATGAATATCTCTGCCATTAATGGTGAAAGCGGTGATCCCATTGGTAATCCATTTTCTTGTATGTAAAATTTGTTATTAAATCTGAAGTAGTTCTGGTTTAGGCATAATTCTAATCCTTCTATTATTTCGTTTTTCCATTCTACATTACTTAATTTGTTTTTCTTTATTATTTCTACTGTTTTTGCTATTGGTATGTTGGTGTACATATCTTTTATATCTAATGACATTAATTTTGTCTTATTTGTTATGGTAATTTCTTTTAATCTTTCTATTACCTTTTTACTATTTTCTATGCTGTGGATTTCTTCTTTTTCATATGCCATTTTGATTCTTTTACTTATTTCTTTTGATATTTTGTATGTTGGCGAGTTTATAAATGATACTATAGGTCTTAATGGCATTTCTTTTTTATGTAACTTAATTTGACATCTAAATTTTGGAGCTTCAGGATTATGTTCTATTTTTTGTTTCTTTTGCCATTCTGTTAAATATGTTGTCTTTTTTATCAATTTCTTTGTTTGTGCTTGAAATTTACTTGTGTAATCATATTTTATTTCTTTATATGGTCCTTTTTGTATAAATTGTTCTGCTTTTTCGATATAATCTCTTTTGTTCATTACCACTGCTGTGTTACCTTTATCGGCTTTTATAACTATCAAATTGTTCTCCGTGATTTTCTTTTTTAATTCTCTTATATTTCTTTTTATTTGTGTTTCGTTTTTATTTCTTACATTTTTGTTTTTCTTACATATTTTTTCTACTATTTCTTTTACTTCACTTCTTAATTGTTTTTTAGTTTCTTCATTTTTTATTTTATCGATTATTTCTTCACATTCTATTATTGTATTTTCTTTATCTATGTTTGTTTTTGTTGCATATTTTAAACTTTTCCCTAATAATTTATGTTCATTTTCTGTAAACTTTGTTTCTGTTAAATTTAATACTTTTTCAGCAAATTTTATTTCTTTATCTTTTTCTTTATTTTTATTTCTTGTTCCTTCCATTAATTCCTTGAGTTTCTTATTTAATCTCTCTTCCATTTTTCTTATTTTCTTTTCTATGTATTTTTCACCAAACTCTTTTCTCATTTCTTCTATTTCTATATAATTGTAACTTGTATATAATTTTTGATGTAATTGATACATTTCTTTGTTATATTTATTTATTTTACTTTATAAGTTCTTAATTTCAAGTTTTATCCATATTTTTTCCGCCATGTTTTTCACTTGGTTTGCTACTTTGCTTTTGTTATTAATTTTAATTTTTGCGTATTTTGGAGTTATTTTGTTAATTAAACACTGTTTATTAAACCAAATTTTCCCTAGCGTTTTTTTCAATTTTGCTTTAATTTTTAAATACTTAAAAAATTCCCTTACATTTTTATATTTATCTGCTTGCAATTCGCATGTTTTATTCTTCGTATTGTTTAAATTAGCAGCCATCCTTACTTTTCTTTTATAAAATTGCTAAACTGCTATAATTGTTTTTATTATTTAGACAAAGCTTTTCGTCATTACTGACATCTTCAGGTCTTAAACAACGTCTATCAACTGTACGTTGTAGGCTTTTATACTTTAGGCCCCTCCCCTTATGTCATCGCCCCTCCTATTGGTTCTAGCTGCTACCGCTCTTCACGGGAACTTTGTCTACCTTTTTCCGTTAGGCATTTTTCTAACGTCCGTCAAATTGTTTTAAGAATCTCCCGTTAATTTCTTCATTCTTGACTTATAACCTTTTGCATTTCGTCATTTTTTAGTGTGTTATTCTTATTATTTTAATTTTTTTTTGTTTATTGTTTAATATATAATAAAATATTTCTTCATTTGTAAAATCCACTTTTATATTCATTAATTTATTTTTATCTTCTTTTTTAACTTTAAGTATTTCTAGTTCTTCTATTAATTTTCTTTTTTGCGGATTGTTTTCTATTTTTATTATTTCCATATTTTCCTTGGGATTTATGAATTTATGGCCTGATTCGTTGAAATGTCTTGCATATAGTGAGTTCGTTACTCTAACCCCTTCTCCTTTTGCGTGTTCATTCATTCTAATTTTAAATTTTCTTCCAGTTTCGCCCAGATATATCTTATTACATTCCCCACATTTTAATTTGTATACGCCGCTTTTTTCTGTTAATGGAATTTCTTCTGTTTTATCATTTTTTATATATTCGAATACATTTTTCGTTTTCTTTATTCCTATCTGTATTTCATATTTTTCGAAACATTTTTGAAGCATTTTTGTTTGATATCCTATGTATGTTATTGCTCCTTTATATTTCTTTTCTTCATTTGTTTTTTCTTTTTTGTTATTTTCTATTTCTTTATTTTCCTCTATTTTCTTAACTATTCTATTAATTATTTTAGGGTTGTAATTATTATTTTTTGCTATTTGTTGTATTTTCTTTAATTCTTTTTGTTTGAGTTCTTCATTATCTAGATAATTTATAGCTCTATAACAAAATGAATTTAATGCTGCCATTTTATAATTTACTGGATGATATGATTCTTGTGGAATTATTAAATCTGAGTATGTTTCTTTCCTATATATATCGAATTTGAGTTTGTTATCTTCAATTTTAATATTGATATCCAGGAAATTAATTTCTAATCCTCCAATTTCTTCTTGAAATTTTATTGTTTTTTCTATGTTATTTAGTTGTTCCGTAAATTTTTTAAATTCATTTACTTCACCTTCCCAAACTATTAGTATGTCATCTACATACCTGATCCATTTTTTAATTCTTCTTTCTTTATCTATATCTTTTAAAATTTTGATTTCAAAGCTATTCATGAATATCTCTGCCATTAATGGTGAAAGCGGTGATCCCATTGGTAATCCATTTTCTTGTATGTAAAATTTGTTATTAAATCTGAAGTAGTTCTGGTTTAGGCATAATTCTAATCCTTCTATTATTTCGTTTTTCCATTCTACATTACTTAATTTGTTTTTCTTTATTATTTCTACTGTTTTTGCTATTGGTATGTTGGTGTACATATCTTTTATATCTAATGACATTAATTTTGTCTTATTTGTTATGGTAATTTCTTTTAATCTTTCTATTACCTTTTTACTATTTTCTATGCTGTGGATTTCTTCTTTTTCATATGCCATTTTGATTCTTTTACTTATTTCTTTTGATATTTTGTATGTTGGCGAGTTTATAAATGATACTATAGGTCTTAATGGCATTTCTTTTTTATGTAACTTAATTTGACATCTAAATTTTGGAGCTTCAGGATTATGTTCTATTTTTTGTTTCTTTTGCCATTCTGTTAAATATGTTGTCTTTTTTATCAATTTCTTTGTTTGTGCTTGAAATTTACTTGTGTAATCATATTTTATTTCTTTATATGGTCCTTTTTGTATAAATTGTTCTGCTTTTTCGATATAATCTCTTTTGTTCATTACCACTGCTGTGTTACCTTTATCGGCTTTTATAACTATCAAATTGTTCTCCGTGATTTTCTTTTTTAATTCTCTTATATTTCTTTTTATTTGTGTTTCGTTTTTATTTCTTACATTTTTGTTTTTCTTACATATTTTTTCTACTATTTCTTTTACTTCACTTCTTAATTGTTTTTTAGTTTCTTCATTTTTTATTTTATTGATTATTTCTTCACATTCTATTATTGTATTTTCTTTATCTATGTTTGTTTTTGTTGCATATTTTAAACTTTTCCCTAATAATTTATGTTCATTTTCTGTAAACTTTGTTTCTGTTAAATTTAATACTTTTTCAGCAAATTTTATTTCTTTATCTTTTTCTTTATTTTTATTTCTTGTTCCTTCCATTAATTCCTTGAGTTTCTTATTTAATCTCTCTTCCATTTTTCTTATTTTCTTTTCTATGTATTTTTCACCAAACTCTTTTCTCATTTCTTCTATTTCTATATAATTGTAACTTGTATATAATTTTTGATGTAATTGATACATTTCTTTGTTATATTTATTTATTTTACTTTATAAGTTCTTAATTTCAAGTTTTATCCATATTTTTTCCGCCATGTTTTTCACTTGGTTCGCTACTTTGCTATTGTTATTAATTTTAATTTTTGCGTATTTTGGAGTTATTTTGTTAATTAAACACTGTTTATTAAACCAAATTTTCCCTAGCGTTTTTTTCAATTTTGCTTTAATTTTTAAATACTTAAAAAATTCCCTTACATTTTTATATTTATCTGCTTGCAATTCGCATGTTTTATTCTTCGTATTGTTTAAGTTACAATTATATAGAAATAGAAGAAATGAGAAAAGAGTTTGGTGAAAAATACATAGAAAAGAAAATAAGAAAAATGGAAGAGAGATTAAATAAGAAACTCAAGGAATTAATGGAAGGAACAAGAAATAAAAATAAAGAAAAAGATAAAGAAATAAAATTTGCTGAAAAAGTATTAAATTTAACAGAAACAAAGTTTACAGAAAATGAACATAAATTATTAGGGAAAAGTTTAAAATATGCAACAAAAACAAACATAGATAAAGAAAATACAATAATAGAATGTGAAGAAATAATCGATAAAATAAAAAATGAAGAAACAAAAAAACAATTAAGAAGTGAAGTAAAAGAAATAGTAGAAAAAATATGTAAGAAAAACAAAAATGTAAGAAATAAAAACGAAACACAAATAAAAAGAAATATAAGAGAATTAAAAAAGAAAATCACGGAGAACAATTTGATAGTTATAAAAGCCGATAAAGGTAACACAGCAGTGGTAATGAACAAAAGAGATTATATCGAAAAAGCAGAACAATTTATACAAAAAGGACCATATAAAGAAATAAAATATGATTACACAAGTAAATTTCAAGCACAAACAAAGAAATTGATAAAAAAGACAACATATTTAACAGAATGGCAAAAGAAACAAAAAATAGAACATAATCCTGAAGCTCCAAAATTTAGATGTCAAATTAAGTTACATAAAAAAGAAATGCCATTAAGACCTATAGTATCATTTATAAACTCGCCAACATACAAAATATCAAAAGAAATAAGTAAAAGAATCAAAATGGCATATGAAAAAGAAGAAATCCACAGCATAGAAAATAGTAAAAAGGTAATAGAAAGATTAAAAGAAATTACCATAACAAATAAGACAAAATTAATGTCATTAGATATAAAAGATATGTACACCAACATACCAATAGCAAAAACAGTAGAAATAATAAAGAAAAACAAATTAAGTAATGTAGAATGGAAAAACGAAATAATAGAAGGATTAGAATTATGCCTAAACCAGAACTACTTCAGATTTAATAACAAATTTTACATACAAGAAAATGGATTACCAATGGGATCACCGCTTTCACCATTAATGGCAGAGATATTCATGAATAGCTTTGAAATCAAAATTTTAAAAGATATAGATAAAGAAAGAAGAATTAAAAAATGGATCAGGTATGTAGATGACATACTAATAGTTTGGGAAGGTGAAGTAAATGAATTTAAAAAATTTACGGAACAACTAAATAACATAGAAAAAACAATAAAATTTCAAGAAGAAATTGGAGGATTAGAAATTAATTTCCTGGATATCAATATTAAAATTGAAGATAACAAACTCAAATTCGATATATATAGGAAAGAAACATATTCAGATTTAATAATTCCACAAGAATCATATCATCCAGTAAATTATAAAATGGCAGCATTAAATTCATTTTGTTATAGAGCTATAAATTATCTAGAAAATGAAGAACTCAAACAAAAAGAATTAAAGAAAATACAACAAATAGCAAAAAATAATAATTACAACCCTAAAATAATTAATAGAATAGTTAAGAAAATAGAGGAAAATAAAGAAATAGAAAATAACAAAAAAGAAAAAACAAATGAAGAAAAGAAATATAAAGGAGCAATAACATACATAGGATATCAAACAAAAATGCTACAAAAATGTTTCGAAAAATATGAAATACAGATAGGAATAAAGAAAACGAAAAATGTATTCGAATATATAAAAAATGATAAAACAGAAGAAATTCCATTAACAGAAAAAAGCGGCGTATACAAATTAAAATGTGGGGAATGTAATAAGATATATCTGGGCGAAACTGGAAGAAAATTTAAAATTAGAATGAATGAACACGCAAAAGGAGAAGGGGTTAGAGTAACGAACTCACTATATGCAAGACATTTCAACGAATCAGGCCATAAATTCATAAATCCCAAGGAAAATATGGAAATAATAAAAATAGAAAACAATCCGCAAAAAAGAAAATTAATAGAAGAACTAGAAATACTTAAAGTTAAAAAAGAAGATAAAAATAAATTAATGAATATAAAAGTGGATTTTACAAATGAAGAAATATTTTATTATATATTAAACAATAAACAAAAAAAAATTAAAATAATAAGAATAACACACTAAAAAATGACGAAATGCAAAAGGTTATAAGTCAAGAATGAAGAAATTAACGGGAGATTCTTAAAACAATTTGACGGACGTTAGAAAAATGCCTAACGGAAAAAGGTAGACAAAGTTCCCGTGAAGAGCGGTAGCAGCTAGAACCAATAGGAGGGGCGATGACATAAGGGGAGGGGCCTAAAGTATAAAAGCCTACAACGTACAGTTGATAGACGTTGTTTAAGACCTGAAGATGTCAGTAATGACGAAAAGCTTTGTCTAAATAATAAAAACAATTATAGCAGTTTAGCAATTTTATAAAAGAAAAGTAAGGATGGCTGCTAATTTAAACAATACGAAGAATAAAACATGCGAATTGCAAGCAGATAAATATAAAAATGTAAGGGAATTTTTTAAGTATTTAAAAATTAAAGCAAAATTGAAAAAAACGCTAGGGAAAATTTGGTTTAATAAACAGTGTTTAATTAACAAAATAACTCCAAAATACGCAAAAATTAAAATTAATAACAAAAGCAAAGTAGCAAACCAAGTGAAAAACATGGCGGAAAAAATATGGATAAAACTTGAAATTAAGAACTTATACAGTAAAATAAATAAATATAACAAAGAAATGTATCAATTACATCAAAAATTAGATACAAGTTACAATTATATAGAAATAGAAGAAATGAGAAAAGAGTTTGGTGAAAAATACATAGAAAAGAAAATAAGAAAAATGGAAGAGAGATTAAATAAGAAACTCAAGGAATTAATGGAAGGAACAAGAAATAAAAATAAAGAAAAATATAAAGAAATAAAATTTGCTGAAAAAGTATTAAATTTAACAGAAACAAAGTTTACAGAAAATGAACATAAATTATTAGGGAAAAGTTTAAAATATGCAACAAAAACAAACATAGATAAAGAAAATACAATAATAGAATGTGAAGAAATAATCGATAAAATAAAAAATGAAGAAACTAAAAAACAATTAAGAAGTGAAGTAAAAGAAATAGTAGAAAAAATATGTAAGAAAAACAAAAATGTAAGAAATAAAAACGAAACACAAATAAAAAGAAATATAAGAGAATTAAAAAAGAAAATCACGGAGAACAATTTGATAGTTATAAAAGCCGATAAAGGTAACACAGCAGTGGTAATGAACAAAAGAGATTATATCGAAAAAGCAGAACAATTTATACAGGGTGAGTCAGCGTTACCTGATGGTTTTTGAAATTATGGTACACAGTGAAATTTTAAGATGTAGCAATTTTTTTTATTTCAAAATATACACAATGAATAGCAGTTTACATCTCATATGTTACTTTTTACAGAAATTAATCATTTGTGAAAGATAATGTCCTTTAAGTGCTGGCCCTCTTTTTTGGCACACTCGTCGACCCTCTGCGCGAAGTTTGTCATCACTCTCTCCACCATGTTACGGGGTATAGCACGAATATCTCGTTCAACGGCATCCTTTAATTCAACCACAGTACGTGGCTAATTGATGTACACTTTGTTTTTGAGGTAGCCCCACAAGAAAAAGTCACATGGACTAAGATCAGGAGAGCGTGGCGGCCAGTCAACATCTCCTCTGTGGGATATCACTTTCCCTGGAAACAACCCCCTTACTTCGGCCATACACACATTCGAAGTGTGAGCTGTCGCTCCGTCTTGTTGAAACCACATATTTCCACGATTTATGCGACGGCGACGATGTTCCGGGAGGAGAAATTCACGCAACATGGTCAAATAACGCTCAGAGTTCACGGTGACGGCTCTCCCATTTTCTTCGAAAAAATAAGGCCCTATGACACCAAATTTCCCCAATCCAGCCCACACTGTAACTCTATCACAATGCAATGGGCACTGGTCCAGTTGTTGAGGGTTATTTGGGGACCAATAACGACAGTTTTGTTTACTAACACTGCCGTTTAGGTGAAAATGAGCCTCATCTGACGTTAAAATCACAATCCCAGGTTCTTCTTCCAACATCTCTCTCATTATGTCAGCAAAAAGTCTCCTTCTCACAAAATCTTGAGGCTTCAACCCTATGGACAATCGCAGTTTTGTAGGGATGAAAGTTTAGACCGTGTAAAATGCGTCGGACGGAAGAACTTGATAACCCAAGAGACTGAGCGTGTCGTCTTGCAGATCGGCTGGGGCTCTGTTGAATTGCATGACGCACAACTTCAACGTTTTCAGGTGACGTGGCCGTTTTCGCACTGCCTCTCGATTTTTTTTTTTCAATGCAGAACCGGTCTCACGAAGGTTCTGAACCCATAGCAGAATGGTATTGCGGTTTGGAATTGCATCATTGCGTGGAATGTTGAATTGGAGACGGAACTTCCTCTGAGTGGTGGTCACAGATTCTGCATTTTTAAAGAACGTCTCAACGACGAACGGACGGTGTTGCGCGGTCCACCTCTCCATTGTAACTAAACTGCTGCTCTAGGGAAAAACTGTGAGACCAACCGCGCCCCTCTACTACGAGTACAGCCTCGCTACTACTCGAGCCAAAAACGTCAGGTAACGCTGACTCACCCTGTACAAAAAGGACCATATAAAGAAATAAAATATGATTACACAAGTAAATTTCAAGCACAAACAAAGAAATTGATAAAAAAGACAACATATTTAACAAAATGGCAAAAGAAACAAAAAATAGAACATAATCCTGAAGCTCCAAAATTTAGATGTCAAATTAAGTTACATAAAAAATAAATGCCATTAAGACCTATAGTATCATTTATAAATTCGCCAACATACAAAATATCAAAAGAAATAAGTAAAAGAATCAAAATGGCATATGAAAAAGAAGAAATCCACAGCATAGAAAATAGTAAAAAGGTAATAGAAAGATTAAAAGAAATTACCATAACAAATAAGACAAAATTAATGTCATTAGATATAAAAGATATGTACACCAACATACCAATAGCAAAAACAGTAGAAATAATAAAGAAAAACAAATTAAGTAATGTAGAATGGAAAAACGAAATAATAGAAGGATTAGAATTATGCCTAAACCAGAACTACTTCAGATTTAATAACAAATTTTACATACAAGAAAATGGATTACCAATGGGATCACCGCTTTCACCATTAATGGCAGAGATATTCATGAATAGCTTTGAAATCAAAATTTTAAAAGATATAGATAAAGAAAGAAGAATTAAAAAATGGATCAGGTATGTAGATGACATACTAATAGTTTGGGAAGGTGAAGTAAATGAATTTAAAAAATTTACGGAACAACTAAATAACATAGAAAAAACAATAAAATTTCAAGAAGAAATTGGAGGATTAGAAATTAATTTCCTGGATATCAATATTAAAATTGAAGATAACAAACTCAAATTCGATATATATAGGAAAGAAACATACTCAGATTTAATAATTCCACAAGAATCATATCATCCAGTAAATTATAAAATGGCAGCATTAAATTCATTTTGTTATAGAGCTATAAATTATCTAGAAAATGAAGAACTCAAACAAAAAGAATTAAAGAAAATACAACAAATAGCAAAAAATAATAATTACAACCCTAAAATAATTAATAGAATAGTTAAGAAAATAGAGGAAAATAAAGAAATAGAAAATAACAAAAAAGAAAAAACAAATGAAGAAAAGAAATATAAAGGAGCAATAACATACATAGGATATCAAACAAAAATGCTTCAAAAATGTTTCGAAAAATATGAAATACAGATAGGAATAAAGAAAACGAAAAATGTATTCGAATATATAAAAAATGATAAAACAGAAGAAATTCCATTAACAGAAAAAAGCGGCGTATACAAATTAAAATGTGGGGAATGTAATAAGATATATCTGGGCGAAACTGGAAGAAAATTTAAAATTAGAATGAATGAACACGCAAAAGGAGAAGGGGTTAGAGTAACGAACTCACTATATGCAAGACATTTCAACGAATCAGGCCATAAATTCATAAATCCCAAGGAAAATATGGAAATAATAAAAATAGAAAACAATCCGCAAAAAAGAAAATTAATAGAAGAACTAGAAATACTTAAAGTTAAAAAAGAAGATAAAAATAAATTAATGAATATAAAAGTGGATTTTACAAATGAAGAAATATTTTATTATATATTAAACAATAAACAAAAAAAAATTAAAATAATAAGAATAACACACTAAAAAATGACGAAATGCAAAAGGTTATAAGTCAAGAATGAAGAAATTAACGGGAGATTCTTAAAACAATTTGACGGACGTTAGAAAAATGCCTAACGGAAAAAGGTAGACAAAGTTCCCGTGAAGAGCGGTAGCAGCTAGAACCAATAGGAGGGGCGATGACATAAGGGGAGTGGCCTAAAGTATAAAAGCCTACAACGTACAGTTGATAGACGTTGTTTAAGACCTGAAGATGTCAGTAATGACGAAAAGCTTTGTCTAAATAATAAAAACAATTATAGCAGTTTAGCAATTTTATAAAAGAAAAGTAAGGATGGCTGCTAATTTAAACAATACGAAGAATAAAACATGCGAATTGCAAGCAGATAAATATAAAAATGTAAGGGAATTTTTTAAGTATTTAAAAATTAAAGCAAAATTGAAAAAAACGCTAGGGAAAATTTGGTTTAATAAACAGTGTTTAATTAACAAAATAACTCCAAAATACGCAAAAATTAAAATTAATAACAAAAGCAAAGTAGCAAACCAAGTGAAAAACATGGCGGAAAAAATATGGATAAAACTTGAAATTAAGAACTTATACAGTAAAATAAATAAATATAACAAAGAAATGTATCAATTACATCAAAAATTAGATACAAGTTACAATTATATAGAAATAGAAGAAATGAGAAAAGAGTTTGGTGAAAAATACATAGAAAAGAAAATAAGAAAAATGGAAGAGAGATTAAATAAGAAACTCAAGGAATTAATGGAAGGAACAAGAAATAAAAATAAAGAAAAAGATAAAGAAATAAAATTTGCTGAAAAAGTATTAAATTTAACAGAAACAAAGTTTACAGAAAATGAACATAAATTATTAGGGAAAAGTTTAAAATATGCAACAAAAACAAACATAGATAAAGAAAATACAATAATAGAATGTGAAGAAATAATCGATAAAATAAAAAATGAAGAAACTAAAAAACAATTAAGAAGTGAAGTAAAAGAAATAGTAGAAAAAATATGTAAGAAAAACAAAAATGTAAGAAATAAAAACGAAACACAAATAAAAAGAAATATAAGAGAATTAAAAAAGAAAATCACGGAGAACAATTTGATAGTTATAAAAGCCGATAAAGGTAACACAGCAGTGGTAATGAACAAAAGAGATTATATCGAAAAAGCAGAACAATTTATACAAAAAGGACCATATAAAGAAATAAAATATGATTACACAAGTAAATTTCAAGCACAAACAAAGAAATTGATAAAAAAGACAACATATTTAACAGAATGGCAAAAGAAACAAAAAATAGAACATAATCCTGAAGCTCCAAAATTTAGATGTCAAATTAAGTTACATAAAAAAGAAATGCCATTAAGACCTATAGTATCATTTATAAACTCGCCAACATACAAAATATCAAAAGAAATAAGTAAAAGAATCAAAATGGCATATGAAAAAGAAGAAATCCACAGCATAGAAAATAGTAAAAAGGTAATAGAAAGATTAAAAGAAATTACCATAACAAATAAGACAAAATTAATGTCATTAGATATAAAAGATATGTACACCAACATACCAATAGCAAAAACAGTAGAAATAATAAAGAAAAACAAATTAAGTAATGTAGAATGGAAAAACGAAATAATAGAAGGATTAGAATTATGCCTAAACCAGAACTACTTCAGATTTAATAACAAATTTTACATACAAGAAAATGGATTACCAATGGGATCACCGCTTTCACCATTAATGGCAGAGATATTCATGAATAGCTTTGAAATCAAAATTTTAAAAGATATAGATAAAGAAAGAAGAATTAAAAAATGGATCAGGTATGTAGATGACATACTAATAGTTTGGGAAGGTGAAGTAAATGAATTTAAAAAATTTACGGAACAACTAAATAACATAGAAAAAACAATAAAATTTCAAGAAGAAATTGGAGGATTAGAAATTAATTTCCTGGATATCAATATTAAAATTGAAGATAACAAACTCAAATTCGATATATATAGGAAAGAAACATACTCAGATTTAATAATTCCACAAGAATCATATCATCCAGTAAATTATAAAATGGCAGTATTAAATTCATTTTGTTATAGAGCTATAAATTATCTAGAAAATGAAGAACTCAAACAAAAAGAATTAAAGAAAATACAACAAATAGCAAAAAATAATAATTACAACCCTAAAATAATTAATAGAATAGTTAAGAAAATAGAGGAAAATAAAGAAATAGAAAATAACAAAAAAGAAAAAACAAATGAAGAAAAGAAATATAAAGGAGCAATAACATACATAGGATATCAAACAAAAATGCTTCAAAAATGTTTCGAAAAATATGAAATACAGATAGGAATAAAGAAAACGAAAAATGTATTCGAATATATAAAAAATGATAAAACAGAAGAAATTCCATTAACAGAAAAAAGCGGCGTATACAAATTAAAATGTGGGGAATGTAATAAGATATATCTGGGCGAAACTGGAAGAAAATTTAAAATTAGAATGAATGAACACGCAAAAGGAGAAGGGGTTAGAGTAACGAACTCACTATATGCAAGACATTTCAACGAATCAGGCCATAAATTCATAAATCCCAAGGAAAATATGGAAATAATAAAAATAGAAAACAATCCGCAAAAAAGAAAATTAATAGAAGAACTAGAAATACTTAAAGTTAAAAAAGAAGATAAAAATAAATTAATGAATATAAAAGTGGATTTTACAAATGAAGAAATATTTTATTATATATTAAACAATAAACAAAAAAAAATTAAAATAATAAGAATAACACACTAAAAAATGACGAAATGCAAAAGGTTATAAGTCAAGAATGAAGAAATTAACGGGAGATTCTTAAAACAATTTGACGGACGTTAGAAAAATGCCTAACGGAAAAAGGTAGACAAAGTTCCCGTGAAGAGCGGTAGCAGCTAGAACCAATAGGAGGGGCGATGACATAAGGGGAGGGGCCTAAAGTATAAAAGCCTACAACGTACAGTTGATAGACGTTGTTTAAGACCTGAAGATGTCAGTAATGACGAAAAGCTTTGTCTAAATAATAAAAACAATTATAGCAGTTTAGCAATTTTATAAAAGAAAAGTAAGGATGGCTGCTAATTTAAACAATACGAAGAATAAAACATGCGAATTGCAAGCAGATAAATATAAAAATGTAAGGGAATTTTTTAAGTATTTAAAAATTAAAGCAAAATTGAAAAAAACGCTAGGGAAAATTTGGTTTAATAAACAGTGTTTAATTAACAAAATAACTCCAAAATACGCAAAAATTAAAATTAATAACAAAAGCAAAGTAGCAAACCAAGTGAAAAACATGGCGGAAAAAATATGGATAAAACTTGAAATTAAGAACTTATACAGTAAAATAAATAAATATAACAAAGAAATGTATCAATTACATCAAAAATTAGATACAAGTTACAATTATATAGAAATAGAAGAAATGAGAAAAGAGTTTGGTGAAAAATACATAGAAAAGAAAATAAGAAAAATGGAAGAGAGATTAAATAAGAAACTCAAGGAATTAATGGAAGGAACAAGAAATAAAAATAAAGAAAAATATAAAGAAATAAAATTTGCTGAAAAAGTATTAAATTTAACAGAAACAAAGTTTACAGAAAATGAACATAAATTATTAGGGAAAAGTTTAAAATATGCAACAAAAACAAACATAGATAAAGAAAATACAATAATAGAATGTGAAGAAATAATCGATAAAATAAAAAATGAAGAAACTAAAAAACAATTAAGAAGTGAAGTAAAAGAAATAGTAGAAAAAATATGTAAGAAAAACAAAAATGTAAGAAATAAAAACGAAACACAAATAAAAAGAAATATAAGAGAATTAAAAAAGAAAATCACGGAGAACAATTTGATAGTTATAAAAGCCGATAAAGGTAACACAGCAGTGGTAATGAACAAAAGAGATTATATCGAAAAAGCAGAACAATTTATACAGGGTGAGTCAGCGTTACCAGATGGTTTTTGAAATTATGGTACACAGTGAAATTTTAAGATGTAGCAATTTTTTTTATTTCAAAATATACACAATGAATAGCAGTTTACATCTCATATGTTACTTTTTACAGAAATTAATCATTTGTGAAAGATAATGTCCTTTAAGTGCTGGCCCTCTTTTTTGGCACACTCGTCGACCCTCTGCGCGAAGTTTGTCATCACTCTCCCACCATGTTACGGGGTATAGCACGAATATCTCGTTCAATGGCATCCTTTAATTCAACCACAGTACGTGGCTAATTGATGTACACTTTGTTTTTGAGGTAGCCCCACAAGAAAAAGTCACATGGACTAAGATCAGGAGAGCGTGGCGGCCAGTCAACATCTCCTCTGTGGGATATCACTTTCCCTGGAAACAACCCCCTTACTTCGGCCATACACACATTCGAAGTGTGAGCTGTCGCTCCGTCTTGTTGAAACCACATATTTCCACGATTTATGCGACGGCGACGAAGTTCCGGGAGGAGAAATTCACGCAACATGGTCAAATAACGCTCAGAGTTCACGGTGACGGCTCTCCCATTTTCTTCGAAAAAATAAGGCCCTATGACACCAAATTTCCCCAATCCAGCCCACACTGTAACTCTATCACAATGCAATGGGCACTGGTCCAGTTGTTGAGGGTTATTTGGGGACCAATAACGACAGTTTTGTTTACTAACACTGCCGTTTAGGTGAAAATGAGCCTCATCTGACGTTAAAATCACAATCCCAGGTTCTTCTTCCAACATCTCTCTCATTATGTCAGCAAAACGTCTCCTTCTCACAAAATCTTGAGGCTTCAACCCTATGGACAATCGCAGTTTTGTAGGGATGAAAGTTTAGACCGTGTAAAATGCGTCGGACGGAAGAACTTAATAACCCAAGAGACTGAGCGTGTCGTCTTGCAGATCGGCTGGGGCTCTGTTGAATTGCATGACGCACAACTTCAACGTTTTCAGGTGACGTGGCCGTTTTCGCACTGCCTCTCGATTTTTTTTTTTCAATGCAGAACCGGTCTCACGAAGGTTCTGAACCCATAGCAGAATGGTATTGCGGTTTGGAATTGCATCATTGCGTGGAATGTTGAATTGGAGACGGAACTTCCTCTGAGTGGTGGTCACAGATTCTGCATTTTTAAAGAACGTCTCAACGACGAACGGACGGTGTTGCGCGGTCCACCTCTCCATTGTAACTAAACTGCTGCTCTAGGGAAAAACTGTGAGACCAACCGCGCCCCTCTACTACGAGTACAGCCTCGCTACTACTCGAGCCAAAAACGTCAGGTAACGCTGACTCACCCTGTACAAAAAGGACCATATAAAGAAATAAAATATGATTACACAAGTAAATTTCAAGCACAAACAAAGAAATTGATAAAAAAGACAACATATTTAACAAAATGGCAAAAGAAACAAAAAATAGAACATAATCCTGAAGCTCCAAAATTTAGATGTCAAATTAAGTTACATAAAAAATAAATGCCATTAAGACCTATAGTATCATTTATAAATTCGCCAACATACAAAATATCAAAAGAAATAAGTAAAAGAATCAAAATGGCATATGAAAAAGAAGAAATCCACAGCATAGAAAATAGTAAAAAGGTAATAGAAAGATTAAAAGAAATTACCATAACAAATAAGACAAAATTAATGTCATTAGATATAAAAGATATGTACACCAACATACCAATAGCAAAAACAGTAGAAATAATAAAGAAAAACAAATTAAGTAATGTAGAATGGAAAAACGAAATAATAGAAGGATTAGAATTATGCCTAAACCAGAACTACTTCAGATTTAATAACAAATTTTACATACAAGAAAATGGATTACCAATGGGATCACCGCTTTCACCATTAATGGCAGAGATATTCATGAATAGCTTTGAAATCAAAATTTTAAAAGATATAGATAAAGAAAGAAGAATTAAAAAATGGATCAGGTATGTAGATGACATACTAATAGTTTGGGAAGGTGAAGTAAATGAATTTAAAAAATTTACGGAACAACTAAATAACATAGAAAAAACAATAAAATTTCAAGAAGAAATTGGAGGATTAGAAATTAATTTCCTGGATATCAATATTAAAATTGAAGATAACAAACTCAAATTCGATATATATAGGAAAGAAACATACTCAGATTTAATAATTCCACAAGAATCATATCATCCAGTAAATTATAAAATGGCAGTATTAAATTCATTTTGTTATAGAGCTATAAATTATCTAGAAAATGAAGAACTCAAACAAAAAGAATTAAAGAAAATACAACAAATAGCAAAAAATAATAATTACAACCCTAAAATAATTAATAGAATAGTTAAGAAAATAGAGGAAAATAAAGAAATAGAAAATAACAAAAAAGAAAAAACAAATGAAGAAAAGAAATATAAAGGAGCAATAACATACATAGGATATCAAACAAAAATGCTTCAAAAATGTTTCGAAAAATATGAAATACAGATAGGAATAAAGAAAACGAAAAATGTATTCGAATATATAAAAAATGATAAAACAGAAGAAATTCCATTAACAGAAAAAAGCGGCGTATACAAATTAAAATGTGGGGAATGTAATAAGATATATCTGGGCGAAACTGGAAGAAAATTTAAAATTAGAATGAATGAACACGCAAAAGGAGAAGGGGTTAGAGTAACGAACTCACTATATGCAAGACATTTCAACGAATCAGGCCATAAATTCATAAATCCCAAGGAAAATATGGAAATAATAAAAATAGAAAACAATCCGCAAAAAAGAAAATTAATAGAAGAACTAGAAATACTTAAAGTTAAAAAAGAAGATAAAAATAAATTAATGAATATAAAAGTGGATTTTACAAATGAAGAAATATTTTATTATATATTAAACAATAAACAAAAAAAAATTAAAATAATAAGAATAACACACTAAAAAATGACGAAATGCAAAAGGTTATAAGTCAAGAATGAAGAAATTAACGGGAGATTCTTAAAACAATTTGACGGACGTTAGAAAAATGCCTAACGGAAAAAGGTAGACAAAGTTCCCGTGAAGAGCGGTAGCAGCTAGAACCAATAGGAGGGGCGATGACATAAGGGGAGTGGCCTAAAGTATAAAAGCCTACAACGTACAGTTGATAGACGTTGTTTAAGACCTGAAGATGTCAGTAATGACGAAAAGCTTTGTCTAAATAATAAAAACAATTATAGCAGTTTAGCAATTTTATAAAAGAAAAGTAAGGATGGCTGCTAATTTAAACAATACGAAGAATAAAACATGCGAATTGCAAGCAGATAAATATAAAAATGTAAGGGAATTTTTTAAGTATTTAAAAATTAAAGCAAAATTGAAAAAAACGCTAGGGAAAATTTGGTTTAATAAACAGTGTTTAATTAACAAAATAACTCCAAAATACGCAAAAATTAAAATTAATAACAAAAGCAAAGTAGCAAACCAAGTGAAAAACATGGCGGAAAAAATATGGATAAAACTTGAAATTAAGAACTTATACAGTAAAATAAATAAATATAACAAAGAAATGTATCAATTACATCAAAAATTAGATACAAGTTACAATTATATAGAAATAGAAGAAATGAGAAAAGAGTTTGGTGAAAAATACATAGAAAAGAAAATAAGAAAAATGGAAGAGAGATTAAATAAGAAACTCAAGGAATTAATGGAAGGAACAAGAAATAAAAATAAAGAAAAAGATAAAGAAATAAAATTTGCTGAAAAAGTATTAAATTTAACAGAAACAAAGTTTACAGAAAATGAACATAAATTATTAGGGAAAAGTTTAAAATATGCAACAAAAACAAACATAGATAAAGAAAATACAATAATAGAATGTGAAGAAATAATCGATAAAATAAAAAATGAAGAAACTAAAAAACAATTAAGAAGTGAAGTAAAAGAAATAGTAGAAAAAATATGTAAGAAAAACAAAAATGTAAGAAATAAAAACGAAACACAAATAAAAAGAAATATAAGAGAATTAAAAAAGAAAATCACGGAGAACAATTTGATAGTTATAAAAGCCGATAAAGGTAACACAGCAGTGGTAATGAACAAAAGAGATTATATCGAAAAAGCAGAACAATTTATACAAAAAGGACCATATAAAGAAATAAAATATGATTACACAAGTAAATTTCAAGCACAAACAAAGAAATTGATAAAAAAGACAACATATTTAACAGAATGGCAAAAGAAACAAAAAATAGAACATAATCCTGAAGCTCCAAAATTTAGATGTCAAATTAAGTTACATAAAAAAGAAATGCCATTAACACCTATAGTATCATTTATAAACTCGCCAACATACAAAATATCAAAAGAAATAAGTAAAAGAATCAAAATGGCATATGAAAAAGAAGAAATCCACAGCATAGAAAATAGTAAAAAGGTAATAGAAAGATTAAAAGAAATTACCATAACAAATAAGACAAAATTAATGTCATTAGATATAAAAGATATGTACACCAACATACCAATAGCAAAAACAGTAGAAATAATAAAGAAAAACAAATTAAGTAATGTAGAATGGAAAAACGAAATAATAGAAGGATTAGAATTATGCCTAAACCAGAACTACTTCAGATTTAATAACAAATTTTACATACAAGAAAATGGATTACCAATGGGATCACCGCTTTCACCATTAATGGCAGAGATATTCATGAATAGCTTTGAAATCAAAATTTTAAAAGATATAGATAAAGAAAGAAGAATTAAAAAATGGATCAGGTATGTAGATGACATACTAATAGTTTGGGAAGGTGAAGTAAATGAATTTAAAAAATTTACGGAACAACTAAATAACATAGAAAAAACAATAAAATTTCAAGAAGAAATTGGAGGATTAGAAATTAATTTCCTGGATATCAATATTAAAATTGAAGATAACAAACTCAAATTCGATATATATAGGAAAGAAACATACTCAGATTTAATAATTCCACAAGAATCATATCATCCAGTAAATTATAAAATGGCAGTATTAAATTCATTTTGTTATAGAGCTATAAATTATCTAGAAAATGAAGAACTCAAACAAAAAGAATTAAAGAAAATACAACAAATAGCAAAAAATAATAATTACAACCCTAAAATAATTAATAGAATAGTTAAGAAAATAGAGGAAAATAAAGAAATAGAAAATAACAAAAAAGAAAAAACAAATGAAGAAAAGAAATATAAAGGAGCAATAACATACATAGGATATCAAACAAAAATGCTTCAAAAATGTTTCGAAAAATATGAAATACAGATAGGAATAAAGAAAACGAAAAATGTATTCGAATATATAAAAAATGATAAAACAGAAGAAATTCCATTAACAGAAAAAAGCGGCGTATACAAATTAAAATGTGGGGAATGTAATAAGATATATCTGGGCGAAACTGGAAGAAAATTTAAAATTAGAATGAATGAACACGCAAAAGGAGAAGGGGTTAGAGTAACGAACTCACTATATGCAAGACATTTCAACGAATCAGGCCATAAATTCATAAATCCCAAGGAAAATATGGAAATAATAAAAATAGAAAACAATCCGCAAAAAAGAAAATTAATAGAAGAACTAGAAATACTTAAAGTTAAAAAAGAAGATAAAAATAAATTAATGAATATAAAAGTGGATTTTACAAATGAAGAAATATTTTATTATATATTAAACAATAAACAAAAAAAAATTAAAATAATAAGAATAACACACTAAAAAATGACGAAATGCAAAAGGTTATAAGTCAAGAATGAAGAAATTAACGGGAGATTCTTAAAACAATTTGACGGACGTTAGAAAAATGCCTAACGGAAAAAGGTAGACAAAGTTCCCGTGAAGAGCGGTAGCAGCTAGAACCAATAGGAGGGGCGATGACATAAGGGGAGTGGCCTAAAGTATAAAAGCCTACAACGTACAGTTGATAGACGTTGTTTAAGACCTGAAGATGTCAGTAATGACGAAAAGCTTTGTCTAAATAATAAAAACAATTATAGCAGTTTAGCAATTTTATAAAAGAAAAGTAAGGATGGCTGCTAATTTAAACAATACGAAGAATAAAACATGCGAATTGCAAGCAGATAAATATAAAAATGTAAGGGAATTTTTTAAGTATTTAAAAATTAAAGCAAAATTGAAAAAAACGCTAGGGAAAATTTGGTTTAATAAACAGTGTTTAATTAACAAAATAACTCCAAAATACGCAAAAATTAAAATTAATAACAAAAGCAAAGTAGCAAACCAAGTGAAAAACATGGCGGAAAAAATATGGATAAAACTTGAAATTAAGAACTTATACAGTAAAATAAATAAATATAACAAAGAAATGTATCAATTACATCAAAAATTAGATACAAGTTACAATTATATAGAAATAGAAGAAATGAGAAAAGAGTTTGGTGAAAAATACATAGAAAAGAAAATAAGAAAAATGGAAGAGAGATTAAATAAGAAACTCAAGGAATTAATGGAAGGAACAAGAAATAAAAATACAGAAAAAGATAAAGAAATAAAATTTGCTGAAAAAGTATTAAATTTAACAGAAACAAAGTTTACAGAAAATGAACATAAATTATTAGGGAAAAGTTTAAAATATGCAACAAAAACAAACATAGATAAAGAAAATACAATAATAGAATGTGAAGAAATAATCGATAAAATAAAAAATGAAGAAACAAAAAAACAATTAAGAAGTGAAGTAAAAGAAATAGTAGAAAAAATATGTAAGAAAAACAAAAATGTAAGAAATAAAAACGAAACACAAATAAAAAGAAATATAAGAGAATTAAAAAAGAAAATCACGGAGAACAATTTGATAGTTATAAAAGCCGATAAAGGTAACACAGCAGTGGTAATGAACAAAAGAGATTATATCGAAAAAGCAGAACAATTTATACAAAAAGGACCATATAAAGAAATAAAATATGATTACACAAGTAAATTTCAAGCACAAACAAAGAAATTGATAAAAAAGACAACATATTTAACAGAATGGCAAAAGAAACAAAAAATAGAACATAATCCTGAAGCTACAAAATTTAGATGTCAAATTAAGTTACATAAAAAAGAAATGCCATTAAGACCTATAGTATCATTTATAAACTCGCCAACATACAAAATATCAAAAGAAATAAGTAAAAGAATCAAAATGGCATATGAAAAAGAAGAAATCCACAGCATAGAAAATAGTAAAAAGGTAATAGAAAGATTAAAAGAAATTACCATAACAAATAAGACAAAATTAATGTCATTAGATATAAAAGATATGTACACCAACATACCAATAGCAAAAACAGTAGAAATAATAAAGAAAAACAAATTAAGTAATGTAGAATGGAAAAACGAAATAATAGAAGGATTAGAATTATGCCTAAACCAGAACTACTTCAGATTTAATAACAAATTTTACATACAAGAAAATGGATTACCAATGGGATCACCGCTTTCACCATTAATGGCAGAGATATTCATGAATAGCTTTGAAATCAAAATTTTAAAAGATATAGATAAAGAAAGAAGAATTAAAAAATGGATCAGGTATGTAGATGACATACTAATAGTTTGGGAAGGTGAAGTAAATGAATTTAAAAAATTTACGGAACAACTAAATAACATAGAAAAAACAATAAAATTTCAAGAAGAAATTGGAGGATTAGAAATTAATTTCCTGGATATCAATATTAAAATTGAAGATAACAAACTCAAATTCGATATATATAGGAAAGAAACATACTCAGATTTAATAATTCCACAAGAATCATATCATCCAGTAAATTATAAAATGGCAGTATTAAATTCATTTTGTTATAGAGCTATAAATTATCTAGAAAATGAAGAACTCAAACAAAAAGAATTAAAGAAAATACAACAAATAGCAAAAAATAATAATTACAACCCTAAAATAATTAATAGAATAGTTAAGAAAATAGAGGAAAATAAAGAAATAGAAAATAACAAAAAAGAAAAAACAAATGAAGAAAAGAAATATAAAGGAGCAATAACATACATAGGATATCAAACAAAAATGCTTCAAAAATGTTTCGAAAAATATGAAATACAGATAGGAATAAAGAAAACGAAAAATGTATTCGAATATATAAAAAATGATAAAACAGAAGAAATTCCATTAACAGAAAAAAGCGGCGTATACAAATTAAAATGTGGGGAATGTAATAAGATATATCTGGGCGAAACTGGAAGAAAATTTAAAATTAGAATGAATGAACACGCAAAAGGAGAAGGGGTTAGAGTAACGAACTCACTATATGCAAGACATTTCAACGAATCAGGCCATAAATTCATAAATCCCAAGGAAAATATGGAAATAATAAAAATAGAAAACAATCCGCAAAAAAGAAAATTAATAGAAGAACTAGAAATACTTAAAGTTAAAAAAGAGGATAAAAATAAATTAATGAATATAAAAGTGGATTTTACAAATGAAGAAATATTTTATTATATATTAAACAATAAACAAAAAAAAATTAAAATAATAAGAATAACACACTAAAAAATGACGAAATGCAAAAGGTTATAAGTCAAGAATGAAGAAATTAACGGGAGATTCTTAAAACAATTTGACGGACGTTAGAAAAATGCCTAACGGAAAAAGGTAGACAAAGTTCCCGTGAAGAGCGGTAGCAGCTAGAACCAATAGGAGGGGCGATGACATAAGGGGAGTGGCCTAAAGTATAAAAGCCTACAACGTACAGTTGATAGACGTTGTTTAAGACCTGAAGATGTCAGTAATGACGAAAAGCTTTGTCTAAATAATAAAAACAATTATAGCAGTTTAGCAATTTTATAAAAGAAAAGTAAGGATGGCTGCTAATTTAAACAATACGAAGAATAAAACATGCGAATTGCAAGCAGATAAATATAAAAATGTAAGGGAATTTTTTAAGTATTTAAAAATTAAAGCAAAATTGAAAAAAACGCTAGGGAAAATTTGGTTTAATAAACAGTGTTTAATTAACAAAATAACTCCAAAATACGCAAAAATTAAAATTAATAACAAAAGCAAAGTAGCAAACCAAGTGAAAAACATGGCGGAAAAAATATGGATAAAACTTGAAATTAAGAACTTATACAGTAAAATAAATAAATATAACAAAGAAATGTATCAATTACATCAAAAATTAGATACAAGTTACAATTATATAGAAATAGAAGAAATGAGAAAAGAGTTTGGTGAAAAATACATAGAAAAGAAAATAAGAAAAATGGAAGAGAGATTAAATAAGAAACTCAAGGAATTAATGGAAGGAACAAGAAATAAAAATACAGAAAAAGATAAAGAAATAAAATTTGCTGAAAAAGTATTAAATTTAACAGAAACAAAGTTTACAGAAAATGAACATAAATTATTAGGGAAAAGTTTAAAATATGCAACAAAAACAAACATAGATAAAGAAAATACAATAATAGAATGTGAAGAAATAATCGATAAAATAAAAAATGAAGAAACAAAAAAACAATTAAGAAGTGAAGTAAAAGAAATAGTAGAAAAAATATGTAAGAAAAACAAAAATGTAAGAAATAAAAACGAAACACAAATAAAAAGAAATATAAGAGAATTAAAAAAGAAAATCACGGAGAACAATTTGATAGTTATAAAAGCCGATAAAGGTAACACAGCAGTGGTAATGAACAAAAGAGATTATATCGAAAAAGCAGAACAATTTATACAAAAAGGACCATATAAAGAAATAAAATATGATTACACAAGTAAATTTCAAGCACAAACAAAGAAATTGATAAAAAAGACAACATATTTAACAGAATGGCAAAAGAAACAAAAAATAGAACATAATCCTGAAGCTCCAAAATTTAGATGTCAAATTAAGTTACATAAAAAAGAAATGCCATTAAGACCTATAGTATCATTTATAAACTCGCCAACATACAAAATATCAAAAGAAATAAGTAAAAGAATCAAAATGGCATATGAAAAAGAAGAAATCCACAGCATAGAAAATAGTAAAAAGGTAATAGAAAGATTAAAAGAAATTACCATAACAAATAAGACAAAATTAATGTCATTAGATATAAAAGATATGTACACCAACATACCAATAGCAAAAACAGTAGAAATAATAAAGAAAAACAAATTAAGTAATGTAGAATGGAAAAACGAAATAATAGAAGGATTAGAATTATGCCTAAACCAGAACTACTTCAGATTTAATAACAAATTTTACATACAAGAAAATGGATTACCAATGGGATCACCGCTTTCACCATTAATGGCAGAGATATTCATGAATAGCTTTGAAATCAAAATTTTAAAAGATATAGATAAAGAAAGAAGAATTAAAAAATGGATCAGGTATGTAGATGACATACTAATAGTTTGGGAAGGTGAAGTAAATGAATTTAAAAAATTTACGGAACAACTAAATAACATAGAAAAAACAATAAAATTTCAAGAAGAAATTGGAGGATTAGAAATTAATTTCCTGGATATCAATATTAAAATTGAAGATAACAAACTCAAATTCGATATATATAGGAAAGAAACATACTCAGATTTAATAATTCCACAAGAATCATATCATCCAGTAAATTATAAAATGGCAGTATTAAATTCATTTTGTTATAGAGCTATAAATTATCTAGAAAATGAAGAACTCAAACAAAAAGAATTAAAGAAAATACAACAAATAGCAAAAAATAATAATTACAACCCTAAAATAATTAATAGAATAGTTAAGAAAATAGAGGAAAATAAAGAAATAGAAAATAACAAAAAAGAAAAAACAAATGAAGAAAAGAAATATAAAGGAGCAATAACATACATAGGATATCAAACAAAAATGCTTCAAAAATGTTTCGAAAAATATGAAATACAGATAGGAATAAAGAAAACGAAAAATGTATTCGAATATATAAAAAATGATAAAACAGAAGAAATTCCATTAACAGAAAAAAGCGGCGTATACAAATTAAAATGTGGGGAATGTAATAAGATATATCTGGGCGAAACTGGAAGAAAATTTAAAATTAGAATGAATGAACACGCAAAAGGAGAAGGGGTTAGAGTAACGAACTCACTATATGCAAGACATTTCAACGAATCAGGCCATAAATTCATAAATCCCAAGGAAAATATGGAAATAATAAAAATAGAAAACAATCCGCAAAAAAGAAAATTAATAGAAGAACTAGAAATACTTAAAGTTAAAAAAGAGGATAAAAATAAATTAATGAATATAAAAGTGGATTTTACAAATGAAGAAATATTTTATTATATATTAAACAATAAACAAAAAAAAATTAAAATAATAAGAATAACACACTAAAAAATGACGAAATGCAAAAGGTTATAAGTCAAGAATGAAGAAATTAACGGGAGATTCTTAAAACAATTTGACGGACGTTAGAAAAATGCCTAACGGAAAAAGGTAGACAAAGTTCCCGTGAAGAGCGGTAGCAGCTAGAACCAATAGGAGGGGCGATGACATAAGGGGAGTGGCCTAAAGTATAAAAGCCTACAACGTACAGTTGATAGACGTTGTTTAAGACCTGAAGATGTCAGTAATGACGAAAAGCTTTGTCTAAATAATAAAAACAATTATAGCAGTTTAGCAATTTTATAAAAGAAAAGTAAGGATGGCTGCTAATTTAAACAATACGAAGAATAAAACATGCGAATTGCAAGCAGATAAATATAAAAATGTAAGGGAATTTTTTAAGTATTTAAAAATTAAAGCAAAATTGAAAAAAACGCTAGGGAAAATTTGGTTTAATAAACAGTGTTTAATTAACAAAATAACTCCAAAATACGCAAAAATTAAAATTAATAACAAAAGCAAAGTAGCAAACCAAGTGAAAAACATGGCGGAAAAAATATGGATAAAACTTGAAATTAAGAACTTATACAGTAAAATAAATAAATATAACAAAGAAATGTATCAATTACATCAAAAATTAGATACAAGTTACAATTATATAGAAATAGAAGAAATGAGAAAAGAGTTTGGTGAAAAATACATAGAAAAGAAAATAAGAAAAATGGAAGAGAGATTAAATAAGAAACTCAAGGAATTAATGGAAGGAACAAGAAATAAAAATAAAGAAAAAGATAAAGAAATAAAATTTGCTGAAAAAGTATTAAATTTAACAGAAACAAAGTTTACAGAAAATGAACATAAATTATTAGGGAAAAGTTTAAAATATGCAACAAAAACAAACATAGATAAAGAAAATACAATAATAGAATGTGAAGAAATAATCGATAAAATAAAAAATGAAGAAACTAAAAAACAATTAAGAAGTGAAGTAAAAGAAATAGTAGAAAAAATATGTAAGAAAAACAAAAATGTAAGAAATAAAAACGAAACACAAATAAAAAGAAATATAAGAGAATTAAAAAAGAAAATCACGGAGAACAATTTGATAGTTATAAAAGCCGATAAAGGTAACACAGCAGTGGTAATGAACAAAAGAGATTATATCGAAAAAGCAGAACAATTTATACAAAAAGGACCATATAAAGAAATAAAATATGATTACACAAGTAAATTTCAAGCACAAACAAAGAAATTGATAAAAAAGACAACATATTTAACAGAATGGCAAAAGAAACAAAAAATAGAACATAATCCTGAAGCTCCAAAATTTAGATGTCAAATTAAGTTACATAAAAAAGAAATGCCATTAAGACCTATAGTATCATTTATAAACTCGCCAACATACAAAATATCAAAAGAAATAAGTAAAAGAATCAAAATGGCATATGAAAAAGAAGAAATCCACAGCATAGAAAATAGTAAAAAGGTAATAGAAAGATTAAAAGAAATTACCATAACAAATAAGACAAAATTAATGTCATTAGATATAAAAGATATGTACACCA
The DNA here is from genome assembly GCA_034769895.1 of Magicicada septendecula. Classification (NCBI taxonomy): domain Eukaryota; kingdom Metazoa; phylum Arthropoda; class Insecta; order Hemiptera; family Cicadidae; genus Magicicada; species Magicicada septendecula. The sequence goes on along the minus strand of CM068374.1, from coordinate 115,913,082 downwards.
ACATACCAATAGCAAAAACAGTAGAAATAATAAAGAAAAACAAATTAAGTAATGTAGAATGGAAAAACGAAATAATAGAAGGATTAGAATTATGCCTAAACCAGAACTACTTCAGATTTAATAACAAATTTTACATACAAGAAAATGGATTACCAATGGGATCACCGCTTTCACCATTAATGGCAGAGATATTCATGAATAGCTTTGAAATCAAAATTTTAAAAGATATAGATAAAGAAAGAAGAATTAAAAAATGGATCAGGTATGTAGATGACATACTAATAGTTTGGGAAGGTGAAGTAAATGAATTTAAAAAATTTACGGAACAACTAAATAACATAGAAAAAACAATAAAATTTCAAGAAGAAATTGGAGGATTAGAAATTAATTTCCTGGATATCAATATTAAAATTGAAGATAACAAACTCAAATTCGATATATATAGGAAAGAAACATACTCAGATTTAATAATTCCACAAGAATCATATCATCCAGTAAATTATAAAATGGCAGTATTAAATTCATTTTGTTATAGAGCTATAAATTATCTAGAAAATGAAGAACTCAAACAAAAAGAATTAAAGAAAATACAACAAATAGCAAAAAATAATAATTACAACCCTAAAATAATTAATAGAATAGTTAAGAAAATAGAGGAAAATAAAGAAATAGAAAATAACAAAAAAGAAAAAACAAATGAAGAAAAGAAATATAAAGGAGCAATAACATACATAGGATATCAAACAAAAATGCTTCAAAAATGTTTCGAAAAATATGAAATACAGATAGGAATAAAGAAAACGAAAAATGTATTCGAATATATAAAAAATGATAAAACAGAAGAAATTCCATTAACAGAAAAAAGCGGCGTATACAAATTAAAATGTGGGGAATGTAATAAGATATATCTGGGCGAAACTGGAAGAAAATTTAAAATTAGAATGAATGAACACGCAAAAGGAGAAGGGGTTAGAGTAACGAACTCACTATATGCAAGACATTTCAACGAATCAGGCCATAAATTCATAAATCCCAAGGAAAATATGGAAATAATAAAAATAGAAAACAATCCGCAAAAAAGAAAATTAATAGAAGAACTAGAAATACTTAAAGTTAAAAAAGAAGATAAAAATAAATTAATGAATATAAAAGTGGATTTTACAAATGAAGAAATATTTTATTATATATTAAACAATAAACAAAAAAAAATTAAAATAATAAGAATAACACACTAAAAAATGACGAAATGCAAAAGGTTATAAGTCAAGAATGAAGAAATTAACGGGAGATTCTTAAAACAATTTGACGGACGTTAGAAAAATGCCTAACGGAAAAAGGTAGACAAAGTTCCCGTGAAGAGCGGTAGCAGCTAGAACCAATAGGAGGGGCGATGACATAAGGGGAGTGGCCTAAAGTATAAAAGCCTACAACGTACAGTTGATAGACGTTGTTTAAGACCTGAAGATGTCAGTAATGACGAAAAGCTTTGTCTAAATAATAAAAACAATTATAGCAGTTTAGCAATTTTATAAAAGAAAAGTAAGGATGGCTGCTAATTTAAACAATACGAAGAATAAAACATGCGAATTGCAAGCAGATAAATATAAAAATGTAAGGGAATTTTTTAAGTATTTAAAAATTAAAGCAAAATTGAAAAAAACGCTAGGGAAAATTTGGTTTAATAAACAGTGTTTAATTAACAAAATAACTCCAAAATACGCAAAAATTAAAATTAATAACAAAAGCAAAGTAGCAAACCAAGTGAAAAACATGGCGGAAAAAATATGGATAAAACTTGAAATTAAGAACTTATACAGTAAAATAAATAAATATAACAAAGAAATGTATCAATTACATCAAAAATTAGATACAAGTTACAATTATATAGAAATAGAAGAAATGAGAAAAGAGTTTGGTGAAAAATACATAGAAAAGAAAATAAGAAAAATGGAAGAGAGATTAAATAAGAAACTCAAGGAATTAATGGAAGGAACAAGAAATAAAAATAAAGAAAAAGATAAAGAAATAAAATTTGCTGAAAAAGTATTAAATTTAACAGAAACAAAGTTTACAGAAAATGAACATAAATTATTAGGGAAAAGTTTAAAATATGCAACAAAAACAAACATAGATAAAGAAAATACAATAATAGAATGTGAAGAAATAATCGATAAAATAAAAAATGAAGAAACAAAAAAACAATTAAGAAGTGAAGTAAAAGAAATAGTAGAAAAAATATGTAAGAAAAACAAAAATGTAAGAAATAAAAACGAAACACAAATAAAAAGAAATATAAGAGAATTAAAAAAGAAAATCACGGAGAACAATTTGATAGTTATAAAAGCCGATAAAGGTAACACAGCAGTGGTAATGAACAAAAGAGATTATATCGAAAAAGCAGAACAATTTATACAAAAAGGACCATATAAAGAAATAAAATATGATTACACAAGTAAATTTCAAGCACAAACAAAGAAATTGATAAAAAAGACAACATATTTAACAGAATGGCAAAAGAAACAAAAAATAGAACATAATCCTGAAGCTACAAAATTTAGATGTCAAATTAAGTTACATAAAAAAGAAATGCCATTAAGACCTATAGTATCATTTATAAACTCGCCAACATACAAAATATCAAAAGAAATAAGTAAAAGAATCAAAATGGCATATGAAAAAGAAGAAATCCACAGCATAGAAAATAGTAAAAAGGTAATAGAAAGATTAAAAGAAATTACCATAACAAATAAGACAAAATTAATGTCATTAGATATAAAAGATATGTACACCAACATACCAATAGCAAAAACAGTAGAAATAATAAAGAAAAACAAATTAAGTAATGTAGAATGGAAAAACGAAATAATAGAAGGATTAGAATTATGCCTAAACCAGAACTACTTCAGATTTAATAACAAATTTTACATACAAGAAAATGGATTACCAATGGGATCACCGCTTTCACCATTAATGGCAGAGATATTCATGAATAGCTTTGAAATCAAAATTTTAAAAGATATAGATAAAGAAAGAAGAATTAAAAAATGGATCAGGTATGTAGATGACATACTAATAGTTTGGGAAGGTGAAGTAAATGAATTTAAAAAATTTACGGAACAACTAAATAACATAGAAAAAACAATAAAATTTCAAGAAGAAATTGGAGGACTAGAAATTAATTTCCTGGATATCAATATTAAAATTGAAGATAACAAACTCAAATTCGATATATATAGGAAAGAAACATACTCAGATTTAATAATTCCACAAGAATCATATCATCCAGTAAATTATAAAATGGCAGTATTAAATTCATTTTGTTATAGAGCTATAAATTATCTAGAAAATGAAGAACTCAAACAAAAAGAATTAAAGAAAATACAACAAATAGCAAAAAATAATAATTACAACCCTAAAATAATTAATAGAATAGTTAAGAAAATAGAGGAAAATAAAGAAATAGAAAATAACAAAAAAGAAAAAACAAATGAAGAAAAGAAATATAAAGGAGCAATAACATACATAGGATATCAAACAAAAATGCTTCAAAAATGTTTCGAAAAATATGAAATACAGATAGGAATAAAGAAAACGAAAAATGTATTCGAATATATAAAAAATGATTAAACAGAAGAAATTCCATTAACAGAAAAAAGCGGCGTATACAAATTAAAATGTGGGGAATGTAATAAGATATATCTGGGCGAAACTGGAAGAAAATTTAAAATTAGAATGAATGAACACGCAAAAGGAGAAGGGGTTAGAGTAACGAACTCACTATATGCAAGACATTTCAACGAATCAGGCCATAAATTCATAAATCCCAAGGAAAATATGGAAATAATAAAAATAGAAAACAATCCGCAAAAAAGAAAATTAATAGAAGAACTAGAAATACTTAAAGTTAAAAAAGAGGATAAAAATAAATTAATGAATATAAAAGTGGATTTTACAAATGAAGAAATATTTTATTATATATTAAACAATAAACAAAAAAAAATTAAAATAATAAGAATAACACACTAAAAAATGACGAAATGCAAAAGGTTATAAGTCAAGAATGAAGAAATTAACGGGAGATTCTTAAAACAATTTGACGGACGTTAGAAAAATGCCTAACGGAAAAAGGTAGACAAAGTTCCCGTGAAGAGCGGTAGCAGCTAGAACCAATAGGAGGGGCGATGACATAAGGGGAGTGGCCTAAAGTATAAAAGCCTACAACGTACAGTTGATAGACGTTGTTTAAGACCTGAAGATGTCAGTAATGACGAAAAGCTTTGTCTAAATAATAAAAACAATTATAGCAGTTTAGCAATTTTATAAAAGAAAAGTAAGGATGGCTGCTAATTTAAACAATACGAAGAATAAAACATGCGAATTGCAAGCAGATAAATATAAAAATGTAAGGGAATTTTTTAAGTATTTAAAAATTAAAGCAAAATTGAAAAAAACGCTAGGGAAAATTTGGTTTAATAAACAGTGTTTAATTAACAAAATAACTCCAAAATACGCAAAAATTAAAATTAATAACAAAAGCAAAGTAGCAAACCAAGTGAAAAACATGGCGGAAAAAATATGGATAAAACTTGAAATTAAGAACTTATACAGTAAAATAAATAAATATAACAAAGAAATGTATCAATTACATCAAAAATTAGATACAAGTTACAATTATATAGAAATAGAAGAAATGAGAAAAGAGTTTGGTGAAAAATACATAGAAAAGAAAATAAGAAAAATGGAAGAGAGATTAAATAAGAAACTCAAGGAATTAATGGAAGGAACAAGAAATAAAAATAAAGAAAAAGATAAAGAAATAAAATTTGCTGAAAAAGTATTAAATTTAACAGAAACAAAGTTTACAGAAAATGAACATAAATTATTAGGGAAAAGTTTAAAATATGCAACAAAAACAAACATAGATAAAGAAAATACAATAATAGAATGTGAAGAAATAATCGATAAAATAAAAAATGAAGAAACAAAAAAACAATTAAGAAGTGAAGTAAAAGAAATAGTAGAAAAAATATGTAAGAAAAACAAAAATGTAAGAAATAAAAACGAAACACAAATAAAAAGAAATATAAGAGAATTAAAAAAGAAAATCACGGAGAACAATTTGATAGTTATAAAAGCCGATAAAGGTAACACAGCAGTGGTAATGAACAAAAGAGATTATATCGAAAAAGCAGAACAATTTATACAAAAAGGACCATATAAAGAAATAAAATATGATTACACAAGTAAATTTCAAGCACAAACAAAGAAATTGATAAAAAAGACAACATATTTAACAGAATGGCAAAAGAAACAAAAAATAGAACATAATCCTGAAGCTCCAAAATTTAGATGTCAAATTAAGTTACATAAAAAAGAAATGCCATTAAGACCTATAGTATCATTTATAAACTCGCCAACATACAAAATATCAAAAGAAATAAGTAAAAGAATCAAAATGGCATATGAAAAAGAAGAAATCCACAGCATAGAAAATAGTAAAAAGGTAATAGAAAGATTAAAAGAAATTACCATAACAAATAAGACAAAATTAATGTCATTAGATATAAAAGATATGTACACCAACATACCAATAGCAAAAACAGTAGAAATAATAAAGAAAAACAAATTAAGTAATGTAGAATGGAAAAACGAAATAATAGAAGGATTAGAATTATGCCTAAACCAGAACTACTTCAGATTTAATAACAAATTTTACATACAAGAAAATGGATTACCAATGGGATCACCGCTTTCACCATTAATGGCAGAGATATTCATGAATAGCTTTGAAATCAAAATTTTAAAAGATATAGATAAAGAAAGAAGAATTAAAAAATGGATCAGGTATGTAGATGACATACTAATAGTTTGGGAAGGTGAAGTAAATGAATTTAAAAAATTTACGGAACAACTAAATAACATAGAAAAAACAATAAAATTTCAAGAAGAAATTGGAGGACTAGAAATTAATTTCCTGGATATCAATATTAAAATTGAAGATAACAAACTCAAATTCGATATATATAGGAAAGAAACATACTCAGATTTAATAATTCCACAAGAATCATATCATCCAGTAAATTATAAAATGGCAGTATTAAATTCATTTTGTTATAGAGCTATAAATTATCTAGAAAATGAAGAACTCAAACAAAAAGAATTAAAGAAAATACAACAAATAGCAAAAAATAATAATTACAACCCTAAAATAATTAATAGAATAGTTAAGAAAATAGAGGAAAATAAAGAAATAGAAAATAACAAAAAAGAAAAAACAAATGAAGAAAAGAAATATAAAGGAGCAATAACATACATAGGATATCAAACAAAAATGCTTCAAAAATGTTTCGAAAAATATGAAATACAGATAGGAATAAAGAAAACGAAAAATGTATTCGAATATATAAAAAATGATTAAACAGAAGAAATTCCATTAACAGAAAAAAGCGGCGTATACAAATTAAAATGTGGGGAATGTAATAAGATATATCTGGGCGAAACTGGAAGAAAATTTAAAATTAGAATGAATGAACACGCAAAAGGAGAAGGGGTTAGAGTAACGAACTCACTATATGCAAGACATTTCAACGAATCAGGCCATAAATTCATAAATCCCAAGGAAAATATGGAAATAATAAAAATAGAAAACAATCCGCAAAAAAGAAAATTAATAGAAGAACTAGAAATACTTAAAGTTAAAAAAGAGGATAAAAATAAATTAATGAATATAAAAGTGGATTTTACAAATGAAGAAATATTTTATTATATATTAAACAATAAACAAAAAAAAATTAAAATAATAAGAATAACACACTAAAAAATGACGAAATGCAAAAGGTTATAAGTCAAGAATGAAGAAATTAACGGGAGATTCTTAAAACAATTTGACGGACGTTAGAAAAATGCCTAACGGAAAAAGGTAGACAAAGTTCCCGTGAAGAGCGGTAGCAGCTAGAACCAATAGGAGGGGCGATGACATAAGGGGAGTGGCCTAAAGTATAAAAGCCTACAACGTACAGTTGATAGACGTTGTTTAAGACCTGAAGATGTCAGTAATGACGAAAAGCTTTGTCTAAATAATAAAAACAATTATAGCAGTTTAGCAATTTTATAAAAGAAAAGTAAGGATGGCTGCTAATTTAAACAATACGAAGAATAAAACATGCGAATTGCAAGCAGATAAATATAAAAATGTAAGGGAATTTTTTAAGTATTTAAAAATTAAAGCAAAATTGAAAAAAACGCTAGGGAAAATTTGGTTTAATAAACAGTGTTTAATTAACAAAATAACTCCAAAATACGCAAAAATTAAAATTAATAACAAAAGCAAAGTAGCAAACCAAGTGAAAAACATGGCGGAAAAAATATGGATAAAACTTGAAATTAAGAACTTATACAGTAAAATAAATAAATATAACAAAGAAATGTATCAATTACATCAAAAATTAGATACAAGTTACAATTATATAGAAATAGAAGAAATGAGAAAAGAGTTTGGTGAAAAATACATAGAAAAGAAAATAAGAAAAATGGAAGAGAGATTAAATAAGAAACTCAAGGAATTAATGGAAGGAACAAGAAATAAAAATAAAGAAAAAGATAAAGAAATAAAATTTGCTGAAAAAGTATTAAATTTAACAGAAACAAAGTTTACAGAAAATGAACATAAATTATTAGGGAAAAGTTTAAAATATGCAACAAAAACAAACATAGATAAAGAAAATACAATAATAGAATGTGAAGAAATAATCGATAAAATAAAAAATGAAGAAACAAAAAAACAATTAAGAAGTGAAGTAAAAGAAATAGTAGAAAAAATATGTAAGAAAAACAAAAATGTAAGAAATAAAAACGAAACACAAATAAAAAGAAATATAAGAGAATTAAAAAAGAAAATCACGGAGAACAATTTGATAGTTATAAAAGCCGATAAAGGTAACACAGCAGTGGTAATGAACAAAAGAGATTATATCGAAAAAGCAGAACAATTTATACAAAAAGGACCATATAAAGAAATAAAATATGATTACACAAGTAAATTTCAAGCACAAACAAAGAAATTGATAAAAAAGACAACATATTTAACAGAATGGCAAAAGAAACAAAAAATAGAACATAATCCTGAAGCTCCAAAATTTAGATGTCAAATTAAGTTACATAAAAAAGAAATGCCATTAAGACCTATAGTATCATTTATAAACTCGCCAACATACAAAATATCAAAAGAAATAAGTAAAAGAATCAAAATGGCATATGAAAAAGAAGAAATCCACAGCATAGAAAATAGTAAAAAGGTAATAGAAAGATTAAAAGAAATTACCATAACAAATAAGACAAAATTAATGTCATTAGATATAAAAGATATGTACACCAACATACCAATAGCAAAAACAGTAGAAATAATAAAGAAAAACAAATTAAGTAATGTAGAATGGAAAAACGAAATAATAGAAGGATTAGAATTATGCCTAAACCAGAACTACTTCAGATTTAATAACAAATTTTACATACAAGAAAATGGATTACCAATGGGATCACCGCTTTCACCATTAATGGCAGAGATATTCATGAATAGCTTTGAAATCAAAATTTTAAAAGATATAGATAAAGAAAGAAGAATTAAAAAATGGATCAGGTATGTAGATGACATACTAATAGTTTGGGAAGGTGAAGTAAATGAATTTAAAAAATTTACGGAACAACTAAATAACATAGAAAAAACAATAAAATTTCAAGAAGAAATTGGAGGATTAGAAATTAATTTCCTGGATATCAATATTAAAATTGAAGATAACAAACTCAAATTCGATATATATAGGAAAGAAACATACTCAGATTTAATAATTCCACAAGAATCATATCATCCAGTAAATTATAAAATGGCAGTATTAAATTCATTTTGTTATAGAGCTATAAATTATCTAGAAAATGAAGAACTCAAACAAAAAGAATTAAAGAAAATACAACAAATAGCAAAAAATAATAATTACAACCCTAAAATAATTAATAGAATAGTTAAGAAAATAGAGGAAAATAAAGAAATAGAAAATAACAAAAAAGAAAAAACAAATGAAGAAAAGAAATATAAAGGAGCAATAACATACATAGGATATCAAACAAAAATGCTTCAAAAATGTTTCGAAAAATATGAAATACAGATAGGAATAAAGAAAACGAAAAATGTATTCGAATATATAAAAAATGATAAAACAGAAGAAATTCCATTAACAGAAAAAAGCGGCGTATACAAATTAAAATGTGGGGAATGTAATAAGATATATCTGGGCGAAACTGGAAGAAAATTTAAAATTAGAATGAATGAACACGCAAAAGGAGAAGGGGTTAGAGTAACGAACTCACTATATGCAAGACATTTCAACGAATCAGGCCATAAATTCATAAATCCCAAGGAAAATATGGAAATAATAAAAATAGAAAACAATCCGCAAAAAAGAAAATTAATAGAAGAACTAGAAATACTTAAAGTTAAAAAAGAGGATAAAAATAAATTAATGAATATAAAAGTGGATTTTACAAATGAAGAAATATTTTATTATATATTAAACAATAAACAAAAAAAAATTAAAATAATAAGAATAACACACTAAAAAATGACGAAATGCAAAAGGTTATAAGTCAAGAATGAAGAAATTAACGGGAGATTCTTAAAACAATTTGACGGACGTTAGAAAAATGCCTAACGGAAAAAGGTAGACAAAGTTCCCGTGAAGAGCGGTAGCAGCTAGAACCAATAGGAGGGGCGATGACATAAGGGGAGTGGCCTAAAGTATAAAAGCCTACAACGTACAGTTGATAGACGTTGTTTAAGACCTGAAGATGTCAGTAATGACGAAAAGCTTTGTCTAAATAATAAAAACAATTATAGCAGTTTAGCAATTTTATAAAAGAAAAGTAAGGATGGCTGCTAATTTAAACAATACGAAGAATAAAACATGCGAATTGCAAGCAGATAAATATAAAAATGTAAGGGAATTTTTTAAGTATTTAAAAATTAAAGCAAAATTGAAAAAAACGCTAGGGAAAATTTGGTTTAATAAACAGTGTTTAATTAACAAAATAACTCCAAAATACGCAAAAATTAAAATTAATAACAAAAGCAAAGTAGCAAACCAAGTGAAAAACATGGCGGAAAAAATATGGATAAAACTTGAAATTAAGAACTTATACAGTAAAATAAATAAATATAACAAAGAAATGTATCAATTACATCAAAAATTAGATACAAGTTACAATTATATAGAAATAGAAGAAATGAGAAAAGAGTTTGGTGAAAAATACATAGAAAAGAAAATAAGAAAAATGGAAGAGAGATTAAATAAGAAACTCAAGGAATTAATGGAAGGAACAAGAAATAAAAATACAGAAAAAGATAAAGAAATAAAATTTGCTGAAAAAGTATTAAATTTAACAGAAACAAAGTTTACAGAAAATGAACATAAATTATTAGGGAAAAGTTTAAAATATGCAACAAAAACAAACATAGATAAAGAAAATACAATAATAGAATGTGAAGAAATAATCGATAAAATAAAAAATGAAGAAACAAAAAAACAATTAAGAAGTGAAGTAAAAGAAATAGTAGAAAAAATATGTAAGAAAAACAAAAATGTAAGAAATAAAAACGAAACACAAATAAAAAGAAATATAAGAGAATTAAAAAAGAAAATCACGGAGAACAATTTGATAGTTATAAAAGCCGATAAAGGTAACACAGCAGTGGTAATGAACAAAAGAGATTATATCGAAAAAGCAGAACAATTTATACAAAAAGGACCATATAAAGAAATAAAATATGATTACACAAGTAAATTTCAAGCACAAACAAAGAAATTGATAAAAAAGACAACATATTTAACAGAATGGCAAAAGAAACAAAAAATAGAACATAATCCTGAAGCTCCAAAATTTAGATGTCAAATTAAGTTACATAAAAAAGAAATGCCATTAAGACCTATAGTATCATTTATAAACTCGCCAACATACAAAATATCAAAAGAAATAAGTAAAAGAATCAAAATGGCATATGAAAAAGAAGAAATCCACAGCATAGAAAATAGTAAAAAGGTAATAGAAAGATTAAAAGAAATTACCATAACAAATAAGACAAAATTAATGTCATTAGATATAAAAGATATGTACACCAACATACCAATAGCAAAAACAGTAGAAATAATAAAGAAAAACAAATTAAGTAATGTAGAATGGAAAAACGAAATAATAGAAGGATTAGAATTATGCCTAAACCAGAACTACTTCAGATTTAATAACAAATTTTACATACAAGAAAATGGATTACCAATGGGATCACCGCTTTCACCATTAATGGCAGAGATATTCATGAATAGCTTTGAAATCAAAATTTTAAAAGATATAGATAAAGAAAGAAGAATTAAAAAATGGATCAGGTATGTAGATGACATACTAATAGTTTGGGAAGGTGAAGTAAATGAATTTAAAAAATTTACGGAACAACTAAATAACATAGAAAAAACAATAAAATTTCAAGAAGAAATTGGAGGATTAGAAATTAATTTCCTGGATATCAATATTAAAATTGAAGATAACAAACTCAAATTCGATATATATAGGAAAGAAACATACTCAGATTTAATAATTCCACAAGAATCATATCATCCAGTAAATTATAAAATGGCAGTATTAAATTCATTTTGTTATAGAGCTATAAATTATCTAGAAAATGAAGAACTCAAACAAAAAGAATTAAAGAAAATACAACAAATAGCAAAAAATAATAATTACAACCCTAAAATAATTAATAGAATAGTTAAGAAAATAGAGGAAAATAAAGAAATAGAAAATAACAAAAAAGAAAAAACAAATGAAGAAAAGAAATATAAAGGAGCAATAACATACATAGGATATCAAACAAAAATGCTTCAAAAATGTTTCGAAAAATATGAAATACAGATAGGAATAAAGAAAACGAAAAATGTATTCGAATATATAAAAAATGATAAAACAGAAGAAATTCCATTAACAGAAAAAAGCGGCGTATACAAATTAAAATGTGGGGAATGTAATAAGATATATCTGGGCGAAACTGGAAGAAAATTTAAAATTAGAATGAATGAACACGCAAAAGGAGAAGGGGTTAGAGTAACGAACTCACTATATGCAAGACATTTCAACGAATCAGGCCATAAATTCATAAATCCCAAGGAAAATATGGAAATAATAAAAATAGAAAACAATCCGCAAAAAAGAAAATTAATAGAAGAACTAGAAATACTTAAAGTTAAAAAAGAGGATAAAAATAAATTAATGAATATAAAAGTGGATTTTACAAATGAAGAAATATTTTATTATATATTAAACAATAAACAAAAAAAAATTAAAATAATAAGAATAACACACTAAAAAATGACGAAATGCAAAAGGTTATAAGTCAAGAATGAAGAAATTAACGGGAGATTCTTAAAACAATTTGACGGACGTTAGAAAAATGCCTAACGGAAAAAGGTAGACAAAGTTCCCGTGAAGAGCGGTAGCAGCTAGAACCAATAGGAGGGGCGATGACATAAGGGGAGTGGCCTAAAGTATAAAAGCCTACAACGTACAGTTGATAGACGTTGTTTAAGACCTGAAGATGTCAGTAATGACGAAAAGCTTTGTCTAAATAATAAAAACAATTATAGCAGTTTAGCAATTTTATAAAAGAAAAGTAAGGATGGCTGCTAATTTAAACAATACGAAGAATAAAACATGCGAATTGCAAGCAGATAAATATAAAAATGTAAGGGAATTTTTTAAGTATTTAAAAATTAAAGCAAAATTGAAAAAAACGCTAGGGAAAATTTGGTTTAATAAACAGTGTTTAATTAACAAAATAACTCCAAAATACGCAAAAATTAAAATTAATAACAAAAGCAAAGTAGCAAACCAAGTGAAAAACATGGCGGAAAAAATATGGATAAAACTTGAAATTAAGAACTTATACAGTAAAATAAATAAATATAACAAAGAAATGTATCAATTACATCAAAAATTAGATACAAGTTACAATTATATAGAAATAGAAGAAATGAGAAAAGAGTTTGGTGAAAAATACATAGAAAAGAAAATAAGAAAAATGGAAGAGAGATTAAATAAGAAACTCAAGGAATTAATGGAAGGAACAAGAAATAAAAATAAAGAAAAAGATAAAGAAATAAAATTTGCTGAAAAAGTATTAAATTTAACAGAAACAAAGTTTACAGAAAATGAACATAAATTATTAGGGAAAAGTTTAAAATATGCAACAAAAACAAACATAGATAAAGAAAATACAATAATAGAATGTGAAGAAATAATCGATAAAATAAAAAATGAAGAAACAAAAAAACAATTAAGAAGTGAAGTAAAAGAAATAGTAGAAAAAATATGTAAGAAAAACAAAAATGTAAGAAATAAAAACGAAACACAAATAAAAAGAAATATAAGAGAATTAAAAAAGAAAATCACGGAGAACAATTTGATAGTTATAAAAGCCGATAAAGGTAACACAGCAGTGGTAATGAACAAAAGAGATTATATCGAAAAAGCAGAACAATTTATACAAAAAGGACCATATAAAGAAATAAAATATGATTACACAAGTAAATTTCAAGTACAAACAAAGAAATTGATAAAAAAGACAACATATTTATCAGAATGGCAAAAGAAACAAAAAATAGAACACAATCCTGAAGCTCCAAAATTTAGATGTCAAATTAAGTTACATAAAAAAGAAATGCCATTAAGACCTATAGTATCATTTATAAACTCGCCAACATACAAAATATCAAAAGAAATAAGTAAAAGAATCAAAATGGCATATGAAAAAGAAGAAATCCACAGCATAGAAAATAGTAAAAAGGTAATAGAAAGATTAAAAGAAATTACCATAACAAATAAGACAAAATTAATGTCATTAGATATAAAAGATATGTACACCAACATACCAATAGCAAAAACAGTAGAAATAATAAAGAAAAACAAATTAAGTAATGTAGAATGGAAAAACGAAATAATAGAAGGATTAGAATTATGCCTAAACCAGAACTACTTCAGATTTAATAACAAATTTTACATACAAGAAAATGGATTACCAATGGGATCACCGCTTTCACCATTAATGGCAGAGATATTCATGAATAGCTTTGAAATCAAAATTTTAAAAGATATAGATAAAGAAAGAAGAATTAAAAAATGGATCAGGTATGTAGATGACATACTAATAGTTTGGGAAGGTGAAGTAAATGAATTTAAAAAATTTACGGAACAACTAAATAACATAGAAAAAACAATAAAATTTCAAGAAGAAATTGGAGGATTAGAAATTAATTTCCTGGATATCAATATTAAAATTGAAGATAACAAACTCAAATTCGATATATATAGGAAAGAAACATACTCAGATTTAATAATTCCACAAGAATCATATCATCCAGTAAATTATAAAATGGCAGTATTAAATTCATTTTGTTATAGAGCTATAAATTATCTAGAAAATGAAGAACTCAAACAAAAAGAATTAAAGAAAATACAACAAATAGCAAAAAATAATAATTACAACCCTAAAATAATTAATAGAATAGTTAAGAAAATAGAGGAAAATAAAGAAATAGAAAATAACAAAAAAGAAAAAACAAATGAAGAAAAGAAATATAAAGGAGCAATAACATACATAGGATATCAAACAAAAATGCTTCAAAAATGTTTCGAAAAATATGAAATACAGATAGGAATAAAGAAAACGAAAAATGTATTCGAATATATAAAAAATGATAAAACAGAAGAAATTCCATTAACAGAAAAAAGCGGCGTATACAAATTAAAATGTGGGGAATGTAATAAGATATATCTGGGCGAAACTGGAAGAAAATTTAAAATTAGAATGAATGAACACGCAAAAGGAGAAGGGGTTAGAGTAACGAACTCACTATATGCAAGACATTTCAACGAATCAGGCCATAAATTCATAAATCCCAAGGAAAATATGGAAATAATAAAAATAGAAAACAATCCGCAAAAAAGAAAATTAATAGAAGAACTAGAAATACTTAAAGTTAAAAAAGAGGATAAAAATAAATTAATGAATATAAAAGTGGACTTTACAAATGAAGAAATATTTTATTATATATTAAACAATAAACAAAAAAAAATTAAAATAATAAGAATAACACACTAAAAAATGACGAAATGCAAAAGGTTATAAGTCAAGAATGAAGAAATTAACGGGAGATTCTTAAAACAATTTGACGGACGTTAGAAAAATGCCTAACGGAAAAAGGTAGACAAAGTTCCCGTGAAGAGCGGTAGCAGCTAGAACCAATAGGAGGGGCGATGACATAAGGGGAGTGGCCTAAAGTATAAAAGCCTACAACGTACAGTTGATAGACGTTGTTTAAGACCTGAAGATGTCAGTAATGACGAAAAGCTTTGTCTAAATAATAAAAACAATTATAGCAGTTTAGCAATTTTATAAAAGAAAAGTAAGGATGGCTGCTAATTTAAACAATACGAAGAATAAAACATGCGAATTGCAAGCAGATAAATATAAAAATGTAAGGGAATTTTTTAAGTATTTAAAAATTAAAGCAAAATTGAAAAAAACGCTAGGGAAAATTTGGTTTAATAAACAGTGTTTAATTAACAAAATAACTCCAAAATACGCAAAAATTAAAATTAATAACAAAAGCAAAGTAGCAAACCAAGTGAAAAACATGGCGGAAAAAATATGGATAAAACTTGAAATTAAGAACTTATACAGTAAAATAAATAAATATAACAAAGAAATGTATCAATTACATCAAAAATTAGATACAAGTTACAATTATATAGAAATAGAAGAAATGAGAAAAGAGTTTGGTGAAAAATACATAGAAAAGAAAATAAGAAAAGTGGAAGAGAGATTAAATAAGAAACTCAAGGAATTAATGGAAGGAACAAGAAATAAAAATAAAGAAAAAGATAAAGAAATAAAATTTGCTGAAAAAGTATTAAATTTAACAGAAACAAAGTTTACAGAAAATGAACATAAATTATTAGGGAAAAGTTTAAAATATGCAACAAAAACAAACATAGATAAAGAAAATACAATAATAGAATGTGAAGAAATAATCGATAAAATAAAAAATGAAGAAACTAAAAAACAATTAAGAAGTGAAGTAAAAGAAATAGTAGAAAAAATATGTAAGAAAAACAAAAATGTAAGAAATAAAAACGAAACACAAATAAAAAGAAATATAAGAGAATTAAAAAAGAAAATCACGGAGAACAATTTGATAGTTATAAAAGCCGATAAAGGTAACACAGCAGTGGTAATGAACAAAAGAGATTATATCGAAAAAGCAGAACAATTTATACAAAAAGGACCATATAAAGAAATAAAATATGATTACACAAGTAAATTTCAAGCACAAACAAAGAAATTGATAAAAAAGACAACATATTTAACAGAATGGCAAAAGAAACAAAAAATAGAACATAATCCTGAAGCTCCAAAATTTAGATGTCAAATTAAGTTACATAAAAAAGAAATGCCATTAAGACCTATAGTATCATTTATAAACTCGCCAACATACAAAATATCAAAAGAAATAAGTAAAAGAATCAAAATGGCATATGAAAAAGAAGAAATCCACAGCATAGAAAATAGTAAAAAGGTAATAGAAAGATTAAAAGAAATTACCATAACAAATAAGACAAAATTAATGTCATTAGATATAAAAGATATGTACACCAACATACCAATAGCAAAAACAGTAGAAATAATAAAGAAAAACAAATTAAGTAATGTAGAATGGAAAAACGAAATAATAGAAGGATTAGAATTATGCCTAAACCAGAACTACTTCAGATTTAATAACAAATTTTACATACAAGAAAATGGATTACCAATGGGATCACCGCTTTCACCATTAATGGCAGAGATATTCATGAATAGCTTTGAAATCAAAATTTTAAAAGATATAGATAAAGAAAGAAGAATTAAAAAATGGATCAGGTATGTAGATGACATACTAATAGTTTGGGAAGGTGAAGTAAATGAATTTAAAAAATTTACGGAACAACTAAATAACATAGAAAAAACAATAAAATTTCAAGAAGAAATTGGAGGATTAGAAATTAATTTCCTGGATATCAATATTAAAATTGAAGATAACAAACTCAAATTCGATATATATAGGAAAGAAACATACTCAGATTTAATAATTCCACAAGAATCATATCATCCAGTAAATTATAAAATGGCAGCATTAAATTCATTTTGTTATAGAGCTATAAATTATCTAGATAATGAAGAACTCAAACAAAAAGAATTAAAGAAAATACAACAAATAGCAAAAAATAATAATTACAACCCTAAAATAATTAATAGAATAGTTAAGAAAATAGAGGAAAATAAAGAAATAGAAAATAACAAAAAAGAAAAAACAAATGAAGAAAAGAAATATAAAGGAGCAATAACATACATAGGATATCAAACAAAAATGCTACAAAAATGTTTCGAAAAATATGAAATACAGATAGGAATAAAGAAAACGAAAAATGTATTCGAATATATAAAAAATGATAAAACAGAAGAAATTCCATTAACAGAAAAAAGCGGCGTATACAAATTAAAATGTGGGGAATGTAATAAGATATATCTGGGCGAAACTGGAAGAAAATTTAAAATTAGAATGAATGAACACGCAAAAGGAGAAGGGGTTAGAGTAACGAACTCACTATATGCAAGACATTTCAACGAATCAGGCCATAAATTCATAAATCCCAAGGAAAATATGGAAATAATAAAAATAGAAAACAATCCGCAAAAAAGAAAATTAATAGAAGAACTAGAAATACTTAAAGTTAAAAAAGAAGATAAAAATAAATTAATGAATATAAAAGTGGATTTTACAAATGAAGAAATATTTTATTATATATTAAACAATAAACAAAAAAAAATTAAAATAATAAGAATAACACACTAAAAAATGACGAAATGCAAAAGGTTATAAGTCAAGAATGAAGAAATTAACGGGAGATTCTTAAAACAATTTGACGGACGTTAGAAAAATGCCTAACGGAAAAAGGTAGACAAAGTTCCCGTGAAGAGCGGTAGCAGCTAGAACCAATAGGAGGGGCGATGACAAAAGGGGAGTGGCCTAAAGTATAAAAGCCTACAACGTACAGTTGATAGACGTTGTTTAAGACCTGAAGATGTCAGTAATGACGAAAAGCTTTGTCTAAATAATAAAAACAATTATAGCAGTTTAGCAATTTTATAAAAGAAAAGTAAGGATGGCTGCTAATTTAAACAATACGAAGAATAAAACATGCGAATTGCAAGCAGATAAATATAAAAATGTAAGGGAATTTTTTAAGTATTTAAAAATTAAAGCAAAATTGAAAAAAACGCTAGGGAAAATTTGGTTTAATAAACAGTGTTTAATTAACAAAATAACTCCAAAATACGCAAAAATTAAAATTAATAACAAAAGCAAAGTAGCAAACCAAGTGAAAAACATGGCGGAAAAAATATGGATAAAACTTGAAATTAAGAACTTATACAGTAATATAAATAAATATAACAAAGAAATGTATCAATTACATCAAAAATTAGATACAAGTTACAATTATATAGAAATAGAAGAAATGAGAAAAGAGTTTGGTGAAAAATACATAGAAAAGAAAATAAGAAAAATGGAAGAGAGATTAAATGAGAAACTCAAGGAATTAATGGAAGGAACAAGAAATAAAAATAAAGAAAAAGATAAAGAAATAAAATTTGCTGAAAAAGTATTAAATTTAACAGAAACAAAGTTTACAGAAAATGAACATAAATTATTAGGGAAAAGTTTAAAATATGCAACAAAAACAAACATAGATAAAGAAAATACAATAATAGAATGTGAAGAAATAATCGATAAAATAAAAAATGAAGAAACTAAAAAACAATTAAGAAGTGAAGTAAAAGAAATAGTAGAAAAAATATGTAAGAAAAACAAAAATGTAAGAAATAAAAACGAAACACAAATAAAAAGAAATATAAGAGAATTAAAAAAGAAAATCACGGAGAACAATTTGATAGTTATAAAAGCCGATAAAGGTAACACAGCAGTGGTAATGAACAAAAGAGGTTATATCGAAAAAGCAGAACAATTTATACAAAAAGGACCATATAAAGAAATAAAATATGATTACACAAGTAAATTTCAAGCACAAACAAAGAAATTGATAAAAAAGACAACATATTTAACAGAATGGCAAAAGAAACAAAAAATAGAACATAATCCTGAAGCTCCATAATTTAGATGTCAAATTAAGTTACATAAAAAAGAAATGCCATTAAGACCTATAGTATCATTTATAAACTCGCCAACATACAAAATATCAAAAGAAATAAGTAAAAGAATCAAAATGGCATATGAAAAAGAAGAAATCCACAGCATAGAAAATAGTAAAAAGGTAATAGAAAGATTAAAAGAAATTACCATAACAAATAAGACAAAATTAATGTCATTAGATATAAAAGATATGTACACCAACATACCAATAGCAAAAACAGTAGAAATAATAAAGAAAAACAAATTAAGTAATGTAGAATGGAAAAACGAAATAATAGAAGGATTAGAATTATGCCTAAACCAGAACTACTTCAGATTTAATAACAAATTTTACATACAAGAAAATGGATTACCAATGGGATCACCGCTTTCACCATTAATGGCAGAGATATTCATGAATAGCTTTGAAATCAAAATTTTAAAAGATATAGATAAAGAAAGAAGAATTAAAAAATGGATCAGGTATGTAGATGACATACTAATAGTTTGGGAAGGTGAAGTAAATGAATTTAAAAAATTTACGGAACAACTAAATAACATAGAAAAAACAATAAAATTTCAAGAAGAAATTGGAGGATTAGAAATTAATTTCCTGGATATCAATATTAAAATTGAAGATAACAAACTCAAATTCGATATATATAGGAAAGAAACATACTCAGATTTAATAATTCCACAAGAATCATATCATCCAGTAAATTATAAAATGGCAGCATTAAATTCATTTTGTTATAGAGCTATAAATTATCTAGAAAATGAAGAACTCAAACAAAAAGAATTAAAGAAAATACAACAAATAGCAAAAAATAATAATTACAACCCTAAAATAATTAATAGAATAGTTAAGAAAATAGAGGAAAATAAAGAAATAGAAAATAACAAAAAAGAAAAAACAAATGAAGAAAAGAAATATAAAGGAGCAATAACATACATAGGATATCAAACAAAAATGCTACAAAAATGTTTCGAAAAATATGAAATACAGATAGGAATAAAGAAAACGAAAAATGTATTCGAATATATAAAAAATGATAAAACAGAAGAAATTCCATTAACAGAAAAAAGCGGCGTATACAAATTAAAATGTGGGGAATGTAATAAGATATATCTGGGCGAAACTGGAAGAAAATTTAAAATTAGAATGAATGAACACGCAAAAGGAGAAGGGGTTAGAGTAACGAACTCACTATATGCAAGACATTTCAACGAATCAGGCCATAAATTCATAAATCCCAAGGAAAATATGGAAATAATAAAAATAGAAAACAATCCGCAAAAAAGAAAATTAATAGAAGAACTAGAAATACTTAAAGTTAAAAAAGAAGATAAAAATAAATTAATGAATATAAAAGTGGATTTTACAAATGAAGAAATATTTTATTATATATTAAACAATAAACAAAAAAAAATTAAAATAATAAGAATAACACACTAAAAAATGACGAAATGCAAAAGGTTATAAGTCAAGAATGAAGAAATTAACGGGAGATTCTTAAAACAATTTGACGGACGTTAGAAAAATGCCTAACGGAAAAAGGTAGACAAAGTTCCCGTGAAGAGCGGTAGCAGCTAGAACCAATAGGAGGGGCGATGACAAAAGGGGAGTGGCCTAAAGTATAAAAGCCTACAACGTACAGTTGATAGACGTTGTTTAAGACCTGAAGATGTCTGTAATGACGAAAAGCTTTGTCTAAATAATAAAAATAATTATAGCAGTTTAGCAATTTTATAAAAGAAAAGTAAGGATGGCTGCTAATTTAAACAATACGAAGAATAAAACATGCGAATTGCAAGCAGATAAATATAAAAATGTAAGGGAATTTTTTAAGTATTTAAAAATTAAAGCAAAATTGAAAAAAACGCTAGGGAAAATTTGGTTTAATAAACAGTGTTTAATTAACAAAATAACTCCAAAATACGCAAAAATTAAAATTAATAACAAAAGCAAAGTAGCAAACCAAGTGAAAAACATGGCGGAAAAAATATGGATAAAACTTGAAATTAAGAACTTATACAGTAAAATAAATAAATATAACAAAGAAATGTATCAATTACATCAAAAATTAGATACAAGTTACAATTATATAGAAATAGAAGAAATGAGAAAAGAGTTTGGTGAAAAATACATAGAAAAGAAAATAAGAAAAATGGAAGAGAGATTAAATGAGAAACTCAAGGAATTAATGGAAGGAACAAGAAATAAAAATAAAGAAAAAGATAAAGAAATAAAATTTGCTGAAAAAGTATTAAATTTAACAGAAACAAAGTTTACAGAAAATGAACATAAATTATTAGGGAAAAGTTTAAAATATGCAACAAAAACAAACATAGATAAAGAAAATACAATAATAGAATGTGAAGAAATAATCGATAAAATAAAAAATGAAGAAACTAAAAAACAATTAAGAAGTGAAGTAAAAGAAATAGTAGAAAAAATATGTAAGAAAAACAAAAATGTAAGAAATAAAAACGAAACACAAATAAAAAGAAATATAAGAGAATTAAAAAAGAAAATCACGGAGAACAATTTGATAGTTATAAAAGCCGATAAAGGTAACACAGCAGTGGTAATGAACAAAAGAGATTATATCGAAAAAGCAGAACAATTTATACAAAAAGGACCATATAAAGAAATAAAATATGATTACACAAGTAAATTTCAAGCACAAACAAAGAAATTGATAAAAAAGACAACATATTTAACAGAATGGCAAAAGAAACAAAAAATAGAACATAATCCTGAAGCTCCAAAATTTAGATGTCAAATTAAGTTACATAAAAAAGAAATGCCATTAAGACCTATAGTATCATTTATAAACTCGCCAACATACAAAATATCAAAAGAAATAAGTAAAAGAATCAAAATGGCATATGAAAAAGAAGAAATCCACAGCATAGAAAATAGTAAAAAGGTAATAGAAAGATTAAAAGAAATTACCATAACAAATAAGACAAAATTAATGTCATTAGATATAAAAGATATGTACACCAACATACCAATAGCAAAAACAGTAGAAATAATAAAGAAAAACAAATTAAGTAATGTAGAATGGAAAAACGAAATAATAGAAGGATTAGAATTATGCCTAAACCAGAACTACTTCAGATTTAATAACAAATTTTACATACAAGAAAATGGATTACCAATGGGATCACCGCTTTCACCATTAATGGCAGAGATATTCATGAATAGCTTTGAAATCAAAATTTTAAAAGATATAGATAAAGAAAGAAGAATTAAAAAATGGATCAGGTATGTAGATGACATACTAATAGTTTGGGAAGGTGAAGTAAATGAATTTAAAAAATTTACGGAACAACTAAATAACATAGAAAAAACAATAAAATTTCAAGAAGAAATTGGAGGATTAGAAATTAATTTCCTGGCTATCAATATTAAAATTGAAGATAACAAACTCAAATTCGATATATATAGGAAAGAAACATACTCAGATTTAATAATTCCACAAGAATCATATCATCCAGTAAATTATAAAATGGCAGCATTAAATTCATTTTGTTATAGAGCTATAAATTATCTAGAAAATGAAGAACTCAAACAAAAAGAATTAAAGAAAATACAACAAATAGCAAAAAATAATAATTACAACCCTAAAATAATTAATAGAATAGTTAAGAAAATAGAGGAAAATAAAGAAATAGAAAATAACAAAAAAGAAAAAACAAATGAAGAAAAGAAATATAAAGGAGCAATAACATACATAGGATATCAAACAAAAATGCTACAAAAATGTTTCGAAAAATATGAAATACAGATAGGAATAAAGAAAACGAAAAATGTATTCGAATATATAAAAAATGATAAAACAGAAGAAATTCCATTAACAGAAAAAAGCGGCGTATACAAATTAAAATGTGGGGAATGTAATAAGATATATCTGGGCGAAACTGGAAGAAAATTTAAAATTAGAATGAATGAACACGCAAAAGGAGAAGGGGTTAGAGTAACGAACTCACTATATGCAAGACATTTCAACGAATCAGGCCATAAATTCATAAATCCCAAGGAAAATATGGAAATAATAAAAATAGAAAACAATCCGCAAAAAAGAAAATTAATAGAAGAACTAGAAATACTTAAAGTTAAAAAAGAAGATAAAAATAAATTAATGAATATAAAAGTGGATTTTACAAATGAAGAAATATTTTATTATATATTAAACAATAAACAAAAAAAAATTAAAATAATAAGAATAACACACTAAAAAATGACGAAATGCAAAAGGTTATAAGTCAAGAATGAAGAAATTAACGGGAGATTCTTAAAACAATTTGACGGACGTTAGAAAAATGCCTAACGGAAAAAGGTAGACAAAGTTCCCGTGAAGAGCGGTAGCAGCTAGAACCAATAGGAGGGGCGATGACATAAGGGGAGTGGCCTAAAGTATAAAAGCCTACAACGTACAGTTGATAGACGTTGTTTAAGACCTGAAGATGTCAGTAATGACGAAAAGCTTTGTCTAAATAATAAAAACAATTATAGCAGTTTAGCAATTTTATAAAAGAAAAGTAAGGATGGCTGCTAATGTAAACAATACGAAGAATAAAACATGCGAATTGCAAGCAGATAAATATAAAAATGTAAGGGAATTTTTTAAGTATTTAAAAATTAAAGCAAAATTGAAAAAAAACGCTAGGGAAAATTTGGTTTAATAAACAGTGTTTAATTAACAAAATAACTCCAAAATACGCAAAAATTAAAATTAATAACAAAAGCAAAGTAGCAAACCAAGTGAAAAACATGGCGGAAAAAATATGGATAAAACTTGAAATTAAGAACTTATACAGTAAAATAAATAAATATAACAAAGAAATGTATCAATTACATCAAAAATTAGATACAAGTTACAATTATATAGAAATAGAAGAAATGAGAAAAGAGTTTGGTGAAAAATACATAGAAAAGAAAATAAGAAAAATGGAAGAGAGATTAAATAAGAAACTCAAGGAATTAATGGAAGGAACAAGAAATAAAAATAAAGAAAAAGATAAAGAAATAAAATTTGCTGAAAAAGTATTAAATTTAACAGAAACAAAGTTTACAGAAAATGAACATAAATTATTAGGGAAAAGTTTAAAATATGCAACAAAAACAAACATAGATAAAGAAAATACAATAATAGAATGTGAAGAAATAATCGATAAAATAAAAAATGAAGAAACAAAAAAACAATTAAGAAGTGAAGTAAAAGAAATAGTAGAAAAAATATGTAAGAAAAACAAAAATGTAAGAAATAAAAACGAAACACAAATAAAAAGAAATATAAGAGAATTAAAAAAGAAAATCACGGAGAACAATTTGATAGTTATAAAAGCCGATAAAGGTAACACAGCAGTGGTAATGAACAAAAGAGATTATATCGAAAAAGCAGAACAATTTATACAAAAAGGACCATATAAAGAAATAAAATATGATTACACAAGTAAATTTCAAGCACAAACAAAGAAATTGATAAAAAAGACAACATATTTAACAGAATGGCAAAAGAAACAAAAAATAGAACATAATCCTGAAGCTCCAAAATTTAGATGTCAAATTAAGTTACATAAAAAAGAAATGCCATTAAGACCTATAGTATCATTTATAAACTCGCCAACATACAAAATATCAAAAGAAATAAGTAAAAGAATCAAAATGGCATATGAAAAAGAAGAAATCCACAGCATAGAAAATAGTAAAAAGGTAATAGAAAGATTAAAAGAAATTACCATAACAAATAAGACAAAATTAATGTCATTAGATATAAAAGATATGTACACCAACATACCAATAGCAAAAACAGTAGAAATAATAAAGAAAAACAAATTAAGTAATGTAGAATGGAAAAACGAAATAATAGAAGGATTAGAATTATGCCTAAACCAGAACTACTTCAGATTTAATAACAAATTTTACATACAAGAAAATGGATTACCAATGGGATCACCGCTTTCACCATTAATGGCAGAGATATTCATGAATAGCTTTGAAATCAAAATTTTAAAAGATATAGATAAAGAAAGAAGAATTAAAAAATGGATCAGGTATGTAGATGACATACTAATAGTTTGGGAAGGTGAAGTAAATGAATTTAAAAAATTTACGGAACAACTAAATAACATAGAAAAAACAATAAAATTTCAAGAAGAAATTGGAGGATTAGAAATTAATTTCCTGGATATCAATATTAAAATTGAAGATAACAAACTCAAATTCGATATATATAGGAAAGAAACATACTCAGATTTAATAATTCCACAAGAATCATATCATCCAGTATATTATAAAATGGCAGCATTAAATTCATTTTGTTATAGAGTTATAAATTATCTAGAAAATGAAGAACTCAAACAAAAGAATTAAAGAAAATACAACAAATAGCAAAAAATAATAATTACAACCCTAAAATAATTAATAGAATAGTTAAGAAAATAGAGGAAAATAAAGAAATAGAAAATAACAAATAGAAAAAACAAATGAAGAAAAGAAATATAAAGGAGCAATAACATACATAGGATATCAAACAAAAATGCTACAAAAATGTTTCGAAAAATATGAAATACAGATAGGAATAAAGAAAACGAAAAATGTATTCGAATATATAAAAAATGATAAAACAGAAGAAATTCCATTAACAGAAAAAAGCGGCGTATACAAATTAAAATGTGGGGAATGTAATAAGATATATCTGGGCGAAACTGGAAGAAAATTTAAAATTAGAATGAATGAACACGCAAAAGGAGAAGGGGTTAGAGTAACGAACTCACTATATGCAAGACATTTTAACGAATCAGGCCATAAATTCATAAATCCCAAGGAAAATATGGAAATAATAAAAATAGAAAACAATCCGCAAAAAAGAAAATTAATAGAAGAACTAGAAATACTTAAAGTTAAAAAAGAAGATAAAAATAAATTAATGAATATAAAAGTGGATTTTACAAATGAAGAAATATTTTATTATATATTAAACAATAAACAAAAATAAATTAAAATAATAAGAATAACACACTAAAAAATGACGAAATGCAAAAGGTTATAAGCCAAGAATGAAGAAATTAACGGGAGATTCTTAAAACAATTTGACGGACGTTAGAAAAATGCCTAACGGGAAAAGGTAGACAAAGTTCCCGTGAAGAGCGGTAGCAGCTAGAACCAATAGGAGGGGCGATGACATAAGGGGAGGGGCCTAAAGTATAAAAGCCTACAACGTACAGTTGATAGACGTTGTTTAAGACCTGAAGATGTCAGTAATGACGAAAAGCTTTGTCTAAATAATAAAAACAATTATAGCAGTTTAGCAATTTTATAAAAGGAAAGTAAGGATGGCTGCTAATTTAAACAATACGAATAATTAAGAACCACCGTGGAATACAACCATTGATTAAAATAAAAGTTCATGTAAAACTAAGGTTACAACGAGTGATGAATCATCAACATAAATTCAAAAACTAAATATGAAAAAAAAGGTAATACCCAGGTAGGATAGGAGTAGGTAAGGAAGAAACCCAGAAAATGACTAAACTCACAACAAGAAAAGAAAATATGTTGTAAGAATCAAGAAGAATAGGTGAGGAAGAAACACAAAACCTGATGACATCCACAAGAAGATGAAGGAAATAATTTATAAGAAACAAGAAGAAAAGAAGGGATCAATGAAGAAACAAGAACAAGACAGCATCCACAAGAAGAAGGAGTGCTCTTATAAAAAAACCCAAACCCCAAAATAAATATAATAATAAAAAATAAAAGTATAACAAGATATCAAATGTAAAAACCACATGCAAAATAGATGTAAGCCAAAAAGTGTATAGAGTAAGAATTGAAAGTGAACCAATGTGAGATAATAATATAATACCAAAAAACAAATCTTCATTATATTCTATAGATAGATTTCTTGATTCTAGTAGAACTATATAACTATTTAGAATTAAAATAAAGGAATAAAAAGAGAATCAGTGCAAGTTTTAGTGTTATATAAAATAAACCTTTTGTTTCAATATTGATGTTCACAATCTGAGTAGATGATGAAATATTACAACTTTAAAGTGATTTAATTTGTGTTCATGAATAATGTAAATAAAGTATTATCATGACCGATAATACATGTGTTTTTTAGATAACTGCCACTCCTTTTATGTAACATTCACTAGAATGACTAAAATAAAAATATCGGTATGGAGAACCATACATGACTTCCATATTCTAAGATTTAAATTTAAAATCATTTTCGAAATGAAATATTACCATAGAAGCTACTTCTTTCTACTTACTGCTTCAGCCTTAACCACAGTACTGTGGTCACTTACATATACCACCTCACGTTATCGCACTCGATTTTCACTGATGATGGAAGTCGATGGCATTGCCGAAACGTCTGGTTTTGTAGAAAACATTGGACTACGGCCAAATATCCCGGGAAGGAGTTTTAACAAAAACTACTTCTTTGTTGCCGATAACGTTGTACACATATATATAAAAAATATGCATAAAATTAATGGCTTGTATAAGTTAATGATTGATCTCCATTAAGTAGTGCTCAAGTTTCCAAAGTTTTAATATTATGATGTCCGTAATTAAAACATCAGAGCAGGTTTAGTGTGAATGAGGGTACACCGTGGACTAAAATTTTCAACATTTCCTATTGAGCGTTGCTTAGAGTAAATTGCGAATCTAAAGTGTATGTTTCACAGAACAAACACGCGAAAAAGAAGGAGCGCTCCGAAGTCACTCATGGACCCTCAGCATCTTGCAGAGGGTTCATTCCCTAAAGACGAAAAGTCTATCTATGAATCGTTCCTCTGTAAACACGTGCAGTTACACTGCCCAGCGATCCACAGGAAGCAAATTGATGTCCATTTTTTCGGCTTGCACGCGTTATGTTGGTGTGGGTTTCGGCACTTTCCATTTAAAAAGCGTGCAAATGTAAGAAAATAAACATTAGTGAGGCCAGAAATAACGCGAATTTTGTGAGTGTGTGTGTGTGTGTCTTCCCTGCCTTTTTATTGCTGTAGTCATAATAATAAAATGGAACGTAAACATTACATAACTGAGATATGCTTACCTGCCACGAACGATATATTATTTTATACATCTACGAGGTGTGTTTAAAAAAAGACCGAACTATTTGTGTAGCACGTCAACTAGCGCATAGAGCGAGCTGCAGAATTAAGTGCTGCTAGCGACAGGTTTGACGCCTGAATGCCGTTTTCTCTGTTCCGTCACGATCTTCAGTCTTCGAGCTACACGCGCTGTAGTGGGCACGGGCACACACCGTCCGGCGGATTTATAACGAAGTGAGAATGAAGATCTTAACACAACGTGTGTGTATAAAATTTTGCTGCTGACTTCGTAAAATCTTTACAGAGCTATTTCCATTGTCTTCCAAAGTTTTCATTACCATTTGCATTGGTACGCAGTTGTTGACCGATTTCAAAACGGGTCTCTTTCTGATCGTCGTCAACAAACACAGTAAGAATTTTTCAGTGATACGATACATTTAAATTTTTCTATCAAAATTTAATTTTACGATCTTAAATGGATTCTGTCAGAAAGTATCGGCATCTAAACGATGATTTACAATTACCACATCACGAGCTCTCTTCCCATTATCTTCGATATCGCTTTGATCTGCACCGACCATTGTTTTTCCCTCTTTAAAAATTCTTAAACTAATCGTTCGCCTCACGCAGGCTTCCGCGTATGCTTAATTGAAAACCAGAATGTCTCTGAAAAGTTTTAACCTAGTTTTGCTGCAAAATTTCATACGCACACGTTGTTCTCGCGGTCTTTCGTAATCGCTTTGTCACTAATCCGCCGGCCAGCGTGTGCACGTCCCCACTCAATGTGATATACCTCAAAGACTACTGCTAATAGCGGAACACAATAAGTGGTAGTTTGTTGTCAAAAACTATCGCTAAGTGCGCGCAAAGTCGCGGCGCGTCGTTTGTGCGGATTGATGTGTTACTCAAAAAGTTTGGTCTTTTTATGAACACACCTCGTATATTAACTCATACATAATTTACATTAAAATGAAAAAATTATAATTTTATTGCCTGGCAACAAAATTATTTTATTTTTAACAATTACCATTGTTTGAAAAAGTTTAAATGCATTTTCAAGTACTTTACTGTTGTTAAAACGTAAAAGGTTGCAGGTAAACTACCCCTTCCCCTTAACCGATCTTCACCAAAAACAATAGGTCTTGAGTACTCTACAAATCAGGGCTGTACACAAAACATTATTTGATTCTGTTTGAATTTGCGGCTGTTATCGTTTGCCATAGAAAATACCCTTGTTAAAAAAACGTTGCCAGTAAACTACCCCTTTCCCTTAACCGATCTTCACCAAAAACAATAGGTCTTGAGAACTCTACAATTTAGGGCTGTATGCAAATAATCTTTTGATTCTGTTTGAATTTGTGGCTGTTATCGTTTGCCATAGAAAATACCCTTGTTAAAACATAAAACGTTGCAGGTAAACTACCCCTTTCCCTTAACCGATCTTCACCAAAACAACAGATCTTGAGAACTCTACAATTCAGGGCTGTATGCGAAACATTATTTGATTCTGTTTGAATTTGCGGCTATCGTTTGCAAAAAAAAATTTCCCTTGGTAAAAAAACCGTTGCAGGTAAACTACCCCTTTCCCTTAACCGATTTTCACCGAAAACAATAGGTCGTGAGTACTCTACAAATCAGGGCTGCATGCAAAAAATTATTTGATTCTGTTTGAATTTGCGGCTGTTATCGTTTGCCATAGAAAAAAAATCTACAGACAGATACACAGACACACAGACAGACACACACACAGACACTTTTCGAAAAACGACTTTTTTTCATGTTTTGAGTGTAGTACAATCAGAATCTGCAATAATCTCGAACACGATTTTTTTTGCCATCACCATACTTCCATTTCCTTAAGGAATATGGAAGTAACAAGAGCAGGCCATAATAAAAGTGAAGTGACAAAATATCATTACCCCAATAACAAAAAGAAACAGACAAAAACTGATATTTGAACCTAGTTTAAGAAATAGAATAAGATTATAATAATTATGTTTTGTATATGTAGAATAAGGTATTAGAAATAAGCAAATTTAAAAATGTCAGAACCACTAACATTCTTTAATTATGAAATATTTATTATATGTATTATTGTTAATAATTAAGTATAAGATGTTAGAGTTGAATAACAAACATTCTTCATTTATGATATATTTATTATGTATTACTATGAATTATTGAGTATAAAATGTCTGATTTGGAAAGACAAATGTTAATTTGAATTAAGTGTTATGTATTAATAGTATGAACCATATACTAATTGTTATTTTGTTTACAATAAGAAAATGTTAATTTATGTCACAATAGCAATGAAAGTCAGAGAGGGTATAAACCAATATGTATTATTTATAAAACTTTGTATGAAAAAACTGTTAGAAATCTAGGCCAAATGTTAAAAACCAAACAGCATCAAATTTGATGAAATAAGTACAGAAAAACAATTAAACTGAAGGAATTTATATAAGGTAAATCAGTAATAAAGTCATGTAATTAGAAATATAAGTAAGGAAGATTCAGTAAAATTATAGCCAGAATTATTGTTAAAAATGGAAATGTAAAAACTCAAAATTTAGAGAGGGGAGTCATATATTACTGTATAATATTTTAAAACAGAACCGATTAATCTAATTGCAAGAAATTAAGGGAAGATAAACCTTTTATTACAATCTGAGATATAATATAATCATTAATATAACTTGTAAGAGGGCTTCATTTGAAAGACAAGGACAGGAAGTGATTTTAAAACTTACCATTACAAAATGAAGTAAAAAAATATCATTTTAGACCAAAAACTGATTACAACTACATTATTTGGTATAAAATTACGCAGAATGAACTGAAGAAGAAGATTAAGTATTTACTAGTTAATAAATTTGAAGAATAACAAAAATATAAGCAGTTATATAATGTAACTTTCTCACATGCACAGGATGCAAATAAATTTGGAACAATGTATTGAATAAGATTGGTTTGGCTAAGACTTTAGCCGAAGACGGAGGAAGTAATTTAGTTGATTATTAGACGTTGAATAGCACACTCGATCCGAGTAATTTGTAAACCTTAACCTAATTTCTGCTACCGTAATGGCGAATGTTTTTTAATCCTAAAGTGCAAAAACGAGAGTTTCGATAAAAACACATTTTTAAACGAAGACCAAGTGAAATAAATACGTACAGACATTCAATTAATGCTACACAGAACGGAACACCAGAGAAAATAACATTTAAACAATTAAAACAGTAATTACATTTCACCACACAAAAGTGCAAATATCAGCCTAACAGACAAAAGTGAAATTGACTTATTACTACACTATTTTTCAAAGTACAACACTAACACTGAACCAGAGACACTCCACCAACACAAGAAGGAAGAATTGCAGCCACAAGGACGAAAATTCAGAGGGAAAGCATGTTTTATTGAACTTTGAATCAGCGAGGTGAGACCGTCTTTCAACTATACACGAGAAGCAGCCATCATTGATTACCCACAATACAACTCAACACTGCCTTTACAACTGAATGGTTTGAAATTTGCTCACTTACCATTATATATTAACTATCATATCTGTACTTTAATCTTTAAGGTGATATATTTGTAATCTTATACTTTATAAACTTTGCCCTTATTTCTCTGACTTTTACCTAAAATAACTGCTAAAAGAATCCTAA
The DNA here is from genome assembly GCA_034769895.1 of Magicicada septendecula. Classification (NCBI taxonomy): domain Eukaryota; kingdom Metazoa; phylum Arthropoda; class Insecta; order Hemiptera; family Cicadidae; genus Magicicada; species Magicicada septendecula. The sequence goes on along the minus strand of CM068374.1, from coordinate 115,881,008 downwards.
TATAAATAACTGTACAAATTAACGATACCCTGAGAATCGATTTACATATCGATAAAGAGTCGAATGATAAATAATTGTTAATAAAGTTTCTTATATATTACATAATTGAACATTTTTTCATTCCTAAAATATAATTAACTTAATAGGTAAATTTAATAGAGTTAACTACCAGAATCTCACCACTCGAAGGAAGATAACCTCCAAATAAGAAAAATATACAAATCGATTGTTATTGGAGACAATTCTATCAAGTGGCGAGAGGATTTTAAAAATACTGAAAAGGCATTAAAATAATAAAAACAAATAACAAAAGTTTCGGAACACGACAGAACATCATTAATTAATTGATTTTAATTAATTATATATAAAAAAAATTTATAAACAACAAAATTTTTTTTACACAAACATAAATTTATAAATTTAACAAACTCATTGTTTGTAATTATCGTTACAACGTTGATCAGTTAATAAAGCAATTTTAATATTTGTTATACGCTTTACAAAACGTCGTCGAGCTACATGGATAAAAGTAAACAGTGATTGACGTTTATTGAATTCATTGAGGTAAGAATAAAATATTTCATTTTTGTTTCATTTATTTTGTTTACCAACAAAGTTACCGTTGTAATGACAAACTTTCTATTAGATATAAGTACTTATAAAGTCTGTGTCCAATCCAACCCTACCCCCGAGCCTACATCTTGGCCTTGTGGGGAGCAGGCAACAGGTGTCACTCTTTAGCTAGCTGTCAGGGCAGTGGGAACAGAGTTTTGACAAGGTTGTGTAAATCGCTTGAAAACACACCATAACTCACAGTGGGACTAAACATTATCACACAATACCTACGTGCTTTACAATAATTAATAATATAATTTAAAACGACCGCATTTCGGTAAATTTTAATGGAAAATATTAATTTAAATTAACCTAATTTAACTCGACATAACCTAATCTAAAAATTAAAGAACAAATTGAAAAAAGTTATTTTATAAGGTTGAAAAATCTGATTAACTTATTTGGAAAATTATGTAGTTTTCAGGTAGTTTATAAAAACACGTATCTTTTTTTTATTACGGAGCGCAAAGGAGTGCGTAATGAAACCCTCACAAGTCACATCACATTTAATTTTGGTCATATCGAAAAACTAAAGTATTTAAATTAAAGGTAATTTTATAAGCTACAGCAACGGTTATTAACTTTTTTTTGTGATAAATTGCACGTTTACATCGTTGTTTACGGTTAACAATACTGTAAACCCCTAAACTGCTTCAACCCCTTCCCCTTTTTCCGTATTAACCATGGCACGCCACATTCAAATCGGTAGACACATCAGATTTTTGTGATGTACTATTCTACAAGTTTGCATAAATAATTCAACTGAACGTGCCATTCACTTTTAAACTGTATTGTACCTGGACTAAATTAACTAATCATGATTATTTATTTATACAAATATATACTACAGTTTATTGCCTAATTTATAGGTAAATGTCACCTGGACGTAAGCCTGTACTGAAATATGTTAATAATTACGTGTATTTGGGAATCGAAAATATGCGTGAATAGTTGAATTACGGGCTCACTATCGCATCTATTCGGACGACAAAAGCGTCTTAATTGGGCTGAGGGTTGCCTCCACGCAGGCGCAGACACACACACTGTAATCTGAGTACGTACGCGTAATTATCTCTGGAATGTTCCTCTCGTTAAAGAGGTGTGACATCTGTTATCTTGATAACACTCAGACAAAGGAGAACAACAGTATTGCTTGTGGAAGGGAAGGGTTCTGTTGGAGAAGACAATGACGGTCCGTTACACCCATTATGTGGGTCTAGTTTAACGAAGGGCGTCTGCTTATCTGTAGATTGGCTATTACATACGCATACGCATTCTTTGTAAAATGAAGTAATCTGTGTTATTTGATTGATTTACATTCTAGCTGTAACACATTATTCATAAACCTTGAACCATGTTTGTCAGTGTTGCTTGGTTGCAAATACGAAAGCTAGGATAATTTAACAAAGTTGGCTATTGACAATTAAGCGTGCTAGTGACAACAAAATAACGGTCATATAGTTTGCTTTAGAAAGCTATGTGCGTTAAGAATATTGTGGTTGGAAGGTACAATTATTTATAAAGTGCGTTATGTAGGGCATTTTTCCTAAGCAGAGCTGTGGGAACGGTTCTTAAATACGTATTTGTAAGGTGCAGGTAAGACCGATATTTTTTATTTGAGAAGGTGAAGTTACCGTAAATACAATTATCGAAAATCTATGAAACGTGCTGAAGGAAGGACTGTGTTTATTATTATTATTATTATTATTATTATTATTATTATTATTATTATATACTATTATTTATTATAATATATATAATATTTATTTAATATTTATAACTGTTTTATTTCAAGATATATTATTCCTTATTTGGAACATGTTTCGGGAATCCTATTGTTCCCATCCTCAGCCATCTTAATTTTGTATATTGTTGAGTATTTGTGTTCCGGTTGGTTGTTGCTACGGCTTCCTGTTGGTTTTTTGTATTTTAAACTGGTATTATTGTGCGTAGGTACGGTATAAAATACCAAGAACCAACAGGAAACCATAGCAACAACAATAGGAGCACAAATACACAACCAGATCCAAAATTGAAGTGGTTGAGGATGGGAACAATAGGGTTCCCGAACATGTTGCAAATAAGGAACAATATATCTTGAAGTAAAACAATTATAAATATTAAATAAATAATATATGCATCAAAAAATTGATTATAGCAAAAATATTTGAATATAATTTAATATTAAATATAGATATTACTTACTATTATATATATATATTACTTACATTCTTTACTTATTTCAAATAATTTTGAACAATCAAGCATAAATTACATTATAAAAATTCATGTTTTTAAAAATTAGTAGTACGTTACCATGGAAATAAACGTATTGTTTTAAAAGTTTGTATTATTTTACTTTATAATTTCTTGTGTGCATTAGAATTCGATTTCAAGTATTTTTATGTAGAACTTCAAATACATTATAATAAGTTAAGTTTGAGATGTTTTTGTTTAAGATTTGTTTACAAAGGAAAGTACGCAATCATTTACAAACCGGTAAATTACATTCACGGTTTTCGAACTTAGTAAGAACTATTATAGACTGCTTTTATCATAATAAGCTGTTATAAATTGGGCTGCCTAAAACTAGGGTATATTTTTGTTTGAGTCCGAAATGTGTCAGATATTTTTATCGTTATCAATTACAGGTCAGACAGTCGGTTTCCTGGGCATGGTCAACATGGTTTTATCTACATTTTTCTGATTTAAATGTATATTACTGGCACTTCAATGGCTTATGGCTACCCGCGACAGAGTAAGAATACCTTATGAATTTTATTAACAATAAACAGTAACAAGGTTGTTTGTGAGCTGTTACAACTAATTTTTACACGAATGAAATTTATTTTAATTTGAAGAAATTAAAGCAGCCAATTTTAACATATTTTTATGAATCAAACGCTTGTTTAAATTAAAAATCGCGTATGCCAATGATCTCATGCCTCACACTACACCTTGTCATTCCGTAACACTTATCTTTCCATTTATTCGCCTCTAGCTTTCTCATTTCTTGTACCCTTCCGTGTTTTAACGGATACATCATAAACCAATAAACCGCCAGCATTGTCTTCATAAATACTTAATTTTCCTTACTGTTATATTTCTTTGTTTCTCATTATTTCTACATTCTATCTCTTGCAACCTGTAGGCCTACTGTTTAATAAAAAATCGATTTATTTGACTTTTATATTGATCAGCATCGTTGAGCGTTTCACCAATCTTACATTGTGACACCGTCATTGGTAGCTTCTTGTGAACGTGAAACTTCCTAACAGGCTCCGTCTACAACTGTTATGTACTTACATGATATTTATTTCATAATTAAGAGACGATTTAATTTGTAAACTTTATTGTGAAAAGTGAAAATATCAATATAACACTAACTACAAACACCGTTATACACGATTACCTTGTATTTCTGTTATTTTTATTAGCATTTTTATTGTGTTTAGGAATCAAGAAAATTTTTACAATTGTTTTTCTGTCGATCCATGTTTATTCTTTATGAAAGCTGAACAAACATGTTAATCAAACGGTCACCACTGAGGAAACGCTAGAATCTACGACATTCTTAAAATTAATAATCAAATTATAGTATATCATTTGGTACTGAAAGTAGATATATTCTTATGAACGGTGTTATTATTAGCCCTATACTTATTATTATAATAAGTATTATTGTCGGCACTTTTTCCTCCTACAGAATATGAATTATGATAATACTAACGATAACATTCTTTTACGTCGCCATAATTCCGTTCCGATAAAACGGGGTACACTGTACATTATATCTTGTCATATTACAGAGCCGTCAGCAGTGCAGTTCCAAAGAGATGTACCTACCAGTAATTCAGTTAGAGCTGCGTGACTTGGAAATCTCAACAAAACGTATAACGAACACTGAAGAGCACCTGCGTTGTTCCCTTGTGCCCATAAACAAATTCAATCTGCTTGTTTACTAGTCACGGACGAACACCACCGCTTCAGATCTTAACTGCATTTTGAAACACTTGGAAATTTCTGCAAACTCTTGCTACACATAGCCTATAGATTGACATTTAATAGCTTATAATAAAATTCAACTTTTGCCCGTCCAACGACTATTAAAGAATTGTCATAACACATCTGGTGACTACCAATTTAAAATATCAAGAATTTTCTGTGAATAAGAAATGCAAAGAACGAAGAACAAAGGAATTTTTTGTTTATTTCAGTGTTTGTTTCAGGCAGAAAACAACAAAATAAAGACGATTATAATTCTGTATATGTAAGAAGCTGGTAACTACAATTAACATTACCATTAAACTATAAGTGAGTTTACATCACTGACCTTGTGAGTTGTAGGCCTACCTTGTTGCTTTTACGTTGCGTGGAATGAAAACCCGTTCTCACTGAATCTTGATAGTTGGCGAAGAGGCCAAAGAATAATATAGAGGCTTCCAAGTGTAGTGCTAGAGTAAAATCCAAAGGAATTCATGAGGATACAGGATACCAGGTAGTTGTGGAAAATTCTAAATTACTTCTCTTGAAGAGGAAATACGTGTAGCTAATATACTTAAATGGTCAAACTAAGTACGAAGTTATGAGTAAATAAATGGAGAAGCGCCAGTCATGTTTCCACTTCTATATGCGAAAGGGTTCCCACCACGGATTACCGAGCTAACCAGTGAGCTATTCACAGTCAGAATTTTTGCTTTTCTCTCTATTGATCCAGTAGCATATAACGAGGACCCTTTCCTGATCTTCACTGTGTGATTAGATAGGACATAACAAGACCGTGAAAACCATGACTCGAATTAAGAACCGGACAGCTATAAACAATCTGGACCTTGCATACATGTTTGAATGAGTGCTTTAAATATATATGGGATTCCATTATGTATAAAATGTGTGCGTCGGGGTGATATTCAGCGTGAAACACATCGAAGACAAAGTCAGTGGAAAGACACAAAACTTTCATTTACATTTATATATACCTTCAATTTTTCTTTATAAATGCATGAATATGAACCAATTACAAGTCATAATCCTTATTTAATCCTATATTAAAACATATTATTATGAAAATATTTATATAAAATTTATCCAATACACATTAAAATTTTATTTTACCGAATTTCTTTTGTTATTTTCTTTTCATTAGTTTATCCAAAGAAAGTACTTGATATTTTAAATATACACTCACATAATGTGTTCAACAATTCTCTAATAGTCGTTGCAGCGGTAAAAATTCGATTTTAATATATGCTAGTAAACGTCAATCTATATATGTAGCACGAGTTTGCAGGAGTTATCAAGAATTATAAAATGCAGTTAAGATCTGGTGTCCGTTCGTGGCTAGTAAACAGCCGGATTAACTTTGTTCACGAGCACAAGGGAACGACGCAGCTGCTCTTTAGCGTTCGTTATAAATATGTTTTGTTGAGATTTAAAGGAGCAAAGCAGCTCTAACTGAATTACTGGTAGGTACATATATTTCTTGGGATCTGCTCTGCTGTCAGCTCTATAATCTGATAAAACATACAGCGTTTCCTGTGTTACTGTAACGGACTTATGGTAACGTAAAAAGAGTGTACTTGATTATTATCGTTAATATTATTATAATTCATATTCTGTAGGAAAAAGTGTCGTGTCAACAATCTTTTCCCTGTTGTATTACTACACCCTCCACAAGAATGTACTTTTAGTGTCAAATTGTATACTATAATTTGATAATTATCTTGTTGATACATCCTCTTCGTTCACTTTTTTAATATTATATATATATATTAAACTTTCACTATGAACACTTACTTTTTGGTTTTGTTACCCAGACGTTTCGACGTAGTATTCGTCTTCCTCAGAGGGATTTAAATACTGAATGTCTGTACAGTAACGGTTATGGGATGTAGGTGTGTGTGGTGGGGGTTGCTGGTGGGAGGGAATTGGCGCTGGGATTCGAATTTTGTGTTGGAATCAGTGTATCGAAAAGTATGTGTGATCTATAATGTAACTGTTCGTTTAGTATGTTGTTTGGTTGTAGTGTGTGATATCTGTATATTTCAAATTGTTCTGCTGTGTTTAGTTTTCTACTTTTAGGTAAGTAGTGTAGTATTTCCATGTTGTGCTCTATGTTTGTGTAACTGTGGTTTTCGTTTTGTAAATGTGTGGCAAATGTGGAATGTATGTAGTTTGTGGTGAGGGCTTTTAAATGTTCAGAATATCTAGAGGAAAAAGGTCTTCCCGTCTGGCCGATGTAGAACTGGTGACAGTCATTGCAGTTTAATTTATAAGCCCCTGTTTTGCTGTATGTGTCTGTGTCTTTGTTAGTATTATTTATGTGTTTCCTGATGGTGTTGTTAGTTCTGTAGGCTACTTTATAATTGTGTTTCCTAAATGTGTTAGCAATTTTGTGTGTGTTGGAATTGTAGTATGTGAGTGTGATGTATTTACTGGGTTGTGTGCTGTTGGTTTTGTGTTTTACTTTTTGTATTTAGGATGCATTTGTGTAGATTGTTTATTAAATCAATAGCAGTCAAAAATGGATACAATCCCGATTTACAGACATTCAGTATTTAAATCCCACTGAGGAAGACGAATACTGCGTCGAAACATCTGGGTAACAAAACCAAAAAGTAAGTGTTCATAGTGAAAGTTTAATATATTATATATATATAATATAATTTGATGATTAATTTTTTAAGAATATTGTAGCGAGAATCCTATAGAACAGCCTAGAACATTCTCCACCCCCCATCCAGTGTGACAGGTATTGCCTCAGTCAAGACCGCTCACAAGTAGGTTCCAGTGTATTCAAGAACACTTGAAATACACTATAAGTGGCGTGAAGTGAGGATGGACAATTTCTAGAAGGCGTGCGCTACCTATACAAACCCACAGTTCAGTGGTGTTAAGCGATTTTTCTTAGCGAGGATCGAGTGTTAGTAGAAGTATTGTAAGGAAGTGTTGTTGTGTTATAATTAGTGCGGAATTCTTTCTTGTTGACATGATTATTGTTTGTGGACAATTTTACTTGAATTGTTGTAAGAGACTATCTTGTTGATTACAAATTATTAAAATTGTGATAATTAAAACTGGTTATTAGTGACTTCATTGGCGCCTTGTACTTTGTTTTCCACTGTACCATACGACGATCAGTTAGACCGTCGTAACAATATAGTAACTGGTAACTTGGTTTTACCCAGTAGTGATTCTTAGATTATGTCTGTTCACATTTTATACAAAGTAAACACGTTGTAAACAAAGTTTCCTAATTCTAGGAAACAATAAAACGCTTATAAAAATAACAGAAATTAAAATACAACGATAAAAACAAATATGTTATCTAAACGCAACTATTTCTGTACGTTTTTTTCTAGCCAACAAACAATCGTCCCTCGCGTATAGTAGGCTACTTGTCTTTCCTCCTCTCACTGTAATATTTCTTATAAATACAACATTTATGTCGATCAAATTTTTTAACACTTCATAAATAAATTAAAAGTGACAAACATTTCCAGATTTAACTTCAATTGAATAATTTTATAATTTGGAACATGAGGAGGGAAAAGTAACTAGATCTACATTCTACACAATCAACTGATTTTTGTTACTTTGTACATGTAAACAAAACTGTTAATATGAGTATTCCTTTTGTGCGTGCAGTCACGCTTAACCCAATTGTTTTATTTGTCAGACTATTACAACTATAACTTTAGAAAAATTTGTTAAAAGTACAATAAATAGCGTGCAGGATGAATACTCTAATTAAAAACTGAATGTAATTTGAAAAAAACAGGTAGTCGTGTAAAACAATGTTTTAAGTAGTAATTACTGATATCGTATTGATATGTAGTTAACACGATATAATTTACAATTTAAGTCGTCTCCAATTATAAAAGAAATATTATGTTCCGTAGATGAGACGAACGCACTTAACCGATACTTGAACGTAAATTCCAGTGCACGTAAGAAATTATAATTTACAATGCTATTATAATTTATAATTTATATTTTGTATTTTATAATTTATAATTGTACTTTTATTTCTATGGTTACGTACTATAAAATTTTTGAAAACATGAGATCTTCAAATCCATTTTAAGTTTTTTTTTTCTAAATAAATAACGAATGTTTTGTTTAGAATGTAAGAGTGAATCTGACTGAATCTACAGTATAATCTGACTAGCCTAGAACCCCGAATCTTTATACAAACAATACAATTATGATTACAAACGTTTACAAATATGCAATACTTAAAAAGTACTCAAAGTGATTGATTACTTAATAAATATGTTTTATTTTAATTTTAAACGTATTTTGTTGTCTTTTTTGCATGCTATATTGCAACTGCGAATTTTAATATAAAAGTTAAATTCCTAAAACTTAATTTCTGGGAAATTTTAAGAAAAATATTTATATTCTCAAATAATTTACAGTCAGATATTCGTTTCACGGTTATATATAGTTAAAATGTTTTATGATGGTTTCTGGCTACGTCAAGACGATGTTTTATGTTGGTTGCGTGGATCATCTTATCATTTTATTTGATCAATTTATTATGTTTTATCAACTCAGCAAAATATTTTTTGTCATGAACTTTACATTTAAGTAATTCCTATTCAATTGCATGTTAGCACGTTTTATATGTTGCGACAAAGGTGCGGATATATCATGAGCTAAGAAATTGTAGTACTTACAAAAATAGTACTCTCTAGTCTGTTCTGTCATTCGTTTTGTTTCTTTAGTTACAACATAATTGAACAATTTAAAGTAAGAAGAATTCTTTTTACACTTAATTGTGATTCTATCGTTATCTTTCTCCTGTTCGCTAGCCTTTTTTGCCTCTAATTCTTTTATTGCAACATTGAATGTTTTATGTTGAATTCATAAATATTTGTATTCATCTCGTTTTAGGCGAGAGTTTTCCTTATTCAGACAAAGTCAAGGTTGAGAATGGTGTAATTCTTTTGACACGTGCGGACGTGGTGTAATTTGTTTTCAGAGAATCATTTAATTTATCTCTTGTATTAAATTAAGAGCGTACACAAGAGACATGCCGTTTCCTATCTTAGATAAACAACGTTTTCAGTGCTGCAAACTACTGTATATTATTACAAACCTGCAAATTGTTTATTCAAGAGAATATACCTTGTATTCACTCTTCGTTTCCGCTCATAAAAAGCAGAGCATTATACTGCAGCAATATTTGCTTTGTCCTTTGATTCCTTTGTCTTACTTGTCTCTTTGTTCCTCATATTATGGCCCTAAAACAGCATTTATAGAATGGCACAACGCCCAAAAGCGGCATTTTCACGTAATCGTATAAATACAACAATAAAAACATAAACACATTTTACTTACTGAAGGAGTAACTATAATGAACGTAATAATACAGGTATATAATAATGTATAACAATATATAATACACATAAAATGTTAGTCATGAATGTAAACAATTACAAGTCAATACTTCATTCATGTTCTGTCCTGAGAAAGCTGGAGATAAATTTAGGCTATATACCTCTGAATCTCCAACCATGTAATTGTATCCCCATGTTTTATTGAATTTGATTTCCAAATCGAAGAATAGAGAAACCATGTGTTTGCCTTTGATGACACTGTTTAGAATTACATTCTCCATGTACGCGAGTTGATGAGTATGAAATGGTGCTTCCGGTACTCACATTGGAATGCGGTCGGTAGGCTGTGTTTTTCAGCCGGTTGTTAGGTGGTATCCTCTCCAGTAACTTTCCTAAACAGCACGACAACGGTACCGGACGATATTTTTCTGGTTTAAGGGGATCATTTCCAGTTTTCAGAAGAGGGATGACAATCATCTCTTTTCATCATTTAGGATAGTCCCCTTGCAACCAGATGGAGTTATAAGGTGTCAGTAGTGTACCCATGGATACATCCTGCAGTCGGTGTATAATGCTGTAATGAATATCGTCGTCAGGCAGCGCGGATAGCGGACTGTAGTTCATGAAAGGCAAGTAATAAATATTATGAAATTCAGTTTCGAAGTGAATATCTTGTTCGAATGGGGTTTTTGTTGCAAATAAATTGTGAGGATAGCTTTCTGAACTACTGACCTGGGCATACCAGGCAGCCACGGTGTTAACATTTTCAAGGAGGGGTTGCATACCAGTTCACCATCGCGCTCTATACTGGTAGCCTTAAACACTGATAAGCCTACGATTGCTCTGATCTTATTTCATACTTCTATCACTAGTGTCAGTTTTGTAATGATTTAGACGTATTTTCTCAACTTGATATTTTAGCAGCGATTATTGTCCTGTGAGGCGAATAATTTGTCTATGAGAGTACAAAGTCCCTTTAAAATGATGCGATTTTCTTCGCTCGGCGCCCGTTTATACCTGTTTAAGATATAGAGAGAGGCGCTCGTCTCTTCTCTGTTATTGTGCCACGCTACAGGCACAATTGCCTGTACAGTTTTCGCGAACGATCACCGGTCTGCTTAAATGACAGCAGCAGTAAAACTGTTTCGTCTGTTTCCATTAACATCTGTAGGTTATATAGCTGCCGTGAAGCCTGTTTATAATATAACTATAGTTAAACATAGTTTTTGCCTGAAAGACTGTTACGCAGCGTTGTTTCATTTTAAAGCGTAGGCACACTATTTCTTGTGAACTAAGTGGTCAAAACGTCCTACGAAACAATTAGTCTACAGAATAGAATCTTACTACAATTAGTCTACAATTAGTCTACAGAATCTTACTAGGCTTGCATTATTTCTAACACACATTATTTTCGAAAGCATAGTACGTAAACATTATTTTCATATTACTGGCGTGCTCGACGAACGGTAGGAAAGGTAGACAGAGCACACACTTTGTTAATTTGTCCAAAGTCTTTTTATCTGCAACCAAACAACATTGACAAGACCAAGGTAAAATAGTTTCTGACAAATGTATGAAAACTAAAAAATCTATGCCAATTAATTAATATTGATTACTACATTTAACAAAGAATGCGTATGTAATAGCCAATCTACGTTTATAGGAGTCGCCCTTAGTTACAGCAGACGCACGTAATGTAATGGTGTAACGGACCGTCATTTGTCTTCTCCAACAGAACCCTTCCCTTCGACACACAACACTGCTGTTCTCCTTCGTCTGGTTGTTATCCAGATAACAGATGTTACCCCTCTTTAACGAGAGAAGCATTACTGAGGTAATTACGCAACATAATCACATTACTGTGTGTGTGTGTGTGTGTGTGTGTGTGTGTGTGTGTGTGTGTGTGTGTGTGTGTGTGTGTGTCTGCCTGTATGTCTATGCGTGCGTGGAAGAGGGAGGCAATCCTCAGCCCAGTTGAGACGCATTTGTCGTTCGAATCGATGAGATAGTGAGCCCTTAAATTCAACAAATCACGAATATTTCCGAATCCTTAATGCACGTATTTACTAATATATTTAATATTTCTTTTGTAAGTAACTTTTAAGTATTCCTTGCAGGTTTTTATATTTTGAACAGTTCTTCCAATACTAACTATTTGTGCAAGTAATATTATATTTTGTGTTATAACCTTACGCACGTTTTACTGATTAAATAAACATCATAAGCGGTTTATAAACAAAGTAGGTGATAATACAATTTAATTTTACTTGCAGAAATAGTTAATATTTGAAGAACACGTTCATAATATATTTCAATTCAGGCTTATGTGTAGAGGTGACAGTTAACTATAAATTAGGTAATAAACTGTATTGCATATTCGTATAAATAATCAATCATGATTAGTTAACCTAGTCCAGGTAAAATAGAGTTTAAAAGTGGATGGTGCGTTTAGTTGAATTATTTATGTAAACCTGTAGAACTATTCGAAATCTTCTCACCAGCAAACCTACTTACTTTACGAAATCTGACGAGTCTACCGACTTAAATATGGCGGGAGATGACAGGGGAAGGAGTTGGAACAGACATTATCGTCATCGATATGCAACGATTAAAATGTGCATTTTATCAAGAAAAATGTAAATAATCGTTTTCGTAGCTTTCAAATTTATCTTTAAGTATTTTAGTTCTTCGGTGCAACAAACGTTGAATGTGACACGGCTGTTCTATTACGAACCCCATTGCGCTCCGTAATAAACAAAAAAACTATGGGTCTTTTTTGCTTAATTGAAAACTACATACTCTTCAAAATAAATTAATCAGGCTTTTTCAAACTTACAAAATTACCTTTTTGTGGTGTTCTTATTTGTTATGTTAGGTTAGGTTAAAATTGACCATCTAAAAGGTACCGAGATACAACCGTTTTATATTAAGTACATTATTATTGATTATCTTGTTGATTCATCCTCTTCGTTCACTTTTTTAAAATCTTATTATATATATAAACTTTCACGTATGAACTTACTTTTCTTTATCACTTCCCCATACGTTTCGAGGTGATGTGCCTCTTCCTCAGTGGGAGTAAAGAATAAATTATTATTGACTTTAAAGTATGTACTATTGTATGATAATGTTTAACACAGACTTTTTAAATATTTATAAATAATAAGAAATGTTTTATAACATTAAGTTTAATTGCTAACAAAATAAAATTATAATACAACAAAAGATTATTGAAATTATACACATGTTATTCCTACTTCAATTTAATAAAGTTCATTATTGTTTACCTTTATCTACGTAGCCCAAGAAGTCTTTGTAATGCGTATAACAAATAAAAAATTTGCTTTATTGACTGATTGATGCATATGTTTCTTTTGTTAACTATATTCTCTGAGTAAATAATAATGTTTATGTTTTGATGGGCGCAGTCTAGCTATTAGCGTTAGTAACTAACTGATATCACTTGGCTTTTTGTTTGGTGTGTTCAGCACGAACGATCACATGAGGCTGGCAGTGACTGGAAAAATTATTTTTCAGCGAACTATGAGCTAGACAATATCTTTTAAAACATACTTAATTAACTGTTGGAAATTACGACTACCATTTTGTATTGGTCGTATTTTAATCCAATAAAATCAAGAGTATATTGTATATGTAACTGACTTTTCATTTGCACAGTCTGCCGAATTTGAAATATAGTTAAAGCCAACCATTTAAATTTGAAATAAAATTATGAAGGAGATCGTCTATATAGAAAACACAGTTTTAACTAAAAAGTCTGTGCTTTTCAACCAGTAATTGAAAATCTAAAACAAAACGGACTTTTAAATAGAGTGTATCCTCTAGTATCCGGAAGCCTACTGGCACTCTTTTTCCTAGACCCCGAAGGAATTCTTTGCTGGTCCCACCCCACTACTACTGGTTGAGTTTGTATTAATGTGTGAGAGTGGGTATGCGCGGTGGGTGGGGGTACCCACTCGTGTCGTGTGAGTCAGGGTGGAATGAGACGTTGTGTGGTGTAGTGCAAAATACAGTTCACTTCAATCTTATTACGACTACAGTTTTTATTATCTCCTGCATCAAACATTGGTCCTCCGGGCCGGACCACGAATCGTACATTTTATTGTGCAACTGTGGTGAACGTGCTTAACTGTTATTTAAATAATTCAAGAAATTAAAACGGTGCGGTGTGTGAAGTTTCATTGTGAAGTGCAAAACGGATTGTAGTGAACAGTGCATTACAGCTCAACTTGGTATGTGGTGGCCTTGTTTGTACGTAGTGACGCAATACGCAATTACGGCTTCAACTGTCAACACAACGCTGTGACCTTGCTACCAGTCGGCAAACACGCAAAAAGAATTTAGCACGCAGATAACTGTAACAGCATTGATTCAGTCTCTTATCTCTTGTGTTCATTGCAACGTTAATTACTAGCCTATGTATGAATACATTCCATTCATCTAGCTGTCAACAGTTTCATTTATATTACATAAAGAACAACAACCTATCTATATTTGCATGCCTCTATTCAATTCAATCTAATCATTTAACAATTCAAGACTAAAATGACTAGTGATAATATGGAAGCGCTTGAATTAAAGGCGTTAACTGTAAAAAGAAGTGTACTTAAGGGACAGTTGACTAGGTTCAGTAACTATCTCAAAGACCCATCAGACATTAATCAGTTAAAACTTAGGTTAGTGAAATTCGAACAATTATTGCCTGACTTTGAAAAAAATACAAACTGAAATTGATGTCATAAATCAGTCGGCCGAACAGAGTGAAGAATGGTCAAGCTTTGAGAATAATTATTTCAAATTATTGTCAGAGACTCCAGCGATAATTCAAAGTGTTACCGACAGTGAAGTAGACAACAAACCAAATTTAGCAGAAATCAATCAAAACTGGATGCCAATTACACTGCCGGCTATTAAGCTACCTACATTTTCTGGTGAATATGATGAATGGTCATTATTTCATGACACATTCCTATCCCTTTTTCATAATAATCAGAATCTGACAGATTGCCAAAAATTTCATTATCTCAAATTGTCGTTGAAAGACACAAAGCAGCTAGCATTCTACAGTCGCTTGAAGGTTCAGGAGAAAATTACAAAATCGGTTGGGATTTATTAGTGGAGCGATTTCAAAATAAGAGATACTTAATTAACAAACATGTTTCGGCCATTTTCAAGTTGAACAAGTCAGACAAGCAACAGCTTTCTACTTGAGACAACTATTAGATTGCCTTCAAAAACACTTACGTGCCCTTCATGCCCTGGGTCAACCAACAGATCAATGGGACACCTTAATAATCCACATAATTACTAATAGCTTGGATACCAACACGCATCGTGAATGGGAATCGGAATTAAAATCTGATGAGGTGCCAGCGTTATCAGACTTAATTAAATTTCTACAAAAAGATGTCAAGTCTTAGAGGCAGTAGGGACAAAACCATCGCAATGGCCTAGACACCCCCTCTTCACACAGAGAAATTTCAGTCCAGACAAAATTTGACAATCAAGAGTAATACATTTTCATCCAATCAGGTTGTGTCAGCTAAGAGCTGTTCATTGTGCAACAAATTTCATCCTATTTACATTTGTGACAAATTCAAGTCTCTTTCTATTGCTGACAGGGAAGGTGAAGTACAAAAGTTAGGATTGTGTTTTAATTGCCTTTCATCCAGTGATCATAAAACTTCTAACTGTGGTGCAGGTTTATGCAAACTCTGTGGTAAACGTTACAATACCCTTCTGCATTATCCTCAGAAGCTGAGTGACAATCGTGTTTTGACTCGTGTTGAATACAACCCGTCGGGTTATAAGGATGAAGGTGATCGTCAGAAAACATCTGTCACGTCCACTGCACATACCTCCTACAAAGGAGCTGTTTCATCCATTTTGTTGTCCACAGCCGTAGTAACTATTCAGGACAATCGAGGAGGTCCACAGTTGTGTAGAGTGTTGTTAGAGTCAGGCTCTCAGTCGAATTTCGTTACAAATAAGACAGTAGAGGAATTAGGCTTACCCACAAGGACCATTTCTAGTGAAGTGGGTGGAATAGGGCAGTCTATAACAAACAAAGAATTGTTCAGTGTATAATCAAATCCAGATTTAATTAGTTCTTGACTGACATTGACTGCCTAGTCTTAAGTTCTATCGCTCAACAATTACCTACAATATCCATTGACAGATCTAGCCTAGACCTCCAAACCTTCAGTTGGCTGATCCTCAGTTCAGCCAACCTGGTGACATCGACCTATTAATAGGAGCAGAATTGTTCTTTGATTTACTATGTGAAGACAGATTTAAAATTTGTGATTCTACACCCACCTTACAAATACAGTATATGGCTGGATTATTTCTGGCAAGATGAAGATGAATCAGGAGGCGAATTCAACTTCTGTATGTCATTTGTCAACACATCATAATATCAACAAAACCATTCAACGATTCTGGGGTCTTAAAGATCACAATGGCGAGAAACAATATACTGGAAATTATAAATTTTGGGAAGATTTATTCATGCAAACAACGACCAGAGATGAACATGGAAGATACTGTGTTCAACTACCATTGATGGGAGAAGTCAGTGAATTGGGTGAATCTAAGGACATAGCATTACGAAGATTTTTATTGGTGGAGAAACGGTTGTTAAGTGTAATCCAGACTTACAGCGACAGTATGTAAATTTCATGAGAGAATACGAAGAGTTAGGTCACATGAGGGAAATAACATCAACTGAGGCTAAACAGTCAAAGGCATACTATATTCCTTATTATGCGGTATTAAGCAAAAACTCAACAACAACCAAATTGAGAGTAATGTTTGACGCCTCACCAAAAACAGATTCGGGTGTTTCTCTAAACGACATATCAGTTGTGAGACCAAAGGTGCAATCAGATTTAATCAGCATTCTTATCAGATTTCAGAACACGTGTCGCGCCTCTGAAGAGAATATCTCTTCCCAGACTTGAGTTATGTGGAGCCTTATTGTTGTCAGAACTGTGTACATCAACGCTAGATGCTCTAAACCTCCAGATTAACTCTGTTACATATTATACGGATTCAACTATTACTTTAGCATGGATTCAGGCCCCCACAACACATTGGACTACGTTTGTGGCAAACCGGGTTTCTAAGATACAAAATAGCACAGATGTCACCTCATGGAAGCTTGTGAAGAGTGACGATAATCCTGCAGATTACCTGTCAAGAGGATTACTCCCATTGGAACTGCTACAAGCTGATAGGTATTGGAAAGGACCATCATTTCTATATTTGCCCAAGATAAATTTAGAAGAACCTATCATACTTCCAGACTTCGACAATATACCAGAACGTCGACAGGGTGTTCATTCAACCGTTGCTACCACAGAAGGTATTAACTTAAACAAATTTTCTACCTTCACACTAGCTCAACGAGCGATCGCATTTTGTTTAAGATTCCTTTATAATTGTCAAGTGAAAAAGCATCGCGTAAGTGGTCCTCTACTAGTAAGCGAACTTCAAGCAGCAGAACGAACTTTAATCACAATGGTACAGAAAACATTCTTTCCAATTGAATTCAATGCTTTAGAATCTGGCCAATCCATAGATAAGAAAAGCAAACTTGTTTCTTCGTTAAATCCATTTATTGATGAATATAACGTGTTACCAGTTGGTGGACGATTACAGCAATCAATTTTACATCCAGACCAAATGCATCCAATCATATTACCAAATTACCAAAATATTACCAGGGCACAGGTTAACAGATTTGATCGCTACACACCTTCATATCAAAACATTATATGCAGGACCCCAGTTATTATTGAATGTCATTCGCCAAAAATATTAGCCAATAGGTGGTCTAAATTTAGTTAAAAAGAATTTTTCACCAGTGCATCGCTTGTTTTAAAGCAAACCCAAAAATGCAAACACAGAAATCAAGAGTACAACCTTCAGTTCGTCTATTTTGTACGACTGGTGTTGATTACTGTGAACCTGTTTTTGTCAAAATGTCAAAAAGAAGGTGAGTCAGGTCAGCAAAATGCTACATCACACTTTTCGTCTGTTTCAGTACAAAGGCATTTCATCTAGAATTAGTCGAAGATTTGACAACAGAATCATTCATTGCCGCGTTACGAAGATTCACTTCAAGACGTGGTAAGCCTAAGGATATTTATTCTGACAATGGTACAAATTTTGTGGGTGCTTACCGTGAACTTCAAGAACTTGTTGCACTGTGGAAAACTGAAGAATTTCAAAGAGATATAACTACAGCATTATCCTTGGAAGAGATTACTTGGCATTTTCAACCTCCTAGAGCTCCACACTTTGGGGGTTTGTGGGAGTCTTCAGGCAAGCTTTTGAAAACATTTAAAACGAGTAGTAGGGAAAATTCTTCTCACTTACGTTCAGTTCATTACTTTGTTGACCCAAGTAGAGGCTTGCATAAACTCACGTCCTCTTGTTCCCTTATCCGATGAACCAAGTGATCTTGCTGCATTAACTCCTTCAGATTTCCTTATCGGCGACGTTCTCACAAATTATCCTGAACCCTCCATCACAGACCTTCCTGCAAACAGACTGAATCAGTGGCAACAAATTCAACAAATCCATTTTTGGTCTCGATGGTCGAGAGACTACCTCAACACCCTGCAACAGAGACGAAAGTGGACAACCTCGTCACCGAATCTCAGCCCTGGAGACTTGGTAATCATGAACGAATCTTTTATAACTGCTTTAAAATTGATAAAACAGCCTCAGTATGATTGATTATATTTGATACTTATTGATTGTAGCGTAAAGGTGCCACTGATATATTCACAAACTGGTAATCTATTGAATGACTTAGCGTAATTGAAGCCACGTGGCGAATTATTTTATAACTGCCTTAAACTGATTAAAAATATATATTTGTAAACTAATTAAATTTGTTAATTACTAAATTGTGAAGCATCAGTGTCAGTGGAATGTTAAAATAACCACCGATCAATCGAGATTAACTTAGTGTAATTGAGGCCACGTGGTGAATTCTTTAGATGAAAGCTTCTGATATTATAAAGTACTAGCCTTAACTCTTTGAGTAAGAAATGATTATAGCTTTTACTGTGGCACAGTTAATTAGTAAAACGTAATTGGTTCAGTTGTTAAAACTCTGTGCGAGCGACTTGTTGTATCTGAAGTGTGGTGTGTAAGTGCGACACTAGCGTCGAGTTGGCTGTTGTGAATTATTATTAGTGACGTTTTCTACAAAATACTTGTGCTTATAGGGTTCCCGAACAAGCCAGGGGCTTGAGACAGAACCGATGGCGATGAATACATCTGTCGCCATCAGCCGAGCGTTGCGGCGTAACTCTCCGTTTCGTCGCCGGACGTTAGGGATGGGACCCGCAGTAAATACAGGATGAATCTCCCGGATCCTGAACCAGCAACTCGCTACACATCGAGGCATGAGCTAACCATCTACCTCAGCACGTGGTAACAGCCTTACACCAGGTGAAACAGTTCAAATTATGTAAAGTCGACCTCGCGACACATTTTGCCACACTATTGCAGTGAAAATATAAAAGAATAGAGAAGTTACATTCCGTTTTGTGAGTTACATTGAAGTTAAACAGTAGATGATCAAAACTGAACATGTCTGTTCATTATGTGCACGTTTATAATTCAGTGGTACTAATCTGTAAATTATTAATAAGTCAATAATTGTATGCCGGACTAGCAGGCATGTACAGAGCGATTGTTTCATTCCGTTTTCTATTTATTCAAATTCTTGCATTTGGTGGGATTAACTGTTTGTGCGGGTTCATGAATTATCACGCCAGGACAGCTCACGCTGTCGGCCATATTTAACTGAAAGTCATTTACTATAGTAAATTTGCGTGTTACCTTGCTGCCTTTCTTTTCTCATATTTTATTTAGTTTCGTTTAAGCGTTTTCTAGTTCTCAGTCCAATCGGGATGTGCATGCTTGCAGCCTGGGCGAAACTCGAGCTGTTGTGATTGATTGAGAATTCAATGAAGATGATAGTATATTTATATATAATAGCGATTAATATTGAGAATGCCTATATGAATTTACCTACACTAATTGTTAACATACCCGTTGGGTCATTGTGAGATTATTATTATTTGTCAGTAGCTATAATTTAAAAGGAGTGCTAATTATTGAAGGTTTAAGGTCACCTAAAAAGGGTTTTTTTAAAGCCATGTATTGGCTTGGTATGGGTGCTGGTTATGTGCAGTGTTAATTGAACTTGTTCAGTATTCTGAGTCCCCGTAAAGCAACAAACAGAATGATTAATCATTGCTGGGCTCTCGTTCTGTCACTTAAGAGTGAATAATTTGGTTGGCTGTTATAATATTGTAATTTGATTTATGATGCTGAATTACCGAGGGCCTCATAAATGTTTAAGCTGAACTATAGAATATTACTCTCCTGAAATAAATGTATGTATAACATTATTGGATACTGTTGCTATAAGATCTAAGGCAAAATAAATGTTGTTATGTTAATCCTGACTTTTATTTGCAAGTCCTGTCACAATGGGCTCGGTGCATTTTATGCTTCATCTAGGCCATCTGCCTAGTCCTAAAAATTTCGGGTCGCCTTCCCCTTTCAAAAAAAAACAAAAAAAAAATTCTCAAAACTTTGAGAAGGGGTAATGAGGCGGCTCATCTTCAAGAACGCCAAATGGGACAAAGAAGAGACTTCTCACAAAACTGTGCCTGTTACCAAAATCTGAATAAGACTTTACTATTAAAGCAATTTTTTAAATGGACACTAGTTATAAGATGTAATTGTTTTATTTCCTATGTGTTCATTTTGTGTAAAGTTGAAGGATGTTCCTTCAAGGTGGGGGGCATGGTTGAGTTTGTATTAATGTGTGTGAGTGGGTATGCGCGGTGGGTGGGGGTACCCACTCGTGGCGTGTGAGTCAGGGTGGAATGAGACGTGTGGTGTAGTGCAAACTACAGTACACTTCAATCTTATTACGACTACAGTTTTTATTATCTCCTGCATCAAACAACTACCCTTACTTAATTCATGCCATTGTTCCCTCTTGTGTATTACTATTAAATTATATGACGTAAACAGAATACGTTTTCTGACGACTGTTTTACATCATTTCTTCTAAGTTTAGGCCAGTTTCATCGGTTATTTCTAAAAATCCTAAATAACAGGGTAATGACTGTTATCGAGCAGCTATGTTGCTTCCTTGTACCCATTGTCTTCTGGGTTGTAAAGTGTTGAGTGGCTGGTTGCAGTCGTTATGAAGACTAAATGTGAACGTACACAGTTTTCACGTTTACCAGACCAGTTGAAGCCTAACAGTTAATTGGAGCCTAATTAGACTCGACAACCTGAAAGCTACAGATACTTAAACCACATGTCCCTAATAGACGTTTTCAAGTAATTAGACCTATATTTTCCAGTTTTTTGTTCCTAATTAACTGCAAAATCGTCAATTTACTTTGAAAATTATCGTCATCATACGATTTTTAAATAATCAGTTAAAGTAACAGTAATTTACTTAAAGTAAAGGAAAGATTTAATATAAAATAAATTAAAATTTGCAAGTCACGAAAATTGTGTAGATAAATTTTGGACTGATATTGTTCGGCTAGATACGAGTATAAAAATAATTTATTGATAGTTAGGTTAGTTTTGTTAGCAGTGGTTGCAATTCCAACTTTGTCGTGTACTGTTGAACAGCCGGCTGTTTTTTACTGAACTAGGTCTTTTGGTGCCTCCACCGTTATCAAGTACTATAAAGCCCATGAAAGGGTTTACTCGTTTGTTAGTCACCTCTCTTGTCGTAGATGATTCAGATGCATTCAGTGATAGACTTTGAACCCTGAAAAGTAAAAAAAAAGTTTAAAAAACTCAACCAATTAGAACAGGCTGGCTGATGTTGGTCTTTTCTTTGTCCATCGCAACAGTTTTGTATATGTCGACTATTTAATTGGCGGTTCCTTACTACACGCAGAAGTGGGTACATTTCCTTTTAAGGTAGGTTTAAATATTATTTATACTAAGCAATAATAATTAATTAGCTATAGATATCTGCAGAAATGTTGTTAGGAAACCGGTCGACCATAATTCTTGTTATTTTTTTGTGAATAAAATTTTTCCTACGGCCATGTTCAAAACGGTCAATTATTTTTAAACACGTCGTTCATTTATTAAAATAAGGTTGTAAAAAAACAGTATTAAGTTTACGTTTTAATTCCACCTGAATATTGACAATCAAAATGAAATGTTTGGAGCGTAATCTCTATTTCAAATTGAAATAATAAACATTTAGAAAAATATCAAGATATTTGGAAGGGGAGGTTAAAACAGAGGTTATTATCATAGACTAATTTATTATTATTATTCCGGCTGTACAATTTTTACACACTTTCCGAAGCCAAAGATTACAGAAGTGATTGAATTCTCATCTTCCACTGCTGCTTGTCCATTTAAAGATCTTCTTCAATTTCTCTGTCCCTCAATATGATATGAATTTCTTCTGTCCAGGTGATAGTTGGTCTTTCTCTTATCCTTCTTCCTGGTGAGATCCATTCCATAACTCTCCGTGGCAATTTTTCCTGTGCCATTCTGTTCGTGTGTCCATACCAATATAATTTTTTTGTTTGGATAAAATTAACAATTAAATTTTTTACATTAATTCTGTCCTTAATGACTTTATTTCGAATTTTCGCACGTCTGTATACCCTTGCCGAACGTCTCCAAAAGTCCATCTCTGCTGTCATTAATTTTGTTCTTGTGTGTTTATTAGTAGTCCAAACGTCTAAGGCGTAAATCACAATACTTCTAACAAACACGTCGTTTTTGTTATTATTTATTTTGGTTTTTGTCTGTAATTTGCTTATCCCACAGGATTCCATTTAATATAGATATAGCCATCTTTCCCAAATTAATTCTGGATTGTCTTTCTTTGTCTTGTTTCCCACTGGCCATAATTTTCACCCCTGAATACTTGTATTCCTCTATATATGAGATCTTCCCCATATCTTTCTCCAATATTAAGTCTTGATGAAGGTCACCTATTGCCATGTATTAATTCAAATTTACCTAATTTATAAAGTTGGCAAATAAACTTAATGTTTTCACTGACCGGATGTTGTTAGTTAGTAGTACTGTTCAGTCACTTCCCAACAAAAATGTTTCATTTACTGTTGGTTAGAGAGCTTACTTCATGTGCTGTTCAAAGCCACCCTAAAAAAGCTGAAAACTGTAAAACAAAACGGGGAAAATATCAATTAATTACCAGCACTATGGACACAGTGGGCAGCACACCATGCAAAATATTAATTTGGTCAAAGGAAATATTAACGAGAGATGCAAACGTGGACTGTATGCAGTGAATAATAAACACGACCATTTTAACGGCAGTTATAAATTGACAAAGCGGTATCGGTCCACACAAAACAATATTAATTAATTATTAACACGCTACAGCCTGAACGTGTGGAGTTTCACAACAATTTTCCCTATTGTAGAATCCACACTCACAGATGCCACATGTATACACTGAAGGAATGGCTACAACAGAGAGCTCCAAATCGATTTTTGCATTGGAGAATAATGAGTATTGTCTATACAGAAAATGCATTCTCCTACAATATAGAAGAATATAGGTTATAGCCTATATGTTTTATATAGCTTTTACAATTTGAAGTCTATACATGATGACTTTAAGATTTATTGTATGGCAAAGAAAACGTAAAGTAAAATTATAATATTCCTTATATGCCACGACCGGTAACAGGTCACACCTAAAAATTCCCCCCGGCCAGAACTGAACTGAAGCTCGCAACGCGTCCCATTTCTTTCGCAGCCCTGAATTCGCTCCGTTACTCTGTTGTAATCTAGGAGAAGTGATACTACAGAAATATGAAGACGCGTGGTTAATCACCGCCCTCCAATATATGTTCATAATGTTATCCATTTATTGTTTCCTCTAATGCAGTCTGTTTATAAATAAATAAATTGGGAAAGAAAAGTGATTCTTCAAATCACTTTCAAATTGGCACTTAGAAAAAGGGTTTGTCTTCCAACCGTAATTTACAATATAAAAATAAATACATTTTACAACATGAGTTGATGCGTTTAATATGACTCTTCAGCAACCCTTTCAAAAATATTTCAGACATTTTGAACATGTTTTAGTGTTATGTTTTAATGTTAAAATATTTTCACGTTGGAATACCCTTCAACAAAGTATTTGTAATGTACGTTGAATTATGTTTGTAAGAATTACGCTGTTTCATAAAGAAGATAAAATTAAATGAAGGAGCCGTTGTCAAGCAGACATCATGTTTCTGGGAATATCAAATTACTTCATACACTAAACATAATACTGTTTGATAAATTTTGTTGCTATCGACTGACAGATATAAAAAGAGTGTTCGCTCTTGGAATTAGAATTTATTTACGTTTAAAGTGTTTTCACTAAACTCTCTGTAAATCTGTAATACTATAAACATTAAAACATAGCAAATTGAAACAAAATTGTTAGTTTTTTTATGATAAGAATTTTTTACTGTTACAAATACTTCCGTGTAACAGATCTGGTTTAAATAATTTTGAAACTACAATACGTAGATGAATTAAAATAAAATCTCTTTGTTTACTTTTTTTTATAAAGTTTTATATCATCATTAGCCGTGGCTCTACAACCCTTGGTGGGTTTTGTCCTGCTTCAAGGGTCGACTCCATTCTTCCTTATTGCGTGCCATGGTTTTCCAGTTTCTTATGTTCAGCTTTCTGAGGTCCTCCTATATTTGGTATTTTAATCTACTTCGGGGTCTTCCCCTTGTTCTACTACCCATTTCTTTCTGATAGAAAATATGTTTCCTAGGCTGTCCTTCTTCCATTCGCTCTATGTGTCCAACCAATCTTAGCCTGTATATTTTGATTATCCTGACAACGTCCGACTCTTTGTAAAAGTGGTATAGTTCATAATTATAGCGCCTGCTCCACATTCCATTTTCTTGTACTCCTCTAAATATTATTCTTAGAATCCGTCTTTCAAAGCAACCTAGAAGTCTCCAGCTATTTTTTGTCATTGTCCAGGTTTCTGAAGCATATGGCAGCACTGGCTTGACAAGTGCTTTGTATATTTTGTATTTCGTGCTTTTCGAGATGAAGCTAGATGCCAAGTGCTTTTTAAATCCAAAGTATGTTTTATTTGCGAGATATATTCTTCGTCTTATTTCAGTGTTGGTGTCGTTAGTGCTGTTTATCTGGGAGCCATTAGGTTTCTGTTCTCAGCTGTTTCAGTGCAAGACGTCTTGTGTACATTGCAATGTGAATGAGGTGACTCAGTATTATCACCGAAAGAAATAGCCAAGAAAAGCTCAATGCGGAGACTACAATTCCTCTAGGAATGTATAGCTCTCCTTATGTATTCACGAAGTAATGGTCTACACAAAACAGTTGCACACGTAGAATGAGCGAATAAAACTGACAGTTAACGTTATATTATACATTACTTCGTTATAAAACACGCATAAGCATGTAAGTTTATATTAAATTACGTCCCATGACGAAATGAATATTGTTCTGTAATATTGTACTATTAATTAATATTTTTCTTTCTAAGATAAACAAAGTGTTTCTAATCAGTGTGAACACTGTAACAGAATATATAATAAGTTTACAATGAGAAAATACTGTCATTTTATTGGTAAATGGGGTGTATCTGTAAAATATTAGTGTATCGTGTTGTAGAATAGTGAACTATAAAAATTTAGTAATGCCTATATACTAGAAGAGGCCTCTTAACCTAATATATTACTATTGTAGGCAAATGTTCGTAATTGATTTTTTGTATAATTTATTTTATACTTTTACTAAATGAGTAATAAGGCCACGGTTTTGTTACATCAGTGTGTTCCTGTAATATACCATGTCTGATGGTTTTTCTGTCTCAATACCCCTCCAGAGCATTAAAAATTTTAGTAACATTTCATAATCACTTAAGCCTATATCTGAGCCAGTTGTGTGTGTTAAAATAAGGCTTATGAATAATTTAAAAAATAAAAGGCATAACAATATTTGTAAATTAACAAACTAAAAGGGTGTCCAAACTTCAAGCTAGTCTTATCCCTCCCTCACCCCAGAAACAAGTCTTATCCCACCACAGGAATTGCTTGTAGTTACGACATTGTCTCTGGCACTACAGCTGGCTCACTATAATATGTGACATTAATATGCGTACCCTCGCACACGCGCATTATATAGGCTACACACGCGACTAAGCATCCTTCCTCACCATTTCACAGCACTTAAAGTTGTTTTACAAGCGTAAAATACTTAAAACTAACATTTTTACAATGTTCCTTATCAACTCATTTATAATGTTTAAACTTGCAATATCTACTTATTCATACAGTGTCTCTATAGGCTATCATACGCTTTTGCTTTCTAGTACTTTCCACATGCAATTAAGATGTCCATTGGAGTACACTTTTGCTCTTTAATATATTCCATATGCAGTAAATCAAATTCTTTAATGACTGCGTTATGTCAAATTTTATTTGTGCAAATAATGTATTTTCAATTTATCAGATTCAGTAAAACTCCAAAGTTATTACATTTACTGAATGAAAAATTGAAAATGGTCAATAAAAGAGTTGGGAATTTGAATTAAATTCTTTGGACCGAGAGTACATTCCTTACCACTGGCACAACAGCTCAACATTATCAACATTAAAGTGTTTGTTGACGTTACTTTGTTCAGTCATTTTACAAAATTTTATGAGCGAATAAACCCGTAACGTCCTTAAAACGGCGGACGTGACTCGGGTTAGCAATCGGTTCAGTTAAGAGGAACGTCTTAGACAGCAGTGATTACGGTTACCCACAGCGAATTGGTACCACGTGATGTTATGTAATTACCTCTGTAACGTCTACCCGCGTAACAGCTGTTACTGGAGTAACAACCACCACAAGAGAAATCGCTGTGGAGTGTTAGGGACGGAAAAGGAAGAGCTGTGTTTACAAGACAAATGACGGTTAGTGTTCCACGCACATTGGATTCACGTGTCTTTTGTAATAAAGGACGGTCTCACTGTTAAAACAATCAGCTATTCCATTAAAAATATTTAGTACTATAAGCTAATATGATGTGGTTTTAATTATTTCTAACTGAAAGTGTTTTTTTAATTCAAATACATTCTTATAATAAATAAACTCTAATATAATTCTGAAAAGGACGAAATACATTTATGAAACGTGTTTTTTATTTATTTATTATAAAACCTTTTTTATATTCAGTTGAATACAACATAAATATAATGTTTTACGGATTTCTAAAGAATCTTCTTTAATGGTGCTAACCTAACAGGAGTCTTTTTTTATGATTTGAAATATACAGCTGCTTACGTTATATCATAATTGGGCAATGTTTGATATGAATGCAATATTAACAATCTAATGTTAAATGCTTGAAATGCGGACGCATGTGTATATGCGTACGAGTAAATATAACAAAACTGGAGCGTTTAGAGTGAAATGATTGATCAAATAATGTAACTTAAGAAGCTAATTGTTAAATAAATTTGGTATTTCATGTCATATCCTGTGGTAACGAATTTCAGGATAATAAAGTTTCAGTGACATTTAATTATCAAATCATAAAAATCAGTTCAGAAAATTTCATTTTTCTTTTCAGAATTGAAAAGAATTGACGTAGTTAGGCTTTGTCATTCCGTTTAAAATCTTAACAGTTACAATAAGCCTACATCTTTACATATTGTACGTACTATCAGTGAATTATAAAAGCCATTGTATAATAATATACTGGTATACAAGGTGGATATTGGACCCTCATTGTCTGCAATGTACATACATTAGTTGTTCCCCAGGGTACAAAACAGTACCAAAATACAAATTACTACATTTGAAATAGAACCATTATTTCTCAGTTTGGGATTGTAGCGTGACAGAAAATCCACTACTTATTAAGTCGTATAAAATCATAAAAATTAATTACACCACATATGTTAAAATAATATTGAATGAGATTTAATGAAATCAAAGGAATGAACCACGATAAAATAAAAATCCTCATTACATTATATAAAAACCACTGTTTAAATATCAAAGAAAGTATTGAAAGCAACTCATATTATAAGATCAGTAATTTACCCAGGAAGCTAGGAGCAGTAAACAAATTAAATAACACCATATCAAGAAGAAAAAGAATCAGTTTAAGAGTGGTGAACACCAAAATACCCCAAAGACAAGAAGAAGGAAGAATAAAATTTGTGATCAGGAAGAAAACAATACCCTGAAACCTTTAGAGAAGAACAAGGTCCGTGTAAGTAAATAAATTAGATACTCCAAACTAAACATCAGTCGAGATAACACAAAGTACCTTGGTTTACTCAAGAATGAAGAAGGAAGACAAGAAGACCAGAAGAATGAAGACTAGAAGAAGGACAAGAATGAAGACAAGAAAGAAGATGAGAAGAAGGACAAGAAAGAAGATAAGAAGAAGGACAAGAAAGAAGATAAGAAGAAAGACAAGAAAGAAGACAGGAGGAGAGGAAGAAATAGTATGAAAGAAACACCGTTGTAAAACCTATTATTATTATTAACTACCATCAACCCCAAACCCACAAAAACGAATAAAAAGAAAGTATAACATACCAAAATCCTATAAAATGTAATTATTTAGAAACATAAAGTGTTGTATAGTATTATAAGAAGTGAACCGACTAAAGCGATTGTGTGATAAAGAAAATAAACAAGTCTTAACAGTCCATGATTACTAAAGGTCTGGTCTGAGATAGTGAGACTCAAAATATCAGAACCACCAGTGAAAGTGAATTTGTGTAAGTGTTTTTTGCAAATGCAATAAACTTAAAGTTAGTGATACTATGACTTATCAATATGCTATATAACAACTTTAATATCCAATAATAAACAGCATAATAAAATAATAAAATGGAAGATTTCCAGTATTTTATTATTTTAATGTAACTCTTTATTTACAAGACATTTGTAAAAAATGCTAATAACTAGAGTATGGGTGGTCAATGGTCATGTTTACTGATGAAGGGGATCATAAATAATAATGGTTTAGACCAGAAAGTACTGGCATTAATTTAGTATTCATAGGTTTAAAATGTTTAAATAGACTGTTTGTTCACAGCCATAAAATCAATGTATTTGTAAGAGTTATTAGAAAATAAGATTTATATTATGTGTTTAAAATGAATTATGTTTGCTAAATAACAGCATACATACCATTAATAATGTTTCAGTAGGTATGCTGTGTTAATTCAAAAGGAGTTAAATGTATATGTTCAAACCATGTCAGCAATAAGTTCAATTGTACAGATGGCTAAATCATGTTCATAATTATTATTTTTATAACAGTAGTGTTAATTAAATACTACACCTCACAATAAGTTATAAACCATTTTATTTTCATGTAATAGTAACTATGTAAAGTCAGAGGAGTGGTAGTATTAAATTTATTTGAGAAAGACAGAAATGTAAAATTCTAAACTCTAGGCCATTTGGTGAATTCACAGAAACCATATAAACCAGTATAATTCACTTATAAATCCTGTAAACTAGCAAGATTTAGATAAGGTAAATCAGTTAACCACTACTGGGAATGATCCTATGAGTTAAAATGATAATAAGGAAATATACCTTAAAATATTGTAAATTTTCAAAATATATAAGTTAATTAATTTTAAAGAGCAATGTCAAATTCAGAGACTAACACAAAAAACCAGTTCAAAGGTTCAATTTACATGTATTTAAGGAAAGTAAGAGAAATATGACTAATTAAAATTTATTATAATGGTATTAATAACAATTAAAATGGAAGCAAAATTTGTATGAAGACGGAAATCAAATTTTGAGCCTATATTTCCAAAAGGGAAAGAAATTTGTTAATTTCCACAAAATGTCCACAGATATGGACTATAATATATCAATTTAAAAGGAATGAGATGATTAAACCAATGATAAGGTTCATAATTCATAAAAGTGATGAATAAAATAAATAAATTCCATATATAATGTAATTTTGTATCATGTGTATGGGTAATCGAAATATGTTAACAATACTTTTTCAAAGATTAACTGGGCCAGATTTTGACCAAGTTAATATAGTCTTTTGTTGAATATCAAGCTGAATAGCTGTGTGAAAAAACGTTCCTTATAACCGAGTCGAAAATGGTATTAGAGTTAGCCATTAATACAAGTGAATCGAGAGTTAGATGAATTAAACACTTTTTTAACTAAATCTACCAAAACATTAACGACAATAGTGAAAACTAACACCTAACTTCATTATACGAGTGATCTAAAACAGTAAAACAATATATTTGATCTAATTCACGTTACAAATCATAACCACATTTTGAGAAACTTAACTCACAGAAGTGAACACATATAAAATAACCTAATTAACACAAGTTTACACGGAACACTTCTTCAGAACACACCAAACAACCTAATAGACAGATTACACCAGTGCGGGAACATTTCAAACATTCGTGAAGGTAATTTTGCTGTGATTTTTGACCCGACGACTTTCTCAATAACCTAGCCAGATCTAATAGCGGCCATCTTGAAATTCGAATCTGCCTTCCTCATCAAGCAGTGACGTCAGTCTACATATGGTTCGACTACAACTTCTTAAACATTACATATCAGAATTATTTAAATACTGTTAAATAATAATTATTGAATTTACTTTAATTGTTAATGTTATACTTTCTCGTCACCCTTCTCTGACTATTAATATAATCGCTCAAAGAACCTGTCCTTTTTATAATACTTATAATAATTTTTCTACTGTATGCACAATCGGTAATTCCCTGAGACGGAGTCGATAATTGTTCTCAATCGATAAAAAATCGATTATTTATTAAATTGTTTAATAAATCCATTTATTTCAATTGTATTTATCTGTTATTATTTCACAGGCTAATTTAAGGTTATTTATTAAGGCAAAGAGACTTCAAGAAGAAGAAAATATTTTTTTTTGAGTGAGATATTGGACCGGCAAGAAAAATCATCAATCGATTGCTGACTGGAGTTAATCTAGTTAACTCCAGACTTGGTTCAGATCTTCCAGAAGTGCTCGATAGTTAATAAATACCTTCCTAATTCTTAAAATTTTTACAGAACATTTAAAACAGCATTATTTCTTAATTACAAACATTGATTAACATAAACAAAATTTTTTTTATTGAAAATTTTATTTTTTTATAAAATTTTCATCTACTATTTTATTTTTGTAAAGACCGGCATACAGGGTCTGGTTACAAAGTGGCGTCCAACTTAGAGGGCTTGATAAGATAAGCTTGGCAGCGATTAATTAATAAAGACAGAAGGAAAATGCAAAGACGAGCTACTTCAAAGAAGAGGGCGGCAGAGGCCGAAAAAGAAGTTGACATGGGGGATAAGGAGGCAAGACCCGTGGAGGATCCGGAAGGGTTACTAACCCAGGTGGAACCGAAACAACCCGCACCACCCGAGGAACAACCTGAAGTAACAACGCAGACAGGGGAAGTCAATGTCCCAGAGAAGGAGAAAACGAAAACAATGGAAGAGAAAATAATGGAAATGATCCTACAAATGGGTCAAGATCTGAACAAGAAGATGGAAGATATGAAGGAGGACAACCAATCTTTAAGTAAGAAGATGGTAAAGAAAATGGACTCTACTAAAGAAGAAAACAGTAAGGAAAGAATGGAAGACAAACAAGCTTTGAAGGAAGATTTGGGTGGAATAAATAAAAACATTGAAAATACCAACAAAAGGATTGAGGAAACTAGTAGGAAGATGGAAAAGAAAATGGAAGAAAATAATAAGAATTTAGAGGAAGAATTGAGGGAAAATAATAGGAATTTGGAGGAGAAAATGGAAGAAACCAGTAGGAAAATAGAAAATGACAACCAACAATTAAGGGAAGAATTGAGAGAGGACAATCAACTGCTGAGAGAAGAATTAAGGGAAGTTAACCAAGAGAACATGAATAAGTTAGACGAGAGGATTGAGTTAGCTAAAGAGGAATTGAATAAAAAGATAACAGAGACGAAGAAGTCCATCGTAAAGAAGTTAGAACAGGAAGTCGTGGTTGTTAACCAGCAAATCAGGGAAGTAGACGAAAGATGTCGTCAGACCGAAAACGAAGTGATGGAAGTCCGAGAAGTAATACATAAAGAGATTACACATGTCAAAGAACAACAGGAAACGAAACTGGAAGAAAACAAGAAATTTGCCTTGGAAGAAGTGAATAAAGTGCGGACACAGGTAACCGAAAGATGCGACGGCGTGGAAGCCGCTATGTCGAATATAACCGGACAGGTGCGTCAGAGCCAGGAGTAGATAGAATTGATAAGGAACAGACCATCTGGATATCATAATTTCCCCATGTCAGAAAACAGAGAATGGCTCAATTTCCGGCAATATAAACGGAAGCCTATGGAGTTCTTGGCACGCATAGAGGAATACTTAGAAAAACACAGAGGGAACCGATGGGTCCAGCACAGGGAAATCCTTGACGAGTCGTTTCGGGAGGTGAATGACCATTGGTGGATGGCCAACCGGAGCGACATCGACAATTATCAGCAATTTAAGAGCCTATTCAAGGCCAAGTACTGGTCGGAGACATCTCAAAATTTGATAAGAGACAATATATGCCACGGCCACTACAAGCCACAAGTCGGTAGTTCGATGACAGCTTATTTCCTCGGCAAGGTATGTATGGCCAAGCACTTAGAACCGGCCATACCTGAGGAGTGCCTAATAAATAAGTTGTCATATCATTATGATGAAGAAGTAATTCGTGCGAGGAGGGGAAGCCAAATAAAAACCATCCAGGCAATGACCGAACTCCTCGAAAACTATGAAAATGAAGACTACTACCGACAGAGTCGTAGAAGAAGTGATGGGCCCGAACCAAGGACGTATCAGAACAACAACCAGGGTACGAACAATATAAACACTGGGTACCAAGGAGGCCGGGCATACCCGCAAAATAACAGTTTTAGTAATAGCAATAATAACGTTAATAATTCTAGTTACAATAATAATAATAATACGGGTCCAAACCATCCAAACCCGAGTCGACCCTCTAATGGTTATCAGGGTAACCGCAATCCCTACCCTAATAACACAAATAGTCAGAGAAGCCCCAATTATGGTAATGATCGTTACCATAATAATAATAATCGTGCGGGTCCAAATAATGGTAATCCCGTTAATAATAGGTTTCCTCGCCCTCGAATGAATTTCATACGAGCCACAGATGGACGACAGCGAAGATACAATAACAATCGAAGAAACAGCTACCGCGGATATGAAGAAAGGCGGAGGAGCCTAGAACGGGACCAACCAAGGTACTATCCGGCAAGAAGGAGTAATAGTTTAGATGATGCTGGACGGAAGTCTAACCACGAACGACCGGAAGACCATAGGACAGATCGACAGGGAACCACTCTAAGCATCCCAAATGAGGCATCAACTAGTATGGCTCAAAGGAACAATGATGCCGAGCCTTTAAACGGGCACAGGCAGTAATAAATCGCCAGAACCCGTTACTGCTCCTAAATACTGGGATTGTTAATCATATGTATAATAACAATCGTATCACAGTAATAGGGTGCAACTACCTAAAGGACATCAGACATGAGTTATTGGAAGAGGATAACAGGAATCCCACCAATAACTTCAATAATGAAATAATACATGTCGACGCCAAGGTAGAAGGCATCCCAGCCAAGTTAATGATCGATACTGGTTCGAACGTGTCAATCATAAGTACGACGGAGTTGGAGAGGATACAACAAGAGTGCGGGAGAACTTTACCAACGTTGCCGTTGAATAATATTATTTTGTTGGGAGCAACCGGCCGACAAAATAAAACAATACGTAGGCAAGTATCCGCCAGTGTGATGAGCTGTGGTACAGCAATTGATATGGAATTCTTGGTGGCGAGCGGTCTGCCATTTAATATACTGGTCGGGTGCGATGTGCTCAGGAGGAATTCCGCCATCATTGATCTGAGAACTGAAACATTGTCGCTGTGTACTAACGGACATAATTGGACGGCGAACTTGGTGGGTAGTGACCAAGTCGTTCCCGATAGTATCCACCAGCAAATCCGCAAAATTAACTACATCCATCCAACATCTATAATTTAACAAAGGATAGACGACACCTCCAATGAAGATTTATGGTCACAAAAAATCCAGGAGATCAGGGATTTCCGGAGCGGTATAACTGGCGAAAAGTTAACGGTAAACCAAGCGAACAAATTAATAAACGTCTATAACAAATATAAATCAGTCTTTTCTGATGAGCCCGGTAAAGTGAAAAACTTCCAGTGTACTCTACAGTTCCGAGACACAGTGGACTTTAACCGGAAGTCTTACCCCATTGCGCAATCACGAAAGCAAGCAGTAAGAGCTGAAATAGAGCAAATGATTAACCGTGACATTATAGAGAGTAGCCATTCCCCATATACAAGTCCTATCGTGGCTATTCCTAAGAAAAACGGACAAGTCCGTTTGTGTTTAGATGCGCGCGAAATAAATAAAACGATCATTAATGACAGGACTTCGCCCGGTGAGATAAAGGAGATTTTAAAACGGTTCCACGGTACCAAATACTTCAGTTCCTGGGATACGGTGTGCGGGTACTGGCAGGTGGAATTACATCCACAGAGTCGCCAGTATCTGGCCTTTATATTTGAAGGGCGGAACTACCAGTTTAAGAGGTTGCCCTTCGGACTGGTAAACTCAGTCGCAGTCTTTGTGCACTGCATGGACCAGATACTTGGCCAAGAAGCACTACAATTCACCACCGTATATGTCGATGACTTGCTAGTGTCCTCAGAAACTTTAGGAGGAACACTGCTACCGTGTGGAACACGTATTACAGAAGCTAGCGACAAATAATATTACGCTAAAATTAGCAAAATCTCATTTCATTGCTAAGGAAATACAATTCTTGGGCTTCATCTTAAATGATCAGGGAATCTCACCGTCGGCTGAACAGGTCGAAGCGATTCAGAACTTCCCTTCACCTAAGAATCGAAGGCAGTTACAGTCGTTCCTGGGACTCTGTAATTACTACCGTAAGTTCCAGGAAAAGTACTCAGAACTGACTGCCAAATTTCAGCCGCAACTGTCATCCAAAAATAAATGGATCTGGGGTAATGAACAACAAAATATATTATCTTTAATAAAACAAAAATTCCTTGAACCCATTATACTTCGCCATCCAGATTTTAACAAGCCTTTCTTTCTTAAATGTGATGCCAGTGACATCAGCCTCGGCACTACCTTATATCAAGAGGATGAGGAGGGCGAACATCTGGTGATCTGCTTTGCCAGCAGATCATTGAATAAATGTGAGAAAAACTACCACGTTACAGAAAAGGAATTATTGAGTGTCGTGTTCGCGTGCGGAAAGTTCCGCACTTATATTCTTGGTTATTCCATTACCGTCCGGACAGACCATAAGTCTATCTCGTTCCTTAAAAGATGTAAGTTAAGCCATGGAAGGTTAACGCGGTGGATACTATTGCTGCAAGAATACGACCTTAAGTGGGAGTATATCCCCGGAAAGAAGAATGTCGTAGCGGACGTATTGTCTAGAGTAGACATTGATAAACAGACGTTCGAGGGGGAGAAAGAGAGTATTCTTAAAGTATACCATATTCTAAGCAGCAGCGCCGGTCTACAATCAATTTTGGAACACCTGAGCACACACCAACAAGCTGACCCGAAGTTAATCTCTATTATCACAAGATTGGAAGCAGGGGATGAGACAATCTCCCAATATTATAAAATCCATAATGGAATCCTGTTTTCAAGACCATCATTATATAAGGAGGAATGGAAGGTTATTATTCCGACCCATATCGAGAAGGAGATAGTGTCCAATTATCATGTTCGATATGGGCATAAGGGCGCCTTAAAGGTGGTAAAGGCTCTGGAAGAGAGCTGCCATATCAAAGACATAAATCGGAAAGTACGAAGGTACATTAGAAACTGTCGCATTTGCCAACTCGTAAAAACCAACAACGAGAAAAGAGAGGGGCAAATGATTCCGATAACCTCTCAGTCGAAACTTGAGAAGGTATTCCTGGATATCTGTGGGCCATTTCCCCGCAGTGGAGGCCGCCACAGATACAAATATCTCGTCATCATAATGGACCATTATACAAAGTTCGTGAAGCTATACCCAGCGAATCGGGCGACTACGAATAAAGTTCTTGAAATCCTGATCAACCAGTACTTCCCAACCGTCGGAAAACCGGTGTCGATCATAACCGACCACGGAACACAATTCAAGGGGAGGAAATGGCGGGATACACTGCTGTCAATGGGGATTCATACATACAAGACATCAGTATACCACCCGAGCAGTAACCCGGCCGAAAGAGTCTTGCGAGAGGTGGGGCACCTATTAAGAACATATTGCCACGATCAGCAGAGGAGGTGGCAAGAATACTTGGAGGCCACTGAAGAATTCCTCAACCTGGCATACCATCCAGCCATAGGAATAACCCCATACTCCGCCATGTACGAAAGACAACCCCCTAGGGAGATCGAGGATATATTGGAGTTCCCCAGAGAGCATAAATATATATTTAATAGAGTTCAATTTCATAATAAGGTGGCCGAAGATCAGGAGAAGCGGCGGAATAAGTACGATAAAAGCATGGGTAAGGTTATTAATTATACCGTTGGAGAGAAGGTGTTGTTGAAGAATAGGGAATTACCCAGTTCCTTAGAGGGGATAACAAAAAAATTATTGCTTCTGTACACTGGTCCCTATATTGTCTCTAAGAACAATAACAACACATACGAAATAAAGGAGATGAATTCAAATAAAGTGAAGGGTGTCTTTAACCAGGCATCCATGAAGAAATTTTATGAATAATCAACTAAATTCAAAAATAATGTAATACCAAATTACATACAATTATTTAAAAGAAACATTTTGGAAGAGAAGAAAAAGAATTTTGAAATAATCAACTAAATTCAAAAATAATGTAATACCAAATTACATACAATTATTTAAAAGAAACATTTTGGAAAGAGAAGAAAAAGAATGTAGAAATCAACTAAATTAAAAAATAATATAATATCAAATTACATACAATTATTTAAAAGAAACATTTTGGAAGAGAAGAAAAAGAATTTTGAAATAATCAACTAAATTCAAAAATAATGTAATACCAAATTACATACAATTATTTGAAGAGAAACATTTTGACAATAATACCAAGAGAATTTTGAAATAAACAACTAAATTCAAAAATAATGTAATACCAAATTACATACAATTATTTAAAAGAAACATTTTGGAAAGAGAAGAAAAAGAATTTAGAAAAATGAATAAATTCAAAAATAAGTAAGTCCAATTACAAACAATTTATTTGAAAGAAACTATTTGGAAAGAAGAATATAACAAGAAGAATTTTGAAATAACCCTCAAAATTAAAAAATAAGGTAATACCACATTACATACAATTATTTTAAGAAAAACTATTTGAAGAAAACTTTATGACAAAAATATAAGAAGAAGAAATTTTATGAATAAACCATCTAAATTCTAAAACACATGTAAGCCCACCTTACATAAAAATTATTTAAGAAAACTTTATGACAAAAATATAAAACAGGAATTTAGAATAGAAACAACGAAATTCAAAAACATAGTAAGCACATCTTACAACCAAGTATTTAGGAAGACAATTTTGAAGTTAAAGAAAAAGAATTTATTTTAATGAATAAATTCAAAAATAAGTAAGTCCAGCTTACTAACTAATTATTTGAAAGAAACTATTTGGAAAGAAGAATATAACAAGAAGAATTTTGAAAAAACCCTCAAAATTCAAAAATAAGGTAATACCACATTACATACAATTATGTTAAGAAAAACTATTTGGAAAGATATAAGAAGAAGAGTTTGGACTTAATAATCCAAATCCCAAAGCAATTGTAAGATCACCTTACATACCAGTTATTTATGAAAAAACTATGTGGCAATAATATAATAATAAAGGAGGAGAGAATTTAGAAATAAAAATCGTCTGAATTCTAAAAACAATGTAATACCTTATATAACAACTATTTGAAGAAAACTTTATGGCAAGAATATAAAAAAGAATTTAGAATGAGAAATCATCTAAATTTAAAAAGATTGTAAGTTCACCTTACTAACCAAGAATTTGAGAAAAATCATTTTGAAGAGATAAAAATAAAACAGAATTTAGATTGAAATAATATAAATTCTAAAAAGAAAGCAAGCCCACCTTACATACAAATTATTTGAGAAAACTTTATGGAATAATATAAGAAGAGTGAATTTTGAATTGTGTATAAATCAAGTTTCCAAACCAAGAGTAAGTATAACTTACCAACCAATTATTAATGAAACACTTTGGTGAGATAAACAGAAGAGATTTAATACCATATTTATGGTAAGTATAAAATATATTTATCATGTTTATAAAGGATCATAATGGGATGAATAAAGGAAACAGACTTTAGAATTAAAACAAATAATTCTGGAAAGTATGATCATGTCTAATTTCAATATAAAGAGTAGAAACCTTTCCATAAAATGATGTCAAAGGAAATAAAAAAAAATTTTTTTTTTTAATACGATTTGAGTTAATACGATTTGAGTGATTGAATATAATAAAATACAAAAACTTATATGGAATTATGAGATAATAAAACTTTGAAGTGGTATGAGGAGAAATTATGACCTCATTATAAAATTAATTAAAAACATTCATTCGAAAGTATAATAACCATGACAGGAATAATGTGAGAATAATATCAAAGATATATGTAATTAAACGAATTAATATAAAATGATTTATGAATTAAATGTTAATTGTGACAATGACAGTTATAAAAAGTTCTAGAAAATAGAACAAGTGGAAATAATAAGAACAAAGAAACAGTCTAAAAATGTCATAAAGATATGCTACAATAAACAATGCAGATTATAATAAAAAAAACAGAAGGTAATAAAGAATTTATCACCAAAAGCTTTATATGATAAGAAAAGTTGAAAAATGTAATAATAGAAGAGCTTCCTACCATAATATCAAATGAAAGAAACATCTAGTTAACGAGTCAGAAGAACAACTGAGATAGGAATATTAAAATCTCTGAGAAATATAATAAGTAATAAGTGAAGTATCCCAAAGATATTTTTTAAATAGTAACAAATGTGTACTATTCTGAATAATTTTTTAATCTGTCTGTAGATAATTCCAGCAGTATTAATATGTTTTTTGAGCAGAGATGATTTGCCTCTGTACTCAAATATGTGTGACGTATTGGACAGCAGAGGAAGTAGCGTACAGTGCCTCTCTGAACTGAACCAGCTCACAAAGTAGGGAACGATAGGGAGGAAATATCCCAAGGAGAAAATACTAAGAAGAAATATGAAAATGAAATAATAAATATGAAACTCAGATGACTATTACTATCAAGGAAGATCAAGTGAGTATGAGAAGGATATAAACTCAAATAAAAATAAGAAAATTTTTAAAATGGAAGGAAGTCCAGAATAATAACAAACCTAGAATAATTATCATAAGCAATTGTTTCAGACAAAGCAAGTATAGTCTGAAAAAATTACTTCTGGAGAAGGGCAATCTGTAGCGTGACAGAAAATCCACTACTTATTAAGTCGTATAAAATCATAAAAATTAATTACACCACATATGTTAAAATAATATTGAATGAGATTTAATGAAATCAAAGGAATGAACCACGATAAAATAAAAATCTTCATTACATTATATAAAAACCACTGTTTAAATATCAAAGAAAGTATTGAAAGCAACTCATATTATAAGATCAGTAATTTACCCAGGAAGCTAGGAGCAGTAAACAAATTAAATAACACCATATCAAGAAGAAAGAGAATCAGTTTAAGAGTGGTGAACACCAAAATACCCCAAAGACAAGAAGAAGGAAGACTAAAATTTGTGATCAGGAAGAAAACAATACCCTGAAACCTTTAGAGAAGAACAAGGTCCGTGTAAGTAAATAAATTAGATACTCCAAACTAAACATCAGTCGAGATAACACAAAGTACCTTGGTTTACTCAAGAATGAAGAAGGAAGACAAGAAGACCAGAAGAATGAAGACTAGAAGAAGGACAAGAATGAAGACAAGAAAGAAGATGAGAAGAAGGACAAGAAAGAAGATAAGAAGAAGGACAAGAAAGAAGATAAGAAGAAAGACAAGAAAGAAGACAGGAGGAGAGGAAGAAATAGTATGAAAGAAACACCGTTGTAAAACCTATTATTATTATTAACTACCATCAACCCCAAACCCACAAAAACGATTAAAAAGAAAGTATAACATACCAAAATCCTATAAAATGTAATTATTTAGAAACATAAAGTGTTGTATAGTATTATAAGAAGTGAACCGACTAAAGCGATTGTGTGATAAAGAAAATAAACAAGTCTTAACAGTCCATGATTACTAAAGGTCTGGTCTGAGATAGTGAGACTCAAAATATCAGAACCACCAGTGAAAGTGAATTTGTGTAAGTGTTTTTTGCAAATGCAATAAACTTAAAGTTAGTGATACTATGACTTATCAATATGCTATATAACAACTTTAATATCCAATAATAAACAGCATAATAAAATAATAAAATGGAAGATTTCCAGTATTTTATTATTTTAATGTAACTCTTTATTTACAAGACATTTGTAAAAAATGCTAATAACTAGAGTATGGGTGGTCAATGGTCATGTTTACTGATGAAGGGGATCATAAATAATAATGGTTTAGACCAGAAAGTACTGGCATTAATTTAGTATTCATAGGTTTAAAATGTTTAAATAGACTGTTTGTTCACAGCCATAAAATCAATGTATTTGTAAGAGTTATTAGAAAATAAGATTTATATTATGTGTTTAAAATGAATTATGTTTGCTAAATAACAGCATACATACCATTAATAATGTTTCAGTAGGTATGCTGTGTTAATTCAAAAGGAGTTAAATGTATATGTTCAAACCATGTCAGCAATAAGTTCAATTGTACAGATGGCTAAATCATGTTCATAATTATTTTTTTTATAACAGTAGTGTTAATTAAATACTACACCTCACAATAAGTTATAAACCATTTTATTTTCATGTAATAGTAACTATGTAAAGTCAGAGGAGTGGTAGTATTAAATTTATTTGAGAAAGACAGAAATGTAAAATTCTAAACTCTAGGCCATTTGGTGAATTCACAGAAACCATATAAACCAGTATAATTCACTTATAAATCCTGTAAACTAGCAAGATTTAGATAAGGTAAATCAGTTAACCACTACTGGGAATGATCCTATGAGTTAAAATGATAATAAGGAAATATACCTTAAAATATTGTAAATTTTCAAAATATATAAGTTAATTAATTTTAAAGAGCAATGTCAAATTCAGAGACTAACACAAAAAACCAGTTCAAAGGTTCAATTTACATGTATTTAAGGAAAGTAAGAGAAATATGACTAATTAAAATTTATTATAATGGTATTAATAACAATTAAAATGGAAGCAAAATTTGTATGAAGACGGAAATCAAATTTTGAGCCTATATTTCCAAAAGGGAAAGAAATTTGTTAATTTCCACAAAATGTCCACAGATATGGACTATAATATATCAATTTAAAAGGAATGAGATGATTAAACCAATGATAAGGTTCATAATTCATAAAAGTGATGAATAAAATAAATAAATTCCATATATAATGTAATTTTGTATCATGTGTATGGGTAATCGAAATATGTTAACAATACTTTTTCAAAGATTAACTGGGCCAGATTTTGACCAAGTTAATATAGTCTTTTGTTGAATATCAAGCTGAATAGCTGTGTGAAAAAACGTTCCTTATAACCGAGTCGAAAATGGTATTAGAGTTAGCCATTAATATAAATGAATCGAGAGTTAGATGAATTAAACACTTTTTTAACTAAATCTACCAAAACATTAACGACAATAGTGAAAACTAACACCTAACTTCATTATACGAGTGATCTAAAACAGTAAAACAATATATTTGATCTAATTCACGTTACAAATCATAACCACATTTTGAGAAACTTAACTCACAGAAGTGAACACATATAAAATAACCTAATTAACACAAGTTTACACGGAACACTTCTTCAGAACACACCAAACAACCTAATAGACAGATTACACCAGTGCGGGAACATTTCAAACATTCGTGAAGGTAATTTTGCTGTGATTTTTGACCCGACGACTTTCTCAATAACCTAGCCAGATCTAATAGCGGCCATCTTGAAATTCGAATCTGCCTTCCTCATCAAGCAGTGACGTCAGTCTACATATGGTTCGACTACAACTTTCTTAAACATTACATATCAGAATTATTTAAATACTGTTAAATAATAATTATTGAATTTACTTTAATTGTTAATGTTATACTTTCTCGTCACCCTTCTCTGACTATTAATATAATCGCTCAAAGAACCTGTCCTTTTTATAATACTTATAATAATTTTTTTACTGTATGCACAATCGATAATTCCCTGAGACGGAGTCGATAATTGTTCTCAATCGATAAAAAATCGATTATTTATTAAATTGTTTAATAAATCCATTTATTTCAATTGTATTTTTCTGTTATTATTTCACAGGCTAATTTAAGGTTATTTATTAAGGCAAAGAGACTTCAAGAAGAAGAAAATATTTTTTTTTGGGTGAGATATTGGACCGGCAAGAAAAATCATCAATCGATTGCTGACTGGAGTTAATCTAGTTAACTCCAGACTTGGTTCAGATCTTCCAGAAGTGCTCGATAGTTAATAAATACCTTCCTAATTCTTAAAATTTTTACAGAACATTTAAAACAGCATTATTTCTTAATTACAAACATTGATTAACATAAACAAAATTTTTTTTATTGAAAATTTTATTTTTTATAAAATTTTCATCTACTATTTTATTTTTGTAAAGACCGGCATACAGGGTCTGGTTACAGGATAAACGTTAACTTCTAAAAGAATATAAATAACTGAAGAAATATAGTTAGCAATAACCTCAGACCAGCTTTGTACATACACGTATGACCTGTGTTGGATAACCTAGACCCAAAATAGAGACCTGTATTTTAAGGTGTAAAAGTAAATGAAATTGAAATAGTTAATCTGTTTAAAAATACGTGTACTGTATAAATAATTACAAAAAAAAATGTTTTGAGGACAGTGTAATGATGGTTAACTTAAAAAAATAAATGTAATGCTTTACATGCCTACATTCTATTATGGAGACAAGTAGGTGGGAGAGAATTTGATAAGGTTGAGGACATATGTACAGAAAAAGTGTGTAGGAAATTTGTTGCGCAATAATGAGAAGCCATTTCAGAAGGTCGTGATAAGACTGCAGTGGAGGCTTATAACTTATGAGAAAGCAGACAGTGAGAAACTTACAAATTCTATATTAAGGTATCAAATAACAAGCTGATTTAAAATTGTACACCTGTATGAAGTGAGCTGTGAATCTTCCACTAAAGAATATGGCAACTAAACATTAAAAGCATACGGCAGTACAATAAGTATTGAAATAAAAGAAACAACAATGACTTAAACGTCATGTAAAATGACGTAAACGTATGTAAAATGACAATGACTTAAACGTATTGATCGGTTGTAAAATTATTATAAAAATATATGATTTGATTGTTGAGTTAATTAAACTAAGTCATCATTGTAGTTGTCATTGCTGCAGTGACATGTGCTTGTGTGCTCCAAACCATTAAGGTAAACTGACTACTGCATAAACTATTATAAGATTGTAAGACAACAGAACATATAAAATTAATGTTTCTAAATAAACAATATTCTTAAATGAATAGTACATAAGTTAGGTATATAACTGACTTATAAATTGTGTACATATACAAATATAAAACAGATCTACTTGGCAACGTAATTCTCTCACGTATTTCAGATTTATGGATTGGATGCATACCTTTGCTTACCTACATTTCAGATTCGGCAGACGGTGAAAATGAAAAGCCAATTACATACACAATATACTCTTGGTTGTATTGGATTAAAATATGACCAGTAACAAAATAGTAGTTGTAATTTCCAATAATTAATTAAGTTTGTTTTAAAAAATATTGTCTAGCTCATTTTTCGCTGAAAAATATTTTTTCCAGCCACTGTCAGCGCATGTGATCGTTCATGCTGAACACACCAAAGAGCCAAGTGATATCAGTTAGTTATAAGCGCTAATAGTTAGGCTGCTCAGCAAACCGTAAACATGATTATTTACACAGAGAATACAGTAAACAAAGGAAACAACGACCGTATACGTTGATCAGTTAATAAAACAATTTTAATATTTGTTATACGCTTTACAAAGCGTTTTTGGGTTACATAGACAATAATTAACTCTATTAAATTTACTGAAGTAGGAATATAATATGTATAATTTCAATTATTTTTTGTTGCATTATAATTTTATTTTGTTAGCAATTAAATTTAATGTTATAACACTTTACTTATAATTTATAAATAAATAAAAGGTATGTGTTAAACATTATCATACAGCTCGTAGGTACTTTGAAGTTAGTAATAATGTAATATAAAACGGTTGTATCTAGGTACCTTTTTGCCGGTCAATTTTAACGTAACCTAAAAAATAAGAAAATGATAAAAAGGTAATTTTATAAGTTTGAAAAAATCTGATTAATTTATTTGGAATAGTTTGTAGTTTTCAATAATTTTATTTAATTTTTGTTTTACTTTAAATTTTTGTGAATAAAGTTACTATTATAATGACAAATTTTCAGTTAGTTATAAATATATATAAAAAGTCTGTGTTAACCATTGT
The DNA here is from genome assembly GCA_034769895.1 of Magicicada septendecula. Classification (NCBI taxonomy): domain Eukaryota; kingdom Metazoa; phylum Arthropoda; class Insecta; order Hemiptera; family Cicadidae; genus Magicicada; species Magicicada septendecula. Next base: position 115,836,150 of record CM068374.1, on the reverse strand, counting down.
CACACAAATCAAATTTCTTGTGCAATATTAACGTATCTTGGCTAATATAACTTGACCTAACCTAACCTAATTTAACCTGACCTAACATAAGCTAACAAATATAAAATCGAACTAAGGCAATTTATAAGCTTGAAAAAATAAGATTAGTTGAAAAAGTTCTTAGTTTTTTAGTGTATTACAAAACCCATATTTTTTTTATTACGGAGCCCAAGAGGATGGGTAATAAAGCCACCATATCACATTCAAGTTTGATTGCATCAAAAATGTAAAATACTTAAATTAAAGGTAATAAACCGTTATTACTTAATTATTACTTAAGGTAAATTAATTAAATAAATTGTTTATAAAGATAAACGATTATTTACATTTTTTTTTTATAAAATGCACATGTTGATCATTGTTTATGGATAACGGTGTTGTCTGTTTCAACCCCTTGCCCTCTATCTATTGAGCATGACTCGCCATATTCCAGTCGGAAGACTCATAAGATTTTTGTAAAGTAAAGTACTATTCTATACGTTTGCATAAGTAATTCAACTAAACGCGCCATTCATTTGTAAATACTACTTAGCCGAGTAAGACTATCGAAAAAAAGGGCAAAACAGGAAAATTTCCAGAAACAGCATCTTTTTTTTTTTTTAACGATAGATTTAGTGTTTATCTAAAAGTTTATCCAAGTTCCAGACTTCGGACCACTCATTTTGCCAGACTTTTCACTTCCGGCAAACAGCGGAGCGCGAGTCACTGAAGTTTTCCTCAATTTTTGCGATGATAACTTCACCAAATCAAAAAAATAAAAATACCAGCGTGTTCCCCGAAAAATTCTCCATTGATCTGTGTTAGTCATGCAGTTTTTTAAAGGCAACATAACCTACAAAAAAATTTAAACTTGCTAAAATGTGCATTTTCAGATTTCCGTTAATAATAAGTGACATAATAATTTTTCCTTCATACAAAAATTGTAGAATATAGTATTCCAATAGACGAATTTTCATATGAATTTTTGTCCCGAAATATTTTGTCATTAAGCCACAATACATTTTTTAATGTTGAATAGGGAAATTTTTCAAAATTGGGTCCAATCATCGCACTGACATCACAGTACAAAGTTTTCTATTTTTAAATTCTCGTATTTTCATGGTCTATCAGCTAGTGAAAAAAGTTTGTTCTTTTATAGCTTCCCGAATAATAATTTTTACCTTTTTTTTGGGCTTGTACACAGCGCGGGCTGAAGCGAGTATACATATGCGCCGCCAAGCGGCAGTACTACGTACTTGCCAGAGCATCAGCTGCTCTTAACGACATTCGCTGTGTACAAGCGCAAAAAAAGGTAAAAATTATTATTTGGGAAGCTATAAAAGAACAAACTTTTTTCACTAGTTGATAGATCATGAAAGTACGAGTATTTAAAAAGAAAATTTGTCCTGTGATGTCAGGGTGATGGGCCCAATTTTGAAAAATTTCCTTTTTCAACTTGAAAAATTTATTGTAACTTAATGACAAAATATTTCCGGATAAAAAATAATTTGGAAATTCGTCAATATTGGAATTCTATATTCGTCAATTTTGTTATGAAAATAAAATCATTATTTCACTCATTATTAACGGAAATCTGAATATGACAATTTTTGCATGTTTACATTTTTTGTAGGTTATGTTGCCTTTAAAAAACTGCACGGCTAACACAAATCGATGGGGAATTTTCCGGGGAACACGCTGGTATTTTTATTTTTTTGATTTGGTGAAGTTATCATCGCAAAAATTGAGGAAAACTTCAGTGACTCGCGCTCCGCTGTTTGCCGAAAGTGAAAAGTCTGGGAAAATGAGGGGTCCGAAGTCTGGAACTTAGATAAACGTTTAGGTAAACACTAAACCTATCGTTAAAAAAAATCAGCTCAAAAGATGCTGTTTCTGGAAATTTTCTATTTTTAAATTAATCTTACTCGGCTAACTTTACCTGGACTAGATTAACTAATCATGATTGTTTATTTATACAAATATGCAGTACTGTTTATTACCTAATTTATAAGTAACTATCACCTATACATATGCCTGTACTGAAATATATTAGTTAATACGTTCATTTCGGACTCGGGAATGTGCGTGAATAGTTGAATTTACGGGCTCACTATCTCATCGATTTGGACGACAAAATGCATCTTAACTGGGCTGAGGGCTGCCTCCCTCTTCCACGCACGCACAGACAGACACACACACATTGTAATCTGAGTACGCGTAATTACCTCAGTAATGCTTCTCTCGTTAAAGAGTGGTAACATCTGTTATCTGGATAACAACCAGCGAAGGAGAACAGCAGTGTTGTGTGATGAAGAGAAAGGTTCTGTTGGAGAAAACAAATGACGGTCCGTTACACCATTATATTAGGTGCGTCTACTGTAACTATAGATTGGCTATTACATACGTATTATTTGGTACATGTAGTAATCAACATCATTTGATTTACATTGATTCTAGCTTTCATTAATTTTTCAGAAACCATTTTACTTTGTTGTTGTCAATGTTGTTTGGTTGCAGATAAAAACCTTAGGAAACATTAACAAAGTTGGTCTTCCCATCCCTGGGAATGTAACACGTCACTTCAGAACACAATTTTTATCGCCATCACCATACTTCAATTTCCCCATGGAAAATGGAAGTAAAAATTGAACTTAATTAATTTTTAACGCTTATATAAATGGTGAATTAAACTATAAATTAAATTCTCATCAGCTTCGGAAACATAGACGGGAGGAGTAGCACAGTGGGAAGGCGCATGCTTTGCACAGTGTTAATTTATCGTGCTGGCTGTGGATTCAGCTGAAAGTCGAATCACTGTAATCTAGTCTGCCTACAGTTTCGAAGAGGCGGAACTCAGTCAGTAACAACGAGACACCTACATGTGTACACACCAACACAACACTTTTCTTTACTTCACAGTTCGTCGGCGCACGTGTTTTAAATAAGCCTACATATACCGGTTTGTCTCTGCCAATGTGGTGAGATGTGAGTTGTGCCACTGTTAGAGCCATAGCATTAATGCCTCCTTCTTCGAGTGAAAAAGAGTTATATAATTTTTTTACATAAATTTTTGTATTACAGTATATAGTGCAATTATGAAATAGCATTTCTGGTGAATTATGAAGTAACTATGAATGACTAAAGCGAGTTCTCTGTTTTAACTCGACCGTTTGTCATTTGCGTGTTTGTTTATCTACTATTTGGCCTTGTTCGGTCTTGAAACAGTAGTGTTCAGTCTGGTTAACAGTAGTGTTCAGTCTTGAAACAGTAGTGTTGAGTCTTGTTAACAGTAGTGTTCAGTCTTGTTAACAGTGGTGTTCAGGTTTGTTAACAGTAGTGTACAGTCTTGTCAACAGTAGTGTTCAGTCTTGTCAAAAGTAGTGTTCAGTCTCGTCAACAGTAGTGATCAGTCTTGTCAACAGTATTGTTCAGTCTCGTCAACAGTAGTGTTCAGCCTTGTTAACAGGTGCGGACCAAAAGTAAACAGGTGAGAACCAAACGTTAACAGTTGGGCACCAACCGTGACCAGGTGGGCAACAAACGTGAACAGGCGGGAACCAAACGTAAACAGATGGGAACCAAACGTAAACAGGTGGGAACCAAACGTGAACAGATGGGCACGAAACGTGAACAGGTGCGGACGAAACGTGAACAGGTGGGCAACAAACGTGAACAGGTGGGCAACAAACGTGAACAGGTGGGCAACAAACGTGAACAGGTGGGCAACAAACGTGAACAGGTGCGGACCAAATGTAAACAGGTGGGAACCAAACGTAAACAGGTGGGAACCAAACGTAAACAGGTGGGAACCAAACGTAAACAGGTGGGAACCAAACGTAAACATTTGGGCACCAACCTTGACCACGTGTGCACCGAACGTGAACAGATGCGCACGAAACGTAAACAAGTGGGTAACAAACGTGAACAGGTGCGTACCAAACGTAAACAGGTGTTCAGTCTTGTTAACAGTAGTGTTCAGTCTTGTTAACAGTAGCGTTCAGTCTTGTCAACAGTAGTGTTCAGTCTTGTACTACCAGATCAACGTTATCGTTAGCGTAAGCATTGTTAGGCTAGCGTTCTTAGCGTTAGCGTTTATAGCAATCTTAGGGTCAACTTTCATAGCGTTAGCATTAACTTTTGCGCTTATGTTAGTGTTAGCGTTCTTAGCGTTGACGTTCTTAGTGTTAGCGTTACCGTTTTAGCGTTAGCCGAATCACCCAAAACATCAGTCCAGATGGAACCCGTCGCGTCGTCTTCTTTGAGGTTTTCCTGAAATATTACGTTTAACACAACGATGTGTCGAGTAACAACCGGTTCGTATCCCTTAAATTTTCTCCTCTCTTCTCGCCTCCTCTTTTCTTTTCTATACTAAGGATCACGTACGCACGTTCACCGATTTAAACGCTATGGTGGACGACGACGAGCAGCGCGACTACGGCTACAGACGCTAACGCCGATCTCGAACTGACTAAAATCTTGTGGATGTTTCCATACGTGCACGTGAACAACGATACGCGGGTGGAGCTGTTAGACCTGATGCGGAAGGACCTACCGCTGTCCCTACCGTTTCACAGTTGGGAAATTCACGAGTACTCGACCGTACAGACGACCAGCAGGCAGACATGGACGATCAAGATGTCGTCGCAACTGGAGAAGCCGCGTTTCGTGATACTCGCCTTCTAGACCGGCAGAAAGAACGATGTTAAAAAACAAGCTGACGAATTCGATCACTGCAAGGTGACCAACGCAAGACTCTTTCAGAACGACAAGTACTACCCGTACGATAACCTGAACTTGGATATCGCTGACGGATGCTACGCACTGCTCTACGACATGTATTCTCGTTTCCAAAAATCGTACTACCATAGGACTCAATCCTACGTATTTCTATCGCCGGACGAGTTCAGAGATAAAGCACCGCTATTCGTCTTCGATTGCAGCAGACATGACGAGTCGGTCAAGTCTTCACCGGTCGACGTTCGACTGGAATTCGAGTCCTCGGAAAATTTCCCCGTAAAAACCACAGCCTTCTGCATTATACTTCACGATTCGCTCAACGTATACACTCCGCTGTCCCACACTGTGCACAGACGCACTTGATTTCGCCCCCACTACTACCATCACCACCGTGGTATTTGTCTCCCCCCACCACCGGGTTAGTTGTCTCCCTCCACCACCACCACCAATAGGAAGTCGAGATTTATATACGTATTACCGAGTGTTGCATCATCATGTGTCAATTGAGAGACTGCAGTTGACTGGGAACGTTTTTGTCGTTGTTGTTACTGTAAACGTTGTGACTGTATTTTATTACCCAACAACATGGCTTCGACAATCGTTGAATTCGAACAGCAGCAACAATAGCAAGCGATACACCGACCGGTACATGTCTTTCACGTACGCGGAATTCACGATGCGTCGAACAGTGTCGGGTTCGCAAAAGTCTCGTTGCATGGTGTCGGTTCGAGAGTGTCGTCCGCGTGTGTACGGCACCCGCGACCGCTCACGCCTTCCCGCGGATCGACACGTACGAGGAAAGAATGAAAACGTTCGTTGAAAAAGAGTGGCCGATCGCGATGTGCGTGAGCCGAAACGCTGGTCGAATCGGATTTGTTTTACACGGGACGCAGCGACCGCACCATTTGCTTTGCTTGTGGTGGAGGCCTACACATGCGGGAAGCCAACGACGATGCGTGGACGCAACACGCTCGCCATCTGCCAGAATGTCATTACCTATTGTTGAAGAAGGGAAAAAATTTTTGTCGTTCCGTAAGAAACGCAGTGAGTAGTAAACGCAAGCGTGAAGAAGAAGAAGAAGGAGAAACAGAAGAAGAAGATCGTACGGAGACCTCTGAGAAACAAGACGAAAAACAACAAATCCGGAGTAAGGTATGAAGGTATGTTACACGGAATCCATAGAAGTCTACTGTGTCGTCATTTCGTCGCCTGCACGTTGTGTACAGTACGTCTGCCAAAGTGCCCGTTATGTAGGATCAAAATTCGTGCTTACGTCAGTGTTTTTATAAATTATTTATTCGTCTATTTTGTATCAAAATATCGTTAAAAACGTTGCATCATATTTATTTCATAATATTGTTAAAAAATGTTGCATCATGTCATCGTGAAACAGTATGGTGCAATACGTGTTGACAGGATGTTGTGCAATAGTTACAGGCAACAATAGAAGAGGGGGGATTGTCGGCCTATATATACGGGGTTCGTTCGCTATACCGTTGTCTTGTGTCGACAGTCGCAACCAACGCATCGAAACCAGCAGACTTACTAAACAAGCAGGCAAAATGGATTCGTTTATACAGAAATTTGGGAGCGTCACCGTTTACGAATACGTACGATGTCACGACTTACAAACGGGTACGAAGTATCCGATTCGTTCGTTGCAGAACGAGACGACCCGGTACGGACCTTCTCTGGCGGCCGTTATAACGCAGGGAAAGGACGGCACGAGATTACTGAAAGTTTACCTGCCGAAGAGATACTCGAAACTGTTTACGGATAAGGAACTGCAAGGCTTATAACCGGACACGCTCTACCTACAGTACAACGGAAAAAATATCGTGTAGCAGACACTATTATTGCAAAATTGTAAATATTCTTTGTTTGTATTTTTGTAATACTTTTCTTAATATGTGTCTTTTTTGATAATATATGTATTAAAAAAAAAACATTATGAGCGTTATTTCCCCCCCTACTCGGTCCTTTACCCCTTCCATCACTACCACCATTAAAGCTTTATTAACTCTATTAAAAAAAAAGTATGTGTGTGTACCAGAGTACACAGGTAAGAAGTGAAACTTCTTTATGACATATCATTTTTCTACTATTTACAACTTCACAGAAATTGGGTAGATAAAGCTTAAGAAAAAAAATTATGTTCTAAAAAATTAGTATGTTATTAATGTCATGAATATAATGTATTGTGATTTTGATCGTATATAACTGAGAAAATCTCACCTGTTGACTGGGTTTTACCCTTTTTTCGGGCTCTGTACTCTCGCGCACGCTCTGCATCTGATTTTTTACGTTTTCGATGATTCTCTATCGGAATTTCTTTCTTTTTCCGGGCTCTATACGCTCTCATTCGCTCTGCAGCTGTTTTTGGATATCCCCGTTGGACTGAATAAAGATCACTCGCTGCTTGAGTTTCATTATTTTTCTTATCTCTGTACTCTCTCGATCGCTCAGCTGATGTACTGATTTGTGAACAATTACGATGATGAACATCTACTTGTACAACTATTGCATTTGGATACTCAATAGAGTTTTCGGACTCTGCCATTATTTAATCTAAAAATTAGTTAATCAGTTTACAAAAATTATATAACGAACTTTAGTATTCATATTTCATGTCATAACTTAATAAAAATAATTCAAAGCAGATATTTAATAACTTACTCAATTACACAAGTTATGAGTAAATAATTGGAATTATCTATTCAAAGTAATACAATTATATGATGACAGTTAATCTTGTAGACATGCAATGATTTTATAGAATTCAAAATGAATAAATAAATCATTAAAAACAAATAATTAAAAAAGATGTACGTATACATATTTTTATTTTCTAATTGTGTTTTGTTTTATTTTTAAATTATTATTTAATTTGTTTTTTATTGTTTTTAGAATTAATAATGTTTACTAGATTTACAGTCATATTTATTAATACTTGCTAATTTTAATAGATTTATATACATTTACTGATACTTACAATCAAAAAGTGAGGTTAACCTCAAATAAATATTAAAATCACGCTCACGTGTTGGATTTATCAAACGAAATATATAATCACTCTAACTTTTACTATAAATTCACTTGAATTTGAATTACTTTGCTTTCAATAACCAATTTTTCATTGAGGATGATGGATTGGCCATGGATTCACCTCTCTCTCGTCTATTGGCCGACGTTTACTTGAATTTTTATGAAAACTCTCATTTGCTCTCACATAGCAAATAAACAGTAACACGTTACAATACATCGGGTTGTTTTCGGGTTATGTTATACCTCATAATTATACGACCTAATGTACAGTGTAATTTCATTAAATTATTTCAACTTTAAGAAAATTTTTACGAATCAAATGCTGCCACATTTTTGTTGAAATTAAATATGCCCCAATCTACTCCATATCATTCCACGACACTCACCATTCTATTTATTTGTCTCTGGCGTTCTCATGTTTTCTCGGCTTTATGATTTCATATATCATGAACGGATAAACTGTCATCATTGTCTTCATAATTATTTAACTTTTCTCATGCTTATATTTTTGTTTGCTTTTCTTTAATTATTTGTTCACGTTGTCTCTTGCAACCTGTGATTTGTTATATAAAATATTGTTAGTTTGAATAAGAAATCGTGTTTGGTTTTTATCAACACTGTCTGACGTTTCGCCAATCCTATATTGTGACATCGTCAGAGATGGCTACTCCTGATATCTTCCTAACGCACCGCAATCGTCCAAAACAGTTACTTTCGTATCCCAAGAAAGTTTATCTTTGTTAAAGTATTTTAGCAAGAAGATCAAATGCAGTAAACGGTAGAAGCGGTGTGACTTACTAGATAAAGAATTAATTGTGGACAAGAAAAATTTTATTATTTGTTAAAGACAATCCAAAGACTACAAATGCGTAGGCCTACTTTATTTTCTGCGCCCGTTACTTTGTCGGCCTATATTACAATCGTTGTCAGTGTTACTTCGGTTTGCAAATTTTAAATTAACTTCTGGTATCGGTATTCATCGTTTTGATTATCGCCTTATATTATTTTTTACATCCTTACAGCCCTGTAAATTGTTTTTGTTCTTTCATCAATGATAACTTATTTCTGCAGTCAACCGATAGACTGTGACAGCCTTGGGTGTTTATAGTGTCCCTGAGGTTGAGGCCTATGACTTTCAAATAGAGACGTTTGTACACTTTTTGGAAAACAACCTTGACTACATCAGCATCCAGTACAAGGCGGCGCCATATTCAGTACTGGGGCAAGGAAAACTGTCTAAAATGACTTAGTATTTCAAACAGAAGAGCCCGGATCCAGTTACATAAAGGTGAACGTGCTTGATGTATTTGCTAATTTTTTTAATGGAGTTGTCGGGATTACGACAGATCGTTGAAGTCAGTCTCGGTCAGTTGCGACGAAACGACGTTTTAACCTGTTCTTACCGGGTCAATTGTCTTACCCCTCCCTCGAACTTTCATTTTGTCACAACTGACCGAATTCGTGGCAACCAGTAGAAACGTTTCTGTTCCAAAGTTCGATCAACATTTAATTCTGTACCTTTTTCCATTTGTGCGAGCAACCTCATTTTTCAAACGTTTTTGTTAGGTTAGGTTGGTATCCTTTTAGTTTGGTTCCTCTGTCAACAAGTAAGTCGCAAGCTTATGAAATTAGCGTTTAGTGGGAAAGTAGTTGGAATATACAAATTACAATGAGCGGTAGAAGTGTTGTGAATGAGAGTGTACTATCAGTTACTGAGCAATGTGGCTAATAACGGTGTGACAAAATGTGTTGTTGTTGGTATGGATCATTACAAGTTTTAATATGCGGTGGACCCGCATGTGAGCTGCGAGCGAAGTGAGCAGAAACGGTTTGTTAAAATGCCTAGAGTTGAGATCTGTGACACATACGTCTGTGATATGTGTCGATATCTGTGACATAAGTGATGTATTTAGTAACCCGCAAATCGCTATGCGGTCGAAGTTGCGTAGAGTGCAAATAAGCTAAAATACGCACAGAGAAAGTTGATTGGTCGTAACAGTATATACACATTGCAAACAGCCGTACGCATTACCATGCCAGGCGTGAGCCTTCATCTGTTTACACGCCTTTGATAGACGCTGAGTGTGTTTGTAGCTGATAGGATAGGACGATGTTGCCGATAGCAATCGGCTGGGTCGCAATTAATTGATCGCAACTAACCTGGTTTTTTACAATTGGGTCGCAACCGATCGCTGTACCGTCAAAATAGGCCAGGGAATGTTATAGGCTAGACGCAATGGGTATTGTAGGAGGGGGAGGGGTTGCTAGTAAATAAATATTAAATGTGCAGCTGAAATGTCTGACTGTGCAGGATTGATCAGAAAAATTTACTTATTTTTATCCATACACTAGTTTTTTGTACAGACACATATTATTTTTCATTAAAAACATTGAAAGCGAAAGAGTGTATGCAACAGGCAAAGATCTATCGTTTTATGAGTAGAATATCTACTGAGTGTTTGGTGTGTCTATTTGTCTGGATTTGTAAAGGGAACTCGATTTAAACGTATGGTAAGCGCAGACACGAAATGTCGCGCACACAAAGAGTAACACACTCCCTTATCCTTTAGAGATAAACAGTATTATTCTCACCTTGTTTTTCGAATTCAAGAATTCGCGTCTCTGGCGGTGAATCGGCCTGGCTAAAGGAACGCGGCTGTATGACTGTCGCCTTTGCCTTACTGTCACGTATTGATAACTGTTAATTATCACGTTTTAGATACTTGGATTGTCAGTTCAAATGAAAGATGAATCACTCGTCTTATTAGTGGAGAAGATATAGATCATACAGACAAATTTTTAAAGTAAGTACTAAATACATGAGTTATTAAGTGCGTTCGTCTGTTCTACGGAACATAATATTTCTTCTACAATAGAGACGATTTAAAATGTAAATTTTATCGTGGTAAGTAAAATATCAATATGACACTAATTACTACTTTAAACATTGCTTTACACGATTACCTGTTGCTCCAAATTAGATTCAGTTTCTAATTGGAGTGTTCTTCCCGCGCGCTATATATAGATACTTTAACAAATTTTTATAAAGTTATAATTATAATTGTTTTATGATCTAAGAAGAAAACAGTTGGGTGAAGCGTAACTGCACGCGCAAAAGGAATACATTAACCGTTTTGTTTACATATAAAAAATATTAAAATGTATAATCAGTGGAATTTTGTGTAGAAGGTAGCTCTAGTTACTTTTCTGACTTCATTTTCCAGATTTTAAATTTATTCATTTGAAATTCAATCTAGAAATGTTTGTCACATTTTAACTTATATATGAACTGTTAGAAAATTGGACGGACCCAAATGTTGAATTATTGAAAAATGTTATGGGGAGAGGAGGAACGGCGAGTAGCCTTCTATATAGGTACGATAGACGATTGGCGGTTGGCTAGGAAGAAACATACACAAATAGTTACGTTTAGAGAACATGATTTATGTTAATCATTATATTTGTATTTATGTTGTATTTCTTAGCGTTTTATTATTTTCTGGAATTAAGAAACTTTGTTTACTGTCTTTCTGTGAACCCATGTATACTTTGTGTAAAAAATGAACAGACGTGGTCTAAGAATCACCACCGAGGAAAACGTTACCACGTCCGACATCCTTGAAATTAATAATCAATTGTAATATACTTATAATTTGATAGTAAAACTATATTTTTTGAAACATATTACTGATACTTTTTCCTTTTTCACAGTATGAATTATGATAATATTAACGATAATATTACCATAATTATTATATTATAATAACCGAGTACATTCTTTTTACGTCGACATAATTCCGTTCCGGTAAAACAGGAGACTTACCATATTACAGAGCTGACAACAGAGAAGTTCCCAAGAGACGTACCCACCAGTAATTCAGTTAGAGCTGCTTTGCTCCGTGACTTGGAAATCTCAACAAAACATGTTTATAACGAAGACTGAAGAGCAGCTGCGTTGTTCCCTTGTGCCCGTGAACAAATTCAATCCGGGTGTTTACTAAGCCACCGACGAACACCACCGCATCAGATCTTAACTGTAGTTTGAAACTCTTGAGATCTTCTGGAAACTCGTGCTACATATTGATTGACGTTTACAAGTATATAATAAAATCTAACTTTTACCGCTCCAACCACTACTAGAGCATTGTAATAACACATCCCGTGACTGCACATTTAAAATATCAAGAATTTTCTGTGGATAAACTAATGTAAAGAAAAAATAACAAAAGAAATTAGGTAAAATTAAGTGTTTTAGTCTATTAGATAAATTTTATATAAATATTATCATAATAATATATATGTAATCTAGGTGTAAATATATTGTAGCGTGACAGAAAATCCACTACATTGTAAATCATATGAAATGATAAAATTTAACTACATCAAAAAATGTTGTAATAATATTAAATGACATTTAAATAAATCAGAGGAATGAAACACAATAAGATAAAAATCCTCACTACATAATATATAAAAACCACTGTTAAAAGAAACCAAAGAAAGTATTGAAGCAACTCATCAACTCATAAATAATACCAGTACGTTACCCAGGAAGCTCAGAGCAGTAAACCAGTTACATAAGACAATATCCCGAAAAAAGAGACTCAATCAAAGAGTGGTGAATACCAAAATACTCTAAAAACAAATAGAAGAATAAAGTCAGTTCAGTGAAGAAATTCAATACTCCAAACTAAACTTCAGACTGATAACACCAAGTACCTTGGTTCCCAAGAATGAGGAAAGAAGAACAGAAGAGTGAAGACTAGACGAGGGACAAGAATGAAAACTAGAAGAGGGACAAGAATGAATACCAGAAGGAAGATATGAAGAAGGACAAGAAGGAAGACAGGAGGAGAGGAAGACATAGTATGAAAGAAACACCGTAGTAAAGCCTATTATTATATAAACTACTATCAATCCCAAACCCACAAAAACTATGTCAAAGAAAGTATAACATCCCCAAAATCTTATAAAAATGTAATTATTGAGAAAACTAAAGTGTTGTATAGCGTTATAAGAAGTGCACCGGCTAAAGCTATTGTGTAATAAAGAAAATAAACTAGTCTTAACGGTCCATGATGACTAAAGGTCTGGTCTGAGATAATAAGACTCAGAATATCAGAACCAACAGTGAAAGTGAATTTGTATAAGTGTTTTTTAAAAAAATGCAATAAACTTAAAGTTGGTGATACTATAACTTAGTAGTATGCTATATCACAACTTTAAAGTCTAATAATAACCAGCATGATAAAATAATAGAATGGAAGGTTTCCAGTATTTTATTATTTTTATGTAAATCCTTATTTAAAAGACCTTTGTAAAAAAGGATGATAATAAATAGAGTATGGGAATTAATGTTTGCTGATGTGGGGAATCACAATAATAATGATTTAAACCAAAAAGGAATGGTACTAATATAGTATGAATAAGTGTAACATGTTTAAATAGACTATTATTTCACAGTCCTAAAATCAATGTATTAAATAAATGTATTTGTAAGGTTTATTAGAAAATAAGATTTATGTTATGTGTTTTAAAAAAGAATTATGTTTGATAAATAATAACCTACATACCAGTAATAATGTACTAAAAGGTATGCTATGTTAGATTGAAAATAGTCAAAAGAGATATGTTTAAGCTGTATCTGCAATATGTTAAATTGTGCAGATTAATAAACAATGTTCATAATTAATTATTTTAATAACTGTAGTGTTAATTAACTACTACACAAAACAATAAGTTATAGATCATGTTATTTTCATATAATTGTAGTTATGTAAAGTCAGAGGAGGAATCAAGTTTAATTTATTGAGAAAGAAAGAAATATAAAATTCTAAAATCTAGGCCATTTGGTGAAATCAGAGAACCAATATAAAATAGTATAATTCACTAATAAATCCTGTAAACTACCCAGATTTATATAAGATAACACAATTAACTACTACTAGGAATGATCCTATGAATTAAAATGACAATAAGGAAATATACCTTAACATTTTGTAAATTGTCAAAATATATATAAATTAATTAATTTTGGAGAGCAATATCAAATCTACAAATTAACACAAAAAACCAGTTCAAAGGTGTAATTTATATGTATTTAAGGAAAGGAAGAGAAATATGACTAATTAAAATTTATTATAATAGTATTAATAATATTTAAAATGGAAGGAATTTTATATAAAAACGGAAATCCAATTTTGAGCCTATATTTCCAAAGTGTGAACAAAATTTGTTAATTTCCACAAAATGTCTACAGATATGGACTATAATACATTAATTTAAAGGGAATAAGATGATTAAACTAATAATAAGATTAATAATTCATAAAAGTAAGGAATAAAATAGAAAAATTCCATATATAATGTAATATTTTCTAATGTGTATGAAATCGAAAAATGTTAACAATACTTTTTCAAGGATTAACTGGGCAAGATTTATGACCAAGTTAATTAGTCTTTTGTTGAATATCAAGCTGAATAGGTGTGTGACAAAATCGTTCTTTAAACCGAGTCGAACATGAAGTTAACGTTTAGCCTTTGAAATCAGTGAACGAGATTTAGACAAATTAAACACTTTTTGAAGCCAATACTATAAAAGCATTCACGACAATAGTGAAAACAAACCTCTAACTTCACTATACCAGTGACAGTAAACGGTAAAACATTATATTACAACTGATTTACTCTACAAACCTAACCGCAACTTGAAAACTTAACCGTAATAGTTGCACAAATAGAAAATAACCTAACTAACGCAAGTTTACACTGAACACTTCACCAGAATACACTAAATAGATTAACAGACTTATTACACCAGTGCGGGGACATTTTAGACCTTGATGAAGGTAATTTTATAGTAATTTTCTGACTCGACGCATATACAATAGCCGAGACCAACCCAAGCAGCGGCCATCTTGAAAACGAAACCTGCCTACTACATCATAGTTACTGACGTCACATCAGTCTTCATTGGCTCGACAAAACATTTATTCTAATATCATAACTTGAATTATTTAAATACTATTAAATAGTAATTATTGTATTTATGTGTTAATTGTTAATGTTATACTCTCTCAGCACCCTTCTCTGACTATTAATTCCTAATCGCTCAAAGAACCTGTCTTTAATATAATATAACATAAAATTTTGTTCTGTATGACAATCGATAATTCCTGAGACAGAGTCGATAATTGCTCTCCATCGATAAAATATCGATTATTTATCTAAAATTGTCAATAAATCTTTATATTTCTATTATTTTGTATCTGTATTTATTTCACAGGGTAATTTAAGGGTATTTATAAGGCTGAAGGTATTAAGTGAAAAGAATATACTCTATTTTGAACAAGATATTGGACCAGTAAGGAAGGTCACCAATCGATTATTACCTGGAGTTAATATATTTAACTCCAGATTTGGTGCAAATCTTCAAGAAGTGCTCGACGGTCAATAAATACCTACCTGTTACTAAAATTTTACCAGAATCTTTTAAAACACAGATTGATCTTGTATACATACCTCTTAAACATAAACAAAATTATTTTATTATTTGAAAATTCTATTATTATTGAATTTTCCATTTTATTTTTATTCTTTTGTAACGACCGGCATACAGCGGTCTGGTGACCTAGTGGCTAGCCCAAACAGTGGGATTTGATCAGATTACAGTCATATATAAGGTCTTCTTACAAAGTGGCGCCCAACGTGGGGCTTAATAATCTAAGCTTGGCAGCGATTGATTAATAGACAGCAGAAAGATGCAAAGACGAGCTACATCGAAAAAGATGGCGGCAGAAGCCGAGAAAGAGGTTGACATGGGGGATAAGGAGGCAACACCTGTGGAGGATCCGGAAGTGTTACTAATCCAGGTGGAACCAAAACAACCAGCACCACCAGAGGAACAACCTGAAGTAACAACGCAAACAGGGGAAATCAACGTCCCAGAGAAGGAGAAACCATCACGAGCAGAGAATAGTGACATGCAAGAAATGTTCAGAATAATGATGGAAGAAATCAAATCCAGTAATAAGAAAACGGAAGAAAATAACAAGAAGATGGAGGAGAATTTAAGCAAGAAAATGGATGACGATAACCAGTCTCTGAAAGAGGAATTCAAATCAACTAAGGAAGAATTGGGCCGTAAGATAGAGAATACCAATAAGAGGATCGAAGAAACCAGTAAAAATTTGAGTAAGAAGATGGAAAGGAAAATGGAAGAAAATAATAAGAATTTAGAGGAGAAAATGGAAGAAACCAGTAGGAAAATAGAAAATGACAACCAACAATTAAGGGAAGAATTGAGAGAGGACAATTTACTGCTGAGAGAAGAATTAAGAGAAGCGAACCAAGAGAACATGAATAAGTTAGACGAGAGGATTGAGTTAGCCAAAGAGGAATTAAATAAAAAGATAACAGAGACCAAGAAATTCAATAGTAAAGAAATTAGAACAGGAAGTTGTGGTGGTTAACCAGCAGATCCGAGAAGTAGACGAAAGATGTCGACTAACAGAAAACGAAGTGCTGGAAGTCCGTGAAGTAATCACAAAGGAAATTACTCAGGTCCAAGAACAGCAGAAAATAAAAATTGAGGAGACCAAGAAATTTGCTCTGGAGGAAGTAAATAAAGTAAGAACCCAAGTAACAGAAAGATGCGACGGCGTGGAAGCCGCCATGGTAAACATAACTGGACAGATACGTCAGAGCCAGGAGGAGATAGAGTCAATCAGAACCAGACCATCGGGTTATCACAGTTTCCCCATGTCAGAGAACCGAGAATGGCTGAATTTCCGACAATACAAACGGAAGCCAATGGAGTTCTTGGCACGAATAGAGGAGTACATCGAGAAACACCGAGGGAACCGATGGGTTCAGAATAGAGAGATCCTTGACGAGTCATTTCGGGAGGTGAATGACCATTGGTGGATGGCAAACCGGAGCGACATCAATAACTATGACCAGTTCAAGAGCATGTTCAAAGCCAAATACTGGTCAGAGACCACACAGAATCTCATCAGAGATAATATCTGCCACGGCCGCTACCAACCACAAATCGGCAGCTCAATGACAGCGTATTTCCTCGGCAAAGTGTGTATGGCCAAGCACTTAGAACCAGCCATACCGGAGGAATGCTTAATTAACAAGCTGTCTTATCATTATGATGAGGAAGTGATTCGCGCTAGGAGGGGCAGCCAGATAAAAACCATCCAGGCAATGACCGAACTCCTGGAGAATTATGAGAACGAAGATTACTACAGGCAGAGTCGTAGGAGAAGTGATGGACCCGAACCAAGGACGTACCAGAATAATAACCAAGGTGCGAACCACGTAAATAATGGGTACCAAGGAGTTCGGGCATACCCGCGAAATAATAATTATAATAATGGAAATACTGGAAATAATACCAATTACAATGACAGTAATAGAACGGGTCCCAACCAGCAAAACCCGAATCGACCCTCTAATGGTTATCAGGGTAACCACAATCCCAACCCTGGTAACGTAAATAGTCAGAGAAGCCCCAATTATGGTAATAGTCCCTACCATAATAATGCTAATCGTGTGGGTCCCAATAATAGTAATTTTAGTAATAATAGGTTTCCTCGCCCAAGAGTGAACTTCATACGGGCCACAGATGGAAGACAGCGAGGTTTCAACCACCATAGAGGAAACAGTTACCGAAGATACGAAGAAAGGCGGAGGAGCCTAGAACGGGACCAACCGAGGTACTATCCGACGCGTAGGAGTAATAGTTTGGACAACACTGAACAGAGGTCGCACCATGAACGACCAGAAGACCATAGAATAGATCGGCAAGTAACCACCCTGAGCATCCCGAATGAGGCATCCAATAATATGGCTCAAAGAAATAATGATGCCGAGCCTTTAAACGGGCACAGGCAGTAAGAAATAACCAGAACCCATTAATGCTTCTGACTACTGGGTATGATAATGAGAATGAGTGCAATATAATAAATAATCACAATCGTATTACCATCATCGGGTGCAACTACCTGAAGGACATCCGACAGGAGTTATTGGAAGAGGATAACAGGAGTCCCACCAATAACTTCAATAATGAGATTATACATGTGGACGCCAAGGTAGAAGGCATCCCAGCCAAGTTAATGATCGATACTGGGTCAAACGTATCAATAATAAATACGACGGAACTGGAGAGGATACAGCAAGAGTGCGGGAGAACTTTACCAACATTGCCATTGAATAATATTGTTTTGTTGGGAGCAACCGGCCGACAAAACAAAACTATACGTAGACAAGTCTCCGCCAGTGTGATGAGCTGTGGTATAGCGATAGACATGGAATTCTTGGTGGCGAGCGGTCTGCCATTTAATATACTGGTCGGGTGTGATGTGCTTAGGAGAAATTCCGCCATCATTGACCTAAGAACTGAAACATTATCACTGTTTTCTAGCGGACATACTTGGACGGCGAACTTGGTGGGTAGTGACCAAGTCGTTCCCGATAGTATCCATCAGCAAATCCGAAAAATCAATTACATCCAACCAACATCCATAATTGAACAGAGAATAGACGACACATCCAATGAAGATTTATGGTCGCAAAAAATCCAGGAGATCAGGGATTTCCGGAGCGGTACAACTGGAGAAGGGTTAACAACAAACCAAGCGAACAAATTAATCGATATATACAATAAATACAAATCAGTCTTTTCTGATGAGCCCGGTAAAGTGAAGAATTTCCAGTGTACTCTACAATTCCGAGACACTGTAGACTTTAACCGGAAGTCTTACCCCATTGCGCAATCACGAAAGCAGGCAGTAAGAGCTGAAATAGAGCAAATGATTAACCGTGACATTATAGAGAGTAGCCATTCCCCTTACACAAGTCCTATCGTGGCTATTCCTAAGAAAAACGGACAAGTCCGTTTATGTTTAGATGCGCGCGAGATAAATAAAATGATCATAAATGACAGGACTTCGCCCGGTGAGATTGAGGAGATATTAAAACGATTCCACGGTACCAAATACTTCACTACCTGGGATACGGTGTGCGGATACTGGCAGGTGGAATTACATCCGCAGAGTCGCCAGTATCTGGCCTTTATATTCGAAGGGCGGAACTACCAGTTTAAGAGGTTGCCCTTCGGACTGGTAAACTCAGTCGCAGTCTTTGTGCACTGCATGGATCAGATACTTGGCCAAGAAGCACTAAAATTCACCACCGTATACGTCGATGACTTGCTAGTGTCCTCAGAAACTTGGGAGGAACACTGCTACCGTGTGGAACATGTCTTACAGAAGCTAGCCGCAAACAATATTACTCTGAAGTTAGCAAAGTCTCATTTTATTGCTAAAGAGATACAATTCCTGGGCTTCATATTAAATGATAAGGGAATCTCACCGTCGGCTGAAAAAGTCGAAGCAATTCAGAACTTTCCTACACCAAAGAATCGAAGGCAGTTACAGTCGTTCCTGGGACTCTGTAACTACTACCGCAAGTTCCAGGAAAAGTACTCCGAACTGACTGCCAGATTCCAGCCGCAACTGTCATCTAAAAATAAATGGATCTGGGGTAATGAACAACAAAACATATTGACTCTCATAAAACAAAAATTTCTTAAACATATAATACTCCGTCACCCAGATTTTAACAAGCCTTTCTTTCTTAATTGCGATGCCAGTGACATCAGCCTTGGCACTACTTTATATCAAGAAGATGAGGAGGGCGAGCATCTTGTAATCTGTTTTGCCAGCAGAGCTCTGAACCAGAGTGAGAAAAACTATCATGTGACAGAGAAGGAGTTATTGAGTGTCGTGTTCGCGTGCGGAAAGTTCCGTACATATATTCTTGGTTATCCCGTTACCGTCCGGACAGAACATAAATCTATCTCGTTCCTTAAGAGATGTAAGCTGAGTCATGGAAGGTTAACGCGGTGGATACTATTGCTGCAAGAGTACGACCTGAAATGGGAGTATATCCCCGGAAGGAAGAATGTCGTCGCGGACGTATTGTCTAGAGTTGACATTGACAAGCAAACGTTCGAGGGGGAGAAGGAGAGTATTCTGAAGGTGTACCATATTCTCAGCAGCAGCGCCGGTCTACAATCAGTTTTAGAACAACTAAGCACACACCAACAAGCTGACCCGAAATTAATTAATATTATCTCAAGATTGGAAGCAGGAGATGAAACCATATCCCGATATTATACTATACATAAGGGAATCCTGTTTTCCAAACCATCATTATTTAAGGAGGAATGGAAGGTAATAATTCCAACCCATATCGAGAAAGAGGTAGTGATCAGTTATCATGTTCGATATGGGCATATGGGCGCTTTAAAGGTGGTAAAGGCCCTGGAAGAAAACTGTTATATAAAGGACATCAATCGGAAGGTACGGAGGTA
This sequence comes from Magicicada septendecula, assembly GCA_034769895.1. Taxonomy (NCBI): domain Eukaryota; kingdom Metazoa; phylum Arthropoda; class Insecta; order Hemiptera; family Cicadidae; genus Magicicada; species Magicicada septendecula. The sequence goes on along the minus strand of CM068374.1, from coordinate 115,815,963 downwards.
TATTAGAAACTGTCGCATCTGCCAACTCGTAAAAACTAATAACGAGAAAAGAGAAGGGCAGATGATTCCAATAACATCACAGTTTAAACTTGAGAAAGTATTCCTGGATATCTGCGGGCCATTTCCCCGCAGTGGAGGCCGCCACCGATACAGATATATCGTCATCATTATGGACCATTACACTAAGTTCATAAAGCTATACCCAGCAAATCGGGGGACTACGAAGAAAGTTCTTAATATCCTGATCGACCAGTATTTCCCAACCGTCGGAAGACCGGTATCGATCATAACCGACCACGGAACGCAATTCAAGGGGAGGAGATGGCGAGATACACTGCTATCCATGGGGGTTCACACATACAAGACATCTGTATACCACCCAAGCAGTAACCCGGCCGAAAGAGTCTTACGAGAGGTAGGGCGCCTATTAAGAATATATTGCCATGATCAGCAGAGAAGGTGGCAAGAATACTTGGAGGCCACTGAAGAATTCCTCAACCTGGCCTACCATCCAGCCATAGGAATAACCCCATACTCCGCAATGTACGAGAGACAACCCCCTAGAGAAATTGCAGACATCTTGGAGTTCCCAAGAGAACATAAATATAAATTCAATAAAATTCAATTTTGTAATAAGGTGGCCGAAGATCAGGAGAAACGGCGGAGCAAATACAATAAATGCATGGGTAAGGTTATCCATTATACCATTGGAGAGAAGGTGTTGTTGAAGAATAGGGAATTACCCAGTTCCCTAGAAGGGATAACAAAAAAGTTATTGCTCCTGTATACTGGTCCCTATATCGTCTCAAAAGACAATAACAACAACACCTACGAAATCAAAGAAATAAGTTCAAGTAAAGTCAAGGGTGTTTTTAACCAGGCATCCATGAAGAAATTTTATGATTAAAAAATACCTCTAAATTCTAAAAAATACGTAAGTTCACCTTACATACCAAGAAAATGTGAAAAAACTTTATGGCTAGAATAGAAGAGAAGAAGTTTAAAAACATAAATACAACTAAGTTCAAAAAATAAGTAAGTTCACCTTACATACCAAGAAAATATGAAAAAACTTTATGGCTAGAATAGAAGAGAAGAAGTTTAAAAAACATAAAAACCCCAAAATTCTAAAAAGGTGTGAGCCAATCTTACATAAAAGATTATGTGAAAGAAATTATTTGAAAAGAAGAATAATATAAGAAGAGTCTGAAATAAGTCAACAAAATTTTAAACATAAATGAGATCACCTTACATACCAATTATCTAAGAAAAACTTTATGGCTATCATATAATAATAAAGAAGGAGAGAATTTAGAAATAAAACCATCTAAGGTCAAAAAACAAATAATTCTAGACAGTTTAATCATGTCTAAGTTCAATATGAAGAGTAAAAACCTTTCCGTAAAATGTTGTTGAAGGAAATAAAAAAGAAAAAATTCTTTAATACGATTTAAGTGAGTGAATAAAATAAAGTACAAAAACTTCTTTGGAATTATGAGAGAATGAAACTTTAAGTGGTATGAGGAGAAAATATGACCTCATAATGAAATAAATAAAAAAACCAGTACTTGCAAGTATAATCGCAATGACCGGAATAATGTGAAAATAATGTCAAAAATGTTTGTAATTAAATGAATTAATATAAAATGATTTATAAATTAAATGACAATTATGATAATGACAGTTATAAAAAATTCTAGAAAATAGAACAAGTGGAAATTTTAAGAACCAAGAAACAGTCTAAAAATGTCACAAAGATATGCTACTACAAATAATGCAGATTATAATGAAAAAACCAGAAGGTAATAAAGAATTTATAACCAAAAGATTTATATGATAATAAAAGTATAAAAAGGTAATAATAGAAGAACTTCCTACCATAATATCAAATGAAAGAAACATCCAGATAATAAGTCAGATGAACAACTGAGATAGAAATATTAAAATCTCTGAGAAGTATAATAAGTAATAAGTGAAGTATCCCAAAGATATTTTTAAATAGTAACAAATGTGTACTATTCTGAATAATTTTTTAATCTGTCTGATGATAATTCCAGCAGGATTAATATATTTTTTGAGCAGAGATGATTTGCCTCTGTACTCAAATATGTGTGAAGTATTGGACAGCAGAGGAAAGTAGCGTACAGTGCCTCTCTGAACTGAACCAGCTCACAAAGTAGGGAACGATAGGGAGAAAATATCCCAAGGAGAAAATACTAAGAAGAAATATAAAAATGAAATAATAAATATGAAACTCAGAAGACTATTACTATCAAGGAAGATCAAGTGAGAGTGATATAAACTCAGATATAAATAAGAGAATTTTAAAATGGAAGGAAGTCCAAAATAATAACAAACTTTGAATAATTATCATAAGCAATTGTTTCAGACAAAGCAAGTATAGTCTGAAAAAATTACTTCTGGAGAAGGGCATTCTGTAGCGTGACAGAAAATCCACTACATTGTAAATCATATGAAATGATAAAATTTAACTACATCAAAAAATGTTGTAATAATATTAAATGACATTTAAATAAATCAGAGGAATGAAACACAATAAGATAAAAATCCTCACTACATAATATATAAAAACCACTGTTAAAAGAAACCAAAGAAAGTATTGAAGCAACTCATCAACTCATAAATAATACCAGTACGTTACCCAGGAAGCTCAGAGCAGTAAACCAGTTACATAAGACAATATCCCGAAAAAAGAGACTCAATCAAAGAGTGGTGAATACCAAAATACTCTAAAAACAAATAGAAGAATAAAGTCAGTTCAGTGAAGAAATTCAATACTCCAAACTAAACTTCAGACTGATAACACCAAGTACCTTGGTTCCCAAGAATGAGGAAAGAAGAACAGAAGAGTGAAGACTAGACGAGGGACAAGAATGAAAACTAGAAGAGGGACAAGAATGAATACCAGAAGGAAGATATGAAGAAGGACAAGAAGGAAGACAGGAGGAGAGGAAGACATAGTATGAAAGAAACACCGTAGTAAAGCCTATTATTATATAAACTACTATCAATCCCAAACCCACAAAAACTATGTCAAAGAAAGTATAACATCCCCAAAATCTTATAAAAATGTAATTATTGAGAAAACTAAAGTGTTGTATAGCGTTATAAGAAGTGCACCGGCTAAAGCTATTGTGTAATAAAGAAAATAAACTAGTCTTAACGGTCCATGATGACTAAAGGTCTGGTCTGAGATAATAAGACTCAGAATATCAGAACCAACAGTGAAAGTGAATTTGTATAAGTGTTTTTTAAAAAAATGCAATAAACTTAAAGTTGGTGATACTATAACTTAGTAGTATGCTATATCACAACTTTAAAGTCTAATAATAACCAGCATGATAAAATAATAGAATGGAAGGTTTCCAGTATTTTATTATTTTTATGTAAATCCTTATTTAAAAGACCTTTGTAAAAAAGGATGATAATAAATAGAGTATGGGAATTAATGTTTGCTGATGTGGGGAATCACAATAATAATGATTTAAACCAAAAAGGAATGGTACTAATATAGTATGAATAAGTGTAACATGTTTAAATAGACTATTATTTCACAGTCCTAAAATCAATGTATTAAATAAATGTATTTGTAAGGTTTATTAGAAAATAAGATTTATGTTATGTGTTTTAAAAAAGAATTATGTTTGATAAATAATAACCTACATACCAGTAATAATGTACTAAAAGGTATGCTATGTTAGATTGAAAATAGTCAAAAGAGATATGTTTAAGCTGTATCTGCAATATGTTAAATTGTGCAGATTAATAAACAATGTTCATAATTAATTATTTTAATAACTGTAGTGTTAATTAACTACTACACAAAACAATAAGTTATAGATCATGTTATTTTCATATAATTGTAGTTATGTAAAGTCAGAGGAGGAATCAAGTTTAATTTATTGAGAAAGAAAGAAATATAAAATTCTAAAATCTAGGCCATTTGGTGAAATCAGAGAACCAATATAAAATAGTATAATTCACTAATAAATCCTGTAAACTACCCAGATTTATATAAGATAACACAATTAACTACTACTAGGAATGATCCTATGAATTAAAATGACAATAAGGAAATATACCTTAACATTTTGTAAATTGTCAAAATATATATAAATTAATTAATTTTGGAGAGCAATATCAAATCTACAAATTAACACAAAAAACCAGTTCAAAGGTGTAATTTATATGTATTTAAGGAAAGGAAGAGAAATATGACTAATTAAAATTTATTATAATAGTATTAATAATATTTAAAATGGAAGGAATTTTATATAAAAACGGAAATCCAATTTTGAGCCTATATTTCCAAAGTGTGAACAAAATTTGTTAATTTCCACAAAATGTCTACAGATATGGACTATAATACATCAATTTAAAGGGAATAAGATGATTAAACTAATAATAAGATTAATAATTCATAAAAGTAAGGAATAAAATAGAAAAATTCCATATATAATGTAATATTTTCTAATGTGTATGAAATCGAAAAATGTTAACAATACTTTTTCAAGGATTAACTGGGCAAGATTTATGACCAAGTTAATTAGTCTTTTGTTGAATATCAAGCTGAATAGGTGTGTGACAAAATCGTTCTTTAAACCGAGTCGAACATGAAGTTAACGTTTAGCCTTTGAAATCAGTGAATGAGAGTTAGACAAATTAAACACTTTTTGAAGCCAATACTATAAAAGCATTCACGACAATAGTGAAAACAAACCTCTAACTTCACTATACCAGTGACAGTAAACGGTAAAACATTATATTACAACTGATTTACTCTACAAACCTAACCGCAACTTGAAAACTTAACCGTAATAGTTGCACAAATAGAAAATAACCTAACTAACGCAAGTTTACACTGAACACTTCACCAGAATACACTAAATAGATTAACAGACTTATTACACCAGTGCGGGGACATTTTAGACCTTGATGAAGGTAATTTTATAGTAATTTTCTGACTCGACGCATATACAATAGCCGAGACCAACCCCAGCAGCGGCCATCTTGAAAACGAAACCTGCCTACTACATCATAGTTACTGACGTCACATCAGTCTTCATTGGTTCGACAAAACATTTATTCTAATATCATAACTTGAATTATTTAAATACTATTAAATAGTAATTATTGTATTTATGTGTTAATTGTTAATGTTATACTCTCTCAGCACCCTTCTCTGACTATTAATTCCTAATCGCTCAAAGAACCTGTCTTTAATATAATATAACATAAAATTTTGTTCTGTATGACAATCGATAATTCCTGAGACAGAGTCGATAATTGCTCTCCATCGATAAAATATTGATTATTTATCTAAAATTGTCAATAAATCTTTATATTTCTATTATTTTGTATCTGTATTTATTTCACAGGGTAATTTAAGGGTATTTATAAGGCTGAAGGTATTAAGTGAAAAGAATATACTCTATTTTGAACAAGATATTGGACCAGTAAGGAAGGTCACCAATCGATTATTACCTGGAGTTAATATATTTAACTCCAGATTTGGTGCAAATCTTCAAGAAGTGCTCGACGGTCAATAAATACCTACCTGTTACTAAAATTTTACCAGAATCTTTTAAAACACAGATTGATCTTGTATACATACCTCTTAAACATAAACAAAATTATTTTATTATTTGAAAATTCTATTATTATTGAATTTTCCATTTTATTTTTATTCTTTTGTAACGACCGGCATACAGCGGTCTGGTGACCTAGTGGCTAGCCCAAACAGTGGGATTTGATCAGATACAGTCATATATAAGGTCTTCTTACAATATTAATATGTAAATATTAATATATTAATATGAAATTAGTGTAAACAGTAATTTGTAAAAGATCTGAAATGAAATTAAAAAAAACTTATTTTAATTTTTTGTTTTAGGCTGAAAAAATAAAATAAAAACGATTATAAATTATGGTTATGCAAGAAGCTGGTAACTGCAATTAGCATTAGGCCTACCTTTAAACTAGTATGACCTTGTAAATTGTACCTTCTTGGTTCTGGATTGTGTGGAATGAAGTCCCATTCTCGACGAATCATGAACATTGGCGATGAGACCAAAGAATAAAATAGAGGCTTCTAAGTAAAGTGCTGGGCAAGGATCCAGAAGGAGTCATGAGGATACATGTAAAGTGGTATGTAAAAAGGTTCTTACTACGAATTACCGTGCTAACGAGCGAGCCGTCCAACAATCAGAATCTATGTTTTTCTCCCCATTCGCCCAGTACCGTATAACAAGGACCACCTTTCGACCTTCCATGTGACTAAAGGTGCTTATAGACGGGGAAAGTAGAGGCAGCCAGTAGAGGAGGCCAGTGCTGGCGGCCAGCAACTTTCCCTCTAGTTACCCTGTCTCTATAGGGGTACCAGTGGCCAGTTGAGACCGGCGGCCACAAAACTCAAACAAGTTTGATTTTGCTGGTTCGAAAGAGGGCCAGTAGCAGTCACGTGACCGGTCATGTGACGAACTGGTCGCCAGAACTTCCCATCACAACTAGCACTGGCCGCCAGTAGAGCCGGGTGGGATTTGCTTTGGTTTAATATGTTGTTAGTCGCTGTTGTGGTAGTATTCAAGATGAGTGCTAGTGTTAACAGTGATAACATCAATGTAATAAATGAAAAAGAAATCTATATAGGGAAGTGCAGATGATATAACAATATTTTTGGAAGTTATAAAACTTTGAATTACTATGGAATGTCCGCCATGATGATCAAAAGCCTCATAAAACTCTTTATTAAAATCTGACATGGTCAAAAGCTGATGAAACTAAAAAAAAATATGAGCACAGATATGTCACGGTCACTCACATAGACCTACTGACTGCCAGAAGGGGCGCAAAAGTGGCGGTCAGTACTTGCCTTGTGTATAAGAAATTTTACCGCCCAGTGACCACATGGCCAGTAATTTGCTCGTCTATAAGCACCTTAACATAAGACACATGACAGAACTGTGAAACGGATGTCTCGAACTAAGAGCCGGACAGCGTAAAACAATTACGATCTTGCGCGTATGCGCCCGTGAAATATGTACGGAATATTTATTACGTAAAGAGTGTATCCCGTTTTTGTACTGCATTTTGCAATTTCGGAGGCAGGAAAATGCACCTGTGCTATAAATAAATAGAATATACTATGTTGAAGCCTACACAGTATTAATCAACTAAACGTTATGCAACTCACCGTCTGTGGCTTAAGTAAGTGTTTTTCTTTACAATACAATTGACATGTTCCGGGACACTTGTCCCATCCTCAGAATTTCTAAAAATTTCTCTTCATACCATCATACGATGGCACAGTCGTCAATATATTAAAATATTAAAATCCACATAAACATAATTGAGTGCGCTGTCGGTTACTGTGCGGTGTACACCGTAAAACTGTTGTGCGCGAACTTTGTGTAATGTAATTGTGTTGTGTGTTTATGTGGATTTTAATATTTTAATATATTGACGACTGTGCCATCGTGTGATGGTATGAAGAGACATTTTTAAAAATTCTGAGGATGGGACAAATGTCCGGAAACATGTCAATTGTATTGTAAAGGAAAACATTTACTTAAGCCACAGACGGTGAGTTGCATAGCGTTTAGTTGATTATAAAATATATTAATCATGGACTATAAGCGGATTTATTCCATTAACGATAATACACAGTATTATCACAAGTGTACTTTAACACGGTAATGAGCAAAACCGTTCCAAGAAAAATGTCTACTGATAACACAGAGACTTCTTTGCATCGAGACTTGAAAACCTCAGCAACGGAGCAGTTTATAACAAACCTGGTGAGGCAGCTACGTTGCTCCCTTGAGTCGTACACTAATTCAATCTTTGCGTTTATCAAACTTATGGAAGCGTAACAGTTAACTGAAGCCTAATTAGACATTACAAATTTAAATTTATACGTACTCGAACGTGTTTATCCGCTGTTATCAAATAATTATACTCTTCATTTTGTTTGTAGCTGACTAACGAGTAAACAAAATAATCGATATCACTTCGAAAATTATCGTGATAATTAGATCTGTATATGATCAGGTCACGCGCGAGTAACAGGCACAATGTAATTGAAACTATAAATACAATGTAGGCCTACCCAAAATTTACTACTTACTAATATTTTGTAAATCAAGTTGAGATTTATATTCGGTTAAATATAAAGACACAATTTAAAAATAATTTCTCGTCAGTTGGGTTAATTTTGTTACCATGTTGTTTGTTGGTTCAGCATTGCCATAGTTTATTGCTGAACTGCTAATTATCTCGTATTGAACGAGGCCTTTGGTGTCTCCACCGTTATCATGTCCTAAAGAACCACTCACGAAGGTCTTTATATGTTTGTTGGTCAACTCCTTCGAAATCGGTGATTCAGAGGCATTCAAAATTAAACTTTACTTATACAACTGAGAAATTTCTAACTTTTAAATTTAAGTTTGATGAAATTTTTAGTTGTCGTTTAGGGCTTGGTAACTATGCAAACTCCGAAACGCAAAATCATTAGCGGTGAGGTACAAAGTTATTAGTGGTTCAGCGATATTTACATAAAAAAGAAAAACAAATTATAATGTCAACTGAAGACATTAAACATACTTGCATAGACGGGCAAAGTATTAGCATGAATTATAATATATAGTATATGGTATATACAGACAGCAGAGAAAGTTTGTCAATTTAATGTTCCATGAAATCTTTTTTTGAATAAACGGTCTAAAACCAGACGATGTGCAAATGAAAAGTGAGAGTATTTGAGTCGGTAATCAAAATGGATCAGGGAGTGGCATTCCAGGATGACAAATCCTTTCTACTACAGTTCCAACCCCAAAGCAGACACGAAGCAAACGAGTTCACACTGTCTTGGAGTGAAACCACAACTACCACGAAACCGTTGCCAACGTATGAACGCCAGTGACAGGACTCGGGTCGGGCTGTTCGTGACTATTTTTCGAAATAGAATGGCCAAAGAATAGTCGTACACCGATGCCTAGAATAGTAATCGGGAAACATACGCCGGAAAACATACGGCTTGTTATCATCTTCTGGGTAGAGGAACACTATCCCGCCAAGCCAGTGTTCGGCCAAATGCCCTGTTCTCCACTGTCTCACGCCACGTAGAGTAGCTCCACAGGTTCTTCGGATGCCAAACCGGCAAGAAGGGCAAGAAATGGAGTACAAGAATGGTAGCGATACTAAAGTTATTTATTATTAATATTATTACTTTCCAACGGATATCACTGTACTCGCATGCCGACACAGCTACTTGCCAGGGACTTCCGTACTAGAACCACAGGGATTTTCTCAGTACTAGAACCACAGATTACACTCAGCTACGTTTCGCGCAGTGGCAAGTACATTTCTCAACTATCAGCGCTGATGCTATCTCAGGGCATTGTTTTATTTTAAATAAGTTGTTTAATAATGAACTTTCATAATATGTTTTATTGATTTACTTTAAAAAAGTTTGCCAATTCATTTAAAATGGTTTGAATGTGTTGTAAAAATATTTATTTTGTATGAATTGGGATACAAACACACGACAGGTAAATTTATATTAAATTTACTAGTACGTAAGCATGGAAATCAAAATTTATTTCCAATGTTGCATTGTTGTTTTTACTCTCTCATACTGGAACTATTTAGTATCTCAATATTCTGGGTATTTGTAAAAGAGATGCGTAATCCATTGTAACAAGTCTGGCAAGTTGAGTCATGAAGGTATTGTTAGTAAACTGTGACAAGGATGAAGTTAACTGACAACGGTGCGTAGTTAGTGACAACAATTGGAAGGAAGAGGTGTCGTTCTCACATTCCCGTCTTCGCTGGCCCTTGTGCCAATATGGATGGACGGAGCGAGTATTTGAGCGTGTTTACAGCGACTCTTGTACTCACTCACTCTCCCCCTAGAGGGTTTAGACTCAGACCAAATAATGTATGACAACGGTGAAAATTTTACTCTTTTCCTATTTTCCTATTGCTCTCTTGGCTGAACCCAATTCTATAAAACGAGAATAGATGGACTGTTAGTATTCCGATCCTGAAAGGAACTGGGCCGGACAGTGTTGCACCTGCTGTAATACATGCACAGCTGCTATGGTAAAGACCACATTGTATTACCGGCTGAGCAGTACTTTGTTGCTGGTTCCGCTGTTCAAAACTAACCTACTTCCCTCAGAAATCGAAGAACCATATAAAAGCAAATTGATGTGTTGTAATTAGTTAACACACTACTGTTTGTACATGGGTGATTACACATATACTCCAACTACGGTACAGTTATCTCAAACGGATTCCATCATACTAACTTTAATCGTAAATACTTTTGCTGAATGAGTAACTACTCTCGTGTTCAATAACTATACGTAATGCACTACATCCTAATGTCTACGAGATAGGCAATTTGCTTTGCATATTCGTCGTACATGTGGTAGCGATGCGGGCAAGATTGACAAAGAACTCGACTTTGCTGTGACTTCCAGAGGTTGGTCGTATATCGTGCCCATGCATCGAAAGAGTTGCCGTGAAACAATCTCGCAACCTGGCTTATAGCCGTGTTTTGGAAGCAGATATGTTAGCTCAGGTTTCGGTGCATGTTGCTTTCACAGCGATTTAGTGTAACGTTATAAACGTGAACTATTATGTGCGGACTTCTATGACAGGTAATTTGTATTATTTATTGCGACAGTGTTAATAAGGCGATGTTTATTCTTTGTTACATTGGTGTGTGTTGGACAACGGTAAACTTGAAAAATTATTGTAAACAACTGTTTTGTTTATTTAAACTGTCATTACACTTGTAACTAACCATTTCTCTATTGTTCATTCCCGCTGTATAAAGCACAGCGTTAATTATATTAATATTCAATAGCCTACTTGTCCCACTTCCCTTTATTGTCGATGTTTAATCTATGGTTGTAAACTAAATATATTTCATTGAATTATATATTTGTGTATCAAATAAGTGAGCCATTTCTGATTCACTACTAAAAAGGTATGTTTAATTGTGACATGTTATAAACAAGGATTAATATAGGAAGAAGTAAAAAGAATGATTAAAGTTGGAGTCCTTTTAGGGTACTTTATAAATGTTCGTGTAACACGTTAGAAGGACAGAAGATTAATTCTAAGAGATGTCTGTAAGCGAATCACCTTAATGTGCTTGACAAAAGTACCAGAGGAAGTCTACATCAACTTAGACGGAAACAATAGTGAAACGTGGTAGCAAAGTAGCAAAAAATCAGAAAGAAATGAAGTGGTTGATTGGACTATGATGAATGGAGATTGTTTCTAGAGGTTTTGATCAAGTTCAGTTGTTTTTGTTTTATTTGTAATACTGATCCAAGTAGAAAAAATTAAAATCAACCGTATATTTTTGTCGTGACACTCACTGTATTTTTGCTTGCTATATATCAATCATTCTTTAATAGCTCCGTCATTTAAAATTTTATTTGTCTAAATAATTAAAAAAAAATCCATTTCAATAAAACTCTAAAGACATCACAATAGAATTACTGGATACGATTTTGAAAATGTTCGTTACAATAATGTTCGGGATTTGATTGGAAGTCTTATCTTATCTGGGTTTGATGTGAGAGTACCTTATCTTACCTGCCGCACTATGGCTCACGATGTTCCCAGACAGTATGTATTTGAAGACATTGCTGCGTTAATTCATGTTATAAAATTTAATGTGTGACGGTGCCCGTAAAGTCGTTAAACCAAAATACCTGACTCATGTTACCAATTGGTTCGGTTTGAAGAAACACTTTAGAGAGAAGCTGTAGCGGCTACCTACAATGAACCGGTACCTCTACGTCTAGCCGGGGTGTTATGCCTCTGTAATGTCTAGCCGGGTAACAGCTGTTATTGGGGTAACAACCAGAATCGCCGTCGAAAGTTAGGACGGAAAACGAATAGCAGCGTTTATAAGACAAATGACGGTTAATGTTCAACACATATAAAGTGCATGTCTTATGTAATAAAGGACGTTCTCACGTTCTCGGTTCTTAAGATACTCTACATAAAAAAGTTATTTTGATAAAATGTTTAGAAATATAACTTAAAATTTCATTAGTTTTAATTAATTCTAACTAAAAATATTTCTTAAGTAAACAGTAATCTAATTTTAATGTAATTAAAAAACCGGAGAAACAAAATTGAAAAACTGTTTTATTTATATATTTTTGTTCATTTTTGAGTGTAATGTAAATACAGTACTGTTTCACTGACATTTCACTGACATCAAAAAACTTTCTTTGATGCCGATTACATAACAGGTTTCTTTCACTGTTCATTGGTATAACAAGAATAAGATGTTTGGAACAGTTATAATTGAAACAGTTGTCCGTATAATGGATGTAAATATACAGGTGATTATTCTACGCTGTGAAGAACCAATGCTTGAAAAGGATCGATCAAATGTCAAAATAGTTAAAAAGTGGACGCATGTGTGTATGAGCGCGCGTGTGCATAACAATAATTAGTCGGGTAGAGTGAAATGATTGGCAAAATCACGTAACTTAACAAGGTATTCTTTAAATAAATACAATATCTAAGTTAGTAGGTCTATTTCAAAAGAATATAATATTTAAAATTAGTATTAATACTTTTAAATAAGCAAAATTTGTACGCAGATAATTATAAATTAGGCATACATTGACTGATAGGTATTAATAAAGAATAAAATTTAAAATAGGCCTGCCCCTTTAGGCAATTTCCTTATGCAACCAAGTAATAACATAGGAAAACAAACAAAAATTATTCAGTAAGTATAGAAATTGTACACACAGCGACCAGAACCTATTTGACAAAATCTTAAAAGAACAAAAAAGACAAAAACCTGAAGAGCATAAGTGTACTTTCCGCGATCAATGATGCCAGAAACCATCCCATATGCTTCTCTCGTGGACACCACCTAAACATTCCCATTAAATGTCTGTTTTCTTTTTTTTTACAGTTGAAAGGCACAGACTATTTTTTAAAATTGTATTTTGTGTCAGATTATTTTTACTTCTTTATTTCCGATGGGAACTTTATTTTGAATTTATGGATTGGACGAATATACGTATTTATCAGTATATCAAGTGCGCCAGACAAAACAAGTAAAATGTCAATTAGGCCTACACTTATTTAAAAGCCAGAGTGTAATAAATAAAATACACTTGTGTGTAATGGATTAAAATATTACCGATAACAAAAAACTAGTAGTAATTTTCGAAAATTAATTTTTTTTGTTACTTTTTGGTGGAAAATAATTTTTCCAGCCACTGACATCGTCATGTGGTCGTTCATGCTGAACATACAAAACAAAAAGCCAAGTAATATCAGTTAGTTACCAGCGCGAATAACTAAACCGCCCAGCAAACCGTAAAAATTATTGGTTACTCAGAGAATATAGTTAACAAAGGAAACAAATACTGTATGCAATGATCAACTAATAAAGCAATTTTATTCGTTGTTTATAAAGCATCGGCGCGTTACACAAATGAAAGTATACACTAATTAACATGATTAAGTTCACTGAAGTAAGAACAAAATAAAATGGTTTTCTCGCTGAACTTTTATGTACATATTTTTTCATTAAATTTTGATTTTATTATAAATTGTTCTTTAAATGTAATATCATAATGACAAAGTTTTCTTACATACAAATATTTAAAAGCCTGTATTAAACATTATTACACAACACAAACACATGTAAGCATTTTAATCATCAGAAGCATAATAATAATAATAATAATAATAATAATAATAATAATAATAATAATAAAACACAACACTTTATTATTAGTATTGAACAATTTGAAACTGGTTACCTTTTGTCGGTCAGTATTAATCTAATCTAACCTAACTTAACTTGATCTGACATAATCTAACAAATAAGAAAGCAAGAAAGGTAATTTAAAAGCTGCTATAAACTGTTGTTTACACTTTTTGATAAACTGCTTGTTTCATCGCTTTTTACAAATTAGTAAAACACTGAATTGCAATTTTTTAAATTAGTGACGAATATTATACGTATAAGTCTGTACGCGTACATTTAAAAAAAATACTCGCATTGTTCTTGATAATTGTGAACACTATATAACAAATAATATACTTATGTATATGGTGTAACAATATTTCAAAATTTTTGTTTTTATACTGTTACCTTCAGACTGACAAAATGTTATAAATGTTATGTTAGTCCCCAGGAAGACGAATCTCTCTCCCAAACACCAATTTTCCTGGAGCCATGCCGGTTGTGTCGTGTAGTGATGATCTATACGTCATGGGGAATAGTGGTATACGTTGGTCTCAGTCTGTTTGGTTCTCGTCAACAACATTCGAAAGATGCTTCTCAAGTGTCCTATTGACTCTCTCAATCATCCCGTCTGACTGAGGACGCAGATGCGTTGTCCTCGTCTTTCGAATTCCGAGTAGACTGCATAATTCTTTAAACACTCCTGATTCGAAATTTCTCCCTTGATCCGTATTGATTTCCATAGGGGCTCCATAACGGCAACAGAAGTTGTGAACTAACTGCTTTGCCACAGTGGTAACCTCCTGATTTGGAATTGCGTAGGCTTCCACCCACTTAGTAAAGTAGTCACCTACAACCATGATGTACCGGTTTCCGTCGTCAGTAACTGGGAATGGTTCAGCAATGTCTATGGCAATTCTCTCGAAAGGCAGTACAACGTTATACTGTCTCATTTTTCCCCTCCTTCTGGTTTGTGGGCCCTTGCTGGCAGCACATATTTCACACGTCCGAACCCATTCCTCTACGTCGTGGCGAAGATGAAGCCAATAGAATCGCTTCCGTATTTTGTCAAGGGTTTTGTTAACGCCAAGATGGCCTCCAGATGTTCCATCATGCATCTCCTACAAAACAGACTGCACTTTGCTTCGGGGAACTATCAACTGCATGACCACGTCTCGTCCATCTGCACTTTCCCAAGCCCTTTTCAGCAATCCGTTTTCTAAGGTGAGAGATTCCCATTGCACCCAGTAGCCCTTCAGCACTTCGGAACCATGGCAGATATGTTGCCAATCCGGGCGGCGACCTTCCTCTTTTACTGTCAAGATCGGTCCGATGTCTTCATCAGTCATCTGATCTTGTCGACAGTCTTGTGTTGTCCGGCCGTCTGCCAGGAAATGTACCGTGATGGCTTGAACATGTTCGCTGAGTTTTGTTCTTCCTTTTTGTGGCAATGTCGGCAGTCTTCCGGGCACGGTCTTCGTGATAAGCCATCTGCAGTACCATGCAGGCGCCCCCGCCGATGTTGTACCTTGAAGTTGTATTCTTGCAGACGTTCGAGCCACCTTGCCAACTGTCCTTCCGGATTTTTAAATCTCAAGAGCCATGCAAGCCCGGCATGGTCGGTACGTACTGAAAACTCTCTCCCATAGAGGTATTTACGGAAGTGTTCCAAAGCTCTGACAATTGTCAATAACTCTCTCTTTATAACACAATAATTTGTCTCTGGTTTAGAAAGCGTCTTGCTGTAATACGCTATTACTCGTTCTTCACCGTTCTGCACTTGAGACAAAACTGTTCGTAGACCAGTATTGCTTGCGTCTGTGTCTACGATGTACTTCCCTTCGGAAGCTGAAAAGCGAGAATTGGCTGCGAACATAATGCAATCTTCAAAGTCCTAAATGCTTGGTCACACACTCTCGACCACTGGAAGTTTCGTTTATTTTCCGTTAGCTCATGTAGTGGTTTAGCAATAGTAGCGAAGCCTTTCACAAAACGTCGGTGATATGAGCATAACCCCAGGAAACTCCGAACTTCGTGTTTACTCTTCGGAACTGGCCAGTCTCTTACGGTGTCTATTTTATTAGGATCCATTAACACCTGCTGCCGAAAGCAGATGGCCCAGATACTGTACTTCTTTCTGGAGTAGAGAACACTTCTTCGGGCTCAGCTTCAGTTGTGCACCGTGAATTCTAGTTAGAACTTCCTTAAGGTTTTCCAAATGGTCTTCGAAAGTCTTCCCGATCACTATGAAATCGTCTAAGTAAACAAGGCAAGTTTTCCACGTCAGGCCTCGGAGTACCAGGTCTATCAATCTTTCAAATATTGCCGGTGCATTACAGAGTCCAAATTGCATGACGTTGAATTGGAATAAGCCACTTGGGGTCGAGAAAGCGGTCTTTTCCTTGTCTTCTTGATGAAGGCCCACTTGCCAATATCCACTCTTCAGGTCCAATGTGGAAAACCACTGTGCTCCGGAAAACGTGTCGAGCGTATCGTCAACGCGAGGTAAAGGATAGCAGTCTTTCTTTGTAACGTCATTTAACCTCCGGTATTCTACGCAGAAACGAAATCCACCAACCTTCTCGCTACCAGCACTACAGGAGAAGATCAAGCACTTGACGAAGGTTCGATTACTCCCTCTGTCAACATGTCCTATTTCAACCGAGACAATTCCTCTTGTTTAGATAATGGAGGCCTTCGAGGAGGTTGGCGTATCGGTGTTGTGTCCCCGGTATTGATGCGATGTTGCACAAGAGAGGTTATTCCCAGTGACTGTCCCCGAACTGCAAAACAATCTTTGAATTCGTATAAAAACTGTCTGAGTTCTTTTACCTCACCACTTGAGAGGTCGTTAGAAGATCTGTTCAATAATTCTTGCAGTTCCTCTGGTAATTTGGAATTATCCGAAGCACTGGATATTCGTTGCGTTATTCCTGCTAACCAGGCCACAGGAGTCAATTTGCCTAGGAGCGTATTGCTTTGGAAAGTGATAGCTTCATCCAAAATATTCCCCACTCTAATAGGTACATTTCCGGTTTCGTCAGGTTTTTCTAAACTTCTGGCAATTAGTATGCCCGGTGTGGTGACTACCTGGGGTTCGAGTATAGAGCACTGGTTGCCCCTAGTATCTACATCGGTTGTAACCTCGATGATCTTTTCGGAGTTTGGCGGAACAGTTACGGCCACTTGGCTTATGACGTCCATCGATTTTTCTGCTGTCGTCATTGTTGATAGCATTACCTCTTCGCCTCCGAA
This sequence comes from Magicicada septendecula, assembly GCA_034769895.1. Lineage (NCBI taxonomy): Eukaryota > Metazoa > Arthropoda > Insecta > Hemiptera > Cicadidae > Magicicada > Magicicada septendecula. The sequence continues at coordinate 115,798,940 of CM068374.1, read as the reverse complement.
TCTCAAGACATTGTTTCTGAGGTCGATTATGAATCCGTATGCGTTCATAACGTCCACACCAAGAATTGCTTCAACCACAATGTCTGCAACAAGTACTTGATGATTAAACTCAAGTCGACCGAGGCGTAGGTGTATCTCCACTTTTCCATACACTTTTACAGCCCGTCCAGTAGTTGTTCGCAAGCTGCAAGAGCACCAGATTGGCTTGAAATCTTTCACCACGTCGGGGCGCACAATAGAAACTGTTGCGCCTGTGTCAACTGTAATCGAGGTTGGCCTTTCTTGAACAAATCCGGTAACTACCATGCTCCCGCTGTTTTTCTGAAGTGTAGAAATTGCGTATTGTCTAGGGGCTTCGTTCCTCCAGTTAGTCAGCACACACCCCGTTGTACTGACTACTGCTCGTCGCAGTTTCCCACATCGATAACACTTCGGTCTTCCATCCTTTCTTACTTTATTCTGTGTCGCCGACCGTCGAGTCTCTGTTCCTTGTTCTCCTTCCTCATCGTCTGTGCCGTCGCGATCTTTATGACTTGTCCAACCAGATGCTGATTTGGCCTCGCCAAATTGCAAAGCATGTACCAGCGCGTCCGCAATGTTCTGGTGTCTTGCCATTCGTAACACTTGCTGTAGTTCGTTATCTCGGACACCGGCAGTAAATGTCTGCATCGCAAAACTAGTTCGAAAATCTTCTATCGCTTCAGGATAAGCCAGTCTAATTAGTCTTTCGATACTTGCTTCAAACTCTTGAAGGCTCTCTCCGGAGTGCTGTCGCCTTGCTCTCAACTGGGTGCAGTACACATCTCGCAAATGTTTATCACCATACCGTAATTCTAGAGCTTTTAGCAACTCGGCATAGTTGTTCTGGCTGTCTGATGGGACTTTCTGTTGTAGTTCTGCCGCAGGTCCTTTTAATACGAGAACGAGTGAGACTGCCTTGTCTTTCTCTGTCCAATTATTTACGCATGCAACAGCTTCAAATTGGAGGAGGTACGTTGCCCAATGACTGCTTCCGTCAAAGGTTGTAGCTTTGACATGAACTGTCCCTACTGCAGACAAAGTGACTTTCTCTATTAACTTATTTTCTGGGTATTTTTCTGTCTTTATCATTGGTACAGTCTGTTCACAAAGTTGTTTTGGATGTAACTTCAGGCACTGCTCGACTTCATTTTTAATCTGCTCTTTTATATTTGTAAACGAGTCTTCTATTTTTGTTGACATAGCTTTTTCCACACTCAAGACAGATTTTTCTACTTCAACTATTTTATTTGACATGGATTCTTCTACGTCAGATATTATGGTAATTTGATTGTTAAGCTCACCTCGTAATTCACCTACGTCACCAAGTAGGAGACCCAATTCTGCTGTAGTATGTTCTTGCATCTGCTTTTGCTCTTGAATTGACGCTTTGATGTCACCTGCTTACGTTTCTCTTTTTGTCTTTCTTCCGTTTCTAGCATTAGTGCTTTCTGACATTGCTCAGCCTCTTCTCTTTCCTGTCTTCGTTATTCTTTTTGTCGTCTTTCTGCTTCTTCCGCCTCCTGCCTGCGTTTCTCATCCTGTCGTTTCTCCGTCTGTAACAGCAGCGCTTGCAAATTTTCCCTCATCTGACTGGCATCCATTGTTTACCGCTTAATTACGAATTACACTCGTCTTGTATAAAGTGTCCACTGTTTCCACTGTTAACCGTTCTATCCCACTTCTGACACCACTGTTACGACGGTCTACTTGATCGTCGTAGGTACAGTGGAAAACAACAAAATACAAGACACCAATTAAGTCACTAATCGCCAGCTTTAATTTTTACAGTTAAACAGTTTGTAATTAACAACACAGTCTCTACAACAAATCAAATGAAAATTGTTCACACGCAATAAAATGTCCACTAATATTAAACACAATTGTATTACAATTATACCGTCCGATTATAAAACATCACTCTTAACTAATAACTTGAACGCGCACAGTAATATCGCTACTATAACTCTCGAACCGCGCTGTCAATATATCGCACTAATACTGAACTGAACGTCCTTGAGTACTGGTATTTATACCGCCCCAAATTACTAGATTATTCCATAATGCGCGATAGCGCTAGTATAGTTACGACGTAATTACTTGCTGCCTTGACACAGTCCGTGCGCCCGAGCGAAGTCTGGCACAGTCTAGAAAATGCGTCAACAAGCACGTACGGCACACACGTTACATTCCGGATCACTCTGGAACATTCGATAAACACGTAGATTGTTCTGTGATGTCGTAACAATATCCACACACTTGTTATTATATTTTGCTAACCTGATGATGACAGTATAAAAATGGTCAAAGCACCGTCATAAGACATACAAAAACAAAATTTGTTTTAAAAAGTAAAATGTATTATTACAAATTAGGCCTACTTACATATAAAGAATTATGTGTGAATGTTGCTTAATGAGCGATTTAGCAACATTACGTTTGTTGTTATGAGCAATTCTATAAATGAATTTATTATGTTTTCAGTAGGGTTGTGATAAGACCAGAGAACAAAAAGGGAACTAATCCAGTGGAGAGAGAAGGGCAAAGCAAATATTTGTGCAGTATGATTCTTTGTTTGTTACGAGCATAGCAGAAGAATAAAGTCAAGATACACTCGCTTGAGTAAACAATTTGCAGCTTTGTAATAATGAAGTAAGTTCGCAGCTCTGACACTGTTGTTTGTCTAAGAGAGAAAACGGCATGTATCTTGTGTATATTCTTAATTTAATATAGAATACAAATAAAATGAAAACAAGTTACACGTCCGCGCGTGTCAGCAGGATTGCACGAGTCTGAACGTTGATTTTCTCTGAATGAGGAAAACACTCACCTGAATGAGGTGCATACAGATATTTACTAACATATAATATTAAATGTTTTAAATAAAAAAAGTTCAAAGAATTTGCAGTTTTATTTTCCAAAGCAAAAGAAAGTGAGGTTGATATTATGACTAGCGAAGAGGGTTGAGGGTGTAGCGTATCTGCAGGAAGTAGCATTCAGGTTAGTGAAGTGAGTTTCTGAGCAATCATCTAAAATATAGGTACGAAAATAATAACAGGGAAAGGCTGGGGAACAGGAGAATTATAGGGGTAGATCCACAAGTAAGGATGAAAAAGAATCGTCTTATAGCAAATTATTAAATTACAATTAAGTTTTGTTGACAGTAACAAAACTAATGAGAGAACAGATTAAAGAGATTAGAGAGTTACACTACAAAAGGCTAAAATTTCATGAGAGCCATAGTTTCTTATCACATGATGCATACTTATCATAGTAGATAGGTAGAAAACGTTGTTTTAAGACGTAATCAAATGCACGTACTTTAAATATAGATTTATATAGGCCTAACAAAAAGCATAATATGCTTAGTTGATAACAGAGCATAATAAATTATTTAAATAAAATGGTGAGGTGATCCATGGCAACCTACATAAAATATCGCAACGCAATATGGTTTACGTTAAGTTTCTTAACTTTTTGATCACTTCTGTTGACAACATCATAATTTTTACTGCAACTCATTTCGCGTACTGCAAATCGAATATTTTCATCTGTCAATAACCGCCAAGCATACGTTACATAGTTATACAGAGTCAGAACGTAAACACAATTCCGACTATAAGAATTTGGAAAACATAAATATTTTCCTTAAACTTTTCTGGAAATCAAGTTTTAGGAATTTAACGTTTACTTAGGATGCACACTTGCAGTGTAACAAAAAACAAAAGAAATCACAAAATATTCACATTCGAAATTAAATTTGAGCGTACATATTAAGAAATATTTAAATATTTCTGAAATAATCTATCATTTAATTTTTTTAAGATCTGTTGACGTTTTTCATAGGCTTTAACTGTGTCTAACTTCATAACAGTGTCTTCATTGTAAATGTACACGGTAGGAAAAGTAATTATTTTCAATAGTTTTTAAACTATTGCATTTTCTTAAATGTTTATAGTCATAATTGAATCGTTGTATAAAAATTCGCAAATATTCCCAGATCTATTCACATACCTATAGTAAACAAAATTCTCCTTATTTATTTTAGATAATTAAATATTCAAGGGTCAAATTTAATCAAATAGGCCCTAATTGAAAAGTTAAAACAATCAAGAGTAAACTGCATTTGGAAAATTTTTGTTTTCAAATATTCAGTAGCATGTTACCTTAGAAATAAACATACAATTTTGTGTACAAGAATCGACTTGCAAATTATTTTTATACAAAACTTCAAATTCCTAAAGATAAATTTAACTTAAGGAATTTTTGTTTACGTTTTGTTTACAACAAAGAATATGCAATCGTTTACAAACTCATAATTATATTACTCATAGATTATGAATTCCAGTTATAAATTGATGATATTAAAGTAAGGTATCATAAGCTGTCATTGGCAAGAGAATTTTTTGTTTGAGTCTGAATCATGTATTACATGTTATGAGATATAGTTCAAAACATGTAAACATGTAAAGCGTGTGAAAGTGAAACATGCTATGTTTTTATAGTTCAGCTAGCAGCAGTAAATAAGTCTGACAGTCAGTTTTCTGGGCATGGCTGACATGACTTTATCTGAACTTTTCTAATATAAACATGTTACTCGCAGTTGGGTGCATTTATAACTACTCGTGATAGAGCAAGAGCAGATCATCGCTTCATTGACTGAATTACATATAAACAGTAACATAGGTACTACTATGAGTCTGATCGTTTTTCATAATTTTTAATGAAATTCTTAATTTGGGTGTCTTAATTTGCGCCCGCCGCCTGTTCGTCCGAACAAAATATTTATTACATAAATAAGAAAGGATTTAAACTCTAAACTTTAGCGTGAAAGATTGAAATATTAATATATTACTAATTGCTACTTAAAACGTTTTTTTAAACGATTACCACTTGTTCCAAATTAGATTCAGTTTCTCATTCGACTGTTCTTCAAGCGCGCCGTTTATTGTTGCTTTAATAAATTTTTATAAAATTTCAGTTACAATAATTATTCTTATAATCTAACAATTGGATGACGTGAAAGTGCACGCACAAAGGAATACTTACATTAGCGATTTTTGTTTATATATATAATAATAGATATGGATATATCTTTAATATATATTATATATGTATAATAATATAAATATTAATATTTATCTATATGTCTATATTATTGTGGATATATTGATTAATAGAAATCAATAAGTAGTTAAATTGATGTGTAGAACCTACATCTAGTTATGTTCCTCATTTCACATCTCAAATTTTAAAATTATTCAATTCAAATTTGTGGTGGATACGTTTGCAACACTTTAATTTATTAAAACGTAGTTAGAAACCTTGATTTGACCCAAATGTCGAGTCACTTGAAAATTTACGAGAGAGAGGAGACAAGACGAGTTGCAGCTGACTGGAAAGAAACAAACACAAATACTTTCTGTATACACAAATAGTTACTTATGTTTACTGAACATACTTATTAATGAATATCATTTATATTAACGTATTTTTTATGATTTCATTTTTTATTAGTAGGCCTACTATATTTGATTTGCAATATTTTTCAATAGCGTTATGTTGTTCCCACAAATCAGGAAACTTTGTTTATAATTGAATAACCGTGAATTTATGTTTGTTTTGTATAACAGGTGTCTATGAATCACCATTGATCTACATAAATCAGCACATCGTACTACATATATGGAATTAGAAATCAATTTAGAGACTTAGAATACAATTTGCTACTGAAACAACAGTAAAAGAGGAAAAAGGTTACAACAGGAAAAAAATTTACGTGTATTGCCTTATCATGAGTTATGACAATATTAACGATAACAAGCAAGTACCTTCTTTTTACGTCGTGATAATTCCGTTACAGTAATACATGAGACGCTGTGTTACCATATTATAGAGCTGACAGCAGAGCAGTTCCCAAGAGATGTACCTACCAGTAATTCAGTTAGGGCTGCTTTGCCCCGTGACTTGGAAATCTCAACAAAACATATTTATAACGAACACTGAAGAGCAGCTGCTTTCTTTCCTTATGCCCTTGAACAAATTCAATCCTGTTGTTTACTAAGCCACGGACGAACGCCACTGCTTCAGATTTTAACTGCACTTTGAAACTGTTGTATTTCTTTAAACTCGTCCCACATATCGACATTCGCGTTTCCTAATTTGTTACAAAATTAAATTTTTGCCCCTCTAATAACTAGTAAGAAATTTTTAAATAATAAAGTTGTATTATTGGTTGTAATAACAATAAGAAATAATGCTGCTGCACACCTAGATATAAAATATTTGCCGATTAGCTCTTTCGAGCTTCACAGCTTATCATCAGATCGGAAATGTACAGTAATAACAAGGAAACAATTCCTTTATACTTCTACTTGCCCAGTGAAGGTGTACACATTTTGGTAAACAAGCGCTGAGGGGAACACTCTTACCTTCTGGTTCCTAACGCAACGTGGGCGGGTTCAATCACTTGTGTCGGCACTTTTATATTTATTTCACTCACATGTGACTGGCTGTCGTATAACTGGGAGGTAACATTTCTCTGTGAAGTCGATTCACTGCAGACTGAACATGTTAGATACACGGGCAAAATAATTTCCGTGGAAAACAAAAAATTGTTAATTTTTCAATTTAATGTTTTATAAAATCTCTTTTTGAACACATGGGCGGAGTAGCTACGACTTTTCTTCTCTAGTTGGTGGCAGCAACCCTGAAATAAGTTAGTTTACAAAAAATATAACTAAAGCCGACGTATGACGTGTGGAGATAGTATTTAGGAACCAGTACGACGTGTCTCTGATCACGGCTGAGGACAATGCTTCCCGTTGCCAGTACTTGGAGAGAAATGGCGGTGCACAGACCACATTTTCTGATTCCCTGTCTACACGTCAGTGTGTGATTCATTAGCCTCCTTATCATCAGAGATGTACAATAAACGTAGTATCACAAAGAAATTTGAACGCGCGTAACATGCAGATTTCGGCCGTTCAGTGGACAACTTCAATGGGTAGTGACTGGGCATTATTTTGACTTTTAATAATATTTTATGATCAAATGAGCGTCTATCCCTTTAGATTTAAACTGAGAATATTCAGAATCAAACCTTAATTTTTTGAAACGTTTAAGTGATAATACAGTGGAAACGCCTTAGTTTGTAAATGTTATTATGCTACGTGAATGTTACTTTAAACTGGTAAATGTTGAATAATGTCAGACGTTTTCCACAATAAATTATTGTATTTATAATTCAGCAATTACAGTGGAAAGAATAATTAACGATTACAAACATTTGATTAGAAACAACTATTTTTATGACGCCACCATGCTACTTGATGATGATCGTTTAATGGCAATCAACGCGTTACCAGTCGGCAAAGACAGCAGATTGTCCCAGCATTTACTGTCAGGAAGCCCACTAAAGTCTATTAGGCAAGAGATAAGTTGATCTCGAATGAAACAGAAAGGATACCTACCTACCGTTCACCATAGACTTATAGGCAACTATTGTTACACTGTGATACGTGAAGGAAATGAAACACTTTATTTTCATATCTAATCTGTAGAGAAAACTAAATTAAATTCAGCCTGTAAATAATTTACTTTATATGTTAAGCAAATTTTAATTTTTTCACGCGCCAGTCTCAGCAATTCATAGCCTTAGTCACTTATGAAAAACTGAGAGAATCACATATGTGAACGACTGAGCTTACTAGGTAAGAAAAACATTTGTATTTAAATGAAAAAAGTTTATTAATAATTAATTAAGATATAATAATAAGATGGATAAGTTATTTACATATACATAACAAGACAAATTAGTGACAGGATTGAGCACGAAGAAAAAAGTAAAAAAACATTTGTAACTGATAACTAAGCTCAATAGTCCATATTATGTATAATATTTAATTAATAAAATTAATTATTAACATTTATACCAGATTTAAAAACAAATTAAGGGAAATTTTTCCAAAGTGAATTTTTTAAAATAGTTTGATTATAATGTGAGTTTGCGCGGCAGTATTCCAAAATTCTCTGGGTGTATATTTCTTTGTAAAGCTTTATAACAATTTGCCGTGACTCTTCCCTTCAGTGCTAATAAACATGCAGGATAATATTAGTTATTCATATCATTTTTAGAATTAGATAATTAATTATAATTAATTAAATAAAGAATAATATTATTCTGTAGGTTACAATTATGTCAAGGTGTTCTCTGAACAGCAGTAAAAACAGATTATGAAGCCATGTGGGACGCCCTGGTAATGAGGTTGTCCAGTTTGAAAATAAAGTTACCGCCTTAGATGGAGTTTAAATTTTAAGATACTCTGTTAGTCTTGACGTTAGTGAGAGACAGAAATTGTATACTATGTAATAATATATAATGCTGATACTGAATTTAACGTTTTCAATTACCGAATGTTGTTAGTTATTGACACCGTTCAGTGGCTTTCCGAAAATTTTTTATATACTGTTAGTACGAGAGAAATTAATTTAGGCGCTGTTCAAAGCCATCGTAACGCTGAAAACTATAAAACAAAAAGGGAAAAAATCAATTAATTACCAGCACTACGGACACACGGGCGCATATCACCACGCAAAATATTATTTTGTTCAAAGAAATTATTAACGAGGGACGCAAACATGGACTACACGCAGTGAATAATAAACACGGCCATTTTAACGGCAGTTATAAATAAACAAAGCGGTATCGGTCTGCGCAAAAACGATAAACATTAATTATCAACAGGCTACGGCCAGAACGTGTGGAGTTGCACAACAATTTCCCTATGGCAGAATCCGTGCCCACACTGGCACATTGTAGGGGTGGCTACAATAGAGTGGTCCAAATCGATCTTTTACTTCCATGTTAGAGAAAAATAATTTAGCGAGAAGTGTCTGAATGTGTATGTGCCTGTATGTCTATATGTAGAATTTGTCTATTCGAATGATAACTGCCACAAATTCAAACAAAATCAAATATTTTTTTTGCATATGTGTCCGAGTTGTAGAGGTCTCAATCGGTGAGTCCTATTGATTTTGGTGAAAATCGGTTAAGGGGGAGGGGTAGTTTACCTGCAAGTTTTACGTTTTAACAAGAGTAAAGTACTTAAATTTGATAAAGAAGTGTCCTGAAAAGAAGGTCATCACAATCCACTGTAGAAAGGTAAATGAAATATCAAAAAGGAAAATGGTAGTTAAAGGGAAAAGGGGTAATTTTGTATACACGAAAATGGTAGTTGAAGTAAGGGCGGGTAATTCTTTGAAAATTATCTTTCTGATGTCGAATAACTACTTCATTTTGAAGAAAAAGACACCTTAGTAACTGCATATGATTAAACTATTACTCACTAAAAGTGTAAATATCAAAAATGGAGTTGTTTGGTTAAGAGGGAGGGGTAGTTTTTGTTTTGTGTTTTAACAAGAGTAAAGTAGGGGAACCCGGGGCACAACGGGGTACCGGGGCGGAATGAAGTTCGAGGTTTTTCGGTGTCAAGGAGGTGCTGCCAGCGAGCGGCAATAAGTAGAACGTCTAGTTGAACCTGTTGCTGCTCAACTACGGCAGTCACGTTAGTCTAGTTTTCTTGACCGTTGGTGATTGAAGTTTTCGTTGTGTGATTTTTTGCTCCTGTATTGTAACTTCTGATGATTTTGTAACCAAGGTAAGGTATACATATACTTGTTTACATTACAACTACAGTTAGTACATGCTTGAAGTACGTTTAATTGTCTGTAGTTTCGTGTAGTTACCCCATTCCGCCCCGCAATGTTTTTAACTAAGAGATCGTTTTTAGTACGCCCCTAATTTTTTTTCTTTCGATTTCAGATGGTTCGAGACTATAAGAAAAAAACAAATAGGCAATCATGGTCTACTGAGGCAATGAACAATGCTGTCGAGGCGGTTATTTCTGGCCAATCTGGGTATTTGAAGGGTTCGAACCAATTTGATGTTCCCCAGTCTACTCTGGAAAGATACATTAAAAAAAGAAAGGAAAACCCTGACTACAAGATTGATAAAACGGCTGGAAAATTTAAAAACGTATTTACGGAAGAGCAGGAACTTGAGCTCGTTAACTACTTAAAAACTATGGAGGCTAGGTTATTTGGTCTAACAATGAAAGACTTGCGTAGCTTAGCTTATCAGTTGGCTGTAAGAAATGGCATTGGTCACAGATTTCAAAATGGAATCGCAGGCCAAGATTGGGTCAATGGATTCCTTAAGAGACATCCTACTTTATCTGTTCGCAAACCCGAAGCAACATCTGGTGCAAGAGCCATGGGCTTTAATAAAGTAGCTGTAGATATTTTTTTTCGTTGCTAACGAATTTACTGGACAAGCACAAACTAACGGCTTCTCAAATATTTAATTGCGACGAAACGGGCGTTTCAGTGAACCCTAAAAACCAATCAAAGATCATAGCTTGCAAGGGGAAACGTCAAGTTGGATCGTTAACATCCGCAGAAAGGGGCGAAACTGTAACCTGCCTTATTAGTATGTCGGCAAGCGGAGCTTACATGCCCCCGATGCTCATTTTTCCTCGAAAGAAGAAGCAGAAAGAATCTGAGTTAGGATTGCCACCAGGAGGTTGGGCTGAGGTGCACAGCACTGGATGGATGACTGCTGAGTCATTTCTTGTATGGTTTCGAAAATTTGTGGAATTTTCTAAGGCATCAAAAGACTTCCCGGTTCTTCTTATATTAGATGGCCATTCAATACATACCAAGAACCTTGAGGTTATAGACTACGCGAGGGAGAGTGGCGTTTCGTTGCTATGTCTACCACCACATTGCTCTCACAGACTTTAGCCATTTGATGTTTCTTTTATGAAGCCTTTAAGTCTTCATTACAGCGATGAACTTCGAAAATGGCTACGAAGCAACCCAGGGAAAGTCGTAACTCTCTTTCAAATTTCAACGCTTTTTGGATCAGCTTTTATCCAAAGCGCAACAATGAAAACTTCTATTAATGGTTTCCAAGCTACAGGAATATGGCCAACTGACCCATCCATATTCACCGACGCCGATTTCCTCCCAGCAGACACAACTGACATCGGACTTGGTAGGGCTTCAAGTGAAGAGGTGATCATATCTGGAGCTGAACAATTGGAATTGCCTTCGCCTAGCACACCAGTTAAAAAAGACATGCCTATCAGGTTGGATGATAAAGCTGGCGAGGTTTCAGGCAACTCTAATGATGACACGCCGGCTAAGAAGGTCCGATTTAATGAGGCTAATTGTGCCACTCCTGGGTGCTCTTGGATGACAACTGACAACAGGGCCTCTTCATTTCATGTTACACCTGAAATTCTAATGCCTATTCCAAAAGTTAAAGAAAGCGCGAAAAGGACGAATCGGAAGAGGGGAAAGGACGCTGTCTTAACAGATTCCCCATACAAAAAAGAGTTAGAAGCCGCTATTAAGGAAAAAGAGGAAAAAAACTTTGCCAAAGAAGAAAGAGCAAGGATAAAACTATTTAAGAAAGAGAATAAAATTAAGAATGGAAAAAACAAAGGAAAGTGCCTGAAGATAAATGGAAAAAAGAAGGAGCTGAAGAGAGAGCCCAAAACTAACGAGAGTGATTCTGAGGATTGTTCTGACTGTGAATGTTTATATTGCGGTGAATTTTACTCAAAGTCAGTTGAAGGTTGGGTCGCTTGTTCCATGTGCAAAAAATGGGCACACAATTCCTGTGCGCGAATAGATAGCGAAGATGATGAGGCTGTCCTAGTGTGTGAATTTTGTGAATAGGCTTAAGAAAAGGACACAATCAATGAAAACTGTAGTTAAACCTTTATAGTCACTTAAAACTAAATAAATATAGAGCAAACTTATTTTTTCTGCATTTCCACTAGTTTTGTATGTTTTTATAATTACTTGTCCTTACCACCCCGTTCTGCCCCATACCCGGGGCAGAACGGGGCAAATGACATAATTTTCTGTTTTTGAAAAAAAAATATTGTTCTTTTGTTTTCTTACAATATTATTGTATTTTTGTGATTATTACATTATAATGTGTTCATAGAAAAATTTGCAGCTGTCTTAATTAACCCTTTTGTATTTTTAAAACATATTTTCAACTTGGTACCCCGTTCTGCCCCGGGTTCCCCTACTTAATTTTGATAAATAAGTGCCCCGAAAATAAAGCCAAATAATCCACTGCAAAATAGTAAATGAGATATCTATAGATAGAGAGGGTAGTTGAAAAGGGAGAGTGTGGCTTTTTGCAAATTGCTTTGTTGATATCAAGTAACATACTAGTATTCAATTTTGAAAGATAAGATACCTTAGCAATTGCATATGATAAAACTTTTAATCAATGAAAGTGTAAATATCATTAACGGTGAGGCTCGGTTGAGGAGGAGGGGTTATTATCTGCGATACGCAGATGTTTAATCATCTAATTTATACGCCTAGGCTTTTCTTCTCATATTGCTTTTACTGTGCGTAATGGAAATTCATGTAAATTGTTAAGGACTTAATAATTTGATACCTTCAGTACGTTTTACAACTACGTAGGCCTATGTTGTGGGCTGGTTCGTCCTTAACGTACAAACCTAAATCAGAGGACGTGAGTCGCATCAGTAATCGGTTAAGTTAGAAGGGAGCGTCTTAGAGAGCAGAGTATCGTTTGGCGTGAGTATGTAATTACCTCTGTAATGTCTATCCCGTTCCACAGGTAACAGCTGTTATTGAGGAACCAATTAAGAAAAGAAAAATATCCGTTTAACGTTAGATGCAAAAGGAAGAGCTTTGCTGGAGAAGACAAATTACGGTTAGTGCTCGACACACGTGTGGCGACAACGTATCTTGTAATAACGGTGTCCCGCTGTACAGCAGAATTGGCTATTACACCCAATTTGTTTAGTAACACAGTTAAGTTTACTCAATTTAAGTTAACAATCTCTTCTAGTTAATCCAAATTTTTTAGTTAGGTCTAAAACAATTTTTACAAATTCTAGAATTTTCTAGAATAGGTGGTACTATTAAAACAAGAACTGCCTCGTCTTAAAAAGTCTTCAATTTAAATAGCGCCTATTTTGGAGCAGTGTGGATATGGAAATGATTTAAGAAATTGTTGAAGATGTATGTACCAAGAGTTTTGTTATGCAGCTGCGAAGCGTGGTCTGTGAGGAAGAGAGAGAATGACTGATTTGAAGCTTTTGTAGTATGTGAATGGGAAATTATAGAGAACAAAACGATTTAACGGAAAGAGTAGTGAGGATTTTCTGAACAACACAATATTAGTTAGTGTCCTGTAGAGACAGAAACATTTGAACGGACCAGTTATTAGACGAAAAAGCATATTAATGGCTCCTGTTGAGGCTGAAAGGAGTGTGTATAAAGAAAGAAATTAAAGATGACAGTTGATGTTAGGAGCGGAAGTTATAAGAGAACTAAAGAAAGGAGCAACAGGAGACAACAGGTCCCGTGATGGTACCTACCAATCGTCAGTACTCATGATGATGATTATTCGTTAGACGTTGATCTTATAATCTAGACACATATGAAGTAAGCAGAAAGTTCCCAAAAATCAAGTTTCTTCATATTTATTTCAATAATTGGTTTAGTAAAAAAAAATTATTTAATGTAAAATTGTCAGAAAGTATTGACAACAGGGGAAAATTCCACACACCAAAATACGGGAATTTGCAACAATAGAAAAAACTTTAGTTTCATTAACGTAATATTTTATTGCAACGTAAATAATCGAATATATTTCGAAGACATGAGATAAAACGGAGATGAAACGTACAAGAATTATGTGAAGTCGTAAATAAAATAAATCGTTTCCATACATTGTTTATGATGGAAGCACAATGATTACAACTTAATTGATAAAAACATATGTATTGTTACGGTACATATCTTCACCGTACCCTTGAAAGCAACTATAAGAAATAAAACACTCATTAATTAGCACTGGAACACACAAGAAATGAATAATTGTGTACTGAATATTATATCCGGTCCACGAATTAATTAAAACAACAAATGAAGAATAAAAAATAGTAATGACGAAAAAAATAGAAGAAAACATAGTAATGTGATTAACCCAATAACCCAATAGATATGGTAAATGAGAGGACAAAAACACAAATATACTGACAATGAACACTAACAAGATATAGGAAGTGATATGAAGAAACACAAATAAATTGATAAGCAAGGAAGAGATAACAATTCTACGATACAATGTGCAAATATGAGTACCAAGATAAGATGAACCAGATGAAACAATGAGCCTACAGAGTGAAAAAACCAGTAAAGAGACACAGACTTGGACAGACTATTTTAAATGTCTTGACCATGACTAGGACTCTTTACCTAAGGTAAAAATGTAAGTAATAATGAACAGAAACATTGAAATAAAATGTTATCAATATCAGAATGAGATAGTTGTAATAGCAATAACAGTGTATTGTACCTGCTCTAAATGCAAGTAAAATCGAATAAGAAATGTTAGACAAAACCTGGTAATCACCAGTAAACATGTAAATATAGTGTGAAAAAATACTAAATAATAATTACCAAGAATATAAGTATAAAATAATAACCTTAATATATAGAGATCAGTGAATAAAATGTAAAGAAATAAAACACAATGTGAGACCATTGTTGTCAACCAGGGGGATCCCATATAACATCACTCATGGAACAGATTCACTTATAACTATAAGAATTTATTACTAAAAAGTTGTAAAACCATTTTATGCTATATAGTAAGGAAACTAGACATTGTAAAGACAAAGCTAGTACTATGATTTATTAATTAAGAGTGACATGTGTTGTGTTTAATGTAACTGCACATACTGAAATGGACAGCATAAGATGTACACATTAAATACACTCAGAATTTCCAAAATATTATCAATCAGAGGAAGGCAGTGACATAAATGTGTACTGCAATGTCTAATACCACTATGATAATGTAGAATAATGATAATGAACCAATCATTAAATCATAATTATGTAAAAATAATGTAACTGTCAGACAACACTAGATGCAAGAAGTGTTAGTGAATTATTCACCATTTCACATATAATAATGTGAGACAAACCATTGTAAAAGATTCTATAGACTATAAAGATCATTTGTACAAAAAAAGAACCATATGGATGAAATGTAATCACCATTTGTTCAATTTCAATAACTAAACATGTAAAATTATCAGAAATGTATCATAGTCGTAAGTGTAAAGTATAAACTTTTTAATTAATGAACCAAAATATAGCTTGTGAGGACTTGTTTTAACAAGCAGATCAATTGTAATAACATGGTGTGGCTATATAAACTATTACTAGTAACGCAAGGACGTTAAACCAATTTAAAAATATTTCTTTTATTTTGGACAAAAACCAAAACGTCATTTCTATAGCCTCTACCCCAAAGTCATCAACATTTTATAAAAATTAATTGTGTTCGACGAGGGAGTGACCTCGCTCGAAGGAATGGCAGAAATCTCTAATCCAATGAAATCGATTAAAATCAACAGGGGAGTATGTAATCCCAAAATTGGAACAGCAAGAAACACGCCGATTCCGACACACTTCATATTTGCCTAGCGAAGCAGTAACGACGGCTATTCTGTGCGCGAAAAGTTGTGTATTAAATAGATCAGCTGTTCGGTTTTCAAATGTAAACATGAATCAACATAACCAATTTTTTTAAGTGTCGAGTTTATGCATGAATGCAATTACAACAGTGTAATAACATAGCAGAGTGTATAATAAACTGCAATTAAGTGAATTTAAGGGAGTATAGTGCTTAATTATACTTGTAAAATTTTTACCTGAATGATAGAAATTTGACGAATTGACAATGAGTCATGAAAGTGAACATGAACTCCTATAGCATTCTGAAACATGAAACCATAAACTCATTAACCTTGATTTATGAATTTTAATGACTATTAATTGAATTGAAAAATGAATATTTTTGTGTATTTACCTTGTAAAGGCTACCCAATCAGTGAATCCGATACTCATTAACTATAAACTAAAAAGGGTTATCTAACCTTATTATTTTTGTTACATGAACAATCATTAAATGTTTTAATGGAAACTAAACGAAGGAATATACAGTAGTGAATTAACTGACAAGAGATCAGTGATAAATGAACTTAATAATTTATAATGAACAATTAGTGAACTTATTATTTCAATTATTTGTGTTCTTATTATGTATAGTTTAAGAATTCCATTGTTTTCAAACTAGATGCAACAGTGCATCAGTTCAGCACGAACTAGTAATTAACATCAATATGTTGACGATAGTTGAAACTGTTAATTCTATGTTATTCATTTAAACTATTTTTTGATTTTGTTTTATTGATATAACTCAACTCCTACTACTCAATTTAAACAGTATTATATATGTTGTCTGTTTGTGTATCTTGCAGGCTCAAAGAAACGACGAACTTGTAAAACTAATTAAAAAAAATTTCAATGTTATGTTTTAGAAAAGAAACAGTTTAACCACCCTGAGAACTAGAGTCAGTCAATTCAATGTTATTATAAATGAGGCAAATAGCCATTTAATTATCCATAAATAATTTTAATGATCAAGTTATTAAATAAATCATATGGTAAACAGTAAAAGAGTTGACGACTGTTATTTACTAGACAGTACGAATACAGGTTAAGCAACAGTTGGTACTCCTACAGGTGGCACAAGTTAATTCAAATATTTTGAATTGTGTTATCTATACGAATGTTAACATGGTCGTTCACAAATCCGACCTGCGCATACCAAGTAAGTATAAGATGAATAAGTAACTTGTGTTTCTTTCAGTAAGAATTAGATCTACGACGAACTATACCATCCACATGCGCCTGCGAGGGAGTCAACCCGATCAATTCGTATTGAACAGTCAATTTTCAACTTCAATTTTAAATAGTCAATCCACTTAAGCCATTTATTTAAACATATTTAATTAAAACAAACAATGGCCCTTTTATACCGTCGTATATCCGGGTATTCTACAATATATATATATAATCTTGTACTCTTGTGATCTTGTGTCTTGTAATCTTGTAGTTTTATCATTTACGTGTAAAATGTATACCGTATATATAGTGCAAAAAACATGAAATATTCAATTACATATAGCTAACTGTTTGACGTTTCTGTATATTTTGATCGAAAAAAACATTTAAGAGGTTGAAAGATTTCACAAATTCAGTATGTACACTGTATGAATAACGAAGCGAAGTCTCCATTATTAATATTCAGCGTGTTGTGTAGCTACCGCTTATTGCGTTGTTCTTGAGGTACGTTTCGTTAGAGTTTATATATCAGCGAGTTTCCGCTTTTATTTACATTTTATATTTTTTACTTCCATGTTCCATAAGGAACTGGAAGTACGGTGATGAAGAAAAAATCGTGTTCGATATAAGTGCTGATTCTGATTGTACTACCATCAAAACATGAAAAAAGTCATTTTTCGAAAAGTGCCTCTGTGTGTGTGTGTGTGTGTGTGTGTGTGTAGAATTTTTTCTATGGCGAAAGATAACTGCCGCAAATTCAAAAAGAATCAAATAGTTTTTTTTGCATACATCACTGAATTATTGAGGACTCAAGAGCTATGGATTTTGGCGAAGTTGGGTTAAGGGGAAGGAGTAGTTTACCTGCAACATTTTATGTTTTAACAAGAGTAATTTTTTATGACGAACGATAACTGCAGTAAATTCAAACAGAATCAAATAATGTTTTGCATATTTCCCTGAGTTGTAGAAGACTCAAGGCCTATTGATTCTGGTGAAGATCGGTTAAGGGGAAAGGGTAATATACCTTCAACGTTTTATGTTTAACAAGAGTAAAGTACTTAATTTTGTTAAATAATGTATCCTGAAAAGAAGGTCATAATAATCCACTGTAGAAATGTAGATGAAGTATCTATAAATGAAAAGGCTAGTTGAAGGGGGTGTGGGTAATTTTTTATAATGAAAATGATAGTTGAAGGGGGAGGGGATAATTGTTTATATGTGTACTACGTTATCGGCAACAAAGAAGTAGTTTGTTGTTAAAATTCCTTTCCGGGGTGTTTGGCTATGGTCCAATGTTTTCTGCAAAACCAACGTTTCGGCAGTGTCATCGACTCCCATCATCAGTGAAAATTGAGTGCGCTAACTTCAGGTGGTATACGTTAGTGACCACATTACTGAGGTTAAGGTTGAAGAAAGTAATAGTTTCTATGGAAATATTTTATTTCGAAATTATTTTAAATATGCATCTTAGAACATGGAAGTCATGTATGGTTCTCCATACCGATTTCTTTAAATGTGTCTATGAGAGTGCAGTTTATTTTTTCTTAAAATTATCGAATATGCATATTATAATATACCCCTAGTGCGTACGTGTTAAAAGCCATTCATTGATTACGTCAATTTATAACGGCCGAGATCGTACCCTTTAGTTAATTGATTTTATTTAATTATTTTATGAAATAATTTTATTTTTTATTCGATATTAATCTTGATTTTTGTTTTAATTTATGTTTATTTTATAATTGGTTAATTATTGCAATCTCTGTTAATTGATCTGGTTCACTGTGGAATCCTCTTCACGTTCCGTCGCAATTCCGTGGACCTAAATTGTCGTTGTACGGTAGTAGTGTTGTTTTGACAATATTATAACGTAATTACAACTTTCACGTACCTTTGGTGTAGAACTGGTAGCTTATGTCTGTCCTTTACTGGTTGTTCAAATTGTCTTAGTATGTTATAAAACAACTGATTCGTCAAAACAGTAGATTAGCACTGTTTACAAGTAAGTGAGCTAAGTTTGTGTTACTTGGGCGACATATGGAATCTCGGTTGTTATTCCATAAAATAATTTATTAGATGAATAAATTAAATAATTTTAATTAATTTCGTTAAATTATTTCTTTGATTGTACGCTGAAATTACGTTAATTAAATAAGTTTCTTTTGTTTTGTTTATAAATTTGAATTGTTGGCGCTTCACACGTCCAAGCCGCCAACTTAACTGTTTGAGTGGCTTGAATTTGCAACTCTTTTAAATAAGAAAAAATTACTAAAAATTGTTTCAATAATTTCGTATAACGTTTTTTAATTAATATATTACTGTTTTATTGCTCACTGAGTGCTTATTTTATCTCTATACATACGACTCAACAATGATTTATTGATTGCAATAGACCTGGCTTATTTCTTCCTAACCCAGAAGGTTGGCAATGGTGACTCTAATTAACTGTTTATTTATTTACAAATTTCTTATATCTCAAGGGTGAATATTTTCGAGCTACAGAATAAAACTAATATGCCTCGAGTTACGATGCTTTACAAAGGTTTAGTTTAGTAGGTTAGACACCTTTAGAAATTCAGTCTTATTAACCAAAATGTTCGTCTTACCTTACGAGTTTTGAGGTTAACTACGGTTATCCTAAATCGTTAATTCTTGTATTGGAATTGTATAATTCCTTTTGAAAAAGTGTGGACAATGATTAATTCGTATTGTGTCAATGTTTGGTGTTTAGTACATAAGTGTATTATTTCTGAATTATATCTTATACTAATGACATAATAATTGACCACTGTACTCCCTGATTGATAATCTCTCTAGAGTATTATTTATTCACCATACGATCTCAATACACTGATCGTACACTTCACCTTCCGCGAAGAACGATTAAAATTTCTTGTGGTTAAACATTTGGTTAGGAAACACTTCTAACCTCGTTCTTTTTGTTTCGCACTACTAGTTAAAGGATACTGCTTGTCGTAATTGACTTTACTATGTAGGTAACTTCTTCTCTGCTTTTGGTTAATTACACTTCAATTAGAATTTTGATATGGAGCTCTTGTCGTATCTGCCGGAATGGAATTCAAAAAATGTGTGTTTTCTTCGAGTGTTCTGTATATATAGTCGCCTTAGACTCCGCTTGGCGGTGACGACAAATTTTCGTATCTAATTTTCTGATTGGCCCAAAATGACTTCATGATGCGGTCATTCTAAAAATAACTTTTACTTAATCGTTTTAAGCGT
The DNA here is from genome assembly GCA_034769895.1 of Magicicada septendecula. Taxonomy (NCBI): domain Eukaryota; kingdom Metazoa; phylum Arthropoda; class Insecta; order Hemiptera; family Cicadidae; genus Magicicada; species Magicicada septendecula. Next base: position 115,778,918 of record CM068374.1, on the reverse strand, counting down.
GGGTCAACGTTGTTGATAGTATTCACTGTCCCCTTCCAAAATTCACAAATCTTATTTTATTTATGTCTGTTTCTCATTTATTCTAATTACATTTTTTGATCTATTACTAGCATCGTATTGCTCGTTCCTTGGTGGTTATTTTGAGATGAATAGCAGCCAGTTTGGATACATTTTTCATTAATAAATTACATTTCATTTATAGCCTATCTTAAAAATTGCTTTATCTCAAACGTCTTCTGCTACAATTTGCAGATTCTATTGCTGTATTTTTTTAACATTTCATAAACAATCATTTTTTACTACTTTGAACACAATTATAATATTTAAACTAACATATTAGTCTATAAATTTGCTGTATCCAGCTGAACATTAATAATTTTAATAACATAGTTGATTATTACCATTAAATGGCTTGGTCCTTTTATTATTGATTATTCGAAATTACTCTTACTCCCTATACGTATTTTAATTGAACCTGTCTGGTGATATTACACCTTTTCTTTAATGGTTATTCATTTTTTTCTATACTCTGTATAGAATCGTCTCTTTATTATTTATGATTATTATTTTCATAATCTCATTTGTTATTATTTATTTGTCTATTAGTTCTTTAAATTCTTTAAAACACGTTTTTGGACGTGCATGTATGGATTTATTTATTAACCAGTAATTGAAATGCCAACAAAAAAATTATTTTCAACAAAATTTTTCGTGTTAACCGATATTCATCACGTAAAACTTTCGTGTTAACAGTACAAATTGTAACTGTAATATACAAGCAGCGATCGGGACCTGAGCCATATTTCGTGTTAAGCGATATTTCGTATTAACCGTCTTCGTGTCAAACGGTTTTCACTGTATTTTTTAACTCCTATAGGCAATGCCTTGTCGCTGTAGCCACGTCACTCTATCCCTTGCGATATTCTTCATTTCTTCATAGGACCCACTATTCACGACACTCATTGTGCTGCGGAAGTATGCAGTTCTTGGTCTTCCTTTGGGCTTCTTCCCCACTACTTTGCCATCAAAGATGTTAGTTAAAAAAGCACTATGTCTGATCACATGCCCTATCAACTTAATCTTCCTCAACTCTATACTCCTAAGCAGTGTTCTATTCTCATTTATTTCCTCTAAGATCTGTTCATTCGTCTTCCTATCTGTCCAACTAGTTTTTGTCATTCTCCGCCAAATCCACATCTCCATTGCCTGAAGTCTGTCACACTCCACCTTCCCTAAGGTCCACGATTCACACCCGTAAGTTAAAACACTCGATACAAATACCTTAACAAACTTTTCCTTGTTTCAATACTAATATAGTTGCTTGTTAATAAGTTCCTTTTGCTCTGGAATGCTTGTTTTGCCAGAGCTACTCTCCTCTTGATCTCTTCCAGACACTTATTCCCACTTGTAACTATGCTACCGAGGTAACAAAATTCAGTAACGTGCTCCAATATTGTGTTGTTCAACATAATGGTTGATTTAATGTCTTCTCTTTTTTTATTTACAACCATTATTTTAGTTTTCTTAACATTTATCCTCAATCTCCAAGCGTGAAGAATTTTGTTAAACGTACCTAACATTCGGGTCATATCCTTTTCTGAGTCAGCCGTCAGTACAATATCATCTGCGAAGATAATACTGTGTATCTGTTCCCCATTTATTTTAATTCCCCTAGAACTCCTTTTCATCTGAGTTACAACATCTACATTTGACATCATTTACTATTAGAACACATACAATTTGTTCTTTCATTAATTTTTCTTTCATCATTATTTATTATGCCTTAGCATACCTTTCTTTCAAGGTTGATCTAACATTGTGATTATACTGTTAATCTCATTTTAATTGTTCATTAATATAATTCATCTATTGTTTATTATTATCAACAATATATTCCATTTTATTTCTTAGGCTAGTTATTTATTATTTAATTTCTCTTTTTAATTTCCCAGCTAATGTGCTGTTTACTCTACTCTAATACATTTTGTAAATATCAGTAATTTCACTTTTTATTTTATTTATGGTGTTTGTTTTTGTTTATTTGTTTTATGCTCACTTAACTAATCTATTGGGGAACTAGTCTTTGTCCATGTCTCAGTCTATTAGTCAGTTTATTTTGTGTTGTCATTTAATGCTTTTTGTAGATTTACTACTTGTTATCATCACTTCTTGTTACTCAGCTAGTTGATTTCTATGGAACAGTCTGTACTGTTACAATATTAGTAATTTTGCATAATGTGTTTGGTAAATTCCATTTTGTTTAATCTCTAACACATTGTTTGTATTTAATTGTTCTTGGCAGCTCTTTGAGGATAGCCTAATCAGCTGAAACAATTGTCAGAGTTTAAGAATAAATTGTGAAATTACCAAGCGTTTGTGTTTATTTGCGAGTTTCTGAATACAGTAATACCCCGTTATAATGGACCCCGTTTAAACGGACCCCGCTTATAACAGATAGCTCTGAAAAACATGGAACGTTGAAAAATCAAAGACATTCAAACTCAGAAATGACGCTTAGCAACGCTGGAAAATGTGAGCAAAGTAAAAGACCACTTGAACTTTGGCGTTGAGTACGTTCAATAATAAAAAAATGAAAACATCGCCGTATTATGATCACTTTCGACACCTTCGTGAGTTATTGATTCCAATGAATTCCAAGTAATTTTTTAAGCCAGTAAATATAGAAGTGAAACAAATTCTTTGTTTTCAAAGAAGATGGACGTTGGAAAAAGTTTTCACTGTAATTTATGTACGTAATTTATGTAAACTGTTATTTACAATAGACTAAGTTTTTATTACATTTAAGTATACAGTATTTTGTATAATGAATAACTGTTTTTTATTGCTGTCTTGCTGCATTGTTATCTATTTTATATAAATACAGTAAAATAAATAGTTTCTATTTTTATCCACGTAGTTTAAACGAGTTATTTCCGTAGCAAGGCCTATTTGCTATATACAATTACAACGGACTTTCAATATCACGGACAACTCAGGGGCCCTATTAGCCCATTATAACAGGGGATTACTGTAATATCTTTCACTAATTGCCCAACGAGTCTTCAATTAATATCGAGTATTTGACACTGTTTCCAGCAACCCAATCACCACCTCGGGGTGAGACTTTGGCAAGGTATTTATGACAAAGCTGAGAAATTTCTCTCTCTCTCTCTACTTCATTTTTGCCTGAACCAAATTCAGGTACATATGACATATGCAGAATAGGTGGACTATTTAGAATTCAGACTCCGAGGACAACGTTACAAGCATCACATTTTAACACTCGCTGAGCACGTTAGCCAGTACTTTGTTCCTGGTTCCGCTGTTCGAAACGTCTTTCAGAGATCAAAGAAAGATATTCTTGTCTTATTGCAAAATCTTTTAAAGTTTAGGTCTTATAATTTGCCTATAAGTTATACATAATAAAAATTTTAGACGTAAATTGTCAGATGCGAATTGATTATCATTTTGTTTAACTTACAATGATTTTTGTCATTGCTAAAGACTATAATCTTTTACAGTCTTTTATTATAAAATTAGTTTCTAAATTCACTCGTACCCAGGGATTTATGTTAACGAAATCTAATTTATCTCTGATTCGAAATTGACTTGGGATTACATTGACTTGAGTCGGCTCTCTGAGTCGGGTTACATTGACTTGGTAAACGTGAAGACTGAATTCCCAAGACTCAAGGGAATAAGCAGTTGCTTTACGAGATTAATTATAAACAACGTTTTCTTGAGATCCACGGGAGTCTCTAACTAAATTTCCAGTAGGTGGATCTCTAAGGACGGCCTGTACTATTAGCTTTGTTATGTGATTTGGCCTACAGTGTTCCTGTTCTACAATAACGTTTAAAAATACAATAATAAATATTAAAAATAGTAATAAATACACTCAGCTCTTATTGTACACCTTAATATTAAACATTTTAAAGTTAAAAAAATTTTAAATCTCCTAAGGTTAAAACTTATCTTAATATTGTTAAGACAAATTATTAGCAATGACGGTTACGAGTATAAATAAGTACTATTTTATTTACACTCTTTAGTAACTGTTTTCTAAAATTTAACTTGGACTTTATTATGAAGTAAAAATTGAAATTAATACTTATTGTGTTCCTGTGGATTCAAAGTCTGTTACTGCCTTGGGAGCTATTATAAATTATGTAGATTATAAAAGTACAAATTAATACTTGCAGTTGTAGAACCAACCTGAGTTTTACACTTGTCAATATCAACGCAATTAAAACTATCAGAAGTTAATATAAACAGAGCATTCGAGTAACACAAACTTATTTCCTGTGGCCCTCAAATTGCCGATTTCTAATACAGTTTCTTCTTATTCTAAATTTTTACTGCCACAGTAAATAACAAATCTATAAACTTTAGTAATTATATTCACGAACTGTAATAATTATATTTATACAGGAGGTTTAGAAAAAATTAGCAACAAAAAATATTGATTCATACAGTTAATTTATTATTTTGATTTGGTGTCAGACGTTAAGGTATTTTGTTAGAAGTTTATGTTTAATGTAAAGTCATATGCATTGTAGCTGCAATGCTAAAAATAAATTTCAGCGTTCAATAAGTGTAATAAAATTAAAGGTATTTAAGGCAAGCAGTGAGGGGAAACCTTAAAATTTAGAAAAATACCAGGCAAAACCTTTTTTTTCCGTTTTGAGTGCCGTATTCGAATTGAGTGTAGGTTACGAGTTTGCGTTAACAAGTAGAGAATATTAGAGACTTCCAGAGTATAGCCAGCGTTAAACTGCGAAAAACAGAAGAATTACTAAGAAGGGATACCAACTAGTAATTTTTGTCGTCTCGCAAACGGAGAGTGATCGTCTGAATGCCATGTTGTGTGACAGAAAACAGTTATACAGTGGGCAACAAACGCAGACTGGATTCGACAGCTAAATATTGTAAACGCTACATGTATATAAAGTTTGTTGGAATTTTCTTACATCAGCCGTAGCTGAAAACCGCCGTCATGCTGTAAACTCATAAAATAGAACGAAAAGTATTGTTGGTTAGATATCAAGGCAAAATCGCGTTGGAGTGGGCAGCTCTAGTCTATCTGTTGGTTAGATATTGTAACCCCTCTTTCCTTTTATGCCTTTTATATATATAAAACAAACTTCTTTTTTTTATTTCTTTTATATTTCTTTTTATTTAGTTTTTTTTTTGAAAGAGAAGCCACAAGTTATTTAAAACTAGGCCGGAGCCTAGAGAAGCCAAAAATGTGCTGGGACGGGACTTGCAATGAAACTCGGCTGTAATTTAACAATAACAACTTTTATTTTGCCCCCATAATTCGTTACATATAGTGTGCTGCAAATCACATAAGTATCACATGACAAGGGCAATAGCCCTCAAATACATAATGAACAAATAATTTTCATATCCTTAATCGTGTCAAGACAATATCTCTCTATCCCTATAAACGCATATATATATATATATATATATATATATATATATCAGGTAACATTCGGTAATTATATAATTCCCCCCTTTTTGTTACTAACACTTAACATTGACAACACGTACAGAAACATAAAGACACATACACTCATAATTATATACACATATTATAAACACCTAATACCCTTGGAATACGCATGCTCAACAGGCAGTGTTTCTACAAAGCCCTAAAACCGGCAATCATAAATGTTCGCCTTTCAGTCACCGTCATTCATCAATTTCCATTAATTTAAATAATTAAGGAGAAACCCCCGAAAGGATGATAATCACTCATAAACCATAAGAGAGACCGGACCGCCCGTATGTATAGGTAGCATCTGATAATTGGCCCACCATGAGCATATGAAATTCTTTAAGTTTCTTAGACATCACATAAATGAAAAAAATCCTCATCACCTGATTTTAAGCAATTGGTATGAGTTTATAAAACGTTAATTTCGTTTTACAAATCCAGATGGATACATGTATCAGTATATGCTTTTACAATGTCAAAAAAATTAATCAGTATATGCTTTTACAAGGTCAAAAAAATTAATCAGTATATGCTTTTACAAGGTCAAAAAAATTAATCAGTATCTGTTTTACAAGTTCAAAAAAATTAATCAGTATTATGCCCAGAAAAATATGAAAGTTCTTTTCTGTTAAAGCCAGATGGCTGTATAGAAATGAGTTTATAATAACTGACTGTTGTATCCTAGCAGATGTGGGAGCGCGCCAGCCTGTACTTAACCATGTGTGACAGGAGTCAAACCTGCCTGAAACTGCATGAACATGTGCCTGGCAAAACTATGTCCCCTTTTATCCCCCGAAAACAGCCAAAAAAGAAAACGAAACCCCCCAGCCCTTACATGTTAAGCCAAAATGAAATTAAAATATAAACCTCATTCTGAACCAGCCGGAACAGAACCCCTAACAAGTGACATAATTTTGTAGTAAGCATAGTAATGACTATTGGCTATATATGAAAATATTTAAGTGTAAAAAATCTCTAGCACGCTCCCCCAGTGCAGCACACAATTACAAACATCGTACTTAGTTTTATGAAGTTAAATTATTAAAGTCACATGATGTTCAGAATGAATGTTCAGCTGACACCCTATAGCAGACTGTCTAGCCACGTGGGCACATGGTTTCAAAAGAAATTTAAACTGTGAATCAGGAGCACGGCAGGCCCGGCCAACGAAAAATAAAAGAGTTCATATGACCTTAATTATGAGCATGTGATACATCTTGAGTGTGTTCACCAGACTCCCTCCTCCGAACAGGTGTGTGTATGATGGTTCATGGTTGATGAAGATGGTGTTATATCAGCAAGACCAGCATCTCCGGCTTTAGGCGAGAACCCTGGGAATTCATAAAAATTAGAAATGCTGTTCATAAAAAAATGTCCACCCAAGTTCCCAGGTAAATAACCTCAGAACGGGCCTTCAACCAACTCAAGATAAATGCACAAAGTTTCGGTTATTATTTCTTTGCAAATTGCTTAAAGAGTAATAAAGTCTACCATGGGATGATTAATTCCAAAAAAATAAAGAGATATTATTAAAGGCGTAGAGTAAAAGTCACTTGCACGAGCTCTCAACACGCGCCGACAGAATCCAACAGGTTAGATTGCCACGTGGTGGCACAATTATTGCAATTTGCCAAAAAATTATCACATTCAAGGCACTCACAGTTGCACACAACTAAAATTTTAATAGTGTTTCCTCTAAGGGTGGTCTCACAATTTATTTTTTTACGGCCATAATTAATTAAAAAGAACACGCGTGAAAACTGTTGCATGCACGTGCACAATTCAACTCCATGCCTACGCACTGACTTTAGATTATAATTTATATAACGCTCTATGCAACAATTACAGTGACTCTTATATTAAAATAATCATAAAAAGAATATGAGCTGTCTATACTGAACGTTAAATAAATCTTTTAATGCACACACTGCCCGGTCGCACCAACCATTCGTCTCTCTCATACGGCTGCATAAATTTCGTTAATTAAATTTAATTATTTTTGACTCACACAATAAGATGCTATGATCACTTACCGGGAAGTCTCGTAAATTTAGCCTGCCATCAGAGTAGAAGAAACAACTGCGTAGTACAATCTGTTCGGATCAGGAGTCTGTTGTTTCTCTGAGTGCCGGTCTGTGACTGAACTCAGCAGTTACGCTGCAACAAAAAGCCCCACTGGCCCATAGAATGCGCGCGCCGCTTCAACGGTGCCGTCCAAATCTCGTCGCTTTAACTGACTCTTGTGTTCGCGTTATTTTAAAATTAATTTTTCTAAAACCTTCGACAGCCGGGTTAGGCAAACACCGGCACAATATCAAGGCAAAATCTCGTTGGAGTGGGCAGCTCTAGTCTATCTGTTGGTTAGATATCAAGGCAAAATCGCGTTGGAGTGGGCAGCTCTAGTCTATCTGTTGGTTAGATATCAAGGCAAAATCGCGTTGGACTGGGCAGCTCTAGTCTATCTGTTGGTTAGATATCAAGGCAAAATCTCGTTGGAGTGGCCAGCTCTAGTCTATCTGTTGGTTAGATATCAAGGCAATATCACGTTGGAGTGGGCAGCTCTAGTCTATCTGTTGGTTACATATCAAGGCAAAATCGCGTTGGAATGGGCAGCTCTAGTCTATCTGTTGGTTAGATATCAAGGCAAAATCCCGTTGGAGTGGGCAGCTCTAGTCTATCTGTTGGTTAGATATCAAGGCAAAATCTCGTTGTAGTGGGCAACTCTAGTCTATCTGTTGGTTAGATATCAAGGCAAAATCTCGTTGGAGTAGGCAGCTCTAGTCTATCTGTTGGTTAGATATCAAGGCAAAATCTCTTTGGAGTGGGCAGCTCTAGTCTATCTGTTGGTTAGATATCAAGGCAAAATCGCGTTGGAGTGGGCATCTCTAGTGTATCTGTTGGTTAGATACCAAGGCAAAATCGCGTTGGAGTGGGCAGCTCTAGTCTATCTGTTGGTTAGATATCAATGCAAAATCGCGTTGGAGTGGGCAGCTCTAGTCTATCTGTTGGTTAGATATCAAGGCAAAATCTCGTTGGAGTGCGCAGCTCTAGTCTATCTGTTGGTTAGATATCAAGGCAAAATCTCGTTGGATTGGGCATCTCTAGTCTATCTGTTGGTTAGATATCAAGGCAAAATCGCGTTGGACTGGGCAGCTCTAGTCTATCTGTTCGTTAGATATCAAGGCAAAATCTCGTTGGAGTGCGCAGCTCTAGTCTATCTGTTGGTTAGATATCAAGGCAAAATCGCGTTGGAGTGGGCAGCTCTAGTCTATCTGTTGGTTAGATATCAAGGCAAAATCGCGTGGGAGTGGGCAGCTGCTTTGGACCCGAACAAACTATTTTTAGTTTAATCCTTGCTGAAGAAGATGATGATGATATTATCGACATGGCAAACAGAGGAAATATTATTTTGAAAGGTAGAAAATCGCAAACAAGTGACAAAGTACTGGTATATGTGCTGTGATCAATAATGATAGTATTTATAATTATACCCTAGAAAACAGTAAACACTATGTTGTAATGTTTTAACACACTGTCGTTTGCACATGGGCAACTCCACATATAGTTCAACAACGGTACAATTATGTTGAGCGTTTTCCTGATAGGTACTGAATTTAAACATGAACGTTACATTTTATTCTAAACGAATGACTTATATATACAATACACTGCATCATACGAATATTCAGCAGCCTATGTATCTCACTTTCGTATAATGTGCGTATTTTAATCACTAATTTAAATTAAAAATATTTCATTTAGATATTGTATTTGTGTCTTAAATTATTGAGTCATTTTTGATGCACTATTAATAACGCGTGTATAATAATTTTGAGGCAGAAGAAACAAGAATGAATATAAAAGAAGAAATAAAAAGAATGGATTATATCTGGAGTCCGCCATCGGTAGCATAAGAAATGTACAACGAACATGTTAGAACGAGAAAAGGTTGAATTATAAGAGTGTTTTGGATGCGAACCACTTGGTAAAAAGAACCAGGGAACGACTACGACTACATGCAACTTCAGTCTAGTTAGATTTGTAACGCTGATTCAAGCACATAAAACTAAAATTCGTTTCTTTCTGTATCGACGGTATATTATTTGGCCAACAATTGCTTGCTTTCAACAATGATTAGCATGCCTGTTTATTGTAATCGACGCATGAGGAAATGTTCCTGCTGAGATTTAAGAGGCGAATCTTGAGAAGAATTTTTGGAGCAGTACAAGAAGGGCAAAACTGGAGGCAGCGTACCAATTATGATTTAATGGTTATGCAAAAGGATATGGTCGTGGTTCATACTATTAAAGTGGGCCGACTCCGTTGGGCTGAACATGTGTCAAGAATGTCAGAAAAGGAAATTCCAAGGAAGGTTATAAGAAAAGGGATTTATGGAAGGAGAAGGACTGGCCGACCAAGCTTGTGGTGGACGGATGGAGTGGCGGCGGACGCCCGGACTATGTTGGGAATGCGTGACTGGCAGACTGCAGCGCTGGATAGAGTGGGATGGCGATCAATGTTGAATTAGGCCATGATCCCTCAAGGATTGTAGTGCCAGGGGAGTAAATAGGTAAGTTAATTGTAATAATGACGAGCAGGTAGTTTTAAAATATGTGCTTAGAACATATTACAGTCATATTCTATTTTAAATCTTTAGTTGGAGTTGCTACAGAGATGATGAAATAATTCCTGAACACATATTCGATTTTTAGGAAATGTAAATAAAATTCTTTAATGACTTTGTAATGTCAAATTTTATTTGTAGAAATAATTTATTTTTAGTTTATCAAATTCAGTAAAACTCCAAAGTTATTGTATTTACTCCAAAGATATTGAAAATTTTTGTGAAAGGGTGTTTGGGTTAAATTCAATTTTTTGGACTGAAAGTAGTTACCTTACCTCTGGCACCACAGCTGAAGATTATCACTGATATCAATATGTTTGATGACATTACTTTGTTAACTCATTTTATAAGATTTTGTGTGAATGAACCAGTAACGTCCTTAACACGGTGGACGTGACTCGGGTTAGCAATTGGTTCAGTTAGGAGGAACGTCTTAGACAGCAGCGATTACAGTTAACCACAGCGAACCGATACCACGTGATGTTATGTAATTACCTCTGTAACGTCTACCCGCGTAACAGCTGTTACTGGAGTAACAACCAGCAGAAGAGAAATTGCTGTGGAGTGTTAGGGACGGAAAAGGAAGAGCACTGTTTACAAGACAAATTACGGTTAGTGTTCCACACACATGGGGTTCATGTCTTATGTAATAAAGGAGGCTCACGTTTTAAAGATAATATGTGAAATGCTTAATGACATAAGTTAATTTGATTTAATTTTAATTATTTTAAACTAAACACGTTTGGTAAATAAATTTAGCCGTAAATCTAAAATAAATTTGAAAAAACTGTTTTATTTATATTTTTATTGTTCACGTGAGTATAATACAAAAATTATGTTATGTTTCTGGTAAATTAATGTAATATAATAAGCTAATCGTTAAATAAATACATTTTATAATTCTCGTATAATGTTACATACATTTTTGGATAATAAACTTTTACGTTTATTCGTTTGTTGAAATAACGAACCGTAAAAATTGTTCATACAATTTTAATTCTTTTAGAATAACGTAGTTAAACTTTGTCATTCCGTTTACAATCCTACGATTATTTTATTTAGAATCTTAAACACCTAGAATGTAGGGTATCTTCATATATTTTATGTAATAGGAATATATTAAAAAAGCTATCAGTTATTCAAAATTTGTTTGACAAGGCGGGTACAGAACTCTCATAATCTAAAATGTTAATAAATGACGTTATTGGGGTTTATGCACGTAGGAAATATACAAAATTCAATACTTTAATTAAAACTCTTAATATCTTAGCTTAGAAAGAAACATTAACTTTTAAGGGAACACAGATAATGGACGGAATTAGTAAAACAACAAATCCTTCTAAATTTAATTATTATAAATAAACAATCAACCTACTGGTAGAATTTAGGAGCTGACTCGCAAAACGACAGAGTTTTTGTGGTAAATTAAGCTAAGTTTGGGATTATGTCATATTCCTACATGAATATTACGAAAGTGGAACTATTAGTTGGCTACTATATAGGACATACTGTATTAAGAGATATCTTGCCTGGTGAAATATTGAGACGATCAAACTGCTTGTTTCTAATATTATCCCCTAACACCTTATAGAACAAAATATTATGACAGAGGTTGAAGAACAGTAGATAATCAGACAATATTTTTTATGTAGCTTTTCCTGAAATTTTTCAATATTTCTAAATTATTGTAGAAATACTACAGTATTTTATTAGAACAACTATAGAAAGGACATCACAAGCAAAATAGCGTAAACCAAAGAGTTTTTTTAATAAGATAAATTTGTTATTGCCTAATATTAGATTAGAAATTAAGAAGACATTTGCTGAAGTTGTATGTTTGTATCATCGCGCTAAGTGGATGTAAAACGTGGACGATAGGAAAATTGAACGACGAACAATACAAGCAATTGAAATTTGGTGCTGTACGAGGATGTTAAAAATAAAACGGTTAAGCAAAGTAACAAATGAACGGGTTCTGAATATAATGTGAGAAATAAGAAGCTTGTGGATATCTAGAACTACAAGATGAACAATAAAAGCAATCGGTGCTAAACGAGAACGTTAAAAATTAAATGGTTAGGCAAAGTAACAAATGAACGGGTTTCGGATATAATGTGAAAAAGCCGAAGTTTGTGGAGAACTATAAACAGAAGTCGACACAGGTTAGTCGAGTACTAGTCAAAATATCCAGGATTAATGACTGGTGATAAAGGATGCAATGCAGTGAATTCGAAAACTTTAGGATAAAACAGGGGCTTAAGTTAGATTTTTGTTTACGGAATGTAGGAGGCATTCAGAAATGGAAAGACTGGCTCAGAATAGAGGGTGTTGGAGGACAGATTCAAAAGAGTTAGCCGACTGACTACGTAGAGAAGGAGATAAATAAATAGGTAGATACGTTAATAGGTAGAGATAGATAGAGGAAGAAAGAGAATGAGAGAGAGAGAGAGAGAGAGAGAGAGAGAGAGAGAGAGAGAGAGAGAGAGAGAGAGAGAGAGAGGCTATTCATTACACTATTCGAAATGTTAAAATATTCACTTATTCCAGATGTGTGGATGTGCCAAGAAATAAATCCGGCCATACTGGTAGAGGTGCAATCGAGCTGTTAGAATGTTTAAACATTTAAATCCGAAATACACCGAGCTGTAATCTTAGGACCTTTTTTCGGTTTCTGTAGTTACTGGTAATTTCCACGATTGAAACTATTATGAAGTATTGCCATTTTAAAAATGCAAAACACCGATATAAACATTAGGAATAATTATTATTGAAAATCTGCAGAGACGATGAAAGTGGTTGATGCTATTCCCACATTAAACAGGATTTATACAATAATGCTTTGTTTTATTTTCATTGGTTACTTTCCGAACTATACCAGTAAGTACAGTATATTACCCGCAAACGGAATTGTTAAATCATAGATGTTACTAATTCCAAGGTATGTATCGCATTTGTGCAATAGCTGTATGTATCAATGGATCTCTAATATTGAGCACTTAATTGCAGGATGGTTAGAGACACAGACAATTTGATATATTTAACGATTATTTACATTTCCTTGTGTGTTACAATCCTGTAACAGTTGAACTTTTCTCTCAGTGTTCCTTTAAATTCACGGAAAGTCTGTCAAAGTATTTATGACAACAAATAACAGGAAAAACGTATGTTGTAAGCGTTGCATATATGTATGACACACTTATGAAGAAAAAAAAAATCAAGTCGAAACGATGTTCAGGCGCCCGGAGTAACTTTGCAAATTGATGTTCTGATATTATTATTTTACAATTGCATGACTGCATTTAAAGATAAGAATGAATCTCTGAAGCAGTGATTTATGCTTTTACCGAGTCTTGTTACTGTATTTTTAATAGGGTTGCGATGAAAGTAGAAAACAAAGTGAGGTACAACAAATGGGGTAGAGCAAAATAAATTTTTGTGCGAGACAATTATCTGTTTTCAATGAGCGTTAGACAACAGTAAATTAAAGGTACACACTCATAAACAAACAATTTGCAGCTCTGCAAATATAAAATACGTTATTGTTTTACTAAAAGAGGTAAGTACGTTTCCTATGTGTGTATTCGTATTTTATTGTAAATACAAAATAAAATGATTCTGGCAAAACGATTTACGCCGCCTTGTACGTGTTACCACTAGTAGGTTTCTGAATGAAACATTAATTATCTTCTTTGCAGTAGAAGAGTGAATCAATTATTTATTTAAAAATTTATTCTTGACTCATATAAAATATATGCACCTTTTTAAAGTACATAACAAAACGTATCTATTTGTAGAAACATATTTAGTCATATATTACCATAAGTGAAGTAGAGTAAAAATTTAAATTAGATTTTTTGTGATAATGAATTGTAAAAACAATATTTATTCTTAAATAAACACTCGCTCGTTTCTGAAGACGAGATTGGCTTTATCACCTACAGTATATTTCCACACAATGATACGTTCAGTGTCTGCTGTGTAGTGTTGAATTAAGCAGAAAATCTATGTGTTTTAAACGAAAAGTAAATACTTGGCAATAAGTTGTATACAGTCGCAGTATTATTAACGTGTTTTAGTCAGACTCACTGAAGGGGACGCAACAAACACGTTGACAGTGATTCACGCTATTTACTTCTTCTATGTATGCGTGTTGTGTTCAGGAGTACGTGCGTTCGCGCAAGTGTTCGTATGTACACGTGCCTGTGTGTGTCATATACTCGCACAGCCACCCTAAGCACCCATGGGGTACGAATCTAGCCGCAAGTTCCCTGTACCAAATACGGCTTCCTCAATACATTTATCTTCACATGCTAGATAACAGCAACTTATGTTCTAAAGAAAAATTATCCTTATTAAATAATCAAATCTAATTTCGCTAAATTTGTAAACAAAATTTATTTATTAGTCTAATGTTTGTTTATTAATTAAAATTATTTGCTAAAAAAATTGTTTTGTATCACAAAATTGTGTAGTTTTTTAAAATCTTTATTCGTTTCACGAAATTTGTTTCAGTGTCTAGGTTTTGCACGCATTATAACCACACAAAGTCCTCATAGCTACTACGCACACTTTTACAAACGCCTGGATTAAAACAAAAACGGAGGCGCAATGATACGATAAGAATAGCGATAATACTACTCCCGACTCCCAACGCAGTTTATGCTAAATTTCCATTCAGACGCGTGGCGGAGGAAAAGTCCTGTCGGTTATTGTAATTATAGACATGGCACCTTAACAGGCTACATAGTGTTTAACGTAACTTCAGTATTGATAGTTCAAGTAGTGGAAATTCAGTATTGCCTCTTTGTGCTATACTACCACATATTCGACTGCTGGCAGCTTGCTGCAGTCTGACGACAAACTGTTGTTTACAACAGAAGTTTCAAAAATCTGACGGATTTGAAATAGTTGCAATATTTGTCCTCTTATTAGTTAGTCTGACCAAATGTCAGAGCCAAAGTCTGCATATCCTTAGACAATAAATTTTGTTCCAAAAATAAATGTATTGAAATTATTGTGTTAGTCATATTATTTTCTGAGAAAGATTATTATTAATGTCAAACTAATAATATTAACATTGTTATTTTTCGTTGTTGTTATTGTTATTTTTATTGAGGTAGAATTATTATTATTTCACTGATATCTTACGCGACTATTACATAGGCAACTTCCGTGGCGTTTGAGCCTCTCGATCTGACAATAGCTTAGACGTAGCATGTCAGTCCTTACGTGATCAGAAAAGGTTGCTGAAGTGATAGTTTCGTTGGAGACTGGAAGTGAAATGGGAATGTAAAATGGTGTCAACGAAGAGGTTTTTGCGAGTGATTTAGAAAGTTATCTGAAAGTGGAAAGAAGACTTTCCACAGTCAAACTTAAGGCAAAGGGAAGACAACTGTTTAAGGAGGAACAGTATTATGCCGGTGAGATAGGTAATGTGCGTGGCATATGCGTCATTCGGTCTGCAGCGATGTGTTCAAGATCGGCAATGACATAGTACAGAAACTTCCAGTGTTATCTAACCGCCTTCGACTACGTGATTACTCTCGACGAATCATCAAAAAAGGAATTTAAATTTATCTCGCAACTGCGGCGAGGATAAATATAAGTGTTCAGTGGTCAGCCAACCAGTCAAGATTTGAGAAACGAAGTATTAATGAACCAGTTTATAGCTTCGATTTATTATGCGTTCAGTATAAACTGATAATTATGAAGTATTGTGTGTAGACTTCTTTAATTACTACTATATGATGAATGTTATATAGGGTGTCATTTTTTCCATATCACTTTCCACTTACCACTTTTCCATATCAGAATTTGAGCCTTCAGAGATAGCGGTATTGATAATCCACGATGTAGACTGCAATGTAATTAAGTCTCTACCGTACTGAATCTCTCTCTTTTAGTACATGCCGAGCACAGTGAAATCACTTTTTTCACTCCTAGTGCTGTCAGCTGGTTAATTATTAAATGTCCTTAAATTTTTATGTATTTGCGTTGAAAGATATAACTTAGTATTAGCTTCAATATTTATATTTTGCTACGTATAACGTTGTAATTTGCTGTTGATATTTGTGCAAATATAGATAATTGAACATACATTAAGGGAAAAGGTAAACAGGATTGACTTTTAGAAGGAAACAGTAATAATCAAAAATAAAACTTCGCTCCCTTGCTCTCTCTCTTTCTTTTTTACTAGTCTATCTTTTATATTGAGTGAGCCAAGTGCCCTTAGAATTATTGTGCCTTGTGCCACTGCACCTGTCACACACCCTTGAGGACACCTCTGTCCACACATGACATTATACATTGGAGTTTGATGGAATGAAGATTATCACATGCCTAATCACTTGAGTATAGTATTTATGACAAGAAACACTCATAAGTATGTCATTTATATTTATCCATTAAATACCAAAATGGTGACATGCATTATCTGTGTTATATATTATTTACGTGCGATAATTTATAATGTAATATCTGCGTACATTTTAAGAAAATATTTGTGACGTAGCTTTTTTGTCAAAATTTTTAAACTGGACTGGCTGCTGACTTTCCATTAGTAGCATGCACAGGAAGTTTGACATTGCAAGTGTACACAGACTTATAAATTAATATAAGTACATGTATTATGCATTTAATTTTATGTCAGTTCTACGCCTATTTATTGCTTTGGGAGGCATGTAGATTAAGGCACCGTTGAAAGCTTTCGTCATGTGATGGTTTGTGTGCGAAACAAAGCGCGGAACAATATCAATTAGTCGCCAACATAACGAATACCGTGCTCTGCTCTGCTTGAAAAATATGATTTTGTCTACATCAAATATTGACGAACGCTGCAAACGTGGACTGTATGCGCTGGGATATAAATAAACAAAGCCATTTTGACGCCAGTCAAGTATTTACAAAGCGTGTCGGGCTGTACAGAACACAATAAAAATTAATTAATTACCACATTATTGTCCGCACGCGGGACACTGTACAACTAGCTAAACAACGACACACTGTTTCTGTTAAAACGTTTTCTCGTTTGCTATATTTTCAAAAACGGACACTTATATTCCACACTGAAAATGCAACTTACGCCTGTGATAAATAAAAATAATGTATCAGCTGTGTATTTAGACAAGTTTTATAGCATTTGAAACTTCAACACGCTCTTTGTGTCTTCACCAACAAACACATACATAAATAAAATATCCACTGTAACGTTTTTGGCAATTGGTGCATAAGGTACTAACCACAGCGAGCCAGTAAACACAACGCGTTCACCACAGTAATCGTCCCAGTTAGTACACAACTAAGCCCGATTCACAGGATGGAAACGATGTCGAGCTGTAAATACATAACTCGTACTACATAGACTTGAAAGTACACCATGATTTGGGTCAAGTAGACATGCCGACCTGAATTTGAAACAAAAATCATGAGAACTGTTGATTACGCAGGGGACTACTGATTTCTTTATTAAATAACATTTTTGTTTAGCCTATTGGCGCCATTTTGCTTTCAATTGTGTTTCTTAGTCTCAAACTGTTTCCTCAGGCAGATAAAGTTGAAAAAAACCACCAGATTTTGTTTTTGGACTGCAACACTTAACTTACCTTTCCTTGTTTTAAACGACCGATAACGACTATTCACCTAAACGACTTTAGGTGAATAGATGACATGTAGGCGTAATTGATGATCGATGTATAGGCTATAAATGTTCATTTTAATTTTAATAATTTAGGTCCCATTGTAGTATTAACGATGATAGTTTTAATGAGGTGTTACTGATAATGTTGATATAAAAATATTTTTAACGAATTATAATCATTCTATCTTTGTCTGTGAGTTGGAAACGGACGTTGTAAAACTGTGATTACAATCTATTAAAATTGTAACTACAGGAATTCTTGGTTTTTCTTATAAAAAATGATGTCTCTGTAAGAGACGCTGCTGTACAAAGCTGTGTAAGCGGGTCCTTATTTGTTCAGGGAGTTGAGTCCTTTTTTAACAGAAGCCAGAAATGATTAACCTTTTTTTAAGGCTTACACTGCCGAAGTCAATGTTGTTAAATTTATTTTTCGATACCGGTTTGTTTGGCCATGGTCCAGTGATGTACATATCAACAGACGTTTCGACCGTGCCATTGACGGCCAACATCAGTGCAAATTGAGCTTTAACAGTAACGTAGATGTCACAGTACTGTGGTCACTGATGATGGCCGTCAATGGCAAGGTCAAAACGTCTACTGATATGTGTAGCACTGGACCACGGCCAAACTTTAACAGTTTGGCCGTTTCGGAAAATAACTTTAACAATATTAACCTTTTTGTTACTTGCGAATACACTGTTTCTCGGCAAAATGGACTTGTAAAAGACTACATTTACAGATAACTGTTTATCATTTCAATCGGAGATAACAATGAATGGCGAGATGTAAGAGTAAAATATAAAAACACTCCAAACTTAGGTAGGCTTACATTTGCAGCGCCGATTCCACCTCACTTCTGAATCTGTTTTGTATAAGCTTCCAGGTATAAAAATATTTTACACACTGATACACTATAAATCAAAATTATAAGTAGTATTTCGATTAGACCTCTAGTCACATAATTGCAAATTATTTTATACAGCAGCAATCTAATGCAATCTAACAATGTTCCAGTGCTTGCAAACAAGAAAAAGAATATATCAGTAAGAAAACTTTAAAACAACAGAATTTTTTTAAAAGGTATGAAATATAAAAACGCAAGAAAGAATAGTGATTGTTTGAAGAAAA
Organism: Magicicada septendecula; assembly: GCA_034769895.1. Lineage (NCBI taxonomy): Eukaryota > Metazoa > Arthropoda > Insecta > Hemiptera > Cicadidae > Magicicada > Magicicada septendecula. The sequence continues at coordinate 115,760,027 of CM068374.1, read as the reverse complement.
TCAAGAAAAAACCGGTAAGTTATTATGTAAATTAATTTTTATTATAGTGGTAAGTCATATAAATAAAATATATAGCCTAGCGTGTTGCTATTAGTTACACGGTGGACAAGTTTTCCTATTTTGAAGCTGTATATTAATAGTACTATACGATTATTTTGCAAATAAACGAACTTTGTCCAAGACGAAGTACACGTTGTCTGTAAAATATCAAAGCAGTTGATAAAAGTTTTTAGAAATAGGCCCATGGTTATAATACGTACAGTGCATTCTTAAAGTCACTGTGACTTAACTGAATAATAGTACAAATTAATGTATGTTTAAATAAAATATTGATATAGCCTATTTATGTATGGACTTACGCTAAATTACAACATAAGGCTCATATATCTTGAAAAACCGTTAAAGATGTTCGAAATGACCACCCTCGTATGTTTATACAGAACTGAACATGTTTCAGTATATTTTTAAACACTTCAAACAGCTGATCTCGTTAAATGTTTCCTATGTACTAGGTTGTCACAGCTTTCAGTTGTTCAACTGTGCGTGGCTGCTGCGGTACAGTATTAGCTTTGCCGCACCCTAAAGGAAATAGGTGATTGCGATGGCCACGAACCCGTTGAGCCGTTCCGTTCTCCAAAGGCATCATCCAAAAGTGTCATTAACCTGTTAGCTGTGTGCGCTGTAGCTCTATATTGTTGAAACGAACTGTAATTAATCTCCGCTCCTGTGAGTTGACTGATTCTTTGTGTCATTGAAATGTTAATCACCGATAATTTATCTGCTCAAACACTATAGGGCTAACAATGGAAACCTACGCAATGTATATAGTGTCTATAGTAATAAAGACTATTTTATATAGTCTATTTCTTTCGGATATCGTAAATATTTTTTACTCTTGACAGTCAAATCTGTATAGTCATTTGCGATCGGCTTCTTTTATTGCATATCATCTGTTCTTTGCTTTTTGCATTTTTTTCTATTTGCTCGGAGAAAATGAGTTTTATTTATGATTAATGTTCTAGAAAAATTGAACAGGTCTTAATATGATGCAATAATTGTATCCTAGGCCTTTCAAGTTTTCAAGAACGTACGGGATGCGTTTCTCTACACACATTATAACGTTCTACTTGGATTAAATTTTACTGTACACAATAAGTAAACACATTGTATTGTTCAATAGTTTAGATATTCGGCTGAGTGTCTTGTTTAATGAAAGCTCCTAATCTTAAGCGTAACCAAATAATTGGTTGGTAAACTGGCCAATAAAATTCATACCCTAAGGAGCGGTAACAGCAGTTAGGTTGAATGTTGGGTAGACTGCGTCCTCGTGATTTGAATTGTAAATTGTGTGTCATCCCGATAAGGATACATTAATGTTGTAATATGAAGCTGAACTCAGATGGTTTGTTTCCCTGGAACCTGTTATCGTCTCCAGCTTTGTTTAATACTTGAATCACTTGTCTTGATTTGGGGCAAAAGTACTTCCATACCTTCTGTGATTCTGGTAGCGTTACATACAACGTAACTTTGTATACTATTTATGTACTTAGTTTAATCCTAATGTAAGCAAAAGGCGTGGCACATCTAAAACGGCATTTTCTAGGCGTGTCACTCTGACACAAGGAGTTCAGACAGCGTACATATAAAGACATACTGTATAAAGAAATTTAAATTGTAATAATTTGTCCTGACCAAAGTAAAATTTGTGTGTCTGTCAGACTGACAGTGAAATATTTTATGACATCAATTAATGGGTTTTTTTGTTAACCGTTATAAAATTACAACAACAAAAAATAGTAAAGTTTATTTAAAACAAAAGCAGAGGCTGTGATAAAGTAAAGTATATTCTAAAGTATATTATCAAGTGCAGGCACAGAGTAATTCAGTCCCTTCCATACCTGTGTCGGAACTTGTATCATCACTTGAGTCAGAGTTATTATTCATAAGACTGTCCACAACGACGTCAGTAATGTGGACCAGTTCCCAGAGCGTACCTTCTTCCTTGATTTTATGCTCGATACAATAACGCCACTTGTCCGCCGTTGTATCATTTAACTCCTTCTCTATCAATTGTTTTATATCAGGCAGCTTAATTATGTTATGTTGTTACATTCTGTAGGATTCAGAATACAGTGATAACGAGGAAGTAGTAAACGACGTGCCCCGATTTAAGTGGTAAGATAACTCTCACATGACTATACAGACATTCTGCACATGCGCAAAACACATTACTGTGTGAATATTATCAGCGCCCCTGACTAATAGTGTTTAAGATTTGCCACGTGGGTTTGTTTACATCAGGATCGAACTAAGAAGGGACTATGGTGTTTAAACATGTGATGCTACATATAGGTTACATTTATACTGTACTATAATAGTTATTTGATAAAACCACAATTAGTAGTCTACATATAGTATACAGTACATGCAAGAGTGTACATAAGAGAATGTAAGAGAATAGAAGTTGAAAAATAATTGCCTACAGTTTCATTAATCTTGAAATAAAATCTGTTCAAAAAATATTATTATTAAGTAACATGCATTTACTATAATTTCCACAGCTGTATTGTATACCTTAACAACAGTATGTTACAAATTTATTTACCATTATCCGTACGACATACAAATAATTTTATTTTTTGTATCCATATGCTTAATTAGTAGTATGTTTCAATATTATTTATTATTTAAAATTTTATAGTGTGCAAAGCTCGAAAAACGCATTTTCTGCTTTCGCGTCACTAACCTAGGTAAAGAAAAGAATAGCACCAAATCCAATGTGTATATGATATTAAAAAATTAGGTTATTTAATATGTGAGTCTGTTATAACTTAAATATAGTTTATATAATACAGCATGAAGAGCTACAATTCAAAATGAAACTCCACACTAGCTACTACACTGTACTAAACGTACCAACAGAATGTAATTGATGTATAGAGAAAGTCGATGTATACGTACACAGTACTGCTGCCTTTCGCATCACAGAGATAGGAAACTGATTCTAATTAGCACAAAAATATAAATGATGATAAGAATTAGTTCATATTATTAACCCTATGGGACAGGCAACTTGCTTGGCAGCGATGTTAACAAGGTCGGCTAATGACGCAGTTCGAATGATTCAGATTTCAAACGCTAATCGATTATTCTCTACGCACTGATAAGTTCATGTAACTATCCCGCAACCTAGATAGAGTATGAATAATGATGTTTTGAAAACTGCCGACCAGTTGTAATTATTTGCGTATTGCGACTCGAAGGGATAAGACGTTGTTAGTCAGCAGTTCAGTTACGAGATGCAATTAGTTGAGCATTACTACATTGTGGTTTAGTGTCGACCGTTAATTAATAATTATTGTGTACGGAAATTTATAAGGGAAAAATTTCATTATTTCTTCAGAAATAATAAATTTAGAAAATTATAGTATACTAGTGTTTTTGTTTATTGAAAGACGTTATTAAATTATGACTTAACGATACTTCTGGATCAATTATTTCTTCAACTGTTTAAAACAACGATCCTTGTGGGCACTATAATGACAGGTCTATTACAACTTAATATACTTTCTGAAACGCAGGGTTAAAAGTACAAATGAAACTCAAACAACATGGCTACTGTACTGGAATAAACGAATCAACGGAAGATAGTACAACTACAAAGAGCTACACTTTTTGGAGAGTATAATACTTTACTTTTAGAGGGCCGCTAGTTTTCAGATATAAAAATGTTAGGTGTGTCAAAATTTTCTTAAAAATCTGGATAAGGTAGAACAATGGTACCATTACATTCAGAAATGAACACGTTTTGTCTCACATATGTGTAATGGCGGCCGGATATGGGTACGTGGGCGCACGAAGAAGAGCTCGCCCGGATATAGGCCGACGTTAAGTTACAGAAATATTATGAAGCTAACCAACAGGGTCAGTATTATGAAGTTAAGTTACAGAAATATTATGAACAATGTCAAATGTTTGTATCCATATTTTAGAAGTTCTTCTGTTGCTTGGTAGTAGTCACTACAATTATTGTTTGAGAAGCAGTCTTTTATTTAAATAAATTATATACTTAGAATAAATAGTACAATGCATTCTTTTTCTTCTTGTGCATCCCGTGGATTGTACACTAGCCCGTTCCGATTTTACAGAATCTATAACCGTTCTTTTCAGGGTCTCCCACGATTCTTCTTACCACTTGGTCTATATTTCTGCGCTTGATTAGGAATACGCGTGTCTACCATGCGTTCCACACGAGACTTTCAATCATGATTTTATTCCTTTATTTTATCAATAACTGTACTATCGTATCTTATTTTTCCTATATTTAAGATGGTTACTCAAACTACAACCTCTCTTAAAAGTTTCATTTCAAAGGTCTCTGTTTTAGAAATATTCTGCTGCAAGATAGTCACTGTATAATAATACATTAAAGTTGGCACTGTCATGACATTATAATACTTCAGCTGTGGCTCTCCCTGTTCAGCTGTAATCTTTAGACGTTGTCTAGTAGTTCCTTGAGTATAACTAATTTTATTTAATAGGTGAATAAATTACAAACAACAGATTTTAAAAATAAGATGCAATTATTAAGTTTCATTAAAATTTATTCAAGAATTGTTTCCGGAATACCAATTTATATACTACATAACCGTAATACATAGTTACATGGTAATTATTACAAATAATACAAATTTTGTACATATACATAATGTATGTTTATAAACACGAATGATATATTTATCCACAATGTATACATTTATTTATAAACGTATGTTTGGAATCTCAGTTTACTCTTATTATAACAAATATAATAAAGGTATATTTGTATAATAAATATTTAGAAAAATGTTTCTAAATTTACAAATATACTTTCTAATTTAACATATCTATAATTCTTAAAAAAAACCATACGGAGAAAAACTTTAAAAATTATTTTTTGAATTACACGTTTAAGAATAATTAATCGTTACAATTATGTTTCCACTCCTAACACTGCATGGTAAATATAAAAATGCTTCATATAACAAACTAGTGGCATTATTAGTATTCCATTACAATAATGGAAAGAATAGATGCAATTTTTAGTACATAATGTACGTTGCTTACTAATGAAAACAGTTTTCAAGGGAATTGATATGTGAAAATTTAACTAAGTACTTCATAAATGTGTGAAAAGCACACGTGAATCCTTATGTGACATCTTGTAAAATTCTTGATCACCTCTTTAAAGAAACAACAGGGATTACCTCTACAGATTGTACTGGACAATTTAAGGAAACAATTGTTTGAATTTATTGTCACCGAAATATTGAAGGTCTTTTGCATTTCCCTTGAAACGCTTAATAGATTAGATCAAAATGATAATCGTGTGTATCCCAAGGAAAGCATTCAGCAAAATTAAATTAAAATTCGATAAACCGTTACAGAATTAGTAAAACATGTTTTCGCAATTTCTGTCGTATGTCATTACACTTGTCTTTGCAATTTGAAACAAAGAAACATAGGCGTACTGTAAAAGTCTCACATAAACGTCAGTAGTGTCATTAACAACATGTTTATCAAAACATAAATCTGATCTTTATTGTTACAAAGTGCGATTTCCTGAGTTTTTACTTCGCCGCATTCCTATCATTCTTCAATTAATAATAGAAAAATTGTAAATGCAGTGAAATAAAGTTGTTAATATCTTTATTGTCAATTTAAAATCCATAATGTCATTTTATAAAAATGTTGATATCGATTACTATATGTTCAACAATATTTTAACTATTAATTAAAAACTCGTGTTTTTAAAGAAACAGTACTGTTAACATACGTGAAAACTGTGTGGCCGACTGGTTAAAAACTGGGTTTCCAAACTATGCGCTCGTTTTTCACTGCCCGCGACAACGACGGAGGGAACATTACGAATAGTTGTGTGACGGGTGAGTCAGACAGCGAGGCTAGTGACTGTTTTAATAAAACAAGTCCCAGTGGGGATGACGCTTAACCCCTCACTAATGTGACACGGACAGCGCAGCCTGCTCAATCGCATTTCGGTGTAATGTAATTCATCTTTTTCCGCTTTACTGTTCTAAATTCGGTAGCGATCACGGTAAAGCTAGACGCTAGACTACAGCAAGCACTAGTAAGATGAGTTGTTAAACTGAACGTACAGTGTTTTGATATACAGAAAATGTAATAAGTATTATTGGAATTTTACAACTCGGAAAAATAGTTGGAGGCGACATCAGCTGTGTGCGGAGTCGCTGCAAAATTTATAACTGCGACAAAAACAGCTGTGATCGATGTACCGTGTTACTGCTTGTTGCCAGTGCTCTGTCATAACAGTTGTGGATACCGTGACTGTTTACTGTGGTAACGCAATTTTGTGTGTATATCGTACGCGTATGTGGCTTACAAACTGTATCCAATCGCTGTTCCAAAAAGAAATTAGTACCGTGTAATCGCTGCCTTTTTCATGCACAAATGATTCATTTTTTTCTCCTCCTATTTTCTCTCTATGGTTTCTACTAAACTGTATTTTCTTTATCGCATATCCTAATTGCAATGTTAGTGATAGCTTCTAAACAAAACGTGCTTATTAAATTATTTATGTCAGACACGCGATGAATGTGTTATCGGAAACTCAGATAACAAGGTAGCAGATTTGATAGATCAGTAGATGTAGACAAATAGATTTATATAGATACGGTTAGTGTAAAATGAGGAAGGGCAGACAATTGATTCTTATTTATTTTAGTACTTTAATTTTTTCTCTTAATGCTTCTTGTGCTTTGTTTTGTGTCTACGACGAGTATTTTTCCGTTGATATCAAGATTCAGTGTCAGGTCTTGTAATGATTTTATGATACTTCGTTATAAAACTTAGTTTTGCGATCAACTCAATTTTGCGTCCATTATCTCAAGTAGTACACAGTCTATAAAATTCATGATCATCTCGTGTGTGCAATATTCCTATTCCAATGTCGCTGTTATCCATACTTTGTAGTGCTTTAATGTTAGCTAGGATTACTATAATGTTGGAAAAACTCGTCGTGATCTTATACACTTTGCTTCTTTGTCCCCCAAACTATTTTTTTTAAATGTCCGCAGTGTATGTGTTAAAGGGTTGACAAATCAACTTTCCCTCGCTTCTCTACCCCTCTAACCAATTTGTTATACTTTCATTTACAGCTGTTTTTGCCTTGTATAATTCTTTGATCAGAATTCTATCCTTCCAGTCTACTATGTTCTTTTTTTTTCTAAAAATGTCCATTAGTTATCCCATCGAATAAGCAAACAGTTGAACTTAATAATTAAGACTTTTACAGTTACACAAATACCTACAGAGTTATCAAAGACAGCGGTTATTGGACTACGTGACCTATTATAACTTACATTGTATGATAGATACAGGCTTATTTACATGTAACCTTGAATTCATTGGAAAATGGAATAGAAGTATTAAAACAGTGATTAAACAAATCCTAACGTTATGATCCAAACAGAGTGCTTGCAAGTATCATCTACCAGTGCTTATCTAGGTATGATGTATATGTGTATATCTTGACGTGTGCGTGTGTGTTCTTGGATGAGTGAATGAATTGTGGCTTTCACAGTTAAAATTATAAATACACACATTAGAATATTACAGTTTATTATACTTTTGGCCTTTTCTCATTTGTAATGTTGTTTATAAATATAAATATTCTTGAAAATATTTCAAAGCAATTTCAGAAACAATGTTTCAGTTAGTTTGCTTTCAATGAATGTGCATTTAAATAAAACAAAATGAAAAATATCTGGGCGTCAGTTACGTAATCTGCATGATGCCGTTCTTTGCTTTTTATACCGGCACATTTCTCAACCTCTATATAATAGAAATTCATATGAGGCTTGTTATGTAATCTTTAGAAACAAACGTTGACTTATAAGTAATGTTAATGCTTCATTACTGCTTGCAAATTGCGATACGCTTTAATAGTGATTACTTTTCTCAAAACGGCGGGTGTGAGTCAGCTTTGTAATCTGTTCAGTTAGGAGGAAACATCTTAGAGAGCAGCATCTTGGTAATTACCCCTGTAATGCCTGCTCGGGTACACAGGTAACAGCTGTTATTAGGGAAACAAGAGACAGAAGACAAACAGGAGTGTTGCGTGAGGGTAGGAAAAGGAAGGGCGTTGTTGGGAAAGACAAATTACGGTTAGTTCTCGACACACACGTGGCGTATGTGTCTCCTGTAACGAAACAAGGATACCGCTGTACTGTCTTGGAATTACACATGAAGCGTTTGCTATTACAAGTTATCCTTATTTGATTGTGTTTAAATCTAGCTATTAACAATGTTGTTAACTAAGTCTTAATATCTAAGACTTCCGTAACAGTATAATTAAACGTCACGTTCTGTTTAAAGTTATAAAATTATATACAGACTATAACATAGGAGCTCTTAACTGTGACCTGTACACTTGTAACGGTTGACAGAATGTAAGCGAAATGTGTTGTCATGACGATCTATGAATCGTTACTTAATCTAATCCGATAAAATAAATCAATGTTTTTGTGTCTTCTGTTTTATGTTTTGAGTTCTTTATTATCATTTTTCGTTTTACAGCAACAATATTTTTGCCGTTCCTCTGTTTTTTTCTTTCAGTCTGTTATATTTCTACATTTCGTTCTCCGCTTCTGCTTTCCGCTGGCTTTTTTCGTCTCGATCTTTGATAGCAGTAGCTCGTATAACTTCTATACGTAATAATAACTTCTATACGATAGTGTAAGTTGAGTGCTATCCATTTTCATAAAATTACTGATCTCTTACCACGGACAATGAAGTAACTTACGATATAACCTTCCTCTGATTTCAATTGTTAAAGTTTGTAAACACTTCTAAACACTATTTTTTCAAAGATTGGACGGGTCGTGTTCTGTGGACAGTGGAATAGTTTATTGTATGCCAGAGAAATCAATACTCACAATGTAATTACACTTCTGGAAAACAAAAGCATTGTGTTACAGAAGTTCTAGGTACGCAATTTTAAAATACACACTGTCACAACAAATAATAACTGTTGCCCAGTTAGAATAAAATTACAACAATACGCACTCAGTAATTGACAAAACTAAATGCCGTTGTATAACAGCGTGCCTTATCGCTTAAGTTAGCGGAACTAAAGTGTTTGCGGCGGTGAGTTGTCACAATTTGAGCAGGCACGGGCAATATTCGCTCCAATACCCTTTAAAAATAAGGCATCAAGAATACGATGTAACTAAGATATATTGTCATTTCAACGAAGCACAGCTGAAATTCACCGAAAAATGAGACGACTACATTGAGCTGGCCACGTCGTTAGATTGGACAAGGGTAGACTATGAAAAATAGTCCTCATGGAATAAATAGAAGACGAAAGACCAAAAGGTTACCCGTGGTAAAGAAGAGTAGATGTTGGTTGTACGAGGGTGAAAGTCATGCGTGCGCTACCAATAGTGTGAGGTAGAGAGGGATATGTTTATGGAAAATTTCCATTAGCTGGGAGAATAACCAGCAGCTGCAAGTCGAAGCATCGGCCAGAAACTGTGAGAACATTCGACTGCGTCATCCTGTTAATCTGGCAATAAGTGTCCAGTATTACTAGGTTACTGCGCTTGTTGTCTATCGCAGCGGCGTAATAGAATAATTCTATATTTAAAATAAAATTCTGAGATACTCAACTTTTAGCACATAACTTCAATTTTCAGATCAGTTAGATAATTGCAATAGGTTTGATTATGTAGGGAAAGGACCACACTTTTTCCTCACAATAAACATTATGCTGCATATGGTAAAATAATAACACAAAGTGAATAAATCCTGCTTAAATGAGGACCTTATGTACGTCCCGTATTATCAGATCTTGTTGACTCAAAAAGACCGCACTAGGGAGATCATTTACTAAACAGGAACATATACATCAGCTGCCTCAGTGAGACACTAGTTTCCAAAACTAATGTTAATATCATTACTGATATTTTCGTATACATAATCGTTCATCTTTTCCTTTAAGGGGCCATAGATTCACGTACAGAAACAAAATATAAATGCATAGTAAGTGTAATATAAATCAAGTAATTTGTGTTTTTACGTTATTATCAGCTAGCAAACAGTCATAAACGTTAATTTTTTGAAATAATAAATAATTAAATATTTTTTCTGATTATAAATATCAGACAGTACTGACACTAATCGTATGCGGATACACAGTATTTCATAAATAAAATACTTTTTCTTGTTCTTTACGTTCATGTTTTTATAATTTTGTGCCAGAAATTGTTCAAGAGGAATTAAATGTTCACTCTTAATGAATAACAAAGTAAGCGACATTTATGTATCGGTTATTTACTTATTTGTGCTTTGCACAAAACTGCATTCCAAGAAGTTTGTGTTTCATTTCAATTATTTTTATTTACGACAAGTATGTACTATTGTCGATATTGTCTTGTTACAGGAGTACAGATTACATTGGGTAATTGTTAGTAAAATTTAACCCTAAGTTAAAAGTTGTAAACGCAGGTGTTCACAATAACATTTTTTCTTAGGGAAATTTGAGTGTTTTCTTGAAGTATAAAAAATACAGACGCCTAAACGTTACGTTTTTTTTTTAAATTATACAGTACAACAATTACTACATAACACAATCTAATTACAAAGAGAAACCTTTTATTTAAAAAAAGTTCTCAATTAGATAAATTGTTTATTACCTTCATATGTTATAACGTAACACAACAGGGCTTTTTTTTTTAAAACATAGTCACGTTGGCGATATGTATCATAGTCGTAGACTAATATTGGGAAAGTGGAGCTAATAGTTGTGTATTATATACTTAGAGGTATATAGAATACTGCGATAATCAGTCTGCTTATTTCAAGTATTATACTTTAACGACTTTTACAACAAAATCTTATAATAGAGCTGGAAGAACGTGAGACAATCAGACGAACTATTTGATTCATCTTTTCCCCCAATCGTTCAATATTCCTAAATTAATTTGGAAATACTATAATATTTTCCGAAGGCAACGGTAGCAAAGACATCAGAAGTAGATTAGCGTAAGACAAAGGGCTATTTTTCAGAAGAAACATTTAAACAAAATTACTGTTTTATACTACATTAGGGTTTAGAATTAAATGTGTTACGTCGTATGTTTGTAGGAGCAAACAAAACGGATCCGAAACCTGGACAACAGGGAAGTCATATGTTCGTAATGTTCTTTATAATGTAGGCCTAATCAACTCTTAGCAGTCCAGAAATCTTCCTATTTTAGTGAACACCGAACACATTAGAATCGTTGGTTTTACGCCTCGCATTGCCGGCTAGCTAGTTATTTAATAGCTTGTAACTTTTATGAGTCCAAATTCAAAGATTTGTAGATATTAGTGGCTTGACATGTATGTTTTGATAGGTATAACGCAACAATTTGCTCTCAATATTTGATAGAAGCATGAACAGTCATTAAGAGAAAAAAATCAAAACTGGAATAGTCGAAAATTTGTAAGTCGTTTCCTTGTTTTCTCTCTCTTCCTCTTTCACTGTTCTCTCTAATTTCGTACTGATAAACGAGGTGTCACAGTGGTGTGGGGCGGATCCTGTGCGATTGACCTGTGCAGGGTCACATACCCTTAAAGACGCCTCTGTGCAGACGCGACATTGCATGTTGGTGTTTCATGAAATAAATCTAGTGACAGGTTCAACGGTACTATTTAATTTAATATTTATGACAAACTCCTATACCCATCTGTCTTTATCCTTTAAATCGCAAAATAATGATTTGTATGTGTTATATATTACTTAACTGCCACAATTAGTAAAGTGAAATGTGTGTACTACATTTGAAAAAAAATAATGGCGTAATTTTTATGTCAGCGTATTAAAAACTGGCTGTTCTGACTGGTTGCTGAGTTCGCGTTAGTAGGTACACAGAACGTTTGCAATTGCGTGTGCACGCAGAAAAATTTAGAAAAAATGTAAATCTATGTATTATATATATATTTTATTAGATGCCAAATTTGTTTATTACTCGCTGCGAGGCACTTAGATTAGTCACTGTTGAAAGCTTTTGTCATGTGATCGTTCATGTGCGAAACAAAACGCATTGCAGTATCAATTAGCCGCCAATATAACGACTGCCGTGCTCGCCACTCGGTGAAAAATATTATTTTGTCCGCATAAAATATTAACGAGGGCTGCAAACGTGGACTGTATGCACTGGGATATAAATAAACAAAGCCACTTTGATGCCAGTCATGTATTTATAAAACGTGTCGGGTTATACAGGACACAATAAAAATTAATTAGTTAGTACACTATTGTCTGCACGCGGGACACTGTACAACTAGCTAAACAACGACATACACTGGTTCTGTTAAAACGTTTTCTGTTTGTTATATTATTAAAAAAAAAAATTTTATATACTCCGCTGAAAGCGCAGTTTACGTGCACGATAAATAAAAGTAATGTATCAACAGTTTATTTAGACAACTTTTATAGAATTTAAACTATTAGCACCCTCGTTGTGTCATTGCACACAAGTTTTGTTCCATTGTTTTAAATTTAAAAAAAATTACAAATTTTTTTCTGTAGTTGGTGCATAATGTAGGCTTTCTCAAAATAGTGAGACAGTAAACGCAATGCCTCTTCTTGGAATCATTTCGTATTCACAAGATCCAAACGATGTCGGGTATTACGTATATGCATAATTCGCCTTGTTACAAGTACAAGACGATGTGGGTTTAAGCATACATGTCTACCTGATTCGGAAACAAAAACCATCTGAACTGTTGAAAATGTAGGGCACTACTGATTTCTTCTTTGAATGACACAGTTTTATTAAACCTAATGGCGCCCTTTTGGTTGTAGCCCTGTTTGTTAGCTTCAAGTTTTCTCGTCAGGCCAATAAAATTGAATCACCAATTCATTATAGGTTCTATTTTTGACCCCAATCTTTTCTACAAAAAGCGATAACGTAAATCGTACATTTAGATTAATAGATAAAATGTAACTAATTATCGATATAATAATTAAATTTAATTTCAGCAATTTAGATTTCATAATTTTTCATAATTTTCCAGAAACAGAGGAAATTATTACTATAATCTTACTCGATTAACATTTTAGCCACCTCAAATCGAATTAAACCAGTGTTACAGCTTGAAACATTTTACATCACCAGCAGTCTGCAAGCAGGGCTGTAGGCCTATAATTAACAAGACAATATAAAGAAAACTGTACATATCAAGACACCATCATATTAAAATAGTGGATTAGCAAAAAGAGAAAACAGTGTTATAGTTAACGTTATATTGCCTGATTATCAGTAATTACAGTAATCACTATATGAACTATTTTGACCGAAAGTACGAGATACTAATGTCAGTTACACGATGAATATTGATATTTCTTGCATTAAAAAGCAGCGGTTTTATTTATAAAACCTTCTGTATTCAATTGGCGTAACAGTGTAGCTAACAGCCTAAAACGGTAATTGTACATTCTTATTTGTGTATTGTTAAAGATAAAAATTTTAACCAAGTTTTTTTAAAAATAAAGATGATATAAACCTATTTAATTAAATATTATTATTCTGTTTTGTTTGTGAGTTGAGAATGTAAATTGTAAAACTTTCTTACAAACTATAAAATATACAACTACAGGACATACAGTGTTTTGGTCTGAGTATTTCTACCTGAGGTCTTTTAGATTTACGTATTTTTAAATAAAACTTGCCTTATCCAGATAAATATTTAAATATTTCTTTTTTTTGACTCAGTAACTGAAATTAGCTGTATATTTTACTTATTGTAATGTTTTAGGTATTATGTTTTAATACGCCTAATGTTCTGTGTTCCAATTTTTGTTAGTGACTCCTTGTCTTGACCATGCCCTGTCCTGTTTTTGAAGTTAATTTTTCATTTGATAAGGTTTTCCTGACTTTTTTCATACTTCCCAACCATCTGGCTGTAAAGACTGTGATTTGTGATCACGTTTGTCTCAACCAAGACGGGTTGCTTTCACTGCAGTCCAAGAATAATAAAAATATGATGCACAGGTAGTATTGTTGTGCGCTAGGTTCTTCGTTTGTTATACAAATCCGATGACACGTGTGCACACCAATCTGTAATGTAAACAGGTACATACTCTGTATTCGCTTAAAGGGGTAGTAGTTAGCACGCGGGCTGTAGACACCGCGTCTGGCACATGAATATCTCGCCTTCCTATAATACAAACAGCCGTGTCCAGCGTGCTGTGTACGTGTTTCGACATATCGGTTATGCAAAAGCAGTTTGTTGTTAGAAAGTTTATATTTGTTATGCAAACTTTTATTCTACAGAAACAATCCAGAATTTAGTAAAGTTCAGTTGAATCATTAATAAATTAAATTCATTCGTAAGGTTCTTGGTTTCTTAGTTACAGTAATTTAAACTATTTCGGTTGACTGAACAAAATCTTAAACTAGAAGTAAACAACAACTGTTAATTCACAAACAAATGTTAAAACCAGATTGGCATAGTGCATAGCTATAAAACACCACCACAAAAGCAACATTAAACCTAAAGGAAGTTTCAAAACGGGGTACTGACAAACAGTTGTCGTTCTTTGGTACGATTTCATTACTCCTTCGTTATTCCTCGTAGGTAACAAATAGTCATCGTTCTTGGCTTGATTTCATTTTTCCTTCGTTATTCCTCGTAGCTGGCGAATAGTCGTTGTTTCTTGGTACAATTTTATCATTCCTCCATTATTTCTCCTAGCTGGTGAATGGTCATTGTTCCTTTTTATAATTCCATCACGCCTTCGTTATTTCTCGTATCTGACGAATAATGAAGATCGGGCAGAACGAAGTGCGGTTACATAACCCCCCAAATGTTGGAACACTCAAGATATTCTATGAGAGAGAGACAAAAGGAACACTTAAGACAAAGGAACCACTCAATTTGGTGCAAAACTGAAGGTGCCAAGTAAGAAGAATAATTTAAGTGCTAAGAAAACAATGCAGTACAAGAGCAAACTGAAGTAAATTAGAACGTAGATTAGCAATTTAGGAGAAATGAGTTTTGGTTTATCTTAACACGTGTTATAGGAATAGCAAGTCATCAAATAGAGAACGTATTGAGAATAATTATGTTTTAGATTTTATCGTGGCATTCCTTTCAAGCAGAAAGGAAGTAATTGCTTAGTGGAATGAAAGTAATAATATAAATAAAGGAGACAAATAATAAACATATAAATAAATAAAACATGACCAGATTCAGGCATTTAGAGTTATAAAAACTTTAAGAACGATAGGAAGTTAAATATATTATGAAATTTCTGAATTCATGTCAGTTGTGTTGCGAAAGTCAGCACGTGTACTGAATGTTTCCAAAAGGTGGTGCCAAATTTCGGTAAATTATTCCGATCATTAAACTGAAGGAAAACGTCCAAGAAACATACGCCGAAAAATGCATCCTTTCCGTTGTATGTCTGTATGTGTTTAAAAAAAATAATAACTGCCAAATAAGGTAAGACGTAGTAGAGTTAAAATTTTGTGTATACAGTAGGCTACGCTTACAATTTTTGATGTCAAAAACAACCGATGTGTTATCTTAAAAATGTCAAAATGGTGGCTGAAGGAAACATCATCATCATCATCATCATCATCATCATCATCATCATCAACTTCACAACACGGCATAGGCAAGGTGCTGCCTGTTCCGCCTTTAAAGATTCTCCATCCATCTCTTCCTGTGTCTACCCACATATCTGTGTTCTATAGGTTTGTATCTCCAGACTTGTTTGGCCAGTCTGGAATCTGATATTTTTTCTAAGTGTTTTTTCCAGCGTTGTTTGTAATCTTTTTAATTTTTCATTTAAGTTAAAAATTTGTAACTCCTCTCTCATGGCATCATTCTATATACGGTCAAGTTTACAACACCTTCAACTGCTCTTAAGAACGTCATTTCCAAGGCCTGTACTTTAATGTTTTGTTTCTTGGTTGTTGTCCACAATTCAAACCCATAGGAACGTACAGGCAGCGCCATAACGTTGTAAAACTATAATTTTGTACCATGACGTACCTTGTCTTTGAAAATACGGTCTATTGTCACAGAGATCGTCTGCAACTTATCTAACTTAACAGCAATATAATGATACCTATCAAAGTCAATATAATTTCTCAAATAATTAAAATGACTCAATTGTTTTGGAATTTGATCACTAATAATTATTTTGTTCTTATTGGTTCCTTGCCTTGAAATGCCACTGCGTTTGTTTCTACAGTAGGCATTTTCATACTGTATTGTTTGAAAATCTGATGAAGCTTAAAAACAGATTTTTGTGAAGCAGATTCTGTATTTTTACTTGTAAAAAAGTCGTCAGCAAACAACAGCACAATCAATTGTGTCTCTCGTGATATCTTAATACCAGGGTTCACTAGATGTTCCCATTTCCTTACTAGATCGTCGATATAAATGTTACAAAGGTTAGTTGATATACTGCACCCTTGTGTTACACCTCGATTGACAGTTATTTACTGAGGGATGTTACAATTATTTTTAAGAGCTATTCTTGTTCCGTTATATAGTCCTTGTATCGTTCTTATAAGTTGGAAATATTTATTATAAATTTCACAAAAATCATTACTAATGACAAAAATGCCTTATTACACAAAACATTGCACCTTTTATTTGTAATCCAACAGAAGCTTGTTTATAGAATTCGGATAAAAAATAACAGAGGTATTAGGCTACATTTTTGTAACCAAACATTTGGCCAATTTTCTTATAAGAACAGTGGACTTGCATTTACGTTATTTTACCATAATTAGGTGCACGGTAGTTTGTGTTTGTTTTAGTTTGTTTAGCATGATTTAACAATTGTTAATCCTAATTATTACTACTGTATGTGATAGACTCCGTAACACACGCACCACGGGTATATGCGGGAAGGGTACAAACCAGTCGAAAGACTGAAGAACCCAATAATAAATAATACTGAATTCAGTCCACATTGCACCTCATGTCTCAAACGGATGCTCACAGAATTTAGTTATAGAGCATAAATATGTATACCATTGTTAATAAAAAAAATAGAAGTAAATAAACAATAAAATATTTATTTTATTTTATTTCATTCGACATTTGGAGGAATCGAAAAAATAATCTAGTATATTTAAATTCTTATCAGCGCGGAAAAATACATGGTTCTTATAAGGAAAATAGGCAAAGTATGTTGTTGGGAAAGAACTATAGGTAAATCTGTTATAGTTTTCAAAAATATATAAACAACAATTCGTTCGATTAAGAAATTGAAAAGGTAATTTTTTATATATTGTAAATATTTTTGTTGTAGTATCAAGTTTTGTAAAATTTAGAATTGAAATTTTCAAACAGCCGCCATTTAAAAAAATTTCAAGATAACATTTAACAATTTCAAGACTAGTAGAAAACTGTTCTGGTATTTATAAAATAGAATGCGAGGACTGCAACAATTTTTATGTTGGACAAACGGGCAGGAAATGTCTGGATAGGTACAGAGAACATCTCCCTAGAGGTGATATCCAGAAGATAAAATCAAACTTTGCCTTGCATATAGTCAACCAGAACCATAATTACTCGAGTTTTCAAAGTAGCTTCAAGCCGTTACATTTCTGTAAAAAAGGGCAGGGTTATGGACGCGCTGGAAGAATTTGAAATTTATAAGGCCTCAAAAAAAACCCAAGGTAATCAGCTCTTGAACGACAAGCTTTCTTTTAAGTCCAACGGACTCTATGACACGGCCATACGCGTGTTGGAACAACACATAGATAGGGATAGATATAGTACGACACGTATTGGTTAGTCGCTCGCGAGGTCTGATACGATGCTCATCGTGTAGTGGTGTAATTGTATACACGCGGTACTATGACTTTACGTGCTGGATTGATGTGCGAGTGAAAGTTTTTATTTGTATTTTATTAATTTGACGTACTCAATGTGAGTGATTTTCGTTTTTACCAACCTGATGATGGGACCATGAGTCCCGAAACGCGTAGTTGTTAAAAATCAATGAAGTTGCAAGGAGGAGCACCAGTGTACCCAGATACACGAGGTAATATTAACTATAACATTTTGGTTTGTGTTGGGGTTATAAGAAATAGTACATTTTTAATGTGTATGTAAAATATGAACTCCACATCACGTTCCATTCAGCAGCAATTTAATTATTTTTTGTTAACACATATATTTATACAGTCGGAAACAAAACATTTTTCGGAGCATGTTTGTTGGAATGTTTCCTTCAGTGTAATGAGTCGAATCATTTCTCAAAATTTTACACCATCTTTTCGAAACACTGTGTTTAGTTGTATTTAATTGTACTTAATTATAAGCGTATTCGCCTATTCTCAAATGCCGCAAATGGTTTTTCATTCTGCTAATTGTGTTCATTGTATGCGTTTTAATTTCTGTCTGTCTGTCCGTCCGTCTGTCTGTCTCCATACCCCCCCTCTCTCTCTCCCCCTCTCTCTCTCTCTCCCTCTCTCTCTCTCTCTCTCTCTCTCTCTCTGTCACACAAACACACACAGTATCAAAGAAGAAATATAGTGTTACGACGGTCTACTTAATTGTCGTAGGTACAGTGGAAACAAAATGCAAGACACCAATTAAGTCACTAATTACCAGCTTTAATTTTCACAGTTAAACAGTTCGTAATTAACAACACAGTCTCTTACAACAAATCAAATAAAAATTGTTCACACGCAAATAAACTGTCAACTAATATTAAAACACAGTTGTATTGCAATACACCACCCGATTTTAAAACACAACACTCATAACCACTTGAACGTACAGTACTATATCGCGACTATAACTGAAAACTAAGGCCGCTGCCGCCATGTATTTATGAAAGTTCCAAATTGCGTCTTAGCGCCAGTGTGTACTACGTAATTAATTGCGGCCTTGACACAGTCCGCGCGGCTGGCGGTTTCGGGAAAGCTCTCGCGAATGCGTCTAGAGTCACGTATGCCACACACATTAGAGCGAGATTCTTCTGGCACATTCGACAAACACGTAGACTGTTCTATAATGTCGTAACATTAGTAAAATATATACGAGTTGGTTGATTGTTTGCTGGGGAACTTTTAATTTTACGCCTATATAACATAATTCATTACTCTAATTCTTTAGAAATCATTTTAGATACACAACGTAAATAATGGTGGAAACACATATATGCATATATTTTCGCCCCACTATCTCTCACATAAAATCTTGATCACGGGGTGGAAAAAACAGAATAATTTACAATCGGGCTGCAGAGTTGACAGTTATTCACAGAATTTAGAACAGTAAACAAGAAAAAAGATTAATTAGCCTACGTTACACCGAAATGCAATTGAACCGGCTGCGCTGTCCGGCGCGGTGATCCCGTTAATGCGGGGCTGTAGTGTCACCCCCACTGGGCAATGTTTAATTAAAACAGTCGATCGCTGTCTGACTCACAACTATTTGTAATGCTCCCTCCGTCGTTGTCGACAGTAATGAAAAACGTGCTCATAGTTTGGAAACGCGACTTTTTAACAGTTACGTTGACTAATTCTCGTATACGATTTATACATTTTGTTGGATGATTCGATCGTTTTTCACAAGTATGACGATAAATAGAAAATGTATTGTTATGCAATACGGAACATTCTGGTACTATGGAGAATGTTGTTCTACGCGTTTCTCGCTTAGCCTGTACGTATGTGTATAGGATATGCTATACTGGTATACTGGTATGCTATAGGATACCCACGCCGCGCTGAAGTATCCTATAGCATTTTTAGTGCTTGTTAAGGACGCAAATTATGGAACTCTGCAGACTATAAGTAGTAAACACCTACCGCTTTGAAGTTAGTTTACGTTGGGCGATTACTCAGTGCGCTTCAAGTGGCTATTAGTGAAAATTTGGTTATTGTGCGGGAATCTATTAGTTGACATTATTATTGCGTGTGGACAAATTTAATTTGAATTATTGTAAGAGCATAATATTGTTGAATAACTTGTTCAACAACACTTAACTTTCACCTTAACCTTAACCTTGTTCAGTTAACTTGTTAACTGTTATTTGTGATTAATTAAAGCTAGTGATTAATGAATTAATTAGTGTCTGTAATTTTGTTTTCCACTGTAACATACGACGATCGGTGAGACCATCGTAACACTATTTTTTTTGCTCGTGACGAGCAAAGGAGAATCATGAATTTTAAACATTAAGCATTTGAAACAGAATTAACACTGTTTAACACTAATCATCAACAGTGTTAACTTTGTTTGTGATTATAACCACTAACACAAATTTTTAATTAAATAAGCATTTTATAAATATAGTAAACTAAATATTAAGCATATGAATACAAAGACTACAATGTTTTATTGCCGATTGGAGGATTTTATGTCGAAATGTGTGACTTTATAACCAAGAAAGTTGTAAGAATTAGAGAACATAAATCTGAGCAAGTTTGCACTGTTTGATAATATCATCATCTGAGGTGATTCTATTTTTAAATGATTAAAGTTGGACGAAACTTTTTTCTTGTTTCTCTTACATTACGCTAACAGTGGTTTTATAAAATAACTTTTAATATGGAATATAAGCTAATAATAGATCACTAATGGTACGCGGAGGGATACAAGGTGGTACGAAAGAAGACCTAGCTTGTAAAAAAGTAGGTCTTAGTTAAAAATAATAAATAAAAATTTATGTTCAAAACAAGATTAATTTTCACCGGACATGATTTAAAACCATTACCCTTACAAAAACGACCTAAACACTTTGAGGTAATATTTCATTAGAATCTAACAGGATGTCTATTGAGTGTGATTTAAGGTTAAAAATAACATTAATAGTACCTTACATTAACTCTCTGGTACAAAATAAGGAGAAACAAGTTTCACATTAATTATTTACATTTTAATATGTTGATAATTTTCAGTACTAACAAGAAAATTTGTAATGAAAGTAATCGATTGTCCTTTCAAAAACCTTATACTTTATTTTAACATAGAACCAACGGGAAATTAATTTAAAAAATCAGTTCCCGTTTTGTAAATGCATTATATTTAAATAATTGTACATAACTAGGAATAATGAGATATACTATTCATGTTGTATCAAAGTTTTTATTGAAAAATCCCCAATAACATTTTTTTAAGCTCCGGTGGTAATCAAAATGAACGTGGAAGACCAAAGTGGTACGCGGGCCCGGAAAGGTTGGGAACCACTGATCTAGATGTAGGTTTAGATTTTTAATGGCTATATACAAAGTTATATTATGTGGAATCTTACCAGAAATACCGAAAGGCATTGAAGTAGTTTATTTTCAAATCAAGACAAGTGATTCAAGTGTTAAACGAAAGTGGAGCCGATAACAGGTTTCAGATAAAGGACGAACCATTTGAGTTCGGCTTCAGATTACAGCCCTAATGCATTCCTTATCGGGCAACACAAAATTTACAATTCAGATCAGGTGTACGGGGTCTATTCACCACTCACCTAACTGCGGTTGCCGCTCCTTAGATTATAATTTTTGTTGATGATTTTACCAACAAATTATCCGTTTAGGCTTATAACCAAAGTATGTCATTAAACTAAACATTGAAAGAGTTAAACAAATTATTTAATAATATGAAAAGTTTAATTAATGTGTACAATAACATCGTATCCAAATATAATAGAATATTATATTCGGACAAGATGTGCTTAAAAAAATTCTTGTTTAATCATCATCATAACCACCACTGCAAGGAGTACGCCCTAGACCTGTTCCGGAACTCATCTCTTCATTGGTCTACCGACATCTCTCTTTCCGGTAGAATGATAACCCAAGGCAGCCACGGGTAGACGTACATCAGGAATGCGGTTCGAGTGTTCACTCCATTCCCTTCTGTAATCATCAATCTTCTGGTGCAGTGATACAATGTTTAATTTGCGTCTAATATCCTCATTCCTTTTCCGATCCAGGAGAGAACCACCTTGCGTCCCTCTTAGAAATAATTTCATTTTACCTGCCTGAATCCTCTGTATGTCTTTTTTACCAAGAGTCCATGTTACACTAGCATACAGGAATGTGGGGAAACTCACAATTTTGTAAAATTTTATTCAGGTATTCTTCCGTATTTTGTTTTTCAGGTACCTATGAATCGTTCTACAGGTGCGTCTAAATTTTGTTAGCTTACTATCCAAATCAATATCGG
Source organism: Magicicada septendecula (assembly GCA_034769895.1). NCBI lineage: Eukaryota > Metazoa > Arthropoda > Insecta > Hemiptera > Cicadidae > Magicicada > Magicicada septendecula. The sequence continues at coordinate 115,737,818 of CM068374.1, read as the reverse complement.
TTCCACATAAGATATCACAACCGAGGTAATTGAAATGACTAACCTGATCCAAAACTGATTGTTCACGACTTAGTTCTTTAATCTAGTTTTAAATATCTAAAAATTGAAGTAACCTCGGATATAATTATCGAATTGTATTAAATCCTGTTCATAGATTTTTGTGGAATCTCAAACGTAAATATGCTGCGCTGATCACATAGATAACGTGCGAGCTTTGTGATGGTTTGCACGCGTTGTGTGAGCGGCATGATTATTCAGTGCTCTCGATCGTTCCGGACGCGTCTTCCAGAGGGTTCTCCATTATTCTATCGGCATCCACAGTACTACACAGGAGAAGCACAAGAGCGTCGTATCCGAAGCGGCGAGTCAGTTTTACTTGTATATACGGCGTTCGTTGTGCGTTTAGTGTACAGAGATAATGGTGAATTGTTGTACGTAGACGTCTGTAATTGGTGACTTGTATTATTTAATGGGAAACTGTTACATAAGTGATACTTATTGCGTGTTACATGTTGGACAATCGTAATCTTGACGAATTGTTCTCTATGAGTGTCTTTGTTTGCTGCTGTATAGTGTGTTGTAAATAGCATTTCACTGTGTTAAATTTTAATTTCTGTGCAATGTAAATTTTTCTCTGCGTAGGTAGAAAAGAAAACAAACAAAGAAAAATAAACTATTACAACATTATTTTAAAAAAAGAGGAAGAGGTAAAGAAATTGGTACTAAATTAGTAGCCTAGAAGTTGGTCTGATCATAAGTTAAGGAGTTTTATATTGTTTAATTGATAGAGTGATTCAAAAATAGGCTTATCTAGTGTGTATGAATTATGGTAAGTTTTTTTATTAAGTATATTTTAAAAATATATTCTTTTAATAGGCGTCGAAATAACTTGCCTACGTTCTACGCTATAAAACAACAATCACAGCTCTTAGATGTTTTTGTTCAAATACAATAAAAAATATGTTATAATATAAACTCACTCTAGCTTTGGTCATGAATCATGACAGAAAATGAGTGACCAAACAATTATATGCCTGAGATATGTTTGTAGAAAAACATTTTTTTTGAAAAATCAAATGTGTAAGTTTCATAACACAAATTACTGTAAACAACGGATGCCGTTGTACTACTACTATTCTCCAGCACTACAGCCCATGGTGAGCCCTGGCTTCCGCTACGATCCGTCTCCACTCATCTCTGTCCATTACCCTCAGTCTCCAGTTCCTAATGTCCAGTCCATCTTTCTCAGATCTTCTTCCACATCCTGCTGCCATCTTCTTCGGGGCCTGCCTCTTCTTCTTTTGCCCAATATCGTTCCACTTAATATAGTTTTGGGCATCCTCGTAATATTCATACGGGATACGTGTCCCAGCCATCTAATTCCAGCTGATTTTATGTACCTCACCAGGTCTTGTCCACTAATCAACTCATTTACTTCACTGTTATTTCGGATCATATACATATTCCCTTCCTTCACCGGTCCAAAAATCTGTCTCAATATTCTTCTTTCAAAAATTCTTAGAGCGCTTATATCCTTATTTACGAGAGTCCATGTCTCGGATGCATAAGCAACAACAGGTCTGATCAGTGTTTTATGTAACATCAGTTTGGTTCTTGGAGTTAGAAGCTTTGACTTCAGTAATGATTGGTTTGCATAGTAGGCTCTATTGCCAGTTATGATTCTATTTACTATTTCGCTGCTCACTCGGTTTTCATTATTCAGAATAACACCTAGGTACTTAAATTCTGTAACTCCTTGGAAACAGTAATGGCCTGTGTGAAGGTCTAGCAGTTCTCTATTTTCCTTCGCAGACACTTTCATGTATTTTGTTTTAGCCTCATTGACTTCCAAACCAATTTTGTTTACTTCCCTCTCCATTTCAATAAAGGTATCTTTTAATACATTTTTTTTCCTGGCTACCAGCACAATATCATCCGCATATACTCCTAGTTGCCTCGTCCTTTTGAAGATGTGTCCTCTGAAGTCTATCTTGTTTATAGCATAATGTAGTACCAAGTTGAAGAGGGTTGCAGATAGTGCATCACCCTACTTTACTCCAGTACCAACCGTAAAATCTCGGCTTTTGTTTCTTCCCAGAACTACTTTTCCTTTGAAATCTTTCAGACTGAGAAGTACCAGTCTCACAATCTTTTGAGGTACTCCCAATTGTTCCAGTGCTATTCGCAACTTTCTTCGATTTACACTATCGAAGGCTTGCCTGAAATCTATAAACAGTATATGGAGGTCAATACCATATTCGAAACATCTTTCGAGTGACGAAAATTTGATCGACTGTGCTCCGGTCGGCTCTAAATCCACTTTGATGCCGTTGTACAGTGGAACAATATTTGTTCAATGTCTCTATCAGATCATGATATTTGTTTTAAAGAAATCGAGACAGTTGTACTGCAATAGGTAGAATTTGCATATAAAGCAGTAATTTAACTCTTATTACAAGTTCAGACATTGTATAATAGACAATAAAATACATGTCAAATTTGTTATTTAAGTTAAGTTTTGACAGTAAAAAAAATAATTAGGGTTGTAAAGTAATGCGAGAATATGCGTATGGCGAGTGCGCATGTGCGGGTATGTATAACTATGTTACGGGATAGTAATAAAAAACTTAGTAAATTAAACAAATTTTGTAAAAATAAAAATTATGATATGAAACTTACACCAGAATACGCATAAATAAAAAGAATCTATCGAGTAGTAATATTTGTTTATAAATTAAAGAACTGAATATATGAGTTTTTTAGAAAAAAGTTTAATGACTCTAAAGAAAATTACTAAAATTATGCTGGTTTTATTTGCAAGCTTAACTTTATCCCTTTATCCGTAGACAGTTTTTTGCATGAAGAGCCTTATCTTTACTGAAGATACAGAAAAAGGGAATTTTGCAGCCAATGAACGCTAGAGATTTGGTTAATATCTCATTGTGAATTTGTTCTTCTTAGCGTATAATTTAGTCTTCTTGCTCTGAAATCAATAACGCCTGGTCGTTGCTACTAATCTAGACGATTGGTCTACAACAGCGAACGAGCACAAGTCAGAAAGTTCGCGAGTAGATTAAATATCGAGTGCTAATACGGTATAGAACAAGATTGTCCGCATAGGCATTTATAAGAACACTTCATGTTCACTGGAGTTATTGTGTAGTTTTAATGCACACACTAAACCACTATTAAAAATTAATTCACTACAATTATTAGAAGTACCCAGCCCAAAAACGACGGACAACGGTAGGAGATCGCAACAGTATCCTGAACGTCTATCCTGAACCTGAACATCGATATCGCAACGTTCATCATAAAGGAAAGTGAAATTGTTTGTTATAAACTTATTGAAAACACTTATAAACGTAAAGACAAAAGAACGCATAGAAATTATGTAATTAGAATATAAGAGAAAATTATTTTCAATTTGTACATAAAAGTCAACAGAGGCAGTTAATTAATTTGATTTTTGTTATCTCAAGCAATATTAAATTGTTGTTTTTAAATTAGTGCAATTTGAAAAAGAAATTAATAAATCCGAAGCATTCCAATATATGATATAACCGACTACTTATTCTATGCGACCCTTGTACATTGCAGTATTGATATATTTTGTTAATTATTTGTATTATCTCATTTTTAACATTACGTCTGCAGGTACTCTACAGCAAAAAGTTTAAGTTAATGGTTTGTCTTTTTCATCCCACGCAAAGATATCAGTGGCTACGAGATGCGTGGTTAAAAAGTACATTCAATTATTCTGCGCTTACTTTTCTTACCTCTCTATATGTACGAGGACCGTTCTCGATCCGTATATGACGCCTATGTCTGTCTCTCAGTATGTATAATATGTATATTGTTACGCAATACGGAACATTCTCGTACAGTAGATAGCGTCGTTCTACTAGCTTCTCAACTAGCCCAGGCGGTGCGTGTTTTTGCCAAGGCTGCGCTAAAGTATCCTCTAGAATTTTCGATTGCTTGTTAATGACGCATAATATGGAACCCTGTAGGCTATAAATAGTCAGCACCTGCCGCTTGCACTTTAGTTTACGTCGGGCGATTATTCAGTGCGTTCGAGTGGTAATTAGTGGAAAGTGATTATTGTGCGGGTTGTTGACATTATTATTGCGTGTGTACAAATTTAATTTGCATTATTGTACGATTATAATCTTGTTGAATAACTTGTTGATTTCAAAGTGTTAATTGTGATTAACTAAAACTGGTGATCAGTGACTTAACTGGTGTCTTTATTTTGTTTTCCACTGTACCATACGACGATCAGTGAGACCGACGTAGCAATATGTACATTGAATGATGTACGTTGTTTAAAACTTTAAGGCGGTCATGGTAAAGCTTCAGTACAGACAGCACTAGTAAGATGAGTTATTAAACTGAACGTACACTGTTTCAGAGTTCAAAAATTTAATAATTTTAGTTTGAATGTTACAAGCTGGAATGACACTAGGAGGCAATAATGTCAAGTTTTGCGGCAGCACTGAGATTTATGACTGCGGCACAGGCAACTGTCACCGCTGTACCGGTGTATACTGTGCTGTTGGTCAGTTATTTTAAAACTTCTTAATTTTATACACACATCAATACAAAAATATTGCACAATCTGGTCAGATTATGTATAGTAAATAGTATTTCAGGGCTTCGGAGTTATAACAAATTTAGAATTTTCTTATTTAACAATTCTTGCTTAAACTATTTGAAAGAGTGTTGACTTAATACGAGACGACGTCTTTTGGCAGTTAATGTATAAAAGACAAAATATAAGACACTTTGGTAACCTCTAATTTAACAACGTCGGTAACAGTTGTGTCAAGTCTCACATTGAACCTTACGAAATATAATATTAAATATATCCAAAATATGATGCAATGTTTACAGAGTCAGAAGCAGTAGAACCCAGATCGAAAGGTAAACCTAAATAGGGACGACGTTTCACGCTTCTGCACTGTAGCAGAGACCAGACTGATTCCAATGACTGAAAAAATTAGGATCATTTACATTTGTAGATTTTGGCTGAACTGTGAGGAGTCAATAATTATCCGCAAACAGTTTTTATAATTTATTATAATTAATCTGATAGTTAGCTCATTTTTCAACTGAGTTCCCTTGCTTTTCAATACACTTGGTCCATCGTTGGACAAGCTTCGTGATGCCCTCAGAAAAAAGTTTTTGGCTGAGCAGCAAACCACTTATGCAGCGCTTCCTTCACTTCTTGTCTCTAGAGAATCGACGGCCCCCTTAAGTTATCTTTAAGTTGACCAATACAACCGACGATGCAGGATGCTCCAACACATCGAAACGCAATTTCTCAAGGGTTTGGACAGTGAAGACGGAGCAAGTTGGCGCGCGTTGTCATGCACAACAGCACTCCTTCCGACAACAACAGGTCTTGTATCAAATTGCAGACTTCAGTTCTTTGAGACAGCATCTCAATGTGACTTGCACTATTTTCTGTGAGCCCTTCTCCAAGTACTGTTACAATATTTATCCTTGCGAGTCCCAGAATAATGCGAGGATTACCTATCCTGCAGAGCCAACCTCGTTATGGATAATTTCATATGGAGAACCATGACTAATTTTCAGAAGGTACGCCACTTCATCGATAGTCACTCTTTGGTTGGTCTGAATTTATGACATTAACTTGTTGAATAATGGCATCAGTAGTGGAAACATTTTGGCGTCCTAATCTTTCCTCATCGTTGACTCTTGCCGACCTTCTTTGAATTTTTCGATCCACTCATATACACTTCTCTGTGGTAAGTGTATCCTCATACTGTTTTGAAAGCTTTCTATGGATTTCAGCTCCTGATACGCCTTACAGGCCACAAACACCGATTAACTGGACATTGGTACAAACGGAGAGAGGGGCAGCCATGTATATCATGCACCAATCCACAGCTGACTGACGCTACGGACTGTCTACTAACAGTCCAAAAGCAACGGCAACGGAGACAATGGCATCATCTATCAGTGTACAAGAGCATTAAGTGGTACTGCCAACCTACAGACGATTATAAAAAAATTGCGGTTACTTATTGACTTACCCTCATAGAAGGGAAGTAGGACAAAAGCAACTAGTTTCACTTTGTAAAATAAATCAAAGCAGAATAATTCGGCAATTTTAAAATCCGTATGTTAAGAAAACGTCTTTATCAACCGTAAAGAGTTTTGTTGCTGATTATTAATTTGGGTGTATTTTAAAAACCTTCGTAGTAAACACAGTAAAGACGGAATGCAGCCAGAAATAGTGAAGTTAAATATTAAATTAAACGAACACTGTTTCAGTGTTTAGGAAATTTAATAATTACCGTTGGAATTGTACAAGATGGAGTGGATCATAGGAGGCAACAATGTCAGCTGTGCGACGGCGATGCGATTTATGACTGAGGCACAGACAGCACGCTGCTTGTTGAGGCTGCGCTGTCATAACAATTGCCGATACCCTGGCTACTTACTTTGTGTATTATAATATTGTAAACTTGTGTGGTTTACAATCCGAACACAGTATTCTGATTCAAAAAACTAGTACAGTCTAAATACCTTTTTTTTCGTCCATAAGCATTTGATTTCTTTTCTTCCGTCCACTTAATCTCTACGCTTTCTTATATACTGTACCTTTCATCGCCTATCTTAATTGCTAAGTTTGTGATTGCGTCTAATTAAAATATATTTCTTAAAATATTTCTGTAAAGTAGTGAATGTGCGGACAGAAACTCGAAAAACAAATGGAACCTTTTTTTTTAAAAGGTAGATAACGATAGACTGATTTATACGATAGAGTGAGAGTAAGATGAGGAAGGGATGGTCGTCATATTTATTAAGATAACAGAAAGCTTTTTAATTTTTGTGTTTAGTGCTTCCAGTACCCACTACGTCAGTGTAAATTACGAGTAATATTTACTTGATGTCAACATTAAATACTATGTCTTGTAAGAGTTGTATGGTAGTTACAATCCAGACATTTGTTTAGAAATTTTCTATGGGAGAATTGCTAAGCATGAGAGCCGGCTACAGTTTCATGTTACGGGAAGGTAGTCGGAAAATTTTGCCAACAGCTGAAAAACATAAGTATGTTGCAGTTCACATGGAAATGTTTAATATAAGCTACATTATATAAATAACATCACACTAGCTTTGAAAGAGTTGATATTAATAGATGAGATTTATAAATCATTGAACAAACCAGTCTGTATCTTAATTAGTGTTCGTTATAGCTTCTGAAACATTCTTTCATGCCACTTGGCTGAGTAATGATTTATGTATTATTAAAAATACATTTACAAGTGTGACGCTTTTTAAATGATTCTTCAAGTAACAAGAATTATCAAAGTCATTCTTCATGATGAATTAAGAAAGAATTAGGAATTAAGAAGGTCACTTTGGGAAAGAGATAACTATAAAAACAACTAATAAAATAATTATTAAAATTATTTATACATTTTTAAATTATTGAAATAATTATTAAGTGTTTTCTTATTCATGTACAGTGGTGTTAATGTTAATTACATGTATACTCACTTTTTAAAATCTAAACGAAAACCAAATATGAAATGAACGAAACAAATAAGAACCTAATAAAAAAAAGTAAAGAAAACCTAATAGTTGTTAAACTATGAATTTTGATATATTTTTGCTTACAGCTATTTTGTTGTTGTTGCCATCACTTTTAAAAATTAAACGATTTACAATTTACTATCGAAATGTTTTATTTCATAGTAGTTTCGTAAGTCATTCCGTAGAAAATTCACAATTTACTTGTAACACTTGATATAAATTTGTAAAACTTCAATCCATTGAACAAACAGTTTAACGTCTTACTGTTGGTTACATGTCCTAATACATTCTCTGCTGCCAGCTGCCTGAGTAATTATGCTATGAAAGTACGTATGTAAGTGCAATATTTTGTTTACGATTCATCATATTATTATTACCAAGAATAACGTTATCAAAGAAAACGATTATTTCTGCACGTAACTGATCAAATAATTATAAGTAAATAAATATTTGTATATTACATGTCCCGCGATATTAATGTAATTATGTATACATAAACGTTTTTTAAAAACATTTTGTAGGCCGGAAAATTTGAGGTATTTTATACGTTTATTGCTAAGAGTATCTATAAATTTTAAACGTTTACTACACAGTACAACTTTGGTTGCCAATTAAAAAAACACATACAGATTGACGTGGCATTCTCTGAAAATTGCAGTTTTAAAATTTTGGTCGAATTGCATACACTTTGGTTTCCGTATAGGCCATCTAGGGACCGCATGCCAATTTCAATTCTTTACTCATTGTTCTTTTCTTTTTTAGAAATACTCTTTCATTTTCTCACTGTGTCTTCTCTTCCTGTCTTCAGTCCACTTTGAACCTGGGGTTTTCTCTCTTCTACCCTGGACTCCCTCCATTTTTAACACTTTTACCCGAAACACTTCTCCTTCAATTGCTTCTTTCGCGTGTATATTATTTGCATATACTTTATTTATTTGCAATTTTTTTTCAATAAAAGTACAGGGTAATAATCAAATATTTTCAGACATAGTTAATTGTTGTTTCATCCGCTGATGGTTTACAACACTTTACCTATTTAGACATTCTGGCTATTGTCTTTTAAGCTGTCTGTTAACAAAGGATTGGATTGCTAGTTCATTTAATAGTTGGTTATATTTTATTTAATATAGTCTATTTATTTAGATGTTATTAATACCTGCTAACATCTAATATATAACATCTAGTATCTTCTAATTTTAATTCAGGTAAAATTTAAGATATCTAATTTCTGATTTTTACAGACAATAAGTGTGTTTGTGGTAAAAGTAACTTGTGTTTAATTTATTTTTATTTACTTTGAATTTACAAAGTTGGACTCAATTCTGCAGTACGTTGAGGAGGTTTTGTAAGTTTATGAATTAGATTTATGAATCTGTCTAATTTACAGTATAATTACTTGTCGTCAGTAAAGTATGTGTATTACCTGACAGTTGAATATAGGATGTAAAAATCTGGAATAGATGAGGTCTGAGTAGAATATAGGATGTAAAAATCTGGAATAGATGAGGTCTGAGTATACTATCATGTGGTACGTCTGATTTTGGGTGAATAACAAAAAATATGTTCATAATTAATAATTGAAAGTAACGGTCACTTGTGTGTGATTTTAGTAGATAATACATTTAGCACGCATATACATTTTCAATTTATACAGGAGTCCTTGGTGTCGTACACTGTCAAAGTCTGTTTAATGTCTAAAAAACTGCAGCAAGAATATCGTCTTCTCTTACAGAGTTTCATTGATTTTGTCGATTATACTTCAATCCAAGCTATTTTGTAGGAGTAACTTTATTAAAAATAGCAATTACTTTAGTTTTCTTTATGAAAAATGTATGAAAAGTCTTAGGCACTAGTAGTAACAGACTTATCTGATTAAGATTATTAAAAGGGGTTTCCAAATGTTGTAATCATTATGATTATGGACATTTTTACTGTACGAAGTAGAAGTATAATCTTATCATACTATTATAGATTGCTTTATTCACAATTATATAGTTTTTCTTTTGTAAGTAGATTATAATGTTATTAAAACGTTTTTCTCCACTCGCTGTGGTGTGTCTGTCCGGGTGGAATCTTGCGATTGATTTTTAACTACCTTCCAGACTAGCTAGAGCTTTGAAATTTGGCACACTTATGTATCTCCGATGACAATACAATAATCCATTGAAAGAATTGTGATGAGCTGTTTAACAAGTGTACCAACATTGGAAAGAAACATTATAGAGGTATAAATAAGCGTGAATGTATAAAAGACACTATTTACATTTTGCGTTACTATGGAAACAAAAATCAACGCTGTATTGAGTCAAACAAAAAAATATTAAAAATACTTATAGTTATCCGATTTTCATGATTTTTATACCATTTTATTCAGAAAAGTGTAAAGGAAAATATAAAAATAAAAACGCAATTTTAATTTTTTTTCCATTTTTTCGGTTCCGACTCCCCTTAAGTGAAACAAAAGTGTATGCTAATGTTTGTTAACTGAAACAAAAGTGTATGCTAGTGTAATATTAACGTATTCTGAAAGATGCCTAACTCGCGTGTTCATGCACTTGTGTGGTTACAAAGGACAGTTGTGCTTTAAGTACTTCTTTGTAAGAGCCGCTTCTTTGTAATAATGAAGGAGACGGCGATTCAAAAGAAGCGACGATTGGAGAAGAAGCGACAACACTATCGGCTCAAGCGTTCGCAAGAAACGGCTGAAGTTAAATCAAAGCGACTTGTAAATCGTAAAAAACGCGTGACACAAGCTCGTGCTATTGAAACCGACGACCAACACGCTTATCGTCGTGTTAAAGATCGAGAACGCAAATCGCAAGCTCGTGCTATTGAAACTAAAGACCAACGCGCTTATCGTCTTGCTAAAGATCGAGAATACACTTCTCAAGCTCGTGCGATGGAAAATGACGATCAACGCGCTTCTCGACGCGAAAGAGATAGAGTACACACCTCTCAAGCACGACTCTATGAGACAGAACAAAAGCGTAAGGATATACAGCAATGTCGCCGCGATGCTCGTGCTCAGCGTGCTGCTGATGCGCAAGAGTTCCATAAGGAAATCAACAACTTCTGCGATAGGACATGTGATATCTGCACAAAACAGTGTTACGCTAATAAAGTGGTAAAATATCATATGATTGCTGCCAAATCATATCTACATCCGGAACTCACGAACAAAAATGTATTGGAAGTTTGCCATCGATGTCATTGTCATTTGAAAAACAATCGCAAGACTAAACATCTATCAAAGGCGTACTGGAATAATATGGAGCCCGGTGACATTCCAAGTGAAATTAAAGTTCTCACTCAGTTTGAGCAAAAACTCTTGTCTCGCATGATACCTTACGTTAAAATAGTCAAATTCGACTGCAGATATGGCCAATACGGATTCAAAGGCCAGGCCACGCTGTTCGCACTTGACATGTTCGAGGTAAGCGAGAAGCTGCCTTCTATGTTGCCTCGCGACAGTGATAATGCGGGAATGGTTGTAGTCACAGAGACTCTCGAAAATTTAAATATCTCTCGTGAATACACAATTACACGCGAACGGGTGTATGCTGCGCTTAGCTGGCTCTTGGCAAACAATCCGCTTTATAAGGACGTGACAATCAACGAATTTGCAAGACTCGACCGACAAGACATGATTCACATTGTTCAAGCTGAGCCACAACAGAAGCAAGCTTATTGCAATGAGGCTCATAGCAACGATAATTTGGCCAATGATGATCAGTTGCAAAGTGCATATATGCCAATTTGTGACGCTTCAAGGATTGTTTGCGCTTCCTGGCATCAGGGTCGGAGTGACATTTTCAATTCCAGTTACGCTGGTTCGCAGTGCTTTGCTATGGTCACAGCAAATATTATTAGAGCCACCCACCATTCTTCCTCCTGGTCGTTGGACCACTAATACCTTGAACCAGAATGTGATTGAAGCGGATGGTTTTGAGCTCTAATTCACTTTGAGACTGAAACAAGAGGTGGGGAGGCGTTTCCAATACCTCCTGATGGCTACCTGCAACTACGCAATCTGGACGTAGTCAAGAACGATATTCTAATGTTTGACAATTCGTTCGAGCTCGTTTATGATGACAACTGGCTATGCTAGGGCAGCTTGATGGATCGCATGAATGATGGAATCATCGGCCGAACTTTGCAAAATGCTATTAGTCATTTGTTTGCAGAACATCAAGCTGGCGTTCTTGTTGTTGCGTCAAAGTCATTAGGCCTCATGCACTTCAATGACAAGTATTACTTTACCGACTCGCATGCTTGCGGCATCAAAGGTGCAAGCGCACGATGTGGTGACGGTAAAGCATGCATCATTGAATGCGACACGATTGAGGAATTTGTTCGCATTTGTCGAGGCACCGTTCACTCAAATATGAACCTTTTGTGATTTACTTCATCGACGTGCGTGTGAAGGGCGTTGTCGTTCAGATGGATGAATGTTTGCGACAACATCAGCATGATATACCACAAGCAACTCATGATGATCCCGTGGTTGATGTGCATCCTATGGTTGATACACATCCCACACCCGAAAAGCATATTCACATTCAGACATCAGTCATGGCTCCTATCGATGTCGCTCAGCCAGATGTTCACGAAGTATTAGATGATGCATTTGTTGATGGCGAAAATTTAAACGAAATTAAACGTAAGACGAAGGACAATATTGTTAACATAAATCACGAATTAGGAGCAGAAGAGTATTCGTGGTGGATGCTTTTTCCGTATGGAAACAATGGTTTGAAGGAGAACCGTGAAGTGATTATTACGCCATTAGATTACTTTCAAACGAGAATCCTTGATCGCGATACACGGTTCCAGCGCAATGACTATCTCTTCTATGCGCTTTCGATGAACGAATATCTCAAAATTCAGTCCACTATTTCTGCTTGCTGCAAGAAGGTAAGAGGACAAGAGGGATCTGTCGAAGTTCTTCACCTCTACATGCGAAAATTACGTGGGTCTGCAGCATACAGGCGAATGGCGCATAACGAATTGATAGCGCAAATTCGTTACCTTGGACCACCAGCTTGGTTCTTAACATTGAGCTGCAATGACATCAACTGGCCAGACATGCGAAGAGCTCTCTTGATTGCTGACAAACGATCGCATGAGGACCCAACAAATATCAGTGTTGACGAATCGCAGCGTCTTATTGAACAATACCCGGTTGTAGTCAGCCGTCATTTCATGAGGAGATTTAATGCCTTCATGAAATATCTATCTATATATTAATACGTGAAGAGAAAACTTTGTACCCCTTTTTAAGCATATTGCGCGCATGGAGGAATGTGAGATTTGGCATAGTTAAAGTTTATATGGAGGAGTGCAGAAAGCTAAAATTTATATATAATATGTGTTACAAATACATTAAATAAAATAAAATATAACATTCATTTGCACTTGAAAATTCATTTAAACTTTTTCAAACAATGGTAATTGTTAAAAATAAAATAATTTTGTTGCCAGGCAATAAAATTATAATTTTTACTTCCATATTCCTTAAGGAATGGAAGTATGGTGATGGCAAAAAAAATCGTGTTCGAGATTATTGCAGATTCTGATTCTACTACACTCAAAATATGAAAAAAAGTAGTTTTCCGAAAAGTGTCTGTGTGTGTGTCTGTCTGTGTGTCTGTCTGTCTGTCTATGTGTCTGTCTGTAGATTTTTTTCTATGGCAAACGATAACTGCCGCAAATTCAAACAGAATCAAATAATTTTTTGCATACAGCCCTGATTTGTAGAGTTCTCAAGACCTATTGTTTTTGGTGAAGATCGGTTAAGGGAAAGGGGTAGTTTACCTGTAACGTTTTATGTTTTAACAAGGGTATTTCCTATGGCAAACGATAACAGCCGCAAATTCAAACAGAATCAAAAGATTATTTGCATACAGCCCTAAATTGTAGAGTTCTCAAGACCTATTGTTTTTGGTGAAGATCGGTTATGGGAAAGGGGTAGTTTACCAACAACGTTTTTTTAACAAGGATATTTTCTATGGCAAACGATAACAGCCGCAAGTTCAAACAGAATCAAATAATTTTCTGCATACAGCCCTGATTTGTAGAGTACTCAAGACCTATTGTTTTTGGTGAAGATCGGTTGAGGGGAAGGGGTAGTTTACCTGCAACTTTTTTTTTTATGGCAAACGATAACTGCCGCAAATTCAAACAGAATCAAATAATTTCTTGCATACATCCCTGAATTGTAGAGGTCTCAAGGACTTTCGATTTTGGTGAAGATCGGTTAAGGAGAAGGGGTAGTTTACCTGCAACCTTTTACGTTTTAACAAGAGTAAAGTACTTGAAAATTTATTTAAACTTTTTGAAACAATGGTAATTGTTGAAAATAAAATAATTTTGTTACCAGGTAACAAAAATAAAGTCATTTTGATTATAAAATATAAATATTTACAAGAAAAGAATTTTCAGTTTTCAAAATTTAAATATATTTTTATAAAACAATGGGTTCTTCATTGAGGTGGGGACTTGACGACAGTGACAGGGCTTTCCACCAAATTCAGCAGAGTGACAGGTCTGATTGGCTCCTCAGATTTCCCCAGCGTTAGTAGGTTCTATGAAAATATTTTATTTCAAAAATGATTTTAAATATAAATCTTAGATATGTTTTATAAATCTCATGTTTTATGTTTTAACATGGGTAATTTTTTATATGACGAACCATAACTGCCGTAAATTCAAACAGAATCAAATAATGTTTTACATATGTGCCTGAGCTGTAGAGAACTCAATGTCTGTTGATTTTGGTGAAGATCGGTTACGGGGAAAGGGCAGTTTACCTGAAACATTTTTTGTTGTAACATGAGTAAAGTACTTAATTTTGATAAAGTATCCTGATAAGATCTTAATAATCCACTGTAGAAACGTAGATGAAATATCTATAAATGAAGAGGCTAGTTGAACGGGCTGGGGGTAATTTTCTATAAATCAAAATTATAGTTGAAGGGGGAGGGGATAATTTTTTTTTATATGTGTACTACCTTATTGGCAACAAAGAAGTATTTTTTTTGTTAAAATTCCTTCCCTGGCTGTTTGGCTGAAAATGATTTTAAATATAAATCTTAGAATATGGAAGTCATGTATGGTTCTCCATACCGATATTTTCATTTTAGTGTACGTTCATACTGCCAATGTCAAACACATAATAGTCTGTGGTCAAACAGTCGCACAGAGTAGAGATTGTCGCCAAAGAATTTTAAAATGTTGCCAACAAATAATTACTGACAGATTGACTGAATGAGCTGTGAATTTTGTGTGATTTCAAATGTTCCTTTTTCAATAGTCTGTGGAGTGTATGTCATGGCAAAAAACCGTTTATTTTATATTTTGTATATTAGATATCTGTTTTATATATTAATGTGCAGTTGAAAGTGAAATACAGCTTGCTTAATATACACCTGTTGCAAAAGGAAAATTTTGTAGCAGCAATTTGAATTGACTTACTCTCGCCTAATTATTATTGGTGGTTTCAAAAAAGTGAGTACATTTTATTATTTTTAAATTAAACCCTGTCTAATCTTAGTTTCAGTAATTTCATTACATATTTTTTTTTACATTCAGATATTCGCACCTACTTCCATTATGCCTCGACATAGAACATTGACGGGTCGGAGTGAGAGACAAAGAAGAAGGAATATATATTCGCGTGAAAGTCAAAATGATAATTGACCAAATGCAAATTTAAATAGTGTAAATAGTATAAAAAATGATGAAATTATTTTGAAGGATATATTTAAATGCGCACTGAATGTAATTCCAAGAAATTTTAGTACTTTTGATTGTGGATTAATGCATTTACAATGCAGGTTTTGCAATGCAAAACATTTCGAATCTGAGGTCACTTTAGGTGAAAGGACTGCATTCACTTCATGTTGTCATAGGGATAAAGCAATATTACCGGTCTTAAGTCAAAATGAATACTTTAAATCATTGTATGATGGAGTAACTTCAAATGAACCTTCAATAAAAAGAAAGTCAAAAAATTATTTTGAAAACATTAGTAAAGACAATTCATCATTTGCTGTGGTTAGCTCAGAAGCTAAAATTTCGGATACAGTTACGCGTGGAGTGTATCATTTCAAAATACATGATGTTTCTTATCACAGATCAGGTCCAATGACTGCTGGATATGGTCGCTCACCATGTTATGCGCAATTATATTTTTATGATGTTGACACTGCTGTCAATTATAGATTACGTGAACACTATAATCAAACATGCAATAAAAATATAATGTGCGAAATCTCTCTTGAATTGGAACGCATTAATCCCTTCGTTCGGTCATTCATTGCAATGAAAGATCATTGTCAGAGAGTTGAAAATCAAAATAAAGAAATTTGTATGCTCATTAAAGTAAATCGTGATTTAGATCTACGCCGTTATAATGATGCAGTTCAAACTGATTTAGCAGTAATATTTAGTACAGTTGATGGTGAGCCACCCTTTGAACGAAATATGGTTTCGTTTTCAAAAGTTAATGGTACCATTAAAAATATCTCTGTTTTGGATTCATCTTTATCGTATCCATTACTTTTTCCAAATGGTGATACTGGGTGGCATATCAATATTTCTCATAATGTACAAACTACATCTAATTCAAGAGCGCCCAGAAATAAATTAACCATGCTTCAGTATCCAGCCTCTCGACTTGCAATTAGAGAAGATTTTAGCATGTTGCACCATTCACAAAAATTATTTCTGCAGTGGATAGTTGATATGCATGTGAGAATAGAGGGCACAAGGTTACATTTCATTCGACAAAATCAAACAAGTTTTAGGTCTGAAGTTTACAACAATTTAACAGATTATTTAGAATTGAACCCCAATGCCAATAATGTTGGCCGTAGAGTAATTTTACCATCTTCATTCAATGGATCTCCAAGAAATATGTATCAGAATTATTTAGATGCAATGTCAATTGTACAACATTTCGGAAAGCCTTCTTTGTTTATTACAATGACTTGCAATCCAAGTTGGCCTGAAATAGTTAGCAATATTGGTGTAGGTGAGTCAGCTAATTTTCGACCTGATATTGTTGTGCGTGTATTCAAGTCCAAACTGAAAGCATTAATTGAGGGCTTTACACTAAAAAAAATCTTCGGTAAAGTTGAAGCACTCATTTGTACAATTGAGTTTCAAAAGAAAGGATTGCCTCATGCTCACATTTTACTCTCTTGAAATGAGCAAGATAAAATTGTTAACGCTACCGATATTGATAAAGTTGCATCTGCGGAGATTCCTAACATTCAAACACATCCTACATTACATGAATATGTTGTAAAACACATGATGCATGATCCATGCGGTGTACTTAATCCAAATTCTGTATGTATGAGAGATGGAAAATGCACAAAAGATTATCCAAAACGATTTAATGAATTTACATGTGAATCATTAAATGGATATCCATTATACAGAAAGCGTGATAATGGTATTAATGCTGAAGTTCGCGGTAGTTGCCTCCACAATCGTTATGTTGTACCATACAATCCGTATTTACTTGGCAAATTTAATTGCCATATAAATGTTGAAGTATGCACTACAGTTAAAAGAGTTAAATACATTTATAAATACGTGTATAAAGGCTATGACAGTGCATCTGTTGAATTAGGTTCAGAGAGAAATGAACCAGGTCAAGAAATAAAAATTGATGAAGTTAAAATTTTTTTAAATGGCCGTTATGTCGGATCAACTGAAGCTGTATGGCGATATATTATCATCTATGAATTATCAATGCATTTTCAATCACACGTCATCGTTAGACTTGACATTCATTTACAGCGTAGACAGAATGTTTACTTTCGAGAAGGGCAAGAACGTCAAGCAATTGAAAATGCAAGACAAACAAAATTATTAGCATTTTTTGAATTGAATCGATCAGATCCATCAGCGCATGAATATAAGTATATTGAAATTCCTTTGCATTATGTGTGGGAAGATTCCCGAAAAAAATGGAAGAAGAGAAGGCGTGGAGGTGATAAAATCATTACACGCATATATGTAGTATCACCAAAAGACATCGAACTTTTCCATTTACGATTGCTTTTATTACATGTCTGTGGTCCAAAATCATTTGAGGATGTTAGAACATACAATGGAATTATACACACTTCTTTTGTTGAAGCGTGCCATGCTCGCGGCATTGCTTCAAATGATAATGAATGGCGCGAATGTTTAAATGAAGCAAAAGAATTACATTCACCAAAACAAATGCGTAATTTATTTGGTTACATTTGTACATTAAATGTGCCAGCCAATGCATTGGCGTTATGGAATGAATTTAAAGTATATCTTAGTGAAGATTTTTTGAGAGATTACAACGAAGCAGTATCCTTTAACACAGCTCTATTAGAAATTGAAGATATTTTGAAAGTTCATAATTTGTCATGTCAAGAACTTGGTTTACCAGTTCCCACGTATTCGCAGAGAACAGACGAAGCAAATGCTATTGATCCAATAGAACAAGAGTTTCTGATTTCTCAGCATTATAAAACTGCAAATATTGAACAGCGTAATCTAATTGATCGTGTGATTCGTGAAGTTTTGCACCATGATACTGGATCTAATGTTTTTTGTTTAACCGCTCATGCAGGTTGTGGAAAAACATTCACACAAACAGCAATCAATCACAAATTAAATTCGCTTAATCTTAGTTGCATTGCAACAGCGTTCAGTGGCATAGCTTCAACTCTATTACTTGTAGGTAGAACTTTACACAATGTGTTTAAATTCCCTATACCCATTTTGGAAAATTCTGTAGCGAATATTACCGGAAATAGTAGCTATGGACGTTACATAAATTCATCATCATTGATAATTATTGATGAAACTTCTATGTGCCCACTGCAAGTGTTGAAAATCATAGATAGATTATTGCAGCATCTATGCGATCAAAATGATAAACATAAACCATTTGGAGTGAAAACGATACTTCTGTGCGGTGATTTTCGGCAAATCTTACCAGTTGTCCCACATGGATCACGTGCAACTTTAATTGAAAATTGTGTCACGAGTTGGCATAAATTTGTTTATTTTCATAAAGTAACGTTTACTCAAAATATGAGAGCCTTACCAAGTGAAATAGAATTTGTCGAATTCTTGAAAAAAATTGGTAATGATGAAACCCCACAATTCCCTCAGGTTGGTGAAAATATTATTGAAATACCTCATCAATTAATAGGAGATGAAAATAATATTATTAATGAGGTGTACGGAAATATTTCCGAAAACATACTCTCATATAACATATTGAAGTCAGTTATTTTAGCACCTAAAAATGATGATTGTACTTTTATTAATACTGATATACTTAATCGAATACAAGGTGAACAGAAAACATATCATAGCTACGATAAAATAATTTGTGATGATGACAATGAAATCAATAACTATCCAGTAGTTTTTTTGAATTCTTTGACTATAAGTGGTTTGCCACCACATAAGTTAGTATTGAAAGTTAATTGCATCGTTTTACTGATCAGAAACTTAAATACAAAGGAAGCATTAGTCAATGGAACAAGAATGCGCATCAAGTGTATGCATCGTAATGCTATTGATTGGAAAGTTTTAACTTGAACCGCACGCAATAAGAGATTTTTGATTCCACGTATAAATTTAACATATTCCGGTACTGTTTTACCATTTAACTTTCAAAGAACTCAATTTCCAATTATACCTGCATTTGCGATGACAATAAAAAAGTCTCAAGGACAAACATTCGAAAAAATTTGAATTTTATTGAGGCAGCCAGTTTTTACACATGGTCAATTCGTCGCAGCAAGTAGAGTTCGATCATTCGATGGTTTGAGATTTTATATTTCCGAATATAATGGCCAAGGGCATTTAGCAAATGATGAAAGAGTTTTTACAAAAAACATCGTTTACACAGAAGTTCTGAATCATTAAATTCACTTTCAAACTATTTTAAGTTCAATGGACAACATTTATTTTTTTAACCGCCCGGTTTTTTTGATTTAATGAAAAATATATGAAAAAATAACAAAAAATGAAATGTAATCCACTGGAATTGAAAACAATGTATCTTATACTTCTATGAATGTCAAGTCTCATTTTTATTAGCGTTTATTTCATTCAATAATAACATGACAAAATTAAAACTGACAATGAATTATATCAAAAAATAAATACGAATACAAGCTGTAATTGTGTTTTTTTCAACTGTTACTAACATTAAATTTTAAATTTCATAGGTATTGCAGGGAAATAAGGCAAACAACACACGCTAATGACGTGTTTGTACACGCTCGCAGCTGACGTAATAGAACAAAATTCAAAAAAATGTTATGCAATGATTATAGAGGTATACTCTTTGACAAAAGAAACTCAATAATGTTCAAACTGAATGAATTACGGTCGAATTTCGACCACTGGGCGACCACTAGTATTAATAACAACGCGAAGATTTTAGGTGGCAAAGTTACAGATTACTGGTGGCGTGGAATTTCAAAATCGAGGCAGTCCGCACATCCACATGGTTGTTTGGATTGAGAATGCACCTTCATTCGAGACCGAAGAAGGAATTGAACTAATCGATGCAGTAATCTCATGCCGACTCCCATCTGAATCTGAAGATCCTGATATGCACAATTTGGTTAAGCGCAATCAAACGCATCACCACACTCATACATGTTACAAAAACAACTTTCAAACATGTCGCTTCGCCTCTCCGCGTAAGCCGTGTCAGCACACTCGCATTGTTGCTCAAACTTCAGACGAGTTCATAAGAAATGGCGGACGGTTCTGCATTCTGAAGCGACGAACTTTGGAAAAATTGATAAATAACTACTGCTCCGCGATCCTTCAATTGTGGGATGGCAACATTGACATTCAGCCATGTGGAAAGAACGAGGCAGTCGCCCATTACGTTGCGAAATATATCGCAAAGTCTGAGCCCGTAAACTTGAATCAGGGTATTGCAGAGGAGATCAGACGAATTCGTCAAGAAGATTCAAATGTTGCTCGCAAGTTGTTTAAAATATGCATGAGAATTATGAAGGAGCGTCAAATTTCTGCATGCGAATGTGTATTCCGGTTGTGTCACCTTCCATTCCGCGGAAGTTCGAGAAAGTGCGTATCCTTGAACACGCGTAAGCCTGAACAAAGATATCACGTCCTGAAATTTGATGGCAATCAGGCAACGGGAGTGTGCTCCAACATCTTTGAGCGATACGAGAAGCGCCCTACAAATCATTCAGAATACAACTTCAAGGGTATGAGTTTGGTTAGTTTGCAATGCAATTTGAGCCACACTACACCAACAAAGGCGACACTGAAGAAAGCCTTGATGAAGACGATGTGGAACAGTCACAACAAAGGCGAAAGATCATTACTCTCACAGACAAATCAAAAATGGTTGTACGAAATTTCCCAGCGATCGTACGAGTGCCATTTTTCATGATGCACACGGATTCCGAGAACTACTTCTATAGCCTTCTTCTTCAATATCAGCCTTACGAATCTGAGAGTGCTCTGCTCGGAGAGTTTGATAATGCGCGAGATGCATTCCTTGCCCGTGAACAAGAATTGAAGGAGAAGAGCAAACACATGGAGGCTTTCCGCAAAATAGATCGCCAACTTGAGATCGCTTTCAACCAAGCTCATGCATTAGATATTCTGCAGCGATCCCAAGAGTTTGTTGAAGAAGAGCTCGATGAAGAAATTCCTGACCAAGGTATGACTGATGAACAATTCCAATCGGCTTGTGCTGCGATGAACATCAAGCAGCGAGAGCTCTTCTCTGCAGTCACTCGCAGCATTCAGGAGCAGCTGAGCGGAAGCAAACAACGCCTCAGGCTGTTCGTGACTGGCGGAGCTGGAGTCGGCAAGACCTTCACTTTTAATGCACTGAAAAATCAAGTCAATCGCTGCTTCGGCAAAAATGCAGTGAAAGTTGCAGCTTTAACGGGTGTAGCTGCGAGACTAGTCGGTGGATCAACTCTACATACTATGCTCAAGTTACCGGTTCAAAAGGATGGCTTCATTGTCTCCAACATGCCGATGTTGACGGGAAATTATTTAAAGATTATGCGAAAGCAGTGGAAGGATATTGAATACATCTTCATTGATGAAATTTCGATGGTCCCTTACGAGATGCTTTGCATGACTGACTCGCGATTAAGACAGCTCAAGAATAAGGATGATGAAGCATTTGGAGGTTTCAACATCATACTGTTTGGTGACTTGATGCAGCTTCCACCCGTTAAAGGAGTTCAGGTTTTTGAACAACCAGTACGATTCTTGCCAGCACCACACTTCTGGTGCTACTTCAGATTGGTTGAGCTTACCGAGAATATGCGCCAGCAGGGCGACACGTGTTTTGCCGATCTGCTCAATGCTCTTCGAATTGGTGAGCTCAAGGGTCCCCACTTTGACTTGCTGCTTGAACAAGGCGATTCGCATCTATCCATTGAGAGCGCAAGTAGATGCCCACAATAATGCTGTTCTTGAGTACAGGGAGAGAGAATATACAAAATAAAGGCGCAAGATCCTGTAGCCGATGCTACGCGCAATGTCGAAAATGTCAACTTGGACAATATCATCCCAGCCGACATCAACAAGACTGGGGGCTTGCCCAAGGAATTGGAGATATTTATCGGTGCAAAAGTAATGTTACGATCCAACATCAATGTCGAGAAGGGTCTTGTGAATGGCGCAATTGGCAATATCACCGAGATAATTTGGCCGTATTTCCGTCGCGACCAGATATACGACACAGATGTTCCCTCTGTTCGCATAGACTTCGGTAGGGATGGCATTCATCTGATTGAACCTCAATCTATTCAGTTTCCTGCTAAATTCAACTATGGAACGATCGAGAGACGAATGCTACCCATTGTCTTGTGTTGGGCTTGCACAGTTCATAAGATGCAAGGCTGCACCGTCGATTATACAGTCGTGTTCCAAGGGAAAATGCTTATTCAAAAAGGGGCATACGTCGCTTTAAGTAGAGTGAGATCGCTGGATGGAGTGCGAATCGTGGATATGGAGTGCAGTAAGCTCTCGGGAAAGATACCCTGCAACGGAAAAGCCATTGAGGAGATGGAGAGACTGCGAAAATATAATCCTCCAGATGATCCTCAACCAAGTTGAAGGAATTGTACTCGG
The DNA here is from genome assembly GCA_034769895.1 of Magicicada septendecula. Classification (NCBI taxonomy): domain Eukaryota; kingdom Metazoa; phylum Arthropoda; class Insecta; order Hemiptera; family Cicadidae; genus Magicicada; species Magicicada septendecula. The sequence continues at coordinate 115,715,093 of CM068374.1, read as the reverse complement.
AAGTAATTTCGAGAGATTGTTTAAATTATAATTACTCTGCTCTTTAATCTTGCTTTTGTTTATAACTGATGTACTATTGCGCTACTCATTCTATGTAATTATGTTCAATTTTTTATACTTATGCATTAGCCCTATAGGGTAAATCCCCACGGGTAAATATATAGTCTATCTATCTATCTCTCTCTCTCTCTCTCTCTCGTTCCAGCACTCCAGAACATATTTGTCGAGCACATTTGCATGACTCAGAGACTAAAAATGATAAAATAATATATAGTTAAAAAAATAAAAAAAAAGTTTTTCTAATGGACTAAAAATATCAAAACAATTATATTTTGGAAATACTTAAAACACCTGAGACCAAATATCAGCTACAATGAAAAACGTGGTGCGCATTTCGGAAAATACGATCGTTACTCATATCATAAGGTTTAATGGAATTCAGTAATTGTTTCTCTAATAATATATTCAGAGGTATTATATATATATATATATATATATTGTTATAGAACAAGTAATATTGATAGTATAATAGTATACACAAGTATATAGGTAGTATAAATTCTGTAGTATAGTATAGTATAATGTACTATACTGTGTACAGTGTACTTGTATTTATAATTGTAATTGTAGTGTGCTTGCAGATACGCTCCGGTATCTGCTATTATGTTGTTTCTATAAAAACTGCTCCAATTATAACTACTAGGAGTTATTAGTGTGATTGTATAAGTGTTTATGAAGGTTTCACTCTTTCAATTTAAATGAGTTCCGCGCACTTTTTGTTGTATGCCTCCCTCACTTACCACAAGTATCTGTTTCAGGCCTGTTCTGTGACGGTTGTTACTGAAATACATACATTCAAAATATGCACAAATATTCAATTTGAATATTTATAACAGTTAGTACACATATGTAATACTTTAAATTTCTCTTAGTTTGAATTCTTCCGCCACCTTTGGTAGAACTGATTTACAAGAAATAATTTAATTTCTATTAGAAATGATACTCTTGTTCATTGGTAAAGAAGTGTAGGTTTATTAACAAATTTTAAAAATGGCAAATTTCAATAAAAAACAATTAACAATCATTTAGACTAATAACCCTTTAAATAATAATTACAATCGATTAATTTTGACATAAAACTCTATCCAGGCTCAAAGCTGGTAGTCCTGTCTCTAATACAATAATTTGAATTTATAAGGTTATGTTTTCTCGTTAATATATTATCAGGTTGTCAGGTTCTTTGAGGATCCATGATATCAGTGTCAAGATGTAATATTTATAAAATCAATAAAATTAAACAATGGTTAAAAAATTACGAATAAATATAAAACAATGAAATTCAATACCATATGTATGGTAAGTATGTAATTATCGTACGTCTGTATGCGCACGCACCTTATAACTTTCTATAGCCAGTGTCAGACTCGTGGCTTGTACGGTTTCAATATACCGTTTTATTTTCAACAATGCATTTGATAAATATATATTTTCAAGAGAAAAAATTAATAAAATACAAAAAAAAACTCTTGTTATGATTTCTATTTAGTTTGGAAACTATTTGAGAACAGATGCAACAGTTATATTAATAAGTTACCGCTACCAATTTGAGGTTAGCGAACACAGGTAATGCTATTACAGAAAATGATTTCTTACTGGTTAATATTTCTTAATTTATATTTTTAAACATAATATTAGTAACCTTTTCACATGTTACTATAAAAATTACTTTATACTCTTGTACGTACGTTAAGGTTATTTACTTCAAAATATCGAATAATCAAAACAAGTTTAGTCAAAAGAGTGACTAAATTTAAACTCTTGTTATTAGTAATAGTTACTTTAAACATACTTTAATAGTTATAACAATTAATTAAAATATTTAATTAATATTTTAATGAATAAAAAATTAACATTTCTTGAAATTATAATAATAATATCATCATAAGTTTGATACTGCGCTAATAACGACTCGCGTAGTATCAAAATGTCTATTTCAAAAATATTATTTCTGAAAATTAAAGTTATTCAAATAAAATAATGTACTCCCTGTTTATAATCACAACACACGCGAGTACGATCGGGATTATACACTATCGTACTTATTATTCGGTAATCCCGCACATATCACTCGGAAGTGTATTTGTTGTGTTAAGGTTACGTCTGTATATTAACTTTATGTCAATGTACGCGCACATATTTTAAAATAATACTTCTTCATGACGTGGAGTGGCGTGACCTATTCGTCTGGAAGCTGTTCTTAGACTGTTACAAATTGCCAAAGCGTCTCTCTCGTTTCTGACAATATGCGTTGATTTGATTGGCTGTCATCACTATAATCTTCACCCCAAAGGCCCATGTTTTATAAAAATATTTGGTGTTTTACCAAATTTTGACTTTGGGTCCTGGGTTATATGACGTAAGCACTAGTGTAAAAAATACTTGAAAAGTTAATAATTACAATAACTTCCTTATCAAACGTCCTATCGTTACATGAGTTATGTCATTGAATTATAGACATTTTCCTCTTTAATTCAAGTCTAAACAATACTATTTTATTTGCATTGCTTCTCTTAAAATAATGTTTTTATTAATTATTTTGGTGTTTCTTATTTTTATAAGTTTTTGACACCAGATTTAATTATTTTCACTAAAAAAACTTTCTAAATAAACACTTGGAGTCCATTTCTCACTTGGTTTAATTGGTTATTTGGAAATAATTATTTCCTTAACAATAGCTTATTTTAGCGTCATTAGGCGTCCATCTTGGTTTTCATATAAAAGTATTTACAATGAATTTCCCTTATCTAATGCAAGTAATCTTATAACTTAATAATACTAAAACGATTATTTACATGATTTCACATTTAAATATACTCACATGATTGTATTAAACATAATACACATACTGTCTCCTTCCTCTTCTACCTTTCTCATACAATTATCAATATAATTTTAGTCTTTTTCTAAGTGAATTATATTAAGTATGAAATGTCATTAGTGTACATACATTGTACTTAATTTATTACATATATGGGTCAGCTTCTAGCTAGTTTAGTACCCTTCAATTCTCTAATAATGGGCTTGTTCCTATGGTGTCTCAACATAATGGTCATTTATTTTTCATAAAAACAATACTTAAACTGTTATTGTTACATTATGTTTGTGTTTCTACATTGGTATTAGACATTACTCCTACTTTTGGTAATGTTCTCATTTACTCTTAGATAAATTTATATGTCATATTTTACATAAGTAACTCACTTAACATGGTTGGTTTATTTGTGATTTTTGTCATTATGGTCAGTTGGTTTCTAATTATTTGCATATATACTGACTGTTTTTATTGTTCTAATCTGTTCTCAAAGTTGTATTGATTTTCCCTCTAACTACTGGTAATATTGTGAACAATCTGTGTTTAAGTTTTAATACACTTTTTTCCTTAACTAATGGGCCATACAGTGGTCCATCTTACATCTGATTGTTTGTACATGGTTAGTTAGTTTACATTATTTTGTTTATAATACTGTTGTTATTATGTTAAAGATCTGTTCTCAAACCATTACCAGATATTAGTCTTACTACTGGTAATATGGTCATTCACTGCAGTATTGGTTTTGATATTGCACTTTGCCTATTTGAATTGGCATATTTGTTGCATCTTTGCTATAGCTGTCTGCCATTGCATTTGATTGGTTTTATTTACATAGTTGCTTTTTAATGTATTGTCTATTAGGATGTATTGTTATTTGTAACAATTCCTTAATTGATATCACTGTTGATAATCATTTATTTTCATTGATATTTTTGGTTTTCTGTTTAACAGGTACTTTCTCTATGGGTTATGTAACAATGTTCCATCTGTTTTAATGCAGTATGTCTCTACTATTTACATGGTATCAGTATGGTCTTTCACAATAATATTTTACTTATTTTGTGACACATGTTTACACATTCCTTCTTAAACATTAATACATATCTTATTGTATTATTTATGATGCTTTCCTAGTCATGGGTTGAATTCAATTCAAACCCTTTTGTTTGATACAATGGTTTTTTATATTGTTGTCAGTTCTTTACCAAAAATAAAACATAGTTATATTGTTCTATTTTGTTTCATTTTGGTGGACTTATGATTATCTGTGTTAATCACAACTTTATTAAACGCGTCACACTCATTGTTCGTGTCTATTTGACTTATTTAATATTTTGTTGTTTTCATCATGGAATTAACATATTTTCCTATACTTATAAATTTCCTCACTATAATTGTTTGTGTGGTTTTATCAGTAGAAATAGTTGGTTATTCACATGTTTCACATCTATTAAGTACGCACTGTTATTGTTTGTGTTTCCTTAAATGCTAATCACTGTTTTTCATTCTCACATTTGATAATCATTATTTCACTTGTCACTTAATTAGTCTTTGGTGCACGTGGTTTATGTTGATTTCTGGTATGATTTATTCATCTTCTTCTCTCTTCTGAATCAGCTTTCTTGTCCTTCTTCTTTCTTCTTTCTTGTTATTTTCATTGTAGTAATTATTCTTTAGTCGTTTCCCCTCACTTTCGGAGTTTGTTAAATCTTGTTTCGTCGTTTCCCCTCACTTTTGGATTCTGTTAAATTTTATTTCGTCGTTTCCCCTCACTTTTGGATCCTATTGAATTTTATTTCGTCGTTTCCCCTCACTTTCGGAGTTTGTTAAATCTTTATTTCGTCGTTTCCCCTCACTTTTGGATCCTGTTGGGTCTATTATTGGTATTTGGTTTTGGCTCACTTCATTTTCTTTCTTATTTTTCGTAGTTGATGTCACTAGATTGATATCATCTTATTCATAGTTGGATTTTCATATTAACACATTTGTAGATACACACTTTATATACATGGATTTACTTATCTAGATTTACATTCACATTTTTTATCTTACTTGCCGTCCTTTAGGCTCATTTTATGTAACTGCCATATTTGGTTATGTTAAATATGCCTTCCTTTAAGAATTGATTAATTCTGAGTTATGATTATACTATATTTTCCTATGAAGAATTTATCAATTATTGTACATTCCATATTGATTTACATGTTTTTTCCATATATCCTTTCACTTTCTGCTCTTTGAATCATATTTATTTCTTCTCTATGTAATTACTTCCCTCGTTTATTTAGTTCCCTAACATACATTTAGCTGGGGCAGTTTAGAGCGGCTCACTTTGGCTATTCGACTCTACTGTCCATACTAATTTCAATAAATATGGAGGCAAATCATCTCCTTTAATAATAATAAATGATTTCTGGCATTACTCTTCAGTCAATTCATCTCAAATCATTAATAACAATAATAATAGTGGTCGTTTTTCCGACAAATAATAAATATTCTTGGGATTAATTCTCGCATCTGCGGTTTGTACATTGTGATTCTCTCTTTTCTTGATTCAACTTAACTAATTCTTCATATATCATCGGGATATTTTGTTTTACATTTCCTCACTGGTATACTCTCATGATTTTCTTCGTTAGTATATTTTTTTTTATTCTTCTTCATCATAAATTAATCTCTTCATTCTGTGTTACCTTGAACGTTATTTCGTCATAATCTTCGTTCCACATTCATTCTTCTAGATACTATGTATTAGCGCATTTATTTTTTCTTTCCTCTTCCAGGTTTTATTTGGTATTTGTACTTCATGTAGTGCTGGCTTTTCTTTATTCAAATATAAATTTGTCGTGTGTAGTCGTTTCTCTACAGTAATAATGTTCATTTGGTTTATCCTTCCAACTCTTCTTTTTCTCTTATAGTAGTACGGGTGAGATGTTGTTCTTCTACTGGTTGACTAGGCTCTTGGAAATAATGAGTTTGCTTCATATATGCCTGGGATGTAAGGTGTCTGTCTCGTATTGACATCCTTTTTATATAGTAGTACGGGTGAGATGTTGTTGTTCTACTGGTTGACGTGGCTCTTGGAATTAGTTTGTGCCAAAGATGTTGTGTGTCTTTCTCGTATTGACATCCTTCTTATAGTAGTACGGGTGAGATGTTGTTGTTCTACTGGTTGACGTGGCTCTTGGAAATAATTTGTGCCAAAGATGTAGTTTGTCGGCCTCGTATTGACATCCTTTTTATATAGTAGTACGTTATCATTAATGAATACAACGTTCTGATTCCTTTACATAAATTCTCTGGGATCATTTTTTCCCACATTATAAAATGACAATATACATTCAATGTTTAATACATAACTACATAGTTATTTTTCATTTAATACAAACATATAATAATCTTCATAATAATAATTCACCCTTTTTTCTTCAGTCAACATTTATTTTTATAATCATATTTTTACTTTTCATTTTGTAAATAACAATAATCTTCATGGCCAAATTTCATTTTTCATCTTGATATAGTCAACAGTTATACTCATAATTATCTTTTCATTTTACACAATAAACATTTTCATCCTTTACATAGTATCAATAATAAAATAATCCTTATCGCCCACTTTTCACTTGTAATTTCATATTTCAATTGTCAACGTATTTTTTCATCGAAGTCTGATTATACGTGCCCTTTATCTTTTTTGTAATAGGGTTTTGTAATTCATAGGTATTGTTTAGATTGTCTTTTGTTACAGTATATGGTCCGGTATATAATAGTAGTAATTTCTTTGCAATGCCCTGGACAGTGCTTGGGAGTTCTCGATTCTTGATTAACACTTGGTCTCCCACTTTGTATTTTATAATTTTGGGCTGCAATTTTTTGTATTTAATTCTCAGTTTCTGGGCTCTTTCAACAGCATTATTATAGAACTTGGTTTGGTCAAACTTAATCTCTGCACTTATTGGAAAGTTAATTATTTCTGTGATCTCTCGGGGTGGTCTTTTTTCATGCATTGCCATGTATGGTGTTTCCTCAGTTGACTGATGGTATGCGAGGTTTAAGAAGTCTTCAGCTGGGGACAAATACTCCTCCCACTTCCTCTGCTGGCTGTGACAGTAGGTTCTTAAAATCCTTCCTACTTCCCTCAACACTCTCTCAGCAGGGTTGCTGTTGGGGTGGTACACCGATGTCTTATACGTTTTGATGCCCAGATGGAGCAGTGTTTCCCGCCATTTCCGTCCTCGAAACTGCGTTCCGTGATCTGTAATTATTGATGCTGGTCGGCCCACTTCGGGTATGTATTTGTTTATAACTACTTCTAGTATCTTGCTTGTTGTGGCTCGGTTAAGTGGATACAGCTTCGTATATTTTGTATGGTGGTCAAAGATAATAATGATATATTTATACTGATGTCTTCCACCACTCCGTGGAAACGGCCCACAAATGTCCAGGAAGATTTTTTCTAATTTTGTCACAGATGTTATCGGTATCATCACTCCTTCTCTCTTTTCGTTACTGCATTTGACTAGCTGGCAAATATGGCAATTCTGTATATATTTTCTTACCTTCCTATTCATATCAGTGAAATACACATGTTCTTGCAGTGCTTTTACCACCTTCACTGCTCCCATATGACCATATCGTATGTGATAGTCGATGGTCAAATCTCTCTCTAGAACCTTTGGGACAACTACTTTCCAGTCTTCACCATTTTTATTGCTTTTGGTGAACACTAGTTGATTGTGAACACAGAAATACTGTTTAATGTTTGCATCGTTATCTGCTAGTTTTTGAATAATTATCAGTATTTTAGGATCTTGTTGTTGCTGTATAGCTATATCTGACAGTATTTTAGTAAGCTCAGATTTATTTTTTAGCAAGTAGTAGACCTTCGCGATGGTTTCTCTCTCTCCATGAAACGTTTGGGCGTCGATGTTAATCCGGGATAACACGTCTGCAGCTGTGTTACTTTTTCCCGGTATGTACTCCCACTGTATATTATACTCTTGGAGTGTGAGAGTCCATCTGGTCAATCTCCCGTGTTTCAATTTACAGTTCTTGAGGAATGAAATGGATTTATGATCCGTTCTTACTGTCACTTTATATCCCAAAATAAAGGTTCTAAACTTTTCGCAAGCGAATACGATACTTAATAATTCTTTTTCTGTGGTGTGATAGTTGCGTTCACAATTGTTCAACGTGCGACTTGCAAAACTGATTACTTCATGGTTCCCGTCTTGGTCTTCTTGATATAGCACGGATCCGAGACTCAAATCGCTGGCGTCGCAGTTCATGAAAAATTGTTTTTCAAAGTTAGGGTGATGTAACATCACGGTTTCTAGGAACTTTTCTTTGATTAACTTAAATGTAGATTCTTGTTCTGACTCCCATTTCCACTTTTCTTTTGATGAAAGCTGTTTTGAAAATCGAGCTGTTAAATCGGAATAATTCACTTGAAATTTACGATAGTAGTTGCAGATCCCGAGGAACGATTGCAGTTGTTTCTTGTTTTGTGGGACGGGGAAACGCTGTATTGCCTCCATCTTTTCCTGGGACGGTGTAATTCCATGTTCAGATAGGTTAAACCCCAAAAATTGGACTTCTTTTGCTATTAATTGAGACTTATCTAACTTCAATGTAATGTGATTATCTTCTAGTTTCTGTAAGACCTGTGCCACCCTTTCACAGTGTTCCTCCCAATTGTTGGAGGCGATTAAGAGATCGTCAACATAGACTGTTGTAAATTGCAGTGTATTGTGGCCCAGTATTTCGTCCATACAGTTGACGAATATCGCTACCGAATTTACTAAGCCAAATGGTAGTCTTTTGAAATGGTAATTTCTACCTTCGAAAATAAAGGCAGTATACTTCCTACTATTCGGATGCAGTTCAACTTGCCAATATCCGCATACCGTATCCCATATACCGTAGAATTTCGAACCATAAAACTTCTTTAAGATCTCATCAATTTCTCCAGGTGATGTCCTGTCGTTAATTATGGTTTTGTTTAATTCCCTAGCATCTAAACAAATTCGTACCGCACCATTTTTCTTCGGTACGGCGACAATAGGGTTGGTATATGGTGAATTGCTTACTTCGATAATGTCATTTGCTATCAAACGCTGGATTTCTTCCCTTACTGCTTCCTTCAGCGAAAAGGCGATAGGATAAGATTTTCGTTTAAATTCGGTTTGGTCTTTGAATCTTAACTCGCATTGGAAATTTTTAATTTTTCCGGGTGTATCGGAAAATATGTGACGATACTGGCAATATATGTTTATCAGATGGTCCTTTTGTTCCCATGTCAGCTCTTGGTTATTTTGGTTGGTCTTGAATTCTCGTATCTCATTAATCTTGGTCAACCATAACTCTTCCTCTGGGTTATTGTGAAGCTGCTTGTTGATGGCGCCTTCCTGATGTTGGTGGCCTTCCCTAATGTAATAGATTACATGTTCTGCGGGTGCCTTTTGATATTCTGTTAGCTGGGCTGTCCACTCAACTTCTCCTGTCTTCATTCTTACTGTATTGGTGTCCATGTTAATTATCGCAGTGTATTTCCTGAGTATATCACACCCAATGAGCAGGGTAAATGGTAACCCACTGGCTACGAGGAATATCATCTGTATCGTGTTGCCGTTGCTGGATATATCAAGCTGCACTTGTTGCCTAATCGTCTTGTTTTGACGTCCGGTAGCTCCAATGAGTACAATGTTGTTAATAGGTAAAGTGGGTATTGTCGCTTTATTTTCAGATTGGATTCTATCTAACTCCACTTTATCAATCAATGATACATTTGCTCCGGTATCTATCATTGCCGTTGCTTTTATGTTATTGACCTTTACCGCTATGTAGGCAATTTCACTATTACTTCCATCGTTGATAGCATTCTCTTTTTCTTCCATTAAGTCTCTTCTAATATTTTTCAAATAATTATTGGTGTATGTTTTGCGAAGATTTTGTTGGTTTGCCAAAACTCTAGACCCAATAGTCCGGTTCAGTGAGGGTACTACTTGGTTTTTCACTGCCGGTTGGCGTTTAAAGGCAGGTCACTATCCCCGTGCCTGTCTTGCGATCTCGACGCTATGGGTTCCTGATTCCCATTTCCATGTCCATTATTGTAGACTGTTGTATTTTGCGTTGTTGTTCCTTGACTTCCATTACTATCGCTTCCGTTAGATCGGTATCCAGATTCCCGCTCTTCTCTATCGCTGTTGCTGGAGTGACTATTCTGATTAGAGAAACTTCTCCTTCCTTGGTAGTAGTTTCGACGATTTCCCCCTCGACTGGCTTGAGCATAATGCACTCTGCGAAAGTGATTATCATGTTGATTGCCATTGTTTTGTCTTGGGTGATGATTTGGAGCTTGATTCTGGTACGGCCGGTAATAATTGTTACCTCTTTGGTAGGCTGGCTCTCGCTGATATCCACCTGAATGCTGATTATTATTATTATTCCCTCTATTGTTGACGTTGTTGCCACCTCCGTCTTGACGTGGTACAGGGTGATTTTGGTATCTTGGTGGGTAATTGTGGTTTCTTCCTGGGCTATTCCTTTCGTTGGATATGTTGGGGTTATTATTCCCAGGTCCGCCTCGATCATACGTCTGGTTTGTTCCTTGACGACTACGTTGGTAGCAGCGTTCTCTTTCATGGTTCTCCAACAGTTCGCACATCCCTTGGACTGTCTTTATTTGTGCGTTTAGCCTCCCTTGTGATATGCCTTGATTGAAATGGTAGGCTAATTTCGTCACTAGACATTCTTCTGGAATGGCGGGTTCAAGATTCCTGGCTAGGCAAATCTTTCCCAAGAAATACGTTGTCATTGATTGCCTTCCATGTATATCAAACCTCCCGTTCGTGATGTCGTCCCTGACGATGTTCTGGGTGGCTTCTGACCTATATTTCTGTTTAAACGCCACCTTGAAGTTATCATAATTCCCCACTTCATTACGGGTTGCCGTCCACCAATTGTCGAACGTGCTTTTGAAAGCCTCGTCTAACATTCCCTTAATGGTAGTCCATCTATTGTCTCTGTTGTTTCGTAGGATTTCTTCCATCCGTTCTAAAAATTCTAGCGGGTTTTTATAATACGTTCTGAATTCAATCTGGTCTCGGTTGTCTAGATGAGTCAATCCAGATAGTAGATTCGGTATCGTTTGTATACGATGCATCTCGTCGCGGAGGTCATCTAGCTCTCTTCGCTGACGCTCGGTTAGTAGGGTTCGATCATCGTGTACCTGCTGCTTAATTGCGTCCACTCTTCCAGATACTTCTTCACACTTGTCGGTTAGTGTTGACTGTGCTATTTTCATGTTGGTTTGTTCCTGTGTTATCACCTTTATTTGTGTACCATGCGTTCTATCCATTTCGTTGATGCGTTGATTGATGTCCAACTCTGTTTGTATTAGTCTCAGGCTGGTACTTTCTCCCTCCTTTCGTACTTCCTCCATCTCGATATTAACTTCAGTTGATAGGATTGCCATGCGCTTCTCGATTTCATCGACATTTTCCTTCAGTCTTTTTTCTACCATTTCTTCTGCATTCTTGGTGGCTTCCTTCATCTTGTTACTGTGGATACTTATTTGTTGCCACATCCCTTCATGGTCAGATTGTATTGTTTCGACGTCTCTATTGAACTTGGCCGTGATTTCATCCATTTTCTGGTTGGCCTGGTCCATTCTGACTCCCAATTCTGTCGATAACTCCTCTTTCATGATGGCCATTTTCTTTTCCAGTAATTCCTCAGTTTTCTTTTGTCCATCTTCCATCCTCCTGTTCGTCTCCTGTATCTGGTTATTGAACTCTTCCTTTAATAATTCCATATGTTTCTTGTTCTCCCTCTGGCCTTCCTCTATTTTCTTGCTTAAATCCTCCTTGGTAGATCTACTGGCTTCTTCTATTTTGCTGTTCACGTCCGCCTTGGTGGAGTTCAGTGATTCTTCCATCCTTTTCTGGCCTTCTTCCATTCTGTTTAAGTCTTCCTTGGTGGAGTTCAGTGATTCCTCTATTCTATTAAAGTTCTCCTTGGTGAATCGGTTGCTTTCTTCGATAGCTCTTAGTATTTTTAATAATTGGACATTCATTATTGTCGTAGGTTTCTCGGGTTGGCTATCCTCCTGTATAATTTCTTGTGGTGTTATTTCCGGTAGAATCTCTGGTTGTATTATTTCTGGCTCCTCATCTGGCTGTTGAACCCCCTCCGCCGGTTCAATTTGTTTGTCTTTTACTTCCACTACCATCTCCTCCACATCTTCTGTTGACATGGCTTCCTTCTCTTCTTTTCTGGTTTCTTTCTCTGCTTGCGCCATCCTTTTTCTTGATGTTGACCTTGATTTAGATCTTGACTTCAATCGGTCTGTATACATCTTGATCTTCTGATAATGGTCCTGCTGTCTTCTCACGAATTAGTATATTTAGGTTATTAGTTATTGTATATCTCCCTAACTCGAGCTCAGACGTTGGGCGCCAACTTTATTATATTATAAAGTATGATGATGATGATGAGTAATATAATATAATAGACAAGTATATGGTATAATATCGATGTGGTGTGGTGTGTGATCTTCTATCACTTCTGCCCCGCGATGGAGCGCCAATCTTGTTATAGAACAAGTAATATTGATAGTATAATAGTATACACAAGTATATAGGTAGTATAAATTCTGTAGTATAGTATAGTATAATGTACTATACTGTGTACAGTGTACTTGTATTTATAATTGTAATTGTAGTGTGCTTGCAGGTACGCTCCGGTATCTGCTATTATGTTGTTTCTATAAAAACTGCTCCAATTATAACTACTAGGAGTTATTAGTGTGATTGTATAAGTGTTTATGAAGGTTTCACTCTTTCAATTTAAATGAGTTCCGCGCACTTTTTGTTGTATGCCTCCCTCACTTACCACAAGTATCTGTTTCAGGCCTGTTCTGTGACGGTTGTTACTGAAATACATACATTCAAAATATGCACAAATATTCAATTTGAATATTTATAACAGTTAGTACACATATGTAATACTTTAAATTTCTCTTAGTTTGAATTCTTCCGCCACCTTTGGTAGAACTGATTTACAAGAAATAATTTAATTTCTATTAGAAATGATACTCTTGTTCATTGGTAAAGAAGTGTAGGTTTATTAACAAATTTTAAAAATGGCAAATTTCAATAAAAACAATTAACAATCATTTAGACTAATAACCCTTTAAATAATAATTACAATCGATTAATTTTGACATAAAACTCTATCCAGGCTCAAAGCTGGTAGTCCTGTCTCTAATACAATAATTTGAATTTATAAGGTTATGTTTTCTCGTTAATATATTATCAGGTTGTCAGGTTCTTTGAGGATCCATGATATCAGTGTCAAGATGTAATATTTATAAAATCAATAAAATTAAACAATGGTTAAAAAATTACGATATGTCATATTTTACATAAGTAACTCACTTAACATGGTTGGTTTATTTGTGATTTTTGTCATTATGGTCAGTTGGTTTCTAATTATTTGCATATATACTGACTGTTTTTATAGTTCTAATCTGTTCTCAAAGTTGTATTGATTTTCCCTCTAACTACTGGTAATATTGTGAACAATCTGTGTTTTAAGTTTTAATACACTTTTTTCCTTAACTAATGGGCCATACAGTGGTCCATCTTACATCTGATTGTTTGTACATGGTTAGTTAGTTTACATTATTTTGTTTATAATACTGTTGTTATTATGTTAAAGATCTGTTCTCAAACCATTACCAGATATTAGTCTTACTACTGGTAATATGGTCATTCACTGCAGTATTGGTTTTGATATTGCACTTTGCCTATTTGAATTGGCATATTTGTTGCATCTTTGCTATAGCTGTCTGCCATTGCATTTGATTGGTTTTATTTACATAGTTGCTTTTTAATGTATTGTCTATTAGGATGTATTGTTATTTGTAACAATTCCTTAATTGATATCACTGTTGATAATCATTTATTTTCATTGATATTTTTGGTTTTCTGTTTAACAGGTACTTTCTCTATGGGTTATGTAACAATGTTCCATCTGTTTTAATGCAGTATGTCTCTACTATCTACATGGTATCAGTATGGTCTTTCACAATAATATTTTACTTATTTTGTGACACATGTTTACACATTCCTTCTTAAACATTAATACATATCTTATTGTATTATTTATGATGCTTTCCTAGTCATGGGTTGAATTCAATTCAAACCCTTTTGTTTGATACAATGGTTTTTTATATTGTTGTCAGTTCTTTACCAAAAATAAAACATAGTTATATTGTTCTATTTTGTTTCATTTTGGTGGACTTATGATTATCTGTGTTAATCACAACTTTATTAAACGCGTCACACTCATTGTTCGTGTCTATTTGACTTATTTAATATTTTGTTGTTTTCATCATGGAATTAACATATTTTCCTATACTTATAAATTTCCTCACTATAATTGTTTGTGTGGTTTTATCAGTAGAAATAGTTGGTTATTCACATGTTTCACATCTATTAAGTACGCACTGTTATTGTTTGTGTTTCCTTAAATGCTAATCACTGTTTTTCATTCTCACATTTGATAATCATTATTTCACTTGTCACTTAATTAGTCTTTGGTGCACGTGGTTTATGTTGATTTCTGGTATGATTTATTCATCTTCTTCTCTCTTCTGAATCAGCTTTCTTGTCCTTCTTCTTTCTTCTTTCTTGTTATTTTCATTGTAGTCATTATTCTTTAGTCGTTTCCCCTCACTTTCGGAGTTTGTTAAATCTTGTTTCGTCGTTTCCCCTCACTTTTGGATTCTGTTAAATTTTATTTCGTCGTTTCCCCTCACTTTTGGATCCTATTGAATTTTATTTCGTCGTTTCCCCTCACTTTCGGAGTTTGTTAAATCTTTATTTCGTCGTTTCCCCTCACTTTTGGATCCTGTTGGGTCTATTATTGGTATTTGGTTTTGGCTCACTTCATTTTCTTTCTTATTTTTCGTAGTTGATGTCACTAGATTGATATCATCTTATTCATAGTTGGATTTTCATATTAACACATTTGTAGATACACACTTTATATACATGGATTTACTTATCTAGATTTACATTCACATTTTTTATCTTACTTGCCGTCCTTTAGGCTCATTTTATGTAACTGCCATATTTGGTTATGTTACAATATATATATATATATATATATATATATAATATAATACATACATATTGCAATGAAACACAGGATCCTGATAAGCAGGGCAAGCTTGTATAATACACAGACTATGAACATTCATGTTTAAATTGGTAGTTTGTTAGATTTGGTTGTGATATCAGTTGTATTTTAGTAAGGATAAGGAATTAGGTTTAGTAAAACTGTGTATTATTTATTTGTTGTTTATTCATGTACTATGTATGTGGAAATGTGCGCGCGTGCGTGAGTGATAAACGTTTCCCTGGCTGTGCGTGAATTAATTATCGTTGTGTTATGGCACTGAACTGAACATAGACTAATGTATTAGCTACAGTCTCTGTATATTTCTGTCTATTAGTTGACATTCAAATATGATCTTATTAAAGTATGCAGTTATGCATGAGATAAGGGTATTCTGTGATTACCAACTATGCATGCTCTTATAAAGTTGATGCACTTTACAGCATGAAAAGTTGCATGTCATGTTGTATGTAACCATGTGACTTCCTTCCACCAATTAAATGCTGGAAGGCAGTCGGAAATTTTCTTAAGCCTGTTATTACACAGGCAGTTCTTCTCAGCCAGCTATCGCGATCGGGACGTGCAATTCTTGTTCAAGATTTTCCGCTTGCAAGAATCTGTAAAGACTATTCGGCGGTAGTAACGCGTGTGAAGACTCAGAACTGTTCGTGTATTACATCTACACACAGTATTTTTATTAAAACATAGCGTGCATAATTACGGCGGTTCTTCTCTGCCAGTTATCGCGATTGGGACGTGAAATTCTTGTTCAAGATTTTTCCGCTTGCAAGAATTTGTAAAGATTATTCGGCGGTATTAACGCGTGTGAAGACTCAGAACAGTTGAATATTACCTCTTTACACACGGCATTATTACTAAAGTATTACGTGTGTAATAAGTGAGCGTGAACTGTGTCACTGTGTGAGTTTCTGCAGTGCCAGTAAAATTTAATAATTACGTAATAGTAAATTTTATCATCAAGAAGTTTCCGCGTTAGTGGAAGATTTCCGCATAGGGAGGTCTGCTGATCGCGGTAGACCCAGTGGTACGCGTGAACACTTGAAGAGTCCGGAGTGGTATAAGCTTAATATACCGTTGTTATATATAAAACTCACTGTTAACTGAGATACTTGTAAGTTATAAACTCTATATGAAATTTAACCAATAGTAAGATCCATAGAACCTTTGTGGTGTGCGAAGCGTCAGGGTCATCGTTGGAACTACAGGACACCAGCCCAGCTGAAAGCGTTTCCAGGGTGAACCGTCTATCATCAATAAGCCACGCCGGACGATTCAACAACGCACCAAAGCCCCCCCCTTCTTTTCAGCAACATCATCGTGGGAATCATCACTTATGTAACGTATCACATCATGTGTATGAACAGTGATTTACACTTTATAAGACTATATATCAAACACTACCATTATTATACTTATCAAATATACCATATAAACAATTACATTTGTCTTGTGCAATAAATAATCTTAAACCCTCCAATATAGACTTGTGCTTTAAGATACACATACTACCATATCCTATGCGCCAATAGTTTAGTAATTTGTGTTGTCGCAATATACATATACATATATATACTATTAGAGAAACAATTACTGGAGTGCGCCCCACGTTTTTCATTGTATTAGCTGTTATTTGGTCTCAGTTGTTTCAAGTATTACCATGTATATACTACGCAAAACATGTATATACTATGCTTGTCTTACAGATAACGCGTTGTGCAAATCATTAACGTATCACAGGTTGACAACAAAATATTAACCAAATTTGTAGCAAAACAAAATGTTTTTTGTTATTTTGAACTAATTCCAGATCACAATGTTCAAACATCATCACCGTTATTTTTACTATTAATATTTCTATACTACTACTATTTAATATGTTTATTCTTTTTATGTTTAGGCAATGTAAAGCCTTAGCCTAACGACGTATTGGAAGTGATACTGGTAGTTTATTAACTACATTGTTGCTGTGGTTGTAAGGCATTTTTACCTACTTTTGGGAAATATGCAGCGTTTCTCGTTGCAATGTTAGTTTCTTAATTTTATTCAATACCTATATGACTCGGACGTCAGAGAAAAGTAAAGCTAAATGAAAGTCGTCTAACGCTTAGCATAGTGCCATTACATGTTATAATAACGGATTCACTGTGCCCGGATTATTCAAGGCAATTAGAAAACTCAGTGAATCTATACAGATTAGATTTTTCTCTCACCTCAGTGTTCACAGGATCGAAGAGCTTGCTACACTGCATACACTCGCCGCCTTTTGAAATGTCCATGTGTGCGAAGTAGCCTTTATAATAAATACACTACCCACATCGCTCTCTGTCCTAGAGCCAACAGTCTACTTAATAATATGATCTTCAACGTGTTCCTCAAGGACTGATCTAAAAATAATTTTAGTTCAGTTAGTTGTAGCTTAGCACGGTATAGCGTGCTTAGCAAACGTAAATTGAGTGTGGAGTTTACGACTATTGTTTCACCGTCATTATACCGTGACCACATACGCATGAGTAAGCCTTCTGCTAATTGGATTTCACCATAGAGTAATGAATTCCTAGAACTTAAGGAACGAGTATGCTTTCTATTTAAAAGAAAGTACGGATGCTTCCATAATTTGCACGTCACACAACACGTCTAATCACCAACTCTAATGCAATGAATACTTCACAGTGTGTGTGTGTGTGTGTGTGTGTGTCCGGTGTGGAGTCTCCTAAGTTCGAGAACCGTTAGTTCTTGTCATTTCTCATCCTTAATTACTTTATTTTAAGTTTAGTCGAAAAGTTTGTCCCTTTTTTACCACCTGTTACCATGACAATCCAAAACGTTCTTTAATGTGTAACGAATAAGTACACATTCTATCGAAATCTGTCACAGGCCACCCTAATTAATTGATCCTACCTGCATGTGTTCTTGTATTGAAGAGGGTATAGTTTACCCAATTTTGAATATCTTCGTTTCTAAAATAATATTTTATCGATCTTCTTGTTTTTCCCGTAACTCCTTATATTCATTACCTAAAGAATAACTTCCATCCAATTTTGTAACGGCCTTCCTTTTGTTTATAGTCTTGTAGTTAACCACTACACCCCATTTTGCAAAGTATACTTTTAATGGCCATCCCAGATTTAATTTTCAGCATTGGTTAAATGCGCTACACTGTTGCCAGACTTCGTGTGTGGCGATAGTGCATTCAGCGCTTTGAAAGCGTTTAAAGTATACCTATGTTACCAAAAACGATGTCGATTTACTGCTACACGGAGTGAACATTTTTAACTGAAGGGCTACAAGCTATTGCACAATTTTATTAGTGTTTTACTAATAGTGTGATGTCACCTTGGACTATAGATTGGTGTTCTGTAAGTATAATCGTTGTATATTTGTTTTGCTGTGTGTTTTGTATTACAGGGATTCAAATTCTAGTGACTGGAATATTGGCGCACGAACTCTACAGATAGACAGACACGCGTGCGAGCGCATTCTAGTAGGCCCACATAACTATCAATTGATAACATATTTCTTAGTCACTGGGGATAAAAAGTACTCTTCAAAATATACGTACGACAAAATAATATGATTACTGTCCTAGAAATTCTCCGTTTATAACCGACGGTCGAGTTATAGCCGACGAAACATAAATCCTGTCAAAGTCTCTCCAGCCAACTGAAAGGTGCGTACTAGTATTCGTTGAAACGTACCATCGTGTCCTGGACACATTTGAGACTGTGCCTCAAACTGGTGGACGGCGTCAGACGACGGCGTCATCGGATGATGAAAAGGAGGTAGAGGAACTGTCCGGAGCTGCTTGCGTCATACAGAACTATCCTTCAAGTGACCCGATGTAGATGGAGGTCGTCCCGGTCAATGAAAGTTGGCGCCCATTCATTGATCAGGGGGTCGACTCCGTTTGCCGGTGACTCGTCGGTACGGGCAAGAGCGCAGACTCTGCGTACTTGAAAAGCTTCAACTTGAGGACAGTTCACAGACTCAAAAAGCGGATGATCAAGCGTATGTTTTTTCAGTCATTTGACCTGTTAATGGGAAAATCGAGAACGGCACACCGCCAAACTTAATCCGGAAAGAGTTGCCATCGTGTCAGCTAGAAGATAAGATAATGCAATGCAACCTAACGTAGATGAGTCTGGTTGGGTAACTACCGCTTTGACACCAATGAGAAACTCATTATTAGATATAACTTTTGACAGCGTTTTGTGACAAAGTCTGAAAAAGCTGTGCAACGGTATAATTAGTACCTGTATGTAGATGGAGATACGGAACGGCAAATACCTAATCCTTATAGTGCAGAAGAAGATGTAGATGGAGGTTATCTGTAAATATTACACAAATATTTACTTAATTTTTTACCTAATAAAATCTTCTTGCCTATTTTTGTTTGCTTTTAATTGCCAATCAGAAGTTAATTTACAAATACGCTTTTAAATTTAGTTTCGCACGTAAACTATAAGTAACTTGAGTTATATTGCTGGTAAACTAATCTTGAACAACTAACACAACAGAGACACAAAGTTTCAAAATTTTTGAGCTCCGTTTATTTCATATCGTCAAAACTAAATACATACATTTTTGGTACAATTCAGGGACTTGCTGACGGTCGCACTTTCTTCATCTTAAGAGGTTCTCTGGTACATATATTCTTTATAAAGTTCTCAAGCTTTGAACTTTATATGGGAATCTTTCCAATTTTTGAGTCTTCTTTATATTTTGCACCTTAAAGAAGCTGCAGTGCAATAATTGCGGTACTAGTCACTTAGTCCACTGGTTGTTCTAACTCTCAAATCTTCTAATCTTTTTCCTCAGAATTGTTGTTGTGTTGAATTTCCATGAGAAGCTTCAAATCTTTGATTGTCTTATCATGTGGTACCGTTAGAAAATTTACAGCACTTATTTATGGAGCAGATTACACAAATGTTTATTCGGAGGACAAATTTTCTGAGTGTTCTTAAAGAAATCTCACAGTTGTCAGTTTGACATCCACATACTTTATGTACTGTTCCGTCTTGTTAATACTGTGACGAGTCGTTTTGAAAAATGCGTCAGCTGACTAGGTGGGTGGGGTAACTTGATTTAATCGATGTGGTCTTCTTGGTTGGTTAACTTTTAATCCGTAAGCCCTGCCACCCCGGCAAGGTGGGACCACATCGGCAGGGGCGGGAGCCCTGAGGTGGAATTTGGGCTCCCCTGTAATAAAGAAGATGCTTAGAAGATGCCGCCAATGACTACACCTTGTTCTGGTGTGCATCCAGGGAAGAGCTGAAAAAGAAATTATAAATTAACAGTGTATGGATCGATATTTATGAGAGAAGACACAACATTTAAAAATTATAAATTACACCAAAACATTTTGACAGATGCAGGATAGATTACATATTGTAGTAGATTTTGTGCTTATTAAAACACATACAATTTGTTAGTTTTAAGTATTAAAAGATTTAATTTCATAAGTAGAGATTAATTTTTTTAAATTCCCCAAAAGGATTTTTATTACTACTGAATATACCCGTGAAATTTAAAAAAAATATAAAATTTAAATACATATTTAAATTACTAGACCAAGTACGTAATCAAAAATATTATTTTAAACCATGACACAAATTGTATGCGCGTGCGCACCCGCTGCATGTATCCGTTCTACTTTTAAATTTACCTCTAAATTCTACACGTTACAGTAGCTAAACAGGTGATTACTTTTTCAATAAGAATCTAACTTTCTGAATGAGAGTAATTGGTAATATACATTTAGTCTAATGTTTGTACAAAATTTGAAATTTCTCAGATCATCTATATCTATAAAAATGAATGTTTGTTTCTTTCTTCTTTCTTTGTCCCGTATGCGTTCCTATACCATTCATCCGATTGCGATGAAACTTCGGTGAGTTGTTGTGCGCACGCCCGCGAAGGTTTATGAATTTTTTTCGATGGGGTCCTATGGGGGGTTCTTGGGGTCTTCCATATCTCCTCCTAAACCACTGGACCGATTTCAACCAAACTTGGCACAAATATTTTACGCAACGGGAGAACCAACATAGGATAGGTGTTTTTTTCGACGGGGTCCATTGGGGTCTTCCACATCTCTTCCTAAACCACTGGACCGATTTCAACCAAACTTGGCACAAATATTTTACGCAACGGGAGAACCAACATAGGATATGTGTTTTTTCGATATGATCCTTCGGGGGGTCCTTTGGGGTCTTTCACATCTCCTCCTAAACCACTGGACCGATTTCAACCAAACGTGGCACAAATATTTTACGCAAAGGGAGAACCAACATAGGATAGGTGTTTTTTCAATGGGGTTCTTTTGGGGGTTCTTTGGGGTCTTCCACATCTTCTCCTAAACCACTGGACCGATTTCAACCAAACTTGGCACAAATATTTTACGCAACGGGAGAACCAACATAGGATATGTGTTTTTTCGATATGATACTTCGGGGGGTCCTTTGGGGTCTTCCACATCTCCTCCTAAACCACTGGACCGATTTCAACCAAACTTGGCACAAATATTTTACGCAAAGGAAGAACCAACATAGGATAGGTGTTTTTTCGATGGGGTCCTTTGGGGGGTCCTTTGGGGTCTTCCACATCTTCTCCTAAACCACTGGACCGATTTCAACCAAACTTGGCACAAATATTTTACGCAACGGGAGAACCAACATAGGATAGGTGTTTTTTCCGACGGGGTCCTTTGGGGTCTTCCACATCTTCTCCTAAACCACTGGACCGATTTCAACCAAACTTGGCACAAATATTTTACGAAAAGGGAGAACCAACATAGGATAGGTGTTTTTTCGATGGGGTCCTTTGGGGGTCCTTTGGGGTCTTCCACATCTTCTCCTAAACCACTGGACCGATTTCAACCAAACTTGGCACAAATATTTTACGCAACGGAAGAACCAACATATGATATGTGTTTTTTCGATATGATACTTCGGGGGGTCCTTTGGGGTCTTCCACATCTCCTCCTAAACCACTGGACCGATTTCAACCAAACTTGGCACAAATATTTTACGCAAAGGGAGAACCAACATAGGATAGGTGTTTTTTCGATGGGGTTCTTTTGGGGGTTCTTTGGGGTCTTCCACATCTCCTCCTAAACCACTGGACCGATTTCAACCAAACTTGGCACAAATATTTTACGCAACGGGAGAACCAACATAGGACAGGTGTTTTTTCGATACGATCCTCTGGGGGGTCCTTTGGAGTCTTAAAAAACTAACTTATTAGATCTGGTTACTATGGCAACCCAATGGAATAGATTCTGTTCTAAATATATTATCGCATTAAATTGAAGACCACGCGAACGAAGTCTTTATATATTATATATATACAAACACTTTCTTTCTTTGAGTGGCATTGCAAAGCATGCCGGGTACTCGCTAGTTACTTATGAATTTGATGGCTAAACCAATGAAATAACGTCCGTGTGTAACGTCCGTACCAAGTGTGTAAAAAACCAAGTGTGTAACGTCCGTTTCATCAAAAACACTTACGGTTTTGTTAATAATAATGTTAAATAAATTATATATTATTAGATTAAAATACAGGAACCTGAAGAAAATAAGGTTTTTTAAAGCGTTTTTGGAAATTCTAGTCACAAAATATTTACAAAATTTATTATAATATAAAGAAATCTGTTTTATTATGTGTGTACTTCAAATGCTACAAATTGAATAAGTGTCATCCTATTCTTCTTAATGTCACCAGATTCAGTTAAGTAAGAAACAGTGAAATTGGTTCTAAACAAAAGTAAAATCTAATACTGCATTGCTAACGTAACACCTAGCATTTAAGTAACAAAACTCTAGTAAACATTTTTGTATCTTATTAAGTTTTTTAATGAATTCTGTATTACGTTGTCAACTTACATCTGCCGTGTAGACGGCAGTCATGTACGTTTTCTCATGTCGTCTCACGATCTGCAGTTCTCCTTGGTGGATGCAGTACTCCACCTTCCAAACATCCGTACAGAACTGAAAAATAAACAGAGAGCCTATTTAGTTTACTATTACTACATTCAATTTAGTAGTAAAATGCGAAGTATATCACTTCAGAATTCTGTATACAAAATATGTAGAAACATATACAGGAACAGTCTCTCTTTGTAGAAATTGGAACTTCAGGAGCTGAACCAAAATTCTATGAATGTATACACAATGACTACTTTTGCATACCTAGAATTCCCTTCAAGCACGCAAAAACAAATACATATTATTTGCAGTCTACCTTGAAGAGGAATGTTCAAATAAGGGCGTTATTAAATTTGAGTAAACAAATTGTATTGATATTTGTTATAATTTTATTTAACTGGAGATACAGGTTCAACTAGCAATCTGTAGACTACTGCTTATCCGGTTGCTGTTCTAAGGACAAGCCAATGTAATGGCTGGAACAGATCTTTTGTACATAAATATCAATAACAACACGATAGCGTTAGCTAGCAAAAGTATGCATACAAGTGGCCCTATGTGGTGTGTTAATGTGGACCAATCCTTTTATTTTTTTAATAATTATTTGCTTTGTGTTGAGAGGAACATTGTTTGTAATATGAAACAGTAGTAAATAACGGCAAAAATACTCTAAAAATATAGGATTATCTTTTACACATGAGCGAGCAAAGTTATAAAATAATAACTTTCAATATTTTATTTATGATTTTAACAGTATTTTTAGAGCATACACAAAACGTTACATAATTTTAATATATTTCTTAGTAACTTACGAATTATGTTTGTATATAATGAAAGTGCCAGTATTTTTCTGTTTCCATAATACATCACTAAATCACATTCAAATATTTATTTATCAATTAGGAATGAGCGTCTACTGTTAACTACTGAGTATCAATTTATTATCTTAAACACTAACCCCCTCACACACACACACACACACACACATACACAAAGCAAAATACAGCCGCTCTCCTGTTTAATTAATAAAAGTCTTTCAGTGAGATTTCAATATTTATGGTAATAAACAGTTAAAGTAAATTATGTGATGATAAAACATGAAGATCTCTACGTAATATTTTAATTAGATTACGATTTTCAATTTGATATTTTCCCTATCAGATTAACAAATAAAATAGTCGGTAATATTGAGATCAAAATTTAACTATTGATAAAAGTTGGTATAGATTTCTAAAGAGTAACGATTACGTTGTCAAATGCTTCTAATTTGTCAGTTTTGTTTTGCATTTTCAAGCAGTATCGTAACATCTGAAGGCTTTAGTAATTCTTATTGAGGAGAGATAAAAGTTGAACAAAGGCCTGTTGACAAATCATCAAGGTCCATGACATATCAAAGATCATGGTCGTCTCCCACATAATCAAAATTTAAGCTGTCTGGGATATTTTAAATAACAGGGCTAAATCATTTGTATGGTTTTTAGTGAAAGTCCCACGTTCGCTATAAAAAGATTCTGACTTTCTAAGTTTTGATACCGTAATATAAGAAAGAACCAAAATTAACAAGTAGTTCAGTTCTAGTCCTTTATAGCAAATATTTGCTTCTTTGTAAAAGTTCGTTGAATTGGTTCCATTCAATTGGTTGCAGCATTATTGTTAAAAATAATGGCTAGCTTTTTAAACAGTCCTGCAGAGCTGTCTAGTTGGCCACCAATAACCAGTACAAGAGTCAACATTAAGCTCAACTCTTTACTTCTATTACTAACATCTTTTACTCCTTATTTCTTATTTATATTATTAATATATTTTAAGAACTTTTAAAGAGGTTGTTGGAGTTAAAAGAGTTATTATTTTAGGAACTACTGTAGGTTCTTGTCTAAAATAGGCTAAAACATGTTTCTATTAACACTCAAAAACACAACTTACCAAAGTTTCGGTGCTGTCGAACCGTATTTCAGTTCTTATCTGAAACAATAAGGTAATAATAACAGACGTAATAATACTGTTAAATAATTGTTATTACTACACACATGCAACTTAATTCTGCAGAGACGACAGTTAATTACCAAAACACGAAAACTACAGGACACATACACACATAAATAAATGTGTTATTGTTTATACGAAACACACACACACACACACATACACACACACACACACACGCACATATCTAACGTATGCTACTGCCAAATAATGTAATTTCACGTTCCATTTTAAGTTATATTAAAGTTTAAACCGCAGTAACATTCAGTAATTAATATTTTAATTTAACGTAATGTTTTATGTACAATCACAAATGTTTTAACGGGCATAAAGTTTTACAGTAATTAAAATTTCACCTTTTTACAACTGAAATAAGAATGAAATATGAAATTAATCCTTTTATAAAAATAACAACTAGTGTAAAATTATGTTACTAAAGAATAACTGATCATAATAAACTAAAATTTTAACATAGGAAACAACTGAGAAATATAATTTAAGCTATATTGTATTATATAATATTATATTACATTGTTATATTATAATAGAAAAAGTGTTTGAATATATAATGTCATAATATTTAATTATATTACATTATATTATATAAACAATAGGACTGTTTGCTTTTCTTAAAACTCGGAAAATTTGCTAATGCAGATGCATTAATGAGATGTCTCAGTATTACAACATAATATTGTACTAATATTAAAACAATAGCAGCTAAAATACTGTAAACTAAATTAGTGTTAATAATATATATAAAAGGTGATGCTGCCGAGTTTAGTGGGCGTACCCAATAACTCTAGCCTTTATAATAACAGCGTACAGGGCTGAATTACACTTCTGTTTCAAAAC
Organism: Magicicada septendecula; assembly: GCA_034769895.1. Lineage (NCBI taxonomy): Eukaryota > Metazoa > Arthropoda > Insecta > Hemiptera > Cicadidae > Magicicada > Magicicada septendecula. The sequence continues at coordinate 115,689,251 of CM068374.1, read as the reverse complement.
AAACTGGAATTGTACACAACGTTGTACAGAACCTTCACAAACAAAACTTTTATAAGCTGATGTATGTACCTTACTAAGAATTGTATACTTAATATAATTTACGCCTAATCAAATCAAAAAACAACCCAAAAGATTATGCAGAAGCAGTTACTGAATGACTGTAGGTTGCAAACAACTGGAATATATTAAATTTTAACGCAAATTGTTCTGTTCTTGCGACTTTAGAAAATGGGATTTTATCAATTTTAACAAAAGATATTCTATAAATTGTATCCTCCAGTGTTCGTACTGATACTGAGTTTTCACATAGCACAGTCGCTTAATAAATTCGTTTCTAGATAGTTAAGACATACAAATTAAACGAAAATGTATACTGAGATCTTACTGTGTCAGAAATAAAACTGTTATATTGTAGGAATTTAAAGAGTTAAAATTGATGACGATGTTCTCAAGATTGTGATTAAAGGCACAACAGAAAACTGGACGGCAGATAAATTTAATAGTGGAGACTTAAAATTGCGATAATAATTCATTATCAGACATTATAAACATTAATTAAATTAGGATTTTTAGAAGTTAGGTTTTAGAATATGAAACAGCTTGGAATAAGCCGATATCGTTCAATACTGCGCTATGCAAGATACGTAAACGCAAAGCTTTATGCAACTCAAAATTAAAAAATAAAACCTTACAGACAAAAACATGCAAAAATAAAGCAGTATCGTAAATACTGAAAAAGGTGTTATGGTGATCCTTTAAAATTACAGAATATTAAGTGAGTAAAATTTGGATTAAAAACACGTTTTGATGAATAAATAAAGTGAATTGCAAGTTAACAGTACAGCTTATACTTTAGAAGTGATATTAACAGATTAAATATTGACACAGGTATCCGTTAATTGACAGAGACATAGACAAGAAGAAAGCAAAAACTTGTAAGAAATCGATAAAGAAGACAGAAAATATAGAAAATTCAATCAGTTATAAAGTAAGGGGAACGGTGTATTTAGAAACACTAGATTAGAAACCGTGAAATATTCATTAATGTACATACCTCGGTGTTCAGATGTACTGGTCTGTACACCAGTGGTACCAAGGCGGATTCGACGGGATATCGAGTCCTATCCACGGTATCTGCTAAAATTAACAAAGGCATTATGTATACGCACAAGTCGTTATTGTAAAACATAGTGGTCTTTTAATTTAAAGAATTATAAGAGATTCCAAATGGTGAGATGGTAATCACTTAACATTTGGAACTACAAACAACTCATATACTTTTTTAGCGTACCGTGACTTATTTTAAATATATAGTTACCTTTTTATCCACTCGTGACACAAAGTTTCGTCAGTTATGACGCGTTTCGGGACTAAGTCCCATCCTCAGATAACACTGATTTTAATATAGAAAAACTAATACATTATAAAATCGTAACCATGATTATGGTTGTGTCAATTAAATAAAATAAAATAAAACTTCAAATCACATGTGAATTGTTATACGAAGCACAGCTGGAGCTCCCGCATGCGTTCACCCTCAACCGCGATCGTCACGCGACTGGTCAAAGATTAAATCCAAACCGATGGTAGTGTCGAACAAGTAGTTCGATGCAAAATTTATCTGCTCATTCAATAAACTTGCATAAATTTTGCATCGAACTACTTGTTCGACACTGCCATCGGTTTGGATTTAATCTTTGACCAGTCGCGTGACGATCGCGGTTGAGGGTGAACACGCATGCGGGAGCTCCAGCCGTGCTTCGTATAACAATTCACATGCGATTTGAAGTTTTATTTAATTTAATTGACACAACCATAATCATGGTTACGATTTTATAATGTATTAGTTTTTCTATATTAAAATCAGTGTTATCTGAGGATGGGACTTAGTCCCGAAACGCGTCATAACTGACGAAACTTTGTGTCACGAGTGGATAAAAAGGTAACTGTATACAAACAACTGTTTACGGTTCCAAATTGAGGTTAAAACAACCTGCTATAACTTTCCACATAAACTAAAATTCTATATTAAAACGGATTAAAATAATTGCCTTTATATAACTCTATATTAATGCAAATTAGAGAAACCGTTTTTAAGTGTAACTACTTTACAATAATTAAATACACTATAGTAGGAAGAGTTGGAAAAATCTAAGTAACCTAAAACGAATTGAGATACAACCTGGAGTACACACGAGTAGTATACCTCGTGCACTACAAAACCAACAAAACACAAGCCTAGAGTTGTAGGAGAATTCTAGAGAATACAAGAAAATACTCTGATGACTGGACAAATTAAAAGAAAAAGGGAATCGAAGGGAAAGCTTTGTCATCAGGAATAGAAGGACCTCTATCTGGACTACAGACGGAATAGGTTAACGTGAATATACAACCTACGTCTGAGATCATGATTATGAAACTAAGCAAGATGATGGAAACATAGTACAGGAACTGCGACAGAACATCAGGACAGAAATTCAAATGTGGCCTTCTGATTCATTAGATAATTAAAAAAGGTGACGTTTTCTTGAACATAGTGAAGAAAACTGCACATGCAGAGGAATTTCGTGAAGCTATAAAAAAACAAACGGGAAAGAAACTAGCAAAGTCTTTGTTACCCACAGAAACGCAAGACAGAAGACTGCAATAGTTGTCCTCAGCAAAAACAAGGCGCACAGTGTTCTATACACAGCGAGAATATAAATAGGGTGTACAAAGTGTGGAGGTCGAAAGAAAATGAAAGTACGACTTTACTTTAGGTATCTTAACTTTAGAGATTTCGAGGAAATATGCAAAGGAAAAGACAAGAAAGGGGCTTACTTTAAGCAGGCACAGAACAAAAGTATACCATGCTGCCTCACATTGTATTCTATTTATGGACCGTGGTATTAGAAGTAAAGCATAAGCACAACAGGTAAACATGAGCAGTAGTAAACTAGCCAACTAGTTCATTCGTTCATTAAGATAGGAAAACAGGTAGAAATGATAACTATAAGCAATCTGTATGAAGACAGGAGTAAAAATTCATGGTTCACAGATCCCCTAAAAGTAGCAGCTACTTGGGTAGCAGAAGTGCGAATTCCCATACACACCCTTGGCATGGGCAGGTAATATGTTTCAGTCAAGAGTATAAGCACTGATTACTTCAGTTCTTGTCTTACTGCAAAAAAAAAAACATACATGGTCCTGTCATGGGAAACAACATGTAAAGAATAAGAAAACATCCTTTGAAGTATACAGAAAATTTTCCTTTTATTCCTAAATGTGAATACCAAATCCCTATTGCTATGTACACAATAATGAAACACGTACAAGGTACATTAGGTAAATTTTTATGTCAACTAACTTCAATTTTGTTATAACTTGTAACATAAATTAAAATATATACGGTAATGTTTTAAAGACACCTACCCTTTTCCTTCTTCATTTTCTGCTTGCCTTTTAGGCAAGTGCAGCAAAGTATGTCTAAAAACAATAAAAATATGAAAACACATTTAATAAACACATAAACACATTTAATTATTTAATTAGACTTTGAGGTACAAAACATACACACAAACACACACGCACGCAGTCACGCAAACACATTCCATGAGTTCACTTGTTTGTCTGAAGGCAAAAATATAATGCTTAGAAACATTTTAATATTTAATCTTCATAGTCACTATCAACATTAACATCGTCGTCTTTATCATCATCGTTTCAACTCCAATGATCAAACCTTAGTTATCCTGTTCCACAGTCAACATCCTGCTTGCTCTCTAACATTTCTGTTTCCGTCTCAAGATGATTACTCATAGTCTCCTATCTGTTATGCGATCCAAGGGTCCCTATCACCTTTTCGTATTATGTTTAAACTTCTTCTGAAAAGATACAACTTTAATTCTTTTCTAATTAAGAAATATAAGTGTTTTCACTTGTTTCCAATCTAGGAACCAAGTACAGTAGCACACGTCTTTCATTTCAACAAATTGAATGTTTTGTCTTCGTTCGTTTTCGCAAAAAGGTCAACATTTTAGTTGCATATATGATGTGGTAATAGCTATTGTTTTGTAATACTCCTTTCGTTTTCTAATCCCTGACTTTTATAGATATTTCCACAGATGTTTGGAGTTCTTGTAAGAATCAAAGCTTGTAAAACAAGTAGGCCTATACAGTATATCGTTATTGTTAAACATGTATGTTGTATTATTGTAAACATAAGTTTTGTTAAACTCTAGTATCTAGAAAATATACAACAATATATATTGAATTATAAATGTGCGGTTACGTATGTGTGTGTGTGTGTGTGTGTGTGTGTACAAATAGATTTATTAGAGATCTGTGTATGTTTTATCAATAAATTTACGTGCATAAATCAAAATAGTACAGACAAATTGAAGCCATAATTATTTATATATACTAATTATAATTTAAGGCACTGCACGCTTAGCAACTTAATTGACGTAAATATGTAGTAGAAATTACAATCACTTACACTGGCAAACCTTCTTAATAAAACCCATCGTACTGGATCAATAGCTATATAGGAAACAGAACAAAAATACGCTATTAAAACAAAGCAAAAAGTGTGGCTAATACTAAAGTAGTCTCGTTAACATAGCCTGTGCGTTCACTAAAACAGCAGACAGTTTAGACAGCTGCAAAATCACCAATAATTTTGAATCAAACAGAATTAGTCTCGATCGAAAGCTTTCGTGGTGTTTACTATTAATAACAAATCAGCTTAACGGTTTAGTACGAGTACTTGATTTTTCTAGTAGCAAAGTTTTGCCCCTGAAAGGTTGAAGCATCCTCAGCGGCTGGACTGAGTGCAATCTAAGAAAAATAAAACTTGAGTTAAACCGTAAATCTAAATTGTTATTGAAATCATTTAGGGATTAATGTCAATGACTATATAGGCAAGACAACAAATTATTTCTACAGAAAAGAGAAGTAACTGTAATACTTATGATGTCAGCAGTTCAGAAGTATATGAAAACGAGTTACCCTATGCATTAGTACGCATTAATAAAGCCTACCAATTAGGAGACCAGTTGTGTTTATCGAATCCCAAAGATTATGTACCATATACTGTATTAGACTTCAGTCGACATAAATAATTTATAATCTTAATGCAATTATAATTACATTGAAAAACGTTTATTTACATGAACAAACTATGTTTCGTTTTACCAACAGCCAGCACTAAGCGTAATTTACCAACGAACACTAAATATGGTAAGGAACACTGTTTGATATAAGACGTTAATAACTTGCATTGTGATTTAGTTAATATACAACCCCTTTCAAGTTAAAAGATTAATATATTGATTATATTTTAAAAATTAAATTTTTTCACCTTGACGTTAAAACAGAATGATTAATTTTAGTTTGTAAGAGAAGTTATTAAAATTCTAATAACACACTCTGTGTAATAACAGAAATTTTTAAATTAGTATTAAATTGAAACAATAAAAAAACCTTGAAAATGTGAAATAATAGCCTTTAAAAAACAAATAACCCAACATTTCAATAAAGACACAGAAAATTGAGAAACGCTGACTTGAAACACGATTAAATTAAATCAAGTAGACAATCTTATTAACCTTATCTTTATTTATTGGCTAGCAAATATTAAAAAGCATAAAGTGTATATAATGTATTGTGGACATCGATTTTAATAAACTAGTTCAACTTTTTGTATGTAGAGCACAAGAACAATAAAATTTTCTATATTGGCTTTTGAAACCTATTTTCTTTAATCAGAATAAGAAAAGTCAGTTAGTAGTTATTAAAGAATATACGTATAGTTAACTTGAACTGAAAAAATTGTTTCTGAAGTTATAAAAACTATAATAGGTTAAAAATGTATATAATAAAGATATAACTACCCTTGTCATTAAAATATAACTTAAGATGTTTGAGACAAACTTTCAGCGAAAGAAAAACGAATAAACTTTTATGGGTAACAAACAAAATATACAGCATAGTACTTACAAGTAATATATTAGTTTTACTTACATACATGCAAAAGTAAAAATACATTATATTAGTCGTAACTTTAGTAAATAAGTTTTAATGGGACCATATATATTTTACTATTATTTCTGATAAATTATCACTGCTCTTTAATAGTTTGAACATCATGTAAGCCCATATAAGACATATCCGCTAATTTATATTGAATATTAATAATGTAGTGCTAAAATTACATAAATAAAATCACTACCTAGTGAAAATAAAATATACTACATATTATGAGTAAAGAAATACCTAAAATAATGTATAAAGTGCATTATTTATTTATCGAGTAGAAGAAACGTCCTACTTACCTGGATGGTTTCAAAAGATTAAAATATCGGTTTGAAAAAAATTAAATCTTATTTGTTACCACGGAAACAAGTTGAATTGTTAATTTTCTTTATTAAATAAATTCGACAAAGTATTTGTTTCCTCAACTAAAAATTACAAGAAATATGACAACGAAGAGTTATTTTGGTCAGAGGTGGCGGGCGGGTTGATTGCGCAAACTGTGTTTGGAAGAAGTGTGGAGTTCACGACTGCACATCTACACTTGCCAGTCGCCAAGTATTCTGTATGATGTTAAAGTACAATCCGTATTGAAAGGAAAGGTCTGTAAACAAAACATGGATTTTGGCATTTCTTATGTGGCGTACATTTCTGCACACGTGTAGAATTACTACACTCTTTATAGTAACACTTAAATTCCTTGTTGTATTTATTATATTTGTTTATATAAATACAATAATAATAGATTTCTTCTATTAATGAATGCACATAAAGTACAAGTTAGTTGGATTCAGATTATCTTAACATATAACTGTTAATACATTTGTATTTTAATTATAGCCGACATTTAGTTTTAAAGCATCTTGTACATTTTAATGCATATAACAAAAGGCATAGGCCTACAGTAAATCTGGCTTAAACCCGTTGGATCAAACTTGCTGACATCAAAACTTTCTAAGTAATAGTTTATCTCAGTCAAGCAATTACTACATATATAATATAATACATTTTTATTTTCAGACTAACGGATGAAAAAAGACGTATACAATGGCATCTTTTCTATTTGCTCTCGAAGATTCACCAGTGAATCTCTATCCTAGTTATACCAGCGTCCCATGCTTGCTGAAGCAGGAACAATTTGTCTTACCAATATACGAAATTAACAAAATTTTAAATTGTTAAATCCGTTTTTTGTAAATGCTAGCGAGATCTTATTGCTTTCGATTATATTTTCTACTACACAATAACAAAATATATAAAATAATATATAGTTAAAAAAATTAAAAAAAAAACTTTTTCTAATGGACTAAAAATATCAAAATAATTATATTTTGGAAATACTTAAAACACCTGAGACCAAATATTAGCTACAATGAAAAACGTGGCGCGCATTTCGGAAAATACGATCGTTACTCATATCATATCATATGAAAAACGTGGGGCGCATACCTCTTAATATACTATTAGAGATACAATTACTGGAGTGCGCCCCAAGTTTTTCATTGTATTAGCTGTTACTTGATCTCAGTTGTTTCAAGTATTACCACGTATTCAAGTATTTTCATGAATGACTTCTATTTTCAAACTCATACCTCTGAATATATTATTAGAGAAACAATTACTGAATTCCATTAAACCTTCTGTGCGAGGGTATCTTACACAGACGTGTCATAAATACAGAGACCCTTCAGAGGATGAAAAAGAACAAGGAATTTTTTATGGTTGTAAGAATAAGAAAAATCTAGTACTATGAGGAATCACCTAATGCTGTCTATTCTATAGGAAAAGATACCCTGAAGTAGAAGTTTTGGTAAGAGAAGAATCTCCTCGTTATGAAGTCTGAAAAATTAAACCTTCGAGTCAAGAACGGAGATATTGAAAGAAAATTTCATCAGAGAGGCAACACAACCAAAATGGTTGCAAACAGCCGAAACACATGGGAACCAGAATAAATTGATGAAAACTGAATACGACGAATGAAATAAATAGACCTATATTAAATATACAGGTCTGCGTTGCATATTTATGACAATAAACAAGACATGTTGGAAATAATGAAGAAAGAGGGTGTCAATTAATAACAAAACACTGCATATTCTTTTTTATGATTACAAAAAACGAATTTTGTTTATGATGGTTGTATTATAACACACGCACACACACAAACCATACTTGCGCCCGCGTGTAGGCCTATGTGTTTTGCGTTCTTACACATACATACATTCATCACCAACGGGAAATGCATACTTACTGCTGTGCGAAAACTTTCTATCATTCAGCATTACAGTGACTCTCCTCGACAACAATGTTCTCAGTGTGCTTCGTGAAGAATCTTATGCTTTTATTTTTATGTACTGCTTAGCTCAGTGCAGTAACATATGAGCGGATAGGTCTTCATATCGAACAGTCATACTTAAACGTTTTGTTAGTTTAACGTTTGCTACAAAATAGTGTGAATATATTGACTACTATTTCGTCATGCTGTGTGTGTGTGTGTACGCGCGCATGCTGTTTTACTTGATGTTACCTCTAGAGACATTTTTGAGTTGTGTGTACAGCTTAAGGAGGCTTTCTAAGGATGTCTTTGAGTGGAGTACCCCCATAGGGATAAATCGCAGCGCGATGTTGTTGTATTTCCCCACTTGGAATTAAATATTAATTACGCTAGGTTATATGTATTTACTTTTTTAAACGATTTTATGGATACCTGGGACACAATCTAATAAAATTTTTTAAATATTATAGTATAAACATTTTTTTACACATATCATACATACGAGAGCTATCCTGGGATTTGATTAGTTTGTAGTGTGATAATCCTCTTCAAGGCTTCATCGGTATTAACTTTCAGGGTATACTTGGAAGTAGAAGTATAATCTTACCACACTATTATAGATTGCTTTATTCACAATTGTATACGTTTTTCTTTTGTAAGTAGATTATAATGTTATTTTCTTTAGTACGCTTCGCAGTTGAAAGCTGCCATCACTAGAAGTGATGATATACTTTGTGAATAATCGGTTTGTACTTTGATTTAGACGTCTTACTGTTTGTTTTTCTAAAAGTGTTAATAAATAAAAACTAACTCTCAGAACGTTAATGATTCAGATTTAACATAGTATAAAGACATAAAGGGTATAGACTAAAGCGAAATCATTGTCAAAAATTGTATATCAGGAAACTGATGTAGTGTGGTACTCCTAACGGTTAAAACACGTTTTCTATATATATGTAGTTTAATTTACAATATTCATTGTACATAGCGTAATGTAATATTCATTCATGGACACGTTACTAAATTTAGTGCAAAAAATGGTAAACAAAAATATAGACGAATAAAATAAGTTTAACAAAATAAAATATTATTAATTCTAATTGTGGATTTAAATTGAAATGATGTAATTTGTAATTCAAGGCACGTGGTATCGAATGTTCTCTATAACTGGAAGTGAGACGTGTTTTTAGCACGTGGTCTAGATGCTGGAAGAAGTTTTGAAAAAATTAGGGTTTGCGATAATTTGTAGTTATTTTATTTGCCAGTCAGAGGGCATTATTATTTTTCTGCATTGCGATATAACATCATTAGATTATAAATCAACAATCATGCTTAATAAGACATCGTGTTCAGTCCCAATTCAGACGTTGATCACTAAGGTCGTGATATAAATTCTTCAAGTTCGTCAGGCTACTGTTCCGAGTAAAACGGGAGGAGAAGAGCTGTAAGATGTCGTCCGCAGCTTTGGCTGTTGGCTTCTTAATTAACTTAAGGCAGAGGTGAGTTTGAAGGGAAGCCATTCCAGTTAGTAACATCAGGGGGGAGCGACAGGAACGCATATGAATGGTGGTGGACGTCCCACTTCGGAACGGACCCGGCTTTATCATGCATTATCCCGAGTCTTCGTTATCAGAGAACAACAAAATATTAATTTATTTTATTCATATTTAAAAAAATCGTTGATAAGATATTTCATAAATTTTTAACGACATTTAATTAATTATGGATGCTTATATTCACGATCTTTATTAAAAACTTTAGTTTTTATATAATTTATATGACTTCTTGAAGATAATGTAAACGTTAAACGTTTCATAAAATAATTTATAAAATGGTTTCAAAAAAAGTTTGTAAATTAAGTTCCTGTATTTAAATTTTTAATGTATTGAATTACATTAAATGCTATTGAAATTCAATATTTTACACCTATTTAAAGAGCTCAAATTTATTTAAATGCAGAATAACAGCATAAAAGAATTTTGTTATTTCAAGCTTATGAACAGAACAACTAAAAAATGTTGTGCACAAAATTTGGCGTTGCCATGAAATGTATCAATCACTCGTTCTGAGAACTTTTGTGATTTCTGTACAGCCTACATCTGTTGTGTTGTAACACACACACACAGACGGAAAAATAATAAATTTCATCTGAAAATATAAACTTGTTTTGATAAAGTATGTTCTACAGACTATATCTTAATCATCAATACAAAACGCATTAACAAATAATGGTTTCCGTTTTGATTTCAATTATTAAGGTAAGTCCAGTTATGACGTAATTCATATTACTTCTTGCAAACAGTGTTAGTGCTAAATGCTTTTACAT